>CAOLHI010000007.1:0-1474033 GCA_948474755.1 Ctenosaura bakeri | reverse complement strand
ATTATAGTAATCCAACATGCTCTGTGTGGGAATAGGGAGGTGCAGATGATGGGCCTAGGGTGGACTGAATTTTAAAAAAAATATAAATACCTCTTACTAGCTAATGGCCCTGAGACCCTTTTTTGTTGATCGAGCCCTCCAGTAATGATAACCTTGTTAAATTTGAAGGTGTTTGTCACAGGGAGAAGAGGCTCGCCCATGCCAAGTTCATTGTGATATGAAATACACTGTCTTAATCCCCTTTAGGACTGGATTGTTATTGTGTGCCTTCAAGTCATTTCCAGCTTATGTCGACCCTAAGGGGAACCTATCGTGGTCTTGTCTTAGTAAGATCTGTTCCGAGGGGGTTTGGCTTTGTCTTCTTGTGGGGCTGAGAGAGTGTGATTTGCCCAAGGTCACACTGGGTTTCCACGAACAAGTGGTCTCCAGAGTCCTAGTTTAGTGTTCAAACCACTACACCACACTGACTCTCTCTCAAGACTGGAAAGGTGGAGGTATTTCTCTCAGCTTTGAAAGTATCTGCAGCAGAACACTTGGGGTAATATTAAGATGGCAAAAGTGGGCTTTTGATTATTGGAAAGTCAGAAGTAGAACTTATTTACTAAAGTAAGATTCCAATATGTCTTATGTAGATTCTGTGCACTTTAATTGTTACAAAACAGAGACAATAAGGTCTATGTTACAAATAATCTGCCCCTGAATGGGAGGAAGTTTGTGTGAAAGATATAGGAGTAAGAAGAGACATGAGTAGAAGTATTTAAAGAGAAAATCAGATATGGTTAACTGTATATATGTAACTGATAAGCTGTTATTATCAACTCTGTTATTATTCTGATATATTTCATTTACTTCTTTGGTTCTATGGAAGAATGTGTTAATTTTGTTTCTGTTTTCTTCTTCTTTTCATACTATTTTGAATAAAAAAATTAAATAATTTTTTTAAAAAGAAAGTAGCTGCCGTGTGGGTGCACACACAGGAAATCACTTGGGGCCAGAGCCCACAGCAGACTTATATTTCGTGAACTTACGGATGAGAAGTAGCGATACAGAGTGTGTTTCAGAGCCCAATGTGGATATTGCAGAGAAATCAGACCAGGAAGTACCTTAACACTTGCACATTTAAGCCTGTCTTGATCTTCATTCACTAATCCCCAAGAATGTTTCCTGCACCAGTGCTTCTCAGCCTTTTATATCTGATGTCCCAGCAATCACTTTGTTGAAGTCTCTGGGTTCCACCCTAAGAGAAACAAACCACCCAATTTTCCCCAGAGGGAAGTACGGTATATGTATTAATAGGCATTTTGTTGTTATGTGCATTTTAAGGAAGTAAAAAGTCATAGTAAAAGTACTGGTGAGAATAAGCACATACCACAGAAATAATTCCATTAGTAGCTCAAAGGGTTTCTTTGAATAATAGTATCAACTATACATTTTACTGCTAAGGGTAACTGCAAAATACGAAAAGATAACCAAAAAATTGCAGTGATATTGTTGAGAATAATTTTAATTGTTTGGACTAAAACTCTTATGTCACATCTGTACAATATCAGTAGTATGTGCACTGCTGGATGCGATCCACTGTCCTTACCAAGCTTGTTCCCCAGTTAAAACATCTGGACCATCTTGTTGCTAGAGCCCACCTCTCTTCTCCCTTGTTCATGTTTTATTTTCACTCTCACACCTTGTGACAAGACCTGCCAAGAACTTAAAAAAAAAGGCAGCATAGTATCAGTACATCTGTGTGTCTGGGCATTGTCGAAAGTGTGTCAGAACTACTTGAGAAGCCTCTGGGCAAAAGTGTTGTAACTTCATCCCCCACAAAGAAGTGGTAAGGTTCCCTGAAGCTCCAAGATCTTCATGTTTCATGCCTGTTCCCTCCTTCTCTTGCTGTTTTGCTCTCTTCGATGTATTGTATGTTTAGTCGGATGTTTAAAGAGACTACAAAAACAGATATGAATATGTGTATGGTTAATATGCAGACAAATCACAGTGGTTGGTTTGAGAACCTTCAATATAACTTTAAACAAACATAACGTTTGCATATCACAGGAGCAAGAGAGACTTGGAGGGAGGAATGTGGAGGGGTGAGGCTGTGATCAGAATACTGTGTGTTGGGAAGAGGGAGGGGAGGAAGGAATCAAGAACTCACTGTTAACAAGTTATTTTGAACTCATCAGTGTAGTAATTTTGTTTGGAATTCTGGGGGCTTCTTTTAAGTTTCTGGATTTCTTCAGTGAAAATCTGTTCCTACAGCATTACTTATCTTTCCTTGCCAGCTATAAAGGGTGCATTGGTTGTGTTCTAAATTTGACAGTGAGGGCTGGTGAATGCAGTATAAGAATATGGAGACTGGTGAATGCCTTTGGTGTATTCACCCAAGAATCATCATCTTAGATGCTTCAAGGCAGGAAGTTTGAAAGCCACTGCTGTGATCTGCAGGATCCTGTGTTCTTGCCAGGCTGGGCGGAGTCCTTTCTGTCTTCCATCTTATGTTTAGACCTTGTCCTCCCCTCCTTTTGCTGACATGCAATATTTTGTCATCACCATATCATGCAGATGGTAACGATGGATCTAACCTCATTCAATTGTCCAAGAATGGCCTGTCCGTCTCAATGGCTTCCTTGTTTTCAGGTAGTAACCTCTCTCCCAAACATCTTTGTGTACACATCAGTTAGTCTGTGTCTGGGCGCAACTAGTTAGATCACTGTAGCGTAGACTGCATGTTACCCAAGTGCTTCTCTGCAGTGTCTCCTTGGTTTCCCTTCTTTACTCTGGTAATTTGAGCTTCCAGGACTTAAATGACTTTAGGGTGGGTCACCATAAACATATCAGATCAGCCTTCCCAAAAAAATTTAATAGTACAAGTATGCAAGTGTATTTCATTCTTGTCATAAGTGTCAGGGTGCACGGAGTGCAAGTACATCTTCTGTGGATATTATGGTATTTTATGATATGACATTTTTTAAAAAAGAAAAAAGTCAAACTTTAGGTTGGCTAATGTGTACCGTCACCACAGAGGTAGGCTCACTAACTGTGGATGTGAACATAAGAATTTGACTTGCTGGATTAGACTGAGATAAGATGTGTGCTCTCCAGAATGCTGCCTTTTGCAGTGGCTGCTCAGACGCCTTTGGAAGCATGCAGGCAGGGTGTGGTGTAACAGGGGTGCCCAGATGTCCCTGGATAAAATCTCATCACATGTGGCACATTCCTTAGAGGAGGGTACATGCGCTTACAGTTTGCAGGAGATGAAGAGGGCAATGCACCTGTCTCTCTGAGATGAACAGAACGCAAGAGTTCATTTTGTTGCACAAGAATTTCCCATTGTGTAGTGGTCCTACATCACTGAATAGAAAACTCAGGTATTCTCTCTGAGGTGGAGAACCTTGCCTGGCCTACAGGAGGTGGCTGATGTGCCAGAATGTTTTTCCACACTAAAAAGAAAACACATTTTCCTTTAAATATAAAATTAGCATGAAATAAACATGGATAGAAACTTCTTCCTAACATCACGGCTTCTATGTGAAAACAGGGGAGGGAGGTGTTGTGCGGAAGAGCACTTAGTTATATCCAGATGGTACAGCTGCAATCCAGATGGTACAGCTGCAGCTCAGGCTGGCCACATTTGAGAGAATTTGGCATAAATCTTATGGACCACAGCTCTTAACAGCAGTACAAGATTACTTGTGTTAGTCAGAGATCTATTCCATTAAAAGCCACAACCTCACTGGTGAGCTTTAGGTTTTCCACAGCAGTGAAAGTTCTGTGCAATCTGCCACATTTCCTTATGCTGCCATAGATGTGTCACAGTGAAGACAGCGAGATGGGGAAGAGAGACGGCTTTGCCTGTCTAGATAGTGAGAGGCTGGAAAGCTGTGGACCTGTTACTGTTGCATATTTAGTTTCATGGTAGAGTTCACTTTCAGATTAGGAATTTTCCTTTAAACAAAATCAAATAATGTTTTAGGGAGAGCATGTTTGTTTCATAGAGTTTGTGGACATTTGTCCCACTGTGGCTGTGAGGAGACTGGCACTAGGACTGCCCTGTTCAGATGGCTTCACAGTCTGATTGTTTCCTTCCAGCTACTTTCCTTTCCTTTCATAGTAGTAAGTTTGTCAAGTAGCTAATGAGAGCTTACAGAGGCAGGTGAGGGAGAGAAAAGGCGCTGTGACCCACCTCCTGTTGGACAGCATCTTTCTGTGAAGTTTACTTGTGTAGTATAAGGACTTAATATGCCACCTTTCCATGTATCATGCCTTGGGCACCTAAGAACAGTAACAGAAACAAGTAAGATACTTAAAATGATTAAGAACAAAATATTACATTCAAAAGTTAAAAACCAAGAGGCAAGGTAAAATATCCACAATATCAACAACAGTGACAGTATAAATGAAATAACCTTATAGGCTTTCACATAGCATCAGAAAAGGCAATGTATGACCCACAACCCTTGGGCCCATTGGGGCATTTACCTTCTGACACGTCCGATGGCCCATGCATAAGTCTCTTCTCTTTTAGTCCACCCAAGGCCACAAAAAATGGAGTATTGCATATCTGACCTTGTACCACTTAGTTGTGTTGCTAATCAGGACTTAGCCTTGTCTGAAGTATTTTCACATGCGCTGAGTGACTAACCTTATTTGCTAACTCCTTCTAACCGGCTTCTTTTCCCATATGCATGCTTGGTGGGGTTAACTAATAATTAGTGACTATTCATCAGTTTGGCTTGTGAGCTTTCTGTCCTAATCTTATTGCAGCCTTGTTAACTGTGTTTCTAGGTCTCTTAGCTGCACATTGCTGATGGATGATGAAGGTCAGGGCAACTAACATGTGGATAGCAAGGCTTTGGGGCATCTGAAGACTTAACATGCAAAATCAGATTGGTGGTCCCTCTAGCTCAGCATACTTACCAGTAGGGCCAACCATGTGCCTTGTGGAAGCCTACAGACAGGACATTATTGTAATCTCCATCCCATATTACTAATGCAAAAGCAGTCACCTCTTATTCTCTGAAACTGAGACTGCAGCCAAATAGGTCTCTGTTGCCCTAACTTCCATATAGTTATTGAATGTCTGAATTTTTTTCTTTAATAATGAGGTGTTTCTTCTGGTGTCTGTCACAGAATTCTGTCTAAGCAGGATATTTATATCCTTCTGGGGAGGGAAGGTATAGCTTAAAACAGTGATAGCAAACTTCTTCATCTTTGGAGTTGCGGGAAGACTCTTTGACTCTGTTTGGTCAAGCTACTTTTGCTACAGGTATCAAACAGTTTGAGCAGAGAGAGTCCAGCTTTGAGGATCTACCAGCTAGCCCTCCTCTTGGGAAATAACTTATTTTCTGATGGTAAGAACTCTTATCCAGTAGTGCCTGAGAAACAGCACTGCCCATACCAAAACAAGTGAGCAAAGAAACACCTTTTCCTCCTCAGTTGCTTCTCACTTCATTATGGCAAGACTGCAGGCCACGAAAGACCGTGTGCTGTATACGTCCAACCTCACACATACTAGGACAGAGTAGATCAGATAAAATAGAGGTGGGACGGAATGCATCTCTGGGCTACGGACCATTCATCCTTCTTTGTGCTACGTATGGTAGCCACAGAATCTTGGAAGCACACTCTCAAGCCTCTTTGTGAGGCATTCAGTATGGATGGCACTGAAAGCGGGCACACATTTGCACAGACTTTGAGCTGGGTCACTGCGTGGAGAAGAGAGCGCTCTGCCAAACAGCTCTGTTTGCCTCTCCCTGCTGTAGATTAGATCCTTCCTTGTTAAAATAGTTAGTGTCTCTCTAATATGCTCATTACTAAATGTAATTTCTCTCCTCTCTGTTCTCACCATGCTATGGCCTAGATGCAGACATCAAGAGGAATGCAACTCCCAGCAGGAAGCCATTCCACTCCTCTGGCTCCATGTATGTATCCTTACTGCAGTATAAGAATATGGAGGAAACTGTGTACCTCAGTCTACTGAACGTCATCTCATCCTCAGAGGTAATTGAATGCTGCCTCAGGTGGTTTCTTTATCACTCTGTGGACCCAACTTCCCTGTGTTTTGGCACCTACATCCGTAAGATGCGTTGCTGACAGAAGAACAATTTTTGCATCCTAACTAAATCAAGATAACTACTCCCCAACCATGGAGGAAAGTGAAAGTTGAGGAACACGCATGTTGATTTGGATAGGTTCCAAATGTGATTTTCCAGTCAACAGTGCAATCTTATGGGTGTCTCTGCCAAAATGTAAGTAAGTAGAATATGAAGAGTGATAAAGAAACCAGCAGAGGCACCATTGTTACGTCTAAGGATGGAATGAGGTTCAGTAGACTCAGGCACAAGAATTGTAACCTCTGACAACAGGGAAGACACCAATAACTTACTGTTTTTATCAGTGCTGGGCAACTGTGGGAGGCTGGGGATGCATTAGTCCCCACAGGAGAACTCGGAGGGCTGTGTCTCCCCCGCTACAAAATAATTGCCCCTGAGTGCTCTCAAATACCCTCTAGGGTGCATGGGGGGCATTTTCATTATGTTTTTAGGCCACCTGGGCCATTTGAGACCCAGGAGAGGCATACTATAACAGCAGAAAGTGAAAGAAGTCACTTCCTGCTTTAAAAAAGGCCGCAGCTAGCCGTAAAATGGCCCAGCTCCCCTCTCCAAAACAGTGAAAACGTCACATGCACCCTGTGGGCATTTGGAAGCAGCAAAAGCATTTTTTTAAAAATATTGACCCTGAGGGGCCACAAAAACAGCCCTGGGATGCACTGTGTACTCTCCTGTTCTATATATGCCAGTTTACTCATGGCCCTTCCACAGAGAGACATAGGTGCAAAAAAGAGATCCTTGCCCTGAAGAGTTTATAGTCTAACTTAGGCTAAAAAAGAATGGAAAAGAAGAGGCAAATATGTCAATAGATTAATGCAGGTTGATATACTTGGACTTCTTTTTGTCTCAGAAAGACAAGGTACCTACAGCCAAAGGGACCTATGGTTCACTCAAACGAATTTCAAAATCCCTCTGCAGTGGATCAGCTTTGATCCCTGGTAGCAGCAGTCTTTCCTTCCTCTTGTAGCCCCCCAAGCAGTGAGAAAGAAGGTAAAAGTGTGGTGTGGGTGATAACAGCCCTGCCTGTCTTTTTATCCTGGTTTCCATCAGCATGAAGCCCTCAACGTGTTGCCCTGAGAAAATGTAGCCCTCAGGAAAAGAGAGGTTTCCCTTCCTTGTAATAGGAAATGAAAACCAGAGGGTTCAGCTGAAAGTTTCATGAGAAGAGTCAGCTTTCAAACTGGATGTCTAGTAAGGATGGAAAGCATATTTGAAAATATTTGGAAGATAGTCAAAAACCATGTTTTTGGGTGTTGAGAAACCTTTATAGAAAGAATGCTAGACTGACAAGAATCTCTGCAGTTCAGGACTTATTCTGTGCAAAATTTCCATGCAGTTGTGTTGTAGAGGAAACAGAATTTTCTGTTAGGAAAATAATATTTCAATGCAAAAATGCTAATTCTCGTACAAAAGATGTTCAGAAAATGGTATAATTGGGGATTTATTATATGTAAAATTAACTCATGGCTGATTTGTTTAGAAAACAGCTTTTTCTGTACAAGGATTAATATTTCTGCATTGAAATTTTATTTTCTGTGCAGAATAAATCCTAAATTGCTAATAATCTTTGAAAGCTATGGTTTTCAAATACTTTCTTGTAGGCAGAAGAAAATTGCTGAAATTTTTGAAGAAATGTAGTGAAGAATTACATTTGTACTGTTTAGAGAGGAAAGAGAGAGCAAAGTAGTCCCACCACTGTGTGTTAGTACTAATATGTACCAATTTGTTGAAGCAGGTTCCACTCCTTCCTGAACTCGAACTCTGCAGAGGCTGTGGCCATGGGCCTCCTGAAGCAGTTTGAAGGGATGCAGCTGCCGGCAGCTTCGGAACTGGAGTGGCTTGTGCCAGAGCATGATGCCCCGCAGAAAGTAAGCTTCTTGCAAATGGCTCTGACCACCTGCTCTCTTTCTCTGCTTTTGTTCCGGTAGCCTCTTTCTAGAGTGATTTAGAATCATAGAATTGTAGAGTTGGAAGAGACCCTAAGGGCCATCGAGTCCAACCTCCTTTTGCCATGGAGGAAAAAGCACTATTGACAGTGGCCCATCCAGCCTCTGTTTAAAAACCTCTGAAGAATGAGACTCCTCCACACTCCACGGCAGTGTATTCCATTGTCAAACCGCTCTTACCATCAGGAAGTTCTTCCTAATGTTTAGATGGAATCTCTTTTCCTGAAGTTTGAAGCCATTGCTCCATGTCCTGGTCTCTAGAGCAGCAGAAAAAGGCTTGTTCTGTCCTCCATATGACATCCCTTCAAATATTTAAACATACTTGTCATGTCCCCTCTTAACCTTCTCTTGATTTTATTGCAAATGGTGAAACGGCAAGGTGATGTTTCGTTGCTGTGCACATGGGGATACAGTCTCCTGTTGTCTTGTAGATTGATGGAGGAGGGAATGAAAGCACCACTGAAAAGTGATAGGGACTTACTCCATAGTACAAAGAGACTAGGGTATCTTGGAGGACTTAAGATGGAGCAGAAGGCATGGGTGGCTCACAAACCAAAGTGATAGAGTAGTGTGATGGATGTATAAATCTAGAGGGAAGGAATAGCTCCGGGGCTGTATCCAGGGATCTAGAAGCTGCAGTCATATCTGATCTTCAAATTCTGCATAATTTTAAGAATGTCAGAACAATCCAGAATGGAGCAATCTTCTTAGGAGCTTGGAGTCCTTGGAGTCCTTGTTTGTTGTCTTTTATGAGACAATGGGAATCATGCATATCACCAGTGCTGTAGACATGTGATTGGCCTGTTTTTGTTCCTGAGACTAAAAATCCCAACTTCATCCCACCTTCATTCCAGTAATTAACATGAAGTATAATCACTGGAGAAGTTCTCATGTTCAAGACCCATTGCTGTGTGCAGGACCTGCAAAAGGAGCACTGCTGTGCCTTGTGCCCAAGACCTTTCTGCCAAATATGCCCCAGTGCTGTCTCCCACTTAGCTACCCAGCTCTTAGCTTGTGTCATGTAGAGCTGGCTCTGTTCAATTAGCCTATTCTTGGCATTAGCTGATGTTTTGGGGGGCCCTTTTTAAAATCTATGATTCTATCATACCATGTTGCTCTTTGTGAGGGTGCAGTTGACCCTGGACTGTGTAGCATCGGTGGCATCGGAACACGTTGCTCTGTTCCCACATGCAAGATAAGGAGCAAAAGATCTTGAGAACCACAGAAGCCAGACAGGTCCTGAATAAACTCAGCCAGTAGCCTTTGGGCAGCTTGAAATTCTCAGCTACAGTCCGGCTTCTCTATTATTTTCTTGTTAGCTTAGAAAGGCTGCTTAGAGAGAGCCACTTTGATAGATCATTTGCTGTTGGTTTTCAGGGCTTGCGGCTGTCTCTTAAAAAGTTTTTTAAGCGGCCCAAGTGGTATAAGAAAAGGCAGCTTTCCAAAAAGCTCCTCCTGGTATGTCCTGAATGGGGAGTGTGCCAGAAATTGTGTGTGTGTGTGTTTACCCTGTATGCTAACAGGCTTGTATGTAATGCCCAGCTGAAATGCTAGGAGCAAATATGGGTTCACTCCTTGAGGAAAAGGCCTTGATTTGGATTGCTGTATGATCTCCTGTTGCAAAAATCAGTGGGAGATCAGATTTGTAACTGGAGCTCTTCACACCTGAAGTTGAAACACTTGCAAAACAAAGCAATCTTGGGGTGAATTATGTTAATTTTATAAAGCCATGCAGATACATATGTGTTCTGGTTTCATGCATTGGTCTGCACTTCATGCTCAAGGGAGACTGGGCTCAAATTTGATAGCTTATTGATAATGTGGAAAGTCACCGGGCAAACATATATTTGGCAGATCTAGAGTGCTGCACCTCTGATACATGTGCTTTTGAATGCACAATTCAGTCCCCTAAAACTGTTGGTGTGCAGCCCTTGAGAACATATCATCTATGCTGGGTGAAAGCTCAGACACTTTGCAGAGAACAAGACCTCATAGTAGGGCAATAGTCATTAAGGAAGAGTTGGATGGGGCAACAGACAGTAGAACACCCTCATTGTATACCACCACAAGATTTAAATGCCTGCTGAAAACTGCTGTTTTGTGTTGCTGAAGGGTTGCCACTTTTCAGCACTGCTGAGAAGACTAACAGCCACTGTTCTGAGCTTGTGCGGCATGGTCCAGGAGTCCTGTAAGCATCTCCCTGCCTCCTGCAGCTAATTAATTTCATGCATGCTGCATTGGCTTTGCAACTACTACAGCTTAGTGACTAGATTCATAAAGGAAGTTTTATTTTCCAGCAATCAAAAGTTCCAATATGGTCCTCTGTTAAGAAGATACTGTGTATTCTACATGCATACTGTGATATTATAGTGCTAGAATGCACTATAGTAGGGTGTTGAAACTGGCTCCAAAAGATTGCGGAGATTGTACTGGTAGTTTCTGCATCTTTTTTGTGGGTCTGGGATGGGGGAAAAAATAATTCCATAGAATATGATGGTGCACCTTTGCATTTTGTATGTCTTAGCACCAGCTTTGTATGGTTCTCTTACAGCTGTTGCCAATTCCTGATTCTGTGCCCATCTCTCCTGATGACGGGGAACATGCAGACATCTACAAGCTCCGCATCCGAGTCCGTGGGAACCTGGAATGGGCACCACCACGGCCACAGATCATCTTCAATGTCCATTCAGCACCAACGTAAGGGAATAGGGTGTTTCCAGCTCATAGTGTTCATTCTCCTCTGCTAGCAATGCTTACTTGCACCTCTGCCAGTTTCTGCTTTTTTCCCCTCTGTAGAAAAGAGTTAAACACTACCTACAAGGTGCGTTTAAGAATGAGAGTCTTGTGTCTTATGCTGAATTAGATGGAAGAGTATGGTAGCTGAGTATGGTTTATACCAGCTTTTCTCAGTCTGTGGCCTTCCAGGCATCTTAAACTACAACACCCACAAACTATATTCATTTCAACGTAATACACTGATTAGAGAAGGCTGCTACCTAGTGAGTAAGCTACCTAGTGACTAAGCTTGCCTACTGCAGGCTTCAAACAGATGGACACATTAAAATGCATTTTTTTAAAAGCCCAGTAACTTTCCAGGGAGCAAACCCATAGGGAACTTCTTTGCATGCATGCTGAATTTTGGGGTGTCTGGGCTTTGTGGTTGGTGCTATGACTCTGAGAGACACAGATACACATTTTTCTTTTATTATTATCTCATCATTTTGTGGTGTAGGAGGAAGGTGGCAGTGGCCAAGCAGAACTATCGCTGTGCAGGTTGCGGCATCAGGACAGACCCTGGTGAGTGCTTGACTTGGCATGTTCTGGAGGTGCCAGCTGTGCCTGAAACTTGTGTCTTTGACTTGAACAGTTATTGTTCTCAGCCGTCCTTTTCCCCATCCCAGCAAATCTGTTGGATTACAGTCCCAGCCATTGCCAATCTAGCATGTCCATGGAGGCTGTAGTTCAGCACATCTGGAGAGTGCAGCTTGTGGAGTGTATGTGTGTATGTGTGTGAATGAATGAATGTGCACACATATGTGCTTTCTTACTGCAAGCCACTTGAACAGAGAAGTGGAATAAAACTAATCAGCTTACTTAAATGTGATTCAGCTTGTGGACAAGGAAGGACGGTATATTCATTCTATTTATTTATATATCCATTCATATGGAACTGAGGTTCTGAAATGGCTGCCTTTGGCATTATCACTCTCTTGTTCTTGGTGTGCTCTGTGGGCAAGCCAAGCCCTGGTTCTCCAACAAAAGGCTAAATATGCTGTCCTTGTTCTCTTGTCTGTCTTTCTCCTATTGGGGCCCTCAGATTACATCAAGCGCATGCGCTACTGTGAGTACCTTGGCAAATACTTCTGCCAGTGCTGCCATGAGAATGCCCAGATGGTCATCCCTAGCCGCATCCTACGCAAGTGGGATTTCAGCAAGTATTACATCAGCAATTTCTCCAAAGACCTGCTAACAAAAATCTGGAATGACCCCCTCTTCAATGTACAGGACATCAATACTGGCCTCTACCGCAAGGTCAAGCCTCTCAACCAAGTCCGGGTAAGGCAGTGCAAGTCTAGGACTTTGCTTTATATGCAGCAGTGAAAGTGTGGCCCACCAGTGCTCACAGAAACCCTCCAGACCTCCCTGTCACCCAAACCACCACAAATGGCAAATTACTCACAGGGGGAAGAGAAAAGGCAGAACTACTTAACACCTTCTTTGCTTCAGTTTTTTCCCAGAAGGATACAAGCACTCAACCTGGCAGTTGGGGAGCGGGTGAGGAAGCAGGGGAAATGAGGCACATAATAGGTAGAGAGGTGGTACAGGAATACCTGGCCACACTGGATGAATTCAAGTGTCCAGGGCCAGATGAATTACATCCTAGGATAGTAAAAGAGCTGGCAGAGGTCATTTCGGAACCACTTGCTATAATCTTTGAGAAATCTTGGAGGACAGGAGAAGTTCCAGCAGATTGGAAGAGAGCAAATGTTGCCCCCATCTTCAAGAAGGGAAAAAAAGAGGACCCAAATAATTATTGCCTAGTCAGCCTGACATCAGTACCTGGAAAGATCCTGGAGCAGATCATTAAGCAGTCAGTTTCTAATCACTTAGAAAGCAACGCAGTAATCACGAGAAGTCAACATGGATTTCTCCAAAATAAGTCATGCCAGACTAATCTTATCTCTTTTTATGATAGAGTTACTAGCTTGATAGATGAAGGGAATGCTGTGAATGTAGCATATCTTGATTTCAGTAAGGCCTTTGACAAAGTTCCCCATGACATTCTTGCAATGAAGCTGGTAAAAGGTGGGCTGGACAGTTGGATTTGTAATTGGTTGACCGACCAAACCCAAAGGGTGATCATGGCTGCTTTTCATCCTGGAGAGAAGTGACTAGCGGGGTGCCACAGGGTTCTGTCCTGGACCCAGTGCTGTTCAATATTTTTATCAACAACTTGGATGAAGGAATAGAGGGCATGCTCATCAAATTTGCAGATGACACCAAATTGGGAGGGGTTGCTAATACGCCAGAGGACAGGATCAAAATTCAAAATAACCTGGATAGATTGGAGAGCTGGGCCGAGGCTAACAAAATGAAATTCAACAGAGACAAATGAAGGGTCCTACACTTAGGTAGAAAAAATGGAATACAGAAATATAGGATGGGGGACATGTGGCTGGATAGCAGTATGTTTGAAAGGGATCTAGGAGTCTTCATAGACCGCAAGCTGAACATGAGTCAGCAGTGTGATGCGGCAGCCAAGAAAGCCAATGCAATTCTTGGCTGCATCAATAGGAGTATGATGTCTAGATCGAGGGAGGTACTGGTACCACTCTACTCTGCTTTGGTTAGACTTCATCTTGAATACTGTGTCCAGTTCTGGGCACCCCAATTCAAGAAGGATATTGACAAGCTGGAGCAAGTCCAGAGGAGGGCGACCAAAATGGTGAGAGGCCTGGAAGCCATGCCCTATGAGGATAGACTTAGAGAGCTGGGTATGTTTAGTCTGCAGAAGAGAAGGTTAAGAGGGGACATGATAGCCATGTTTAAATATTTGAAGGGATGCCATGTAGAGGAAGGAGGGGGCTTGTTTTCTGCTGCTCCAGAGACCAGGACAAGGAGCAATGGATTCAAGCTGCAGGAAAGGAGATTCCACCTGAACCTCAGGAAGAACTTCCTGACAGTCAGGGCTGTCCAGTAGTGGAATATGCTGCCTCAGAGTGTAGTGGAGTCTCCTTCCTTAGAGGTTTTTAAGCAGAGGCTAGATGGCCATCTGTCGGGAGTGCTTTGAGGGTGTTCCTGCATGGCAGGGGGTTGGACTGGATGGCCCCTGGGGTCTCTTCCAACTCTACATTTCTATGATTCTGTGATTCTAAAAGCACATCAGATGAATTTGGCAAAAATGGGTGGAGAAAAGGCTGAAGCAAAACTGCTGGAACAACTGCATCTACATGTGTATGAATTTTCCAGGCGTATATAACTGTGCTGCCTGTTGAGTTAGGAATAATGGAATTCACTTAGGGAGGGCCCTGTCTGTGCATGCACACATTCCGCTCCATGCTGCAACTCACATGCTTGATACGTCTAAAATGGGTGGACGCCTGCACAGTGGATGGGCCAATTTTAACCCCATGGACTGTCCCACAGTGCTCTGGAAGTGGTGTTATGTGACTCCTCGTTGCCATTTGTAACTGTTTTTTGACAACAAAAGATGGGTGGAGGTAAAGCCAAAACAAATGTATCTGTGCACAGTTTTGGTGCATTTGCAATGAATGTTGGATGGAAAATTAGCCAGAATATCTTTTTAAAAGAATTTGGCTGGATGGTTATCTGTTGGGAGTACTTTGATGTGGGTTCCTGCATGGCAGGGGGTTGGATTGGATGGCCCTTGTGGTCTCTTCCAACTCTATGATTCTAAGGAAGGGTGGATTTGGGAGACTGCTGGAAGGCTTTGCAAACTGCAAATATTTGGAGCCTGTGTGTAGCTTGTTGGCACACTTTCTGACTTCTGAAATGATCACTTGGTGGAAAGAAACCTTCCAACCTGAATGTTTGTTTCCTTGGTTTTTTCCAGCTGTTGCGAATCCAGCTATACCACATGAAGAACATGTTCAAGACATGCCGCCTCGCTAAAACGTAATTACAGTGCAAATACTGGCAAGATGGTTGAGGGCTACTACTGGGGGTAAAGTAGCCATAACAGGGCATGTTGGGTAGATACAAGCAGCAGTGAGTTACCTGGAGCATTTCACCCAAGTTGCAGCACTTATCCCAAAGCATGTAGGCCCTGCTGTTGCAGCATGACATCCCTCCTTAACCACCCCAGCACATTATAGACTCTTATATGTTACATTTAGCCTTTGAGATACTTTCATCTTCCCTATAAGGCATTAAGGTATGCTCTTCTCATCCTTTTTAGCAGTTGCCTGTAGGCCCATTCTTGAACTTTGATCCTAGACAGCTGTTAAAATTCCCTGCTCTGGATCCATTATGCCATGGGAATTATTGTTGCCTCTATAATTGTGGATATGGATGTAAAACTATTGGAGAAGGACCTAATTTTGCCATGCATTTGCCAGCAGATTCCCAGCAAGTGTTCACCTGAGACTAAGTGTAGTGTTGTAGTTTGAGCGTTGGACTATGACTCTGGAGATCAGCATTCAAATCCCAGCTCAGCCATGGAAACCCACTGGGTGACATTGGGCAGGTCACATACTGAGCCCCAAAGAAAGGCAGAGGCAAAACTCCTCTGAACAAATCTTAAAAAATACCAAAACAGGTTAGGGTTGCCATAAGTTGGAAGTAACTTGAAGGCACACAAGCTCACTTGCCCAAATTGTCACTCCTCATGTATATTGTGGGTAATCTTAATACCTTTCTTCCTCTCCCAACTGTTTCTGAGTTTTAAGTATGTTGACCCACCACCCTTGGTGCTGGTATAGAACAGGTTATGAACAATGCCATTTGTGAAAGAGCCTTTGACTGGCTTTGGGCAAATCACATGAACCCTTCAAGTCTAAGGAGTTGGAAATAGACTCTAATCAGTTAGGACAAAACTTAGGCAATTGGCAGAAGATCTTAGATAAATGAAAACTAGCCATTAATAGAAAAAGAAAATGTTGGGGCAGTGAGATCGTCTTTGGGAATGGGGATGAGTTACTAAACATTCTCTTAAATAGCCTTCATTTCCACTGCTTATTCTGACTGCAATATTTATTGAAGATGAGGAAACAGTGCTTGACACAGTGTGGAAATTGCTTTTTCATGGGAGTGAGTGTCTGTGTGGGTCATTTTGTGCAGGCTTCTGGATGCCTTTGATGCTGTGCCAGGTCATTTGACAGAAGATCTTCACCTCTATTCCTTAAATGACCTGAATGCCACCAAGAAAGGGGAGCTCCTTCCCCGCCTGACAGAGCTCCTCAGGGCAGGTACCCTGCATGTTGAGAAATGCATGGTGAGTAATCTCATTTCCTTCATTGGTTTGGCCTGTATTTCACCATTGGTTCAATTTTTAATGTAAAATTAAGCATGTTAAGAAGATCTGAGTTCTAGAAAGCAGTTGGTGTGTGTGTGTGTACATACACATAGCAACAGCAGTTACATTTCTGTACTGCTTGTCAGTATGAAGCACTCCCTAAGCGGTTGACAATGTATTTAGCTAATTGCTCCCAACAAGCTGGGTACTCATTTTCCTGACCTACAGAAGAATGGAAGACTGAGTCAACCTGGAGCCCTGCAGGATCGAACTCACAATGTTGTGGCTGCAGTACCGGCACTTAACCACTGCGCCACCAGGGCTCGCAAGGTGTATACCTTTGAAGGGAAGGGATGTGGTGAGATGCCTGCTCTTGGATTTTCCTAGTGGTGGAGTGGCCTTAAAACAAATAAGACTGGAAGTCTCTTGGAAACAACACTGGGTGAACTTTACAGCTGCTTTATACTTTGGTTATAGAAACCACAGTAGACTCCATATAAAGAAATACTGTACTGTAACCCGCTTTGAGTCCTTCTGAGGGAAAAAACAGGATACAGATAAAGATGATGATGATGGTGTTGGTGGTAACAACAACAATAATAATAGGCACATCTGTGCTGTAAGCTTAAAGCAGATTGAAACTCAGATGAAACAAGGCTACTAATGATAGCTCTATTTGCCAAGATCCAGGAAAGAAGGGCCCCCTTCCTCTCTTTTTCTACTTTCTGGGAAGCTGCTTATTTTGAGTTTTGACTTGAAACTGGGCACTGCAGCTTCATTGATGTACAAAAATATTCTCTGAATTTTGAAGCAAATTGCCTGATGATTTAAGGCTGCCCTCCTCCCTTCTGCTTCTAGCTATGCTTACAAATCCTGGCTCCCCATGCTGTGCTTATGAATTATAGCTGCCTCAGATATTCGTGATAGATAGGGTGAAAGAAAGGGAGAGTGACAGTCAAGGGATGGCTTTATGCTTGTGGATGGCAATTGCACAAACCAACTAATTTTGAGCACTTCCCACTAAAGCTTCTTTGGCCAAAAAAGGTGCTCCTGAGGGTTGAAGGAACTTTCCCCTGTAGTAGGGCATCTGGTACGGAGCACTACATGGGGTAGGATGAAAAATCTTGGATTTTTCCGTGCATGAACAGAAGTGTTTTCCACTGCTGCAAAGCCATATATTGGTTGCCCCCCAATATATCATATTTGAGATCAGACATATTCACATATAGGGCAAGATATAAATATTGTAATAAATAAAAAAAATATTTGTGGCTGTAGTTGAAGGCTTCCCCAATGAGATTCAGGCTGGGAAATTTAATTTACAGCTTAGCTGTGAACTCAAAAATAGATACCTGATTTGACTCGTTTTCTAGGAGGTGTCTTCTTTAATCTTTGTGCAGGACTTGTAAAATTTTATGTGCTTCATAAGTAAATGGGGGGGGATGCAGTGATAATGAGGAACTGACTAATCGTGTCAGGAACTGGTAGGTTCCTCTGTGTGATGACAGTTTGCTGAGTTTTTGACTTGGAAGCCTCCATGTTTGTTAAACACCTTTATTTTGGTGTTAAGTTTCTTTGTTTTCTCATTTTCTGTAAAAGCCCTTCATAGATAATTTCCTCTGCCACCTCACCCAGATTTAACTTATTGGGAAAGCAGAAGGTCTCCACCATCACATATATGTATTTCATACAATGTGTAGGAAAATGATAGTGTGTGAAATGACACTTAACATCATGGCTTCCCAGCAGGTTCAGTTAGAGGAAGGCTTTGCCTGTATGGTACCTTTTCTAGTCAATGAAGGCAAAGCACATGCAAAACACCACTGAACCATCCCACTCAAGAAACCCCCTTTAAGCTAGACTGATTGGTTGGGAGCTGGCTTTACTTCCCTTTTGCCTTCTACCCTGCTTTTCTTGACCAGAACTTTGGGGAGGGGAACAAAGTGAGGCTGTGAATCCCAGTGTTTTCTCTGATTGCTGCATGGAGCTAACAGCACAGTCCCTTCTCTGTTGAAATGCCAAGCTCTGCACCAGAAGAGAGGTCAGAGGGCTAAGAACTTCCTTAAGGCCATGATAGGCCAAACAGAGAACCTCTACAGGCCAGGATAGACCCAGAGGGCTAGAGGTTGCCATCCCCTGGTTTTAATCTCTTACCCTTCAGAAGTGAAATACGGGTGGAATTGCAGCTTCTGCTGTCCTTTTCATCTTCACTCTCCTCCATTTCACTTTTTCCCCCAGCTGTGCCAGGCTAAAGGCTTCATCTGTGAGTTCTGTCAGAATGAGGAGGACATCATCTTCCCCTTTGAGCTGAATAAGTGCAGGACTTGTGAAGGTAGGCAAGCAAACAGGAGCCACGTTCACCAGTGGATGGATGCTTGGGGATCTGAGAGTAATAATATTCCTAGTCCAGATTTTGGAGTTTGGGAAAGGGGGAACAGGTTTCATTTAAACGGCTGTGTTGCATTTGGGTCATATCTGCTCTACAAGGTAACCAGTTTTATATATGTCATGGCTTGTTCCAGAAAAACCCAGGAATTGTGGCAGGGGAATATTAAGTGCTCCATTACTGAACCTTTCTCTTTCTCATCAAAGAATTATGGTTTGTAGCATTCTCTGGGGGATAGAAAAACAATTAAAACCAGCTTAATTCTAGTGCAGACATGTGCTCGCTCTTGACCTTCATTCCTTGTTAAGGATTGCATAGCAGTTGCCAAAGCACTTTGCTTACTCTAAACTGAGGATCTTGCACCAGGACCAAAAGGATATCTTGTTGCATTGCAGAAGTTGCTGAGACAATAGCCCTCAGAGTGTTTAAACTTTTGCAAAAAAAGGTCCTGGGATACTTCAAACATATGCTGCTTCCTCAGTGCCCCTGAAGTGTAGATGAAGTGGGAATGTGACCATTTTCCCCCCGTGTAGGACTGACTGTTGACCCATGGAAAAATTCCATCTGTTATGTGGCTACAGCTGCTGGAGCCAGGGCCCAAAATGGGTGGAGTTTGGAGGGGCCATGAGCCTGATGCAGGTTATAATTTTGTGTCTCCTCAAAGCTTGGCCCCTCTGTTCTTACCTGTCAGTTTATTGTCTCCTTTACAGAATGCAAAGCCTGCTATCACAAAACCTGCTTCCGGTCAGGACCCTGCCCCAAATGTGAGCGGCTGCAAGCACGCAGAGAGCTGCTGGCAAAGCAGAGCATGGAGGCAGAGCTCTCAGACTATGAGGACGAGCAGGAGGAAGATGCTGCAGGAGGGGCCACGTGACAGTTGACAACACTGGAGTTTGGTGCCCAGGCTCTGTCTCCAGAAACTGAACTGACAGTGAACTGAGAAGGACTCTTCCATGGCTAACACACTGGTTGTGACGGAGGGATTGCAAAGGGACCTTTTGCACTTGGCCAGGAAGAGCCAGTTTTCCTCTCCATGTGGGACGCAGGACAAGGGAGAGAAGGATTTTCTTGCTCTTCCTGCCACTGACTTTGATGCACTACAAAGCTAAGCTTTGCTTTAAGGAGAGCAGCTCCTTCAAGAAGAGCAGAAAAGGAGCTGCTTTGGTTTGAGTCCCAGACCTAGGTTTCCTCACCCTTGCCACATGTCTAAGAAAAGCTGGTGATGGGCTTGTCAAGGACTGAGTGATTCAGCCTCTGGTGAAGTACCAAAACACTCCTAAAGGGAAAATAACCCACTTGAATCCTTTTACTCTGTATTGGCTGCTGTGTACCAGAAGAGGCTGCTTTTATTTCATCTTTCTCTTTTGCCAAAACCACTGCCTATAACTTTGCTACTGAGCTTCACTTATCCGGCTCTCATTTTGTGTGTGAAGTCCATACAGTTTAACAGGGAAGCCAGGGCTGCAAGGGTTGCCTTTCTGTTGGGAGCTACCTAGCTGCCTGAAAACCAGGTGGTGGAAGAAATAAGCTGATAACTGGAAGGTGAAACCTGAGCCAGAGATAAGTTTATCAAAAGGATCTGCCTGCAGATCTCTCTTTCCCTCCCCACTTCTCCCTGTCTCTATCCTCTGGTTGTGTGTGTGTGAATATCAGTTTCTTCTTCCTTCCCACTTTTCTCCATCTGTTTTCTTCCACCTGCCTCAAATGTGTCTGTCTAGCAAATGAAACCTGGGTTGACAACTTGTAGACTAACAATAGCTGTCCAAGATGCTGATTTTGGTGAGAGTTGTCTCGTATGGTGGTAGTGGGCATCCCGTTTGTCTGCCACGGCCCTAATGTGTTAGGCAGTAGTTAAAACCACCTTCCACCACCACCAAGTGTTGCACTGTGGCTTCCATAATCCCTAGCCAGTATGGCCAAGGATGAAGGGAGTGGTAGTTCGGCATAGCAGGAGGATGCTGAGGAAGGCTGCTTTGGGTGCTTGCTTAGATGAGGAAGAGATGAGCTGTTTAATGATCCTGTAGTGAAGCATCTGCTTACCATCCTGGTCTGTCTGCAGTTGGGTCTGGTACCTGTAGAAGAATTGATGGGAGGGAGTTTGAAATGGATAAGTAGGCTTCTACTTTTAGGGCACAAGGCCATTTCCTGTTTCTCTCTGTTTCATGTTGCAATTTACCAGGAAGGTCAGAACTGTGGGAAGAGGCAGTTTCTTAGTAGCTTGTAGGGGGCTTGTTGGTGCTGAGGAACTGTAGTTCACTTTGCCGTTTGTACAAGAGCTTGGCAGGAAGAGAGCTGAGAGGATGTTGGTGGTTGTCAAAGAATGAAGTAGTGGTCTGTGTTGATCGCTGTCCTGCCTGCTGGGCTGGTGGTGGGGAGGGGGCTTAGTTGACTGTGAGCATTGAATGCAGCTTGGATTCACTACAAATGAAGGCCCTCTTGGAAGACAGGTTGGCAGCACATCAGCTTTGCTGTAGTTTTGAGTTTCATTATGCTGCTTCCCCCACCACCAATCCTCCCAGCCTTTGCCATAGTAGCTTCATCACTTATTTCTGCTTTAAGCAAGAATTCAGCTCTTTCCAGTTCAGGATTTGAATGCAACTGCTCCTCATCCTGTTAAGATTCTTGGAGCAGCCATTCATCTCCTGGAGATGTTGCTTATCCACCCATGTTCATGGCATATGCAGGAGCTGTGTTCTCTGAGCTGGATTGTCTTGGCAGATTTCATCTTCCTGCTGGCTGTTGGTATTTCCCATCTGGGGAAAGCATGCAGTGTCCTTGTCAGCTAGGTGTGTACTAACACCCTTCTGTGAAAGGCCTTGAGATGTGTGCCTTTAGTTACAGTGTGGGGAGAAAATAAAGTCTTGGGCTCTTGGAGCAATAGGCCAAAGTGTTGTATGGAGCAAATTTCCATTCCTATGTACATTACTTGACAGCATCTTAGCATAATGTGTGCGGCTTGTATTCTCCCCTCCCTCCAGTTCTCATTCATGTTGCTGTCTGGAAACTGGACATGTAACCCTTGCAACACAGGCAGACTTTCAAGAGCACCTTGAACCATCCGGTAGTATGTCATTAAGAAAGGGTTTGTGGATGTGCATAAGGGTCAGTGTGTTGTCCGAAGGTGGGGCATCGCCTGCCATGGTGTCCTGAAAATGTAAGTAAGAACTGGAACTTTTGGCACTTGAAGTTGCCTAAGAATTGGAACTTGAGTTGGCTCAACTGGTACTAAGCAGAATCTCCTTATTTCTTGTAAGATCTCTGTTTGATTTTTGCACAATTTTTTAAACATTGTATTGGAAAAACCATGGGTTGAAATCCAGTTAGAAGTGAGATGCCCTTGACAGGCATTTATATATGCAAAAGTAACAAGGATAGGCTCTGAAGATTTGTGTTAATAAAAGAATTCTGAAGGGATCCTTTTCCCACTTTTCTTTTTTGTAGGCATATGACTGGTTTTTCAGTGAGGTTGCATAGTGCTAGGAAGCTGCTGCTTCTTAAATGTGCCAGTGGAAGAAACTGGTGATGTTATTTAGTTTATACGCTGTAAAAAAACCTTTCACCACCCACTGGCCAGGATTAATGTTTTTAATGGCACTGAAATATCTAGTATGTGTTTGAGTCCACCTGTATATAGTATGCTCAGAGTTTTGCAGAAGCCATGTGGGATCTGGTTCCAAACTTCAGAAGAAAAATGCTTCTCAGACTTTCTGGTGCTTTGCTTTAACCCTGTTCATAAACAAGGAGAAAGCAACTCCTAAAACCAAGCACTGGACCACCGAGGAGCTGGGGACATCGATGACTGTGTGAACGCTCTTGGCAAGATAAATGATGTAGACAGGAGGGACAGAAGGGCGGTGTAAGCACCTTTATGATGGAATGCTTTAGGTATCTGTACATCTTGATGTTCCCTTGAGATGTCTTATTGTTTGGCAGCTGGATTGTCTGTCCACTTCGATCTACTCAAATGCAGGGCCTGTTATGCCACAAAGAGAAGACTGAGGAAGCTTTCACCTAGTAAACCACCCTTCCTGTATCCTTGCAATTCCTAGAGGTCTCTTCCCATTCCACAGAAGAAACAAAACTTGTTGCCTGAAGGGAAGCCTGGCAAATGTGGTTTCCAGACACTGCCTGATCTTGGATTTTAAAAAACAAAAGAGAGTGGTTTGTAGCAACTGGAATGTTTCATCCCTGTTGCCCAGGTCCTCCTCTCTTCCTCACTGAGCTAGGAATTTGGTAACATTGAAAGGCGATGGCTATTCTTCTTCACCAGCTCCCATATCTCCCATACAACCCCCCTCCCCCAGTATTGGGATAGCTTTTATTCTGCATTGATATATCTCCTTACCATTCCACTTCATTCTTGAAAAATTAATTTCTTACTTGTTTCAGGCCCATAATATACATGATGTTGATCATATGTTTAATGTGGCTGCTCATATTTTGGATGAGGCGAAAATGGCTTTGAGGCCGCATTCCAGACTGTGATCTGGATAGGGAAGTCCTGAAGCTGCCTTCTGCTGCTCCAAAATAAAAGCAGCTGCCCCCAAGCTGGCTTTCCTCTGGATGTATGGGGTTCTGGGTAGGTTGAATATGTTTGTTTAAAGATGTGGCTAGCATCACACATATTTTGGACCTTGGCACCACTTTTTTTGAGACTTAATATGCTCAGATCTACACAGCAGCCTTTCGTTAACCAATTCCCTCCAGTGTGCAGCTTCTCAGATGCAGACTTCTCATGAAGCTTGAGTTTGCCCATTTGTTTTTGTGAGCACTTTCAGCACTCTGGGCTATTTCTTGTTTGCTGGCAAAGGCCTCTGTTTAACAGTTGTGGGGTTTTTTAAACCTTGTTCAGGGTTCCTTCTGGAATGCCCCAAAAGCCCCAAAGACGGGACTTGATGTGCAGCAGAGGAAATGAGAACATAAACTCCACTCGCTGCTGATGAAGCTGTCATCAGTTTTAGTTTTGCTATGGTTTTGCAGAATGATGGCATCTATAATGTTGTAAATGGTATGTGAAAGCTCTTTTTAAAATGAGAGGCAAAGCAGTGTTGATTGAAACTGGTTACCTGTCTGCTGGGCACAGCGTAACAATGAAAATGCCGTCCATAATAAACTATATTAATAAGTACGTTGTTTGTTTGTTTTTGCTGAAAAATGGAATAATATCTCAGACTTGTACATACTAGTGGGTTGGGGTGGGTGAGAAGGAAGAAAGACATCAATTATTAAATCCAGTATTTCTAACCCAAGCATTTTTCAAATTCTTACCCTTAAAGCAGAAGTGGGCAAAGTGCAGCCCATGGGACTGTTTTTGTTGCCCTCAGGCAGTTGTTCATTAAAATAGGTCACAGGTTCCATTGTCAAAAACCGTAACAATTTCCGGCCACTTCTACTTTCATCTGTTTTTTTTTTTTTAACAGTCTTTCAGGCCCCAGATTATCTGCAGTCCCTTACCCCTGCCTTAAAATGAAGGCTACATTCTACACAAATGCAACCCACTCCCCCCATTATTTAAGGCATCACATCTGAAAAACACAAGAGTTTACAACTGCTTTTTCTTTTTTCTTTTACTAAAGCAAATGAAGTCATAGAAAATGCCATGCACTGCAGTTCTGTAACAGTCATTCCCAAAATGTTGCTGCGGCCGCCATTTTCTGAATCAAAAGCCCATCTGTGCTGGTTCGGAGACCAGAACATTAAAAATGTACCAACCCTGAGTTTTAGAAATCTGAATACAGTAAGAAAGCAAGCTGTTTTTTGCAACATGTAAACTATTTCCCAGGTATCTTTAGGAGTAAAGCTTCTTAAATCATCCCAAATACTGAAACTTAGGAAAGGCAAAAGAAATTTGCTCCAGACCTAAGCTACCAAGAAGTTACTCTTTTGGCCATGCTAGTGGTCTGGAAGTTACAGTCCATTTCCCCCCAAAGTTCTGCTTTCATCCCCTGAAGCCAACAACCAATCTCAGACCATCTGGGGAAACCCAGAAGGCTGGATGTGGCCCAAGGCCTGCTATTCTCCAAGCCCACTCTACACAACATATCTGACAAGTGAGCTCCTACCAGTTCAGAAAAGCAGAGGCACTCTCTTAAGAAAGAATTCTTTTCTACTGCAAATGGGTCTAGAGACTGACCAACCAAGGGAGAACAACTTGAGTTCCAACAGTGGTGGAGAGAGAGCTCATACTTTTTAAGAGAGGAAGGGCAAGTCTTCACTTCTTGCCGGAGCTGGAATACCCCCTGCTAATATTGTGTTTCCAGCTTTGGACTTTGGCTTGTTCCTACTGGGCAAATTTGCGAGGGCTGTATTTCCGCTCAAACTGGCCAACGTCGAATTTCCTCTTGCAGCCCGCATAATTCATGTAGCGGATCTTGCCAAACACGGCCCGTTCAGCCCACCCTTGGTCGTGGATCCCACAAATGGACCACATGCATCCTGGAAGAAACAAAATGAGAACATGGAAGGATTACCTTCTGTTTTTGTCTTAGTAGTATTCTGCAAAAGACATGGTCAAGCAAGGAAGCAGGTGGTGCATAGGAAAATGTAAGTGAATAGTGGGCACCAGATTCTTAATAGCAGCAAGGGCCTTCCTCCCATGCATTTATGTCAGCTGTAGCCTGTTTAGAATGATAAAGGGGTCTCTTTCATGCTACACAATTACAGCACTTCGATCCCACTTTTAACTGCCATGACTCCATTCTATGGCATGCTGGGATTTGTACTTTCCCCAGATACTCAAGAGCTAGAGAGCTGTACTGCCTTGTTCTTGCATGCCTTCAACTTGTTTCTGACCTAACGGCAACCCTAAACATTATAGCCTTGTACTATGAAAGAGACTTTTATAGCAACCTGGTTTTCTTGGCTAGATTTGTTGAGAAGGGGTTTGCCATTGCCTTCCTTTGAGACTGAGAGATTGTGATCGGCTCAAGGCTTATGGCAACCCTAAACTGATTGTAACATGGGGCCTTCTTGGCCATATTTAGTCAGAGGCAGTTTGTCCTTGCCTTCCTCTGAGGCTAAGAAAGCATGACTTGCCCAAGGTCGTCCAATGGGTTTTCATGGCCAAGCAAGGATTTGAGTCTTGGTCAAGCACTACACCATGCTGATTGTTGTGTCCCCACCCAATTACTTACCCACATAGCCATTGGGGTCCCTGCCGTCCAGTTCATAACGGTCATTGAGGTAGATGCTGAATTTCAACGCCTCTTCTGGGGAGCTGGTCCACTCCAGGATTTTCTTGGCCCAGTACATCCGCAGAAAGCCATGCATCTTTCCCTCATGAACCATCTGGAGCTGAGAGAAGAGGGTTGCAGGGGGCACTCAATTTTATCAATGGGAAATTCTCTTGGAGAAAAGTGTGGACACATGAGAGCAACTTTCACCACTGTACTACGGTAAACATTCAAGGACACAACAGGAGGCTCTTGACTCGGCGGGCGGGGGGTTATGTCTCTAACCCACCATCTTTTTTTGGCCATTGAGCAGTGAACTGCTTTCCTAAAGCCCACAAGCAGAGCATAAAAGTAACTCATTGTATGCCCGCAGCAAGATATGCTGCCTCTGAAGGAAGAAGTTCCATGTAGCCAAGGGGGCTTGTAACAGCTGGATAAGACTTCTCCTTTTAAAAAATAATTAGGTACAGTTATTGTCCCTGGGCCTTCTTGGTAGCTGCTCCTAGGCTGTGAAACCCCCTTTCTAGGGAAACTAGAAACTACAATGGCCCCTTCTCTGCTTTCCTTTTGCTCTCAGGCAAGGAAATTTTTGTTCAAACAGGGATTTAATGAATCACTGGCTGCAGGAAGCCATTATGGGGTGTGTATGCTGTGTTTTTAACTGATTTTAAGCTTTAAAAAAATTTAATGGCATTTTAATATAACTTGTTCAATTGTTTTAATTTTATCAGGTTCTTTACTAAGCCACCTTGGTTCCCATGCTGGGAGAAAGGAGGGAGACAGACAGACACACACACACAGGTTGAGTATCCCTTATCTAAAATGCTTGGAATGAGAAGTTTTCTGTGTTTTGGATTTTTTTCTCAATACAGTAGCTTTTTTGAATAGCCTCACATCTTGTTTGTTCACTACTTGAGTTGTGTATGATACGTGAGGCTGGAGAAATGACAGAATGTAAGCGTAATGTTCAGTGCAAATCTATGCCTCCCACCTTTACAGATCCTCAGTCTTTTGCTGCCAGCCGTCCACTTCCGCCTTCAAGACAGAGGCTGCAATGCTCCTGATCATTTGTCTCTCAGATCCTCAGTCTCTGTTTTTGCTGCCCTGGTGGCAAAAAGAGAGCTGGCAATCTGAGAGGCGGATGAACAAGACTGCCATAGCTGCTGTCTCAAAGGCAGAAAGGGGTAGCCGGTGGCAAAAAGTTTTGAGCTTTGGAAGTTTTCAGATTTATGGATAAGAGAGGCTCAAGTTGTACATAAACAACGGTCAGACTTCCTCTGCTGGCAATCAAAGACCTTCCATATTTATTAGACTGCCATGTCAGTTACACCAGCTATGTTAGCAGAGGGTGATGGGAGCTGTAGTCCAAGACATTGGGAGGGCTTCATGTTCAGGAAGCCTGAAGAGAGATACATGTCTCCAATCAGAGAACTGGCACAGGCCACAAATCCCCAACAAACCCATGATGATCATGCCCTGCCTTTGGAATTATGGATACCTGTGCAGCGTTCCAGAGTGGGTCGTGGGTCTTCCCTTCCTCCAACTGTTTCAGCGTATATAGGTGAGGCCTCTTGTCTTTGGCATGAAGTTTCAAGGTGGTCTTGGCCCAGTCGTAAGCCCCTTTGAAACGAACAGACCATGTTACATGGTTTGACCAGAGAACTGTGACTCAGGTTTCAAAAAGAGAATGAAGAAGTTCATGGCTGGAATTCTCCTGACACTTTTATGCTAGCAGATCTGGTATCACCTAGTGGATATATTTTTTTCTGGCATTGCGTAAGGAGGTATTCAGGACTCTTTACCCAACAGCTGTTGGATGGCTCCCAGGCACAGCTCTGATGCAAATGTTTCCAGAATACCTCGTGACACAGAAATATATTCAGATCCAAGTTAAACTGAACAGCCTGCAAACCAGACTGAGCCAAATCGGTTCATTTTTTCCAAATTGACAAAGAAGGGACTGAACCAAATCTTGTGGCCAGTACACACGCCTAATGTATACCAAAAATACTGTATGAACTAAAGTAACTGCAGCCATGATCCTACACATAACACTTCATTCACAGAGCTATGTGATGATAAATGAATTGCAACATGGCATATTTGAATGTGCAAACAAGAAATGCATCAGTGCAAAGCTCCACGCACATCTGCACATGGAATGCATAGTGGTATCACATATGCAATGGTACTGCATGCTCAGCCCTGCTTCTGCAGCCTTCAACTGAATGTGGACTTCCACCATCACGCCAAAATGTCCAGTCAAGGGGATGTTACACAAGCACAAGTCATTAACAGGATGCTAGATTTCTGTTTCATTTGCCAAGGGACTATTCAGTTTGTCCTCACCACAACTACCACCTTGTGAGGGTGACTGCCTGCTGTTTGCAGTCTTACAGCTACTATGGGGGATACAGGAAGGCAAAACCAACCAGTCCCATTACCTTCAACCTTGTCATAGTTTTGGTTGTAGTAGCAGAAGTTGTCCGCCAGCTCCCTTCGGACAACGGCCTCCTCAATGAAGCCTTCCACGGATTCCTTGTACCGACTGCGGTGTTTGCGTACCTCCAAGATGGTACGCTGGACAGAAACCTGCCCTGAGGAAGAGATAAGAGATGATTCACTTTGCAAAATGATGCACTGCGTAGAGAAGGGGTAAAGCAAAGTGCTGAATGGAAGCCTAATATTTAGCTGGAATCTTCTTTCCTGAAATTTGAAGCATTGCTCTGTATCCTAGTCTCTAGAGCGTCAGAAAATGAGCTTGCCCCATCTTCCAAATGACATCCCTTCAAATATTTAAACATAACTATCATATCACGTCTTAACCTTCTCTTCTCCAAGCTAAATATACCCAGCTCCCTAAGTCACTCCTCATAAGGCAGGCCTTCCCTCATTTTGGCCACCTTCCTCTGGACACTTTCTAGCTTGTCAATATCCTTCCTGAACTGTGGCACCCAGAACTGGACAGTTTTCCAAGGGTGGTCTGACCAAAGCAGAATAGAGTGGTATTATTACTTCCCTTGACCTAGACACTACACTTCTATTGATGCAGCCCAGAAATGCATTGGCTTTATTAGCTGCTGCATCTCACTGCTGACTCATGTGCAGCTTGTGATCTAGTACGCCCCCTAGAACCTTTTCACATGTTCTATGGTCTAACCAGCTATTACCCATCTTATATCTCTGCATTTTAGTTTTTCTGCCCAGCGGCAATACCCTACATTTCTCCCTATTGAAATTCATTGTTAGTTTTGGTCCAGATCTCTAACCTGTTAAGATCATTTTGGATTCTGATCCTATCCTCTGGAGTGTTAGCTACCCCTCCTAATTTGGTATCATCTGCAAATTTGATAAGAATGCCCTCTATTCCCTCCTCCAAATCATTGATAAAGATGTTGAATAGCGCTGGGCCCAGGACAGAACCCTATGGCACCCCACTCATTACTTCTCTCCAGGATGAAGAGGAGCTGTTGGTCAGAACTCTTTGGATTCCGACGGTTAACTGATTATCTACCTAACAGTAGCATTGTCTAGCCCACATTTTACTAGCTTGTTTGCAAGAATATTATGGGGGACCCTGGGGACAAAATCAAGATATGCTACATCCGCAGCATTCCCTTTATCTACCTAGTTTGTAACTCTCAAAAAAAAAAAAAAGAGATCAGATTAGTCTGGCATGACTTGCTTTTGAGAAACCCAAGCTGATTTTTAGAGGACATAGCATTCTTTTTTTTAGTGCTTATAGACTGTCTGTTTAATGATCCGCTTTCCCAGTACCGATATCAGGCTGACTGGGTAATAATTGTTTGGGTCTTTTTTTTTTTAACCTTTTTGAAGATGGGGCCAACCTTTGCCTTCCTTTAGTCTGCTGGGATTTCTCCCATTCTCCAGGAATACTTAAACATTATTGCCAGGGGTTCTGAGATTACTTCTGCCAGTTCTTCTAATACCCTTGGATGTAGTTCATCTGGCCCTGGAGACTTGAATTCATTTAGTGTAGCCAGATATTCCCGTACTATCTCTTTACCCATACTCTGCTGCATTTCCTCTACTGTATCATCTGCTCCATTTCCCCCATGTCGGGCAGCTTTCCTTTTGGGAGAAGATCAAGGCAAAGAAGGTATAAAGCTTTGAAGCTCTTGGGGAACAAAGAATTCATCAGTGGCCCACGAAGGCTGTGACTGTCCTTTTCCATGACTCCATCTCCCCTGCCCCTAAAGACTAGTTAAACTCAGGCTTTACAAATCTTTTGCAGGGAACTCTCCACTCACCAAAATGGAACCAGGGTGAGAGGTTGCTGAGAGCCGGCCGGTTGGGGTCATTTCTGTCTGCACCAAAGAACTTCAGCCGCTCCTTGATGAACTGTTCCAGCACGCTCAGGCCGGCCACTGTGCCTGGCTTTGCCCAAGCCACCTCCTTCACTGAACGGTCCACCTGAAGGCTGGCATAACAGGCGTCCCAGTCGATAGGCTAGAGTTTCGGCCAAAGGAACAACAATGAACAGCCAAGAATGGACCAACAGAACAATGAGGGATAAGCAAATTCTGGGATGCCACCACACCACTCGGAACACACCAAATGTCACCTGTTTTCAGAAGATAAGCAGAGTCAAGTACAAGACTCTTGCCACAAACCCAAATGCCAACTTTGCATACACTTCTACTCGGAAAATGTCATCAGGGGACCTAATTATATCCCCCACAATATTAGAAACTTGTTCTAATGTGACATATCCTAATTCTCTGTCAGCACTTTACATTGGGCAAACAGACCAGTCTCTTCACCAGAGTATAAATGGATATAAATTAGACATTAGGAATGGGAATACATAAAAACCTATTGCAGAATGCTTTAATCTTCCTGGACATTCCGTCTCAGATCTCAGAACAGCAGTCCTTGAACAAAAAAACTACAAAGGAAGATTGCAAAGAGAAACAGCAGAACTGGAATATATCCACAACGCCAATCCATTGCCAGTGGGCTGAATAGAGACAAAAGTTTCTTGGCACACTGCATATATTATAACACTAGTTAATACCTCAGCTTCATGAGGGCTCTCTTGACCAGTTTATTGTATTTTGTTTCTTGTTCCCAGGCAGCATCATGTTGTGAACCCTCAAGTCACCAGTCAACTACTAGGTTGGATTCAGTATAAAAACAACTTCTTATAATTCTTGCTGCTCTAAAAAGGCCTGATTTTGTTTATTTTATTTTATTTATATCCTGCCTGTCCCCTTATACAGGATCCAAAGCAGCTTACAATTTTAAAAAAAGGATATGTTTCCAAAAAAAAAAACCTCCTACAAAAGCTGTGAATTTTGAATTTCATTTTGATTAGATGCTAAGCAGGGTCAATGACTTACTCAGACATTTAGGGGCAGAAAAGTCGTAACATTAATTGTGAACTGTACAAAGGAACATCATACAGCAATCAATTCAAGAAGGATACTGACAAGCTGGAATGTGTCCAGAGAAGGCAACCAAAATGGTAAAAGGCCTGGAAACCATGCAAGCCTCTGAAGGGCAGCATAGGGAGCTGGGTATTTTTAGCCTGGAGAAGAGGAAGTTAAGAGGGGACATGATAGCCATGTTTGAAGGGATGTCATGTCGAGGAGGGAGCAAACCTGTTTTCTGCTGCTTGAGAGACTAGGACAAGGAGCAATGGATTCAAGCTGCAGGAAAGGAGATTCCACCTGAACATTAGGAAGAACTTCCTGATGGTAAGAATAGTTCAACAGTGGAATATGCTGCCTTGGACTGTGGTGGAGTCTCCTTCTTTGGAGGTTTTTGGATGGCCATCTGTTGGGAGTGCTTTGATTGTGTCTTTCTGCATGGCAGAATCAGGTTGGACTGGATGGCCCTTGGGGTCTCTCCCAACTCTATAATTCTATTCTATTCTACATGGCCTGCAGTCCTGTTGGTATCTTTATGTGGGTACAAGTTCCCTCATAGAGGTGCTTGGACAACTTTGTCTCATTCACTCAATCAAAGGTTGTAGAAGCAGAGTTGACCATACAGTACCATTGTGTGTGCAGATTCGATCATCTCATGCAATTAATGCATAACTCTGCATGTGATTTACACTATGGAATCTCAGTGGAGGATCTCAGCTATGGAATCTGCAGCATCAACATGTTAAAAGGGTATTAGAACAATTCACGGAAGAGGAGAGAGCTGGACACAACTAAATTGACCTTCTGGTTCTGAAGCAGTTTACGATCAAAATTCAAAATGACCTGGACAGATTGGAGAGCTGGGCCAAGGCTAACAAAATGAAATTCAACAGAGAGAAGTGTAAGGTCCTACACTTAGGTAGAAAAAATGGAATACAGAAATATAGGGTGGGGAACACGTGGCTGGATAGCAGGACGTGTGAAAGGGATCTAGGAGTCTTCATAGACCACAAGCTGAACATGAGTGAGCAGTGTGATGCGGCAGCCAAGAAAGCCAATGCAATTCTCGGCTGCATCGATAGGAGTATGGTGTCTAGATCGAGGGAGGTACTGGTCCCACTCTACTCTGCTTTGGTTAGACAGATCTCATCTTGAATACTGTGTCCAGTTCTGGGCACCCCAATTCAAGAAGGACATGGTCAAGCTGGAGCAAGTCCAGAGGACGGTGACCAAAATGGTGAGGGGCCTGGAAGCCATGCCCTATGAGGATAGACTCAGAGAGCTGGGTATGTTTAGTCTGCAGAAGAGAAGGTTAAGAGGGGACATGATAGCCATGTTTAAATATTTGAAGGGATGCCATGTAGAGGAAGGAGGGGGCTTGTTTTCTGCTGCTCCAGAGACCAGGATAAGGAGCAATGGATTCAAGCTATAGGAAAGGAGATTCTACCTGAACCTCAGGAAGAATTTGCTGACGGTCAGGGCCGTCCGGCAGTGGAATGTGCTGCCTCGGAGTGTAGTGGAGTCTCCTTCTTTGGAGGTTTTTAAGCAGAGGCTGGATGGCCGTCTGTCGGGAGTGCTTTGAGGGTGTTCCTGCATGACAGGGGGTTGGACTGGATGGCCCCTGGGGTCTCTTCCAACTCTACATTTCTATGATTCTACTTCTGAGGGCGCAGATGAGAAATGAATGCCAGGAGAGGGCTGTTGTTGCTAGCAAAGCTGCCAGTTCCTGTAATAGTCCCTGCAGATGCCACTCTTTCCTGAGAGAAGGAAACAGGCAGAGCGAGAGATGGGAACAGGCCGGTAGCTTCGCAGCTTGGGAATCGCTGGGGAGAGAACTATGCCTGCAACTATGAATCCCGGGGACAAATCCTTTGAGATACAAGAGCTATATAGAGAGCCCCCACTTCCAAAGGCAGTATACCTTGGAAGATCAGGTGCTGTAAAGGAGCAAACAACAGAGGAATAGCTGTTGCCTTATGGGCCTCCCAGAGGCCAATGGCCAGCCCGCACTGGAAACAGGAAGGTGGCCTAGATGGGCTTTTCCCTTTGATCCAACAAGGCAATTAATCCTTAGTGAAGTCATTGGGTGGATTGGAATAAATGTTATTACTTTCCCCAGTCTCCACATACAGAGAATTGCCAAGGGCAGCTATCACCAACACAGCTGCCTCCAGAAGGGCTGGACTACAGCCCCCTCCATTCTTCCCATGCAACCAGCCCATGTGGCTGGGGATGATGGGACCTGAAGTCCAGCATATCCAGACAGTGACAAGTGGGAAATGACTGGTCAGGGTCAGAGAGGAGGAACCTTTGGACTTCAGTTATCCAAGGACCCAGTCAGCATGGCCAATGGTAAAAAAAAAAAGGGGAATTGTATCCCCAAACATTTAAATCACTGTTTCTTAATCTTGTCTTTACCACAGACCCCCTGTATATGTTTTTTGTTACCATAGACCACTTAAGATTTCACTCAAGATCTAAAACTCTAAAGTGCATCAAATATTTATTTGAAATTGTTTGACAAATAAACCAATACAGGATTTTGAAAGGGAATGGAAAGGAGTACTGGACTGGGTAAAGATATAAATTTATAAGATGTAAAAGACAAGGAAACAAAAAATAAGTGTAATTGCCTTTTTATTGTTAACAGAAATGGAATCACTCTTCTTTTGTGTAAACAGAAATAATGTAGTTTCAACTGGAGAATATAAGTGGAAGGGATGGGTGGGTGGGATACATTTAAAGAAGATGTAACCCACTCGTTTTTCTTTTTTCATTTGTAATTAAAGCTTAATAAAAAATATTTTAAAAAAATATTTATTTGAAATTGCTCATCAGGGTCTTCAGATTTAAAGAGAAGGGAGAAATATTTAAATGCACACACTCCTATTACAATATTCTTATTGGAATGATTTTCTACCAATGTGTCTTTCTTCCTTTCTTGCTCTCTGTTTTAACTGTAAAAATATTTTTTAAACCATTTTTTAATAGTTAGTTAATTGTTAATTAATATGTGTTTTAGGGGGTTGGTTTTAGCTGGGTTGGTGGGTGGGGAGGATTGGGTATGTTTTTAATGTCTTTTAATGTATAATGTATTTCATGCTGTTCGCCACCTCGATCCATGTGGAGAGGCGGGATACAAATAAATATTTATTATTTATTATTAAAAGCTCGTAACATTTCTTCAAGCCTTCACGGATCTCCTGTGAGGACATCGTGGCTCCTGGGGGTCCACGGACCCAAGGTTAAGAACCACTGATCCAGAAGGCCAAAATGACTTCTGAATACCAAAGATCTACCACCAACAAATACTAGTTCTTACCTCTGCCTGGGACACAGCAGGGTGAGGATGCTTGATGACAGGTGGGAATTCGGTCAGGAACTCAGCCAGCCGGTCGTGAATCTTCCGCCGTATCGTCCTTGCCCCATATTCCTGCTTGTCTGAGGCAACCCAGCAGGGAACAATATTGTGGGCATCAACCTGAAGAACAGAAATTTGGAAAAACAAGATACGTGCAAGGCAGAAGCTGCGTTTGGGCACGTTTGTTTGTGCCACCACATCGCCTGGCTTCTCAACAGTTGGCAGCCATCAGGTGCACATGTGCTAAAGGAATAACACCATGCGTACATTTGAAACAATAGCTTGGAAACGCTACCTTTTTCGGGCCGCAGTTCTCCAAATCTCCTAGCCAGGCTGGCTTCTCAACACCGCACAACCTTCAACAAGGTTGTGAGTTCAATCCTGCCAGGCTCCAAGGTTGACTCAGCCTTCCATCCTTTCGCAAGTCGGTAAAATGAGTACCCAGCTTGTTGGGGGCATGTATAGAAATGTTTCGAAATACATGCTAATTTATAACTTGTTCGCCGCCTCGATCCATATGGAGAGGCGGGATATAAATAAATAAATAAATAAATAAATAGGTGTGAATGGAACTCTACTGAAACAGGCTGAACTCAAAACAGAGCTTGGAAAAGTTATTTTTGGAGACTGCAACTCAAAAAAGCAGTTGCAGTTAAAAAAATATCTTTTCTAAACTCAGGGAGATTCTGGGCATCTTAACTGAAAAAGTAACTTTTCTAGTCTCTTGTTGAAGTGACGTGAGAGTTTTAAAGGAGATGCCAAGTCATCATCATTTGACATGGCAGAGATGTGTATACCTGTGAGCACCAGGGCAACGTTTGCCATTGTACTGCATCTGATGAAGCAGACACAGTTTATGAAAACAGGAGCATCATTGCAACCTACACGACAAATAACTCATAGCAGCATCAGCTTTTGACAAGTCAATGGGCTTTTTCTTGGAAACTGAAATGGACAGTGACGCTGGACCCTACTACATACCCAGGAAGCTAGGTAGGAGAATGTTAACACCTGTACCACCCCCACCGTATGACCATGTAGGAATATTTGGTATCTGTATCGAGCAGAGCGTAACGTAGCCTGTGCAATATGAGCACGTGGTAGAAAACAGGAGAAAATACTCAGGACGCTCTTGTAAGGTGAAAAAAGGCAAAAGTTACACTTACTGTTTCAGGAAATCCTTCTTGAGATAAGAAAGGAGATGGACAAAAGGAGATTGCCTAAATTTCAGTAAAATAGCTCCTAAAAGCTGGCTTTAATGGGTGGACATAAGCAATCCTGTGGCAGGAATTGTATGATCCACAGAATCATAGAAATGTAGAGTTGGAAGAGACCCCAGGGGCCATCCAGTCCAACCCGCTGCCATGCAGGAACACCCTCAAAGCACTCCCGACAGATGGCCATCCAGCCTCTGCTTAAAAACCTCCAAAGCAGGAGACTCCACTACACTCCCAGGCAGCATCTTCCACTGCCGGACAGCCCTGACCGTCAGCAAATTCTTCCTGAGGTTCAGGTGGAATCACCTTTCCTGCCGCTTGAATCCATTGCTCCTTGTCCTGGTCTCTGGAGCAGCAGAAAACAAGCCCATCCATCCTCTACATGATATCCCTTCCCAGACAAAGGGAGACAAAGGACTAACTTTTGGAAGAAGAGGAAGTAATCCCTGCAGGCAGGATTGAAGCAAAAAGGCTTGAGTACATAGATCAAATAAAGAAACAGAGCTGAAACAAAAGGGCAGGCATGCTCTCTAGAGCTTCTTTTCACTAATCACTTCATATAAGCATTGATGCTTCTTTGCCTGTAACAGACCAGCCCAGCCATCCTTGTAGGATCCCCACCTGGACAAAGGGCACATCCGGTGGCAGCCTGTCCCGAACATCTTGCACCCACTGCATAGGAACGCGGAGGGGGCTGAAGTCCGTCACCACCCCGCCAATGTCGTGCTTTGTCACAAAGGGAGGCAGTGTGTCTTTAGCAAATCCGATGAGCAAGTGGAAGGGGATGCTGAGCTCCCGGCATTCCTGGAAAGCCAAAAAATGAAACACAGGACATTCAGTCAGATGGTAACATCAGATTCAGTTCCCCAGGGCACACATCTTGGATTTCAATACCAAACACAGCCCAAGATGTGTTCACATTGGCTATGCATGCTTCTAGTTAGCTATTGATTTTTCATGCCTGCCCACTGTTTCCCAAATAACCAACAGCCAAAGAACACATTTTTGCTCCAATTTTCACTCCTAACCTGAAAAAAAGTTTATTTTGCACATGTAATAATAAGAATTAAATGAAAACAACCATTCCTCTTTTATATCTCTGTAGAAATTTCTGCTCTGAACCCAGGCCTCCAGTTTGGAAGGGGAAGCAAAGCACTGACTCAATCAGATATGTAACAGGTATCAGGTTAGTCTGTCGAACCTCCACTGTGACTGAATGATCCAGTCATGCCTAATGCATGGTTAGACCCCATCTTGAATACTGTGTCCAGTTCTGGGCACCCCAATTCAAGAAGGATATTGACAAGCTGGAGCCAGTCCAGAGGAGGGCGACAAAAATGGTGAGAGGCCTGGAAGCCATGAAGCCCTATGAGGACAGACTTAGAGAGCTGGGTATGTTTAGTCTGCAGAAGAGAAGGTCAAGAGGGGACATGATAGCCATGTTTAAATATTTGAAGGGATGTCATGTAGAGGAGGGAGTGTGCTTGTTTTCTGCTGCTCCAGAGACCAGGACAAGGAGCAATGGATTCAAGCTGCAGGAAAGGAGATTCCACCTGAACCTCACGAAGAACTTCCTGACAGTCGGGGCTGTCCGGCAGTGGAATCTGCTGCCTCCATGGAGTGTGGTGGAGTCTCCTTCCTTGGAGGTTTTTAAGCAGAGGCTTGATGGCCATCTGTCGGGAGTGCTTTGAGGGTGTTCCTGCATGGCAGGGGGTTTTGGTCTGGATGGCCTCTGGGGTCTCTTCCAACTCTAGATTTCCATGATTCTATGCAGAGACCCAGCCCAACTGGATCCTGGGCTTTAAACATCCTCTTGGCTCTTATCTCCAATCACTAATTGGAGATAAGAGCAGAAGCTATCAGGCCACATGGGGAATCCTGTTGCCTACATTCAGCCAAGAGCCTGGAAGACCTCATCCCTGATTTGCAGCTGGCACAACGCAACCGAGGAGTTACTACTCTACAAGTTGCCTTAGGGGCCCATTTTCACAAAGCTGAAGCTACAAGGGGGTCCCACCATTCACACCCTATTTCCTGCCCTCCCCTGCAACATCCTCCCACCCACACCCACCAGTACCTCAGCCACTTCCTCGAGGCCTCTAAGCATGAACCCAAAATGGCGAATGGTGGCATCCAGGAATTTGGGCACCAGGCAGAAGCAGACGTGCAGCTGGAGCTTCTGTTTCAAGGCCAGGCGCTGGGCATACAGAAAGGCCCAGTTATCTGGGAAGACAGACAGGAAAACATCAGGCAACAGTGCTACAACGGGCAGTTAGTGCCGCAGTTCTAGTAGGATTGCTTAGTTGGACCTTTAATAGTAGCATAGTCTATCTTTTCCTTTTTTCCTCTTTGGCCTGTTTGCGTTTTAGTAAGCTAGCTTTTATTTAGTCAGTGCTTAGTGTTTTTGTGTGCTGTCTTAATTTTGGTTCATGTTAAAAATGTTAACTTGCATGTTTATTACTTTGCATTGAAATTAATAAATAAATATATATATTGAAAAAAGACAACAAAAAGGTCCCTTGTCCAAGTTCTGGCTTGCAACCTGGGCTCTGGGCGGGGTCTTACCTTGCACCCTCTGGTCCCGCGACATCCAGTACAGGATTCCCTGAGCTCCTTCCTTGAGATCGGAATGTTCTGAGACCAGGCGAACCCGTTTCTTGTTATACTTGAACTCTGCAACAGAGGTTGCTGTTTTGAAGCGGGCTTCTCTCACTGCTTCTGCCAAAGCTCCACTTTCCGCATCCACATCTGACTTCTTCTTCTTCTTCTTTGCTTCCTCTGCATGCAAAACATTTGGGACTGCCTGGGCTACTTTTCCACCACTTTCTGACCCACTGGATGGGGCTCCATCTTCTCCCACTTCGTTTTCAGACTCTGCTGATCCAGGTGGCTTCCGCTTCCTCTTCTTCTGAGACATGGTTGCTGCTGCTCCTGGGACCCCCAGTAGAGTCCGCTGTCCACAGGGCCCCCGGAAGGAACCGAAATAAAACAAAACACTGACAAATCTTCCTAGGAGCAGATTGGAAACTGCCTGGAATTAAACACAGAAGGTCTGCTTAGGTAAGGGATGGCCTGCGTGAGGCCCATAAGATCCACTGAACTCCCAACCCTACTGATCTCAGCAAATTTCTGGGAAAAAAATTGGTCACCTAAACCATGATAAAAAAACATGGATGCTGGGAGTCCCCTTGCTCCCTATCGCCTCTAAACCTGAAAAAAAAAAGCTTTTTAAAAGACTGAAAAAGGTCGAAGGCCAGGAAACCATGATAAGCGACTTAGGGAGCTGGGTATGTTTAGCCTGGAGAAGGGAAGGTTAAGAGGTGATACGATAGCCATGTTTAAGTATTTGAACAGAAGTCATATGGAGGATGGAGCAAGCCTGTTTTCTGTTGCTTCAGAGACTAGGACACGGAGCAATGGCTTAAACCTAAAGGAAAAGAGATTCCACTTAAATATTGGGAAGAACTTCTAAAGTTCTGTTCTTGACAGTGGAATCTGGTGCTGCCTCAATGGAGTGTGGTACAGTCTACTTCTCTGGAGGTTTTTAAACAGAGGCTGGTTGGCCATCTATCTATCAGGAGTGCTTTGATGGTGTCTTCCTGCATGGCAGCAGATGACCCTTGGTGTTTCTTCTAGTTCTATGATTCCATGACTCTAGTATACCCAAGACTCAGCACCACCAGGTTCTCCAGGTGGGGAAGGAAGTCCTTTATACCAAGAGTAAGAATGCAGGCTCCAGATGTTGTTGGACTGCAGCTCCTAGCATTCCCCTCCATTAACTGGGCTGGCTACGGCTGATGGGAGTTGCAGTCCAATGCTAAGCTATGATTCAGATCTGTCCACAGTGGCCAAATGTATAACCCATAAAAATGTTATGGGACTTTTAAGATTCAAACTGACAAATGTAATACGTCAGACATAACTGTGGCTGAGAAAACAAAAGTTTGGATTAAAGATGTTAGGATCCCAGGGGACGGCAAAATCAAAGACAAAGACAGGGAAAAGATTATGAAAGACGAAGACCTATGAGCTGAGATTCAGCAACTTTGCAGAAAGAAAACAGCTGTGGTTCCAGCGGTGAGAGATGTCCTGGGAGCAATCCCAAATGGGCAGTCAAAAGAGCTGGATGAAATTGGCACAATTACACAAAGTGGCACTGCTTGGAATGGGGCCCATTATCCAATGATGCTTCACTGATTCTTAGATTCTTGGACAGAATCTGAATCACTAAAGGACTAAACTCCAGCCAGCAACACCTGGTGGACTGGGAAACTGGGATAATATGGGATAATAACTGGGAGACCCGGCATATTACCAGTCTTGACAGCTTTAAAAGAGCAGTCAAGACTGATCTCTTCCGACAGGCCTTCCCAGACTAGCATTTCCATCGCCTCCCATCTATGGCCTTGCTGCTCTGCTAATAGTAATTGATGGGTTGTTAATTGCTATGTATTTTAAGGGGTTGGTGGGTGGGGAGGATTGGGTTTGTTTTTAATGTCTTTTAATGTATAATGTATTTCATGCTGTTCACCGCCTCGATCCATGTGGAGAGGCGGGATACAAATAAATATTATTATTATTATTATTATTATTATTATTATTATTATTATTACTACTACTACTACTACTACTACTACTACTACTACTACTATTCTTCCACCACTTATAGCCTATGCTTCATCATACAAGGCTGGGGAAAGCTTGCAATTTACAGAAAATAAACCATCAAAACCCCAAATTACAAATGCAGGTTGAGTATCACTTATTTAAAATGCTCGGGACCAGAAGGGTTTCCTATTTTTTTCAGATTTTGGAATACCTGTTTTTGCAAATAGAGTAATCCCTCCACATCCGCTAGGGTTAGGGGCACAGGACCCCCATGAAAGTGAGAAAATTGTGAATAACTCTAGGCCCCCCCAAACCATATTTAACACACCATGATCACCATATTCAACCCACCGTGGATTCCTTTGAGGCAGGAGGGTTCCTTCACAAAGCAGAAGTGGGGGGCTGGGGGGCTTACTGCCAGCTCCACTGCTGCCCCACACCATTTTTAAGAGGGACTTGCAAGCCTTGTTTGCAGTTTCTCAGTCTCACGAGGCATGCAGTTCCTACTAAAAATGGCACAGGGAGGCTGCAGAGGTGACAGCAAAAAATCCATGAATAATAAAATCTGCAAAAGTGAAACCCACAAATGTGGAGGGCTGACCACACATAAAATACAGTACTGTGCAGGAAACCTTCCACTTGCAAAGGGCTTCTGCAATGAGGCCAAGGGCCACATGCGGCCCACTCCTTCCTCAGAATCAAGGCACATCCCCAGAACCACCTGGATGTAATAATAATAATAATAAATAATAAAATTTATTTGTATCCCGCCTCTCCACATGGATTGAGGCGGCGAACAACATGAAATACATTATACATTAAAATAGATTAAAAGACATTAAAAACATATCCAATCCTCCCCACCCACCAACCCACCTAAACCAACCCCTTAAAATACAGAGCAATTAACAATCCAGCCATTACTATTAGCAAAGCAGCAAGGCAACAGATGGGAGGCGATGGAAATGCTAGCCTGGGAAGGCCTGTCGGAAGAGGACAGTCTTGACGGCTTTTTTAAGGCTGTCAAGACTGGTCATATGCTGGTAATTGTTTTAAGGCCGTCAAGACTGGTAATTGTTTTTAATTTGTTTTAATAATTAATGTGTTTTAAGGGGATAGAAGGGTTGGTGGGTGGGGAGGATGGGGTACATTTTAATGTTTAATGTATTTATATATTCTTGTAATGCCGCCTCGACCCACTGGGAGAGGCGGGATAATAATAATAATAATAATAATAATAATAATAATTAATAAAAATTATTATTATTATGATGCCGGGTCTCCTCCGGCAGGCCATTCCATACCTTGGGAGCGACAGAAGAGAAGGTCCTCTGGGCAACTGCAGCCAACCTAGTTCTGACTGGCTGGAGTAAGTTCTTCCCAGAGAACCTTCGTGTGCGGGGCGGATTATACGGGAGGAGGTGATCCCGCAGGGAGGCTGGACCCAAGCCATGGAGGGCTTTAAGGGTAAGAACCAACCCCTTGTACTGGGCCCAGAAACTAATAGGTAGCCAATGTAAAGACTTCAGAATTGGTGTTATGTGGTCAGTTTTAGGTCTACCGGTGACCAGCCTGGGTGCCATATTCTGAACTCATTGAAGTTTCCGGACTAAGCACATGGGTAGCCCTAGGTAGAGCGCATTGCAGAAGTCAAGCCGCGAAGTTACCAGCGCATGTACCACTGTTCTTAGGTGTTCCAGCTAATCAGTTCTCGAACACGGCAGGGCTTGTGCGGAGGGCAGTTATGCAACAGGAACGTAAAATCCCTTATGCAACCTAGAAGGTGGAATTTGCAAAGGAAGGTGATTTTTTTTCCTGAGAAAGAAATGAAGCCGGAAAAACAAAGGAGCCCAGAAAGAAATAATGGATTTTTTTTTTTAATCTTCAAAACCTTTTGTATAAATTGGCAAACACTTTGCAGGAACTGGTTTTGGAACTACAGCTCCCAGAATGCCCAAGTAAGAATGCAGGCTCCAGATGTTGTTGGACTGCAGCTCCCAGCATTCCCCTCCATTAACTGGGCTGGCTACAGTGGATGGGAGTTGCAGTCCTATGTCAAGGGATCTTTCTTGGGCTACCACCCATTGGCCATGCTGGGGACTGTATTTTGAAACTCTAAATTGGTATAACGAGATACTAAAACTTTCTTTTAGCTCCTCTACCTCCACGTTCCTCTCTTTTTTTAACCTTAGGAAAAATAAAATTTGTCCATACATTGGCAGGACTGTATTGTTGATTAGGTTTTTATACCCTATATATATATCTATATCTATATATATTTGTACTCTAGTGTATTTGGAGGGGGTGGATTGTTGATTGTACAAAACCAACCTGTGTGTGAGAGCCTTCAGGTGAATCTGTGGATTCGTGAGTTTCTTAGGGTTTTTTTTTAAGGCAAAAAACCCTCAGAAGTAGTTTTGCCAACTCCTTCCTCTGAAATAGAGCCTGCAGCGCCTGGCATTCATGGGCGGTGTCCCCTTCAAATATTAACCACGGCCAACCCTGCTTAGCTTCCAAGATCAGAGGGGATCTGGTGCCTTTAGGATATTGACGTCCCTACGAAACCAATACTCCCTTACCGAGCCTCGCGTTTCTCCTAAAAAAGAGATACTGAATGAGAAAAAGAACTTAGTAGCCTGCCTTGGGCCATTTCCGCACTAGCGTGTTATAGCGGGATGATTGCACTTTCAACCTCCTCTGGAATCCTGGGGTTTGCAGTTTCGGGAGGGGCCGGCTGGATGTCCTTTGAGGTCTCCTCCAACTCTATAGAGGCCGGCCCCTCCCGAAACTGCAAACCCCAGGATTCCAGAGGAGGTTGAAAGTGGAATCATCGTGCTATAACAGGCTAGTGAGGAAATGGCCCCTGCTATGACCAGGTCTGCTCAGGTCTTGCAAAGCCCTGGCCACGGCCTCCTCAACCCAGGCGATTTCCACACTAGCCTGTGATAGCGCGATGATTCCACTTTCAACCTCCTCTGGAATCCTGGGGTTTGTCGGCCCCTCCCGAAACTGCAAACCCCAGGATTCCAGAGGAGGTTGAAAGTGGAATCATCGCGCTATAACACGCTAGTGCGGAAATGGCCTTGGAGTCTCTCGCTTCGCACAACAGTCCTGCAAGGTAGGTCAGGATTATAGCCCACCAAAGAGGGGAGGGGGGTGAGGGCGGCCTGGGATCGGGTCCCGGTGAAACCGCCCCCTGTTTCTCTGCCGCCTGAAGACACTCACCGGCCCGGATCGCCTCCCCGCGCGGGCTCCGTCCGCTCGCCCGTCAGGCCCGGCTTACACAACCGGGAGGCGGCTCCCGGGCGGGGAAAGGGGCCGGGCCGGAGGATCCGGATGAGCTCTTCTCGGGGCCTGCCCGCCCTTCGCGCTCGCTGGGCGGCGGCACTTTTTTGTGAATGAAGCCCAGCAGAGAGGATGGAACGTTGCAACGCTTTCGCCGCCGTGACGTCACTTGTTTTGGCTCCGCGGGGGCGTGGCGGGAACTCCCCGGCTCGCCCCGCCTTCCTCTCCCAGCCGGCCAATAGAATCGGAGCAGCGGGCTGGCGGGAGAGGCTGCGCAAAGGGGTGGGTTGTGGGCGGGGCAGGGGACGCCCCAAAAGTCTGGGATCGAGGGTGTTGAACCCCCCGGGGGTGGGTGGGGGAGGAGTCCGGGCGGGGGTGGTAAGGATGCCCGTTTTGCAGAATCAGAGGGCCTTTCCGCCCTACGCTGTTACGCAGTCATAGAATCATAGAAATGTAGAGTTGGAAGAGACCCCCAGAGGCCATCCAATCCAACCCCACTCTGCCATGCAGGAACACCCTCAAAGCACTCCCGACAGATGGCCATCCAGCCTCCGCTTAAAAACCTCCAAGGAAGGAGACTCCACTACTCTCCGAGGGAGCAGATTCCACTGCCGGACAGCCCTGACTGTCAGGAAGTTCTTCCTGAGGTTCAGGTGGAATCTCCTTTCCTGCAGCTTGAATCCATTGCTCCTTGTCCTGGTCTCTGGAGCAGCAGAAAACAAGCCCTCTCCCTCCTCTACGTGGCATCCCTTCAAATATTTAAACATGGCTCTCATGTCCCCTCTCAACCTTCTCTTCTGCAGACTAAACATCCCCAGCTCTCTAAGTCTATCCTCATAGGGCTTCATGGCTTCCAGGCCCCTCACCATTTTGGTCGCCCTCCTCTGGACTTGCTCCAGCTTGTCAATATCCTTCCTGAATTGGGGTGCCCAGAACTGGACACAGTGTTCAAGATGGGGTCTAACCAAAGCAGAGTAGAGTGGTACCAGTACCTCCCTCGATCTAGACACCAGACTCCTATTGATGCAGCTGAGAATTGCATTGGCTTTAGGGAGGGACCTTTAGAATTCTCAGCCGGAGAGCTCTTGGGCCGCAGGACACTACAAACCCCAGAATTCCACAGGAGGTTGAAACTGGAAGACTGGATGGCCACTTGCTGGGGGTGCTTTGAATGTGTTCCTGCAGGGGGTTGGACACGATGACCACCGTGGTCTCTTCCAGCTCTAGGAGTCTATGGAAGAATAGCGCCAGAACAGTGCAGTGCGGAAGGCCTTCAGAATTGGAAGGGGCCCTGTGGGCCATCGGGTCCAACGCCCCACTTAATGCAGGACCTCCAGCTAATGCATCCCCAACAAGCAGCTGTCCGACCCACCAGAGAAAGACACACAGCCGCCTCTCTAGGCAATTGATTCCACTGCTGAACTGCTCTTAACTGTCAAGAAGTTCCTTCTTAAAAGTTCGATCGAAGTCTACCTTCCTGTAACTTAAAACCGTTAGATAGGGCCCCACTCTCTGGGGCAGCAGAGAACAGGCCTGCCCCCTCCCCTCTTGGGCAGCCCTTGAGGTATTTAAAGAGGGCAAGCTGAACGTGCCCAGCTTCCTCAGCCTCTTCCTCATACATTTTGTTCTCCATACTTCTTATCATTCCTGTTGCCTTTCTCTGAACTTGCTGTAACTTGTCTATATCATTCTTAAAATGAGGCACCCAGATCTTGAGAGAAGGCCTGACCAGCACAGAATATTGCGGGACTATTAACTTTCTTAAACTTGGAAAGTATGCTTCCATTAAAACAAGTTAAGATAGCATTTGCCTTCTTTGCTGCAGCATCACACTGCTGGCTCATGTTCAACTCATGATCCACAATAATCCCAAGGTCCTTTTCACACACAGTACTGCTGACACATTTATCCCCCATCCTATACCTGAGCATGTGTGTGTGTGTGTGTGTGTTTTTTGTGGTCTAGATGTAGAATTTTGTGTTTGTCTCCTTTTAATTTCACTTTGTTAATTTCTGCCAAAATTTTCTGGTTTATCTAGGTCTGTCTGAATTACGTTTCTGTCTTCCAGTGTGTTAGCCACCCCTCTCAGTTTTGTATCTTATACAGACATAATAAGAATTCCTTCCAACCAGTCATCTAAGTCATTGATTACAAAGTGTTGTTGTTGTTATTATTATTATTATCTTTATTTTTATCCTGCTTTTCTCCCCAAGGGGACTCAAAGCAGCTTACAGCCATTAAAAGAAACATAATTAAAAACTGTCATATACAAGAGTTAAAAATTAAACTACAGTAATAATTAAAACATGGTAAGCTACATATAAAAACAGCATTAAAATATCCAATTAAATAACAATTAAAATGACCAGCACCGATAGAAATTACATATAAAATGTCTGCTGGAAGAGGAATGTCTTTAGTTGTTTCCTGAAGGTAGGCAGGGAGGGTGCCAGTCTGACTTCTTTGGGCAGGGAGTCCCAGAGCCTGGGGGCAGCCACGGAGAAGGCCCTGTCTCTCCCGTGTTCCCACCAAACGCACCTGTGAGGGTGGTGGGACCGAGAGAAGGGCCTCACCCACAGATCTCAACGCCCAGGCTGGTTTGTAGGGGAGGATACAGTCCTTTAGATAACCTGGACCTGAGCCTTGTAAGGCTTTAAGATCATCACCAGCTCTTTGCATTGTGCCCGGAAACAGATTAGCAGCCAGTGGCGCTGTTGCAGCAGGGAGGTTGTGTGATCCTTGTAACCAGCTCCAGTTAATTAATTATTTTATTTATTTATTTATTTATTTATATCCCGCCTCTCCATATGGATCGAGGTGGCGAACAACTTACAAATGGCATGTATTTCTATACATGCCCCCAACAAGCTGGGTACTCATTTTACTGACCTGCGGAAGGATGGAAGGCTGAGTCAACCTTGGAGCCCGGCAGGATCGAACTCACAACCTTGTAGCTTGCAGTGCTGGCATTTAACCACTGCGCCACCAGGGCTCCCTGGCTGCAGCTCTTTGGACCAGTTGAAGTTTCCAAGCCCTTTTCAAAGGCAGCCCCATGTAGAACATGCTCCAGTAATCCAACCGGGAAGTAACCAAGGTATGTGTCACCATGTCCAGGTCTGGTGCACAAGCCTCAATTGTGCAGATGCATTATTGTTGAAGAATAATGGCCCTGGGACAGAACTCTGAGACACTCCACTCAATATCTTCTTTCACTGTGAAGTGCAACCATTGGTGACAACTCTGAGCACAGTTTTCCAATCAATTATAGATCCATCTGACAGTGTTTGCATCTATTCACATTTAATCAGTTTGCTCTTCAAAATATTATGGGGGATGTTATCAAATGCGTTCCTGAATTCCAGATAAGTGACAACCATGACATTCCCACCACTTAATAAATTAGTGACCTGATATATTTTTTTTAAAAGGGGTAAGATCAGTTGGGTTGGGTTTGTTCTTGACAAATCCATGTTATCAAAGTATTTGCAGATGCCTGTATAATCCATTCTAATATTTTTTCCTCCAGTATTCAGATCAGGCTGACTGGTCTGTAGCTTTATGGATCTTTGTTTTTGCCTTCTTTGAAGAGAGAGAACGTATTTGACTATATTCTTCTTTGGCCTGTTCCACCATTGTGAATTAAAGAATTGCATGGTCACTGATGAGTAGTTAGGCTGCCTTTGCTCCCCGTGCAAGGAGAAATGCGTGAAATAAATTATGGCTCATCCAAGAATGAGCCTGTGAAAAGTATGCAAAAGGATCTTGTAGCATCTCTGAGATGATCAGAAAGAAATGATAGCATAAGATTGCAGAGCCTTCAGTCTAACAGACAAAGAAGTTGGAAGCTTAGAATCATAGAATCGTAGAAATGTAGAGTTGGAAGAGACCCCAGAGGCCATCCAATCCAACCCCCTGCCATGCAGGAACACCCTCAAAGCACTCCCGACAGATGGCCATCCAGCCTTCGCTTAAAAACCTCCAAGGAAGGAGACTCCACTACACTCCGAGGCAGCAGATTCCACTGCCGGACAGCCCTGACTGTCAGGAAGTTCTTCCTGAGGTTCAGGTGGAATCTCCTTTCCTGCAGCTTGGATCCATTGCTCCTTGTCCTGGTCTCTGGAGCAGCAGAAAACAAGCCCTCTCCTTCCTCTACATGGCATCCCTTGAAATATTTAAACATGGCTATCATGTCCGCTCTTAACCTTCTCTTCTGCAGACTAAACATACCCAGCTCTCTAAGTCTATCCTCATAGGGCATGGCTAAAGTCTATGAAAGCTTATGCTACCAACTTCTTTCTCTCAGTTATTCTCAAAGGCACTACGTGATCCCTTTGCATATTGATCCAGACTAACGTGACTTTGCCTTCGCATGCAAAAAGGTTACACCTGATGGAACTCTACCTCCGCAGCAGTGAAATTAGTGCATCTGTTACATAACGACCAAAAAAGTCCAACCACATGAGCACAAAAGAATGCATGCATGTAGGCATGTGACACCAACAGGATTCCTGCCTGCAAAAACATCGCACTCATCACTTGTAAACAAGTGCTATTGAAAACTGGTTGTCTAGTGTGAAGGTTATTTGTCAGTTCGCTTTGGAACGAGGAACTTGGAAGGAGAACTGTGTCTTACCGAAAGAGATTAGAACTTAATGCGCTTGAACAGGAAAGGGGCATGGAGGAAGTGAGGTTTCTGAAAACAAGCATCAGGAGGGAAAGTCCCAGGATGGCTCTCCATCATTAATTTCACAGCCTAAGAAGCCATGCTAAGAACACAGTGTAACCCAGGTGGCCATTTTAAAATTGAGAGTGTGGTACATACAGGGAGATTGGGAGGGAGAGAGCCTGTCATTTTTCACTCTGAGACAGCACAGTGTAGTGGTTTGGGCATTAGACCACAATCCTGGAAAACAGAGGCCTTTGCCGCGCTACACTCTTATAGCGTGATGATTCCACTTTCAACATCCTATGGAATCCTGGGGTTTGCGGTTTCGGGAGGGGCCGGCTGGCCCCTCCCGAAACCACAAACCCCAGGATTCCATAGGATGTTGAAAGTGGAATCATCGCGCTATAAGAGTGTAGTGCGGGAAGGGGTTGAGTTCCCTGCTTGGACACGGAAACCCGCTGGTTGACCTTGGTTGCATGACACAGCTCCAGAAAACCCCATGATAGCTTCACCGTAGGGTCACCATAAGTTGGAAATGACTTGAAGGCACACAACAACAACGACAACAACAACAGAATAACTCACCTGTTCCTGTTTGCTTTAGAGGACCTTGAGATGAACAGCTATTTTCTGACCCAAACTGTGTGGCTCTTGCCACACTACACTGTTACAGTGCTATTATTCCACTTTCAACCTCCTATGGAATCCTGTGGTTTGCAGTATAGGGAGAGGCGTTTAGAATTCTCAGCCAGGGAGCTCTTGGGCCTCAGGAAACTACAAACCCCAGAATTCCACAGGAGGTTGAAAGTGGAATAATAGCACTATACTAGTGTAGTGCGGAAATGGCCTTAGTTTTCCTATGTGTTCCAGGCTGAAGGTCACTTTCAGGTGTGATAGTCTATGACAGTGGTACTCATCCTTTAGCCCTCCAGATGTTTTGGACTTTAGGTCCCCGAATTCCTGAGCGTTGGCCATACTGTCTGGGACCTCTGGGAGTTCAAGTCCAAAACACCTGGAGGATTAAAGGCTGAGAACCACTCGTCTATCTATGATATACATCAGTTTTGATTAATTGTTGTTGTTGTTTTTCCTGATTTTCCACAGACATTAGAGAAATATTCAAGCAAAAAAGACTCCTCAAAATTCACAGATTTTATTTCTGGTGTGCCAATTTTTTTTAATGCTTTCATCATACTTCAAGTAGCAGCTGGCAGTTTCCATCTCAGTGGGATGGTGAATCTGCATTGGGCTATAGTTTGAACATTAAAATTTTATTTATTTACATATATGAACGATGTCAAGCAGATTGCTGGAATTTAGGCTATGACTTACATCATATCTAAACGGACTTATATCTGTGAGATGGCAGGGAATTGGACTGGGTGGCCGATGCGGTGTCTTCCAGCCCCATGATTCTATGAAGTAGAATTGAGCAGGTTCTCAGTGTTGATATTCAGCAAGGGGCTGTTGTGACATTATAACATAGGAGAGAGAACAAAGTGACTATTGGGCACTGGCAGAAATGTGCATTAGGTGCTTCTGACAATGGCTGGGGAATGCTGGTGTCACCCTGTTTACTGAGGGACACCTAAATGCACTCTCAATTAAACAAGTTGGGGAAATTAGCCAAGGGCACAAGCTAGCACTGCGCGAGGCAGGGCAACGCAGCGGCATCTTTTACCCAATGTCTACAGGGTCAGGCCAAGCCAAGAAGCAAACCGGAGTTTAAGAATAATTGTGATCTTTATTAAAATACAGACAAACGGTGTATGCGGCACATCCACACAGATAACTATAGAAAATAAAGGTTGGAGTGGGATAGAGGGAATTTTCAAGAGGGAGTTGTTGGTTTGGGTAATACTACACCTGTCCTGGAGTCCGGGTAGTCTGCAGATTGAGTTAGAATCATAGAATCATAGAAATGTAGAGTTGGAAGAGACCACAGGGGCCATCCAGTCCAACCCCCTGCCATGCAAGAACACCCTCAAAGCACTCCCGACAGATGGCCATCCAGCCTCTGCTTAAAAACCTCCAAGGAAGGAGACTCCACTACACTCCGAGGCAGCAGATTCCATTGCCGGACAGCCCTGACTGTCAGGAAGTTCTTCCTGAGGTTCAGGTGGAATCTCCTTTCCTGCAGCTTGAATCCATTGCTCCTTGTCCTGGTCTCTGGAGCAGCAGAAAACAGGGTCCCTCCTTCCTCTACATGGCATCCCTTCAAATATTTAAACATGGCTATCATGTCCCCTCTTAGCCTTCGTAGGTATGAAGTTCTCAGTACATGGGACTGAGGGGAAGGCTCGCCAAGCAAAGTGGCAGCAAGGTGGGAGGAAAGTGGGGAGCGATCCAAGGAAGCTCTCAAAGTCAGGGGTTCTTATAGGGAGAAACGTGGTTACAGGCTATTCCGTACTTGGGGAAAACAATGAGTTTCTGGCTGGAGACAAAGCCTCTGAAAGGTCAGAATTTAGCATGATTGAGTTAGTTCCGAATTGACAAAGAAGTAGACAGTATGCAAACGCAGAGTGCTCAACAGATGAGGATTCTCATAATCAAGCCTCCTGCTCGGGGCAGGGAGTTCTTTGTACGTAGCGTGCATACATAATAGCGTGCTTGCCGGGAGGTCTCCTAAAGTGGCGATCCGGCTGTTTCTGGCCTGCCTGGGTGGGAAATGGAATGTCCAGCAATTAGTGGCAGTGCCTGGTTTCGTGCTTGTCCGGGGGCCTCGCAAACACGTGGAGAGGGAGGGTAGAAGAGAGCCAAATTATTGATATCAAAGTGATATCTAATGTCACCCAAGTGCGGCTTAGGAACTGCAGTAACACTGATGTGCCTCGGTAGAGAAACCAGTGCACATGGGGACATTCTTGCTGGACTCCTGGCACTCATCTTTCCCATATGCTAGGAGAGTTCCATAGCTCTTCTGCTCCATAGGTAAGTTTGCACAAAGTTACACGACTTAGGCCATTTCTGCCCTATACTGTTATAGTGCTCTTATTCCACTTTCAACCTCCTGTGGGATTCTGGGGTTTGTAGTTTACTGAGGCCAAAGAGCTCTCTGGCTGAGAATTGTAAAGGCCCCTCCCTAAACTGCAAACCCCAGGACTCCATAGGAGGTTGAAAGTGGAATAATAGCACTAGAACAGTGTAGCGTGGAAATGGCCTTAGACTGTGATCCAGAACCATGGCTGACTGCCTTTCAATGTCAGATAAGTTTTCAAGAGCCACGTTCCTGGGGCAACTCTTAGGGCCAGAAGATTTAGAGTGTGACCAAAAAATACCAACTATTTCAGCATAAAGCTGCTACTGTTGTTGTTGTGTGCCTTCGAGTCATTTCTGACTTATGATTATCCGAAGGCAAACCTGGGCTGGGGCTGCGAGTGTGTGACCTGCCCAGGGTCACCCAATGGGTTTCCATGGTTGAGTGGGAAATTGAACCCTGGCCTCCAGGGCCACAGTAATCCAATGCTCACCCATTATGCCAGACTGACTCGCTGTTGTTACTGTTACTGCCGGTAACTAATCCTTAGGTGAAGTATTTAAGAGATAGCATGAAGTAGTGGTTTGAGTGTTGGACTAGGATTCTGGAGACCGTGGTTCGGTTCCCTGCTTGACTATGGAAGCCCATTGGGTAACTTTGGGCAAGTCACACTCTCTCAGCCTCAGAGGAAGGCAAAGGTCTTCTGAGCAGGGGAGTGGGTGGGGCATGAGGCCACAGCGGATGGGGGCAATGGGCTGCAGGCAGATGCAGGGGGGCAGCAGCGGGGGGCAGAAGTGCTGCTGCTGCCACTGGCACCTGCCCTTCTGCACTGGGCCAGGAGGGACCCCAGAGGGGGCAGTGCTGGGCCAGGCCTGGGAAGGATGGTGGGTAGGTTCTGCTTTTTTGCACCCTTTTTGCATTGGTGCCCAGGGCTTGCACCCTAGTTTCCCTGCCCTAGATATGCCTCTGCCACCTGGCACATGAGCTGTAAAGGAACCTGTCAACTTTCATTAACTTTTGTAGATTTAACTTCTGACAGCTGGCTCTTCCTCCTCCTCCTCTCACTGGGCAGGGTGGTTGCAGCTGGTCCTCCTTGCCCAGCACTGCCAGAAGCAAAGGATCAGGAAGTGCTGTCCAAAAAGTAGTTTGTCATAGGGAAGTCAATAAGTCTGCTAATTAAAAAGGGGGGAGGAGGATACTGAAGGACTGTCCAAAAAGGATGATGATGATGATGATGATTCTGAAACCATTTTAACTGCTATGGTGCCCATCCAATGGAATCGTGGTTTATAGGGTTTGGTGAGAGATGTAAGTTTAGATGGGCAAACACAGTCACAGTTGCCGTGAGTTTGTAAGACTCAAGTAGGGTTGTTCATGGCCGGGGCTCATAGAGTCACAGAATCCTAGAGCTGGAAGAGATCTTAAGGGCCACCTCCTGCCATGCAGGAAGACACCATCAAAGCATTCCCGACAAATGGCATATATAGCCTATATAGCCCCTGTTTAAAAACCTCCAAAGACGGACGTTCCGCCACCCTCCCAGGCAGTGTATTCCACTCTCAAACTGCTCCAACCGTCAAGAAGTTTTTCATAATGTTTAGCTGGAATCTCCTTTCTTGTAGTTTTGACGCCATTGCTTTATGTCCTAGTGTTTGGAGCAGCAGAAAATAAGCTTGCCCCATCTTCAATATGGCATCCTTTCAAATATTTAAACATGGCTATCATGTCCCCTCTTAACCTTCCCTTTTCCAGGCTAAACACACCCAGATCCCTAAGCTGCTCATCATAGGGATTCATGGTTTCCAGGCCTTTAACCATGTTGGTCACCGTCCTCTGGGCATGTTCCAGCTTGTCAACATCCTTCTTGAATTGTGGTGCCCAAAACTGGCCAAAGCATTCCAAGTGGAGTATTCCATGGAGACCTGTCTTTCAGAGGTTTGCTAGAATTTAAAGCCAACTTGACAGCACAAATGACAAAGAGAATTCCCTGCTAGATAGCTCCCCTGGTGCTGTAGTTCAGGGAAGCAGAGAAGAGCTCTCTGGCAGAAAAAAATCCCAAGTCTACCAAACTACAATGATCTCAGAATTCCATGGAATGGAATTACAGCATTTGAAGTGGTATCAAAGTGTTATAATTGTATAGTGTGGCTCCATGGCTGGTTTGCCCTTGTGGAGGAGAGAGTTGGCTAGTTCTGAAATGATCTTTAGCAGTTTAAGTACATTTTGTTACTTCCGGTATGGCACAGTAGGTGAGGACCCCCAGATATCACTTTGATATCATCTAATTCGGCCTTAGCTGGACCTGCTCTCAGTCACCTCACTCCACGTGTTTGCGAGGTTCTCTGGACAAGCACGGACATGAGTGCGGCCGCTAATGGTTTCTCATTCCAGACTCTATTGAGGCCAGCAACCCAAGCTTTGTTCCTCGCTTCAGGGAACTTCCACTTGCAAACTTCACAATAGCTGCGCGGCTCTCAGCAGAGCCATCCTGGTAAACAAGACATTTACATACTGACCAAACTATTGTCATCAAGCGTTAAGCTCATCATGTTAAATTTGACCTTTCCAAATCCTTTGTCCAGCGCCAAAACTCCTTTTGTTCTCACCTGGCTTGCCATAGCCAAAGGGTACCCTCTCCCCTATAAAAACCCCTCATTTTCAAACGGTCTTCGGATTACTTTGGATCACCCTGGACTTCCATCCAGCCTTGCTGCCACTCTGTCCAGTGAAGTTTTCCCCTCAGTTCTCCATAACTGAGTCTGCTTCCCCTCCTTGGACTACTTTGGACTTCCATCCCGCCTTGCTGCTGGTTTTTCAAAGGAACTCCCCTCAGCCAGCCATACTGAGCTTTCTTCCTCGGAACCCCATCTCTCTTTCTCCAAGGACAACGAGACCAGGTGTCGTATTGCCTATCCTTAAGCTCTCCAATTCCGTTTCCCAGTTAGTTAGTGTGTGTGTGTTATTTATTTTCTGTTGTTTCTCAATAAAACCGTTATTTTTGGTTACTTTTAGACCTGTGTGCCTGTTCCCTGACCTGAAGCCGCAGACATTGGGTTTAAAGATCCTTGCAAAGTTACCCTGCCTCTCGTTAGCCAAGAGAGTGCTCCAGCTAATTTTTCCCCAATTGGTATTTTATTTGGCATTCTGGGCACCCCTCCCAGGACCCCCCAAAACACAGGGTAACAATTTGAGGGGCTTATTAGAACCAAAACAGGATTTTTGCAGAATTTTGGGGCAGCTGAAGGGTGATTTTTCAACCAAATAAAAATAATTTTTCAGAGATGTCTGAGAGCTTTGGGGGGACATGAGGGTCAAAGAAATGGGGTGATACCACCCATGGGCTGCACTTTCTCTCCCCCTGTTCTAGAATCCTGTTCTATTTTTATTTTTTAAACTTTTGTATTCATTAATTGTCACAAGGCGCCTTGACATTTCCTTAGAAAAAGGCACCTAGATATGTATCGTTATTTATGATTACTTGTTGTTAATTATTGATGCTACTATTTTTAAGATCTGGTGACTGAAAGAGGTAATCTCTTTCAGTCACCAATTGTTTCCATGGCACACCTGAACTTGGATTTAATTTCACTTGATCTATACTTTGAAAAAAATACAATGCGTTTCATTCATTATCAAAAGCTCTGGAATGAAAAGAGGAATGAACCTTGAGTACTCCACCCTCTCTCTGTTCAACCAGGAAACCAACTGAGTGAAAAGCAAAGATTTCAAGTAGCACCATCTGTACTCTTCCAATACTCAGAGCAGCTCCGGTTACCTCCAAATTGGAAGGCCAATTAGAAGAAGTCCGGCTGACATGGGTCTCAATCGTTTGATGATGGCGCCAATTTTATACTGGTGGCTGCAGAACTCCATGATCTATGGCGGTAAGTGAATAACATGAAGTCACACTGATTGATGCAGAGCAGCTTATTGGGTGGCAGATGGTGGCAGATGGGCACTCGGGTTCCAGAATGGGATTCAGAAAATGCTGCAGGTCTAGGGGCCACTTTTTTTTTTTTGCTATTGAGGGCCATACACAAACTGCCAAAAACAAACAGGAAAAAAAAGCGAAGTGGTCAGAAATCCACTTCTAAGAGCTTTATCCCATGATAGGTCTGTTGCATGATTGTACTAGCTTAACTCCGTGCTTGATCTTTCTGTATCACATGATGTTGTGACTCTCCTGTTGTTGTATAGCATTTCCATCATTATGGGATCAAATCTTTTCATTGATGGAAAAACGTGGAGCAAAATGACAGTGGCAAAGGCAATGGCAACTAGTTTTGCAAGACGGATCATAAGTGTGCAATTGTGCAATCGCATGCACTACTTAGGGTGGACATGGATACGAAGATGGGCTCCGTGAGGAAGTGTGGAAGACTGCTTGTGGAAACATGCATTAACGAAGCAGCACCATAGAATTATTATGAGAGGATGTGTCTGGGAGTGCAGTGAAGTCTCCTTCTTTGGAGGTTTTTAAGCAGAGGCTGGATGGCCATCTGTTAGGAATGCTTTGATGGTATATTCTTGCATGGGGTTGGACTGGATGGCCCTTGGAGTTTCTTCCAACTCTACCATCGTACGATTCTATGATTCTGTGGTCCAATTTGGCTCTGACTTATGGAGACTTCATGAACAAGAGCCATCCAAGAACCCCAGCCATTAACTGCTCTGCTCAGATCTTGCAATCTCTGGCCCATGGCTTTCTTGATGGGATCAGTTCACCTGTCATGAGTTCTTCTTTCCCTTTTTCCTATTGTCTTCCCTTTTACTGAGCATTCTTATTTTTTCCAGGGAGTTATGCCTTCTCATGAAATGTCCAAATACCATAGCATCAGATTAGTCATTTGGTTTCAAGAGACAGTTCAGGCTGTGTTTGCTCTCGGATCCATTTATTTGTCTTTTCAGCAGTCCACAGTATCCCTAGAGCAGTGGTTCTCAGCCTTCCTAATGCCGCGACCCTTTAATACAGTTCCTCATGTTGGGTGACCCCCAACCATAAAATTTTTTATTTATTATTTACAATGCCCCCCCCCCGGCAAAGGCCGCCTCACCGGCCAGGAACAGAGGGGGGCGGGCAGGGAGGGAAAGAGGAGCCGCATGTCTCCCCCAGGAAAAAACTCTGAGAATCCCCCCAGGCTCTGCTTCTGCTTCGCTCTTGTTTCTGCTGGGGGGGGGGCAGTGTGGGAAAAGTTTCCAGAGTGTTGACCCTGGCTGGGGGGGGACGAATCCCAGCACCTTTGTCTTTTGCGCTGGGTGCAGCTCGCCCCCCGGAAAAGCACCCCCTTGAGGCCCCCCGACCCTTCCACAGTGCCCCCTTCATGGCGAGTGGGGCATGGGCCATGGCAAGGAGGGGGTCTGCCCCCCGTGCTGCTGCCACCCCCAAAGCTGGCCTGTCAGACGGGAGGTTCTCCCGGTAGCGGAGAAGGGGAGCAATTTCAGTCCCTTCTGAACAAGGGGCAAGAGGACGTGAGTGTGTGGCTTGCGCTTGCGCACCACCACCGAGGAGGGAATGGAGCCTAAGACCATCAGAAATACGTATTTTCCGATGGTCTTAGGCGACCCCTGTGAAAGGGTCGTTCGACCCCCAAAGGGGTCGCGACCCACAGGTTGAGAACCGCTGCCCTAAAGCTCTCCTTCAGCGCCATATTTCAATGAGCTGATTTTCTTCCTACCAGCTTTCTTCACTGCCCAACTTCCACATCCATAAATAGAAATCAGAAATATGATGGCCTGGAAGATGGTAACTCTGGTACTCAATTATTTATCTTTACCCTTTGGGCCTTTCAGCTTCTTCAGGGCTTTAATCTTTCACAAACTTACAGCTTTCGTCCTTCACAACCATATACAGAAACTGGAAACGCAATGGTGTGGATGACTCTGACTTTGGCATTTCATACTCCGTCTTTACCCTTGAGTATCTTATCTTGCTCTTTCATAGCTGCTGTGCAGTAGCTGTTTTCCCCTTCTTGGCGCTGCCTCCTGGGGATGCTGATGAAGCTTATCTGATGGCGCTAGATTTTCCCTCTTTTGGACTGCATTGTCTCAATGAAATCATTAAGTGGGCAGAATCTGCTGCCTTTGAAATTTACAGGGTACTTATGTTTATCCCTATACTGCATTACTTTTGAAACTGATAACTGAAGTTCAATAAGCTGCAAATAAGAGAGGCAAAGGAAAAAAAACACATTTTTGCAGGTATATTTAGATATAAGTGCATGCCCTCCAACTCGCCTGATCTCGCAAGGACAGCCCTGATTAAACCTCTGTCTTCCCATTTTTTCAGTTGCTTTTAAAATGTCCTGGTTTCTTTTTCCTCCCTCTACTTTCTCCCTTCAGCCTCTGCTCAATTCAGCTGCTGCAGACCAAGTCCGAAGTGCAAACGTAGTTTGCACTCAATTAACTCAGGAAGGGGATGGAAGAGGTGGTGGTGGGGAATAGCTTGCCCTTCCCAGTAGGATTTGGTAAAAGCAACCTTCCTGTCCTAGACTGTGTGTTTTTCTTCACTGATAACTTTTGCCATCTTGACCATGCCCTGATGCTGCTTGGCCACATGTATATGTTGGTTCTCGTCTGTGAAAGGTGAAAATATGGTTCTTTATGAAAGCGTCTAGAGCTTAATTGATTTTGCAAAAATCTTCCTGCGGCACATAGTTTTAATTCGTTTTAAAATATTTTAACTCTTTCAATGTGTCTTGTAATTTGCTAATTGTTTAATACGTTTCTAGCCTTTCAAAGCTATTCTAATTACAGTCCGCCCTCCACATCTGCAGGTTTGGCATTCATTGATTTGATTATTTGTGAGTTTCTCCAACTTCTCCCCTCCCAGCTCAGGCGCTGCTTTTCCAGGGGAACCTTCTCTCTCAGCAGCTGTGATGAGGCACTGCAGCCCTTAAAAACCCACCTCTGGTCCTCTTCCTCCTTCTCCAGATGTTGGCTTGCAGCCCAACTTCTCAGCACCACAAGCCCTCTCTTGATGCCTCCTGACACAGAGAAGGAGATGGGCAAGAGGGAGGAAGTACAGGGCCACCATGCATGATCCCTTATCCCTCTTCCTTTCCAGACCTGGCTTGGACTCTGGGTGCCCCCTTCCCCACCATGCCTTGGCCCCCTTTCCCACAGACACATATTTTCACACTAGACTGTTATAGCGCTATTATTCCACTTTCAACCTCCTATGGAATCCTGGGGTTTGCAGTTTAGGGAGGGGCCTTTGAGGAGGGCCTTTGAGCCCCTCCCCAAACTGCAAACCCCAGGATTCCATAGGAGGTTGAAAGTGGAATAATAGCACTATAACAGTCTAGTGCGGAAATGGCCATTTTGATATTAGTGGTTTTTCCACTTTTGTGGGGGTTCTGCACCCCTAGCAAAGTGAAGGGCTAACTCTCTATATTTTAGAAAAAAATATGAATTGTACATACTTTTGGCCCTGTGGGATTCTGGAGCAGGGGCAATAAAACAGCCTTGAGGTCAGGAGGGCGCTGTATGCATCCACAGCCTGCACTTTCTCCGTTCCTGCCTTAGACATTTTCATAGACAGTAACGACAGGTCCCTGACCACAGGTAGCTTCCAATCTAATTAGGAAATATGGCAAAAACAGGAGAGATGGTGAGAAAGAGACCAGAATTTGCCCAAATGATGTTGCCTGTGTGTGTAAAGTCCGGTAATTGTTGGGAATGAGAATTAACATGGTAAGTCAACCACCATACAGAGGAAAGGCATTTTAAGGATGGAAAGGAATGAAAGAGAGAGAGAGAGTACATCTATGGGAGGCCCCAAGTAAGAGCAAGTTATATTTGGGAGTGGGAGTAAAGAAGGGTTTGGAAATGTTCCTTTTTTGGACGACAACTCCCTGAATCCTCCAGCCAGCGTGGCCAAGAAATAACTTTTCCATGCCCAGTACAAAAAATGCTACTTATATCTGGGCAGTCTGGCTTAGAACTGTCCACGTTGACTGGATTCAGTTCCTGGGAATTTTGATCTTTTATACGGCAGAATGGGACACTTACCTGTTGTCTCCTCTCTGTCTTCCTGTCCAGGGGAAATCACAGCTCAGAGCACAACTCTTCCTGAATTAACTCCAACAATTTCCTCAGCCATAATTGAAACTGGTATTTCAACAGATGTGGCTGCCAGAACTTTAAGAAAAAATAACAATGCTACCAGCATTACCATTGAAAACACAACTTCAATGCACGTATCTTCCTATGGACAGAACACATCACCCATGACGTCTGCAGAAAAATTAGTTACTCCAAACCCGGGATATTTTCCATCCTCTGCAGACGAAACCGTAACTAAGCTCAGAACTTTTAGTCAAACTACTGCAGTCACTGCAACAGCTCACCTTTCTCCATCCGTAGTTGAGACTACAGACAATATGACAGCCAGTGCTGGCCCATCAACAATAAGGAATGCACTGACGAGCCCCTCTTCCACCAGCCCCCCACGTGAAGCTACAACTGATATGACAAATCCCCTTGGCACTGCTAAGGAAAAACTGCTCACACGCAGAACAACACCATTCGCTTCTGTTTCACCGCTTGGAGCAACAGGGACCACTGACACTTTAATAGATGGAACTATTCCAGCAACTCATCCTACTGCCTTAGTGAGTGAAACGTCATCTGTCTTCACCAGCGCTTATGAAGTCACTTCAACACCTTTCCCTTCTGCTATTGCACTGACTGAAATGGCAGCTATTACAGGCAAAGACACCCCTGGAAGAATCAGCTATTTGGAAGAAGTGACTTCCACCCCACAAGAGAGGACCACCCCCATCAGCACTGCTGCAAGTGAAATTAGCCCAGACACACTATTTTCACACTATCCAGACACAGCTGCAGCTGAAATTGGTAGCACTACTACAGAGGAGCCCACGACACTCGCGAGGGTGGCCGTGACATCTGGAGGGGTGCCCATGACTACCATGAAGGTGCCCACAACATCACTGGAGGAGCCCGCGACATTGCCAGAGGAGCCCACAACATTCACAGAGCTGCTGATGACATCCACAAGGATACCCATGACATCCACAGAGAAGCCCACTGCATCCACAGAGGAGCCCACAACATCATTGGAGGAGACCACAACTGCAATGGAGGTGTCCATAACATCATTGGAGGAGCCCACAACATTGTCGGAGGAGCTTACAACATTGCCAGAGGAGTCTACAACATCCACAGAGGTGCCGGTGACATCCACGAAGGTGCCCACGACATCCACGTGGATGCCCGTGATATCACTGGAGCCCATGACATCACTGGAGGTGCCCAGAACATCCATGGAGGTGCCCACAATGTCCACAGGGATGTCCACAATGTCCATGGGTGTGCCGACGACATCCATGGAGGGAATCGCGATATCCACAGAGGTCCCCACAACTTCCACAGGGGTGCCAATGCCATCCATGGAGGAGCCCACAACATCAACGGAGGAACCTATGACATCACCGGAGGAGCCCAAGACATTGTCGGAAGAGACCATGATGTCCATGGGGGTGCTGACAATATCCACAGGAGTGCCTATGACATCCATGGAGGTGCTCAGGACATCATCAGAGGTGCCTATAACATTGCTGGAGGTGCCCATGATATCCACGGTGGTGCCCAGGATGTCCACGGAGATGTCCATGATGTCCACAGGGGTGCCCATGACATCGCCAGAGGTGCCCACAATGTCCACGGGAGTGCTGACATCTGTGAGGGTGTCCACAATACCCATGACATCGCCACAGGAGACCACAATATTGCCAGAGGAGCCCACAACATCGCCGGAGGTGTCCACAGTGTCCACGGGGGTGCTGACGACATCTGTGGGAGTGCCCACGACATCCATGTGGGAGACCACGACATTGCCAGCGGAGACCACGATATTGCCGGAGGAGACCACGACATTGCCGGAGGAGCTCACAACATCCACGGAGGAGTCCACTGGTTTCACAGAGCAGCCCATGACATCACCAGAGGAGACCATAACCATCATGGAGGTGCCCATAACATCACTAGCAGAACCCACAACACCACTGACGGAGCCTACAACATCCACAGAGGTGCCTATGACATCCACAGGGATGCCCATGATGTCACCGGAGCCCATGACATCACTTGAGGTGCCCAGAACATCCACGGCAGGGCCCACGATGTCCACAGGGATGTCCACAGTGTCAACGGGGGTGCTGATGACATCCATGGAGGAGACCAAAACATCCACGGAGGTCCCCACAACATCCACCAGGTTGCCGACAATATCCACAGAGGAGACCACAACATCCACAGAGGTGCTCACAACATCCATGGAGGAGCCCATAACATCGCCAGCGGTGCCCAAGACATTGATGGAAGAGACCATGATGTCCATGGGGGTGCTGACAATATCCACAGAAGTGCCCATGACATCGACGGAGGTGCCCATAACATCACTGGAGGTGCCCATGACGTCCACAGTGGAGCCCATGAAGTCCACAGGGGTGCCAACGATGTCCACAGGGGTGCTCATGACATCGCCAGAGGTGCCCACAATGTCCACAGGAGTGCTGACATCTGTGAGGGTGTCCACAATACCCATGACATCACCACAGGAGACCACAATATTGCCAGAGGAGCCCACAACATCGCCGGAGGTGTCCACAATGTCCACGGGGGTGCTGACGACATCTGTGGGAGTGCCCACAACATCCATGTGGGAGCCCACGACATTGCCAGCGGAGACCACGATATTGCCGGAGGAGACCACAACATCCACAACATCACCAAATGAAACCTCATCCACCCTTGGGGCTGCATCAGAAACAACGTCAACAGGTTTTTTCGCTACTACATTGTCAGGAAAAGCCACAACAAAAGCCAATATTGCTACAGATATTGGTACCAAGCTCACCACAGAAAGAAAGACAAGCTCAGTGTTGCCATCTGCTAACACCACACTGGGTGAAAAATCAGTAACAGCAAAAGGCCTAACCACATCAGGTACCATCACATCCTTGCCAAGCAGCAAACTGCCAACTACACATGATCCAGGTAAGCTCCTTTTGCTCCTCTTTGCAGAGCTGAAGGTGGAAGTCTCACTGAAATCTGAACTCCCAGCTGTGCTCCAGGCTTAGAATTCTTCTGTATACAGAACTAGCATATATACCCGGCATTGCCTGGGATTTTATTTTCTCATGAGTGATACTTGTTAGAAAAAATTGAGATCCTGTGGCTCTAATTCCCCAAATTGTCTTGTCCAATACCTGTAACTTTTCCCCATATTCCCCAATCCAATCTGTATTCAGAGTTATTAGCATGCAGAGGTTGGGTTTCTGAGGCAATACACTGCCCTCCTCTTTGCTGCTGGGCCTTGTCTCCATAGCAACCAGCCCATTCAAGATAGACACAGTTTACTGAGGCCCAAGAACCCTCTGACTGAGAATTCTAAAGGCCCTTCCTTAAACAGCAAACCCCAGGATTCCATAGGAGGCTGAAAGTGGAATTACAACGCTATAACACTCTAGTGCGGAAATGGCATATGAAGCATATTCTTCCTTGCATGTGAAGAATGTGAAGATACCGCATCCCTACAATGCAGATATTCTTTAAGTTTATCTTGGAGTTGGCAGAGGGAGTTTTTCTGAGAAGGGTCCCTATATATAACATGATTAAAATGTTGCAATTAATTAACCCATGCGATTTTTCCCCCCTCCCCAATTCCCCTTCTGTGGCTAGGAAGGATCAGCTTCATCTTCTCCATGAGCCTGTCCACGTCCCTGAACATCACGGATCCTGCAGTCAGAGACGCCATTGTGGAAAAGGTGAGACTTCATGGCTAACAGTTCTTTGAAATTAGACACCACTCAGGTCAATTCTTCTTTAGAGAAAGGAGGTACTTCAGCGGCGAACGTCTTCAGATCAACCCTAGGGCATCTTCTTGGCCTACGAGGCTAGTTTCACCCACATCTACAGATCAAGGTGGGAATATATGGTCCTTTGGATGTGATACCACAGCTGAAAAAGCCAATGTAATTCTAGACCGCATCAACAGAGGTATAGTGTCTAGGTTGAGAGAAGTGATAGTACCACTCTATTTTCCCCTATTAATTGTGTTTTTGGCCGCTTATTGCTTGACCACACTCTTCTGACCATACTGTGATGTAAGAGCTTGTCAAAAGAACCAGGTAAATCACAATTAGAGCAGAATAATAGTGTCTTTGGTTGGGATTTATCACTTTGCCTGGTTCCTCTTCTGTTGTTCTTCTGGTGGGAGACCGTTGGAAAAGTGTTTCTTTTACACACACAAAGAAAACCATTACTGACCTCCTTTGTAAAAGAAATGCTTTCCAAATAGTCTCCCACCAGGAGAGCAACAGAAGAGGAATGAGGTAATACGGTAAGTCATGGTGATTAAAAATGGTTTACATGTCATTAGTGTCTTTTCCATTCCCTTTTCCTTCTAAAAAATCTAATTTTTAAGTCTTACTTAACTGGTGCACTTGAAGCCATCCAAAGCAAAAGAATATATATGACAAAAGCACTAACATTGTTAAACTCATTTGTACTTTGCATCCACGTGTCACCACTAGGGTTTTTATGTTTTCTCTCCTCCAGTTTCAACAAGATTTGCAGACCAGATTTCCCCATGCTGGCTTCAGGGTCACATGGCTGAGGTAGCAGGAGAGCTGAATGAGAGGTCACTGGAAGAACCGCAACCTTCGAAATGATGGTAGAAGGAAACCAACTGGAGGACAGGAGAATATTCTTTGTCAGCTGAGCATCAATTCTGATATAATGGTGTGCAATGACTTTGGGGTTGGAACCCAGAAATTATTCTAATGTGCAAGCAGACACATTTTGTGCAATAGGAAAATAAAATAGAGAATAGGAAATAAGTTTTTTTGCAGTTGGCAATATGGACTTTCATAGAGTGATAGAGTTGGAAGAGACCTCAAGGGCCATCCAGTCCAACATCATTTTGCCATGCAAGAATACACAATCAAAGCACTCCTGATTGATGGCCATCTAGCCTCTCTTTTAAAACCTCCAAGGAAGGAGACTTTGCCACACTCCTGAGCAGGGAGTCCCCTATCACCACCAGCACATGTCTGCTCTGGAGACTGGCAAGGGCCGATCCATGTGCTGAATCTTGCAAAGTCACCTGCATGTTTTCTGAGGACCAATGCTGTGACAAGGCCTGCTTTTTTCTTTCTCTCAGACTGGTATGGCATTTTCCTAACCTGATAAATTACTCTGCCACTTCATATACAGCTCTGCCTTCCCCTTTAAACACAAGTTCTGAGTAAAGAGTGAGGCCTTTTCCGCATGTTATTTTTGAAACGGGGCAGCGTGTCCTCCAGCGAGGACATTTGCACTTGGGGGCAAACTGGGTCTGGACTACTTTATATATGTCCGGATTTCAGCCCGTTCCGGAACGCCCAGAACTGTTGGTTCACAGTGCTATTGAAAGACCGATTAAAAGAGGACTTTCAATAGCCCGATGCGCCCCAGTCCGTCGCTGCGCTAATGTGTAGATCTGCAGGCTCGCACCAGCACGAGGCTGCAGATCTGCCGGGGCCGAGCTTCCGGTTGGCGAGCTTCTCTGGTTGGTGGAGAGCCTCCACCAACCGGAAGCCTCCATTTTCGTCCCCGGAGCGTGTGTAGTGGGGGTGCGCGCTGCTCTGGATCAGCGTGGATCGTCGGGGGGGGGAGCGTGCCAGTCTGGTGAGTAACGGACTGCTTCGTTTTCTTCCCAAAGTGCGGAAAAGCCCTGAGACATTTCAATGGTTATTTAGAACCCTTTGGAGTTTTATGGTAGCGTGTCTTCTGTTTAGTTTTAAATACTGTCCACGATTCAGTGGAGTCAATATTTATAAAAACAAACTATAATCTTTATTAAAATAACATACAGAACAAAATATTGGAGTTCATATGCAGAGCCAAGCTAATACAGTTCTTCAAAGTTCTTTTAAACAGCTTCCTTCTGTCTTGAAGTCCTCATAGAAGCACAGGTATCGTAACCAGCCCTTTGGCTACACTTTCACCAAAGGCTCAACCCCGAAATCTAGTTCACACTTTCTGACCAGATTCTATAATGGTTTAATTACTCTTCTTGCCTCCCTCTAGGCTTCCCCTGAGAATTAAACCCTCTCCACTCAGACCACCTCCCTGGCTGACTGAGGGACTTTATTCCAGCTCTTTCTCATTGAAGGACTCCAAAATGACACTCAGTGCTTGCCTTTCTGTATATTCTCCTCTGAAGCCTCCAGCCCCTCATTCACACTAATGGGCTGGGTCTCTCTCCTGAGTAGCTATTTTGCTTGCCTGGCAACCTGTTGGCAACCTGAGTGCTCTGGCACTCAGGATAGCCATACTTACAGAACTCTGTTATTGCCCCTGTTGCTCTTGTTCCCCATCATCATTGATAAAAGAGAGAGCTTTGATTCTGAAGCTCCAAACTCACAGAATGCTCCTTGGTCCTTCTACTTCCATGCACCCCATTCCTCCAAACGTCTATCTCCTGTGTTTGGGAACTGACCTCTTCCTCAGAGATATCTCCTGGGTGTTCCTCATCCAGGAGAGTCAAGGGATGATAATTTGTTCCAACAAACAACAACAACAACAACAACAATAATAATTTATTTCTATCCCACCTCTCCCCATGGATCGAGGCGCCGAACAACAATAATACATTAATTACATTAAAAAACATTAAAAAACATACCCAATCCTCCCCACCCACCAACCCATCTAAAACCAACCCCCTAAAACACACAACAATTAACAATTAACAACAGTCAACTGACTATTAAAAGAACAGCAAGACAAATATCAGGAATAAGAAGATTTCTTACCAGCAATATTCCTTATCAGGAAAAAGATGATTTCTTTTTTAATATTCCTTCTTTATTATTCCTTATCAGGAATAAGATTACTTCTTCAAAGAAATAGATGAAAAAAGGTTAAGAAATAGAAAATTAAAATGACTATTGTATCACAGGCTCTGAATTCTGGGGGTCCCTTGGGGGACACCTTGATTTGCTCCAAAAATATAAGGTTAGGGAAAATAGAAGAACACTGGCTATAGCAAAACAAAGGGCAGGGTAACCCAGCAGGATCTTTTACCCAACTTTACGGGGTCAGGCCAAGCAAAATCCAAACACATGTACCAAATAAATGCATTTTATTAAATGAATGTAGTACCATGCGCTCATGCAATCACACACACAAGAACTATTGAGAAGGAAAAGAGGTGAAAAATGGGTAGGGGATATAGCAAAGGGAATGTAGAGGTGGTGACACTGCACCTATCCTGAAGTCTTGGGTCCGGGAAGCGGCGAGAAGAATGGAGCTCAGCAAAGAAACAGCTGAGAGGATCATTCAACTAACAGAGTGCCGGTCTGCTCTTGTGGTGGGGAGTTCTCTGAAGAGACCCTCAAAAACTAGGACTACTTATAGGGCAGAATGTACCTCGAAAGCAAGCCCTCTGGGAAGAACAATGGCCAAAACAAAGGAAGGAATGCCATACAATGGCAAGTGGGTTGCAGTATTGTTTCAAGTAGGGCTGCAGTCAAGTAGGGTTGCAGTATTGGTTTATGTAGATGGACCTTGCCTTATAGGATTTTTCCAGAGTCAAATTTGCTCAACCTGAGGAAAACACGCTAATCCACTCAAGTTGGTTATTCTTGGCTGAGGACTCTTTGTCTATGTAGATGTGTATTGCCTGAGGTCTCCTTGGGCTATGTGACTGGGGATTTTTCTGGTCTTAACCTGTTTTCGGTCGTTTGACCTCTTTGCCTATGTGCCTACCTGGGCAACCTCTCTGGCATGGAGGGCATATTTCATATCAAATTTATATCTCCTCAGGAAGGGGTATGCCAGTGGGGTAACAGGTTTTCTTGGCCAGAATTATTCAGAGGAGGTTTGTCCTTGTCTATATCTAAGACTGAGAGAATGTGACTTGCCCAAGGTCACCAATTGGGCTTCAAGCCCAATTTTGAACCCGGGTGTGATGGAGCCTGGGGGTGTGGGTAGCAAAGCAGCCCTTTGGTCATAGAACCAGACTGGCTCGGTCTGAGCAAACCCAGCCCTAGTAAGAGTGAGGGGCTGTGGGTGAGACAGAAGAAGGCATATAAACAGGACAGAGTGAATTGGATTATAGCTTCTGACAGTGGCATTCTTAGAGCTGACTCTAAGTCAGAGCCTTAGAGTCCAAAGGGGGATTGCCTGGAAAGAGGGTTGTCTTCTCAGTGGCCTAGCATGGGCAGGGAATCATAGAATCATAGAAATGTAGAGTTGGAAGAGACCCCAGGGGCCATCCAGTCCAACCCCCTGCCATGCACGAACACCCTTAAAGCACTTCCGACAGATGGCCATCCAGCCTCTGCTTAAAAACTTCCAACGAAGGAGACTCCACCACATTCCGAGGCAGCAGATTCCACTGCCAGACAGCCCTGACCATGAGGTATCTCTTTTCCTGCAGCTTGAATCCATTGCTCCTTGTCCTGGTCTCTGGAGCAGCAGAAAACAAGCCCTCTCCCTCCTCTACATGGCATCCCTTCAAATACTTAAACATGGCTATCATGTCCCCTCTTAACCTTCTCTTCTGCAGACTAAACATCCCCAGCTCTCTAAGTCTATCCTCATAGCGCATGGCTTCCAGGCCTCTCACCATTTGGGTCGCCCTCCTTTGGATTTACTCCAGCTTGACCATGGAAGAAAACAAACCACTTCTAAGTGGGTCAGAAAGTGGGACCCTGAGTGGCGAAATACACCTTTGTGCCAAGGGGAGCCAAACATCTGTGTGTGGGACAGCTCTGTTCTGGAATACTGTGGTGATCTGGAGAAACCAGTTAGATATCTTTAGGGAACTGTTATATGCTTGAATATTATTGAAAATCCAATACCTTTCCCTCTGTGGGTCATTTTAACAAAGACTTCATTCTATTTTTTATAATTTCTGCCTCAACAGAGTATTTTCTCCAGTTTTACTTTATAACACACCGCCACAAGTGATCAATCCTTTCTGCATAACCATTAATAAGCTTTGCCCTTTTCCCACTAAGGTGGTGCTTTTAGAGGGAAAGCAGGGTTGAATTAGGGGAGGGAGGGAGTCAGGGTGCGATGGCAGGATTAAAGGGGTGCTGCTGCTGGAGCCAGGGAGAAAGAAAAGCAGGCCTGATCTGGTCTGGCCCCTGGCCCTCCCTACACACGTGGACTCCTGGGGTCTGACTCCAACACACAGCCCACTGCACTGTGCTGGTTCGGAGTGGGTAGGATCTTGCCTTTCTTTGTAGACTCAGGCAAGAAGCAACCTTCTGCAGCATCTCCTAGCTTGTGTCTTCTTCCTTCCTTAGAATGTTCTCACATCTTGACCACCCTCTGATGTAGTTTGGCAAAATAGATCCTGGTTTACATTTGTGAAATGTTATGAATAAGGAAGAACATGCAATCGAGGTATTGCAGCAGTTTGCTTTTGCCTGAGTCTACTGGGAATGGCAGCTTCTTTCCCTTCCTCTTCTCTTCCTCCAGTTGATTTGAGTATACTTTTGCACTTTGGACTCAGTTTGCAGCAACTGAAGGAAGCCGAGGCCAAAGGGGGAAAGCAGGAAGAAGAGAGAGAAACTGGGATATTTTAAAAGCATCTGAAAAAATTGGATGGCAGAGTATTATCTTGGACTGACCCTGCCAAATTGGGGGAGTTGGAAGTTATGCCACAGCGACACCCTTGTTTAAGATGTTAAGAGAAACATTGGAGACCAAGCGATCTAATGGCCGTTTCCACACTTGACTGTTATATAACTAAACTGCAAACCCCAGGATTCCATAGGATGTTGAAAGTGGAATCATCGCGCAATCATAGAATCATAGAATCATAGAAATGTAGAGTTGGAAGAGATGACACGGGCCATCCAGTTCAACCCCCTGCCATGCAGGAACACCCTCAAAGCACTCCCGACAGATGACCATCAAGCCTCCGCTTAAAAACCTCCAAGGAAGGAGACTCCACTACACTCCATTGAGGCAGCCTATTCCACTGCCGGACAGCCCTGACTGTCAGGAAATTCTTCCTGAGGTTCAGGTGGAATCTCCTTTCCTGCAGCTTGAATCCATTGCTCCTTGTCCTGGTCTCTGGAGCAGCAGAAAACAAACCCTCTCCCTCCTCTACGTGGCATCCCTTCAAATATTTAAACATGGCTATCCTGTCCCCTCTTAACCTTCTCTTCTGCAGACTAAACATACCCAGCTCTCTAAGTCTATCCCCAATAAGAGTGTAGTGTGGAAAAGGCCTGAGTCATTTGTCAGGGAAATACACATCAGTCCTATGGATAATAGGCTTAAATAGAAGTTGGAATTTTCCAGGGAATCCAATGGTGAGGAGCCCACCAGGACACTGATTGACAGATATCCATCCCTTGTACACCTGGATTCCTTCCTCTTCTCTCACAGCACCCACAATAGACAGCTATCACAACACCCATCAGGTGTTTGTCAATCAAGCACTAAGCCCATCAACAGGTGAAAGAGCCGTTGTCCACAACAGGCTCCCTTTGTCTTGCATCTGGAACCTTCACTAGCTCAGGGTATTTTCAAGGTACAAATACCCCTGATTTGAGGATGCCCAGGGCAGTCTCTCGAAGGTCTACCCATCACTCTATCCGTCTGGCTTCTGAATGAGAACTGTCCTTAGGTCACCCCTAAGCCAAAACACATTTCTGCTCTTCACTACTCTTCTGGACTGGTAATTATAAATCCTCCCAAGCCCCTCAGACTCTATACTTTTTCCTCCCTTTCTCTTTCAGTTAGCTCTTGCGTGAATGTGTGATTGTCTGCATCTTGTGTGCATGCATGAGTGAATTCCCCTTAATAAAAACACATTTTTAGTTTACTTGTGAATCTCTGGCTGGTTGCCCCCCTCTCGCAAGCCTCCTCTTTGAGCTAATTCATTCTCTACTTTTGCAAGGAGGCACTGGTATCACGGGGTGGCCCTTGTGGCACCCACATTTTGGGGTAACAACCTTGAGCAAGTCACACTCTCTCAGCTTCAGAGGAAGGTAATGGCAAACCTCTTTTGAAGAAATCTGGCCAAGGAAGCCCCATGATAGGTTTACACTGCTGTTTTGTTGTATGCTTTCAAGTTGTTTCCGACTTACGGCAAACGTTTCATGGGGTTTTCTGGGGGCTGAGTGTGTGTTATGCACCCAAAGTAATCCAGTGGGTTTCCATGGCTGAGTGGGGAATCGAACCTTGCTCTCCAGAGTTATAGTCCAATGCTCAAACCACTACATCATGGCGCCTCTCAAGGTCTATCTTAGGGTCACCATAAGTCTCAAATGACTTGAAAGCATGGGGCAACAACAGTCAGGGCTGACACCCCAAAATTAGATGGTATACATTGGCTTCTCCATTCATTGCACTTCCAGCAATTAACGCGACTGGAAATCCAACCGAAAAGGAAATGGAACTTGCTATGTTGCAAAGAAATGCCTTCTATGGCTTCCACATAAGCAGTATGTATAAATCCTCAATGCACAAAGAAGTAAACAAGCCAAATCACTTTTTGAAAAAAGAAGAAGAATTCTGTCCGTGAATGCAACAGGCCCTCTGAGAGCCACTTCAGTGGAAAAAACTAGAATACTGAATGTCCCATCTAAGCATTTCCTTCCTGCATTAAAAAGGTTTTGTAACACCTCAGGCAATCTGTGTCCAACTTAATGGTGCATGACTTTGCTTAATTCTGTGACGCCACTACCAGTACCTCCTCTGCTGGTATCCAGTTCATTAATTTGGAAAGCTACTGGGAAGACATGAAGGCAACCCTCTGGTTTTCTCCCTCCAACCAGGTTATGCAAGAGCCTGGTCACCTATTAACTCTTTGATCAGCTTGGTGAAATCAGTCCAAACAAATTTCAGAATGCCAGCCGTTTGGTTTAAATGTCACCTTGGAAGAATGGCATAGAAACAGAACTTTGAAGAATTGGAATCTCCCAAGGCTCATGTGAACCAAACCTTTGCCTGTATAGAAGCCCACAGCTGAAATGTACTTGACAAGCCCTTTTCCTAATCCATCAGGAGTGCCAATTTGCAGACTGTGACTGCTGGCAGAGCAAGGATGGGTACCATGTTTCAGATTCTGGGACCTTCCCAGAAGCTCATGCAATTTTTACACTAGAGATCCATGGCACTATGATTTCACTTTAACTACCATGGTTTTGTCCTATGGAATCCTGGGATTGGCAGTTGAGGGAGGGGCATTTAGAATTCTCAGCTCTAATGCTTCACCAGACCACCAGTCCCAGCATTCCATAGGATGGAACTATGGCAGTTTAAGTGGAATAGTAGTGGTATAATTATATGGGCTTCTGCTTGTCTGGCATGGGGGGCAGGCTCAGAGGCAAGTGAAGGCTTCAGTCAAGTCCACTCCTGGCCAGTAAGACACAGTCTGGGGGTAGAAGGGGGTCTGTGTGACCTTTATGGCTGTTATGGGAGGGTCCCTTATGGGATCTTGGGGGTGTAGGTAACCAGATCATGGGGACTGATGGCTCTGCTTCACTCATAGGTGACAGTGGCTTCTACCTGAAAGATAGATAGATAGATAGATAGATAGATAGATAGATAGATAGATAGATAGATATTCAGACAGACAGATGTACATGCAACACATGTGGAGGAGTAGTCTACAAAGATTGGGATTTACCCAAGCCACACCCTGGGTTGGACTGTTCCTAACTCTTCAAGACTGACTGCAGCATGTTTGTGCCAAAAGCTGCCTGTGCCGACTTCAATGTGTCTATCTTATAATGTCTGAAAAAAGTCGAAGGCTCCAACCATCCAGCTGCAGCACATGTAACCCTGCCAGCGGACACTCCAGCCATAGAAGCCTGCATCCATTCTGACGGTAATCATAAAAGGCATTCCTCTGTCCAAATTCTTCTTGCACAGCCACCACTTTAGTTCTCTCTTTACTGATTGTGGTATTTCCACTTTCTGGCTGTGCTTCCTCATTATATACAATGGACAAGTGATCGGAAACTGCTGCAGTGTTCTGGTATGGATTCATGCCCAAAGTATCAACTAAACTGTACTCTTGCCAAGAACATCATATCTGCTGATTCCACATCCAGGCCATTTCCGCACTACACTCTTATAGCGCGATTATTCCACTTTCAGCATCCTATGGAATCTGGGGTTTGCAGAAACTGCAAACCCCAGGATTCCATAGGATGTTGAAAGTGGAATAATCGCACTATAAGAGTGTAGTGTGGAAATGTCAGTCACTTTTGCAGAACCTTCCCTATCTTTTCCTTCCTTTCCTGTGATAAAACAGGTTCTAGTTGAATAGATTCCTCCTTCTATCATTCCAGCACTAGCCAGGAGGCAGGCTTGGCGAATGCATCTCCTTCAGCTGGCAAGATGGATCACCCAGTGCCTGGATCTGGATCTGTGCTGAGGGCCAAGCTATTCAGCTTTAGCCAACGAAGTTGTGGCCTTTTCAGTTCCAAGAAAATGTGGTTTGGTGCTGATTCTAGCTAAACATGAAGACCCAGATTGACTGCTGGGTTTGCAAATAGATATTCTCTCTTTAAAAATCATGAGCAAAGGAGATTGTCAGAATGGTGTAGTGGTTTGAGTTCTAGACTAGGAGGCTGGAAGACCAGGGTTCAAATCCCTGCTCAGATGTAGAAACTCACTGCTTGACACTGGGCAGGTCACACTCTCTCAACCTCAGAGGAAGGTCTTGACAAACCCCCTCTTGCAAAATCTTGCCAAAAAGACTGAGCAAGTGTGGTCTGGACTAGGTCTTTGGGAGACTGAAGCTCAAATCACTGCTTAGCCATGGAAACCAGCAAGGAAGGCCATGGCAAATCACCTCTGAACAAATCTTGGCAAGAAAACCCTAATCTGTCAAGCAGATCTACCAAGTTAACATTTAATTGGAAACTCCTTACATGTCTTAGCATTCATAGTGTACTAAAAAGCCATTATTTCTGTTCATACCTCTGCTAAAAGGCTGAGATTTCTGAATGTGTCCCGATTCAGCTGTCTCACTTTCCAGGCTTCCCCCAGAATTTCCTTACTCCAAAGGAAGGCCATTCAAATATCAAAGGGTTCATGTTGTCAGGATGTTCTTCATAACATTTTCACCAAAACATCCTGTTATTTGAACCTGGTTGGTTTGAGTCCCTTCTTTTCAGATTTAAAGATGGCTCACTTCTCTATCTTCTGCCCTTTGGGCTGAATTTACTCAATATCCTTCATTATTCCAAGCCCATCCCTTGGACCATCTTGGGCCATTTCCACCCCAGGATTCCATAGGATGTTGAACGTGGAATAATAGCACTATAACAGTCCAGTGTGGAAATGGTTGATCACCCTCCTCCCTGGACACGTTCCAGCTTGTTGATGTCCTTTCAAAACTGTGGTACCCAGAATTGGACTCAGTCCTTCTCAAGTGCTTTTTGGCTTAGACATGACCATCATTTCAAGTTGGCTCAGAGAGACGAGCTGAGAGAAAGAAGTTAAGGCCAATTCCCTTGGAAGATCATGGTTTTCCATGAAGAAGGACATTTAGGTGCATGAAATATAATAAAGCAGGAGGGGGAATGAGTTCAACACTATATCTGTGACCCTCCAGATGTACTGTTGAACTGCAATTCCTATCAGCCAGCACAGCTAATGGTGGGGAGATGCTGGGAATTGCAGCCCAACAAAATCTGGCAGGTTGCATCCCTACTCCTGGTATAAAGCAGTTCCTTCTGGAAAACCTGGTGGTGCTGAATCTTGGGTGTGTTATATTTAGTGTAATTCATACCAAGTATTTCCCCAAAAAACAAAGTTGGACTCACAAGGATGGAGGAATTCAGAATAACTGCTATGGAAGAGTAATTGTTGAAATTGATGGATCTGGAGGAAATTGATAAACTTACTTTTTTGATCGGACAAAAGTCATTAATGAATTTTCTTAAAGAATTGGAACCCCTTATTGACTTTTTGTGTAAAAAAAAGAAAAGAAAATGTTAATTTTGAGTTTTAATTATTAGGAGGGTCTGATTATGGGAAGAAGGTAAGTGATGGAATAATATGTTGTTTATATAACTGATGATGAAGAAGAGAGGTCAACTTTTTTCTGTTCACTCTTTTTCTTTATTCTTTTCTTTTCTTCTTTTATTATACTGTTACAATCCATAATAAAAAAAAAAAGAATAAAAAAATAAAAAAAGTTGGAGTAATTGTCAATCCTTTCCTGGTCCTATTTTTAAAATCCAAATTTTATCACCATTTACAGGAGCCATTTAAAACTAATGGGAACTGCAAAATATATTTTGGGATATTGCTTTAAAGCCATTTATAGCTTCAGAAAAGAAAATGGTTCTTACCTTGTAGCTATAACGTCAACAAATTTGGCACGGGGTGAAAAGATAAGAACAGGGGCATTTGCAGAGGAAGGGCTTATGCTCCAGACCTGACATCAGACATGTTCTGGACTGCACACTAATCAATCCCAGATGGGTCAGAATTTACTCATAAGAGAATGCAAAGCTCTTTGTATATGTTCAGAGAAATTATCGTTTTCATGGTTTATTCCTATCTTCCAGGGTTTGTTATCCAGCATTTCAGAACATTTTGTGCCTCTAGAAATGCAGTCAAAATCCTGGAAAATTCCACTCCCATAGTAAAATGAACCTTTAATGAGCTTTGAGCAAGAAGGAAAGCTGGAATTCAACCTCTGGGTGGGAGCAAAATGATATCTCCTTCCATCTTTCTAAATCTTGCAAGGTTCTTCTGACATCAAGAGGATGCCGTGGCAGTTGTCTGAGTCACCTGTTCACCAGGCATGCCTGTTATCAGTGCCACCGGCTTTTGATTGGCTGATGACATAATGCCCCCCCTTTTTCACGTTGCAAGATAGATCCAAGCCATTGGTTCCAGGTGAAAAGAGAGCCCTTTGGCGATTCATGGTCTGTGACCTCATCAGCAGAGTTAATGGGCTGTGACCACACCGGTGGAATTAGCATGTTTATATCTCTGGGACCCATCAAGCATGGCGCAAGACTCCCTTGGCAGGTACATTTCACGTTCTTTTTGGAGTGGGCGACAAGCAATATCAGCTGACCCACTGCAAAGGTGTGTTCTGAACTGGCTCACCTCTTGAGAGTCTAAAAGAACAGGTTGCTTACCTGTAACTGTGGTTCTTCGAGTGGTCATCTGTGCCATCATACACTAGGAGCTTTAGCGCCTGCGCGGTAGCGTTCGGAAACTTCTAGAGCTTGTTCGCTTGGCGGGAACCCCTCCCCCACGCCGGTACTGCGCATGCTCCTCCCGCCGAGCAACGGTCTCTCCTCAGTTCTGTCGTCCGCCGTAGAACCTACAGGGACCTGAGAAAGAGGGGAGGAAGGGCGGGTGTGTATGATGGCACAGATGACCACTCGAAGAACCACAGTTACAGGTAAGCAACCTGTTCTTCTTCTTCGTGGTCTCTGTGCCTTCATACACTAGGAGACTGTGTAGCTTACCGGTCGGACGGCGGGTCAGGTCCTACAGCACGGAAGCCAACACCTCACGTCCAAACCGGGCATCTCTGCGCGACCGGCAGTCGAGCCTGTAGTGGCGCACGAAGGTCGACGGTTGGGACCAGGTCGCCACACGGCAGAGTTCATGCAGGTCAACTCCTCGCAGGAGGGCCGCAGAAGTAGCCACCGCTCTGGTGGAGTGGGCTCGAAGCAGGACTGGCGGAGGCTTCCTCGCGAGCTCATACGCCAGTTCAATAGTCCTCACCACCCACTTGGAGAAGCGCTGGGTGGACACTTTTAGGCCCCTCCGACGTCGCCCATAGCAAACAAAGAGATGCGGCGTCTGTCGGAAGGAAGCAGTCCTGTCCTTGTAGAAAGCCAATGCCCGACGCACGTCCAGGGAGTGGAGGGACCGCTCCAACGGTGTCGTCGGGTTCGGGAAGAAGGCAGGCAGGATGATGTCCTGGTTGAGATGGAAACTGGACACCACCTTAGGCAGGAACGAGATGTCAGGTCTCAGGACCACCTTGTCCCTGTGGAAAACCGTGAAGGGCTCATCGGAACGAAGAGCTGTGATCTCACCAGCTCGCCTCGCTGAGGTCACCGCTACCAGGAAGGCAGTTTTCATTGTCAGGAGCCTGTCATCCGAGGTCGCCATCGGCTCGAAGGGCGGCTTCGTCAGCTGCGAGAGCACCAGCGAGAGGGACCACGGCGGTAGCGGCGGCGATACCGGCGGGTAGAGATGATGAAGTCCTTTCAGGAACCGCTTAACGGTATCGTTCCTGAAGAAGGCCGAGGCAGCAGATCGTGGCGGTTGGTATGCCACGATCGCGGAGAGATACACCTTCAGGGATGGAAACGCCAGGCCCTGTTGCCGGAGGTGCAGGAGGAAGTGCAGGACGGTCGAGAGCCCCGCGGGCGATACCGGCTCACTCCTCTCGTTAGCGAAGGTCAGGAAGCGTCGCCACTTGTATTGATAGTTGCGACGGGTGGATTCCTTCCTGGCCGCGACGAGGACGGTACCGAGCACGGGATCGTCTAGTGCGATATCCTCCAGGCATGGAGGGCCAGGCGTGGCAGGTCCGGATGGAGGACTCGGCCGCCGGAGTGGGAGAGCAGGTCCGGTGTTGGTGGCAACCGGAGCAGGTCGTCTCGCGCGGCTTGTAGCAGGGGTGCGAACCAATGTTGCCTCGGCCAGTACGGGGCTACCAGGATCGCGTCGGCTCGGTCGGCGAGGATCTTCGATATCGTCCGGCCGAGCAGCGGGAACGGCGGGAACGCGTAGAGGAGTTCCCCGGTCCACGGAAACTGGAAAGCGTCCCCGATGGAGGCACGATCGTGGCCCGCTCTGGAACAGAATCGGCGACACTTCGCGTTTTCCCTGGTCGCGAAGAGGTCGATCGATGGTTCGCCCCAGCGGTCCCGAATCAGTCTGAACGCCTCTCCGGAGAGAGACCATTCGTGATGGGATGAGGTGTCCCTGCTGAGGGCGTCTGCCGTGGTGTTCTCCTGCCCGGCCAGGTGAACCGCCACGGGATGCGTGTGCAGGCGAATGCACCATTCCCACAGGCCGAGCGCGATGTCGAGCAGGGTCGTGGAATGAGTCCCACCTTGTCTGTTGATGTAGCAGACGGCGGTGGTGTTGTCCGTCAGAATCAGGACCGTGCGCCCCGCCACGGCATGGCGGAACGCCCGTAGGGCTTTCCAGACGGCGAGCAGCTCCAGCGCGTTGATATGGAGAGCGGTCTCGTCGTCGGTCCATCTGTCGCGGACTCTGAGATCGCCGCAGTGGGCACCCCATCCATACAGGGAGGCGTCGGTCGTTACCGTCACCTTCGGTGTCGGCTGTTGGAAAGGCATCCCCGACATGAGATTGCGTCGCGACTGCCACCATCGGAGGGATGAGCGGACGTCTCCCGGCAGCTGCAGTCGGAGTGTCTGTTCGTCTCGCAGGGGGTCGAATATGCGGACGAACCAGTGTTGAAGAGGTCTTGCTCTCAGCCTGGCGAGATATGTCACAGCGGTCGTCGCAGCCATGTAGCCCAAGAGCTGCTGGACGCTTCTCGCAGATAACGTCGGGGCCGTACGAGCGTGAGCGGCGGCCCGGATCAAAGTTTGTGCTCGAGACTCTGGTAGGTACGCCCTGGCGGAGGTCGAGTCGAGCGTCGCCCCGATGAAGTCCAAGATCCTCGCCGGTTCGAGGTGGGACTTCTTCGGGTTCACTCGTAGACCAAGGGGGATCAGGAGTGACAACGTCATGTGGACGTCGTGGTAAAGTCTCTGTTTGCAGGACGCCACCAACAGCCAATCGTCGAGGTAGGGGAAGACGGAAGCGCCCTTCGTCCGCAGGTAGGATACCACCGGGGCCATGCACTTGGTGAAGACCCTTGGGGCAGTCGAGAGTCCGAACGGCAGCACCTTGTACTGGTAACAGGTGTCGTCGACTGCGAAGCGGAGGTACCGTCTGTGCTGCGGGCGAATGGCGATATGGAAGTATGCGTCTCGGAGATCGATGGAGGCGAACCAGTCCCCTCGATGTAGGAAGGGTAGGATCGACGGTATCGTGACCATCTTGAACCTTTTGGGGCGGATGTAGTAGTTCACCCCTCTGAGGTCTAGGATCGGCCGGAGGGTACCGTCGGCTTTCGGTACCGTGAAGTACCTGGAGAAGAAGCCGGTGGTCTTGGCCTCTTGCGGGAGCCGCTCGATCGCCCCTTTCTGGAGGAGGGATTGGATCTCTTCCAGGAGGGCCGGACTCGACGGCGTGGAGTAATAAACGCCGCGAGGAGGAATATCGAGAAACTCGATGGCGTAGCCAAGACGGACGATGGAAAGCACCCAAGAGTCCGTAGTGACATACTGCCACTCCGCTAGGTGTCGAGCGAGAGTCGGTCGGTCTCCGAGCGCTGATGGTAGGCTGAAGAGTGGGTATTGGTGGGTCCTGCCAGGCACGTCAAAAACGAGACTTTGTCTCGGAGGAGGACTTCTTCGACGAAGGCGGGCGCCGCCTAATCGTGCGCCTGGCCGATGAGCCGGAGGACGGTCTCGACTGTCCAGACTGGGCCGAACGCTGGAACGACGAGGTGGAAGATCGTCGCCAGGATGGTCGGAAGGTGGAGGCCCTGCGGGTCTGCGTGGCCGGCTGCAGCCCAATCTTCTTGGCGGTCAGCCTCGCCTTGACGAGATTGTCCAAAGCTTCGTCTGTGGACGAATTGAATAGGCCTTCACCGTCGAAGGGGAGATCTTCAATCCTCCTTCTGGTGTCCTCCTGGATGTCGGCCGGTCGAAGCCAAGCATGGCGACGGAGGCCGACGGTCCCGCCATGACCCGGGAGGCGATCTCCACAGCGTGCCGGGAGGAGGCCATCTGGTGCCGAGCGATGGAGATAGCCTCATTGAAGATCACGGAGGAGGCTTGGCGGATGTCCTCCGGTACCGCTTCCATCGCTGGTTGCAGGCGATCGAGCACCTTCTTCAGGTATGCCGCGAGGCAAGCCTGAGTGTTGGACAGCCTGATCTGCAAGGAGGCAGCCGAATAGAACCTCCTTGCGTAGGCGTCCAGCTCCTGCCCTCTTTGTCCGGCGGGGTGGTGTGTTGCCTGCCGGAGCCTTTCGTCTGCGCGGACTCGACGACCACAGAGTTCGGTGCAGGGTGATTAAATAGATAACCGGCGTTATCCTTCTGCACCCTGTAGAGGTGTTCTAACCTCTGCGGTATCGGCTGAGCCGAGGCCGGTCTATCCCAGGCGGCCTTCACTAGTCTGGATACCCGGGGCAGGAGAGGCAGCGGGGCCGTGGAAGGTCGCTTCTCCTCGAAAACGGAGAAGGCTGGATCGTCGTCCTCCGGCTCCGCATCGGCGATCTTAAGGCCGAGGGTAGTGGCCATGCGGAGCAGCATCGCAGAGAACTGGTGGACGTCCTCTGGAGCAGAATCTGGGATCGGGTCCCGAATCCCAACGGAGGAGACTCCTGGGAGGCCGCCTCAGACACCTCAGACTCCGCACTCGAGTCGTACGACTCCGAGCTAGGTGAGTCCTCTCGCCGCTCGCTCTCCGGCTCCTTCGTAGTCGCCGCAGGTGTTGCCTTCCTAGGCTTCTCCGCAGCCGGGGCGGTGGTAGCAGCAGCGTCCCGCTTGGGATGGCTGACCACGGATTTCACCCTCTTGGTGGTGACCGGGGTAGTCTGGCAGGCTGACGTCGTCGTAGCCCGCTCAGTCACCATCGACTCCGTAGGGCGCGTCGCCGTTGCCGTGACCCTAGGAGGTGGCGATATCGCCCGATACCGTGGTGAAGGCTCCCTCGCCCTATGATATCGAGGGGAGGGAGAGCGGCTGAAGGAGCGGCGGTCCGACGGAGATCGGCTTCGGCGTCGACGGTACCGAGCCTCGTCCCCTCTAGGCGAGCGCGATTCGCGCTGTCGACGAGGTGACCGGGACCTCCGGAAGGTCTCCCAGCGACTCGGGCCACGATGGTACCGATCCCGGTACGATGGCGAATGCGACCGATAGGAGGCCGGGCGCTCTCTCCACTCAGATTCCCTCGCGTACCTGGCCACGTAGGACGCCGAGGTGTATCTGGAGGCAGACGAGCGAGGTTGTTCCTCTCTTGTCTCCCTCGGAGGCGGCGAGGCCACCGGACGCTCGGAAGAGCGGGACCGGGACCTGAAGGAGGTCGAACGCCGCTCCGGAGAAGCAGAGGGCTCTCTCTGCTGCAGGTCGGCCGACCTGCGACGGCTAAGAGGGCGGTGGCGCTCCTCCACCAGGGTTGGAGGGTCTGCCACAGGCGAGTCCGGGCGCTGTTGGGGAACGTCCTCGATCTCATCCTCCGAGAGGTCGACGGACTCGCCTCGCCCTTTGGAAGGCTGCTGAGTAGGAGGAGGAGTAGGAGGTTGAGCGTTCCCAGCCGGGGAGCGCTTCTTTTCCTTCTTCTTCTTCTTCTTCTCCTTCTCCTTGCCCTTGCCTCCGTCCGGAGCAGGGCGCTTTTTTGCAGGCGTCTCCGTAAGGGGAGCCTCAGCCTTCCTTGCCGTCGAGGATCCTTTTGCTGACTTGGCAGCCGCCGACAGCTTCGGGATCCTCGGTAACGCCGAGATCGGCGTTTTCGTCGGTACCGAGCCCGATACCGACGAGGTGGACGGAACGGCAGCCGCCGATACCGTCGATGGCGTGGTCGTCTTCTTGTCGGCCATCTTGGAAGTGGAGGTCTCGTCTATCGCCCGCAGAGACTGCTCCCAACAAAAAGATTTGAGTCTCGCGGAGCGGTTGCGAAGAGTTTGGGGAGTAAAATCCCTACAAATTTGGCAAGTCCGGATATTGTGGGACTCGCCCAAACAGAAGAGACACTCCTTATGGCCGTCGTTGAGGGCAACCTTGCGGCCGCAGGACACGCACTTCTTAAAGAGCGCGGACATAAGACGAAGAAAACGCCAAACTCCGAAATCCAAAAAAGACGAAAGCCGAAGGGGGAGTCCGAAAGAGAGGTCAAAGACAGTCCGAAAGTCCGTAAAACCGTGAAAAACAGCAAGCCAAGCACGACGTGAGAGGAACAAACTAAAGAACCTTCCGTACGCGGCGGCGGACGAGAAAGAACTGAGGAGAGACCGTTGCTCGGCGGGAGGAGCATGCGCAGTACCGGCGTGGGGGAGGGGTTCCCGCCAAGCGAACAAGCTCTAGAAGTTTCCGAACGCTACCGCGCAGGCGCTAAAGCTCCTAGTGTATGAAGGCACAGAGACCACGAAGAAGAACCAGAGTGCCACGGCTAACTGAGGGCTTTATCACATCAACCTGTTGTTTTGCAGCAACTGCATTGTCGGAGGAAACAGAAACATACTGGTATAGAAGCAGTCACTTTCACACCCTCTCTGCAACAGTGCATGTTCCCAAAATCAGTCTTCTGTACTGCTCCATGGATCCAGCTTCCCTTCCCATGTCCATGCCAAGTAGCACCTGCGCTATATTTTTTCTTTTTCTTTCTTTGCCAACATAGCAGGAAGAACTTCCTGACGGTCAGATCTGTCTGGCAGTGGAATCTGCTGCCTCGGAAGTGTGCTTGAGTTTTCTTCTTTGGAAGTTTTTAAGCAGAGGCTGGATGGCCATCTGTTGGGAATGCTTTGAGGTTGCTCCTGCATGGCAGGGGGTTGGACTGGATGGCCCCTGGGGTCTCTTCCAACTCTATGGCCCTTTTCGCACGCAGTTTCTTTTGCGAGAGGGCCCCTTGAGCGTTGCGTAAATAGGAGTGGCGGTCTGTATGACGCACTCCCATTTACGTGATGCTCACGAGCCTAAAGTGAGCAGCGCACAGATTTTTTTATTTTCGGCTCTAAGCTGAAAATACTGCGCAGTCGTGCAACGCTCCCGGGGCCCTCGTGCACTTACTTGCCCTGTGGTGCGTTGGGCGAGCCGGGCCGGTCGCGCTTCCTCCCCAGCGCAGCCTACAGCTCCCAGGCTGCACTGCGGAAGGAAGGAGCGGGGCGTTCGTGTGACGGTCGCACGACTGGCAACCCAGCTGTGGGAGCACGGAGGAGCGATGTGAGTGCCTCGCGCAAGAGGCTGCTTGCGCAAACGTCATCTCCACCTCCACAAGCAGGTAATGTGCTGAAAGGGCCTATGATTCTATGATTCTACAGCACAATTGCACATTTTTGGCATACCATGAGACTTGCTGCTGGCATTTCAGCATTTCATTTTTCTGGGCTCATGGTTTTCTTGCTCTGTCACCATTTCCGCATTTTGCTGTTCTAGAGTCATTTTTTCCCCTGTCGTGCCACCATGCAACTGCACCATTATGCCAAAAGTTTAAAAAAGGGTACAGGGAACAGAGTAAAAGCAACAATATTCGCTTGCACCAAGATGTCCTCATTATCCGAACACCAGAAGTGGAATGAGCCTGCTTGGTGGGGGGATGGGAGAACAACACCTACTGACTCTACATACCTGTCACAATATCTCAACTGCAGCAGAATGAAATGATCACATAAGCTATAGTGGAATAGAATGTTATTGGAGCCATTAAAGGATATTTCATGTGAATAAAAAGAAACAACCCAATAACTATGGGAATGCAATTGAACAATGGGAGAGAGACAACGTTAAATAATAAGGAGTGACGAAACACAGAACGAAGCCAGTGCAACAAACCCAGAGTGTGATAAAGCCCTGAGTGGTTTAGGCTAGCCCAATAAACTCATTGAATTTGAACTTTTTTTTTAAATACTTGGGAATTCTTGGAAATTTATTATAGGGTTCCTTAAGGCAGAGCTAAGAACACAGGAAGACTCCCGCTGGATCAAAGGCCATCTGGTTAGATCTATTATGGAAACGCATGGGACACATAGAAACCTAGAACTAGAAGAGACTCCCCAAGGGAATTCCAGTCCAACCTCATTCTGCCAAGCAGGAATGCACCATTGAAGCATTCTCAACAGACGGCCATACAACCTCTGTTTAAAAAGCTCCAATGAAATAGATGCCGCCACACTCCCAGGCATCAGTATATTCCACTATCAAACTGTTCTAAGCATTAGAAAGTTGTTCCTAATGTTTAGGTGGAATCTCTCTTCCCTTAGTTTGAAGCCATTGCTTGTGTCCTAGGCCATTTCCACACTAGCCTGTTATAGCGCTATGATTCCACTTGCAACATCCTATGGAATCCTGGGGTTTGCAGTTTCGGGAGGGGCCAGCTGGCCCCTCCCGAAACCACAAACCCGAGGATTCCATAGGATGTTGCAAGTGGAATCATAGCCCTATAACAGGCTAGTGTGTCTGCAGCTTGCCCCATCTTCCCTATCCAAAAAACAAAACAAAACAAAAAACAAAAACCACTTTCTTGAAAAATAAACTAACAAAAAGATCCTGGGACTTTAACCTTAAGAGTGCTTTGTCTGAAAATATTGTTATCCATCAGTATGTACTCTACGGGTCTACTTCTACAAACATATATTATAATAACTTGATTTACTAAGCAAGAAAATGTATTAAGAACCCATACAGCAAACACTGCAAGCGCATATAATAGGAAGCTTCATCAGATTGCAACAGAAACCAAGCTTGCTCCATTTTCCCTATGACGTCCTTTCAAATATTTGAACATGGCTCTCATGTCACCTCTTAACCTTCTCAAGTCCTGGCTAAACATGCCCAGCTCCCTAAGCCGCTCCTCAGAGGGCTTCCTTGTTAGCAGGCGCTAGACCATTTGGGTTGGTGGCCAGGCCCTGTTTCAGCTTGTCCACAGTCTTCCTGATTTGTGGTGCCAAGAACTGAACACAGGATTCCAGGTGAGCTATGATCAAAGCAGAATAGCATGGTGCTATTATTTCCCTTGACCTAGACACTGACACAATGTTGTGGGATGAGAACCGTGGCCATTTCCACACTAGACTGTTATAGCACTATGATTCCACTTTCAACATCATATGGAATCCTGGGGCTTGCAGTTTTGGGAGGGGACGAAGGAATACAGGGCATGCTCATCAAATTTGCAGATGACACCAAATTGGGAGGGGTTGCTAATACGCCAGAGGACAGGATCAAAATTCAAAATAACCTGGATAGATTGGAGAGCTGGGCCGAGGCTAACAAAATGAAATTCAACAGAGAGAAGTGTAAGGTCCTACACTTAGGCAGAAAAAATGGAATACAGAAATATAGGATGGAGGACACGTGGCTGGATAGCAGTACGTGCGAAAGGGATCCAGGAGTCTTCATAGACCACAAGCTGAACATGAGTCAGCAGTGTGATGTGGCAGCCAAGAAAGCCAGTGCAATTCTCGGCTGCATCAATAGGAGTATGGTGTCTAGATCGAGGGAGGTACTGGTACCACTCTATTCTGCTTTGGTTAGACCCCATCTTGAATCCTGTGTCCAGTTCTGGGCACCCCAATTCAAGAAGGACATGGTCAAGCTGGAGCAAGTCCAGAGGAAGGCGACCAAAATGGTGAGAGGCCTGGAAGCCATGAAGCCCTATGAGGATAGACTTAGGGAGATGGGTATGTTTAGTCTGCAGAAGAGAAGGTTAAGAAGGGACATGATAGCCATATTTAAATATTTGAAGGGATGCCATGTAGAGGAAGGAGAGGGCTTGTTTTCTGCTGCTCCAGAGACCAGGACAAGGAGCCATGGATTCCAGCTGCAGGAAAGGAGATTCCACCTGAACCTCAGGAAGAACTTCCTGACAGCCAGGGCTGTCCGGCAGTGGAAGATGCTGCCTCCATGGAGTGTAGTGGAGTCTCCTTCTTTGGAGGTTTTTAAGCGGAGGCTGGATGGCCATCTGTCGGGAGTTCCTTGAGGGTGTTCCTGCATGGCAGGGGGTTGGACTCGATGGCCCCTGTGGTCTCTTCCAACTCTACATTTCCATGATTCTAAACACATATTAATAAAAAAAAAGTCATAGTAACACTGATGATGCAATTATCCTTTTTCTTTTAGGCTGTACAGTATTTTAAGAAGCATCTAGTCCTCAATGTTTTAGAGCAGTTACAACAAGCTGAGATCAGCTGCATGGTTTCCATGGGAAACCCTTTAGGCAGCTGAGAGCACTGATTGGTTTTGGTCTGGGTCTGCAGAGTTTGAGATGAACAAAGGGACCATTCCCATGGGGGCACTAAACTGAGCTGGCTGACCAAGAGCATCCTCTTGGGGAACTGAATTCGTTGCAGGCCTGAGATTTTGCTACCTCTTCAGGCATGCTGATGATGCTGAGGTTCTCCTCCTTGCTTTGCTCCAGGCAGTGCCATGTGCATGGGATGTTGCATTACTGTCTGCTTTGCAGGTTCTCCTTAGAGATATGGAGAACCCAAGGGATGGCTTGGCTCATTTGGGATGCTCTTGGCCATGCTGGCTGGGGAATTCTAGGAGCTGTAGTCCAAAGTAATAATATTTCTCAGCTCTGCTGTATTACCACAATAATAGGCCATTTCTGCACTAGACTGTTATACTGCTATGATTCCATTTTCAACATCCTATGGAATCCTGGGCTTTGCAGTTTAGGGAGGGGCCGGCTCTGTTCCTTCTTGCTTTTATTCATCACGTAAGCCTGTTTCCTCTCCTTCCTGAAGGCAAAAAATACTTCAAATCTTGACCAAGATCACACAGTAGCTCTGGAGTAAAGTTTAGGGCAAAGGCTCTAAAGTGCCCTTTCCCATGGGCTGTAACGTATTGTGAAACACAGGTTGTTAACCAGAAAGAGAAGAATGTTAAGACTGTCATTGCAGCCCATAATGCAAGGTACACACCACATGATCCCCCCAAAGTTAGTAACTGATAGGTAGCAGACGGCCGAGCTTCCAACTGTGTGGCTCTGCTCAGTTTGACATTCTCGAAATATACTTTGCTAATGTTCTGTTTCTTGACTGGCATCAAGAAATTCTGAAGCAAGCCATCACTGATGTTTGCTGTTGTGTGCCTTCAAGTAATTTCTGACAGATGGTGACCCTCAGATGAACAGACCACAAGGTTTTCTGGGGCTGAGAATGTGTGACCTCTCAAGTGTGTGACCTCTCAAGGTCACCCAGCTTCCATGGCTGAGTGGGGAGTTGAACCCCGATCTCTAGAGTTGTAATCCAATGCTCAGACTATTACACAATACTTTCCACACAAGACTCATAGCCTCCTGATGTGCAGGAATGCACAACTAAAACATTTGCAAAAGATGGTTGTCCGGTCTCTTTTTAAAAAGCTGGAACATGTCCAGAGGAGGGCGACCAAAATGGTGAAGGGTCTGGAAGCCATGCCCTATGAAGATCGGCTTAGGGAGCTGGGTGTGTTTAGTCTGCAGAAGAGAAGGTTAAGAGGGGACATGATAGCCATGTTTAAATATTTGAAGGGATGTCATGTTGAGGAGGGAGCAGGCTTGTTCTCTGCCGCTCCAGAGACTAGGACAAGGAGCAGTGGATTCAAGCTGCAGGAAAGGAGATTCCACCTGAACCTCAGGAAGAACTTCCTCACGGTCAGAGCTGTCCGGTAGTGGAATATGCTGCCTCAATGGAGTGTGGTGGAGTCTCCTTCTTTGGAGGTTTTTAAGGAGAGGGTGGATGACCATCTGTTGGGAATGCTTTGATGGGTGTTCCTGCATAGCAGGGGGTTGGACTCGATGGCCCCTGGGGTCTCTTCCAACTCTATGATTCTATGATTCCTCTGTGGAAGCAATCAGACATTTCTGCCTTGGTATTCAAGCTCAGGGTTTCAGGAGCAGAACTGCCCCTGTGGTGCCACTGTGCGTGCAGACCCACACCGTGCGCCTACACGCATGGTGTCATATTCAGTTGCAGAATCCCCACTGTTGAACAGCTCTTAAAATAAAGAAATTCTTCCTGAGATTTAGGCAGAATGTCTTTTCTTGTGATTTGAATCCATTGGTTCCTATCCTAGTCTGTGGAACAGCAGAAAACAAGATGGTTCCATCTTCTAGATGACATCCTTTCAGATATTTAAAGACCGTTGCATTGTATCACCTCTCAGTCTTCTCTTCTCCCAGATAAACATATCCAGTGCCCTACGTCATTCCTCACAAGGCTTGGCTTCCAAACCTTTGAACTTCTTGGTCAAAGGTCTTGGTCTGGAACTGTGGCACCCAGAACTGAACACAGTATGACTCAATGCATGGTTGTTTGTGCATGTTTGTAGGTGGCTTAATTTCACGGATGTTCGGCAGTGGAGTACGCTGCCCTGGACTAGAGATTAGGACATGGAGCAGTGACTTCAAGCTGCAGAAAAAGAGATTCCATCTAAACATTAGGAAGAACTTTCTGATGGTAAGAGCTGCTGCCTGGGAGTGTGGTGGAGTCTCCTTCTTTGGAGGTTTCTAAACAGAGGTTTGAGGGCCATCTGTTGGGAGAACTTTGTTTATGTGTTCCAGCGTGGCAGAATGGCGTTGGACTGGATGGCCCTTGAGGGTCTCTTTCAACCTTCTGATTCTATGATTATCCTGAAAGATAGTTACAGTCCAAACCTAGGCCATTTCTGCACTCGGCTGTTATAGCGCTACGATTCCACTTGCAACATCCTATGGAATCCTGGGGTTTGCAGTTTTGGGAGGGGCCAGCTGGAATTCCATAGGATGTTGCAAACTCCAGGATTCCATAGGATGTTGCAAGTGGAATAGTAGCGCTATAACAGTCTCATGCGGAAGCGTCCCTAGACACGTTTACCTGGAAGTAAGCTCTACTGAGTTCAATGGAGTTATTCTCAGGAAGATGTACGTGGGATCACAGCTATGACTGGATTGAAACGAGTGATTGAAATTCTGCAGCAGGGTTGTACACGTGAACGAACTTGTTGATGGTGCTATGCAATCCATATGTTGAATGGTAACTTTGTGGAATTCAATACACATCTGGTGGCAACTTCATAATACACAGTTATAAGGCTGTGATTCAAATTCGATTGCCATGGTAACATCCTCTGAATTCCTGGGATCTGGGATCAGAATTTTCAGCCAGAGAGCTCTAGTTCCAAACCAAAACTATGAAACCCAGGGTTCCACGGGATGGACCCATGGCAGCTAAAGGGGAACTGTAGTGCTATAACTGTGTAGTGTGGAAGGGCCCTGACAATGTGTAATTGAAAAAAAAATACTGTCACCAATATATTTGTGTGAACTTAATGATGGCTTTTCCAGATTCTTCTTTTCCCCCCTTCGTATAATGCTTTCAGAGAGGAGTTATGTAAATTTTATATCAGTGACAGGCATTGATCCATACCCAATTCTTTTGAGTTACTCAAGAATCCATGCTGGTAACAGGTGTCCAGCAGCTGTTTCATGGGTCTAAGCAGTTGAAAACCATATGTGAATTCAACAGTTCCTTCCCAAATGATATAGGTTGGTGCCTTTGCCTGTGTGTGTGTCCTGGGCCATTTCCTCATGGCATTTTCCATGCAAAAGTGTGCCTGGAGCATCATGCGATTGTGAGGAACGATCTGCACAATGCACTCACAATCGTGCGATGCTTCAGGGGCCGGCAGGCACCGATTGCGCACCTTTTCATTTTCGGCTAGAAGCCGAAAATGGTGTGCGATCGCGTATTGCTCCCAGGCCCAGCGCACACTTACCTGGTGTGCAGAGCCTCCGGAGCCACGCCATTCACGCTTCCTGTTCCAGCGCAGCCTGGGAAACTCGCCAGAGGCTGCTCGCGCTATCCTTGCACCCCAGTGCTGGAAGAAGGTAAGGTGCGGAAAGGGCCCTGGTCTCCCACATTCCCAGAGGTGGAGCACTATCATAACTTCCAATTGTCCTTGTTCGGCAGACACAGTCCCAATTAATCCTCTACCATCCCACTTTTTCCAGCTGCTTTTAAAATGTCCCAGTTTCTCTCTTCTCCTCCTCCCACTTTCCCATTCGTGATGTGCTTGCTTCAATTGCAGCAAACTGAGGCCATTTCTGCACTACACTGTTATGGTGCTATTGTTCCACTTTCAGCACCCTGTGGAATTCTGGGGTTTGCAGTTTCCTCAGGCCAAAGAGCTCTCTGGCTGGGAATTCTAACCACCCCTCCCTGAACTGCAAACCCCAGGATTCCATAGAAGGTTGGAAGTGGAATAATAGCATGATAACAGTGTAGTGTGGAAATGGTCTGAGTTCAAAGTCCAAAAGTGGTCCCCACTCAGGCCATTTCCTCACTAGTCTGTTATAGTGCTATTATTCCACTTTCAACATAATATGGAATCTTGGGGTTTGCAGTTTAGGGAGAGACTGTCCAGCCCCTCCTGAAACTGCAAACCCCAGGATTCCATAGGATGTTGCAAGTGGAATCATAGCGCTATAACAGGCTAGTGCGGGAATGGCCTGAGTTAACTCAGAAGGGAGGAGAGTAGGGGGTGGAACTTTGGCCATTTCCACACTAGCCTTTTATAGCGCTCTTATTCCACCTTCAACAATTCCGGCCGGCCCCTCCCTAAACTGCAAACCCCAGGATTCCATAGGATGTTGAAAGTGGAATAAGAACGCTATAACAGGCAAGTGTGGAAATGGCCTTTGTCCTTTTCAGTCAGCTCAGGCGAAAGCAAACTGCTGTAGCTTCTCATAGCTTCTCTGTTCTTCCTCTCTTTTTCCTCCCATCTTGACTGCACATTGATGCTCCCTGACCACATGTTCTCCAGTTTTCATCTGTGAACTATTGGAGGGGACGCAGTACAGAAGAGACGTGTTCTAGGTTTTTGATTTTGCATGGCAGGTTCTTTCTTTTCCGGGCACTTTTAACAAGGCGTACCTGGTTTGCTCCGGCAGTCTGTTTGTGCACGCTGTAATCTGGTGGTTAATATGGGTTGCATATTAGCAGGAACTGAGGAGGTCAGAGGGGGTGGTGGTTGAGTTGATTCAGACCAAATTCAGTTGCTTCCAGAAATCCAACTCATGCAGGAAAGGGGGAGAAGGGGAGTGGTCATGGTCGAACAACCCACTGACTTTCCCCACATTGCCTATAAATATCTGAAAAATGTGAGAGATGGTCCACTAAGTCCTATCAAAGGACTTCCACCCACTTTATCACTCCTGTCGAAAACAAATTCCCTGGTGGATGGGGACGCAGAAGGAGATGCTTTGGACCTTCCTAGCTCTTTGGACTTGCCTGCTGTGCAGTAAGTTTCCTTGCCGTTTTTGCTTGTATTTTTATTCTAAAGAGGTTTGGTTATTCTAAGATGGGGTGGGGAGTCTTGTTGGTCCCAGGAAACAGTTTTATTCCCCTGGGAGACTCTTTGAGGGCCAGGGGGGTGACCAAAAATAAAGCACCCTCTCCCAAGCAGCCAGAAGTCCATTTCTGCTTCTTGAAAATGTACATTTTTCTTTTAAACAGCGCAGGGCCTTGCTACCTATTGCAGTTCAGAGCCTTGCTACCTATTTAAATGGTAAGTTTTGTACCTGGAAGCTTTTAGGGGCAGCAATTCCTTCCTTCAGACAGAGGTTGGTCTGGTGGTTTTGATGCTGCCGGGGCTGCAAAAACATTCTTTGAGGGGGCTATACTTTGCCCCAGCGTAAGAGATCAAGTTGAAGACGCAAGCCCACAGAGAGGAGCCCTTTCTTTTTGGCATTCACACCTTTTTTATTTTTTATTTATTTATCTGTATCCTGCCTCTCCATATGGCTCGAGGCAGCGAACAACTTACAAATAGCATGTATTTCGAAACATTTCTATACATGCCCCCAACAAGCTGGGTACTCATTTTACCGACCTGCAAAAGGATGGAAGGCTGAGTCAACCTTGGAGCCGGGCAGGATCGAACTCACAACCTTGTGGCTTGCAGTACTGGCATTATTACCGCAGTAATAATGTGCCACAGATTCTTCTATTTTAATCCTCCTCTTCCTTTCTACCCTCCTTGGTTAAGCATTAGTCTCATTTAATGCAGGTTTACATTATGAGTTTTGTACAGCCTGGTTTGTTAGAAGAAAGAGCAGAATCATACCTTTCTTTTCCCCAAAACAAAGATTTAACGTGAAGGTATGAAGCAGGCTCTGCAGCAAGCAATATTTGAATGCCAATCTACCTGGGGCATCTCAGAGCTTGGAAGGAATGAGTTACAAGCTATTTAGTTACCAATTACAAGTTAGGCTCTATTTCAGAGGCAGGATCTGGGAAAACCACCTCTGAAGATTCGTAGAATCATTGAATCATGGAGTTGGAAGAGACCCCAGGGGCCATCGGGTCCAACTCCCTGCTATGCAGGAACACCCATCAAAGCATTTCCAACAGATGGCCATCCGGCCTCTGCTTAAAAATCTCCAAAGAAGGAGACTCCACTACACTCCGAGGCAGCAGATTCCACTGCCGGACAGCCCTGACCGTCAGGAAGTTCTTCCTGAGGTTCAGGTGGCATCTCCTTTCCTGCAGCTTGAATCCATTGCTCCTTGTCCTGGTCTCTGGAGCAACGGAAAACAAGCCCACTCCCTCCTCAACATGGCTTCCCTTCAAATTTCCTTGCCTAAGGAAATCTTGTGAAATTCAAAAGGTTGCTATACGAGGACTGGAGACCTGAAGGCAAACACGCACACACACACACACACACACACAAGTTATCTCTAAAAGGAGTTTCATCCGGTATTTCAGTGTTAACATAACAAGTAGTTCTTTTTTGGTGGCCAATCACATTATTGAGGCAATGCTGAGAGATGTTTTCTAGTCACTTTTGAAAGTTGTGTTTTGTGAGCATTAGAAGTTTTATGTCACTGCAGTCCTAAGGATTGTTTTCTGAAGAGTGAGGCCATTTCTGCACTAGGGTGTTATAGCGCTATGATTCCACTTTCAACATCCTATGGAATCCTGGGGTTTGCAGTTTTGGGACGGCCCCTCATGAAACTGCAAACCCCCACCATTCCATAGGATGTTGCAAGTGGAATAATAGCGCTATAACAGTCTAGTGTGGAAATGGCCAGGGTTCTCATCCCACAACATTGTGTTGTGGATTCCATAGGATGTTGAAAGTGGAATCAGCGCTGTAACACTCTAGTGCAGAAATGGCCTAAGAAAAAAGAGTCAGCAACCCAGAAATTTGCTCTTTTAGCTCTGTAATGCATTAATAGGAGTGATTTCTTTCCAAACATTGTAATGAGTAACAGGGATGAATCACAGAATCCAAGAGTTGGAAGAGATCTCAAGGGTCATCTAGTCCAACCCCATTCTCCCATACAGGGAGACACAACCAAAGCACTCCGGACAGATGGCCATCCAGCCTCTCTTTAAAAACCTCCAAAGAAAGAGACGCCATCAAACCTGGAGGCCATGTATTCCACTGTCGAACTGCTCTTACCATCAGAAAGTGGAATCTCTTTTCTTGTAGTTTGGATCCATTGCTCCTAGTCTCTGGAGCAGCAGAAAACAAACTTGCGCCATCTTCCGTATGACATCCCTTCAAATATTTAAACATGGCTATCATGTTTAAATCCCTTCAAATATTTAAACATGGCTATTCTCTGTTAACCTCCTCTTCTCCAGGCTAAACATCTCCAGCTCCCTAAGCTGCTCCTCACAAGGCAGGGTTTCCAGGCCTTTTATATTTATATTGAATGAATTACTTTGAAAAAAATTATCAGGCTGTGCTGGATCCAGGACTGGCTGGTTGCTTCTGTACCGGTGGAGCAATGAATTTGCTCCATGAATCAGTCCATGCTTTAAAGGAACTAGTACAGATGCTGAACTTATCACCCTCAATCAGCTTCTCGTATAGCTTCTTTACAGCTCGAACTAAAACCCAGAGAAGATTCACCATCCCATTGGGATGAGAGTTGTCAACAGCACTGAATGCATCTGAGAGGAACCCACTTGGATCAGGATTATCAGACGTCCAAAAATCTGGTGCGGTATACCATAGTTAATGAAGTTGATGCGTTCCTGGGCATGACTTTTTTATCAGAAACTTCCGCCATTTCTCATCGCACTATAACAGCCTAGTGCGGAAATGGTTGATACCAGAAGTGGAAAGAATAGTTTCCTGCATCAGACAAAAGAAGAGCACTTCAAAGGTTTCAGCAGATTTTTATTCAAAAGTAACAATACGCGCATGTGAAATGAAATAACCAGAACAGGTGAGCCTTGCATAAGTGAACAAAAAGATTTTAGATACAACAGGAAGGCTTTTTCCAAAATGCATCAGGTATGATGCACTTTGAGATGCATCATATCATACTTTGGAAGCTGGGCATGTTTGGCTCAGAGAAGAGAAGGTTAAGAGGTGATAGCCATGTTTAAATATTTGAAGTTTGTCAAATGGAGGATGGAGCAAGCTTATTTTCTGCTGCTCCAGAGACTAGGACATGGAGCAATGGCTTCAAACTACAGAAAAAGTGATTTCACCTAAACATTTGGAAGAACTTCCTCATGCTAAGAGCAGTTTGACAGTGGAATCTGCTGCTGCCTAGGAGTGTGGTGGAGTCTCCTTCTTGCAGGTTTTAACACATTGGCTGGATGGCCATCTGTCAGAAATGTTTTGATGGTGTATTTCCTTGGAGGTTTTTAAGCAGAGGCTTGATGGTCATCTGTTGGGAGTGCTTTGAGGGTGTTCCTGCATGGCAGGGGGTTGGACTGGATGGCCCCTGTGGTCTCTTCCAACTCTACATTTCTATGATTCTATGATTCCTGCATGGCAGAAGGGGGTTGGACTGGATGGCCCTCGGGGTATCTTTCAGCTGTAGGATTCTATGATTTTCTTTTATCTCCACTTTTCTCAGGATTTCCATTTTGGTGGTCAGTGGCATAAGGATGAGCAGCAAGGAGGGCGGTGCGCCCAGGATGGCACTTTTTTTGGGGTGCCACCACTCCTTGCCTGCCCCCCCACGTGCTGTCACACCACCCTCCACACCGTCGCCCCTCCCCTGTCCCTCCCCCATTTGTGCCAAGCTATGCCACTGTTGGTGGCCAAATCTATCTTTTTTTAAAAAAACACGCTGGAGAGGCAGATTCACCTACTTTTCCTTCTCTTCTCTGGCCCTTTCTGCACGACACTCTTATAGCACAATGATTCCACTTTCAACCTCCTATGGAATCCTGGGGTTTGCAGTTCCGGGAGGGGACAGTTGGCCCCTCCCCAAACTGCAAACCCCAGGATTCCATAGGGGGTTGAAAGTGGAATCATCGTGCTATAAGAGTGTCATGCGGAAGTGTTCCCAGTTTCGTGGTTCATATGCGCTCATTCGGGGGTTCTTGAGGCAGCTGCTGTTTGCCTTGCCTATTGTAGGGAGCCAGACACAGTTACAGTAGGGTAGAGTAGAGTAGAATCCCATTCTTCCCCAGCTCAAACTTTATTGCAATTTACTGCACGTGTGCTGCTGCAGTCCAGCACTAGAATTCTGGGTTTCTCCAACCTTCCTTCACCATCCTCCCAGTGCTGATGTTGCTTAAAAAAAAACCCAGTCAGACAGATGACAAGGAGGAAAAGCAAGGACTAGGCAGGTGTAAAAAGACTTTGTAAAAAGGAGCTTCTTTGTCAGAGGTACCGGCTGAGCCTCCCTTACGGAAATGCTTGACACCAGAGCTGTTCTGGATTTTGGACTTTGGAATGCAGTATCCTGTGTCTCAGTCATCCGCTGCTTGTGTTGTGTACGAAATGCGAGGTTGGAGAGAGACTGAGGATCTGTGACAAGGTGGTAATCCAAGCCTAGTGCTCACAAATACACACCTCCCACCATTTCACAGATCCTCATTCTCTCTCTCTTTTGCCATCAGCTGACTTCTTCTGCCCTGGAGGCAGCAGCTGCAGGACTCCTGGCTTGTTCTCTCTCTCTCAGTCTCTCTCTTTCTCTCTCTTTCTGCTGCCAGCCGCCCACTTTCACATCTTGTTTTCTGCTGCTCCAGAGACCAGGACAAGGAGCAATGGATTCAAGCTGCAGGAAAGGAGATTCCACCTGAACCTCAGGAAGAACTTCCTGACGGTCAGGGCTGTCCGGCAGTGGAATCGGCTGCACCGGAGTGTGGTGGAGTCTCCTTCCTTGGAGGTTTTTAAGCAGAGGCTGGATGGTCATCTGTTGGGAGTGCTTTGAGGGTGTTCCTGCATGGGAGGGGGTTGGACTGGATGGCCCCTGGGGTCTCTTCCAACTCTACATTTCTATGATTCTACGATTTCCGCGCTAGCCTATTATAGCGCTATGATTCCACTTGCAACATCCTATGGAATCCTGGGGGTTGCAGTTTTGGAGAAACTGCAAACCTCAGGATTCCATAGGATGTTGGAAGTGGAATCATAGCGCTATAACAGGCTAGTGTGGAAATGGCCTGAGAGATGGACATGCAGGAGTCCTGGAGCAGCCACCTCTAAGGCAGAATTGGGCGGCTGGGGGCAAAAAAATAAAATAAAATAAAATAAATCAGGTTTTGGAGATTTTTGGATTTCAGATTTCTGGATAGGGGAGACTCAGCCTGTACGACTGCATTTAACTCTGTTCTTGGACTTCCATGAAACTCTGGGAAACACCTTGACTAAATGTTAAGCAAATTGCTAGGGACCACAAAGAACCGCTGGTTTTGGCTTGGCTTGGCTAGAGGCGTTCACTCGTGGGCTGCCAAGCGACCATCTTTTGTTCTCAATTGTATTTTGCCAGCGTCTGCTGATGGTATTTAGAAAGGTTTCTGCAAGCTGTAGTTGTTCTAATTGGTAAATTAATGATCTAACACTATGGCCAGAATACCACAATTTGGTAAGAGTATGGGAGCCAGAGTAGTGTAGCAGTTTGAGTGTTGGTCTAGAACTCCGGCAGACCAGGGTTCAAATCTGTGCTCAGCCATGGAAACCCACTGGGTGGCCTTGGGCTGGTCACACTCTCTCAGCCTCAGAGAAAGGGAAAGACAACCTCCCTCTGAACAAATATTGCCAAGAAAATTCTGCGATAGGGTCATTGCAATGACTTGAAGAAATGACTTGAAGGCACACAAGAACAACGGTCAGAATCCTTAGGAAGTCATATGCATGCATCGATTCCCCTATAGATGCAGAATGATACAGCTTTGCTGCATATGTCCCAGTTTTCATCTGTGAAATATCTATGCTCAAAGGTGCCTGCCTCTGGACTAAAATCCTAGAGCTGGAAGAGACCACAAGGGCCATCTAGTCCAACCCCATTCTGCCACGCAGGAAAACACCATCAAAGCATTCCCAACAAATGGCCATCCAGCCTCTGTTTAAAAATCTCCAAAGAAGGAGATAGCACCACATTCCCAGTCAGCATATTCCACTATTGAACTGCTCTTAGTATCAGGAATTTTGCCCTAATGTTTAGATGGAATCTCTTTTACTGAAGTGTGAAGCCATTGCTCCATGTCCTAGTCTCTGGAGCAGTAGAAAGGCTTGCTCCATCCTTGACATGGCATCCCTTCAAATATTTAAACATGGCTACCACGTCCCCTCTTTACCTTCTCTTCTTCAGGCTAAACATATCCAGATCCCTACACCACTTCTCATAGGGCATGGTTTTTAGGCCTTCTGCAATTTTGGTCTCCCTCCTCTGGACATGTTCCAGTTTGTCCATATCATTCCTGAACTGTGGTGTCCAGAACTGGACACAATATTCCAAGTAGGATCTGACCAATGCAGAATAGAGTGGTATTATTAATTCCCTTAATCTGGACACTATACTATTATTGATGCTACCCAGAATTGCACTGGCTTTTTTAGCTGCCACATCACACTGTTGGCTCATGTTCAGTTTGGTCTACTAAGACTCCTATGTCCTTTTCACATTTATCTAGGAATCTTAGTAGCCCTGGAAGCTTTTGTTTAGTTTTACAGCTAATACACCTGGTGTTCATGGATCTGTGTAGACTTTTATTTAGGTACACAAGGCTTCAGAATGCATGCCCCTCCAGAGGCTGTCGAAATCTAGCTCCCATCAGCCCTGGCCAGCATGTCCAGTGGTGAAATATGATGGGAGCAGTAGCCCTGTAATACTGGGAATTCCCCATACATTTCCATTTTTCTCTAATTCAAAGAAAACTACACCAAGTAGCAGAGCTCGGGGAAAGTTATTGTTTGTACTTCAACTTCCAGAACCCATTAGTAGCCATGCTGACTGGGAGTTTCTGGGATCTATAGTCCAAAAAGTAACTCTTCCTAATTATGGACAATAGTATCTGTCCGTGAAACTTGCCATACCAAATGGTCAAGGTCTGATCTTAGTTCCAACCAAAATATTTCAGTGTATGTCCACATTACACAATTATAGAACTCTGATACCACTTTAACAGTCATTATTCCACACTATAGAATCCTGTGATTTGTATCCACTGATTTATTTGCCTGCAACTCTAACACTATAGTTTCTGGGGTTGCTCTAGAGAACTCTAGCAACAGTTCCCAAGATTCCATAGGCTGGAGCCACGGCAATTGAAGTGGTGTCAAACTGGTATAATTGTTCAGTGCGGAAAACACTCTGGGTATTCTTTGGCAGTTTCCTGCAAATCAAACCACTGATTTGTATTAAAAAAAAGCAAACTGAAATGATAAGCCAAGCCCTTTTTTGATACACATATGCAAAATGGAAAAGCGTGTTTGTCTACAGAGGGGGAATGAAAGACTCTAGTAAACCATTTGAGACTAACTCATGTATTTTAGCACCAACTATTGTGGACCTCAGTCCACTTCTCCATTTGCACAGATTTCTCTTTGAAAATGACGCAAATGTGGAAACTTCACCTTACTTTGTCACTTCCTTGCAGAGCCTGGGCTAGCAGCAGCCATTCCCATTGCCACCGAGTGGCCACCCACAGAAGCAGATGACTTTATGGCCACCTCCCACCCCTCCCCGCGGGCGACCAGCAGTGACTATTTTGAACCCACCACGGGAACAACGACATTCATGATTCAAAGCACCGTCCCACCAGGAGCAGCTGGAGGAACGCTGGAAGGAAACCCAAGCACTGTTAGAGAGGCAAACCCCTCTAGTCCTTCAGAGGAAGAAGCACAGAATTCTGTGTTGGCCTCCAGTGCTGACTATACCACCGAGGCCCTCAACCAAGTTCAAATCACACCACCAGGAGAAGAGACGGAGGAAGCTCAAGAGGTCCGCGTTGTGGAAAAGGAAGGCTTGGCCAAAGGAAATTCTTCCAACACTTCTTCAGAAAAGGGGACAATCCAGACTACTCCTGCTGTGTCAGAGGAAGCAGCCACTTTATCTGGTTTAGGCTCTGTGGAAGTACCTGCCACTTTTTTGGATGAGTGGCCAGAAGCTACAGAGCTTTTAATGGACACATACGCTGGCGTAACTGATTCTTCTCTTGTCCCTGCATCTGCCTCCTGGGAAAACGCCAATAACACCAGTTTGAGTGAGAAGATTTTGGACACAAATGCAGACAGTGAACTGAACCCCAGGCTTGCTTCATGGGAAGATACCACAGATGCTGCCGCAGAACCAAAAGAGGAAACATCACAACCTTTCCCAGATGCCAGCAGCAAGGCAGTGGCTCCATCTTCCATCTCAGCCACTCCTTCTAATAACACAAAAGAACTGCTTGTGGAAGAACCAGGAGCAACACCTGCCAGTGATGAACATTCAGTTCCACCAGCCTCCAGGGATGACACTCCAGTAGAAAAGCCAACACCCTCATTCAGATTGCGCCCTCTAGTTTTGCTGCCATCCGGCGACACATCTTCTGGGTCCTCAGAGTCGAGTGAGTCTGCCATTCAGCCATCTCCCGGTAGCAACGACAACCTGAGTGCAGAACCTGCCATTGTAGAAGGACGGGGTGACTCAGATAGCTCTGTGCCAGTCCCAGTGCCTGACAGTGATGCAGAGATGACCACAATTCCTCCCTTGGGAAACCCAGAGGTGGGCTCGGAAGGCTCAGGTGACGTAACCCCTGAAGAATTAGGAGATCTCATTGCTGCGGAAGTATCTAGTTCCTCTCCAGCAGGTGGTACAACAGACCTTCTACCTGGCATGGTCTCTCCTGGTGGCTCTCCTTCAAGACCTTCGGAATTGGGTTTGGATGCAACAGCAGCTTCTCCAGTTGGGCTCTCCATGGCTCCAGGTTATTCTTCACTGTTACCAGAAGATGATGAGATACAGACAGTTTCTGTGACTAAAGAAGAAGCAGGAGAAGGCTCTGGAACCACAACTGGCAATGAAATACCTTTCACACTGGCATCTCCCCAGCAAGGACAGACACCAGAGACACCAGAGGAAGACATTTCAGCAACAGAGGCAAGGAAGGGAGATGTTTCTGCAGACCTTGGAAGTGGAACGGCCTCTCCCTTGAAGCCTGGGGAGGAAAGAGTCAGTCCACAACTGGCAGAAAATGGGCAACCTGCCGTATTCGGTGATGCTGGTACCCAGAATGAAATTATTTCTCCTCCTTCAGAGATAACACCAGTTAATTCTGCTGAGGCATCAGGAGAGGAACCAGAAGGTTTGTCTGATGTGGAGGTAATTTCTCCTTCTGCTCTGGATGATGAAACAGCAGTTACGGATCTAGGAGCATCTGGAGGAATAACCTTCCTACCGTCTCAGAGCAGCTTGCCTTCTGAAAGGGAAGGAGGAGGAGACTCTTTCAGTGCAGCACCTGGAAATGGCAGTTCTCTTTCTGAAAGCAGCACAGTGGTTCCAGACTCAGGTGTTGCAAATGGAGAAGGGGAAGGTAGAACAGATTTTCCACCATCTGATGCTGAGCTGGTCCCAGTGTCTGGAACCCAGCTGCCCGTAGGTTCAGAGCTTTTGGAGGATGAATTTTCAAATCCATCACCTGTAGAGAATACAGCGGCTTCAGAATCTGATGCAACAGAGGCTCCATCCAATGGTTCACTTGGGTCTCCAGGTTCCTCCCAACCAGAGGGAAACACGCAAGCAGGCTCTGTGGCCACTGAAGGGTCTAATGGAACACAGCTGCCTGTAGGAGGTTCAGAGCTCTTGGAAGATGAAGAATCTTCCAGTCTATCACGTGTAGAGAATCCAGTGGCTTCAGAGTCTGGTGCAGCAGAAGCCCCATCCAATGGTTCACCTGGATCTCCAGGTTCCTCCCAACCAGAGGGCAACAGGCAAGCTGGTTCAGTAGCCACTGAAGGATCTGAGGAACCTGAAGGCTCTGCTGCTGCCATGAATGGAGAGGAAGCACTTTCTGTCACACCCACCACAGATACTGGATCAGCCATTGAGGGAGCAAAGTTTTCTGGAACCAATGGAGAAGCCTTATCCTTTGGAGATAACCTGGTAGGAGCTGCTCCAGAGTCAGAAATTAATAAGGGAACTATTTCAGAGACCAGCAATGACCTGAATGAAATCAATACTCTGCCCTCAGAGCAAAGGCTAGATTCAGAAAAGGAAATGGAAACTAATCCAGGAGGCTTTGCAGATATAGCAGATGGTGGATCTGGAGACTCTGCTCCTTTTACTGCAGACAGTGAGACCTCAACAAAAGCTGGAGGACTCTCAGGGAAACCATCTTCTTCTACACTGCTTGATGGTACATCTTCTGGGTCTTTCATTTCAAAGGCTGAAGAAGGAGAAGGCTCCCCAAGCCCACCTTTCAGAGACCTTGATCCTTCTCCTGCATGGGTTGAAGTTCCAAGACCCACCTCAGGTAGAGAAGGCAGTACAGGACTACTTGCAGATGAAGGAGCTGTGCCAAGTAGTGGTGAGAGCCAGACTGGAGCTGATATCTCAGATGCAGGACCTGGATTACCTGAAGGAACACAGTTGCCTGTGGGACAATCAGGAGCCTTGGCTAGTGGAGAAGTTTCAGGTCAGCCCCTTTTGGAGGAAGGAGAGACATCTGCAACCACGACATCCTCAGGAAAAGAATTCTTGCCTGCTTCAGCTTCTTCTGCAAAGGGTGGAGAGACATCTGCAGAAAATGTGGCCTCAGGCAAAGGCTCCCCTTCAGGTTTAGGCAAAAAAGTAATTTCTTTTCTTGTTTCTAAGTTATCAATTCAACCTAGCACATCCTCTAAAACTCCAGATTCTTACCAACCATCTGCAGAGGATGCACAAAAATCAGGACCTGCAGCTTCTGAGGTGGAAAGCCCAGAACTGGAAGATGCCTCCAGTGTGGCTGGAAAGGAAGCATCTTTGGATCCATCACTCACAGAGTCAGAAACTCACTTGCCTTCCACTGATAGACTGGGAAGTGCTGGCTTAAGCTTGGAAAGTGGTGGGGAACCTCAACTATCTCCAGATGATACAGCATCTATGGGTGCAGAACAATCAGAAGATTCTTCCAATGTGAAGGAGGAGGAGCCATCTGTGGCTCCATCAGCTATAGTGTCACAAGCAGCCTTTGATGGAGTAGAAACAAATGGTTTATCAGTGACAGGGAATGAGGGATCTCAGTTGTCCCCAGATGACATGGTGAACATGGGATCTGACTCAGTTTCTGAGGTAGGAGAAGAACCTGAAGACATTTCTGTTATTAGTGGAATGAAATCATCTTCCACTCAAGGAGTGAAAACTTCCTTCTCAGAGGCAACAGCAGGATCTCAACCATCCCCAGATGGTGCTACCAAAGTTGGCACAGTGGCAGGTCTTGGAGCTTTTGACGAGGTGGAACAGTGGGAAGGTTCTTCCCCTGTAAATGAGAAGGAAACACCTTTGGGTTTATCCTCCACAGCATCACCTGGAACATCTGGAGATGAAGATGTTCCTGGAGGACTTGGGAAGGGAAGACCCTTCCTCTCTGCTGAAAGGGTGGAAGCTGCCACCTCAGAGTCATCAGATAGCAAAGGATCTCAACCATCTCTGAATGGTGCAACAGTAGGGCCTGGAGATTCTGATGGAGTGAAAATACCAGAAGGCTCCTCCAGTGTGAGTGGGAAGGGAGCATCTTTGGTTCCATTAAATGGAGAATCACACTTAATCTCTCCTACTGAAGAAGGGGTGGAAATTGCCGGTATAGGGTCAGCAAATGGTGGAGGATCTCAACCATCTCCAGATGGTGCAGAGGGAGAACAACTAGGCAGCTCATCCAGTGTGAGTGGGAAAGAAGCATCTTTGGCTCCAGTAGCCACAGAGGCACAACCAGGCTCGTCTTCCCCTGATGGGGTAAAAAATTATGGTTTATCAACATCTGGTTCATCAGCATCAACTAGCGAAGGAGCTCAGTTGCCTCCAGATTATGTAGCTAGAGCAGGATCTGAAGCAGGAGAAGAGTCAGAAGATGTTTCTGATGAGAGTGGGAAGAAATCATCTTTGGCTGTATCAGCCACAAGGTCACCACTATCCCCTCTTTCCAAAGAAGAAGCAGAAACTTCGGGGTTGGGAAGTTATCTAGGATCTCAGCCATCTTCAGATGGTCGCACAATAGCAGCAGGGCCAGGAGTTTCTGAGGAAGTGGAAAAATGGGGAAGCTCTTCTGCTGTACGGGAAGACGAAAGACCTTCTGGTTCACCAGTCACAAAGTCACCTGGAGCATCTCTAGGTGAAGGGCCAGCCAATAATGTGGAATTTAAGGCATATGGTGCAGCATCGGATGGAGCGGCAGCTTCTGGGAAGGGAGAAGAATCTGAAGATATTCCTACCACAAAGGAGAAGGAAATACCTTTGTCTCCATCAGATACAAAATCACAATCACCTGGAACACCTCCTGGTGAAGATACCTCTGGAGGACTCAGTGAGGGAGAATCTTCCTTCCTCACTCCTGGCTTGGATTCAATGGGTACCAAATCCACGTCTTCCTCTGAGACAGGCCTGAGTCCAGAAAACATAGCAGAGCATCTGGGAGACAAATCTGGACCAATTAATGGTGGAGAACCTTTCATTCAGTCCTTACCTGCTGCTGATGGGTCAGTGGTGACAGTAATCAACAAAGCTTCAGGAGAAACCTTGCTTTCTAATTCCACATCTCCTGATGGGACTGTGGCCATACAAGGAACACCTGGTCAAACCCTTGATATTACAGATTCATCTCTGCCATCCTCAGAGATTGGGGGTGTTGGTGACAAGATGGCAAGTCCAGGAGGTGCAGCAAATTCTCTGTTGACTCTGAGTGGACAACCTGCTCTTTCTTCCAGTGATGTCCTGCATGGATCAGATTCTTCCTCTCCTGTGGCAAAGGCAGATTCAGAGGGTCTTGCAGGGGGCTTGGAAAGTGGCACAGTGGTCTCTAGTAGTGCTGCGACTTCTCTTCAGTCATCTGGCTCTGGAGGCACAAAGATGGCCATAGGTCAACAACCAGGAATGGCTTCATCTCTTTCAACCTCATTCTCCTCCAGTGATACCCAGCTGTTTGGATCTTCTAATTCAGGGCTTGAAAGCACAGGAAATGTAGCTGGGGAACCATCTTCTCAAAGTCAAGCAGAGGATGGTATTTCAACTGCCAAAGAAACAGGCAAGATGGACTCTTTTCCTTCAGATTTGGAGATCCAGGACGCTGGACCTTCACCCAGTGGGCTTGTAAGCTCTTCTGATGAAGCATCTCTGGGAAACGTGAAAGATTTATCCCCCACAACTTCAGAAGGGAGAGGTGATACTGACAGCTCTGTTTTGACAGCTGACAAGGAGACATCTCCAAAATCTGGTGAAGCTCATCCCTCTCTCTCTGGTACACAATTGCATCCAGCAATGACGCCACAATTGCCTGCTGTGGAATCAGGACCTGAGGTCAATGCAGGAATATCTTCTCAGTCTCCCAAGGCAGAAGCCACAGAAGATGCTGAACACACACTTTCTGGAAAGCCACCTGCCTCTGCTCTTGCCTCTGGAAAGACATCTGCCTCCAGCAGCACCTCCAGCAGCACCTCTTCAGCTTCAGACGGCACAAAGTCAGGATCTACGGCCAGCACCAGTATCGTATCACTGCCTGATTCCTCTGTTCAGAGTGAGGGAGCTGCTGGGCTCAGCAAAGACACATTGGGTGGTACCAAAGCATCTTCCACAGATAAATCAGATGCCCCACCTGCAGCCTTGGGAGTTGGTGGAGGGGCTGCGAAATCTTCACAGACCACCAGCACGATGTCTGACGAGAAGGAAGATGGCAAGATGTCAGACAAGACAGAAGACAGCAAAAAACCAGACAAGGAAGAAGACGACAAGAAGTCAGGTAAAGAAGAAGACGGCAAAAAGCCAGACAAGAAGAAAGACAGCCAAAAGCCAGATAACAAAGAAGAGAGCAAGAAGTCAGACAAGAAAGAGGACAGCAAAAAGTCAGACAAAAAAGAAGACAGCAAGAAATCAAACAACAAACCCAATTCAAGTTCCCAGAATTCCAAGAAAACAACAACTGCCGATGAAAATTCAGCAGCATTGAACCCTGTGCCAGCAGGTGCACCTTCAGGTTAGTTGGCTGAGAATCTACATGAACTTTTGGTTTATTTAAGTATATATGTATAATATTTGCCTGCATATAAGATGCACATTTCCCCCTTTTCATGTAGAGACAGCTATCAAGAAAAGAAAAGAAGGGCAATGGTGGTGGTAAAGTCAGCCTGGGGTCGTGGTTTGAGTGCTGTACAATAATTCTGGGAGGACCAGGGTTCGAATCCCCACTCGGCCACGGAAACCCATGGGGCAAGTTACTGTGATGGCATCTAGGGGGTCCAGCTATCCTGAGTGCCAGAGCAGCCCCAACAACAGGTGGCCGAGCAACCAGAATAGCTCTAAGGAGAGAAACCCCATTGGGACTTGAAATAATTATCTATACCATCTGACTTGGGACTGGATTAAGATCAGTCAGGATTTAGATGCATTTAAATAAGTAATCTTTAACTTTATGATGAATTTCTGTGTAATAAATTCCTGACAGTAAGAATTGTTCAGAAGCAGAATCCGCTGCTGCCTGGGAGTGCGGTTGAGTCTCCTTCTTTGGAGTTTTTATATATATATATATATATGTGTGTGTGTGTGTGTATGTATGTATGTGTATATATATATATATATATATATATAATAAAATTTTATTCAATTTCACAAGTTAAAACAAACAATTGTAATTGTACTTTTAGATAAATTATTTTCGATCTTCCACACTGATCTAGATTTCATTTTCCAAGTTCTTTTACCAGTTACATTAATGTACCACAATACAATGTTAATCTTACATGATAGTTCATACATTCCCCTTTCTACTTTCCAGCTCCGTGGTATATTAACTGTTATCCCACCATATATTACCATAACCATGAATTACTCATTTCCATTTGGCAGTACCCAGCAATTACCCATTACTATTTGCCATTCTTTTTTAATCTCATCGTCTGATTTCCCCTTTAACCTCTGAGAGACTATATCAGCGTTTCCTTTTGATTCTATATCGTACGTCTTTGGGTCCATCTGAAATCTTTCAGTTAATTGTCTATAAGGGACCCAACTTAGTGTTATTCCTTCCTGGTCAAGTCTTCCTCTTGATTTAATCTTAAACTCGTTTGGAGTTGATCTCTCTAATAAGTCTTCATGTATTATGTATTATATCTTGTATATAAAATCATTTCGCACTTATATTACCTCTATGTATATAATAATCACTTATCCCCTTAGCTTAGTTAGTTTACATTGAATTTAAATTGCAGAACAAATTCATTGTATTATAAAAAAGCACAATTAATTTCAGCCAAAAATTTATATATATATATATATATATATATATATATATATGTCAACTCTGGCCATTTCTGCACTAGCCTGTTATAGCGCGATGATTCCACTTTCAACATCCTTTGGAATCCTGGAGTTTGCAGTTTCGGGAGGGGTCGGCCAGCCCCTCCCAAAACTGCAAACCCCAGGATTCCAGAGGATGTTGAAAGTGGAATCATCGCGCTATAACAGGCTAGTGCGGAAATGACCTCTAGGTTGCTTCATGCTGTCTTACCGAGTCTTCTTATTTTAAAAGTCAGTGGCGGCGCTTGTGCCGCTTGGCGGCGACCCTGATGGCTCCGTTATGGTCCTATGATCCTCCTGGCATCTACCGCTCCTTCCTCCCAGAAAGAGCCCGACACCAGTTTTTGGATCCCTTTCAGACCTCTTCCGCACCCCCTTTACCGGTGGGGTGTCTAGCTGCTTCAGATGAGAAAAAAAACCTGCTGGATTCCATCGGGTGGTAGTTCGGAGTTGCAAAGCTTCACTCCAGACTACCGCTCACCATGCGCCATGCGACCGGAAGTCGCCAATTTCAGTACCTTCTTCGGAGGTTTTTAAAGAGAGGCTGAGTGGCCATCTGTTAGGAATGCTTTGGTTGTGTCTTAGAATAACAGAATCCTAGAGTTGGAAGAGGCTCCAAGGGCCATCCAGTCCAACCCCGTCATGCAGGAATACACCATCAAAACACTTCCAACAGATGGCCCTCCAGCGTCTGTTTAAAAACCTCCAAAGATGGAGACTCCATCCCACTCCAAGGCACAGTGTAGTCTACTGTCAAAGTGCTCTTACCATCAGGAAGTTCTTCCTGAGGTTCAGGTGGAATCTCTTTTCCTGTAGCTTGAATCCGTTGCTCCTTGTCCTAGTCTCTGGAGCAGCAGAAAACGAGCCTGCTCTCTCTTTGATCTGACATCCTTTCAAACATTTAAACATGGCTATCATGTCCCATTTTAATCTTCCCTTCTGCAGACTAAACACACTCAGCTCCCTGAGCCACTCTTCCAGGGCAGAAGGGGGTTGGACTGGATGAGCCTTGGGGTCTCTTCCAACTCTAGGATTCTCTGATTCTATGAAATTATCTTTGTATTTTATATTTGTGCCTCTGAGAATGCTACCTAAGGGATATTGGAATGCCTGAGTTCAGACACTCAATGTTTGTGATGGCAACAAATGCTTGAGGGTGGTGGTGTCCAATGGTGGGATTTGATGAACAATGTATCTCACAGGAGGGAATCTAGAAGGTCCACATATTCGATGCCAGAGTGATGGGACAGGAGGCAGTCCTCACACTGTGTGGCAGAGGTGGGGATAAATAGGAACTCTCATAGGTGCCCATGGCATCCATCTGCCATTTCAAAAACTCAGTGGCCATTGCAACAGCTCTGTGGAAGCAGTGGTTGCTAGCACATCCTTTGGCACCACAAAGACCAGATTAAGCTCTGCTGAGTCTCTGTGCTTTGTCATCTAACAGCAGTGCTTTTGGCAGCTAAAAAAGCCAAGGTGATTCAAGGAACATGGAGCCTAGGTCAAAGGAAGTGATAGTACCCCTCTAATCTGTTTTGGTCAGACCTCACCTGGAATCCTGTGTCCAGTTCTGGGCACCACAGTTCAGGAAGGATATTGACAACCTGGAATGTGTCCAGAGGAGGGCGACCACAATGGTACAAGGCCAGGAAACCATGAAGCCCTGTGAGGAGAGGCTTAGGGAACTGGGTATGTTTAGCCTGGAGAAGAGAAGGTTAAGAGGCGACATGATAGTCATGTTTAAATATATGAAGATGGGGCAAGCTTGTTTTATGCTGCTTCAGAGTCTAGGACATGGAGCAATGGCTTCGAACTACAGGAAAAGAGATTCCACCTAAACTTTAGGAGGAACTTCCTGACGGTAAGTGCAGTCCAACAGTAGAATATCCTGCTGTCTAAGAGTGGAGTCTCCTTCTTTGGAGGTTTTTAAAGAGAGGCTGGATGGCCATCTGTTGGGAGTGCTTTGATGGTGTCCTCCTGCATGGCAGAAGGGGTTGGACTCAATGGTCCCGGTGGTCTTTTCCAGCTCTATGATTCTCCCTTTAGGTGATCCCATCACCTTCAAAATGTTTATAACGTACAACTTGAAATTTAGTTTTAACTTTGCCCATCCTGCTGACCAACATCCTTCTCTCCTTTGTATTTCCTTCCAGGCGTACGAGGTCTATGGAACTACAAGCTGGAGAGCCGCATCCGCATGAGCTATGGGCAGAGATGCCTGGACTGGCTGAGCCATGAGAGACAGCCGGCTGCCTGGAACCAGCAGCTGCCCTCCTGCCCTTGCTCTCTGCAACAGGGACTGTCAGACGGCCGCTTCACCCGCAGCAAAAAAGGTACATTATATGGAGGATGCATAAGCAACCCTGTGGCTTTCAGCATTGGGCTCAAGTGCTTAAGGTGCCTCTGATGGGAATGGTGAATCTGCTCTGGATTTCAGTCCAAACTTTAAAGGAGACATTAAAGGTGCTGTAGCTTTTTAGGGACAAGGTTCACCATTTTGGATAGCTCCCTTGAAATTCAGACTAAAATCTGGAGTGGATTCACTGTCCTCACTAACATTCAAGCCACCACCTGGTTATCAAGGATCCTTTCACCACCACAGAGTTATGATTCCACTTTAGCTGCTACGGCAACATCCTATGGAACCTTTGGGTTTGTAGTCTAGGGAGGCACTCAAGGTCTCCGAACTACAGATCCCAGGATTCCATAAGATGTTGCCATGGTGGTTAAAGGGGAAACTTAGCACTGTGATTATTGTTGTTAAGTGCCATCAAGCCAACTTCAACTTATAGCAATCCTATGAACAAGAGACCTTGAAACCTCCTTGTTAGCACCAGTCCTGCTCAGGTCTTCTTGACCGTGTGGGGACTGGGGACAAAGGTTAATAAAAGACAGGTACTAAAATTTCAGTTCCATTAGCAACAGAAAAGTAACTTCCCTTGACATCCAGACTGCCCCTGTCCTGTGCAAATCTAACCGCCCTTTTCTTAGGCAGAGAACACTGAATTTCTCTCAAAGTCCTTATACTATTACATCTGGAAGAAAGTTTAGGTGCTGTATAGGTAAAAATTGCCAGTTTAGTCCAAATCAGAGTTTTACCTTTGTTGGAGGAAGAAGCCTCAAAGGATCAAGCTCCCTCTTGTCAAAGTTTCCCCTGTAATTTTGTAGGAGTGATAAAGCACTTGAGAAGATGGGCATTGTAAGGTTTACACAAGTGCCTCTTGATCTGGGGAAAGCTGGAGAGTGTTTTCTCCCTACATATCCATGTCCCCCAACCCCAGCTAAAACATCCATTGCGTGGAACTGACGTCTTCCATTCTTGCAGGTTTCCCGGACTCTCGCTTCACTATGCTGTATTCCTCTCTCCCAAACAAGTATGGCGCTGGCATCCGGTGTGTCTACAAGAACAGCAATGGCCAGTTTGTGGAAGGTCATCAGGAGAGAATCTGGAGAGGTTCTAGGAGAAACTCCTCCTACAACGGTAAGACACGTTGGAAGGCATCTGAGCTCCAGTACTCGTAAAAGTAACCAACAGGGGGTAATAGGCAGGAGGACAACCAGCTAAATCTTGACTATCACTTCCTGTTTTGTTGGAATAGCTGCTTATTGCTATCTAGACTGCTATTCTGGGGCTATACTTCCTTCTTGCTTCATCCCCAGTCGCTTTCTTGTTCCATAAAGAGGCGGCTTTGCTGTTGCATATTCTGACTTATGGACCTCAGGAAGAACTTCCTGACAGTCAAGGCTGTCCGGCAGTGGAATCTGCTGCCTCGGAGTGTAGTGGAGGCTCCTTCCTTGGAGGTTTTTAAGCAGAGGCTTGATGGCCATCTGTTGGGAGTGCTTTGAGGATGTTCCTGCATGGCAGGGGGTTGGACTGGATGGCCCCTGGGGTCTCTTCCAACTCTACATTTCTATGATTCTATGATTCTATGGCAACAATAAGGCAAACCTGTTACAGGGTTTTCTTGGCAGAATTTGATCAGTGAGGTTTTGCCTTTGCCTTCCTCTGAGGCTGAGAGACTGTGACTTGCCGAAGGTTACCCTGGGGTTTCCATGGCCAAGTGGGGATTCAAACTCAGGTCTCCAAAGTTGTAGTCCAGTGCTCAAACCAGCCTCTCTAAAGAGACAGCTATATGACCTTAATATGATGCCTGCAAGCATGCATCCACACTCCTGAAAGCCACTTCTTTTTGCTTTTGTAAATGAAATTATGGTTTCTCTACTGATCTGTCTCTGGATGGATTTCCAGAAAAAATTAAATGCAAGTTTCCGAAGTATTTACTTTCTCTTTGGCACCAAACTGCTGTAATAGTATGTATACTCAATGAGCCAAAATTCCTTCACTATTTCCAGCTAGAGGAAACCTAGACCATTTCCGCACGCGGTGAGGGAATCCCTCCCTGCTGCTACTCACTGGATCTTCTTTGGGTCCAGTCTGGCCTGGGGCGAGGAGGAGCAATGCGTGATCACAGATCCGCACTGCTCCGGCGTCCAAAATGGCGGTTTTCGGTTGGTCGTGGGTCATGACCAACCGCTGAAGCTCGCCAGCCTAAAGCCTACCGTCCGCAGATCGCAGGCTCACATTGGTGCAAGCCTGCGAATCTGCATTGGAGAGCAGGCACGCAATGGCGCGCACCGGCATTTTGAAAAACCTGAAAAATCAGGTTTTTCAAAAACAAGCTGGAGGACCACTTGGGGTCTCTCCGGAGCGGACTGAGATGCAGATCTACGCTAAGTAGTTCAGACCCAGTCTGCTCCAAGGTGCAGACGTCCTCCATGGAGGACGCACTGCACTGCTTTTTTTTAACCCGTGCAGAAATGGCCCTACTGAATCAATTGGCCTATGTGTTAAGTCAACATCTATATAAATGCCATTGCTTCAATGCGTCTACTCTAGTCGGGAGATCAGCAATTGGATTCAGGTTATTTTCCTATGTGCAGTATTATGGGGTGGTATACACAAAAGTCTTCAGCTTGCTTTGCTTTTCTTTGTGCTCTGACCAAGCCTTGACTGGTTAGTTAAAACTAGAAGAGTGCCAAAGATAAAGAATTTGTGATGCAATATTTTAACAAGAGAGATTACAAAGAATACAGTAGTTTGTAGCCCTAAATCTAGCAGAGTAGAGTCTTCCAAGATCCCTGCCCTCTGTCCAAATCAGGCGTTGTTGTGTGCCTTCAAGCCATTTCTGACTTAAGGCACACCTAACCATAGGATGTTGAAAGTGGAATAAGAGCACTATAACAGCCTAGAGTGGAAATGGCCCAACACTCAAACCACTATACCAAGCTGGCTTTACCAAATCATGCTACCATCATTGCCCTTCCTTTCCTTTTTTGATTTCTCTAGACGAAGAGTTGAAACTCTATGATTGGTGTTGTAACCAAGCTGGAAAAGGACAGTTCTGTGATAAGTACCATCAGAAGAGACCCAAGATTGGTTGTGGTGGATACAGGCGTCCAGTCCAAGGTGAGTATCCAGTCATCGTAAGAGGAAAAGGCTACAGTCCCTGTTAGTGGGATAGTGAATCCACTCCACAATTTGCTCTGGACTCTAATGAAGCTATCAAACCATTCCCTGTAAAGAGTGGCCATGGCAATGATATTTAAATATTTGAAGGGATGTCATATGGAAGATGTGGGACACTCCTTTTCCGCTACTCCAGAGACTAGAACAGAGCTTTCCAAACTTTCCGTTTTGGTGACACACTTTTTAGACATGCATCATTTTGCAACACAGTCATTCAGTAAGCAATTCAGTAAGTGGAGGTGTTACCCTGTATGTTGGGGGTCCCGGGAGGGGCGCCCAAATTACCAAATAAAAACACAAGATGGGGGAAATTAGACTTGAGCACTCTTTTAAGCTAAACTAGAAGCAGGGTAACTTTAGCTAGGATCTTTAACCCTATGTATACAGCGTTAGGTCAGGGAGCGGTTAGACACATTTTAAAAGTAAAAAGAACAGTTTGATTAAGAGACAAACAACGAATAAGACAACATATACACTAGCTAACTGAGGAATAGAAATGGGGAGTTTCAAGGGAGTGGGTCATATGACACCTGGTCTCGTAGTCCTGGAGAGAAGTGGGGATTGCAGGAGGGAGAGCTCAGCGTGGTTCGTTGATGGGATCTTCTTCAGACAAACCGGCAGCAAGGCAGGATGGAAGTCCAAAGTAGTCCGAGGAGGGCTCAGAACGGGGAGGTTTTTATAGGGTGGATTTTACCTACAGGACATGCCATGCTCAGTGAGAACAAAGGAAATTTGGAGCTGGACAAAGGAGTTGGAAAAGGTCAAGTTTACATGATGAGCTTAGCACTTCATGACAATAGTATGGCCAGTATGCAAATGGCTCAACAGAAAGGAATGGCCCGGCCTCTCGGCAGAGCGTCTTTGTGTAGGTTCACGCTGAGCAAAGCTGGTTTGCAAGGAGGTTTTTCCCTAAAGCATCGGAGAGGCTTAAGTTGCCTGCCTAAATGAGGTTTGGAATGTACAACCATTAACGGTTGCGCCTAATACGTGCTTGTCCGGTGGACCTCTGCAAACACGTGGAGTAGGGTGGCAGAGAAAAGTCAAGCAAAAGCCAAATTATTTGATATCAAGAGATATCTAGTGCTCTCACCAGACGTAGCATAACCATAGTAACAGAGGCAGCCCCTCTACCCGAGCTTGCCTCACCTCGGTGGCAGGAGAGGCAGTCCCTCCACCTGTTATGTTTGTATGGCACACCTACACACTGCAGCCCATACACTAATGTGTAATGACACACAGTTTGGAAAGCTCTGGACTAGAAGATGGAGCATTGGATTCAAAAGACAGGAAAAGAGATTCCACATACAGATCAGGAAAAACTTCCTGATGGTAAGAGCAGTTCCATTGTGGAATACTCTGCTGCCTGGGAGTGTGGTCGAGTCTCCTTCTTTGGAGGTTTGTAAAGAGAGGCTGGAGGCCCTCTGTCAAAGGGAGTCCTCTAATGGTGTCTTCCCGCATGACAGAAGGAGGTTGGACTGAATGGCCCCTGTGGTCTCTTCCAACTCTAGGATTCTATCATTCCTAACAGATGGCCATCCAGCCTCTCTTCAGAAACCTCCAAAGAAAGCGACACAGTCCCAGGCAGCTTATTCCACTCTTGACTTGCTCTTATGGACAAGAACTTCTTCCTAGTGTTTAGGTGAAATCTCTTTTCCTATAATTAGAATCCATTGCTCCATGTCCTAGTCTCTGGAGCAGCAGAGGACAAGCTCACCCCACCTTCCATGTGACATCCCTTCAAATATTTAAACATGGCTATCATGCCATTCAGTTCATTCATTCAGCAGTAGTGGAGTTGCACAGACAGTGCCATTTACGCATATGATGTGCATGAGTTGTACCTATGGTCTCACATTCAGATGTGCACTCAGATGTGCACTCTGGCTCTTCAGTGCAAGAGGTAATTAGCAGAAGTGATGCATAACTGCACATGCAGAGATTTACACTATGCTCAGCCAGACACCAAGAAGTTATATCCATGGTCGCCACCACTCAGGGGCCATTTCCGCACAAGACTGTTATAGCACTATGATTCCACTTTCAACATCCAATGGAATCCTGGGGTTTTCAGTTCCGGAGGGGCTAGCCGGCCCCTCCTGAAACTGCAAACTCCAGGATTCCGTAGGATGTTGAAAGTGGAATCATCGCACTATAACAGGCTAGTGCGGAAATGGCCAGGGAGTCCTGCCTAGTGCCAACCCAGCACTCCTGTGATGTTTCAGCTCTTTTCTTAACACACTTTGGTGGTACATTCTTTAAGCAAAGAAATGCTTCAATATTTCCTCAAGAAGTGTTTGTAAAGAGGTAAATGAATTAAAAAAAAAAAATCCACCTGAACCTCAGGAAGACCTTCCTGATGGTCAGAGCTGTCTGGCAGTGGAATGTGCTGCCTGGGAGTGTGATGGAGTCTCCTCCTCCTTTGGAGGTCTTTAAAGAGAGGCTGGATGGCCATTTGTTGGGAGTGCTTTGATGTGAGTTCCTGCATGGCATAAGGGGGTTGGACTGGATGGCCCCTGGGGTATCTTCCAAGTCTATGAGTCTATGAACCCTGATGTAGGATCTCTGTCCCTGTTTGACACAAATCAAAGGTTTCTTCTTTTTCTTGAAATCAACAGTAACATCATCCGAAGAGGAGCCGGACAGCAATGAAAGAGGTGAGGCTGTGTTCCTGTCTGACAGGCTCATCAAGGGTGCTTGCAAATCCCCACGCATAACCTCCACTTCACCTGTGGCCATTTCCGCACTAGACTGTTATAGCGCTATGATTCCACTTTCAACATCCTATGGAATCCTGGGGTCTGCAGTTTCGGGAGGGGTCAGGCGGCCCCTCCCTAAACTGCAAACCCCAGGATTCCATAGAATGCTGAAAGTGGAATCATTGTGCTATAACAGTCTAGTGCGGAAATGGCCTGTGACATCTATCCTGCTTTCAAATATTCACTCTTTTCACTATTACCTAAGCAAGAACAGCTTTGGTGGAGATAAATTACAGTCTGCTCTATTTAAAGGGGGATTTTACAGTACTGAGGATCTAAGTCAGGCCAAGGACATGTCTGGTCTAGGAGAGGGCTCAAGACTCACAAATTATTGTTGTTGCTAGTTTTATTATTTATTTATATTCCACCATTTTTCCCAGCTCAGCTAAAACTATACATCACAGTCAGGGCTGTCCGGCAGTGGAATCTGTTGCCTCGGAGTGTAGTGGAGTCTCCTTCCTTGGAGGTTTTTAAGCAGAGGCTTGATGGCCATCTGTCGGGATTGATTTGAGGGTGTTCCTGCATGGCAGGGGGTTGGACTGGATGGCCTGTGTGGTCTCTTCCAACTCTGAATTTCTATGATTCTATGATTCTATGATCATACAAAAGTTAAAATATAGGCCATTTCCACACTACGCTTTTACAGCGCGATTATTCCACTTTCAACATCCTATGGAATTCTGGGGTTTGCAGTTTTGGGAGGGGCCGGCCGGCCCCTCCTGAAACTGCAAACCCCAGGATTCCATAGGATGTTGAAAGTGGAATAATCGTGCCGTAAGAGCGCAGTGCGGAAATGGCCATAATTCAAGTATAAGTAGAATTAAAAGCAATTAAAATAGGCCCATTAACTGAGGCTGAGGGGAGACAAATAGAGACCGTACAGCCCATTATTAAAGGCTCTTTACCTATGAGCAGTCAATCAGTCTTCAAAGGCCTGCTAAGCAAAAATTTTCATTTAACTATGGAAAGAGAACAAGGAGAACCTCTGTCTAACCAATCTGGGAAGGGAGTTCCAGAGTCTGGGGGCAGTCACCGAGAAGGCCCTCTTCTGACTTCTCACCAGAGGTATCTGTGATGATGGTGGGAAAGAGAGAAAGGCCTCTCCAGAAAATATGGGAAAATACGGTCCTTGGCCCAGCCTAGACCCAAGCCATATAGGGCTTTATAGGTCATAACTAGGAGTTTGAATTGTGCTTGGAAACAGACTCTCAGCCAGTGGAGCTTTTGCAACATGGACATTGTAGGCTCCCTGTAACCCGCCTCTAACAATGTGGCTGCAGCTCTTTGGGCCAGCTGAAGTTTCCAAGCACTTTTCAAAGGCAGCCCCATGTAGAATGTGTGAGAGTGATCCAGATGGGATTTGATTTGTAAGTAAAGTGTGAAAAATACCTCCCTTCCTCTCTTGCTTATTTTTATCAACTGGTAGTGAAACTGCTCCATGAATGGAAGTTCTATTTAGCAAGCACTACTGCTAATAGCCATCGGCCAGAATTTTCTTTCAAGGAAAATCCTAATGTTTCTGCTTTCTTCTTGACAGATTGAGAGATTCCTCTTGCTCCTTCTCCACTAGACCTCGTTTTACAACAGATCAGCCTTGGAGATTCTCCTGTTGGACTTAATAGACTGCTAAGAAACCTTTTGGCTCCTCTGTTTTATGCAGAGGCTCAACTGGAAAGTTATTGCCTTTAAGGCTGGAATGATTGAGTTGCTGAATAAAATATCTCCAACTCTTCTTTACCTCTTTTTGGCTTTATTATCACAGTTGTAGAGCTGAGCATAAGAAGGTATGTCCTTAAGATAGGTAACACCTAGTGCAAGAAGGCAGAGCAGTAGGTTGCTAGTATTGCGTGATTTCAGGTGTCACCAGGTGTACTGGCCAAGATTTTACACCAGAGTGTGGCTCCACCTGCACAGATCTGGACTTTCCTCCTGGCCCCTCGCAGCTTTCAAGCCTCCAGAAGACCTGCTGCTTATGCTTAGTTATAGTCAGCATGGGCAGGGAGGGAGGAATGCAGTGGGGAGGTGATCCGGACCACGAAGTTGCAGTTGGTAAGAAGAACAGCATTAGGACTTCTTCCTAATATTTAGGTAGAATCTCCTTCTCTGTAGTTTGAAGCCACTGCTCCATGTTCTAGTCTCTGGAGCAGCAGAAAATAAGCTTGCCCCACCTTCCATGTGACATCCCTTCAAGTATTTAAACATGGGTATCATGCCACATCTTAACTTTCTCTTCTCCAGAAGAGAACCTCCTAACCTTGTATGGTCAAGGAAAGGTTTCTGCCTCAAACCTTGGACAGCCCTTGCTGCCAGTCAGGATTGACAATATGGAGTTTGGTGGATCAAAGTTCTGGAACAGCATAAGGAACTTCCTATGTGTGTTTGTAGAAGTTCCCCAATGTCAGAGTCCAACTCCCTGCCTGTGCCTCACTGCCAGCAAGGGGGAGGAGGCGAGAATGCTTGCTGTGAGGAGGAGGAGGAGGCAATGAAGAATGTCAGATACAACAACTATTAAGGAAACTGCAGAGCCGAGCCAAGTCGAAAGTCCAGTCCAACAGTCTAGGAAGCAGAGGTCATCCAGAGGGGTCAAGGGAGCCAGAACACAAGGGGCGTGAGGCTTGCAAGTAATTTGCTACAAGCAAAGAGCAAGCCGTGCTGACAGACCTATATAGCCACAGAGAACAGGTGTTCCTTGTCATTGCTTCCTTAATCTAGCCAATGTAGCTTCCCTCTGAGCTGCCCATTTCAGCCTCCTTTGTGACTGGGGGCTAAGGGGCTCAGGTGACTGTAATTCTTCCAAGTCGCTGCTGGTTCCTTCTCCCTATGGAGCCGGTTGGGGCAACTCTGCCTCCGCTTGCCCTTCAACTGCTGGGAACATTTGCAAGTTGGTTTGGCCAGTCACTGGCTCTGTTCCTGCCATGATCAGTGGCTCCTTGACCTCATGGCCATCATCTATCACACCCGCTTCCACAGTCAGCATCATCTGACATAGCAGAGCTTCAAAGAGAACCCTGCCTGAACCCTCTGGGTTGGCAATATTGGGCTAGGTGGGCCAAGGCTCAGGCTCAGTAGAAGATACCTACGGAGGAGATATCTGGGCAGCTGAGGAGGGTGGTGGTGGTGAAGGACCCAAGGCCATGGACTAGGTTGTATCTGGATATAGGAGCAGCGGCTACATTTAGATTCTGTTTTTATTCTGTACACTGCATTGGATTTGCCTTGACAAAAGGACAATGGGATATAAATATTACAAACAATACACCCCTCAGTAAAATTGAGGAACCTGAAGCTGAAACCAGCATTTTCATAATGAACACAGATCTCATTGCATTTAGAGGAGGGGCATCTGACTCTGTCCTTTTCCCTCATATATTTTTTTTTGCCTACAACTCCCATCAGCTCTAATTATTATGACCAACGACAAGGGACTGTAGGAGGTGAAGTCCAAAAACACCTGGAGGGCTACAGTTGGTTTAGAGGGAGTCTCTATCTCAAGGGCTATAACCTCCATAGACAAGAGAGAATCGGGGGTCATTTCTGCGCTAGACTGTTATAGCGCTACTATTCCGCTTTCAACATCCTATGGAATCCTGGGGTTTGCAGTTTAGGGAGGGGCCTAAACTGGGAGGGAGAGAATTCCATAGGATGTTGAAAGCGGAATAGTAGCGCTATAACAGCCTAGTGTGGAAATGGCCATGGAATGATTTCAGTGGGGAAAACAAATGCCTTGGCCTTGTGACTGAACTTGCTGAGCTCTGAAGTAGCACCCTCTTATCCAAGCATGGAATTCGATGAGATGGGAGGAAGAGGGACCTGTGGATGTTGAAGGGGGTCAAGAGATTCAGCTGGAACAGATCCTTATGCTTCAGGTAGGCAGGCAGAATCTCAGAACCGTGATTCGGACTGGAGGACAATGAGGCACAGCAATCGGTACGGTCAGCCTAGGTTAAAGAGACAGAAACAAAGTCAGTCCTGGGAAAGAAAAAGTGGACCTGTTTCCAAGCAGAGAAATTCCAGGACAGACTCTGGTTTGAGCTGAACAGGACTTACACTATCTTTCTGCAGTATGTGGCCCCCCAGGTCTACATTCCAAGATCCCCCCCCAGCACAGCGTAAATATCCACATGTGGAGATGCCCTACGGCTACCTTACACAATTCCCATCCAGAATGGCAATGGCAATGACCAAATGCTGTTGTGCAATGCGCAGCCACAACAGCAACTGCCATGTATAATATGCAGCTACGATGCAGAACGTGCAACCGCAATGTCAAACGCACAGTGCACAATCATAACGCACAGCAACCATTGCATAAGGCAGAACCGCAATACACAACATCAGATCTGCTTTTGCTGCTATTAGTGGGGTACATCTGTTGCACTATGACAAATAATTCATCTTGTATGACTTATGTGTCCATGTACACGCAGACATACTAACAGGATGCTAGCCCAGGAGACTGCAACTCAGTGGTGGAGCTTGGAGTGTGTGCAGTGTGTGGGGAGTGGTGCAAGGGGCGGTGGTGCCACTGTGCGCAGGGGACATGGCTGCGGTGCGTGGGGGTGTGGCTACAGGTGTTACCCCAAAAGGTAGGTGCCACAAGGGCCACCCTGCAATGCCAAATACCTCCTTGAAAAAGTGGGGAATTAATTAGCTCAAAATCAGGAGGCTGTGAGAGGGGGGCAACTTAGCGAGATCTTTTCTACCAGTGTTTACGGACACACGCAGGAAAAGAACCAGCCAGAGATTCAGAAGTAAGCTAAAATGTGTTTTATTGTGGGGAATTCACTCATGCATGCACACAAGATACACACAATCACACATTCACTCAGGAGCTAACTGAAAGAGAAAGGGAAGGAAAGTCATAGAGAGGTTGAGGGGTTTGGGAGGATTTACAATTACCAGTCCCGAAGAGTGGTGAAGAGCAGAAATGTCTTTTGGCTTAGGTAGGACCTAAGGACAGTCCTCATTCAGGAGCCAGACGGACAGAGTGACGGGTAGACCTTCGAGAGACTGCCCTGGGCATCCTCAAATCAGGGGTATTCGTACCCTGAAAATGGCTTGTGGCTGTGAAGGTTCCAGATGCAAGACAAAGGGAACCTGTTGTGGACAATGGGTCTTTTGCCTGTTGATGGGCTTAGTGCTTTGATTGACAAAGACATGATGGGTGTTGTGATAGCTGTCTATTGTGGTTGCTGTGAGGACAGAGGAAGGAATCCAGGTGTACAAGGGATGGATATCTGTCAGTCAATGTCCTGGTGGGCTCCTCACCGTTGGATTCCCTGGAAAATCCCAGCTTCTGTTTAAGCCTATTGTCCACAGGAATCGTGACAAATGACTCAGTCTTACCTGGAGGAATTTTGGAGTTGACCTGTCCTTCTCACATTTACAGTCAAATTCTTTCCCTCGCTCAGTTTGACCTCTCCGTCACCTCTCAGGCTTGAATTTGATATCAGAGCCAATAAAATGTGTTGCCAATTAGGTATGGTGCCCATACAAACCATACTGATATTGGGGACCCCCAAAGCGGGGCCTTACACAGGTCGGGACGCCCCAAAACATTGCCGCCTGGGGCGAATCGCTCCACTGCTCCCAAGTCCCTATGCAACTGCTGTAATTCTCGTCTTCCCTGTCTGGTGCACCTGGAGGGCAAAGGATTGGGGGTGGTGGAAAAGCAGTCTGGGGGAGACTTTGTGAGGCCAAAGAACAAGAAGATGTGCCAGCAGAGAGGGGTAAAATGAAGAGCTGGATTCAAAGGAGAAATGGAGACACTGTGAGTGAGGGATGATGACACAGGGCTGTTCCTCCTCCAGACCCTGGATTCACATAACTGTTGACCCAGTGGCATTGGGAAGGTCAGCTTGTAAGAAACTGTTTGAAGGAAAAGAGCCTGTAAGTGGACAGTTCGTAACTTCATTGTGGTCTCTGTGACAGATCGCCTTGCAAGGTGGGCCCGCAGTTCCAACCCTGAGTTCCTCACTTTGCCCCACCTCCAACTTAATCCCTTCCTGGATTGGGTACTTGGGCTCCTATTGTGGACCAGTGTGTTACCCTATATGTTGGGGGTCCCAGGAGGGGCGTCCAAATAACCAAATAAAAACAGAAGATGGGGAAATCAAGCTCGAGCACTCTCTTAAGCGAACGAGAGGCAGGGTAACGGCAGCTAGGATCTTTTGCTCTATGTCCATGGCTTCAGGTCAGAGAGCATAGCCAGACAAGTTTTAAAGCAGCAAAAATAACATTTATTGAGGATAAACAACATAAAGGACACCACATGCACACAGCTAACTAGAAATAGAAATGGAGAACTTTTGGGGAGTGGGTAATACGACACCTGGTCTCATAATCCTGGAGAGAAGCGGGGGTCCCAAGAAGGGAGGCAGACTCAGTTATTGAGAACTGAGGGAACAGCTAACCAAATACAGCGGCAGCAAGGTTGGATAGAATTCAGGAGCGATCCAAGGAGGACTAGAAAATGGGGACTTTTTATAGGGTGGATTTTACCTACAGGCCATGCCATGCTCGGTGAGAACAAAAGGGAATTTGTAGCTGGACAAAGGAGTTGGAAAAGGTCAGGTTTTGCATGATGAGCTTAGCGCTGGATAACATTAGTATGGCCAGTACGTTGACGGCCCGACATAAAGGAATGGCTTGGCTCTCGGTCGTGCGGCTTTGTAAAGATTCGTGCTGAGCAAAGCTGGTTTGCAAGGAGGATTTTCCCTAAAGCATCGGAGAGGCTTAAGTTGCCTGCCTGCCTGAGGTTTGGAATGTACAATCATTAACGGCCGCACCCAATACGTGCTTGTCCAGTGGACCTCTGCAAATACGTGGAGTAGGGTGGCAGAGAAAGGTCAAGCAAAGGGCAAATTATTTGATATCAAAAGGATATCTAGTGCTTTCACCAGACATATCATAACTGTGATAACAAGTGGCTGTGTTGGGTGGGTTTGTTATACAGTGGCCCCTCAACATTCATGAGGGTTTGGGGCACAGAACCCTCATGAAAGTTTGAAAAAAACCCAAATGAAAATAACTCCATCCCTGCCCAAGTGAGCTCTCCCCTTCCCATTCTCTTCCAGGGCTCCCCCTCCCATTCACTTGCAGTTTGCCCAGGTGTGCTGCCTTCCAGGTGCCCAGGTGATAGGCAAATGAATGGAAGGGTGCAGCAGCCACGTGTGCTTTCCCCACCCCACTTACTTGTCTTTTGCCTGGGTGCGCTGCCTTCCAGGCACCCGGGCAATAGGCAAGTGAAAGGGAGGGGCAGCAACATGACCGGGGAGACGCACGCTCGGGGCTGCCCCTGCCATTTGCTTGCCTTTTGCGCAGGTCTGTGGAAGGAAGACACATGCGCTTGGGCAAAAGGTAGGGGAATAGGAGGGGGAGAAGGGGAGAGGGAAGCAGGCGCCTCTTGAATAATCAAGTTCGTGACAGTCAAACATGCAAATGTGGAGGGAGGACTGTCGTAAGTGTGACCAGACCCTCTACCAAACTTAATATGAACAGACAAAAACAGTGGTAAGAACAAACAAGTAGTTTAGTAAGAAACAAGAAACTAATACACTAAACCCTTGAACCACGAACTCAAAAGCATACTGCGTAACTGCAAATGTAACTGGAAACCCCAGGACTCCATAGAATGTTGAAAGTGGAGTAACAGTGCTATAACGGTCTAGTGCGGAAATGGCCATAGTCAGTCTTTTCCCCAAAACCAGAACCAGTTCCTCCCTCTCCCTGCTTCTCCTGCCTCTATTCTGTCTCTTCCTCTCTTTCAGAAATCTGTTCCCTATCTCGGCGTTTCCCCATCTGCTCTCTGACAGAGACAAGCCTCAGGTTTTGTAACATTTCCTCCCCACAAACCCTTCACAACATTCCCTGAGCTGTGATTGTCTGCTTTCAGCCAGGCTTGCTCAGTTCCTCCCTCTACAGAATCCCATACTCCTCTTTTCTTCCTTTGAGCCCTGGCCAGGGTCATAGTCCTATGCCCATACCACACTGACTTACCCCCACTCATTGTTCTAGAAATAGTGGCATAGAAATTAAATAATGCAATAGACAGCAGTGTAAATATGGTCAGGTATCTCCACTCAGCTAGGGAAGCCTCCCGTACTGGGTGACTTTGGGCAAGTCACACCCTCTCAGCCTCAGAAAGAGGCAACAGCAAAGTCCCTCTGAACAAATCTTGCCAAGAAAAGCTTATGGATAGCTTTGCCTTCAGGTTGTCATATGTCCAAAATTACTTGGAGGCACACAACAACAACTGGTCCGTAGCCAGTAATGGCGCTGGCACAAATGCACCAATTAAACCATTGTCAATCTGACCCTGGCTTACTGTTGGTTCCTTCCTTGGCTTCTCAGTTTCTTTTCATCCAAATCTACAGGTGTCATGTCCTGGCTAACTCGTAATCCACAAATTCTACTCAGAATTAAACAGCAGCATTTAATTGTAGCAAAGCAAGCAACATAGCATAACTTCTTCCAAAGTTTCTGAGACTGAAGCATATGTGTCATTTACAGGTTTTATACCTTTCCATACAAATTAAGGCGCACAAAGCTGTGATTGGCGAGGATCACAAATGTAACACCCCCTTGCATCTTTAGACATTTCCCAGACTTGCATTTGTTTACCCTTTTTTCATCCTTGAGACTGGAACACCTTTCCTGCCCCTTATCTCTGAACACTTCCAGTTTTTGCAACACTTTTTGGTGTTTTTGTTTTTCCCTGCTCCATCTTTCCCCCCGCCACCGGATACAGCATAAAACAATTAACCATTTGATACACCGGAATACATAAACAAGCTTAAAAGACATTTTCCTAATTTCCGCACTAGACTGTTACAGTGTTCTTATTCCACTTTCAACCTCCTATCAACCTTTGAGGCCCCTCCCTAAACTGCAAACCCCAGGATTCCATAGGAGGTTGAAAGTGGAATAAAAGCACTATAGCAGTCTAGTGTGGAAATGGTCATTGTTGCAATCATCTATTGACAGCTGAGACCAGCAATATCTAAGTTGACTTCCCGATATATTCTAATACATACATGCATCTGATACCTTATGACAAGAGACATTCATCCTGACAACAGGTGGAAAAAGGGAAGGGAGAACATAGCAAGCTCAGCCCTTCCTCTCTTCATATTTACCTTTCCCTTCCCAAGGGGAAACGTTTTCTATCTCCTCCAGATCATTCTGATTCTGTGGAAGAATCTCCCAAAGGCATTTTCTGAAGGCTCACGTCCCACGGTCTCTATCACCTCTGACGTAGCCAAGTACATGTCAGAGGCCTTGGCTTCCACACTCTTAAGGTTCAGGACTAAATGACAAAGAAATGAAAAGCAGAGAACAGCCATGCTACCAACATTTCACAAATAAAAACCAGGACATGTATAGCCAGGCAACACCTGAGTGTGGTCAAGATGGGGAAAGTTGTTAACGAGGGAGAACACAAAATTAGGAGAGGCTGCAGCAGTGTGCTTTTGCCTGAGCATACTGGGAAAGGCAAGATTCTGGCTCTTTTTCTAATCTTTATCTGCTCAGCAGTGGCGGAGCTTGGAGTGTGGGGGGGCAGGAAAATGGCGCAAGGGGCATGGCTGCGGTGCGTGGGCGCATGGCCAGGGCATGTGGGGGTGTGGCCAGGGTGTGTGGGGGTGTGGCTAGGGCACGTGGGGCATGGCTATGGGGTGGGAGACCCCAAAAACATTGCCTCCTGGGGCGAACTACTCCTCCGCCTCCCGTCCCTATGCAACTGCTGCTGAGTTAACTGCTTGCAAACTGCTTTTGCCTTTTGAACACAGTTTGCAGCAACTGAAGTAAGCTGAGGACAAAGAGAATAAGCGGGAGGAGGAGAGAGAAGCTGGGACATTTTAAAAGCAGCTGAAAAAGTGGCACAAGGATTAGTTGTCCCTGCAAAATCAGAACATTTGAAATATGGTAGATTTAGATGCCATGTGTGAGACGTGAAAATATTCAGCCAGCAGGGCAAAAAATAGGGCCTTTCCACACTACACTGTTATAGTGATATTATTCCACATTCAACATCGTGTGGAATTCTAGAGTTTGTAATAGCACTATAACAGTCTAGTGTGGAAATGGCCTAGTTGAGCTAGCTAGTTCACACTCAGAAAAGTTACCTTTGGGAGGGGGAGGCTAGAATCCATTTGTGCTTTCACACTAGTATAATCAGACATTATTCTATCGTGTTCCATTTCCGCACTAGCCTGTTATAGCGCGATGATTCCACTTTCAACATCCTCTGGAATACTGGGGTTTGCAGTTTCGGGAGGGGCTGGCCGGCCTCTCCCGAAACTGCAAACTCCAGGGCCATTTCCGCACTACAGTTTTAAAGTGCTACTATTCCACTATCAACCTCCTATGGCATTCTGGGGTTTGTAGTTTAGGGAAGGGAACTTCCAATTCTAAGCCAAAGAGCTCTTTGATCTCAGTAAACTACAAACCCCAGAATTCCACAGGGCATTGAAAGTGGAATAGCAGCAGTTTAACACTGCAGTGCAGAAATGGCCCAGGATTCCAGAGGATATTGAAAGTGGAATCATCGCGCTATAACAGGCTAGTGCGGAAATGGCCATAACTATGACCATTTCCGCACTACAGTGTTAAACTGCTGCTATTCCACTTTCAATGTTCTGTGGAATTCTGGGGTTTGCAGTTTGCTGAGACCAAAGAGCTCTTTGGCTGAGAATTTGAAGTGCCCTCCCTAAACTACAAACCCCAGAATTCCATAGGAGATTGATAGTGGAATAGCAGCACTTTAACACTGTAGTACGGAAATGTTTTATTTTTCCCAGTGTTGTGTAAGGAGCCTTCCAGTACCTTCTTATGCAACAGTTTTGCCAGGCATTGCAAAGGCTGCCAGGTGGCACTCAGGCACAACTGTACCCCCCAACTCCATAGGACTACTAATTGTCCACAGGGGCACAACAGGAAAACTCCTTTGCCCTCTTCTCACAGTGCTGTATCCACCCAGAAGTGAGCTAGATGAACTTTATGCTCCACCAGCTTCAAGCAGGCACCCAGCCATGGACTCCAACTCTAGCTCTGGGAGTTGTAGTTTCCAGAAGGAACTTTTTTTTCAAACTCCACCCCCCACCCCCCACCGTGAGTAGGAGAGACATTGGAGACAGCAAGACCCACGCAAAGAAGATCTGCCAAATGGATGATCAAGTATAAGCTTACCGGCTGCAATGGCAGTTACTGTTTCCTTGCGATTTGTCTCCTGAGCAATGATTTCTGGGGATAGGAACATCCAGATGTTTTATGGCTAGAAAGAGCTATCCCCTCCCCACTCCAGAAATGTTATCTATAAAAATGGCAGATGGAATCAAATACATCCACGCCAATAAGCTGGAAGAAACTGTATTGTTCTTTGTGCAAAACTAGAATTAATTACAAAATTATGATGGCATAAGTCTGGGTTTTACACCGTCATAACTCACTGTTTTGGTTGTTGTACAGATCAGACTTGTCTATTGACTTTGCAATGACCTCAGTCTCCCCAAATCCACATTTTCTCATCTGAAGCTATATCCTGTTCTGGGCACCACAATTCACAAAGGATATTGGCAAGCTGGAACATGTCCAGAGGAGGACAACCAAAATGGTCAAAGGCCCAGAAACCATGAAGCCCTCTGACGAGCAGCTTAGAGAGCTGAGTATGTTTAGCTTGGAGAAGAGCAGATTAAGAGGCGACATAATAGCCGTGTTTAAATATTTGAAGGGATGTCATACAGAGGTTGGAGCAAGCTTGATTTCTGCTGCTCCAGGGAGTAGGACATGGAGCAATGGTTTCAAACTTCAGGAAAAGAGACTCCATCTAAACATTAGGAAGAACTTCCTGATGGTAAGAAGAGTTTTACAGTGGAATACACTGCTGCCTGGGAGTGTGTTGGGGTCTCCTTCTTCGGAGGAGACTCCTCCTAAGCATAGGCTGGATGGCCGTTTGTCAAAGAGAGTGCTTTGACTGTATCTTGGCAGAATGGGGTTGGACTGGAGGGCCTCAGGATCTCTTCTAATCCTAGGATTCTACGACTCTATGAAGCTCCCCACAACCCTCAAACCTGACCATTTCTTGGCCAGAGACAGTGCAGAGAGCAGCAGGCAAGAGTCCCACAATTTTCCTGTAGCTGGTTGGAAACCAATGATAGCATCTGCTGGGACCCTAGTTCTGCTGGTCTTCTAGCTGTAGGAAAATGGCTGGATGCTTGCCTGCTGCTTCCCCTATTCTCCATCTATCTGAAAAAGGTGGGTCGGGGAGTTGTATAGGAGACTGTCACAGCCATGTCTCGTAGCTGTGATGCCTGACACAGCCTCGTGGCTGTACAGTGGGTCACAACAGTAGAGAAGACAAACTTTTACACTAGGAGGATACCAATCCTATGCTGGTAAGAAATCATCATATGAATGTAAACAAGCCTATATGTATATTAGCCCTTAATCTTCCACAGGCCATTTCCGCACTAGACTGTTACAGTGCTATTATTCCACTTTCAACATCCTGGGGTTTGCAGTTTAGGGAGGGGTCTAAAAGACATTTGTTCTTAGCCTTAAAATAGACCCAGTCCATATAGGTACAATTTCTGAAACTTTTCTGCAGTCTGGATGGGGGTTACCCAGAAAGGAAAAAAAATCCCTAGAAGTATTGTGACTTTCCAGTTCTCTTTGTTTAGATTTTACCTACATATTGGTGGTGTTGCACCCAAATTCTTTCTTGAAATATCTCTGGTTTCCCTCCTTCCTCTGTTATGTTCTTCCTCCTCCTCATCCCATAGATCACGTGTCACATTAAGATTCAGCCAATGTTTCAGAAATGGACTTCCATCAGTTTCCACTGAGCCCTTTTTAATCATTATTCAGGAGTTATTGTCAAAGTGTTAAAGGATTATCAATATTACACTAGTTAAGCATTAGCATCGTTCTCTTTTATTGCTAGTGTCCCTCTTTCCCTTGCATGATCCCGATTCAATTGGCTGTCCTGGGAACAGTCACTGTGTTCTTGAATGTGACCATCTTAGTTAATTCTGGGATAACACAGACAGACAGCTCTAGAGAGGGACGTCTCATTTTGGTAAACAGTGAGTTAATCTAAATTGACCTGGGGAGTGGGAATGAAAAGTCCTTGGCAATGCCAAGTGTTCTCTGGGAGTACTTTTGTTATCACGGTTATGATATGTCTGGGGAGAGCACTAGATATCCTTTTGATATCAAATACTTTGGCCTTTGCATGACCTTTCTCTGTCACCTTACTCCACGTGTTTGCAGAGGTCCTCTGGACAAGCACGAATTGGGCGCGGCCGTTAATGTTTGTACATTCCAAGACCCCATTCCGGCAGGCAACTGAAGCCTCTCCGATGCTTTAGGGAAAAACCTCCCTGCAAACCGGCTTTGCTCGGCACACATCTACACAAAGCCACTCGGCCAAGAGCCGAGCTGTTCCTTTATGTCGGGCCATCTGCGTACTGGCCACGCTATTGTCATTGAGTACTAAGCCCATCATGCAAAACCTGACCTTTTCCAGCTCCTTTGTCCAGCTCCAAATTTCCTTTGTTCTCACCGAGCATAGCATAGCCTGTAGGTAAACTCCACCCTATAAAAAGTCCCCACTTTTGGGACTTCCTCGGACTACTTTGGACTTCCATCCCACCTTGCTGCCAGTTGTCTAAGGAAACTCCCCTCAGCTACCCACGCTGAGCTTTCTTCCCCGGAACCCCACTTCTCTCCAGGACTATGAGATCAGGTGTCGTATTGCCCTTCCCAAAAAGCTCTCCGTTTCTGTTTCTCAGTTAGTTAGTATATGTCTTGTCCTTCATGTTTCTTTTCTTTAATAAAATATTGTTTGTTGCTTTAAAACCTTGTCTAGCCGCTCTCTGACCTGATGCTGTATACATAGGGTGAAAGATCCCTGCTGAAGTTACCGTGCCTCTCGGTTAGCTAAGAGAGTGCTCGAGCTCAATTTCCCCCAGCTCGTATTTTATTTGGTTATTTGGGTGCCCCTCCTGGGACCCCCAACATACAGGGTAACACTTTGGGGTGGGAAATAGGTCAGGTAGATCTCCAAAATAAAATCTGTTTGTACAGGACCAAAACCTGGCCCTTTCAGAGATATTTTTTTTCTCTTTAACCCTCTCATCTTAAGATATGTTGCTGAATTTGCTCACACCTGCTCCAGTTCCCTTCTCCTTCTCTCTGTGGTTTCCTCTGTTGAAAGGTAGACTGTAGGCTCTGTGGGGTAGGGAACTGGTCAGTGGCAGCGGACTTGCCCTTAGAGTGCTGAATCTGCTCCAGCCACATGTCTGAACTTTAAAAGAACTATTAAAGTGACGAACCCTGTCCCAAGATTATATTCAGGCTTTGGACAACCCATTTAAAGTTCAGACTAAAACCCAGAGGGGATTAATTACCCCTTGATCGCTAACTACTGTGTATGTCGTATCTTTGCTAAAAGACCCTTTAAAATACACTGAGGAGCTATAACACTGCTACTGTGAATATTAATACAGTAATGATTAAAATAACGCTCACCTAAGAGCTTGATGGCTGCCTCCCTCAGAGAGTGCCGGGGGTTTTCCACGTAATTAAATGCCTCCTCCAAAAAGATACTTTCTGCTTGTTCTCTGTAGCGCTTCACCTGTGAGGTGGGAGCCAAAGGAGAGGTGGAGTGTGTGACAGAGGAATTTCTCATTGCCTTGTTCCTTAAAGAACAACAACCAACCTATTCCTCACAAGCAAGCAAGGAGGATGTTGGGAGTTAGAGTTTCCCAGAGTATTAGCCCTTTGGGGAAATTCTATGAAATGACCTGGATAGATTGGAGAGTTGGACCAAGGCGAACAAAATGAAATTCAGCAGAGAGAAGTGTAAGGTCCTACACTTAGGTAGAAAGAATGGAATACAGAAATATAGGATGGGGGACACGTGGCTGGATAGCAGTACGTATGAAAGGGATCTAGGAGTCTTCATAGACCACAAGCTGAACATGAGTCAGCAGTGTGATGTGGCAGCCAAGAAAGCCAATGCAATTCTCAGCTGCATCAATAGGAGTCTGGTGTCCAGATTGAGGGAAGTACTGGTGCCACTCTACTCTGCTTTGGTTAGACCCCATTTTGAATACTGTGTCCAGTTCTGGGCACCCCAATTCAAGCTGGAGCAAGTCCAGAGGAGGGCGACCAAAATGGTGAGAGGCCTGGAAGCCATGAAGCCCTATGAGGATAGACTTAGAGAGCTGGGTATGTTTAGTCTGCAGAAGAGAAGGTTAAGAGGGGACAGGATAGCCATATTTAAATATTTGAAGGGATGCCATGTAGAAGAGGGAGTGGGCTTGTTTTCTGCTGCTCCAGAGACCAGGACAAGGAGCAATGGATTCAAGCTGCAGGAAAGGAGATTCCACCTGAACCTCAGGAAGAACTTCCTGACGGTCAGGGCTGTCCGGCAGTGGAATGTGCTGCCTCCATGGAGTGTAGTGGAGTCTCCTTCCTTGGAGGTATTTAAGCAGAGGCTGGATGGCCATCTGTCGGGAGGGCTTTGAGGGTGTTCCTGCATGGCAGGGGGTTGGACTGGATGGCCTGTGTGGTCTCTTCCAACTCTACATTTCTATGATTCTATGAAAGCTAAAACTGTTAGGAATCAGCCTTCTTTTATAGCAGAGTAACAGAAAAAGCATGTCCCAATCGCTGTGTGGCTTCCCTGAAGTGAGACTGACTTGGAAAGCAAAACAAGGCAGGCAGTTTCAGGTTCCAAATTTAAAAGATTTAATGATAAACTTTACAATTACATATCCATTGGAGAAACTAGATGCTGACTTACTAACAAAAGGATTAGGGAAGATAGTAACTTCATTCTTAATTCAGCAACTTCTTAGTGGAGAAGCTAGCATAGTAGAGAAGCAAGATTGCAAAAAGGGGGAAAAAGAGAGAGGTGTGGTCTTCTATGGAAGGCCAATGACTGACTCCAGTCTGTATCCTGGGTCACATGGTCTGGACACCATAGCCAATCATTTTAATAACTCAAAGCAGAAGTTGAGACTTTAGGTGAGAGACCAGAGAGCTTTTACATGCAAAGGAAAATTAACTGTATGTTAGCTAAGCCCCGTTTGTCCTAGACAAGAGGGGAGAAGAGAGAGAATGCTAGGATTTTCCAACAGAGAAACATTGGCAAACATAGGTATTCTGAGCTGGAACTAGTTACAGCTGGCCCCTCCCGAAACTGCAAACCCCAGGATTCCAGAGGATGTTGAAAGTGGAATCATCGCGCTATAACAGGCTAGTGTGGAAATGGCCTTTGCCTTGAACTTAGCATATATGTTGTGTGAGTGCTCAACAAATCTGTTTCACCCACTCTCTGGCTGCATAGCTTGAGGAGGGTCTGATCCTTTTGATCAAAAGCTCTGTGTTGTGTTCTTTCCTTCTCTGACCAGAGAGTTTCCCCTACAGCTCTGTGCCTGCTTGGGAGCAGGATGCTGGGAGTTCCAGTTAGAGGCAATGCCAGTATTCCAGCCCTTTCATTGATGGAGTCCAGCACCCTTCCCAGCCAATGGTAGAACTGGACCCCTTACCTAGGCTACCTTGGCTAGCAATTAAATTCAGTTCAATTCCCCATGGCTGGCTATGGAGTCCTTGAGCCGGTGTGCACCACTCAGGTGAGGCTGATGGAAGACAGGCTCCCAAAGGTTATGTAGTGCTGAAAAAGCACAGAAAATCAAAGTGCACAAGTGTGACCCATCTCCTCTCCCCACAAGCTAAGAGCACTGTGAAAGCAGGCTAGCAGTAGAGAAAAAAAATCATTCTTCCAGTCCATTCTCAGTCTTCTGAACTTTTCCCAGATTCAGCCTGCCAAGCTAATGAAAAAAAAAAAAAACATTAACCCTTTCTACGTCAGTCGACAGCTTGCTAATATTGGGCCATGGTGGTGACAAGGACCCACTTGCTTTGGGAGGAGGGCACATTGGAGACAAACAGAAACCACTCACCAGGCTGGTGCAGAAAATCCAGGCGTCATTATCCTGGATTGATACTTGGATGAAAGATTTCAGAAAGCGGTCGACTCTCCTCAGGGCAGTCCAGCAGGCCTACAGGAAAAAGGAAGAGCATGTTCTGCCATACAGCCTTCCTGGACTCATCTTTTTTTTAATTCATTTTTATTAAGTTTTTTAGAACATACATTACAATACAAAAACATTACTTATACACTCACTTAACATACCTGTAGCCCCCATCCCCCCATTAACAACACATAATATCACAACATAAAATAGACCAAAAACATATATACATATATAGGTAACTTCCTTTATCCTTTTAAATCTCTCTTTTGACATTCCTGTCTATAACTTATCTTGTGTTTTGTTTAGCACAAGGGAAACATTATCTCTTTCTTATCGATATCCTGTTCTTTTATTATCCGCGTAAACATTTAAACTCTCCTCTATTTGTCACTACCGGGTAAAATTAAAAGTTTGTCTTTGTAATGTGCACTCTCTTGTGGAATCATCTGGTTGGATTTGGACCGCATCCATGACTAATAGTTACCCATAACAATATTTGTTGTATGTCCCCATGCGTCCTCCAGCATCTTCATTACAGGTTTCCAAGTTGTCCAGAACAACTTTAAATCGTTGCCCCTTAACAATAACGACAATTTATCTACCTTCATTTGTTTTTTTATTATTTATTTGTATCCCACCTCTCCATATGGATCGAGGCGGTGAACAACTTACAAATAGCATGTATTTCGAAACGTTTCTATACATGCCCCCAAGAAGCTGGGTACTCATTTTACTGACCTACGGAAGGATGGAAGGCTGAGTCAACCTAGGAGCCCAGCAGGATCGAACTCACAACCTTGTGGCTGCAGTACCAGCATTTAACCACTGTGCCACCAGGGCTCCCTGGGCTCATCATGTCGTACAATTTAATTAACCACTCTTGTAAAGATGGGGAATTCCGCTGCTTCCATGATTTTGCGTAAATCATTCTCCCTGCTGTTATGATATATAATAATAGCTTTTGCTGATGAACAGTCAAAGTTGGAATTTGATCAGTCATATTAAGCAGGTATATTTCTGGAGACCTTTTGAATTTCTTCTCTATTATCTTTTCCATCTGTTCGTGTATTATTTTCCAATATTTTTGTGCTTGAATACAGCTCCACCATAAATGAAATAATGTCCCCCTGTGTTCACATTTCCAACATTTGTGGTCAGCGCTTTTGGTTATCTTTCCTATTTTTACAGGAATATAATAACATCTATTGTAAATCTTATAATAATTTCCTTTCAATTGGCTAGCTTTTAACCACTTGTTTGTTTGGTACCACGATCTTTCCCACTTTTCTAAAAGTAAAGGTAAATTGACTCATCTGACAGGCTAGTAACTGGAGCACTCCCAGAAAACAGAATTGGTTGAAAAGTGGAGCCCATGTATAATACTGGAGGGAGCAGGAAGGGCTTATGGAGGCTTACGTGGGACTGACCACATGCATAGTGCTTGCAAAGGGCCTTACCACACTACATTGTTATAGTGCAATTATTCCACTTTAATTGTCCTGGCTGCACTCTGTGGAAATCTGGGCTTTGTAGTTTGGTGAGACACTGGAACTCTCTGGCTGAGAATTCTAAATGCCCCTCCCTAAACTGCAAACCCCAGGATTCCGTGAGATATTGGCATTGAAGTGGAATAATAGCACTATAACAGTGTAGTGTGATAAGGTCCAAAGTCTCTTAGCTGGCTTAGTACCTCCCCCGCACCCAGCTTGCTATGCAAGTAGCACATGTATGTGAGTGGTCCCAAGTGAGCCTCCGTAGGCAAGAAGAAATTATGAAAGTGCAGAGCCTCCATCGAATAAATGGAATTAATGGAACTTGCCCTTAATTTGGACGTGAAAGAGCAAGTTGTCAGATAATGAAGCATCAAAAAGCGTGGGCTTCCTGTAGTAATACTTCCTGGAACTCTTCAAGGAGAAAATCAGAGCAATTAACATGCTAGGCAGAAGTTTGAGCGGGGCATGCAAAAGGTCGCTATTTGCAACAAGTAGTACATCCAACATATCTGGAGATCCCCAGTCAGAGCTGGAAGAGGCTGCCGTGCCTCACCTCCCCAAGACTTTGGTACTGAGCACTAACCAACATATGTGAGGGATCCCATTGCCAGGCTTGCGTTGCAGTTCCAGCTCTGGGGTCCTGCCAATCACCTTGTAGTCCATCCCCTTAAACCCTTCCTGGATTGGGTACTTGGGCCTCAAGGTGACCCCCTAGTATGGACTAGTGGCTGTGTTGTTTTATTGTCTCATTGTGGTAAGTACGGGTTGACTCTTTATCAGGCTTGATAGAGACAGCCAGAGACAGTTTAATAATAAGTGGGAGTTTATTAAGACATAGAAAATAACATGTTCACACTTCTCAAGCATTCATAGCTCCCCCAAACCAGAGTCAGTTCTTCCCTCTGTCTGACTCTCCAGCCTCTATTCCGTCTCCTCCTCTCTCTCTGAAATCTGTTCCCTGTCTTTGTGCCATCTTTTCCCCATCTGCCTTCTGACAGAGACAAGCCTCAGCTTTTGTAACATTTCCTTCCCGCAGGTCCACCTTTCACAGCATTGATTGGCTGCCTTCAGCCAGCCTGGCCCAGATTCTCCTTCACAGCATCACTGCTGTAAAAACTGCTTTTTTGGTGGCAAAGGTCCACCCTACACAGTTACAGTGCTCTTATTCCACTTTCAGCATCCTGTGGAATTCTAAGGTTTGTAGTTTCCTGAGGCCAAAGAGCTCTCTGGCTGAGGATTCTAAATGCCCCTCCCTAAACTGCAAACCTTAAGATTCCATAGGATGTTGAAAATGGAATAATAGCACTATAGTAGTCTGGTGCGGAAATGGTCCATGTTCTGGAAGCAGGGCATGGCAACAACAACAACAACAACTAGGAAAGCCTACTTTTCTGTGTGTTCCCAGCCACTGATCCCTTCTTCAGCTTTCCTGGAACTACCAACTAACTATCTAGCAGACCTACCAAATATGACACGACCCTCCCAGTGCCACAGGACGGCTATTAATGCTTGCTGCCCAGATGCTGAGAAGGATTTTAGAACTCATCCCTCTTTGACCCGTCATGTCCTGGATAACTTGCACTTCACAAACTTCACTCAGAGTTAAAACAGAAATACAGCAAGGCAAGCAAGTCAGCAACCTTCCTGGAAAGTTGTTGAGACTGATCACATATCTGGTGGTTACAGATTTTATTCCTAGGCATATAAATTTAGACACTCATAGCAGTGATTGGTGAAAATTATAAATTTCACATGATCCCACAAGTAAGGCATTTTCCCAGACCCTCTGTTGTTTATATACCTTTTATCTTTGAAGCAGAAGCAAGTTCCTGTCATCTTCGCTTGAGCATTGTCAGTTCCCATAAGACCTTTCCAATATTTTTGTATTACGCCTCTGATCTCCTCCCCCTTGCCAGATATATTTTAGCAATGAACAATAAAGCAATTAACCATTTGGTGTCCTGGAATATCTTACTGTAGAGCTTTCTAAGCTTTTCATGTTGATGACACACTTTTTTAGACGTGCATCATTTTGCGACACAGTCATTCAGTTTTACTAGCAAACCAGAGGTTACACTAACCCCTTATAAGAGGTACAGACACATACATAGATTGTAATAACAAAATGTATGGGGACAAAACGTATCTCATGAAAACCTTTCATATATTTAAAATATAAATTTATAAATAATATGTAGAATCGAAGGCTTTCACGGCCAGAATCCATTGGTTCTTGTGGGTTTTTCAGGCTTTGAGACTGTGTTCTGGTTGTGTTTTCTCCTGACGTTTTGCCTGCATCTGTGGCTGGCATCTTCAGAAGAATGGTGAATTGGAAGTGGAGTGGAGTATGTATATGCCAGTCTCCTCCTCCAGAGGGGAGGGAGCAGCTATTATAAATAATAACATACATACATCCATTTCCGAGGTTGTAGGCGACACACCTACACACTTCAGGCGACACACTAATGTGTCGCAGCACACCGTTTGGAAAGCCCTGCCTTATTGAGTTTCAACTGGATACATGGTTGTAATGAGCAATTAGCAACTGATACTTAGTAGTACTTTACCAGGCTATAGCAATATCTAAATCAGCCGATCTAGTCAACCAGATATACTAATGCATATCCAAGAAACACATATGACAGGCAGCATGCCTCCTGAGACCCACCTACTATGGGCTCCAGGTTGGGAAAACTTGGCTGATTTTTCCTGCATTGTAGGGTCCTCAGCTTACCTGGGTCACTGGGATGCTCTCATCATAGAGGTGGACCATCAAGGGCACCAGGCTTTGCAGGGCAAACTCTTTCATATGCTCTTTGCCTCCCTTTTGGATGAGTTCAAGGAGGCAGCTGAAGGTGGAGATGGCGGCCAGCCTCACCTTGTTAGATGCCTGTGCCAAGAAGCAGTTGGAAATTCAGTTGGAGCTCAGGGGCTCAGATCTCTGTGTGGTGGTGGTGGGTGTGATAGATGACGGCTCAGAGGTTGATGAGCAATTGATTGCGCCAGAAACAGAGCCAGTGGTAGACCAAACTATCTTGCCAACACCCCCATCAGCTGAAAGACAGGCTGAGACAGAGTTGTTGCAGCCAGGGCCAGAGGGAGAAGGGACCAGCAATGATTTAGAGGAATTAGATCCACCTTTGCCCCCCCAGCCCTCAGTCATGGAGGAAACAAAAATGAGCAGCTCAGAGGGAAGCCATTTTGGTGAGATCGAGAAAACAGAATAATGATGAGAAACGCCTATTTTCCTCAGCTATATAAATCTGTCAGTGTGGCTGGCTGTTTGCTTGTAGCAAATTGCTACTCAAGCTCCCACGACCCTTGTGTTCCGACTCGCTTGACCTTGTGGATGGACCTCTGGACTTTTGGATTGACCTTGACTTCGGCTCAGCTTAGTGCTTCTTACTTGTTAGCATTGGACACTCCTCACTGCCTCCTCCTCCTGGGCAAGTACTATTGCTTTCCTTCCCTTGCTGGCTGATAAGCGCGGGCTGGGAGTTGAATTCTGACAGTGGGGTTTGCTCTGACATTTAGCCCAGTGTTTAAAGGAAATCACCAAGATGCAACACCTTATCGGGCGACCAAAATGGTGAGAGGCCTGGAAGCCATGAAGCCCTATGAGGATAGACTTAGAGAGCCGGGGATGTTTAGTCTGCGGAAGAGAAAGTTAAGAGGGGACATGATAGCCATGTTTAAATATTTGAAGGGATGCCACATAGAGGAAGGAGAGGGCTTGTTTTCTGCTGCTCCAGAGACCAGGACAAGGAGCAATGGATTCAAGCTGCAGCAAAGGAGATTCCACCTGAACCTCAGGAAGAACTTCCTGACGGTCAGGGCTGTCCAGCAGTGGAATCTGCTGCCTTGGAGTGTGGTGGAGTCTCCTCCTTCCTTGGAGGTTTTTAAGCGGAGGCTTGATGGCCATCTGTTGGGAGTGCTTTGAGGGTGTTCCTGCATGGCAGGGGGTTGGACTGGATGTCCCATGGGGTCTCTTCCAACTCTACATTTCTATGATTCTATGATTCTATCCCCTCAAAAAAAACCAACAACAAACAAATAACCTGGTACCTTTGTATAGCTTTTTCAAAAAATTCAGACCAAACGCTGGGGCAGATATTTCATCCCTACAGATTTCAAAGGAACAAGCCTCTGTTAGTAAAGGCTACACCGGCCCATGCAAGCATCCTGAGAGGGCTGCTACAAGCCTAGGTGTAGGACATGCAACTTGCCTGGTAGATGCAGAATTCTGTGAGATCTAGAACAACCCTGACACCTCTTCTATATGACAACCCTTCAGATATTTAAAAGTGGCTATTTATTGCATGATGATAGGGTTCAGAAGAGTGGTATAGCATAACTGTGTGAGCTACATAAGGGTAGATTTATACCTAGTACAAAAAATTTAGTTGGGATAAGAATTAGTGACACCAGAGTCGCTTTGTCCACCTCTAGGGCTTTAAAATGGGTAGCTAGAGCCCAGTCACAATTCAAGAGAGAAATATCTGCTTCTTGAAATGAAAAAGAATCAACATATTGCTTTTACTTGTCTCTGGTTTGAGATGATGGACACAGTCATCCTCCAGTGAGGATACCAGGGATTCCACTCACAGATAGGCTGTGAATATGCAGTGTGCAAGCAATGGAAGACTTTGCACATTATCTACTCAAGTGCCATTTATATCCGAGCTGTTGGGAGCGTTATCTGGGCTCCTTTTTGAATTGCATGAGAAACTGGGCTGTGACAAAGAAATGCACTTTCTTTTTGAGTGGTTCTAATCACTGTGCGTCTCAGAGGGTTGCCCTCTTTGCATCCAAGGCTTCCAACTTCAGGGGAAAAACAGGTGGAAAGAGGGGGAAATGTTAATTTTCTGGATGGCATATTTTTAATTTGGGCTTCATGTAACTTTAACATGAATCGGACATGACAATGTTTTTTATTATAATTGTGTTGGAAAATTCTAGCATTCTCTCTCTCCTCATTCTTATTCTAGGGCAGGTGGGGCTTAGCTAGCTTAGAGCTTCTTTGAATGTCAAAGCCTTTTGCTTTCCCACCTATAGCCTCAACTCTTGCCCTTCGTATTATTTAAATGCATGGCTATGGTATCCAGGTAACCAGACCATGTGGGGTCATTGGCCTTACATAAAAGACCACACTTCTCTTTCTTTGCCCTTTTTGCCATTTTGCTTCTACTACCTTCAACCATGTAGCTTGGAGTTTTGGGGGGAGTGGAGCAAGGGGAGGCGGAGGGGCAGGGACATGGCCATGTTGCACGGGGTGTGTGTGACCACATTGTGCAAGGGGCATGGCCACATCGTGTGAGGGTCTGGCCACGTTGTGCTGGGCACCCCCCCAAAATTTGCCACCTGGAGCAGACCGTCCTCATCGCCCCTCCCTCCGTATACCTCTGACTACCTTCCCTCTGATCATACCTCATCTCTCCATCAATAAGATGGTGAGTTAAAAATGAAGCTACTATCGTACCTAACCTTTTTGTTAGCTAGTTAGGATCTAGGCACCCCAAGGCATATGTAATTGTAAAATTCATTAGCAAACTTTTCCTAAGGTTATAACCTGAAACTGCCTGCCTGGTTTTGCTTTCTAAGTCACTCTCAGTTTAGGGAAGCCACACAGAGATTGGGACATGCTTTTTCTGTTACTCTGCTGTAAAAGAAGGCTGATTCCTAACAGTTTTAGCTTTCATAGAATATCTCCCAAAGGGCCAACACCCTGGGAAACTCTAACTCTCAACATACTGGAGTATTTATAACTTTTATCATTTCTAATTGTTTGAACTAGTCAGCCGATTAATTCAATAAACTGATCTATTCCCATTCCACCGACCTAGCAAGCGTGAGACAGAGGAACTTGGCCTAGATCTTTTGGCCACCCAGGTGGGTTGGTGTTGCCTTGACCCCAGCTGGCCAGTACTCACGTCATCAAAAAGAGGGATCACCCGGCAAGCCACCTCCACAGTGAAGACGTTCAGTTCCTCACTCTCCAACCTCCTCAAGACATGCGGCAGGAGCTTGAGGGCCTTCACGTTGATATCTCGGTTTGCCTCCCTCAGCCTGGCAATGATATCTGGCAGGGCGTGCTTGAATTTAGCCATCTGTGGGACCCAAATGTAAGGCTGAGTCAAAACATTTCCAAGGAAGCAAAAAGTCAGTTCAATAAAGGGCTTGCCTTCCTCCTGGCTGTCTTTGGCTAGGAACAGAATACAAGATGGTTGCACAGAGGGAAGTTCCCATCAGCAGGGTGGCTGGTGGTGCGGGCATGGTGAATCTGTGCCAGGCTTCATTTCAGGCTTCTAAGGAGCTATCCAAGGTCCTGAGCCTACATCTCCCATATTCTACACAAACAGTCCATTAAGGAGGACAAAAATGGAATCTACCAAACATTGCCTTGGGATTGGCAGCATAAACAATGTCTATACGGAAAAACCTAAAGCTACATCTTCTATTTCATTTGCAAATAATTTCTCACCACCATCTCCTCCTCCATGCTTATTTTTCATATACTAGAAATGTAGCAGAATGGATCACCAGTATAGCATGTGCTCAAATATCAGAGGCTGCTGGCTCCAAAGATTGAGGGGTGATGTATCCATTCACTGTTTTAGGGATAGTGAAGGTGCTGAACTTATTTGGAAGTTCAGGGTTCAGCACCTTGGATATCTCCATTAAAGTTCACACTGAAACCCACAGCAGATTTACTGCCCCACCAACAGTGGAGCAAACATTGGCTATGATTCGAAACTCTGATATCTCCTCTTAAAAGCCAGAGAGAGAAGGACTTCTCTGCCTGGAGCTCCAGAGAGCTTCTCTGCCATTTGTGAGTTATCAATACAGAGCTAGAAGCACTAATGATGTGGCTGGACCTGGCTGATCATCATCATCATCACTGTAGAGCTTGGAATAATTGCATTTTTTTTTTTACTACAGCTGAGAGCTTACTTCATCTCAGCATAGAGTAAACTGTATGGATTTTCACTTATTCCCACCTATGCTGCCCATGAAAGGGCTTGCTCCTATCTCATCCCTCTGGCAAGTACAGAAAAGAAATCCCACTTAAATGTAAGGAAGAACTTTCTTATGGTAAGAGCTGCTCAATTGTGGAATATGGTGCCTGGGAGTGTGGTGGAGTCTCCTCCTTTGGAGGCTTTTAAACAGAGGCTGGTTGGCCATCTGTTGGGAATGCTTTGATGGTGTATTCCTGCATGGCAGAAGGGGGCTGGACTGGATAGCCCTTGGGGTCTCTTCCAGCTCTGTATGATTCTATGTCTCCAAAAGGATTTTGACTTACATTTCCTAAAAATGCCCTATCTAGTGTACAGAATCTGGTCCAGGCAGTGGCCATGCAATGACAATATTCAAAGAATTATGGGCTCTTGGAGTTGGAAGGGGCTGTAAGAGTCATTAGTCCAACCCCCTGCCATGCAGGAATTCACAGCTAAAACACCTGATAAGTTGCCATCCAACTGCTGTTTACAGACCTCCAAAGTGGGAGAGTCCACCAGCTAAGGCAGTCTATTATTCCACTGTCAAACAGCTTTCACAGTAAATTTCTTTCTCATGCTTAGGTGGAATCTCTTCTTTTGTAATTGGAATCCACTGGGTCATGTTCCAGTCTCTGGAAAATAAGCTGGCTCCATAATAGTACCACTGCTTTGATCAGACCTCATCTGGAATCCTGTGTCCAGTTCTGGGCACCTCATTTCAAGAAGGATATGGACCAGCTGAAGCGTGTCCAGAGGAGGGCGACCAAAACAGTGAAGGGTCTGGAAGCCATGAAGCCCTATGCAGATAGACTTAGAGAGCTGGGTAGGTTTAGTCTGCAGAAGAAGAGGCTATGAGGGAACATGAGAGCCATGTTTAAATATTTGAAGGGATGTCATGTTGAGGAGGGAGCGGGCTTGTTTTCTGCTGCTCCAGAGACCAGGACAAGGAGCAATGGACTCAAGCTGCAGGAAAGGAGATTCCACCTGAACCTCAGGAAGAACTTCCTGATGGTCAGAGCTGTCCTGCAATGGAATATGCTGCTTGGAGTGTGGTGGAGTCTTCTCCTTTGGAGGTTTTTAAGCAGAGGCTGAATGGCCAAATGTCAGGAATGCTTTGATGTGGGTTTCTGCATAGCAGGGGATTGGATGGCCCCTGGGGTCTCTTCCAACTGTATGATTTGATGATTCTGTGATTCTATAACTCTACCTGACATCACTTCAGACACTTAAAGATGGCTATCATATCACCTCTTAGCCTTCTCTTCTCCAAGCTGAACATACGCAGCTCCCTCAGTCATTCCTCAGAAGGCTTGGTTTCCAGACCTTTGATCATCTTGGTTGCCCTTCTCTAACAAGTTCAGGATGGCTTGTCAGTAGCCTTCCTGAACTGTGGTACCCAGAAGGAGACATGATGATGATGATGATGATGATGATGATGATGATGATGAAAGACCTGCCACACTGAATCACACCAGCTGGCAGCTGAAGATCAAACACAGCTGGAGAGGAACACAGTTCCCACTTCTGCAGTAGGATTTAGGCCTGCTTCTCCAATGGGACTTTGTCAGCTGGGAAATTCTAAGACTTGTAATTCAGGGCCTGAGTCTTGTTGGCAGTACCCATTAGAGTAAGATCCATTGAATCAATAGGACTTACTCACCATTCAGCAATTGGTCCCATGGATCTACTCTAGCTGGAACTAACCAATATGATGGGGCGAGGAGAAATTCCCAGCACTCTTCACTGTTGGATCGGCTGGCTTGGCCTGCTGGCAGCTGAAGATCCAACACAGCTGGAGAGGAACACAGGTCCCCCTTCTGCAGTAGGATTTAGGCCTGCTTCTCCAACCAGGCATTAAAGACTAGCTTTTCCCAAGGCCTGCGTCATCAAAGCTGGGGCAGTACTGGAGAGAGGGAGGAGGAGCTGGAAGGTAGACGTGGTCAGTGGCTCCCGTGTTAGTGGGGTGGTGGGTCTGCTCCAGGTTTTAGTCTGAACTTTAAAAGAGCTAGCCCAAGTGTTGAACATAATCTGAGGGAAGAAAGCACCTTGGACAGATCCTTGGAAGTCTGGACTAAAGCTCAGAATGGATTCACTGTCCTGCCAGCAGCAGACGGGATCTGCTGCAATGCCTCTCCATCTCTGTCACTCACCTTCTCAGGATAGGCGGTCAAGTGGAGCATGCCGCTGAGTGCCAGGGATCTCAGCTCAACCCTCTGTGCCCTCAGTTGCTTGCACAGCTGTTGGATGGCCTCTTCGACAGCCTCATCCTTGAGGCTGTTTCTCTCAAGGACCTGGGAAGGGAGAAGCAAAAAGCAGGACTGGCACCATTCTCCAGGATTTTTTGCTTTCTGGGGCCAAAAGTCCCTCTCATATCACATCAGATGTGCGTTCCATTCTGCAACATTGGCATTCCACACAAGGATGATGTAGGACAATCAACGTGTTAAGTAGTGAATATTAATGTTGTCTAATAAAGTCAGGAAGTACCATTTAGTATTAAGATTAGAAAATGAAATACCATTTAGCACATAAATGTAACATACATTGAGATGTGATAGAAAGAATGTTTAGCATGGAGAAGCGAAGGTTAAGAGGCAACATGACAGCTATGTTTAGATATTTGAAGGGATGTCATATGGAGGACGGAGCAAGCCTGTTTTCTGGTGCCCCAGAGACTAGGACACGGAGCAATAATCAATGTTTCCTGTTCAAACAAGAAGAAAAGAGATTATTAGAACAACTTTCTGATAGCAAGAGCAGTTTGACCGTGGAATGTGCTGCCTGGGAGTGAGCTGGAGTCCTCTTCTTTGGAGGTTTTTTAAACAGAGGCTGGATGGCCATCTGTTGGGAGTGCTTTGATGGTGTATTCCTGCATGGTAGGGGGGTTGAACTGGATGACCTCTGGGGTCTCTTTCAGCTCTATGATTCTATTATTCTTTCTCCTCTACTTTTTAATTTCTAATTCATATGTTTCATATTCTTTTCCCTTTCCTCTTACGTATTTGTAGAGTTTTAGTGTTTTTAGAATATGTGTGTGTGTGTGTGTGTGTGTGTATATGAATGAATAGATAGACTATCTATCCATCTATCTATCTATCTATCTATCTATCCATCCATCCATCCATCCATCCATCCATCCATCCATCCATCTATCTATCTATCATATGACATCATATGTAACAGGATGCCAACCTCTTTTTCTACAACTAATACACACACACACTCACACACACACACACATCTGTTGCTCATAGCATATTATACCCTAGTTACTTCTTCATCTCTCTTCTATTCCTTTCCAGTCCAGCCTGTCCTGTCCCCAGCATGTGACACACGTCCCTCCAGCAACCCTGTTTCTTTGGCAATGCCCTCCTGGGACAGGAAGCCCCCTTGCACACTTTTGCATGTCTAGCAAGATCGAATGGGCAGATGCTAATGATATGCACACTCCCAGGCCAGAGCTTACACCCTTGCGAAGCTGCTGCATTCAGTTCAATGTCATTCTCCTGGAAGAATGTGCACAGGTTTTGATGGCTTTCCTCTTGGGGACTGTTGGTACGCAATCTCCAACATGAATCTTATTAGCATCTTATGCATGGATAAGTTTCCCTATGGAAGTGGTTGGACATTTTTGTCTGAGGTGGAATGTCCACATGCAATTTAGGATTCTGGAAGCAGAGTTGTGTATGGTGCATGACTGAGCATTATGTGTGGTTTTGCTTTGTGCCCAGATGGGCATGGATGCACTCCACACATCGAAGTGTGTTGCAGCTGCAGGTGGCACAGGAACATCAGGTTGAGCATTCCAATGCTCAACATCACAATTCGCTAACAAAACCACTTTTTTCAAGTTCTGTGCAGCGCTGTGAGCACAAAGATGCTCCTTGATTTGTTCAGCTGGCCATGGCTTTTTCCACCCACTGGAAGCCAGAGACTTCTATATCAATGGGGAAAGCTGGTGAATCCGTTCTGTGGTTTAGTCCAGACTTCACAGGAACTATCCAAAGTCCTGTACCCACTTTGGCAGTGGGGAATGGTGTGATTTATCATCTTGGAAAGCTCCCTTAAAGTTCTGAATGAAATATGGAGTGGACTCTCCACCTCCCTGCGCCCCCGTGATGTGTGATCCATTGCCTTGCCCTGGCAATTCCTCCCTTCTCTGTCAGCTGCCATAGCTGTCTCACCTCCACCAAAAAAGTCATCACAGTCAGGTGTGTCCTGTCTTCTTTGGTGTCCAAAATGGCCATCAGTTGGGGGAACATCTGTTCACTCCCCTGGTTTCTGAGCAGCGCTCTGGCATGAAAAACAGAAACATTGCTAGCAGGCCCTGCAGCATTGGGTGCTCTTGTTAGGCATTCCAACAACCAGCCAGGCAGCTGTGAAGCCTGCTTTCAGAGACACCCCACCCCAAAACTTGGAAGAGTTACTTTTTTTTTTTTTGAGCTTTAAGATCTACCCCCACCTGGCAAGCTTGGAAGAGTTACCAGTTTTGGATTCCAGTTAAATTCAGTTCCTAGTCCCAACTAAATCAGATCCATGGAAACAATTGAACTTACATCAATGTGGGTTTGCCAAGTTCTCATTGAGTGAGTGGGTCAGCTCGAGTTGGGACTAACTCTGGTGTGGGAGTTGTGTGGCTCTCCACATGTTGTTTGAGTGCAATGGCCAGCATTTCTCATCATCGAATACTCTGGGAATGGCTTAAGGATGGGAGTTGCAGTCCAATGATATCCAGAGGACTACATAATTAATTATCCTTTTGGATTTAGTGTAAGGTCCTACACTTAGGTAGAAAAAATGGAATACACAAATATAGGATGGGGGACACGTGGCTGGATAGCAGTATGTGTGAAAGGGATCTAGGAGTCTTCATAGACCACACGCTGAACATGAGTCAGCAGTGTGATGCGGCAGCCAAGAAAGCCAAGGCAATTCTCGGCTGCATCAACAGGAGCCTGGTGTCTAGATCGAGGGAGGTACTGGTACCACTCTACTCTGCTTTGCTTAGACCTCATCTGGAATCCTGTGTCCAGTGCTGGGCACCCCAATTCAAGAAGGATATTGACAAGCTGGAGCAAGTCCAGAGGAGGGCGACCAAAATGGTGAGGGGCCTGGAAGCCATGAAGCCCTATGAGGATAGACTTAGAGAGCTGGGTATGTTTAGTCTGCAGAAGAGGAGGTTAAGAGGGGACAGGATAGCCATGTTTAAATATTTGAAGGGATGCCATGTAGAGGAAGGAGAGGGCTTGTTTTCTGTTGCACCAGAGACTAGGACAAGGAGCAATGGATTCAAGCTACAGGAAAGGAGATTCCACCTGAACCTCAGGAAGAACTTCCTGACAGTCAGGGCTGTTTGGCAGTGGAATCTGCTGCCTCCATGGAGTGTGGTGGAGTCTCCTTCCTTGGAGGTTTTTAAGCAGAGGCTGGATGGCCATCTGTTGGGAGTGCTTTGAGGGTGTTCCTGCATGGCAGGGGGTTGGACTGGATGGCCCTAGGGGTCTCTTCCAACTCTACATTTCTATGATTCTATGATTCTATGATTTAGGCAATCGACTACACCTGCCAAAATTCCCTGGTACATAGCCATGTGGACATACTGGCTGGAGGATTCTGGGAGTGGGGGTCCACGGCCTAAAGAACTTTTCCAAGCTTCACTCCCTCCTACTCTCCCTCCTGATCCCACCATAAGTCAATTTGATGGCCATTAACAACAATGCACGGAGGAGGCTGTAGTCCGAGACATCTGAGGGTAGGAAAACTAGCCTGCTAGGTGAACAGGAATACCCCCTTCCGCAAACTGATGAATCTTTACCTTCCTTCTGCACTCTTCTCTCCTGCAGAGGCAAAATCCTTCCCATTAGGCAGGGGGAGGATAATCCTCTATTCCTTGCAGGAAAGGACAGTTAGCCCAGGAGATCCCAGCAATGTTCTCTTTTTTGGCAGCATGGGGGGCGGGGGCTCCTGACAAGCTGAAACGCGTCCAGAGAAGGGCAACCAACATGGTCAAAGGCCTGGAAACCATGAAGCCCTGTGAGGAGCAGCTGAGGGAGCTGGGTATGTTTAGCCTGATGAAAAGAAGGTTAAGAGGTGACATGATAGCCATGTTTAAATATTTGAAGGGGTGTCATGTTGAAGATGGAGCAAGCTTGTTTTCTGCTGCTGCAGATACCAGGACATGGAGCAATGGATTTCAGATTTCAGGAGAAGAGATTCCACCTAAACATCAAGAAGAACTTACTGATAGTAAGAGCCATTCAGTGGCAGAATATGCTGCCTGGGAGTGTGGTGGAGTCTCCTTCTTTGGGGGTTTTTAAACAGAGGCTGGATGGCCATTTGCTGAGGGTGCTTTGATTGTGGCAGAAGGGGATTGGACTCGATGGTCATTGAGGTCTCTTCCAACTCTGTGACTCTGTGATTCTATGGCCTCCTGGCTTCAACAGCTTCAATGCTTACCTGGCAAAGATGGTGATTCCTTTCAGGTGAGTTGAACGATGCAGCAGAAGCTCTGAGCCCCTCCTCTTGTTCATGATGAGGGCCTCGTCCCCTCCACTGGCCCGCCTGACCAGAGCTTTGAAGGTCCTCAAGGCAGACCTGGCGGGACAGGTGGGAAGAGCCAGATCCTTATTAGAGAAAGAGGGCATAAATGGCACCCACAAAAAGGGTCCTTCAAACCAATCTGTCACATTTAACCGACCTTATTACTTCTTAAATTTTAATTCAGGCTTTAACCTTATATTAAGCATTTCTCCAATTTTGGAGAAACAGATTTACCGGGGCCCACTCTCTCTCTATTTTCTCTTCTGTGTGTCCCCTTAGTCTTTGTGTCAAGTTATCTGTCCGCTTAATTTCCTGCAGTTTGTGAATCCAGACCTCAGACCTTGGTATGAAGCTACTTTAAATAGAAGAAGCTATCATGATCACATAAGGTAATGGATAAAAATGATGTGTGTACATTATCTATAAGGGTTAGTTGTGCAATCTAAATGCAAGTAAAGTTTCAGTGAAGTTTCAAATCGATGCAGGAATAGTATGAAGGATAAACGATCTGATACAATTTATTCTGTGAATAACATGTCAAAAAATACTCAAGGAATAGAGAACACAGTTGAAATTAAGCAAGAATATTTATTTGCTCTGAAATAGGTTACAAGGAAGGAAAATGTATATATTGGTCAAGATACTAGGTGTGCACAAATTTTTCTTTTTGTATTTATTCTGCTTTTTTATTCTGCTGAAATATCTATCTATCTATCTATCTATCTATCTATCTATCTATCTATCTATCTATCTATCATCTATCAACATATATAAATAAATATAAATATAAAAGGGTCCTTCAGACTATATAAAAACTGGCCACCAACCAAGGTTGGGGAGGGAAGGTGAGAAGAGGGGGAATGGGATAACTCACTCTACTTTTTGTTTTTGTAATAATAAAGAGAAGACAATAGATTAAAGAGTAGAGATCTGAACAGCAGGAGAAGAAAAAATATTGAAGAAGCTACAGTCAGCCTTCCATATCTGTGGATTCTGTAATTACAGGATTCAACCCACTATGGCTTGAAAATATTCCAGGAAAAAAAAAGTTCCCAAAGGCAAACTTTGATTTTTCCCATTTTATATAAGAGACACCATTTTACTACACCACTGTACATAATGGGACTTTAACAGCCCACAAAGTTTGGTATCCAGGGGGGTCTTGGAAGCAAGCCCTAGGAGATACTGAGGGCCCCCTGTAACTAGAACTGGAACTATTCCAAAAGGAACTTGACGATGGATGAAAGGAACTGAGAGGGAGTAATGGTTGGCATTAGGGTTACCCCTGAACCCTCAAAAAAAAAAAAAGATGTGGGGCCAGACCTAAAATATTAGGTCTGTTGCAGACTATTCTGAGTAGTCTATGCAATTTCAGGTGAGTCCTGAATCAGCCTGCAAAGGCCCCCAACTTTGTCTAAGGAGACTTCTCTCCCTTCGGGAAGAACGCAGTCTCTATTGTTCAGAGGTGTATTTAGCATGTCTGGGGCAAGTGTGAAAGTTGTGCCCCTACCTCTAGGGCTGCTTCCTCCTCCTCCTCTTCCTCTGCTGCTTCTGGCACTGCTTTTTGGTGCTCCTCTGGCATTGGCACCCAGGACACATACCCTACTTGCCCCACCCTAGATATGCCTCTGCTATTTATCGTCATGCCTGAATGGGGCAGGATTTCCGCAAGAAGCTACTCAGCTCTGAAACGTTCCATGGATGGTTCTGCGTAGGTGTGAGACCCAGTTGTGTGAGACGCAGAGACCACAATAAAGAATCCTACCATTCCCAGGGATTCCCAGGAAATTTCCATTTAAATTAAAATGGAAAGGCCATGGAGCTGCTCTGCCCTGACTGTGAGGAGAGGGGCTGCTCCTGGGAAGCCAAGGATGGGCACCTGAATGGAATCAGAGGGGTGGGGATCTTCTGCTGGATGCAGATCCTCCAAAGGTGTCGATCTCCTGCGGTGCGAAGTAGAGGGTGTAGGACACGTGGCAGAGCAGGCAGACGGAGAGGGTGGGATACATGGACTTCAGGATCTCTCGGCAGGCAGGAGAGGGGCGCTTCAGGATCTCATAAAGGGCAGCGGTTGCCTGCAAGGAAAGTCAGCACAGCGTAGCTTACAGGGTAGTGGCATAGGGATGAGGAGAGAGGAGGACAGTGTACCCTGGGTGGCAATTTTTTTGGGGGTGCCACCACTCCTTGCCTGCCCCCCATGGACCATTGCCCCTACCCCACATGCCGTTGATCTGTTCATAAGTGTCATTGTCCCTTCTTGTGTGCCAATGCCCCTCCCCTACATGCTGGTGCCCCGCCCCTGCATGTCATCGCCCTAACTATGCGTGCTGCCTCCCTGCCGCCATGCGCCAACACTCTGCCCATGCTCCTCTGCCCACATCTGCTGCCACCCCTACCCTGCTTGCGCCAAGCTACACCACTGTTACATGGACATGAAGACCAAGTACTAGGCTGAGGTCATGTATCCAGTCTTATTTATTCATTTTTTTCCCAGAGTGGGCAACTGTGGGATGCTAGGGGGCTCCATTAGCCCCCCAGAAAACCTTAAAGGGCTGAGTCCCTCTACCATTGTTTTTGTTATATGCCTTCAAGCTGTTTCCAAAATGCAGTGACCCTTGGGCAGCCCTATCACATGTGAGGAAAGGTTGGACAGAACCTAAGTCCGAATAAAATATACATGATGTAAATTAAAGTTTTGCACCTTGGATGACAGTGGATGATGCAATCCTATGTAACACCTGCATGAGTAATTGGGTTATGTAACGAGGGCAGGAAGGTTGCATCATACCTCTAGCAAGGGCTGCTAGAGTTGCATCAGCAATGGCTGTATATAAGGGGGGGAGTGTTCTAGCCCTCTGGCCCTGCCCTCTTGATCTCTGGAGAGCGGCCAAAGGCTATGTTCTGCATGCTGTTGAATGCTGAAAACTCTGTTGGAGATTTGTATATACTGTATGTATTGTAACTCAAGAGTAAAGGCCTCCTGTTGGAAGATAACATTTGCTTGGGAGTATTTTTCCTGGCTTCAAGGTTTTTGCTGCTAATGGTTAACACTCTGCTGGGACGCTTCAAGCTGTGTGAGTAAACTCTGCTGTATGGTGATTTTTAAACACTTGATTCTGGTGAACTGTCTTTTTGCCAGAGCTCAGTGCTGGAGGGAAGTGTTACCGGGGTTTTTGTGTAGCTCCCATCATCCACCATCCCTCTGACATCCCGGAGTTTTCTGGGGCTGAGAGTGTGTGATGCACCCAAGATCACCCAGTGGGTTTCAGTGGCTGAAGCAGAGAAATGAACTCTAGTCTCCAGGGTCCAGTGCTCAGATCACTGCACCACACTGGCTCTACCCCTCTACCATGCACTCTACCAAAAAAACACACACCCCTTTTTGCTACAAAATGACCCCTAACACCCGATCGCTTCCTGTTTCTCTTTTAGAAAATGGCCTCTCTTGACCCTCAAAAGGGACATAAAGAGGTAAAGAGGAAGAGAGAGAATATACATGCAAGGGAAGGGGGTAGAAAAATGTGAAATTTAAGAAATTATTAAAAGGATATTATTATAATGTAAGTAATTAAAAATTATGTATATAATATTAAGTATCAATTGTAGTGTAAGTTGGAGAGAGGAAGTACTAAAGATTTTTTCCCCCTAAGTGTACCATTTCATGGGAGGAAGTCCCCCCTTTTCTCTTTTGTTCTGAAGATTTGAAGAATGAATATATATGTTTAGCTGGAATTGCTGAACTTGCTGGATGGATATAATGTATATACATATATACCGGAAAAATTTTCTTTCTTTTTCTTTCTTTTATGTGAGATTAAAATAAAATAAAAAAATATACTAGGAAAAAATGGCCTGGAGGAGCTAAAAAATGTGGCTGTGTGTGTGCGCGTGCGCGTGTGCATTAGTGTACTTATGATGTGTCAAATGTAATAGATGTGAAGTAACGGGTTGTCTTAGTATGTTCTAGTTTCAGTTTAGTTAATTTCATTTTAGTTTAGCTTTAGTTCTGCTTGTACATGTACAGTATATCGCTTGTGTATAGTTGGTGTCTTTTTTTCCTTTTCTTTTCTTTTGTAGCTGTGGATTGGTTTGTTTATATCTTCTACTAAAATTAACAAATATTAAATCTGAAAAAAAAATGGCAAAAATGAGTGCATGGGGGGCATTATGGAGCAAACATTTTATTATTTTAAATTTTTAAATCTGTGGGGCCTCGACAATGGTCCCAGGGCCACACTTTGCCCTGATTTATTCATTATTCTGCATTTCTCCCCACATGGGACCCAAAACCACACAAATGTAATTATGCAAAAAAACGAAACAGCAAACACTACTGTAAACGATATTCTGCCATATGACTGCAACCAATAAAGGCCTGTCTAAATGAAAAGGTCTAAACCTAGGCCACTTCCGCACTAGCCTATTATAGCGCTATGATTCCACTTGCAACATCCTATGGAATCCTGGGGTTTGCAGTTTTGGGAGGGGCCAGCTGGGAACCTCAGGATTCCATAGGATGTTGCAAGTGGAATCATAGCGCTATAATAGGCTAGTGCGGAAGTGGCACTAGTAGGGAAAAGAGACCTGGAAGGGGACTAACTGGACTTCCAGTGGAAGGGAGTTCCACTGTCTCGGAGCAGAGATTGAGAAGGCTCTCCCTTGTGTCCTCCCCAGCCATGCTACTGAAGATGATGGAACTGAAAGAAATCTGTTTCTTGAAGATCTTAGAACCAGGGCAGGCTCATGTGGGGAGATTTTTTTACGGAGTAGAATTTTTCAGATACTCCAAACTCTGCCTTCATCCCAACACCCCCCCCCCACCAATTGGGTCAAGACTTAGGTCCTTTCCACCCTACACTGTTTATAGTGCTATTATTCCACTTTCACCATCCTGTGGAAATCTGGGGTTTGTAGTTTCCTGAGGCCCAAGAGCCCTCTGGCTGAACCTCCTAAATGCCTATTCCCTAATCTGCAAACCCCAGGATTCCACAGGATGTTGAAAGTGAAATAATAGCACTATAACAGTGTGGTGTGGAAATGCCCTTAGAAACTGCATGGGCCTGCTATGCTATTTATGCCTTCCTTGTGGCTCAGGCCCACATCGGTGTGCATGTGTATGCGTCTTCAAGTTTGCTGTAGACTTCTGGCAAGCCCGTGAATTTCCGAGGCCTTCCTTGGTACTTACAGCCAAGGAACTGAGGGAAGGCTTCATCCCGGCATTGGCGACTTGGAGGGGCCGCTCCAGCAGGGTGGACTGTAGCACATCCAGGACCTTATAGGATGGTTCGGTGAAGGCGGTCAGGGCATGCCACATGGCTGCGGCAGAGCTACAAGCGGAGAGACAACAGCAAGGTCAGCTGGATGGAATGCTTGCCACGCAACCCATCCCTGCCTGACATACGGAAGTTGCAGCAGATTGCTCTTATGGGGCTGGGTACGTGGCATTTGGAGCAGATGAAACTCGTGGCTGCCTGAACTGGCTCATAGCAGAAGCTCAGAGAAATGCAACATCCTTCATATTGATCCACACTGCCCCATTGAAGCAGTTTGGTGTCCCTTTAATGGTCCTGAGTTAATCCTATGGAATTAACTGAGATACTGAGAAATTTCTGCTTAGAGAGCTCTAAATTTGCTCCTCTGAAGGACAACCCCAGAATTGACTAGCAGAGAGTTTTCAGTACTTCACTGAACTACAAATCCCAGGATGCCACAGGAAGGCTCCATGGCAGTGAAAGGGGTATCGAAGTATTCCAGCTGTGTAGCACGCAAGCAGGCTTAGCAAAACCGAACTTTTAATCTTAAGCCTTTTACAGAGAAAATAAATGGAGCAACCGTAAATGACATGACCGAATTCGTCCAATGTATTCTGCCACGCTGTTCATTTAGGACCCTTGAGCATTCTACCTTCCTAGTATCCCAAGACACTTTATTTATTTATTTGTTCAATTTATATCCCAGCATTCTCCTGCCATAAGACCCAAGGCTGCTTACAAAACTTAAAATAAAAGTTTGGTGGTGTATTCTGCGTGGTAAGGGGTTGGATTTGATGCCCTCCTGGTCTCTTTCAACTCTATGATTCTATGAGTCTATGAAAAGTCCAGCGGACTGTACTAAATTCTGAGTTCTCCAGATCACGTCCTCAGATTAGTCATTGTTTAAAAAAAAAAAGTAGGATAGAGGGGAATGAAGTATAAAAATCCTAAAACATTAGATATAGGAGTATATCTAATTACGGCAGCAAGAGTAGTATTTGCCAAGATGTGGAAAAATAATAATACGCCAAAACATGACGATCGGCATAGAAAAATACTGGAATATGCCACACTAGATTGTCTAACTTTAAAGTTAAAACGGGGAGTAACACATAATACCAACACTCAGGAAGAAAGTTGGAATAAGATATTCTCGTATCTCAAGTCCGTCTGACTCAATAAAGGGCTCTTTTTAAGCTTAAGTTTAAGAAAAACCTTGTAGTGCATAAGGAGATATACTTTCTTTTTTTAAAATATAAACGAAGAGATAACGTGGATAGGGAATAATGGAGAATAGGGGAAAGATACAGGAGTAAGGAAAGACCTTAAGTTTAGATAAATCAAAATCAGCTAAAAGAAGTCAGAAAATGCGGCAAAACAATGTCTTATTCTTGGCTTCGACTACGTTCAAATACATCTGGCTTGGAAAGGTATGGACTTTTTAAGTAAATAGGTGTTATATGTATTTTAGTTATTAAAATGATATACTAGAGGTGATATTTCAATGCAAGATATAGTGCATGTGTGTTCTGTGTTGTTTATAAAGCTGTTTGTTTGTACGTTACTGTCTTTTTTTCTGTTTTTGTTTTGATTGTACATAAATGCCAATAAAGATTATACGGGGAGGAAAAAATCCTAAAACATGGCAATTTTATAAAACATCTGGCCAAATATTTGGACTTCTGTGCTTTTCCCTGTTAATATTTTTACTGTCCTGCCTAAGGAGGAGTCCTGGGGAACTTAACCATTTGCATGCTATTGTAGTTGGTCTTAGAAAAAGCTATTGCCCATCTGTCCTTTGGTTTTGTTTTAATTGGCATGGACCCACATGATTATAGTCAGGCCTCCACATTTGCAGGTTTCACTTTTGTAGATTTGATTATTCATGGATTATTTGCTGTCACCTCTGCTGCCTCCGTATGTCACTTTTAATAGGGGCTGTAAGCCTCATGAGACTGAGAAACTGCAAACGAGGCCTGTAAGTCCCTCTTAAAAATGGTGTGGGGGCAGCAGCGGAGGTGGCAGGAAGCCCCACCAGCCACCCACTTCTGCCTTGTGGAGGAACCCTCCTGCCTCAAAGGAATCCATGGTGGATTGAAAATGCTGATCATAGCAATAGCAATATAGCAGTAGCACTTATTTCTATACCACTTATCAACTGAGTATTATCTAAGCGGTTTACAATGTGTTTTTAGCTAATTGCCCCCAACAAGCTGGGTACTCATTTTACCGACCTGCAGAAGGATGGAAGGCTGAGTCAACCTTGGAGCCCGGCAGGATTGAACTCACAACCTTGTGGTTGCAGTACTGGCATTTAACCACTGCGCCACCAGGGCTCATACTTTTTTGTGTGTTAAAGATGGTTTGGGAGGGCCTAGAGTTATTCATGGTTTTTCCACATTCATGGAAGTCCTGTGCTCCTAACCTTAGCAAATGTGGAGGGATGACTGTACTTTCATTTTTGCGTTTCTCTCTCTCTCATGCACATACCCCTATATGCACACATACACACTTCAATTCTGTTTCTCCACAAGCCCAGTGCATGGTTTGCTTCACAGCTTGCCAACGTGGGTGTAGCATCACCTGCAAAGATTCAAACTGGCAATGGAGCCTGGTGGATCCCATGTGGAAGGAGTGGTCAGTGCACTTTTGGTTTTAGTCCAGATCTTAAAGAAGCCCTCCAAAATGCTGGAATTAGTTCAACCTCTGGGAAAGTTCTTTTAAAGTCCCCTCTGTAAAATCTGGAGCAGCTTCTCCTCTGTACTGACACAGGAGCCACCGGCCATTGCTGCAAACATGTCTCTCCAATGTGAACAATAACATCTCTTGTCTAGCCCTGTTCTGGTAAGAAGGAAATTCCCCCCTTGGTCTGAAGGAGATGCACTGAATCTCCCAATCTAAGAGCCAGGACTCAGTGGAGGTGGATGGATTCCATGCAAGCTGGGCTGTGAAACTGCTGCGGGGTTTTAGCTCTCCAAGGTCCTGAGCCTGTCTTGGAAATACAATTTGACACCTTGGATAGTGCCTTTAAAGTTCAGACTAAAACCCACAACAGATTCACTTTACCTTTGACAGTCATGCCAGCAGGAACCTTTGAGCTCCCAGGAGCAGCTCCGAAGGGTGAAGAACTTTCTCCCCACCCCATCCCCATGGGGCTTCTTCTTCTCTTACCAATCACACTGAAGGGAGAGGGCGAGGAGAGCCTTCACCACCTCCTGCGGGTGGCTGTTTCCCAGCAGACAGAGAAACCGAAGGGCTTCCTGCCGGGCTTGAGCGTGGCTGATGTTCTCCAAGTTGTAATACAAGAACTTGATGGCTTTAGGCACCTGGAAAGCAAGAAGGAAGTAATGGTTATCTGTTTCCCCATGCGTTGCCAGATGTCAGGGCCTGGCCCGAAGGTTCAGTGGCTAGCTACTCTTCTCTCCTCCTTAGGGGGCAAAGGGAGGAATCTCAGGGTGAGAGTGTGATAAAAATATTCATAATGAAACGCTCATTCTGAAAGCCAGAAATCTTCTTTTTCTGATCGGAGCTCAAAAGTCTTGAAATGTCCATTCCCTAGAAGTGAGGGGGACATGTAGGCTGAACAGATTAAGAGCCTTGGCTCCGTCCTGTGTGTTTTAACACCGAGGTAAGAAAGGGAGCTTCCTTCTTGATTTCCAATTGTTAATTACATTCCTTTTTAAAGGTGGCAGAATCTCTGAAATAAGCAAACACCTAAGTTCCTGTTAGTTAGATTTCACATGTAATTTGAAAATGATAAACAGATTGGTACATTTTGAAAATGTTGATAGATGCAGACAGAAAGGAGGTGCTTTGAACTAAATGTTAATTATTTTCTGAATGTTTACATGAGGAAATGTAGCTGCTTAGAATATATCAGATGGCTGCTGGGAAATGTGTTTTGTCTCACTTTGGACCTCCACAAAGTGTGTACCTATTTCTGCTGTAGAAATAAACCTTGCCATAACTCCTTGCTCATGTTGCTCTGCTAGCCTGGACCACCCTGCTGGGCAATGGACTCTTGTGGCAAGAGCGTTGGCTTGAAATGTGTGTGCATAAATATTGGGCATTTTATTTGAATGGTGATCTCTATGAAACTGTATAGTCATCCCTCCGCATTTGCTAGGGTTAGGGGGCACAGGACCCCCGTGAAAGTAGAAAAATCATAAATTAGGCCCTCCCAAACCATGTTTAGCACACAAGAAAGTACAATCACCATATTCAACCCACCATGGATTCTGTTGAGGTGTCAGGGCAGAAGGGGGGGCTGGTGGGGTTTACTGCCACCTCCACTGCTGCCCCACACCATTTTTAATAGGGACTTACAAGCCTCATTCGCAGTTTCTCAGTCTCATGAGGCTTGCAGTCCCTATTAAAAATGGCATAGGGAGGCAGCAGAGGTGACAGCAAATAATCTGTGAATAATCAAATCTGCAAAAGTGAAACCTGCAAATGTGGAAAGCTGACTGTAGCTGATGCTTAATATATTGTGCATAATGACTTCTCCATCAGTTACTTCTTGTAAAATCACCTTTGTAACTGTTGGAAGAAACAGCAGCTTCTGCCCTTGTTCCTGCTGCTCTCTTGTCCACTAGGGATGAGATAGCTTAGACAGAGCGTGATTGAGATCTTTTGTCTTCCTTGGCTACTTATCTTTGCTTCCTCTCTCAGACACCTATCCCAAGAACGTTATGGGCAGATAACACTGCCTGGTTCAGTCAGGGTTAATTACAAGACTGGCCTTGGTTGTAAAAGAAAAAAAAAAACCCGGCCCAAATTGAAACCCAAAGCTCTTTCTTTCCATCTCCCCTTTGATGAGGACGGATGTGCCACAACATGTGTCCCGCGCAGCCTTTTCTCTTTTAGATTAGTTTAGAAAGGATCAGGTGATTGCTATGGATTTCTGTCACAAATGTGCCTCCTGTTCAGGATTCTAAACTTATTTTTTTCAGCCTGCAATTTCATTCTTTTAAACACAATTATAAAATGACCACCACCACCGTGAACGGAGTAAAGCATCGGTTCTCAAACTGTGGGTGAAGCACAACAGTTGCTCAAAGTGGGGCTCAGGAAAAGTCAGCCTGCAAGTACAGCAAAAGTGAAAAAGAACGCAAGCCTATGTGTGTGTGTGTGTGTGCATAACACATTACACAACAATGTATAAGTGCCAAAAACAAGGTTGGAAGCCATGTTTTCTTTTGCTCTGTATTTCTTTCTACATCTTACTTTTCTTTCTCTCTTCTATTTTCCTTTTTCTTCTTTTTTACTGTACTTAGAAAACTCTTAATAAAATTACTTCTTCAAAAAAAGAGAGAAAGAAACCCAGTGCCTCCTGTGAGCTTGTAGGAAATAAGACAAAGGTATTTATGATCATGCAATAAAAGCAGAGAAAGGAAGTGTGAAAGATAGAGCATGCACACACAAGAGGCAGCCCTGAGCTGAAAGAGAATCCTGGTAATTTTCCAACAGAGCTTCCCCCCACCTTTATGAAATTGGGCTTCGGGTCCCGCAGCATGGCTTTGAGCATATGGACAGCAGCCTTGGTGCTGTAAATGGAGTCGTCCCTCAGGCCCTTGATGGCTGTCAGGATGAAGTCCATTTGGTCGTCGGGCCGGAGATATTTTTTGAATGTCTAAAAAAAAAAAAGAAAAAAGATGGAACAAGCTTGTTTTCTGCTATTCCAGAAACTAGGACACAGAGCAATGGATTCAAACTATAGGAAAAGAGGTTCCATCTATACATTAGGAAGAACTTCCTGATGGCAAGAGCCATTCAACAGTGGAATATGCTGCCTCCAAGTGTGGTGGAGTCTCTTTCTTTGGATGTTTTTAAATGGCAGCTGGATGGCCATTTGCTGGGGGTGCTTTGAGTGTTTGTTCCTGCATAGCAGTGGGTTGGACTTGATGGCCATTGTGGTCTCTTCCAACTCTATGATTCTATGATTCTAAGTGCAGACTAAAGACGGTAGCAGACTCACCACCCCGGTGAGATGGGAGCAAGGAAGTAGCTATTCAGAATGGGGAGCAAAAAAGGAGTAACTTGTGCCTCTTTTTGCTTCTTACACTGATTTTTCAGGTTTTTTTTCAGTTGGAAGCTGTACCCCTGCCCCTAAGCTCAAAGGGTTGAGGGGCAAGTGGGAACTGAAGCCCCCCTCCCTTCCCTCGCTGCAAATGACCAATCCTGAGTATCTCAGTTTTGTAAGAGAAAGAGCTACCGTGCTGGTGAAGCTGATGTCTGAGAACCAGGCTAGCCAGAAGATTTTCTCCTCCTCCCACTCCTGCAGAATTTCCAAGTACTCTGGGTCATCTTCCACTTTGGTCAGACCTTAAGAAGACAGGTGCCATCATTACTGAGTGTCTTCTTGGGATTGTGGCAGATTCTGTGGCAGATTCTGATGCCCCCTTTTCCAGATGGGCATCAGGACCAACTTAGATTGGCGGAGAGCATCAGCACACAGTGGCTCCCGTGCTGTTAGGCCTAGGGTGTCCACTCCAGTGTTTAGTCTGAACTTCAAAGGAGATATCCAAGGTGCTGAATCTGACCTGTAGGAGTATTGTTCAGCACCATGGAGAATGGCTTTTAACATGAACTGTGAAGGAATTATCCAAGTTGCTGAATGTTTCCTGTAAGGTCAGGGCTTAGCACTATGGCCATTTAGTGTGAATGTCAAAGGAGCTTCCAAGGTGCTGAATTTTCCTGTAGGACGGCCTTCAGCCCTTCAGCAAGCCCCTTTAAAGATTTGATAGACTCTTCCTCTTTGGAGGTCGTCAAACAGAGGTAGGGTGGCTACCTCTCAAGGGGGCTTTAGCTCTGCATTTCTGAACGGCAGGGGGTTGCACTAGCTGAGACCCTTGCCAGTGCTATGATTCTATTACCTTACTCTTTACGTCGGCCCAGGGATCTACTGTTCCCAGCTGGATTGTGTCCAGACCCTTCTCCCCTCTCCAGCAGGATGGGAACCAGGACACCTTGTTTCATTTAAAAAACAACAATCCTCAGTTGAATGCTTAATTTAACTGAATTTGGTGCTTAACACCTAAGCATGTATCAAACTGCCTTCAGTCCTGTTGGGAGTTAGAATTTCCCAGGGTGTTAGCCCTTTGGGAAGTTCTATGCAAGCTAAAACTGTTTAGGAGTTAGCAGGGTTGCAAAAAACGTAGGTCCCAGTCTCTGTGTGGCTTCCCTGAAATGAGACTGACTTGAAAGCAAAACAAGGCAGGCTTGCAAATACCCAAACTGTAGCAGAAAGGGACAGGTAAGAGACCTTCTGAGACCAACTGGAGATGGGTGTAGGGTTATGACAGCTAAGGCATTCTGCATCTTGCTTTGGCTTAACCAGGACATTGTCAAGGCCTGCTGTGTTGGGAAAAGGCACACATGCTTCTTACTCTTTTGCTTCATGATAAAGGCATACAAACGATGAAGCCCATCGGCTGCCCAGTTGCACACACACTCGTTGCGGTCGCTGCAACAAAGGGTGAGGAACCCTGCGACCTCTCCAATCTTGAAGTCCTTCATTCCCTGAGAGAGAGAGAATAAGAGAATGGACTCTTGTCTCTTCAGCAATATGATTCTGTGATAAGTGTCACCAGAAGGTGGTCAAGATGTATACCCTTCAACTGTCCTGATTTGGCAGGAACAGGCCTGATTAATCCTCTATTGGCCTGAAAAATCCTTTTTCAGCTGCTTTAAAAACATCCCAGTGTCTCCCTACACTTCCCCCTTTTTCCCAGCTTGCGTTAAAGTGGGTCAGCCTAGATGACCTCAGGAAGTGAGGAAAATTAGTTAATTTCCTCTGCAATTGAAATCTCTCTGTGTTTGAAAGGAATACAACAGTACTCTGTGAGACAGTGTTAGGGAGGATGGAATGTGCCTCGCAAAGCTTCCCTTACTTTGCAACATTAGTGAGATTAGGCAAGAGAATGGTGGGAACCATTTGTACGTGTCCGTTTCTCTTTTTGGACATGTGATGTATTTGTGTTGGAGATGTTTAAAATGCTCTGAATGTAAGGAGGCAGGGCCCAGACTTTGAGAGGTATCTCACTGGGACATTGTGCACAATAAATCTTTTTTCTAAAACCGTGGGTCTCTATCTCAATTCCACTACAGCGTCAGCTGCTGCAGAGTGAATTCAAAGTGCAGAAGTAGTTTGTACTGAATTCCTTCAGCAGGGGGAACAGAAGAGGAGCAGGGGAATCTCGCCAATCTCAGTAGTTTCAGGCAAAAGCAAACCGGTGCATCTTCTCCTAGCTCATGAATAACTTTTGCCATCTTGACCACACTCTGATGTTGCTTGCCCACATTTGTCCCAGTTTTCCTTTGTGAAAGGGAGCCTATGAAGATGGCAAAAATTATTAATGAGGAAGAAGGGACAAGCTAGGAGAGCTTGCAGCGGTTTGCTTTTATCTGAGCCTGCTCAGATAGGCAAGGTTCTGCAACCTCCTCTCCTCTTTCTACTTCCTGCTGAGTTAATTGAATGCAAACGCACATTGAACTCAGTTGGCAGCAATGGAAGACAGCTGTGGAGGAAGGGGGAAAGTGAAGGAGGAAAAAGAAACCAGGACATTTTAAAAGCACCTGGAAAAAGGGGGAACAGCAGAAAATTAATTGGGACTTTCCCTGCCAAATTGGTTTAACTGGAGAGTATGCTGGGCTAACCAAGCCAGAGTCCAGCCAGCACCATGTTGCACAATAAACTGCCAAGCAACAACAACAACCAACCACAACAATGGTGAAATGGTGATCTGTTTGGAATGGGAAACTCACTTTGGCAATGCAGTGTCTTGTGATACAGGAGATGAGCTTGGTGATTCTCAGAGAGCCAATTCCCGCTCATAGGTGTACGGAGAGGATGTTTCCGGCAGAAGAAACTGGAAAGTCAAGAAATCAAGCAAAGTGGGACAGAACCCAAAGGACACGTGCCAATGGACCCAGGCCATTTCCACACTAGACTGTCACAGTGCTATTATTCCGTTTTCAACATCCCGTGGAATTCTGGGGTTTGCAGTTTAGGGAGGGGCCTTTAGAATTCTCAGCCAGGGAGCTCTTTGGCCTCAGTAAACTACAGTCCCCAGGATTCCACAGGATGTTAAAAGTGGAATAATCTAATATGTAACAGTAAGAGTTTGTCTTTTTTTCTGTGTCAGGTGAAGACCTCATACAATTGGCCGTCTAAAAAGATTTTATGGAATCCTGGTGTTACTGCCACGGCTGGGCCGCACTTAGGGTGACATAGACATCAATTTGATATCAATAATTTGGCTTTCTTCCACCACCCCCTCCACGTGTTTGTGAGGCCCCCGGACAAGCACAGAACTAGGTTTGGCCATCAAACGCTGCAACATCCCAACACAATACAGGCAGGCCAGAAATAGCCAGATCGCCGCTTTAGGAGACCTCTCTGCAAACACTCAATTATGTATGCACGCTGCTTACAAAGAACTCCCTGCCCCGAGCAGGCAACTTGGCAAGCTGAATACTCAACTGTCAAGCGTCGCGCATCTGCATACTGGCTACTCCATTGTCAATTCGGATCTAACAATCATGCTAAATTCTGACCTTTCCAAAGCTTTGTCTCACGCCCGAAACTCAATGTTTTCCTCAAGTACGGAATAGCCTGCAGTCACATTTCTCCTTATAAAACCCCTGATTCCGAGACCTTCCTCGGATCGCTCCTGAGTTCCGTCCTGTCTTGCTACCACTTTGCTTGATGAGCCTTCCCCTCAGTTCCAGTAGCTGAGACTGCGCAACTTCGGACCTCTCCGGGCTTCAGGACAGGTGTCGTATCACCCAATTCAACAATCCCTCTCAAAATCCCTCTATACCACTCCAACCTTTATTTTCTATAGTTATCTGAGTGCGTGTGTTGCATACACTGTTTGTCTGTATTTAATAAAAATCTCAATTATGCTTAAACTTGGTGTGCTCCTTGGCTTGGCCTGACCCCGTAGACATTGGGTAAAAGATTCCGCTGCGTTGCCCTGCCTCTCGCTTGCTAACTTGTGCTCTAGCTAATTTCTCCAAACTTAGTTAATTGAGAGCACATTTAGGTGTCCCTCCCGGGACCCCCAGTAAACAGGGTAACACTGGAGTTGGCAGTTTAGGGAGAGGCCTTTAGAATTCCCACCCAGAGAGCTCTTGGGGCTCAGTCAACTGTCTCTCTCTTGAATAGGCCAGTTGTTAGGGAGATGAGACCTAGCAGCAAGGAGGAAGACAGTGTATTCCCTCAGGAACCCAAACTCTGTATGTTAATAACCCTGAATACAGATTGCATTGGGGAATATGGGGAAAAATTACAGGTACTGGACAAGACAGTTTGGTGAGTTCTTAAGAGGAAAATGAAATCCTGGGAAACACCAGGTATATATGCTAGTAGCACTATAACAGTGTAGGGTGGAAATTACAAACAGGAATTTTACGCAGTACATGTGGAGCAGGCAACCAGGACTTGCGGCGTGGAAATCTTTGGTTGGTGCTTCATTCCATCTCATTTTTGTCTGCTTGGCCCCACATCTACTTTCTGTCCCTTCTCAAGACTCCCCGGCCACTGACCGCATGGGGCACTCCTTGAGTTATTTTCAAAACTCAGGTTGAGCATCCCTTATCTGGAAATTTGAAATACTCTGAAATACCCGGCCGGTCCCTCCCTGAACTGCAAACCCCAGGATTCCATAGGATGTTGAAAGTGGAATGATAGCGCTATAACAGTCTCGTGTGGAAATGACCCAAATCAGGAATGGCATCTACATGGATCCAAGGGCCAATTTACTCTATGAATCCCTTACACGCCCTCCCGCAGTCTCCTGATAAGTGTGCTAATCTGAGATGAAAAGAAATTCAGCAGGGGTAGTTTTTGAATGCTTGCTTATATTTGGTTAGGTTTAGTAGTTTTTGCTGTAGAACTGGCCGTGTGCTGTAGCTGCAGGGACTTTTTGACCTGCTATCAGAGGTAAAGTGTATGTTTGCTTCCTGCTTGGAGTGTTCAGCTTGCGTGCTGGCGTTATGCTTGATGTGTCTTTAAATAAAATGTCCTCAATCCACCATTGCCTCCATTCATTGAACCCCACTTGGAAATTTCCCCATTTCCATCTTCAAAAAACCGGACCACTGTTCCTCTGATGGAGAAACCCTATCCTGGAGTCTACAATTTGACATTAAATATGATTCTGTGTGTCTGAGAGGTCGCCCGGATGAGCACGTAGACAGTCACGGTCGAATGACCGAAAACCAGGTCAGGCCAGTAAAATCCCCAGACACGTAGCCCCAGGAGACCTCAAGATGTGTAAACCCACAATAAACAAAGGGTCCTCAGCCACTGAGGAGCCAACTTGAGGGGATGAGCGTGTCTGCCCCAAGTTGAGCAAATATTCCATCAGACGAGGACCATTTACATGGAGTCACACCACAAACTAACACAGCCAAAGATCCTGAGACTTTGGCAACACCTTCCAATCCCATCACACAAAGGAAATTGCCATGGTGGAGCTTCATTATTGCTCCAACACCCATGGTTCTCCCCAGGAAAGGATTAATCCTCTGTGTACTTTTTCCGCTACAAATAGTCCCGGCTTTTGAACGTTTCTTTGGATCGCTCCCGGTCACCCTAGCAGACCGTTGCTCCGTCCGTCAAGTAATCCCCTGAGCCCTCTCCGTGCTGAGCCCCACTTCTACACTGCCTTCCTGGACCCAGGACTTCAGGAACAGGTGCAGTATTACCCCAGCTGTACCCCTCCAATACTCCCCTATCCAATTTCCTCTCTTTTGTTTCTTAATAGCTCTTGGGTGCGTGTGTGCGTGATTGCGTTGGTGTGTGAGACTTGCATTCAATAAAATCATTTATTGGACATTCTTGTTTGGTTTTTGGCTTGGCCTAACCCCATAAAAGCTGGGTAAAAAGACCCCGCTAGGTTACTCTGCCTCTTGCATTGCTATTGCTCGTGCTCTGGCTAGTTTCCCTTCCCCATCACGTGGAGCACATTGAGGTGTCCCGCAAGGGACCCCAGAAATCAAAGTAACACCACTCTTTGCCAGTCCTTCAAATAGAGGACTGTTCTCTGTAGAAGAAGACAGGTGGCCAATGTATCTTTCTTTGGTCTCCTTTAGGAAAAGATTTTCAGAGATTTTTCACTCTTTATACTTTACCAGTCTATTCTGGAATACCGTATCCATTTCTGGGCACCACAATTCAAGAAAGATATTGACAAGCTGGAATGTGTCCAGAGGAGGGTGACCAAAATAGCAAAAGGCCTGGAAACCATGAAACTCTAGGAACAGCGGCTTAGGTATCTGGGTCTCTTTAGCCCGGAGAAGAGAAGGGTAAGAGTTAATATGATAGCCATGTTTAAATATTTGAATGGATGTCATCTGGAGGACAGAGCTAGCCTGTTTTCTGCTGCTCTAGAGATTGGATATGGAGCAATGACTTCAAACTCTAGGAAAAGAGATTACATCTAAATATTCGGAAGAACTTCCTGATGGTAAGAGTAGTGTGATCATGGAATATGCTGCCTTTGGAGTGTGATAGAGCCTTCTTCCTTGGAGATTTTTAAACAGAGGCTGGATGGCCATCTGTTGGGAATGCTTTGATGATGTGTTTCTGTATGGAAGGGGCTTGAACTCGATGCCCTTCCAGCTCTGTGATTCTATGCATAGGGCTGTGGTCTTCCCAGTCTCACCCACCTTGAGGATGTCTCTCAACAGAGATGGGTTGCAATGAGGCTGTCCAAATCTGTCTTTCTTGTCGCTGTCCAAAGTTGTGGTGAAGACATCTACGTAGTCCAGGAATATGAGCTTCTCAGATACATCCTGAGGAAACCAAGCCCTGTGAGGAATGGCTCAGGGAGTTGGGGGGCATGTTTAGTCAGCTAAAAAGAAGACTGAGAGGGAACATGATGTCTGAAGGGAGGTCACATAGAAGATGGAGGAAGTTTATTTTCTATTCCTCCAGAGATTAGGACACAAACCAATGGATTTAAATTACAAAACAAGAGATTCCACCTAAACATTAGGACAGACTTCCTGATGGTAAGAGCTGTTTTAACTGCCTTGCTTCTCCTTCTCTGGAGGTCCTTAAACAGAGGTTGGATGTTCACCTCTCAGGAGTGCTTTAGTTGTATTTTCTTGTATGGCAAGAGGATGGGCTAGATAGTCCTTGTGCTCTCCTCCAACTATGATTCTATAATCCTAATCCTATATTCGACCTCCCCATGTCTCCATGATTAGACAGGTGAGTGCAGTTTAGAGAGGGGAAGTAACAGGGGCAAGAAATCTTGACTACTGCAACTCATTGGGTGTGGGGCAGCCCTTGAAAGCAGTTTAGAGGGTAAGGCTAATCCAACATGAGGCAGAAGAAATGTTAATTGGATCCTGCTTCATAGAAGAGGTTTTTCCAGTGGCAGCTGGTGTCTTCCATGTCGGGGGGTACTGAGTCTGCTCCAGGTTTAGGTCCGAACTTTGGAGTAAAACCTGATATAGAATTGTTGCCCTACTGACATGGAAGCCACCAGCTGCCACTATTGAGGAGGGACCAGGACTACATTTTCTCCACTCTACTCCAAGTGGCGGTGCCTGGGCCAGTGCCAGTCTGTGAGCCACTGGATTCCAGTCTCTCGAGAGTCTTCAGGAAATAAAGAATTTGTAGTCAGTGGGTGCAATTATTCCCACCATGTTAGGAGAAAAAAAATGCTAGCCTCCACATCAAGACAGCATGGGAAGCAATGGTCTACCTGACAAAAATGTCTCTGAGCACGTACAGCCTGCATTGTCCTCACCTTTGCTGAACCAGACCAGATAGATATGGTTAAGTTCCTACATTGGGGCATGGAGCATGAATCTTGGCGTGCAAATTTACATATGAACAGTGCCATGCAACACTTGTGTTGAATGGCTGTGTGGTGCAGATGAACCAAGACGCCCAATGTGCAACTGAATTCATGTACAACACACAGGCCATTTCTGCACTGGCCTGTTATAGTGCTATTATTCCACTTTCAACATCCTATGGAACCATGGGCCAACCGGCCCCTCCCTGAACTGCAAACCCCAGGATTCCATAGGGTGTTGAAAGTGGAATAATAGCACTATAACAGGCTGGTGTGGAAATGGCCACAGTGCGCCTCTCTGTGCAATGCATATCCACGAACATCTAAGCTGCTCTACCAGACTCTGGGAAAATGAGGCCAACCGTTCAGGAATGGACAAACATGGAGCAATGGATTTCAGGGCTGGCTGGGCAGACACCTTAGGGAAAGATTTTCTTAGAAAATCTTACAGGAAATGAGAGAAGGGAGGTTGCTGGTACCTGGTTATTTTCACGGAGAAATTTACGCATAAAAATCAGAACGTCTTTCAGGTCTGTCTCGGAGGTGGTGGAGCTGAACGTGGTCTGGGAGGAAACAGATGTTGGTGAATCTGGAACAAGATCATGAAGAGATCTGTAGCTGACTTAACATCCACTCATTGCTCTGTGCCATTCAGCTAGAGTTTGGGAACATTACTTTTCTGGACTATGACTCCCAACATTCAGTGTTCCCAATTGATGACCACAACACCTTCCACCCTGTTGGAAAATTCTGGCATATTCTCTCACCCCACCTGTTGTTCTAGGACAAATGAGGCTTAGCTAGCATAGGGTTTCATTCTCCTTATTATGTCAAAGCGTTTTGCCTTCCCACTTAAAACCTTAGTGTTGCTCTTTGTGTTATTTAAATGAATGACCACGGTATCCAGACCATGCGACCCAGGACAGACCCTGGGTTCATTGACCTTACATGAAGGACCATGCTTCTTTCTCTTCTCTCTTTGCCATCTTTTGCTTCAACTTCCTCCTCTCTGACCACGCTTTGTCTCTCCACCAAGGAGATGGAGAGTTAAGAATGAAGTTACTATCTTACCTAATCTTTTTGTTTGTTAGGATCTTCAATGCATATGTAATTGTAAAATTCATTAGTAAACTTTTGATAAGTTTCTAACCTGAAACTGCCTGCCTTAGATTGCTTTCTAAGTCAGTCTCAGTTCAGGGAAGCCACACAGAGATTAGGATATGCTTTTTATGCAACTCTGCTAAAGAAAGACTGATTCCTAGCAGTTTTAGCTTTCATAGAATTTCCCCCAAAGGGCTTACATCCTGGGAAACTCTAATTCCCACCACATCCAAGTGCCCAGAGTTCAGGGATGGAGCACAGTGACATCTGGTGTTGCCCACATCAGTGGAGCAGTGACTCTGCTTCAGGTTCCGAGGAGCTGTACAAGATGATGAACCTACTTTGAGGATGTGGCTTAGCACTTTGAATGGCTTCTTGAATGTTCAGGCTATTACTTGGAGCAAATTTGGGGCTGCATTGGTAGGGGAACCACTATCTGCCAGTACCTGAGATCCTCATCAAGCTGGAGTGTAACGCTCCAACACACAGTTCTGTGTCCTCCCTCACTGCCCTGACAGCTGTCTAGCCTTGTGGTGGGGGGTTGCCAGCACCACTGCTTAGTGGTGGTGATGGGAGGGAAGCAGGAGGCAATTCCAACAGTGAAGAAGCAGCTGTTTTCAGCTCCGCAGGGAAAAGAAACAGGGGTGCACTCACAGGTAGAATGCCCCCGCATTTCCCTTCCCCTTGGAGCCTAGACCAGCTGCTTCTTCCTCCTCTGAATTGTCCCTCTCTTCCCTCCCTCCCCACTGGTAAGGGGCAGCAGCAGCAACCAGTGATGTAGACTCGAGTCAACTGACTCGGACTCAAGTCAAATTGTCGCTTCAGTGGCTCAGTTTGGACTCTACTCAGCAATGAATGATGCACTGGCTTGACTCGACTCGAGACTTGTATATTTTTAGTAACTGACTTGCTGTCCTTGGCTCAGTAACGTAACACATTCATTTGGAAATCTTATAACTCTGAACAATGCTTCCATCTCTTTTTGTATACTGGTCACAGAACAATCTGTCTCAAGCCCAAAGTGTGGGCACATTTCTCAGAGGGGAACAGTAAATGGGTTAGGCAATGGACTTGAGGTGGGGTTGAGGTCTGCTCTGCAGCCTGACCCCGCTGCGTATAGGAGGAGCCTTCTAAAACTTTTCCTAAGAGCAGAAGGCAAGACTCACCCCCAGAGTGCAGGATGTATTTTTCAGAGGGGAACAGCACATGTATTAGGCAATGAACTTGAGGAGGAAGGATCCTTCTAAAGCAGTGGTTCTCAACCTTCCTAATGCTGCGACCCCTTAATACAGTTCCTCGTGTTGTGGTGACCCCCAACCATAAAATCATTTTCGTTATTTTTTATTTATTTATTATTTAGTTAGTTAGTTAGTTATTTCCAACATCAAATAGATTGGAAACACGGCCCTAAATCATTGCTCTGGATAGACTTCTAATGCCTAAAAACTGGTAACCCTCCCCCTTTTTTTAAGCACAGAAAGCGTCCATCAGTGCCAGAATTAAGGCAGTAGTTCTAGTTCTGAATGTTGGGTTTCCACAGTTCAAAAAGCCAGTCACTCCCAAAGGCAAGGCCGAAACAGCCCACATTTTACACGAGGCGCAGGGAGGAAAGGACAGGGAGAGAGGAAAGATGGCGGCGGCATAAGTAGACGCGTTTTGTTTCCCTCCCTCCCTCCCTCCCTTAAAGGGAGTGCGGACGCTGAACATACAAAAAGTGAGGAATGCAAGACAGTCAGGGCGAAGAACACAACACGTGCATGTGGCAAGTGCCAAGGGTCCACGCGCAACAAAAGCGAGAGGAGAAGGTCATCCTGGCTATTTCTGCACTAGACTGTTATAGCACTATTATTCCACTTTCACCATCCTATGGAATCCTGGGGTTTGCAGTTTGAACCCCAGCACAGGGGTCTCAGAAGCACAGCTCCCATTGGCTGTGAGGGCACCTTCTTTTAAAAGGGGGGGCAAGATTGAGGAGCGGCGACCCCTGTGAAATGGTCGTTCGACCCCCAAAGGGGTCCCGACTCCCAGGTTGAGAACCACTGTTCTAAAGCTTTTGAAGCTTCAGTAATGGGTAGTAAGAAGGATCTTGTTCCCCACTTCTGAAAAATCCTCTAGCTTCAGAACTGGGAAGTAAGAAGGATCCTATTCCCGACTTCCAAAGCTGCAGACTCTTATGCCCATTGGCACAAAAGCCTCTAGCCTTAGGAAGGGGGAGTAAGAAAGATCCTATTTCCCATGTCCAAATCTGCAGATGGCAAAACCACAAATGTGGAGGGCCAACTCTGCCTGAATTATTAAAACTGACTTTATTCAAGTCTGTCCAGAAATTCTGGAACATCGGTTGGGGTATAAAGTGTCAGGGCATTCAGAGTGTGAGTGTGGTGTGGCCAGGAAAGGTTTTTCTAAGTGGATGAAAGAATGAGATGATGTGACTTTGAAGGCAGCTGTGAAGGAATGCTTTGGCTAGTCTGCCTCGAAAGGTCTTGCATCATCACCAAATACTCAACGTGAGGAGGTTGCATGCTGTAAATGCAATTGGGCCACCCCATATGGACCGGGGTGTGGTGTAGCCATTAAAAAGGCTTAGGGGTGGCAATGTAATTTACCTATGGTTCAATTGCCTCTGGTCACGCTGCTGTAAGGGCTATTTTTTGCATTGCATCTAGAAATGCTGTCAGTCTGTTTTTCGTTCTGCTGATTATTGTGCCTGACTGTGTTATGCTTCTTGGCGTTTCATCTCATGTGCTCTGTTGAATACACAGCACGAAGACTTATTGTTTTGAGTCTGCGAGACTTCTTTTTTCCTGTCTGGAGCAACTGGCTGCAGCTGGGCGTTGCTTCCTCATTAGCACTCTGCACATGCTCTGAGGTGCATACCTCACATTACCCCTGACATAAAGCTGGCTCCCAGACTTGAGATTTGATTCGAAAGTATCTTCAAGGACTTGATACTTGACTTGAGACTTGGAGCAAAAGACTTACATACATCACTGACAGCAACAGCTTCTGGTTGTAGGGGAGGGGAGAATTTTTGAATGGCACACAGTGAGCTGGAGCCCTTTGTGCCATTCAAAAAATAGCCGTATGTGGTCATAAGCCACATTTAGGAGCGCCTATGTCACTAACAAGATCCCACTCAGTGTGCTGCAGCCAGGAGCTATGGACACCTCGACAGCAGGAGCAACCAGTCGCATAGGAACATGGGTGCGGGGAGGAGCGATTCACCCCGGGCGGCAATGTTTCTGGGGTGTCCCGGCTTGTAACCACACCCCCATGCTCCCTGGTCACGCTCCTGCACGCCTGGCCACGCCCTGGCTGTGCCCTCGCACACCGCAGCCACACCCCCACACATTGGCTATGCTCCTCATGCTGTAGCCCCCCCACATACTCCAAGTACCACCACTGGGGGAAACAGTAGATTTGTTACTGAAGAGGCAGTGAACCTGTCTTCATTCTGTGGCCATTCCTAGCACAAATGCTCAAGGTTGTATGGGATAGGAGTTCAGTTGCAGGAAAGATCTTGTATAACCCAGAGCATCTGTAGTAGGAGCTGCCATAAAACTGAGAGTGGATTCACTGCCCTGTTTCCAGGATCAATGGAGTATCCCAGTGGTTCTTAACCTGGGGTCCATGGAGCCCTCAGAGGGGGTCTGCAAAGCCTTGCCGCTGGAAACCAACAGCAGCGGCAGTAACAGGGATGCAGCAGCGTGTGTGTGTGTGTGTGTGTGTGCTGGTGTCGAAACTACTCCCTTGTTTGCAAATGTGCGGGCAATATGGGTACACAGAAATACATCTGCCTGCCCCCACTGCTACATCCTTGATGAAATGGACACAGTGGCAGGCGTGTGTGTATCTCCGAAGTGCTCCCTCATTTGCAAACAAGGGAGCAGTTTCAGCACTCGCACACACACCCTGTTGCCACGTCACTGATGAAAGGGACATGGCAGCAGGCATGTGCACATACCTAAATTATGCGTCTGGAGACCAGGGCTTGAATTCTCACTCAGCCACAGAAACCCACTGGATGACTTCAGGCAAGTCACATTCTCTCAGCCTCAGAGAAAGGCAAAGGCAACAAACCTTGCCAAGAAAACCCCCATGATAGTTGTCTCTGGGTCACCATAACTCATTTTTCAAAAGGGAGTGACATGATGGCTAGAAAGAATCTCCTCCTATTAGCAGCACTTTGTTGTTGTGTGGCTTCAAGTCACTTGTGACTTATGAACCCTTCGCAGGGTTTTTTTCAAAGAATCATAGAGTTGGAAGGGACCACAGGGGCCATCTAGTCCAACCTCCTGTACGGTGGCAAAGGTTTTCGCAAGGTTTGTTCAGAGGGGGTTTGCCTTCCTCTGAGGCTGAGAGAATGTGACTTGCTCAAGATCACTCAGTCTCTTAGCAGGGATTTGAATCCTAGCTTCCAGAAGCCTTAAATAAGTAAGTATATATTTGAATATTTAAGTCTGAATGTAGATATTTAAATCTTGAGTTAAGTCTTGAGGGGGTCTCCAGCAACAAATTATTTTTACAAGGGGTTCCGGGTAAAGAAAAGGTTAAGAACTAAATCAGCCACAAGAAGGGTCAGCCACTTACCTGCATGCCAGGGAGAAGAAAAGGAACTGGACGCCTTTCCAACATCAGCAGACTTCAACTCTCGCCGACACATTTTGGGGTCCATTTAGATGAAATATACCCTGTTGGAAATTGGTACGTATGAATGTTCACAACCATGTGTGAATTTTGTGCACGCTGATGGAGCCATTCACGGGTGGGTGTAGGCAATTCCATTCAAGTGATCATCAGTTATGTCTTCCTGGGTTGCTGGGATTTTGGACAATCATAAAATTAAGCACATCACGTCCTTAGTCCTCATCTCCCACACATACTAAGCCAAAGGATGTACTACTCAACAAAAAGCATATTTGTCCCCCGCTTTCCACTCTTGGCTTCAGCCCAAACATTGAGAAAGAGCTATATATCAAGCACTGAACCTATGGCCATTTCTGCACTAGTCTGTTATAGTGCTATGATTCCACTTTCAACATCCTATGGAACCCCGGGGTTTGCAGTTTAGGGAGGGGCAGGTTGCAAACCCTAGGATTCCATAGAAAGTTCAAAGTGGAATAATAGCAGTATAACAGGCTAGTGCAGAAATGGCCATGTTAGAGAAAGGTTCAAATACCTTGGTAACTTCCTTAAAGTTCAGATTAAAACACAAAACAACTGGGACATGGAGCAATGGCTTCAACTTCATGAAAAGATATTCCATCTAAACATTAGGAAAAACTTCCTGATGGTAAAAGCAGTTTGACAGTGGAATTCACTACTGTCTGGGAGTGTGGTGGAGTCCCCTTGTTTGGAAGTTTTTAAACAGAGGCTGGGTGACCATCTCTCAGAAATATTCAAATGGTGTATTCTTGCATATCTGGAATTAGATTTGATGGTCCTTGTGGCAGTCACACAGGGACTGGGGAACAAGGGGGGCGGTGCGCCCTGGGCAGTATTTTTTGGGGGTGCCACCACTTGGGCAGTATTTTTTGGGGTGCCACCACTCCTTGCCCGCCTCCCCATGCACTGTATCCCACCCTCACATGCTGTAGCTCCTCTCCCATGCACCATAGCCCCACCCTGTGCCATAGCTCCTCCCCATGCCCTGTAGCCACGCCCACACATGCAGCAGCCATGCCCATACATGCCATAGCCCCGCTCCCACACCTTTATTCCCCACCCCTACCCCACTTGCGCCAAACTACACTACTGCCTTGTGGTCTCTTCCAACAATTCTGTGATTCTAATTAACTGCTCCACTGACATATAAATCCTCAACTGCCATTGATTCCCATACTTGCCCTTTGATTACAACACCCAGAATCCCCCAGCCAGCATAACTCACTGGCTCATGGAAATAGATGAGTTAGTGTGGTCAACTGTGGCACGAGTTGGCCCTTCACCTGGTGCCCTTCTCAGATACGTGGCGGTTCCACCTCCAGCCAACATGCCCCACACCGCTGGAGGGTACCAGAAGAGAGAGAGGATGGGTTCAGAAGAGACTCAGTTGGGCACCACAAGCAAGAAATCAATTGCTGCCTGAGGTTCATAGACCTTCCAACCTCAACCAGTATTTCCACCAGTGAAAAGACCATAACCTGGACACTGAGGCAGGAGATGAATTTATTTTCCAGGTTTCCATCCAGTTTCATTTTCCCTACTGTCCTTTTTCATGTTAGCTATGATTTTTCCACCATACTGTACATTGTTGTAGCATTCTGTATAATGGTGATTTTGCAAAAATAGTTTGATGGGAAAAGGTGGAATAGAAGTCTAACAAACAAGCCACACAATTGAATCTTGTGTCTTTTGGAAACAAAAGAAACTTAAGAAATGTTAAGAAAGATTTTTGCCTAAGAATATGAGGTACGAGCTTCCTGATGGTAAGAGAAGTTGAACAAGGGCTGCCTTGAAAGGGGATGGGAGTCCCCTTCCCTGGAGGTTTTTAAGTAAAAGTTGGATTTTAAGCAAAAGTCCATCTTTGAAGGATGGCTTAGTTCTGGATTCCTGCAATGCCCAAAGGTTGGACTAGATGACCCATTGGATTTTTTCCAACTCTACAATCCAATGAAAACAATAATCAGGTCTTACCTGCTGGGCAAAGTTTGAGAGTATCTTACTCTCAGTCTAGGAAGGTCAATTTTGGGTGGGTTTCGCCCTTACGTCTCAACGTTCTGAAGCTAAACTCTTTAACCGACAAAAGGCAATGGATCTGGAGAAATCTTCACCACAATGGCTGAGGATGGAAAAGGGTTGGTCAAGGTAGGAGGAGGAACACTATAGACACTGTTGGCTCAAGCCACAGACTGTTGACCAGTGATCCAGGGAAGGAGCTGGTCAAGATGAAGTTAGGTGGCAGTTAATGATGTCATAATGGGCAGCGGAGTTACTCAGCAAGGCAACCAGTGACAAAAGGCTGACATAGGCTTAGCTCCAAGAGACCAACAGAATCCTCCCTACTTGCTTCTGGTGAGCTTGTCCTGCCCAAGCTGATCTGAATTATGAAAAACTGGCATCAGGTAGCAATTGCAGCTGATGGTTCTCCTAGCAGAGGGATGGGTATCATATTGGAAGGATAGCTCTTGTACAATAAGAAGCTAAATTGAAGAATCATAGAGCTGGAAGACCACCCAAAGAGACATCCAATCCAACTCCATTCTGCCTTGCTCGAAGATACTGCCAAAGCACTCCCTTTGACAGATGGCCATCCAGCTTTTCTTTAAAAACCTCCAAAGAAGGAGAATCCACCTCATTCCCTGGCAGTATAATCTACTGTTGAACTGTTCTTTCCATCAGGAAGTTCTTCCTAAGGTTTAGGTGGAATCCCTTGTTCTATAGTTTGGAGCCATTGCTCTGTGTCCTAGTCTCTGGAGCATCAGAAAACAAGCTTGCTCCGTCCTCCATATGACATCCCTTCAAATATTTAAACATGGCTATCATGTCACCTCTTCACTTTCTCTTTTCAAGGTTAAACATGCCTAGCTCTAAGCCACTCCTCATATGGCATGGTTTCCAGGCCTTTTACCATTTTGGTCTCCCTCCACAGCACATGTTCCAGCTTGTCAATATCCATCATGAATGGTGGTGCCCAGAATTGGATACAGTATTCCAGGTGAGGTCTGACCAAAGCAGACTATCACTTCTCTTGACATAGACACTGTGTTCCTCTTGATACAACCTAAAGTCTCAAAGGCTTTTTAGCTGTTGTGTCTTGCTGTTGACACGTGCTCTGTTATGAATGGTGAATCCAAGTTTCAGTCCAAACTGTACAAGAATGATCCAAAGTGCTGAAAACTCTCCCCAAAGGGGTTCAGCACATAGAATCATACAATCATAGAAATGTAGAGTTGGAAGAGACCCCAGCGGCCATCCAGTCCAACCCCCTGCCATGCAGGAACACCCTCAAAGCACTCCCGACAGATGGCCATCCAGCCTCTGCTTAAAAACCTCCAAGGAAGGAGACTCCACCACACTCCGAGGCAGCAGATTCCACTGCCAGACAGCCCTGACTGTCAGGAAGTTCTTCCTGAGGTTCAGTTGGAACCTCCTTTCTTGCAACTTGAATCCATTGCTCCTTGTCCTGGTCTCTGGAGCAGCAGAAAACAAGCCCCCTCATTCCTCTACATGGCATCCCTTCAAATATTTAAACATGGCTATCCTGTCCCCTCTTAACCTTCTCTTCTGCAGACTAAACATACCCAGCTCTCTAAGTCTATCCTCATCGGGCTTCATGGCTTCCAGGCCTCTCACCATTTTGGTCGCCTTCCTCTGGACTTGCTCCAGCTTGTCAATATCCGTCTTGAATTGGGGTGCCCAGAACTGGATACAGGATTCAAGATGGGGTCTAACCAAAGCAGAGTAGAGTGGTACCAGTACCTCCCTCGATCTAGACACCATACTCCTATTGATGCAGCCAAGAATTGCATTGGCTTTCTTGGCTGCTGCATCACACTGTTGACTCATGTTCAGCTTTTGATCTATGAAGACTCCTAGATCCTTTTCACACATACTGCTATCCAGCCATGTGTCCCCCATCCCATATTTCTGTATTCCATTCTTTCTACCTAAGTGTAGGACCTTACACTTCTCTCTGTTGAATTTCATTTTGTTAGCCTCGACCCAGCTCTCCAATCTATCCAGGTCTTTTTGAATTTTGATCCTGTCCTCTGGCGTATTAGCAAACCCTCCCAATTTGGTGGCACTTTTAGAATCTGAACTGAAACCTAGGGCATTGGCTGCCAATCGTGGGTAGATTTAAAAAGGGGCATCCCATCTTGCATTTGGCACATTTCAAGGGTTGCACTGAAGATTCTAGCCCCAAAGTGGGTGCAAATTTAAGACCTCAGTAAATAAAATCTTTTGGATGGACAAACTTTTGGAAGGACACTCAAATACCACCAGACTACTGGGTGCCTTCCAAGTGTTACACTACAAATCCCATCATCCCCAGCCAGCAAGTCATTGGCTGCTTGTGAATTTATCACTTTCCTTCCCACTACTATAAAATTATAGTTTTATATAACTATACTATATAAAATATATAGAAAAACATCCTTTAACAAAGATTTAAAATAAGCTGAAGAGTCAATTTTAAGAACGAATGACCATCCTTGATGAGTGATCCATCTGGTCCATGGACTAATGTTTAAGTCTCCATTCTTCTGCATGTGCTGGCAGATGCAGTATTTTGCACACTGGCTGTTGTTGTTGCATGCCTGCCAAGTTGTTTCTGACTTATGGTGTCCCTAGGGTGAACCTCTCATGAGTCTTTTTGGCTAGATTTCTTCAGTTGGTGTTTGCCTTTGTCTTCCTCTGAGAGAGTGTGACTTGCCCAAGATCACTCAGTGAGTTTCCACCCTGGTCTCCAAATTCATAGTCCAACACTGAAGAAAAGCTGCAAAGTCCAATAGGTCTTCATGAAGCTGGTGCATTAGGGATTCTGCCTATTTGTATCCACAGCAATTCCTGATGCTTTGGCTGTATTTTCTGCTGTAGCAAACAACCACACATCGAAACAACATGGTCCACAGAACAAAAGAACTTTTTAACGCCCAAGTATGAAACTTCAAGAGATCTGGGGCCCACGTATGCCTCAACTTTGACCTTGAGATCTGTATCCACCTACCCCATGTTCCTGTATGAGCTGTAAGATAAGAAATATGTTAAGCCTGCTGCATTTTAACAGTTTGCTATTATGCATGCTGGGCTTTACAGTCCCTTGGAGATGTGCTCTGTTTTCTTGAAGCAGTCCATTGTTTGTTGTTGGAGCTCTGCTACGCAGTTTCTTGAAATGCACTTACTAAAAGCTGAGACTGATAAGCAGTCACATATTGAAACAAATGGCTTGTACAGCTTATTTGGCAGAACACCAGCAACAGATGTGCATATGTGTGTATGTGTATGAGAGAGAATGAGGCAGAAGCTTCACTGTTTTCTCTTCCTGCTTATTCAGCATTTTTAAGCCAATCTGTTTTAGAAACATTATGGTTACTGAAAATAGAATCATAGAATCATAGTGTCATGTCTACGGCAGAGCAGGCAGTAATTCACAAGCAGCACAACTCCTGCTCATGAGGTGAGAGTTAAAAGAATGTCCAAACAGAAAGGCAGCCAAGAGCAAACAAATCCAAAGGGGCAACTCCAAACCATAGTCCAAACAGGTAGAGTTCCAAAACAACCAGATCCAAGAGCACAGCACAGGGTTTCAGGGCCAAAGAGACCAATTGCTGACACTGGGAGGAAAGGCCAGCTGAAGTCCTCTTTTATCCATGGCTGTTGTTGCCACAGGTGTTCCCTCATTAGTGCTCGCTTGCTACTTAAACAGGCTGAGTGATGCAAGCCCTCCTTTTCATGGCATCTCTGCTGCAAGGTAGGTGTGTCAGCTATATCTTCCTCTATTTGTTCCCCTGTCTCAGGCCCTTGTTATTGTTGTGCATTATCTCCCCCTGGACCAGCTTCTGAGGACACTTCAGCCTGCGGGGAAGCCTCTGCCGCGGAGTCAGAATCCTCCTCCTCGCTGCCACAGTCTCCAAGGCAGGGCGTGACACATAGAGCTGAAAGACCTCAAGAGTCATCCAGTCCAACTCCCCCTTCTGCCATGCAGGAATAGATAAAGCATCCCTGACAGAAGGCCATCCAGCATCTTTTTAAAAACTTCCAAAGAATGGGATCCATCACACTCTGAGGCAGCCTATTCCACTGTCAAACTGCTCTTACCATTAGGAAGTTCTTCCTAATGTTTAGAGGGAATCTCTTTTCCTGGGTTGAAGCCATTGCTCCATCTCTTAGTCTCTGGAGCGGCAGCAAACAGGCTTCCTCCATATTGACATCCCTTCAAATATTTAAAAATAGCTATCATGTCACTTCTTAACCTTCTCTTCTCCAGGCTGAACATACCCAGCTCTCTAAGCTTGCTCCTCCTGGGCTTCATAGTTTCCAGGCCTTGTACCATTTTGGTTGCCCTCCTCTGGACACATTCCAGCTTGTCAATATCTTTCTTGAAATGAGGTGCCCAGAACTAGACATTGTATTTCAGGGGGGACTGACCAAAGCAGAATAGAGTGGTACCCTTGATGCAGGCACCATATTCTTATTGATGCAGCCGAGAATCGCATTGGCTTTTTAAACTGCTGCAGCACACAGCTGATTCGTGAGCAGCTTCTGGTCTACTAAGACTCCTGGATCCCCTTCACATCTACTGTGGTCAAACCAGGTGTCACTCATATCTGTGCATTTCATTTTTTCCTTCTGCCCAAGTGTAGTACTTTTCACCTCTCTGTTGAAATTCATTTTGTTAGTTTTGGCCTAGCTCTCCAGTCTGTTAACGTCATTTTGAATTCTGATCTTGCCCACTGGGGTGTCAGCTACCCCCTCTAATCTGGTGCTGCTGCTCCAGAGAACAGAACACACCTTGAAGGATTCAAATTATAAGAGATTCCATCTGAATACTAGGAAAAATGTCATGATGCTAAAAACAGTTTTGACAGTGGAGTGGATTTTCTCAGACAGTGGTGGAGGTTGGGTGGGCATTTTTCAGGGGTGCTTTAATTATGCATTCCTGCATGGCAGAGGATTGGACTGGAGAGCCTTTGTGGTCCCTTCCAACTCTATGATTCTATCATTGTGATGCCCAACTCTGTTTTAAAAAGTACTGGTATAATCTACTATATAAAAGTCAAAGTTTGTAAGTGAGTTTCTCTGTATAATTGGCCGACTGTGAAGATTCTATGGAATCCTGGGGTTGGCAGTTCAGGGAGGGGCCTTCAGAATTCTCAGCCAGAGAGCTCAGGCTGGTTGCTATGGAGATGAGGCCTAGCTGCAAGGAGGAGGGCAGCATATTCCCTCAGGAACCCAAACTCTGTATCTTCATCTCTGAATACAGATTGGATTGGGGAATATGGGGAAAAGTTACACGTACTGGACAAGACAGATTGGGGAATTAAAGACACAGGATCTCAAATCTGTGTATTTCAATCACATCTAATTCCTAAGGTAAGGTAATTCCTAAGGTATTTTCTCACAAGAATTACTTATGAGAAAATAAAATCCCAGGCAGCACCGGGTAAATATGCTAGTAATATAATAAAAAAACAAAACAAGGCTAGTGTTCTAGATCAACTACTTATCTACCTTAGTTAAGGTAGTGCATTTTTAAATAGAGTTGCTTGTAGAGTTGCAACCTCTCTCACCAAATACTGACTTATTGGGTAGCAGCTGCTGCAAGCAACAGGGTTCTGTTCCCCTGTTAATCACCAGACTGAGGTTTCCACCACTTCCCTCCAGCGATCTCTGATGTGACAGCCAGAAGCAGAATCCTTGTTGCAACTCTTTGCACCTGAGATTGCCTGCAGGAGGGGTGGGTGTGTATTTCATTCGTCTGCACCCCGACTGATAGGAGAATAACCCCTGTTGCTTGCAGTGGCTACTGCCCAGTAAGTGAAAATTGGGGGACTTTTATGATCCGTGTCTGTTCCCTATACTGTTGAACTTGTAGGAAACATGAATAAGAATCAGTTCTGAATGTGTAACTCCAGTTTATGCATTTGTTAATCGTGATTGTGAATTCCAGCCAATGCTAGAAAGGCAAAAAGCAAAAGAAAACCCCCTTTGTGGTACGACATTCCTAAGACAAGCCAGTTTTCCAGGGAATTCCTGGCACTCAAATTCTCCCCAAGACACCCTCCATCACCCAGTACCACCCCACTTCTGTTTCTTGACAGACATGAATTTGTATTAGACAACGACTCCGTTCTCTCCAAAATAGAATAGAATATTTATATATTAATGTAACATTTCTCTTTACAAAATAAATCCAACAGCAAGCAATGGGCATAATGGTTGGAAGCGAGGCAGACGGGAGGGGGGACAGCGCAAGCCAACTTGGAGCTGCCAGCATCTGTGGGAGAAGAGGGGGTGCAATTCTCAGTACTGGGGAGGTCAATGCATATGGGTTTGGCCCAGCATTTCACAGTGGCATTCCCCAGCCACTGTCTATTATGTCTCTGTTCCATCACACGTGGCCTTGGAGGTGGCTCTTGTTCCAAAGGCCTGGAAGGAGAGGATCTGCTGGAGAGGACCTGCCATGGAAGCCCACTGTAGGCCAACTGCTTCTGCTCTGGAGGACAATTGTTGGTCACCGCCTGCAGAGATAAAAAAAAATTAACAAGTGAAAGCAACTGAAAGCCATGACACATGCAGATTTGGATGAAACCACAGACTCAAAGAGTTGGAATTGACCACAAGGGCCACCCAGTCCAACTCTGTTCAGCCATACAGGAAGACACAGTCAAAGCATTCCCAACAGTTTCTCTTTAAGAACCTCCAAAGAAGGAGACTCCACCACATTCTGAGGCAGCGCATTCCATGGTCAAACTGCCCTTACCCTCAGGAAATTCTTCCTGAAGTTTAGGTAGAATCTCTTTTCCTCAAGTTTGAAGCCATTGCTCCATGTCCTAAGCCATTTCCTCACTAGCCTGTTATAGTGCGATGATTCCACTTTCAACATCCTCTGGAATCCTGGGGTTTGCAGTTTTGGGAGGGGCCGGAACTGGCCCTAGTGTTCGGAGCAGCAGAAAACAAGCTTGTTCCATCCTCTATATGACATCCCTTTCAATACTGAAGGACAGCTATCAATTCACTTCTTAACCTTCTCTTCTCCAGGCTAAACATACCTCCCTAAGCTGCTCCTCGTAAGACTTCCTGGTATTCAGGACTTTGACCATTTTAGTTGCCCCCCTCTGGGCATATTCCTGTTGTCAGTATCCTTCTTGGATCTTGGTGTCCAGAACTGGACACAGTACTCCAGCTCAGGTCTGACCAAAGTAGAATATTCTATGCTGCCTTGGTCAAGCTTCATCTGGAATACCACATCCAGTTCTGGCCATCACAATTCAAGAAGGATTACTGAAGTCCTAAAGCAGATATTGGTAACTGGATTCCCAGGAGAACTTGGAGGGCTGCATCTCCTCTCTCTACCCACTCCAGGAGGGGAAAAAAAGCCCCTAGGCTTGTGCCTCCAGGGCAGTGGTTCTCAACCTTCCTAATGCTGCGACCCTTTAATACAGTTCCTCATGTTATGGTGACCACCAACCATAACATTATTTATTTATTATTTACAATGCAGTGCTTTTACAAGGCAGCGCTTTTCCGGGGGGCGAGCTGCGCAAAGGCCACCTCGCCGGCCAGGAACGGGGGGTGGGCGGGCAGGGAGGGAAAGAGGAGCCACGCCTCTCCCCCGGGGAAAGACTACGAGAACCCCCTGGGCTCTGCTTCTGCTTCGCTCTCATTTCCGCTGGGGGGGCAGTGTGGTAAAAGTTTCCAGAGTGTCGACCCTGGCTGGACGGGAGAAATCCCAGCGCCTTTGTCTTTTGCGCCCGGCACAACTCGCCCCCCAGAAAAGCGCTGCCTTGCGGCCCCCTGGCCCTTCCGCAGCTCCCCCCTCTGTGGTGAGTGGGGCAGGGGCTGTGGCAAGGAGGGGGCCTGCCCCCCGTGCTGCCGCCGACCCCCCAAACTGACCTACCAGACGGGAGGTTCTTCCGGTAATGGAGAAGGGGAGCGATTTCAGTCCCCTCTGAACAGGAGGCAGGAGGATGCAAGCGCGTAGCTCGCGCTTGCGCACCACCACTCCTGCTGTGGCGACGCTGTGGCCGCATGCGCTCCCATCAAAGGGGGCAGGAAGATACGAGCATGTGGCTTGTGCTTGCGCACCACCACCAAGGAGGGAATGGAGCCTAAGACCATCAGAAATATGTATTTTCTGATGGTCTTAGGCGACCCCTGTGAAAGGGTCGTTCGACCCCCCCAAAGGGGTCGCGACCCACAGGTTGAGAACCGCTGTTTTAAAAGAAATCATTTTTAAAAAATCATTTTTTTTTAACCTCAGTGGACCCTGGGGAAGCATTCAGCCCCTGAGCCACACTTTCCTTATCCCTAGTCTACAGAAAAAATAAAAATTGCTGTCAATGCCAAGCCTCCCCCCAGGACAACATGGGTCATTTTTAGTGTCACTGTTTGCTGCCCAGTCTCAACCTGCCCAAATTCTAGATGCCTCCTCAGATGCCCATAGAAGGCTCTTCTCATAGCTCTGGATCTGCCCTCCTTGCCAAGTCTCAGGGCACCAACCCGCAGGGAGGGCGTTCCCCGCTCCAGCCCGCAACAGGGCACCCAAGTGAGGGGCTTCTCTTACTTGAGCCGAAAGGCGCTGTAGGGGTCCAGCAGGTGGGAGCTGGCCTGCTCCAGGTTCCAGTCGAACATCTCCAGAACCTTCTGGCACTCCAGCCGGGTTTTGAGGCCCAGGCAGAAGAGCTGCTCCACCTGTGGAGAAAAGGCACATGGCCGAGGGGTTTGGTTCAGTTCAGATTTAATTGCTTCCAACCATAGTAAAAACAAAGAAGTTATACAAATATCAGATCACAAAGTTAAACAATAAAATACAACACAGAACTTCCAACACCATTTCTAACACAACTAAGCTTACTAGTAAGAATTAAATTGTATAAAATGAAGCCAGAGGGGAGTAAAACTTCAGACTTTTGGGAATGCCTTGCATGGGCCTTAGCTAATGGCATTAAGAAAGATGCAGCTGTTCTAGTGATATTAAAATCTTTATTAAAAAGTAATAATTCTTATTTTTTGGGGGGGCAGACAGACCACTCATTTTTAATAGATAACAACCCTACAAAGTATTTTTTCTCTAATTCCTTTTGACAAATGACAACTAAAAGAATAGTGTGTGTGTGTGGGGGGGGTCTTCAACTTCATCCAGACGACAACAGTGTAAATGGTAACAGGGGAGCTGCAGTCAAAGCAGAGTAGGACATTCTGGGGCGCCCCAAGAGATGTTACTGCCTGAGGTGCATGCACAACTGGCAGCCCCTCTCCAATCAAGTTGCACTCAGGATGTGTAGAATGCTTGCAGATGTCCTCAGGCTCATTAAGCTAACATGAATTAGCAAATGTGCAGTTGACTGCGTTTTCAAGGCATAATGTCTGTATGATTTTACGGACATCATATGGAGACTGAGAAAATAATCAACTGCAATGAGTATTTGGTAACGCATGCATTTTTTTGTGAAAAAAAATATTGCACCAGAAATGTGGTTTGGATGGCCATCTGTCAAAGGGAGTGCTTTGATTGTGTCTTCTTGAATGGCAGAAGCAGGTTGGACTGGATGGCCCTGGGGGAGGTCTTTTCCAACTATAATTTTAAGCTGCTTTTACCTTTAGGTACTGGATGGCCTTTTGCACATTCCAATTGTGGTTCTGCAGTGCTGCCTGGCACTCCTCCGTGGTGACGCCATGCACTGTCTCCTGGACCTGGCGAGTGGCACGGGAGAGACAGAGAAAACATTGCTATATTTCTGTAAAACTCCTCTTTATTCATACACACATAACAGAAACCCACTGGAAAACTGGAAACCACATACAGTGGCAGCTGGTGGTTTTGAAGAGTAGTGATGAATATGTTCTGGGCTTCAGTCTGAATTTTAAAGGAGCTCTCCAAAGTGCTGAGGCCATTTAGGCTGTTTTAAGAAATGAAATCTTCTTCTAGACATCTCAAGATTCTCACTCTTTTTCACCCTGGACCCTTTAAAGTTCAGTCTAAAACTTGGAACAGCTTCACTATCCCACTGACACCCAAACCACCTACAAATCTACTTTACAACTACTGTTTTTAGAAAAAGGAAAATGAGGAGGTGGGGCTTAGGGACACTGGGACAGGGAACCAAATGAGTACCCAGCTTGTTGGGGGCATGTATAGAAATACATGCTATTTGTAAGTTGTTTGCCACCTCGATCCATATGGAGAGGTGGGATACAAATAAATTAAAAAAAAAAAGAACCCCTTCCCCAACAAGTTCCCACAGAATCGAAAAGGTTTTGCAGGGATTTTAAGAAAAAGAAATTGGGGAGAGACACAGTCTTTCCATTGGCCCAAACTTGTGAAACGAGTGGAATGTACATTGAACTGGTGAAAAGTTCTATGTCGGGGGGAGCTTGCTTTAGTACAGGATTGACCCAGAGCTTGGAAAAGAGGTGGGGTGATTGCCAGCATGAATCCGAGGGCAGAGAATGCTCTTCTTCCATGAGCTAATGGACTTAAATTGCAAGAAAAGAAATTCCACCTAAACGGAGACTGGATGGCCATCTGTTGGGAATGCTTTGACTGAGCATTCCTGGATGGCAGAATAGGGTTGGACAAGATAGACCCTGGGGTCTCTTCCAACTCTAAGATGTTATGATTCTATGGAGTGCAATTCCCAGCATCCCTTGAGCTGGTACTGGCTAATGTACATTAGTCCATTTGGAGAGGGCAGTTGGCCAAAAAGTATGCAAACATTTGGGAAAGGGAGATCCTGAACTAGGGAGGCCTTTGACCTTGACCCAGCAGTACTAGTTCTTACTCTCTTATGCTTACAGATGAGGAGGGTATCTTAACTGACTTATTTAGCTCTTTGTTCTCAGTACTGGCAAAATCAAGAGTAATGGACTCAGCATAAAACACACACATTATGCTTAGAAGTCGTACGGGTTTTAGAATTCAGTTATGATTCACTGTTGTTGCTGTTATTCCTTTTATTTATATTCCACCACTTCAAAGGATTATTCTTAAAATGCAATTAAACTACCAAGAACAAGAACTACATTGAAAATAAACATCTGTTTTTAAAAAAATTCATCACTCTATGAAAAGCCCTTCATTCCAAAACAGTCAGCCTATCAGAATAAGGCCATTTCCACATTGCATTGTTATAGTGCTATTATTCCACTTTCAACATCCTGGGGTTTGTAGTTTACCGAGGCCAAAGAGCTCTCTGGCCGAGAATTCTAAACACCCCTCCCTAAACTGCAAACCCCAGGATTGCATAAGAGGACACAAATACAGTATTCAAAAGCTTATAGAAAAATGGGTAAAGTTCCATGGGTAAATCACGTTATTGCATTTCTTAACGAAAGAAAGATCTCTTGATTAAATAAGTTTGTATTTGAAGCTAAGAAAGCACAAAATAAGGTGTGCTCAACATAGAAAATGTTGAATATAAGGGAATTTCATTGGTGGAATGTTAGCGGGAAGATATTAGACAAAGGTTTGGCAATGGAGGTCAAAAACTCAACCTTATAATTTTCTATGTGAACTCTAAAGAAAGATGAATATATATCTATGTATGAGAATTCTAAGTTATGTAAACAAGTCTGTAAATCTATATAATTTTCTTTTTTATCATTTGTATATTTATTTTAATAAAAATAATGGGGGGGGGAAAGAAAGTGGAATACTAGCACTATAACAGTGTAGTGTAGGGAGCCCTGGTGGCACAGTGGTTAAATGCCGGTACTGCAAGCCACAAGGTTGTGAGTTCGATCCTGCCTGGCTCCAAGGTTGACTCAGCCTTCCATCCTTTTGCAGGTCGGTAAAATGAGTACCCAGCTTGTTGGGGGCATGTATAGAAATGTATCGAAATACATGCTATTTGTAAGTTGTCCGCTGCCTCGATCCATATGGAGAGGCGGGATACAAATAAATAAAAATAAAAATAGTGCAGAAATGGCCTAAGTCTTTGCCTGCTGATGAGCAGACAGGAAGAAGGGGTCATATTGCCTTCCCTATGAAGAAAGTCCCAGAGCCCAGGGGCAGCCACTGAGAAGGCCCTCTCTCGTGTTCCCACCAGATGCCCCTCTGCGAGGCTCAGGTCTGAGAGAAGGGCCACTCCTGAAGATCTCAGGGCTTGGGGAGGACGCGGTCTTGTCAGAAAGTCTGGGCCAAGATGGCCAACTGCATGGGGGAGTTGGGGTCCAATTTCTCCATGGATTCCCATGGAGGCCACCTCCCTTCAGCAGTCCATATCAAGACCTAAGGTAGCATCTTCTTTCTACCTTCTGTTACCTTATTTATCAACAACCAAAAATATTTTCCCTCTTCTCAAGGTGGGCATATCCAGCAATAAAAGAGAAGAGAACTATTGGGTTTTTATTTAGAGAGGCTTGAAATCATTTGAAAGTTATATACTGTTGAAAAGAAGAATGGAAGTAATCTCTTTTTGTATTTTTTAATCTTCTTTTCCTTTTTTCTTTCTTCTCCCTTTTTTTATGTATTTGTGGGATTTTAGTGTATTTGAAAACTTCCAATAAAAACATGACCAAAAAAGACCTAAGGTATAGATGTCATTCTTTCCTTGACAGATACACAGAGTTACCTTGCAAAAGAATTTGGGCTTGCCTTCTTTTTGAAAGCTCAGTGCTTGAGTGTGACTTTCAATTTGTGTCTGCTAAGCAGAGGGCAGGGGTGGGTTGAGGTGGGGTGGATGGGACAGGACAGAACTCTGCCAACGGGCGGGCAGGGTTCACTCACCAGTCGTATCTTATCCGAAGGGCGAGGACCCTCTGAGCCATCATAGATGATCTTCTGAAGGCCACAAGTGGCCTTGAAGGTGACATTGCTGTTGTTGGATGAGAAGTTGGCTCGGTAGTCCGGCTGTTGCTGGATCATGGGCCGCACGGTGGCTGTGGTGACTACCCTGGCTGGAGCAGGGGCTTCCTCGGGGTTCTTGGCCTCCTTGAAGAACTTCTCGTACTTGTCCAGGTAAGGTGGGCGCTCCGGGAGCAGGTAGTAGTGGGTATTGCTGACTTTCCGTCCATCTTTGACAATGGGCAGAATGCAAGGTCCTTTGGCACACTCCTTCCCTTGAGCCTGGATCACCTTGGGCGTGGCGTATTTGGGGTCCAAAGCGAAGCTCTGGGTCGTGGGCATGGGCTGCTTCCCAGGTGATGTGGACAGAAACGAGCCCAGGGAGAGCGGGGAGCAGAGGTTGGTTCGGGGCTGCGGGGATCCGGCCTGCAGGGCCCGGGGACTAGGGGTCCTAGAGCTCGGTTGGGACAAGGGGTCTCGTGGAGGGATCTGGGGCGGACGATCCTCCTCTCCCCCAGAGGCCGGAGAGAGCTCCCCGGACCAGCGGCTATGCTCGTTCCTACGGAGAGGTCGGGGCAGGATAGGGACGCGAGGAGGGATCTGAGGCTTGTCCTCCCCTGGGCTGGGCGTGGAGGCCACAGAGGTGGCCCCTAAAGGAACATTCAGATGCTTCATGCACTCCTGCTGCAGCTCCTGGAAGATCTCAGTTGTTTGGGCAGGGCTGGGTTGCTTGACTTCCTTTGGTGGCAGGAAGAGGTTGTCCTCTAATGGAAGAGACGGGCGGTCTCCCTCGGGCACATAGCCACTGTTGGTTTCCCCATTCTCCCAGCCTTTGCGCCCACTCCGTCGCCTCATCAGACCTTCGGCGCTGTTGATGGAGCACACCTCAAAGTCGTCCTCGTCTTGGGCCACATCGTCATAGGTGGGTGGCGGGGGCAGGGGGCGGGCGTCCCAGTCCACGACAGGGGTGGGGTGAAGGGGCCGGGGCAGGGCTTGTGTGGGGCTCTGAGGGGGTGTCTTGTCCAACAAGGAGAAAGCCTCCATGGCCAGCTTGGCTAGCGATGGGGCGCAGAGCTCCCCTATGGGGGAAGGGGTGGTGGGGACGGGCTCGTCCTCAAAGTCTATTAGCGTCACCTCGTTACCGGGCTGGACACCTCCCTTGGTATGTGGCAGCAGCAGTCTCTCACCCGCCCTGGTGCCCGACACACAGGCTGAGGGCTTTGGGGGCCGGAGGGCTCGTGAAGGGCCTGGCTTCTTCTTTAAGCAGAGGTGCTTGAGGCCGGCAGAGAGTGGGTTGTCCTCCTCGCTCACAGGGTCGTAGGTCGGTTCTGAAAAGCAAAGCAACCAGGTGAGGCCCTGGGCTGGAAAGTACCATCGATACTTGACTATAAGCCAATCGCTTGGGTAAACTGAGAGCAGGTTTTGGGCCCCAAATTACAAAATTTTGAATAAGTTGGATAAGTTGAAGGTGGAACATATCCCATAGCAATAGCAATGGGCATGTTCTTAGGCCCACATCTGGTTGCCTACCCCACACATTGCACAGCCATGATTTAGTTCCCTCCCCATCCATCTAGCCTTTACAGTGTACACAAATAGTTTAGCCTCCTAGAATAAGTTCTTTGGTTTGAGGTGTACCAAGACAGACTCTGGAGCCATTTCAGCAGCCTCAGCTTCCGCCTTCATTTGCCCCAAGCACCTTGACTCTTACGGAAACCAGCATTGGCCCACAGATAAGTCCACCCAGGTTCCCAGGGTAAAATTTCTAGACTTATAGGTCATTTCTGCACTGGACTGTTATAGCACTATTATTCCACTTGCAACGTCCTATGGAATCCTGGGGTTTGCAGTTTTGGGAGGAGCCAGCTGGCCCCTCCCGAAACTACAACCCCCAGGATTCCATAGGATGTTGCAAGTGGAATAATTGTGCTATAACAGTCTAGTGTGGAAATGGCCATAGTCGAGCATATACAGTAAGGGTTGGAAACCCTTTTTCAGCTCAAGGGCCAAATTCAATTTCTGAGAAATTCTTAGGGGTCATATTCTAATGGTGGGGAGGGCCAAAAGCAAAAAGGGAGACGCCGGACTAGCTGCATACTTCAGCCTGAAGTTCCCACTGTGAGTAACTAAGGTTTAGATGTGGTATTTCAACCTTTTTAGATGGGAGAGGGAAGTACAAAATCGGGGAAACAACTATCCCAGTTATTGGAAAAGTATCAAGGCTATCTGGAGATGCACAGAGTACCCGTTTTGGACCCTGATGGGACCAGATTCAGCCTCGGAGCTTTGCAGTTCTTCACCCTCACCTATATATAAAACAGGAAGCACTGGTTGGTTGGATGGTAACCCTTAGAAGTCAGCCTCCCCATCTCCGGTGTAGGTGATGAGCCCATGACAGAGAGTGATAGAATAAAGAGGAAACCCATCCTGAAGGGAACTTTTTAGCTTTCTCAGCAAAAATACTTTCACTCTCAACTCCACAATGCTGAACGATAACCAACCAACGATTCTGACTCTCTCTCTCAAGGGGCAAGCTTTACCCAGAAGGGAAGTAGCACACTGGTCCACAACCCTTCCCCGCAACTCCTGGTAATATCTAGTTGGAGGCAGTCAGCAAGGGACTTTTACTGCATTCTATTATTATTATTATTATTATTATTATTATTATTATTATTATTATTATTATTATTATTATTTTTAAATTTATTAATTTGTATCCCGCCTCTCCATATGGATCGAGGCGGTGAACAACTTACAAATAGCATGTATTTCAAAACATTTTCTATACATGCCCCCAACAAGCTGGATACTCATTTTGCCGACCTACGAAAGGATGGAAGCCTGAGTCAACCTTGGAGCCCGGCAGGATCGAACTCACAACCTTGTGGGCTTGCAGTACTGGCATTTAACCAGTGCGCCACCAGGGCTTCCTTAATAATTTTGCCCCTTTACCTCCCTCTCAAAACAAACTATAAGGGAAACAGACTGACTTTTAACTCCCTATTGTGAGGCAGGGCAGAGAGGCTCCTGACCTACCACACACCTCTCACTACAATCCAAACCACCCTATTTCAGAAGCAGAAATGGAGAGAACGAGAGAAAGGCACAGGCAGGCTGCAAAGAAACCTGAACTGCTCGGGGACCAAACAGCATTCGGCCTTGTATTTGGCTGCTTCTCCAGTCCTTGCATCACACACACACATGCATCTATCCCTTCCCCAACACACAAGCCATGCACTCTTCCACAGCCACCCACACCCCCAGGACTCTTGCTTCTGCAAGGTTAGTCTATGATCTGAAAACACAGCCTTGCTTGCAGGGATTAATTAACCCAACACTGGTGGGGTTGAGGGGAAACTGTGAGTGAGGAAATGAGAGAGAGAGGAACTTTGGTACCAAAGAGTAGGGATGCACACATGAAGCTCTGTAATCTCAGGTATGGCTCCCCAGGTGGGGTTTCCCAGATATCACTTTGATATCATCTCATTCGGCCTTAGCTGGACCTGCTCTCAGTCACCTCACTCCACGTGTTTGTAATTTCTCCGGACAAGCACGGACATGAGTGCGACCGCTAATTGCTTTCACATTCCAGTCTCTTTTTAGGCCAGCAACTTAAGCTTTGCTCCCAGCTTCAGGGAACTTCCCACGTGTACATTTCATAATAGCTGCGCGGCTCTCGGCAGAGCCAGTCCAGGAAATAAGTCATTTATATATTGGCTACACTATTATCATCAAGCGTTAAGCTCATCATGTTAAATTTGACCTTTCCAAATCCTTTGTCCAGCGCCAAAACTCCTTTTGTTCTCACCTGGCTTGCCATAGCCATAGGGTACCCTCTCCCCTATAAAAACCCCTCATTTTCAAACAGTCTTTGGACTACTTTGGACTGCCGTCCCACCCTGCTGCTGGCCTTCTAAGGGAACTCCCCTCAGCCATGCTGAGCTTTCTTCCTCGGAACCCCATCTCTCTTTCTCCAAGGACAATGAGACCAGGTGTCGTATCGCCTATCCTTAAGCTCTCCAATTCCGTTTCCCAGTTAGTTAGCATGTGTGTGTTATTTATTTTCTGCTGTTTTTCAATAAAACTGTTATTTTTGGTTACTTTTAAACTTGCTTGCCTGTTCCCTGACCTGAAGTCGTAGACATTGGGTTTTAAGATCCTTGCAAAGTTACCCTGCCTCTCGTTAGCCGAACAGTGTTCAAGCTAATTCTCCCCAATTTGGTATTTTATTTGGCAATCTGGGCGCCCCTCCCGGGACCCCCCAAAATTCAGGGTAACAGCTCCACTGTGTGAGGACGATCCCAGGTTCAACCTTTGCTGGCAACTACAGTTAAAAGGATCAGGAAAAAAGGCCCTGGGAAGCCATGGCTAGAGCAGACAATCAGAAAACAGGGATTGGCTAGAAACAGCAATGGATGCTATCCAAGTTGCTGAGCTTATTTTGGGGCTAAGGTTCAGCCGTTTTAAATTTCAGGATAAAATCTGGAGTGGAATCAATGCTCTGCTGACATGGAAACTGCCAGCTGCCACTGCTTGGAAAAGTTACTTCTCTTCAGATGACAATTCCCTGGCCATGCTGGTTGAGGGAATGGTTGCAGGAGTTGTAGTCACGCACCCCCCCCCCCGCAGAACTAACTTTTCCAAGCTCTGAGATGGACATATATTCTGGCCCAGCACAAGGCAGCCTTTAGGTGTTTGTTCAGTCTGGGACAGCCAATAAAATAAAAAAGATTGCCATCCAGCCGCTTTAAACACTTCCAAAGAAAGTGAATCAATCATACTTTAAGGCAGCCCATCCTGCTGTCAAACAGTTCTTACAGTAACAAAGGTCTTCCTAAAGTTTATGTGGAATCTCTTTCTTGCAATTTCATTCCACTTGCTTGTGTTCCAGTCTTTGGAGCAGCAGAAGACAAGCTTGCTTCATCTTCTACGTGACATCCCTTCAAATATTTAAAGATGGCTATCATATTACCTCTTAATCCTCTCCAAGTTAAACACACCCACTTCCCTAAGCCAGTGGTTCTCATACTTTGCTCCCTGAGATGTTTTGGGCTTCACTTCCCAGAATCCCTAACTACTGGCTGTGCTAGCTGAGGGTTCTGGGAACTGAAGTCCAAAACACCTGGAGGACCAAAGGTCGAGAACCACCACCTTCAGCCACTCCTCTTAGGGTTTGGTTTCTAGACCTAGGGTGAGTGTGCCCAACTACTGTGAGAAGGAAGAGAAGACATCCGACTCAGGGCTGCCACTTTTGGTGCCACCCAATGAATAAAAGAATCATGGTGCTGGAAACGATCCCAAAGGCCATCTAGTCCAACCCCCTGCCAGTGCAGGAATGCACTGCATAGAGTCACAAAGGCAAAACAACGACCATTTAACGCTGAGTGTAATGGTTAGGTTTTGCCCTCTGTTAATGCAGGGGTGGGCAACTGTTGCCTTTTTTTTTTTTTTATAATTTTATTAAACTATAACACAAAAACAAACGAAAAATAAAACACCATGTGTTATACATAATAGTGAATTAAAAAACAAACAAACAAACAAAACAAAACAAAAAAAATTTTTTCCTTCTTTTAAAGAATGCAAACTTATATTATTGTTTTTCCCTTCCCCTAAAATCATAAACTTGTTCAGCTTGTTCCATTCATACAACTTATACATTTTTGTTACGTATCTTCAATTCTTATTTTCATTATATTCATTTTTATTATTATACTTTCACTCTTAATTCAATATTTTTCACTCCCATTTAATCTCTTACTATTATTAATTATAAACTTATTACTTAATATCTCTAATAATAACTTCTCTCTAAAACCAATTACCTTTTAACTTTTCCCCCCCTTTTAAACATTGAACATCACATATCAAATTACATCTATAAATCACAAGTTTAACACACACAGATAATAAACAATATAAAAATACAAAATAAAAGATAAAAGTAATAATAATAAAAAAAAACCAACCCCCCAGAGCCAACTTTTTATTTAATCCACTTTCCAAAATTGCCATTCTTCTTTTAACAGGGTAGCATTACCATCTCTTTTCAGAACTTTTTCTAAAAATATTTTCCAAATTTCTTCAAAATCATTTGTTTTTACCAAACCTTTCATAAACCTAATTCTACATGTTAATTTATCATTAATTACAATTTTCCACACTTCTTTATACCATTCTTCTATTTGAAATTTTTCATTTGTCTTCCATTTTTTTGCTATTATTAATCTCGCTGCAGTTAACAAATTTGTTATTAATTCTTTCTTTGCCTGAGTACACTCTACCTTATTATATATGGACAACAACGCTATATTTGGACATACTGGTATTTCTAATCCAATAATCTCTTTTATCTCTTTAAAAACCTTTTGCCAAAATTCCTTTATCTTGTTGCAATTCCACCACATATGCATATATGTACCAATTTCTTGACATCCTCTCCAACACAATCTTGAATATTTCTCATCTATTTGATTTAATTTCACTGGAGTCAAGTACCATTTCCAAACTATTTTATAATAATTCTCTTTTATTCTTATTGATAATTTTTTTAAATGGCGTTGTTCCCAAATTTTTCTCCATTCTTGTATATCTATAGTTTGTACTGTCTCTTCCTCCCATATTTTTCTAAGATAATCCTCTTCTTAAAAGGCCTGGGCAACTGTTGCCTTTCAGATGTTTCTGGACTGTAACTCCCATAATCCTTCACCAATGGCCCTGCTGGCTAGGGATGATGGAAACTTCAGACCGAAAGCATCTGGAAGACCACATGTTCTCCATACGCTACAATACAGTGGACCCCTCTGTATATGCAATCTCCAGATCTGTGAATTCAAGCAAACATAAAAGTGTTGTGTCCTATACATAAAATGGCAGTGACATGTACGCAGATGGGCAGAAATGTCTGCATGCATGTTGCTACCCTTTAATAACATAGGACATGATCATCTTTGAGTTTTTTCTTATTATTGCTATATTGAGGGTCCACTGTAGGTATCTTACATATAACTTTGTTGACAAACAGCTTACTCCACCAGAGAGCAGCAGAGAAGCAGAAATGACAGGTTTCTATCCAACTCAGGCCATTTTCGCACTAGACTGTTATGGTGCTATTATTCCACTTTCAACATCCTATGGAATCCTGTAATTGTACAGTTGGGACAACCTCCCAGGGAAGAGAAATGCTCAGGGTTTTAGTACGCTAGGTAAGTAAATCACAGTTACAGCAGGATAACAACATCTTTGGCTGAGACTTACATGTGACCTTGTTTCTTTCTGTTGTTCTCCTTGTGGGAGACCGTTTGGAAAGTATTTCTTTTGCAAACACAAAAAAGTATCCATGGATGACCTTCTTTGAGAAAGAAATGATTCTCAAACGCTCTCCCACCAGAAGAACAACAGAAAAGGAATAGGGTCATGTGATCAGTCCCACCCAAAGATGCTATTATCCTGCTGGAAATGTGGTTTATCTACCTAGGATGATAAAGCCCCAGCCTTCTGAATAGCCAAAAGCCACAACCTCCTGGAATGAGAGAAAACGTGTGTGTTAATGGTTAAAGCAGTTCAAGTGTCCCCCATTCACTGCTATTTGCCTCACAGTTTGCAATGTACAAGCGCAATCTACGAACAGTACAGTAAGGCAGAGTACAACGGAGAGACCTCCAGTTTATATACACTGAGCTTCAGATGCCTTTGCTAAAACGCTCATGCGGTCTTGGGCATCTCTGTACAGAGGGACCAAGCAGGCATACAGATGGTTGCAATGCAAGCTGGGCACACAGCAAGCACCCACCCCACCAGATACCTGTGAAGAGAAGAGCTAAGAGAGAGCAGAGAGGGCAGGCACAGGGGGGCCGGCAGCTTGGAAAGCGACCCCACTTACTCTTTAGGAGGATCGAGGGCTGAGGCGGCCGTGGAGGCGGCTCCCCTGCAGAGAAGGGCGAAACCGAGAGACCCCCACCGAAGCAGAAGAAAGAAAGAGAAAAAGCAGTACATTAGTTCAGCAGCACCATGCAAAGGGCAGTGTCTGAAATTGGAAAAGTTATTTTCCCGGGCCGTGCTGGCTTACAGGTGGGGAAGGCAGGCTCTGTTGGTTAGGGGATTCTATAAGATGTAGCCCAAAGGGTAACTTTTCCAAGCTCTGGGAAAGGTTCTGTGTGAATGGAGCTGGCAGCTAGCAAAAATGGCCAAGAATAGGGGAAGAATCACATCCTAGCCAGAACTGTTTGCTGAACATCAGCACAACCCAAAATTCTAGTGAATTCCCCTCATTCCTGAGTGTGCAAAGTCAAAAACTTGGTCTCAGGGGAACTCACTGAGAGCAACCAACCTTTGGCACTCTGCACAGATCCATGTGCAGTTTGAGCTGATCTCCTCCAAACCCCCAGAGGTACAGCAAGTGACATGGGAGGCCATGCAAAACCTCCATGCTGCATTAGGCTTTTTGTTACAATTCCTCTCTCCTGCATTCACAAGGTGTAAGAACTTCTAGGACAAATCTGTCCCCCAGGGATTGGGGCCCAAATGAGACAGGATTATGGGAGCTTCATGAAAAGACTGAGAGATTTTTTTTTGATGTAGGAAAGCGCTGAATGAAATGGCTAAGGGAAGGTGGCTTAAAGGGTCAAAGTGTGCCGTAACCACTGTTATTTGCCCCACCAGTTGGAAATAACACAACAGTTATAAGAAGCTCCTTGGAAGACATGTTGACTGCCAAAAATGCACTGGAGGTTGAATAAGAGCTGGAGAAGAGAAGACACTTTTGTGCAATCTCAAAATGACAGTTTGTGCAACAAAAATCAAACTGCATAAATATTCAGAGGAACATGGTTTAGTTCAGCATCCAGTTTGGCAGGCAAGCAGCGGATTCAAGGGTGGGCAACTCTGAAAGGTCTGGGAGCCATTTGTATTCTCCTGTGGACCTCGCTTTGTCACACTCCAATACACAATATCTGGAGGTCCAGACTATCTGCACCCTGACCAGAAGGCTACTTCAGGAGCCAGGTTTAGACTTTAGATACAGAATCCCGTATCCAGAAATCCAAAATCCTCCAAAACCCAAAATCTTTTGCTGCCAGCTGCCCATTTCTGCCCTTTTGCTGCCAGCTGCCCGTTTCTGCCTTTTAGGTGGCAGCTCTAGCGCTCTTCCTTGTCCACCTCTCAGATCCTCAGTCTCTCTCCAGCCTCATGTGTCATGCACAACACATGTAGCAAATGAAAGAGATGCAAGACTGGAGAGAGATGTGAGGTTCTGTGAAATGCCAGGAATCCATGTGTAGTGTTTGGCACGAAGCATCGGCTGTGGCACTCTTGCTCGTTAGTTCTCAGTTTCTCCAGAGATCTCCTGTACGGTACTGTATTTTATGTATATGCAAATACAGGTATTCCAAAATCCACTCCCCCAAAAAATAAGTAAATGAAAATAAAAATAAAATAAAAAAACCCTGACATATGAAACAGTTCTGGTCTCAAGAATTTTAGCTAAGGGATACTCAACCTGCAGACTTTTTCTTTTTTTTAAGGAAACAAGCGGTGATCTCCTTTAAATGGTGAAATGCAACCCCTAGAGGTTTCTGTGATCACAGTCAATAATTTTTAAGATAAATGTTTTTCCCAGCATGGGGGTGGGGGCAAGAGTTTGCAGGGGGCCACATCAGAGTGCATGGGAATTGCATGTGGACCATGGCTTGTACTTTGTCTACCCAGGTCTAAGTCATCTGATGCCTGGAGTGGGCTGAGAAGATGCGTTGTGAGCATTCAGAGCGACCGCCAAACCCTGGCTGACCCATGACCAGTTCTTTGTTCTTAAAATATTGATATAAACAAACAGAATGACTGCTTCAATGTTTTTCAACGGCAACTAAATTTCCTGCTTCATAGGAAGGACAGTTTGCATTTCAGCACTGTAATTCAATCAGTGCAGCACCCCTTGAAGTTTTTTTTTGGGAGGGGTGGGGGCTTCTTGTGTGTTTCTAAAACTGCCCACTCAAAGCCAACTCTCTTCAAGCAGCTGAAGACTAAGGTTGCTGCTTACGAATCCTCTTGTTATGACCAACTGGTTTGTCAACGGCACCCCTCCTTTTTTTTTTTTTTTTTGCCTAGAGCTGCTGATCAAACAAGAAACAGCCCTTTGGAAACTGACTTCTGAAAAACATTTGCGGCTGACAGAATAGAAAAACAAAAGCAGTTTTTAGGAGCTAGGGGGAGGGGGGGAAAGTCCAAGACGCTGGCAAAAGCCCTAGGACCGTGGTTCTCAATCTATGGGTCGTGACCCCTTTGGGGGTCAAATGACCCTTTCACAGTGGTTGCCTAAGACCACTGGAAAATACGTATTTCCGATGGTCTTAGGCTCCATTCCCTCCTCGGTGGGGGTGGTGCGCAAGCGTGAGCCATGCGCTCGCGTCCTCCTGCCCCCTGTTCAGAAGGGACTGAAATCGCTCCCCTTCTCCGCTACCGGGAGAACCTCCCTTCTGACGGGCCAGCTTGGGGGGGCAGCGGCAGCGCAGGGGTGAGGTTCCCTCCTCGCCACGGCCCCTGCCCCACTTGCCATGGAGGGGGGCGCTGCGGAAGGGCGGGGGGGCGCGAGGTGGCGCTTTTCCAGGGGGGTGAGCTGTGCCCAGCGCAAAAGACAAAGGCGGTGGGATTCTTCCCCCCCGGCCAGGGTGAACACTCTGGAAACTTTTCCCACGCTGCCCCCCCCCCAGCGGAAACGAGAGCGAAGCAGAAGCAGAGCCCAGGGGGGGTTCTCGGAGTTTTTCCCGGGGGAGATGCGCAGTTCCTCTTTCCCTCCCTGCCCGCCCCCCTTTTCCTGGCCAGCGATGCAGCCTTTGCGGAGGGGGGAGGCATTGTAAATAATAAATAAATAATTTTATGGTTGGGGGTCACCACAACATGAGGAATTGTATTAAAGGGTCACGGCATTAGGAAGGTTGAGAACCAATGCCCTAGGAAAAACAACATTTTTGCCTTCCATAAATAGGAACGGTGAGCAGGGGGAACAGCAACACCTTTAAGACTAACAGATTCTGGTAGGAGCATTCATGGATTTAAACCTACCTCTTCAGATACACTGATGGAGCCCAAAATGAATGTCTCAGTATCCTGAGTCAGGTTGGTGTAGTGGTCTGAGTGACAGATTAGGACCCCAGGAGACCAGAGTTCAAATCCTCACCTGGCCACAGAAAACTACTGGGTGATCTTGGGCGAGTCACACCTACTCTGCACCAGAGGAAGGCAATGGCAAACCCCCTCTGAATAAGCCTTTTGAGAGCTAGTATAGTGCTCTGAAGGTCAGACTAGGACTCCTGGGAGACCAAGGGCTTAAATTCCTGTTTGCCACGGAAACCCAACCTTGGGCAAGTCACATTCTCTCAGCCTTAGAGGAAGGCAATAACGAACCCTCCTCTGAGTAAATCTTGCCAAGAAAAGCCTTGCAGAGGGTTGCTGCAAGCTGGAATCAACCTGAGACCACATAACAAGAACAATGATCTTGCATGAATAGTCAACAGTGGCACCTAAAGAAGTGGACTGAAATGCACAAAAGCTCCTGCTGAAATAAATCAGTCTTACAGGTGCTGCTGGGTTTCTTCTCTCCTCCATCTCTTTTCTATCTCTTTGAAAGTTTTTTTCTTCAGGTTACAGAAGTGCCTCCTGTTCCTTTTAAGGAGTGGTCTATGCCAGGCATGAAACTCACAAAAATCCTGGGCTCTCTTATGCCACAGTGGCGCTGCTGTAACACAGCACACAGAAACTACAACGCCCAACACACACAAGTGTGGCAAATGACAGAGAAAAGGCATGCTGGTCTCTTGTGTTACCTCTGGTGAACCCACACAAGTACATATGGCAGCTTGTCAAAGCACTTCCAGGAACAAGGCCAGGGCTATTGGTGCCATGGCAGGACAAGCGGAGAGGTTAAGACGTGGGTTTGGAGGAACGCCTTACTTTTTGTCCTTCCGGGGAGCTGGGTGGGCCTTGCCGCATTCAGGTCCACTCCTAGGACATCTGGAGGGTCCATGGGATTTCCCAGGTAGAGCCTGTGGGGACAGGAAGAGAAACAAGTAAGAAATGGCCAAACACTTCCAAGTTTCCCTCAACCCCCCCTTCTGAAGATGTACTGACTTCAGACCAGGGTGGGAATCTGGATGTTGTTAGATTACAGCTCCCAAAACCCTCTAGCTGGCTTAGCCAGTGGTGACAGGAATGCTGCCATCCTGCAGCCAGATTGGTGCCCACCCCTGCTTTAGACACAATGCAAGACACACAAAATCAACAGGGTATTTGCCTCCTGCCCCTTGCAACAATTGCCCTACATCTCCCAGTGATCTCTTATGTTCCTCAGGAGGTACTTCACCCTTCTAGAATCCAGGGGCTCTTTCCAACTGTGCCTGTGGATGACAGCCCCTCATCAAATCCCCACCCAGTGCTCTGTTGCCTGGGGATAATGGGCTTTGTAGTCCAACACTCCAAAAGGGGTTCCTACATTCTGGAATGTCTTGACAGCCTTCCAGGATGAAAATGCAGCACGAAAATGCAGCACCTCTGGCTGTGGGTGATGGGAGTTGTAGTGCAGTAGGCCAGGGGGTGGACTTTCAAGCTTTGACAGAGGAAAATACACCCTTTTGGTTGAGGTCATGGGCCGGGGACAAAGAGGTTCTTGTGAGGTCATGAAGGAGCAGGAGTCTGGTGGATTTGCTGCTCCAGTGTATGAAACCTAGCTGCCTTGAGATGTTCCTTCACCTCCACACCCTTCATCCTGTCTTGGTGCCCAACAGATTATATTCTTCAGGTACCAGCTAAGCTGTGGGGTGTTACTACTGGGCCCTAAAGCACCACAGGGAGCAGGTAGAATTCAGGGAAGGTGTGGGAACCTGTACACAGGGCAAGAGTGGTATCGGTACACCTCCTCTGCAGCATGGGAACATGTTGGCCTCACATGGCCCATGCATGCACTGCCGCCCACACGGAAAGAGACGCGCTGGCTGATGAAAGGCATGTTGAACCGAGGAGGTTCTCTGGGACACTGGGGCCATTTGCAAACATACAGCAGAACAAGGTTTCCTTATCTGCATCTCTGGATTGTGTACCTGTGTATATTTATCTAAAAACTGGCTCACCTTTCCTCCAAATTGGGAGTCAGCTTCCTAGCTGAAGGTTTAAGAGCCATGGATGAATAAAGAACACAATCAGAGCTCAGAAAAGTTAACTTTGGAGGACCATAATATACACTTTCAAGAACCACGTGGTCCTCCAAATGTTCTTAGACTATAGCTTCCAGCCTTCCCCTCTACTGGCTATAAAGGCTAGGACTGATGGGAGCTGCAATACATTGAGACCTGGGTGCAACTGCAATTGGAAGACCTCATGATTCCCAAGCCTGTCTTAAATATTTTGAAATATGAAAGAACTGTGAGAAGTTGCAAAATCCAAATCCTGAACAGCAAAATTCCAAATCCTGTCTGATGGGTGCAAAGCCTCTAGCTGCTGGCCCACCCACGCATGGGAGCTGCAGAGAAGTTGGTAAGAAAACTGAAGGAAAAGCACCAAGAGTTCTTACTCATCAATCTTATCAGGGAAGCCCCAGCACTGTTGAGGGTTGGTGTCTCCATGGCCTGTGTGGATGAAGCTGTTTTTGAGTGGTTGGCTGATGTCGTGGGCTGAAAGCCCTGCCACCGAGGTCACCGTGTTGCGTGGGAACTGGCCCACTTTCAGGGTCCGTTTATTCTGACCCCTCCACCAGTAATTCTCAGCCCTAGGGAATAAAAACAACAACAAAAAAAGACCCGGCCAGGTTAGCAGGGGTGGAAAGGAAGTGGGTTTCCATCATGCATTTGGAGAGGGGCAAGTGGCTTGCAACCATCTCTGTGTTTAACATCCTGACACTCAAGACAGCCTTAGAATCATGGAATCATAGAGTTAGAAGAGACCTCAAGAGCCATTGAGTCCAACCCCCTGCCATGCAGGAACACTCATCAAAGCACGCCCACAAGATGGCCATCCAACAGCTGCTTAAAAACCTCCAAAGGAAGAGATTCCACCACACTCCGAGGCAGCATATTCCACTGCCGGACCACTCTGACTGTCAGGAGGTTCTTCTTGAGGTTCAGGTGGAATCTCCTTTCCTGCAGCTTGAATCTATTGCTCCTTGTCCTAGTCTCTGGAGTAGCTGAAAACAAACCCGCTCCCTCCTCGACATGACATCCCTTCAAATATTTAAACACGGCTATCATGTCTGCTCTTAACCTTCTCTTCTGCAGACTAAACATACCCAGTTCCCTAAGTCGCTCCTCCATAGGGCATGGCTTCCAGACCTTTCACCATTCCCTGAGAGGGCACCTTGTGGGTGTGTTTGACTACAAGTACCTACTGTTCCCCCGTCCCAGGCTGGGGACAATGAGACTTGTCCTCCAATATATATATAGGATGCCAGGATTGGTGAAGTCACCCCCAAAGGCTCCAGTTTGCCCAGTGACAGATCCAGCAAGGCCTGTCCTCTGGCTAAGAATGGAGAGAGTATCAGTTGTCATTCATCTCCCAGCCAAGAAAAGCATTTCTTTACATTTGAGAAACCCTGTGAGGAAGAATAATGCGTCAAGCAGACGTTTGTACAGTTTCTCCTTGGTATTCATGCATCCTAAAGCACTCTGGGCAATGATTCTGCACAAAAATCCATGTCGCTTTTCTGGGCAGAAACATGCTTTCTATACAAAGAAAGAATGTCTTATTTTGGTGTAGACGAACCGCACGAATTTTAGCACAGAGTAATTCTCAAAATACTTTGGGATGTATTTTCCCACAGAATACAGCTGCAAAATACTGTCCAAAACTGTTTCTTTTCTTCCACAGCCGGGAGAAAGCTATGGAAATTATTATTTCTTGCACATGAGGGTGAAACAGGTGATACTTCACATCCCTACAGGAGATGCTGTGGTTTGGGTTGCAACAGTGAAGGTTGGAGAGAGGGCTCCTCTACCTTTAAGGGTTTTTGTTGCTGTGTGCCTTCAAGTCACTCCTGACTTATGGCAACTCTAAAATGACCCTATCACAGGGTTTTCTTGGCAAGATTTGTTCAGAGGGGTTTTGGCTTTTGCCCTCCTCCAAGGCTGAGAGAGTGAGACATGCAAGGTCATTCAGTGGGTTTCCAGGGATTCAAACCCTGGGCCATTTCTGCACTACACTTTTATAGTTCTATTATTCCACTTTCAGTACCCCATGGAATCTCGAGGTTTGCAGTTTAAGGAGGTGCATCTGGAATTCTCAACCAGAGAGCTCTTTGGCCTCAATAAACGACAAATCCCAGAATCCCAAAGGATGCTGAAAGTGGAATCATAGCACTATAACAGTGTAGTGTGGAAATGGCCCTGGTCTCCGGAATTGTAGTCCAACACTCCCACCACTACACCACGCTGGCTCTCACCTTTTTTTTTTTTAATGGTTGCGTAGAAGAGGGAAGTTCAGCAACTGTTGCTTCTCTGACCACCAGGAAACAAGCCATCTCAGCTGAAATTCCCTCATCTACCATTAATGGTACGGGAGCCCTCTCCAGTTTTCACTCTGGCAACCCCAGCTTTGGTCCACTTGATCAACACAAACCTCAGGCAAGGGGTTTGAAGGGCGTGGGAAAGTGGTATGGCCTTAGCCCAGAGAGATCACAGTCAGTGTCTAAGTCAGCGGTTCTCAACCTGTGGGTCGTGACCCCTTTGGGGGTCAAACGACCCTTTCACAGGGGTCGCCTAAGACCATCGGAAAATACGTATTTCCGATGGTCTTAGGCTCCATTCCCTCCTCAGTGGTGGTGCGTGAGCGCGAGCCACGCGCTTGCGTCCTCCTGCCCCCTTTGGCGGGAGCGTGTGCAGCCACAGCATCGCCACAGCAGGAGTGGTGGTGCGCAAGCACGAGGCATGCGCTCGCGTCCTCCTGCCCCCTGTTCAGAAGGGACTGAAATCGCTCTCCTTCTCCGCTACAGGGAGAACCTCCCATCTGACGGGCCAGCTTGGGGGGCAGTGGTAGCACGGGGGGCAGGCCCCCTCCTCACCATGGCCCCTGCCCCACTCGCCATGGAGGGGGGCACTGCGGAAGGGCCGGGGGGCCAAAAGGTGGCGCTTTTCCGGGGGGGTGAGCTGTGCCCGGCGCAAAAGACAAAGGCACTAGGATTCCTCCTCCCCCGGCCAGGGTCAACACTCTGGAAACTTTTCCTACACTGCCCCCCCCCCAAGTGGAAAGGAGAGTGAAGCAGAAGCAGAGCCCAGGGGGGGTTCTCGGAGTTTTTTCCCAGGGGAGATGCACAGCTCCTCTTGCCCTTCCTGCCCACCCCTCCTCCTCCATTCCTGGCCTGCAAGGCAGCCTTTGCCAGGGGAGGGAGGCATTGTGAATAATAAATAAATAATTTTATGGTGGGGGTCACCACAACATGAGGAACTGTATTAAAGGGTCGCGGCATTAGGAAGGTTGAGAACCACTGGTCTAAGTCGTGAGGAAGGAGGCTGGTGCCATGAGGCTGGGAGCTAACAGAGGGATTGGCTGGCAAGGCAGCAGAAGAAAGAGCAAGCAGGGTGAAGCCCAGAGGGGATTTGGAAAAGCTTTGTGGACAGGGGGGCTGGAGAGAGATGGCCTCAGGAGAAGGGAAAAAGGAAAGCCACGGGAACCTAAGAAGTTGCATGGAAGATGGACAATCAGGACTCTTTGACAGTCAATCAAGGAAGCCAAGGTGGCCCTGAGTAGACGGCATTCAAGGCCAAAGACCTGAGCAGGACTGTTGATAACCGGGTGACCTGGAGGTCTCTCACATATGGGCACCATAAATTGAAGTCGAGGGCAATGAACAAAAAATTATCCTGTAGGATTCAGGATTGCAAATCCCACTCTCCAAATGTAGGGACAAAATTAAAATGTATGTCCACAAAGAACATGCACCAACTTCACAGTCTTCAAGGTACACAATCTACAAGATATCTAACATAAAAATATTGATCTGTACAAAAATAAAAATAAAGCAAATACATTTTGACAATACAGTCTCCGTCATATTTGTCATTGTTCTTTCCCCTACAGCCTCTTTGAGACTGATTTATTTCAGCGTGAGCTTCCATGGATTTCAATCCACTTCTTCAGAGCTAAAGATGGAGTAATATCAAAGCCACCGGTTACCATTGTGGGAGTGAGAGAATACAGAATGACACGTAAACCTTTAAAGAGTTGTGTAAGATGATACAGGTCTTTCCAGTAGCCAATCTGTTAGTACTGACATGTGAAAGCAATAAATCTGGTAACCAAAGTGAGTTTTGTTGGAGTCACAATCTTCTCTGAGCAGATTTCTTTTCGTTATATGCAAGAACCTGTGTGTGTTAATATATTAAAAATACATCTGGGAATGGATTATGATTTGAGAATATATCCTAACTGCACATATGCTGTGAATACGCATTAAAGTGATTAAAGTAACTAGAATGCCTAACAAATAGAACTTAAATAAATTACCAAATGCGTCAGCTTCTGCCTTCTTCAGTTGCTGAAAAAAATGAAGGTAGAAGCTGAAAAGTTTTTGCCAGTTTATTCTCTTTGTTAATAATTCTGATAATATATAGGTATAGGTGGGTATATATTTAGTAAACACAGAATCATAGAGTTACTAGAGGCCCTCTGGCCATCAGGTCCAACCCCCTGCTCCCAAAAGCCCCAGTTAGAGCGTCCCCAGCAGGGTCTTCCCTGGCCCAGAGAAGGAGACCCCAGGACTTCTCTAGGCAATTGGTTCCATTGCTAGATTGCTCTCACTGTCAAGAAGATTCTTCTGATGTTCCATAGAAGCCTGCTCTCCTGTAACTTAAAACTATCAGACAGGGGCCATTTCCGCACTAGATTGTTATAGTGCTATTATTCCACTTGCAACATCCTATGCAAGGGGTTTGCAGTTTCGGGAGGGGCCCAGGATTCCATAGGATGTTGCAAGTGGAATAACAGCGCTATAACAATCTAGTGCGGAAATGGCCCTAGTCTGACCCTTTGGGGCAGCAGAGAACAAACCTGCCCCCTCCTCTCCGTGGCAGCCCTTGAGATATTTAAGGAATACAATCATGTCACCTCTCACTCTTTTCTTCACAAGGGTGAACAGTCCATCTCCTTCAGTCTTTCCTTGTATGTTTTATTCCCCTTATTGTACCTTTTTGGGAGTCAGAGCAAACTTGTCAGCACTGCTGTTGTTTGTTCTTAAAACATACTACACACACACACACGATTATACACACACATGCACACACATGATTTATAAGCCAACAAACTGCCTTTCTGACTACTTTGTTCGAGATCCCAGAAAGATGCAACTCATCACAAAAATATGTATTTGTAAGTGTGATTAAAAACAGAGCTCAACAAACGAATTAGAAAAACGTTTAGACGTCTGCCTTCTTCGGTTCCTTAAAATAAGAGTAAGCTGCATCCAAGCTAGCAGTTTAGAACACTCATAGAATCCTAGAGTTGGAGGTGACCACAGGGGCCATTTAGTCCAATCTCCTTCTGCTATTCAGGAACCCACATCAAAGCATTCTCAACAGATGGCCATTCAGCCTCTGCTTAAAAACCTCCAGACTCCACCACACTCATAGGCAGTAGCATATTCCACTGCCAGACAGCTCTGACCATCAGGAAGTTCTTCCTGAGGTTCAGGTGGAATCTCCTTTCCTGCAGCTTGAATCCATTGCTCCTTGTCCTGGTCTCTGGAGCAGCGGCAAACAAGCCCACTCCCTCCTCGACATGACAACCCTTCAAATATTTAAACATGGCTATCATGTCCCCTCTTAACCTTCTCTTCTGCAGACTAAACATACCCATCTCCCTAAGTCTATCCTCATAGGGCTCCATGGCTTCCAGGCCTCTCACCATTTTGGTTGCCCTCCTCTGGATGCATTCCAGCTTGTCGATATCCTTTTTGAATTGAGTTGCCCAGAACTGGACACAGTATTCCAACTGAGCCCTAATCAATGCAGAATACAGTGGTACCATTACCTCCCTTGATCTAGACACCATACTTCTATTGATGCAACCAAGAATCGTGTTGGCTTTCTTGGCTGCCGCATCACACTGACTCATGTTCAGTTTGTGATCTACCGAGACTCCTAGATCTCTTTCACACGTCCCCCATCTATTGAGTCTGAGAGAAAAACAAAAACAAAAACAAACCTAAGATGAGCAAACGGAGGCTATCATACCTTGGACATATCAGGAGATGCCATGACTCATTGGAAAAGGAAATAATGCTGTGAAAAGTGGAAGTCAGAAGGAACAGAGGACTACTGTGTGATAAGTGCATTGAATACATGAAGGAAGCCATGGCTACTCTGAGTTTGCAATACCAGAGAGTGCATGCGTGTGTGTGTGTTTGTGTGTGTGCATGTGTGTGTCAGGGCTCTGGGAGACTTCTCATGCATAGGAGTGCTGTTAAGTCAAAGCTTACTTGATGGTTCATAACAACAAAATGTACTGAGTTACTAGATGTCATCAGTGGAGAACTGCTGGAGCTGTATCAGAAATTCCAAAAGCTTCCCACACTGCCTTCAAAACACACCAGAGTCTGGGAGCACTTAGAACTGGGATGAGAAGCATATGGCTGTCAGATCTGGCCATGGCAATGTGCTTTGATTACATTTGCATCACTTGAATGCACTGTACATGAGGCTGCCTTTGGAAACTGTTTGGCAACTTCAGCCGGTCCGAGATGCTGCAAGCAGGCTGCTGACTGCGGCTGCTAAAGAGAGTATGAAGGTTCCCCTCTTCCGGCCGGCCCTGCCATTCCAACCCTAGGTTCCTGGCCCATGCCTTGCTCTCCTCCAATCCCTTCCTTGCTTGCATACTTGGGTCTTAAGCTAACCCCCTATTGTGGACGCTGGCTGTGTTGTTTTGGTGAGCTTGATGTAGTAAATGTGACCAGGCCTTTCACTAAACTTAGCATGGACAGAAACAGTGCTTAAAAAATAAACAAGAGGAAGTTTAGTATGACACAACAAAATAACACACTCATTGGAAAATTCTGGCATTCTCTCCCCTCCTCCTTGATTTAGGGCATATGAGGCTTAGCTAGCTTAGTTTCTTTTCCCTTTGCACGTCAAAGCCTTTTGCCTTCTTCACTAAAGCCTCAGTGTTGCTCTCTGTATTATTTAAATGCACAGTTATCGTATCTGGGTGATCAGACCATGTAGGATAATCCCTGGGGTCACTGGCCTTACATAAAAGACCATGCTTCTCTCTCTTTGCTCTTTCTGCCATATTTTTGCTTCTACTTCTCTTCCTCTGACCATGGCCATTTCCGCACTAGCCTGTTATAGCACGATGATTCCACTTTCAACATCCTCTGGAATCCTGGGGTTTGCAGTTTCGGGAGGGGCCGGATGGCCCCTCCCGAAACTGCAAACTCCAGGATTCCAGAGGATGTTGAAAGTGGAATCATCGCGCTATAACAGGCTAGTGCGGAAATGGCCCATGCTTTGCCTCTCCACCAAGAAGATGGTGAGTTAAGAATAAAGCTACTATCTTACCTAGTCTTTTTGTTAGCTAGTTAGGATCTAGGCTCTCCAATGCATACGTAATTGTTAAATTCATTAGTAAACTTCCTTATATTTATAACCTGAAACTGCCTGCCTTGTTTTGCTTTGTAAGTCAGTCTCAGTTCAGAGAAGCCACACAGAGATTGGGACATGCTTTTTCTGCAACTCTGCTAAAGGAAGGCTGATTCCTAACAGTTTTAGCTTGCATAGAATTTCCCCAAAGGGCTAACACCCTGGGAAACTGTAACTCCCAACAACACCAACCTTTGAACTACTAAATCACTTAATAGCTCCCCAAAACCACAGCCAATTCTTTCCTCTGCCTGACTCTCCTGCTTCTATTCCACCTGTTCCTCCCTCTCTGGAATCGGTTCCCTGATTCAGTATCAGCCTTTCCCTATCTGCCCTCTGACAGAGACAAGCCTCAGTTTTGTAACATTTCCTCCCAGCAGCCCACCTACAGCATCCCCTCAGCGACGTTTGGCTGCCTTCAGCCACAATTGCCCAGCTCCTTTCCTCACAGTGAGCATATAATTCCCTTGTTAAAACAGCCTCGTGGCTGCTGGCCTGTTTCTGAGGATAATTCAAATTGCTAGTTTTGAGCTACAAAGCACAATATAGTGAATATCCAGACTATCGGAAAGCCTGCTATCTCTCCATATGAACCGGCCCAAGTTTTACAGTCTTTGGGGCCGGTTCTCTTTCTGTCCCACCATCCTTACAGTCACATATGGTGAGGACATGGGAGGGGGCCTTCTCAGTGGCTGCTCCTAAGATACAGAGCTCCCTCCCAAAGGAAGCTCAGTTGGCACATTCCCTGTTCTCTTTTCACCAGAAGGCAAAGAACTTTTATTTAAACTGATCAGCATTTAACGGGTTGGGGTAGAAAGATGTACAATGGCATGTCATTGTTGTTTTTTTTATAAAATGCCATATGTGCTCAATGGAGTTTTAAATTGTTGCAAATTAATATTTTCGTGGGATTGACTGTTTAATGCTTTTTAAAGTTTTGCACATATTGTTTGAGCTTTTGTTTTAACTTGTATTGTAAGCTGCTTTGTGTCCCATAGGCAAGATATAAACCAATCGGTCAAACAAACAAGCAAACAAGGCTCTCCAAATATTGCTGAACTACATTTCCCAGAACTCCTCACTATAGAAAATGCTGGCTATGGCTGCTAGGGTTCCTATACTGCCAAGGGGTTGGACTAGATGTCCCTTGATGTCCCTTCCAACTCTGTGATTTTTGGATTGCAATTACTAGAATCCCAAAAGCACCGTAAAAAATGTTGCTGCTTTTGCACTGCAACTTGGAAGCCTAGAACTCAGAAAGGCGTTTTTTTGGACTGCAGCCCTCACATTGGTTGGGGGATCCTGGGAGTTTTATCCAAAAAAAGAACTCTTCCAAGCTCTGAGACAGACCACCCATTTGCCTTCTCTCCCAAGTTAAGGTAGATTGCAAGAAAGTCATCCCAGAGGTGCTTGGGGAGGAAGAACTCAAGGAAGCAAGCCAAGTCTCAAGATGCCTGAAGAAGACCTGTTCCCCATACTTTGAGCAGCTCTGAGTCACACAAATGCACATGACCTTGCCAGGGAGGGTGGAAATTCCAGTTGGCCCAAGAGATAGAGAAAGCCATCCAGTGAGTCATGATTGGTTGCAGTGAAATTTTTATTGATTGCTGCACCGTGACAGCTGTACAGTCACTCTCTCTTGAAAGGCGAAATTTCCTGAGGCCCCCGAGGGAAAACTGGAAGGGCAGGGCACAGCAGCACATGGATGCTTCCTTTGTCAGGTGTCTGCATGTGTACGTGTGTGTGCATGCGTGCGGGCAGTGAATCCACTCCTGGTTTGAGCCTGAACCTTAAAGGAACTGGTTTCAACCACAACCCAACATGTTCAGCATCTGGGATAACACATTCATAGTTCAGGCTAAAACTCAGGGTGGATTCACTGCCTCGATGAGACAGGAACCAACATCCTATGGAAGGACAGGGAAAAAGAACCTGTTGAGAGATCTACGGGCTGAAAAGGATGATGATAATAATGGCGATGAAGATGAAGATTACAACAGTCTCCTCTTATTTGCGTTTTCATCTTCTGTGGTTTCAGTTACCCGCGGTCAACCTCTTCCCTTACAGACTCACCTTCCTCCACCTCACTCTTAGCCCATATCCATCCCCCCAGCATCTGGGCAATGGCACCTGCACAGCCTGTTCCGAGTCCTGCCACCTGAACCTTGCCTGCCTGCCCCCAACTTTAACCATCTCCAGGGAACCCTGGTGGCACAGTGGCGCAGTGGTTAAATGCCAGTACTGCAAGCCACAAGGTTGTGAGTTCGATCCTGCCGGGCTCCAAGGTTGACTCAGCCTTCCATCCTTCCGCAGGTCGGTAAAATGAGTACCCAGCTTGTTGGGGGCATGCATAGAAATACATGCTATTTGTAAGTTGTTTGCCGCCTTGATCCATATGGAGAGGCGGGATAAAAATAAATAATAATAATTAAAAAAAATAACCACCTCCTGCCAAAGGAACAGCTCAGGTGCCACCAGAAGTAGCCCTCTAGCTTTGCAGGGACCATAATCAGATGCAAAAGACTCAGAGACGGGTTTTGACAAGCTTGCTTTATAGGGTTCAGTACTACAGGAAGCTCCTACCTTTTGATGCCCCATTATCTGACCACTTGCCCTTTTTATGCTTCCAAATTAAGGATAAGTTCCACTAATTCTACAGTGGTTCTGCTCTTTCATCGGTCCTTGCCTGTGGAGGTTTGCTTGGGACCGTTCATGTGTGCTGCTTGCAAAGCGAGCTGGGAAGGGGTAAAAAAAAGAGCCCAAGGTAGCTGAAAGAGTCCGCAAGCAGTGTGCACGTGCGGTCAGTCCCAAGTGATCCTCCACGCGTCCTTCATGCTCCCTGAAGTACAGTACGTTGGTTCCGCTTTTCAATCAGTTCTGTTTTTTGACAGCAGTCTGGTCTCTAACTGTCAGGTAAGTTGAGGAAACCTATTTCTGCAGTTTCAGCATTCACAGGGGGTAAGTGTGTGTCTAGGAGCATATCCCCACAGCTAAAGGGGGACTACTGTATTATCTTTATTTATATCGCACTTTCCCTGAAGACTGGGACCCAAGGTGGCTCACACGTTAACAAGATTACAACATTAAACCAAGTTAACCATATTAAAAACATGCACTTGAATTAAAAAAAAAATTAAACAAGACAATTTAAAAACAACAACCTTGCACTTATGGGCCTTTTGTTCAAAGCCTTCAATTCTGTCTGAATAAAAGAAAGTCTTCACCCACCGATGGAAGGACAGCAGGCGGGTCGGAGGGGAGGATATTCTAGCTGCTCTAAGGAAGAAGTTTTCATAGTTTTAAAACAGTTTTTAATGGACAGTTTAAAACCTACCCTATTTGGCTCCCACTCGTATGTCTTGCCTGTTCCAAAGTCTAAATTCATCTCCAGACTTGACAGTACAGGGACATCCTAAAAGGCTCACTGCATTCTTCTTAGGCGCAGGGTTTTGGCCTCTTCGTGGAAAGAGGCAAAGGCTGTTCTTAAAAGGGGGTTCTGTGCAACATCAAATGGCGAAGCAAAATTTGATGGCCTTCTTTTTTACTGCTTTTTTCCCCCGAGTCAGCTCAGGGCTGGCGTGGGTGGCAGGGAACATGGCTCAGCTGTTTCATCTCTAAAACTTTCCTCTACAACATCTGAAAGCTCACTTACATGCTGTAATTCCCAACATTTTTCTTCCCCTGCATGCTTTCTTTAAAAACATCTTTGCCTGACAAAGAAGCCTATGAGTTTTGAAAGCTGTCTGTCATGACACATTTTGCATCTTTGGGTTGGAGCCAGCATGGGATAGTGGTTTGAGAGTTGGACTACAATCCTAGAGACCAGGGTTCAATTCTCTGCTCTGCCATGATAGCCCAGTGCGTGATCTTGGGCACATCACACACTCTCAGCCCCCCAAAACCCCGTGACAGGATCAGCTTAGGGTCACGATAAGTCAGAAATGATTGGAAGGCACACAAGGACAACAACAAATAAAAGGATAACCACAGTACTGACCCTGAAAACAGCTGAAGCCAAACATTAACTCACTGATGAGCTATGGGGCTTCATCAGTCTTCTGTTCCCTTGATCCATTTTGTTTATTTTGGATATAATGCCTTGTACGCAGAGCAGGAGAGAGGAACTGGTTTAACTAAATTCATCACTGCCCATCTTCTTCCAAACTCACTTCCAGGGCTGGCAATCCCAATTTTGATACTCTTGCTTTCAGTGCCTAGTAAAGGTCTCCACATCTATGGACATAAATACGTTTTCCAAAAACAGGGTTTGAATTTTTCTTTTCCTTTCTTTTTTTTTTTTTATGAGCCCACAAAGATTTTCAGTTTTGACATCTTGATTTCCAAAGAATCTTGTGGGAGAGAAGCTGAAGAAAATCAGGCTTGGTCTACTTAGCACTCACCAAGCAAGGGTTCATCAGAACTTGGAAAAATTAACTCCCTTTGGACTATGACTCCCAGAATCCCCCAGTGGCTATGTTTGGCAGGAGATTCTGGGAGCTGCAGTCCAAATGGGTAACTTCTTCCAAGTTGCAACCTTTGAGACACATACATCTCTAGTCTGTGTCCACTAGGGCTTAAACTGAGGATGATGCAGCCCTCCAGATCTTGCCAGATTGCAAATCCCAGTAGCCCTAGCCAACACAGGGACGAGTGTTGTCTGGAAGGCCACACCTTCCCCTGCCATGTTCTAATGGTTGCCCCAGCTTTCCTCCTCCAGCCCTTTCTCTTCTTCCTTTAACCTAGAGAGTGGGATTCAAGCAGCACTTTCAATGTTGTTGGACTGCAAATCCCAGCAATTCTATCTACCACAGCCAATGGTGAAGAATACTGGGAAATGCAGTTTAGCAAACATCTCATGGGTCACTAAATACCTCCGCCCCCAGTCAGGCTAAATCCAATTATCAGTCCCAGCAAGACTCACCAAATGAGTGAAGTTATATAAGCCTCTGCTTATTGTAGTGCTGCTGATTCTTGGCCTTAAGTCTAGACTAACAACAGGTTGAGCATCCCTTATGCAAAACGCTTGGGACCAGGAGTGTTTCATAACTGGGATTTTTACAGATTTTGGAAAACCGGTATTCACATATACACAAAATACTGTATAGTAGATCATCGGGGAACCCATAAATGAATTTTGGAGGTTTTTGAACAGAGGCTGGGTGGCCATCTGTCAGGACTGCTTTGGTTGTGTCTTCCCTCATGGCTGAACGGGGTTGGACTGGACAGCCCCTGGGGTCTCTTCCAACTCTATGATTCTATAAGCACCGCGGTGGCTGCTGTGGACCGGGCAGTACACTTGGGTTCCCACCATTGCACAGATCCTTGTGTCTCTCTCCAGCCCCGTGTCTTGTTCATTTGCTCCTTGTGCGGTGTACAAGATGCGAGGCTGGAAAGAGACTGAGGATCTGAGAGACAAATGAGCAGGAGTGCCGCAGCAGCTGCCTTGACGGCAGAAGCAGACAGCCAGCGGCAAAAAGTTTCAATTTTTGGAGGTTTTCAGATTTCAAGATAAGGGATGCTCAACCTGTATTGTATTTAAGCCTAGGAACTCAGTTCAGCTCCTGCCTTTGCTGCCTGCCCAGGACTTCATTCCTTCCACCCCCAGTGACTGGTCAGCTCTTAGAAGTCTGCATTGGATGGCCTGTGTTTGGATAACATTCCATCCAGCCATGAAATAACCCCTAATATTGTTATCACGGTTATGATATGTCTGGTGAGAGCACTAGATATCCTTTTGATATCAAATAATTTGGCCTTTGCTTGACCTTTCTCTGCCACCCTACTCCACGTGTTTGCAGAGGTCCTCCGGACAAGCACGAATTGGGCACAGCCGTTAATGGTTGTACATTCCAAACCCCATTCAGGCAGGCAACTTAAGCCTCTCCGATGCTTTAGGGAAAAACTTCCCTGCAAACCGGCTTTGCTCGGCACGTATCTACACAAAGCCGCACGGCCAAGAGCCGAGCCATTCCTTTATATCGGGCCATCAGCGTACTGGCCATACTATTGTCATCCAGCGCTAAGCTCATCATGCAAAACCCGATCTTTTCCAACTCCTTTGTCCAGCTACAAATTTCCTTTGTTCTCACCGAGCACAGCATAGCCTGTAGGTAAAATCTACCCTATAAAAAGTCCCCACTTTTGGGACTTCCTCGGAACACTTTGGACTTCCATCCCGCCTTGCTGTCGGTTGGTCCAGTGAACTCCCCTCAGGGAACTGCGCTGAGCTTCCATCTCTGCAACCCCATCTTCTCTCCAGGACTACGAGACCAGGTGTCGTACTACCCATTCCCCAAAGCTCTCTATTTCCATTTCCAAGTTAGTTAGTGTATGTCTTGTCTTTCGTGTTTCTTGTAATCAATAAAATATTATCTGTTACTTTAAAACCTTGTCTAGCCGCTCTCTGACCTGACGCTGTGTACATAGGGTTAAAGATCCTGGCTGAAGTTACCCTAGCTCTCGTTAGCTTAAGAGAGTGCTCGAGCTTAATTTCCCCATCTTGTGCTTTTATTTGGTTATTTGGGCGCCCCTCCCAGGACCCCCAACATACAGGGTAACAACATCCCAGACAGCCTTTAAGACTCTAAAACACGAGCATGATAGCAGAAGCTCTAGTAATCAAAACTCTACAGCTTCTACTATATCCCAGGTCCTGCTGGAGAGCAAGGAGTTCTTTAATTCACGGGGAGATGGTACCTTCCCCGCCCCGCACTGCCTCTCCACACTGAGTAATACATTGGCATACAAAAGCTGTCTCACCAAGAAGGTAAACAGGAAAAGGGCAGAGTTGGGCTGGAAGCTAGTGACTCACAGGGTAACTTCAGGAGGTTAACGTCCTTGATCCGGCACCAGAGCAGGTCCAAGAAATACTGCCACCTGAGGCATGACAGCAAAAGGCACCCCTCTCCTTGCAAAAGGCACCCCTCTCCACTCAAGGTTGGGTGAGTTAGTTTGTCATTTGACACTCCTCTTCCATCACACAAGAACCTCTCCCCCTTCCTAGCTATAAAAATAAAATAACCATCTCTTGACTAAATCAAAATTTGAGTAACTAAATGTTTGCTGTCCTTGAATGACACACAAAGGCCTCGATGCTCTTGTTAGTCCTGACCACAGCAGACAGACGGATTCAATGGGATTTACATAAGTACTGACTCATCATTCAGCAATTGATTCAATGGGTCTACATACCCTCCGAGCTTTCACGGACGAAAACCGGGACACGTGTGGCTAAGAGACAAAACGGTATGAATGAGGAAGAACATGAAAGCGAGGAGAAGAGCTTGTCATAGTTTGCTTTCTCTGAATCTAGAAGGAAGTGCAAGAGCCTGTCCCCTTCTCTCCTCTCCCTCCTGCTGAGTTAAACCGAATGCCAGCTACCTTTGCACTTTGAACTCAGTTTGCACCAACTGCGGTAGGCTCGGGACAAAGGGAGAAAGTGGGAGGAAGAGGAAAATGGGACATTTTGGAAGCAGCCGGGAAAGTAGGAGAACGCTTAATTGTAGCTGTCCTCTGCCAAATTTGGACAGCTGGAAGGGACAGGTCTACTCTAGTTGGGACAGGACAGCAGACTTCTGGCCAAAATCAGCTGCCTGAAGCGCCCACCTCAGTGTCTAGCCCTGGGCAGCACAGGTCATTTCTGCACTAGACTGTTAAAGTGAGATTATTCCACTTACAACATCCTATGGGATCCTGGGGTTTGCAGTCTAGGGAGGGGCCTCAAACGCCCCTCCCTAAACTGCAAACCCCAGGATTCCATAGGATGCTGAAAGTGAAATAACTGCACTATAACAGACTAGTGTGGAAATGGCCTCAGTTAAAAGGAGGTTGTGAGACCTTTCTTGGAGCTGAGACAAAGGCCATTTCTGCACTGTGCTGTTATGGTGCTATTATTCCACTTTCAACATCCTATGGAATTCTTGGTTTGCAGTTTAAGGAGGAGCCTTTAGGATTCTCAGCCAGAAAGCTCTTTGGCCTCAGGAAACTACAAACCCCAGAATTCCACAGGATGTTGAAAGTGGAATAATAGTGCTATACCAGTGTAGTGCGGAAATGGCCAAAGGCTTAGTTCACCTGGGAACATCTCCTGCCAGGGCCATTTCATACTGCACAATTACAGTCGGCCCTCAATTTCCAGTAAGGTTCGGGGAACAGGATCCCTCTACCGGTCTCCAAGCCATCTTCCCTGCACCTCCTCCCCCAAATCCACGGCCTTTTCTCCTAGAAAGGCTTGGAGACCCGAGGAGGCAAAGGAGGTCCGGCAGAGGCAGCCTCGGAGAGAGGAAGAGGCATTGTGGTGCCAAAGCAGCAAAGGGAGGTATGGGCCAGGGTTGAGCGTGGGAAAGGAGGCAGAGAGGAGGAGCGGGAAAGTAAGGAGGACAAGCCAAGGTCTCCCAGATCCAGGACCTTTTTGTAGGGCTTTCTAGCTCTAGTGGCGGCTAGTTAAGCAGCCGCTACAATTCTGCAAACAATAAAATCCATGAAAATTAAACCCACAAAAGTTGAGGGCCAACCGTATAGTGCTGGAATTCTGCTTTCACTGCCACGGCAGCACCTTATGGAATGCTGGGGCTTGTGGTTCGGTCAGCCACTAGATCTCTCTGCTAAACCACCCCTCAACAAACTGCAAATCCCAGGATTCCACAGGCTGCAGCCATGGCAGTCAAAGTGGAATCACAGCCTTATGACTAGGGTGGCCGGAGTGAAAACTGGAGAGGGCTTCTGTACCTTTTAATGGTTGTGCAGAAGACAGAATTTCAGCCAGTGTGGCTTGTTACCTGGCTGCTTGGCAAGCAACACCTACTGAAATTTCCTTATACACAAACATCAATGATACCAGAGCCACCTCTGGTTTTCAGTCTGGCGATTCTACTTTATGATTGTTACCCCCAGGGGTTACAGATTACATTAATTTATTAATTAATAATCAATACTAATTAATCATTAACTAAGACTGATCTCTTCCAACAGGCCTTCCCAGACTAGCATTTCCATCGCCTCCCATCTATTGCCTTGCTGCTTTGCTAATAGTAATTGATGGATTGTTAATTGCTGTGTATTTTAAGGGTTTAGGTGGGTTGGTGGGTGGGGAGGATTGGGTATGTTTTCAATGTCTTTTAATGTCTTTTAATGTATAATGTATTTCATGTTGTTCGCTGCCTCGATCCATGTGGAGAGGCGGGATACAAATAAATATTATTATTATTATTATTATTATTATTATTATTATTATTATTATTATTATTATTATTTAGTTAACTTTTATGTCTCACCTTTCCTCCCATGATCAGAATACAGAGCTGAAGTCTCAAACTGCAATTCCCAGCAATCCATGGGATGTAGCCAAGGCAATCAAAGCGGAACATAGCGCTATCATTGTGGAGTGTGAAAAAGCACTTGTGTTCTTGCACAGTTCACATTCCCAAAGCTTAGAAAAGTTATCTTTCGTGGATTACAGCTCTCAAAATTGTCCAGCCAGCGTTGCCAATGGCTATGCTGACAGGGGGATTTGAGCAGTTGTACTGTAAAAAAAGTAACTTTACCAAGCTCTCAGCATTTCCATCCATTACATCTCCTGTTCCAGCGTTCTCTAACTTAACATCTTCCAAAGGTATTCAACTACAGCTCTCATCATCCCCAGCCAACCTGGTCACACCACACCCCCAGAGGACACCAGGGACAACAGGTTCAGGGGAGCTGCCCTACTATAGATAAGGACAACAGAGCTTTAAAAAGTTACTGTTTTGGACAACAGGTCCCAGAATCTCCCAGCTAAGACCGCTGCTTTCTCTGACAAAGAGAATGGATTGTTTGCAGCATGGGACAATTATTTTCCAGACTATAGTGATTGGGGAATTTTGTGCACCGGAGTTCCCCCACCAAAAGCCAACAGCGGTCCCCAAGCAATGTGACTGGTTTTGCAAACACACACGTGTGCACACACTTGTACACACATGTCCAAAACTACAGTCTCTTGCCTCTACAAGAGTTGCCTCTGCATCAATGCCACAGGAAACTCTAAACCTTATCTCTGATGGAAGAAGCCACCCAGTTGCAGAGCTATCATGTCAACAGTTGGGGTTCTCTGAAGGCGAGGAAGGGGGGCATACAAGTGGAAGTTGGAGGGAGAGGATCTGAAAAGCACAGAGACGTGATGTATCCATGCGACATTCAGCAAGTGAACCAACCCACAGCATAGAAGGTCTTGGTCACAAAGAGATCTTTCACATAACACCGTTACAGCACTATGCTTCCACTTGCATAACCATGGCTGGATCCTATGAAAACCTGGAGTTTGTAGTGTGGGGAATCACAGAGTTGGAAGACACCCCAAGAGCCACCCAGTCCCACCTCACTACCAACAAATGGCCATCCAGCCTCTGTTTAAAAACCACCAAAGAAGGAAACGCCACAGCACTCCCAGGCAGAGCATTCACTGTTGGTGTGCTCTGACCATCAGGAAGTTCTTCCGAACGTTTAGGTGGAATCTCTTTTCCTGGAGTTTGAAGCCATTGCTTCATGTCCTAATCCCTGGAGCAGCAGAAAACAAGCTTGCCACATGACATCCCTTCAAATATTTAAAAATGACTATCATATCAACTCTTAACTTTCTCTTTTCCAGGCTAAACATACCCAGCTCCCTAGGCCACTCCTCAAATGGCATGGTTTACAGGCCTTCTACCATTTTGGTTGCCCTCTTCCGGACATCTTCCAGCTTGTCAATATCCTTCCTGAACTGTGCTGCCCAGAACTGAGCAGAGGATTCCAGGTGGGGTATGACCAAAGCAGAATAGAGGGGTACTATCATTTCCCTTGACCTAGACACTATATTCCTATTGATACAGCCCTGAATCGCCTTGGCCCAGGAGCTCTCTGGCCGAGAAGTCTAAATGCCCCTCCCTAAATTGGAAATCTGGGGATTCCATAGGATGGAACGACAGCAGTTAAAGAGGCATCATAACACTATAATTGTGCAGTGTGAAAGGGGGCCCCCTCTTACACCCAGTAAGAGGATATTTCTGCTGAAGTTAATTCATAGGCAAGTCTTTTATCAATTTTCTTCTCTGAGATCCCCTGCATCCCATGCAACCTATTATATTCAGTTTGGGGCTCTTTCTGCACCGCTCCAAAGGCACTGGGCAGCTACTTCTGGATCTCTCTTCTTAGTGGAGTTTTGTACATGCAGTAAGAAAAAAATATAGAGAAAAGAAAAGGTGGGGAAACATCAGAGGTACAGAACAAGAGACTGACCTCATTCAGACCCTTGAGAAATTCCAAGGAGGAAGTGGAGTGACTGTATAGTGGAAACCCTCTTAAACTTAAACTTAGCTTCAGGCTCAAGTCCATTTTTCCTTCTCTTAGGTCTCTTTCACTTTCATACCAAACAATTACAGACCTTCAACGATAGCAGTTTAACTCCCATGGCACAGGCTGGAGTGCCTTGGGATCTGCAGTTTGGATGAGGCCCTAGAACTCTCTGGCTGAGGATTCTAAACACTTAACCAAGCTTCCAACCCCAGGACTCCAAAGGATGGAGCCACGGCAGTTGGAGTGAAATCCAAGTGCTCTAATTAACTGCCCACGGCTGCATTCTGTTGAATCCTGGGATCTGTAGTTTGATGAGGTACTGAGCTCTCTGGCTGAGAATCTTAAACACTTAGCAAAATGACAGATCCCATGATTTCACAAGCTGCAGCCCCCACAGTAAAAGTACTGAAATTCTGTTGAGTGAAACACTGCAATTGATCCTAACACTCAGCTGTGGTCCCTCTTACTAAAGACAGACAAGGAACGATTCCAGATAATAACTGCTCCTCCCAAAAGCAAATGCTATTCCAAAGGATGGACAATGTGTGGCCCTATGGACGTTGCTGGACTGTAACACCCAGCATTCCTTACCCTTGGGTCAAAGAATCATAGAATCATGCAGCAGGAAAAGATCACAAGGGCCATTCAGCCTCTGTTTAAAAACTTCCAAAGAAGGAGACTCCACCACGTTTCCCAGGCAGCAGCGCATTCCATGGTTGAACTGCTCTTGCCACCAGGAAGTTCTTCCTAATGTTTAGGTGGAATCTCTCTTCCTGACGTTTGAAGCCATTGCTCCACGCTCTGCTCTCTAGAACCGCAGAAAGCAAGCCTACTCCATCTTCAACATGATATCCTTTCAAACGTTTAAGCATTTTATCATGTCCCCTCCTGACCTTCTCTTCTCCAACTCTCTGAGCTGCTTCTCAAAAGGCATGGTCTTTTTCATACCCCACAACTAGAGCATTTTAATATAGCTGAATATTTGTTAATGCTGATCAACATCAGCGGCTCTCCAGGGTTTTAGACAGGATTCTTCCCTAGTCCTACCAAGGACTGAATCTGGAAACTTCAGCACATGGATAGAGGAATGCCTTAGACTGAGTCTGACCCTGATCCACCCTGCTCAATACTGTTAACTCTCACGGGGTGTCAGGCAAGACTTCTTCCCCTACCTGGAGATTCCTGGTGTTCACATCCAGATACCAACCAGCAATTACCTTCCTTAGCTTCCAAAATCAGACCAGGCTAGGAGTGTTCAGAATGTTCCGGGGAGAAAGGAAGAGATCTTCCCAGTGGTTTGCAACTCTGGTCCTTCAGGTGTTTCAGACTTCAGTTCCCAGAAGCCGTAGCCAACCTAGCCAATGCATAGCAGTTCTGGGAGCTGAAGTCCAAAACACATGAAGGGCCAGAGTTTGCAAACCACTGGGAAGATCTCTCCTAGAGTTTGGGGCCCACTGGCTTTCCCTATGGATGGAGGAGAGGAGGGGACACTCTCTCTCTATCCACTGCCGGGAATTCTTTGGAAGAAGGAAACAGGTATGATAAATAATAAATCATCCCCAAAAATAACAGTTCAAAAGATTGCTTACTGATTCAAACGGATTTAGTCACTTCAACGAGACAATGACTTAAACCACATTATATAATCAAGAACTCGATACACTCAGTTCATTAATCATCTGTGCTCTTGTGTGGGTCTTACTCATGCCAAAGAAGGCAGTAAATGCCGCGGTTCCTGGCAGATGGAGTTTTCCCTTATCTTGCACAGCAAGTCTGGCAAGCTTAGCTCCCTTACTGGCCAAAGTGGATAAGAACTCTTTTTGGTTTGGAGAGGTCCCGGTGGAAATCTTCCCAGACAGAGGGGAAGAACTACAGCTACCCAGCAGAGTTCGTCCAGAGCTGGGAAAATTTCCTTTTTGGACTACAATTCACAGAATCTCAAAACTCGTTTCTTTTTGCCACCTTTTCATTACCTTTGAAGGACAGGACTTTGGGATGGATTATAGAAGGGTATAACATCTGAAAAAAATCCTCTTGAAATTAGAAAAAAATAGGCTTGGCAAAGTGGAAAAGAAATTAGAAATCATTAGTCATCACAGACCCACATGTAATAACATTCATTGCTTTGCTTTGGAAATATAAAATTTACTAAATCTGTGTTACCACAAAAATCAACAGGGTTACATTACAGACAACTATGTTACTTTCAGCTCATGACTTCCAAAGCTCTTAGATGGAACTGCATGATGTTACTGGAGGATAATCAGGGTTTAAACTAACCAGGGTTTCTTGAGTTTGAGAGTAACAATAAACTCTGATTAGTTTAAAAGCTGGTCTCACAACTGAATCAGAAGGAGAAAGGGTGAATGGGTGGGTGAATCTCTGCCTTATGGCAACTTTATGTTCATATTTGAGGGTAGGTAGTGGCGGCCTTGAGAGCCAGCATAGTGCAGTAATCTGAGGCCATTCCCGCACTCTACTGTTCTAGTGCTATTATTCCACTTTCAACATCCTGTGGAATCTTGGGATTCGCAGTTTAGTGAGGGACCTGTAGACTTCTCAGCCAGAGAGCTCTTGGGCCTCAGGAAACTACAAACCTCAGAATTCCACAGGATGTTGAAAGTGGAATAATAGCACTAGAACAGTATAATGCAGAAATGGTCTGAGTGCTGGACTAGGACTCTGGGAGACCAGTGTTCAAACTTCCACTTGGCCATGGAAACCCATGGGGTGCCCTTGAGCAAGTCCTATCCTTTCAGCGTTAGGGGAAAGCAATGGTAAACCTCCTCTGAAGAGATCTTGCCAAGAAAACCCCATGATAGGCTTGACTTTGTGTCACCAGGAATCAGAAAAAACTTGAAAGCACACCACAACAACATCAATGGCCAGAACTTAAGTAAGAGAGATGTTCTCCCTCATTTGTAGATACGTGAGCTCTGAAAACTACCCTTTTTTCCTGTTTGTTAAAATTATTTGCATGCTTCATATACATAACTTTTGTTTTTACACATTGCGTATTTAAGAAATCATTTTCCCCAGAAAAAAAGACAAACTGAAACCTAACTGGGAGAGCCCAACCTTCTTACCTTCCTGCATTGCCCAACAAGGGCTACACCTGACCCAAGAGCTAACCCAGCCTTATGGGAAGAGGTGGCCCAGCAAAAGGAATCTCTTAACTTCATGATGCAATTACTAAAGGGAAGCTCCATCCATTCAGTTTTTATTCCACCGAGCCAACCCATCCATGCTTAGAATCCACCCAGCCCCAAACAGGTGACCTGGAAACCTAAAGGAGAAACTCTCCCAATATAGACCCCCTGCCCAACAGCTGAAATCTGTTGGAGGGGCCCTTCTTTGCATCCCATCAGCAGGGGGGAAATGCACATTATCAGGACATGTGAACAAAGTATTCTCTACGGTGGCTCCCCAATTTTGGAATGCCCTCCACTTGAAGGCCCAACTGGTGCAGATGCTGGTTCTATCCTAGTCTAAGTTAAAACATTACTTTTTAGTAAAGTCTTGGTAGTGTAACTGGGCAGATGGTGAGGAGGAGGAAGCAGTGGAAGCACTGCTAGATGTGCAGTTAATCTGGGAGCGGCTGCCAAGTCATTTTTTCCAGCCTACAACCAATATAGGGTTCCTTCTCCCACCATTGAGCACACTAGAATTCTTGCTGCCCTACAAGGCTTATGACTTTGTCTGGATTTGTATTGCAAAGACATGGTTTTGTACTGTTTTAACTCTAATTTCAAATTATTTATTTAATTCATTTACAACTCACCTTTCTCCCAATAATGGGGCTCAAGGCAGCTAACAGAGTATTTGAAAACAATATAGATTAAAAGTATATGAAGTAGTTAATAAAATGTAAATATGAGAGTTATTAAAAAGGGATTAAAAACTTTACAAAGTTAAAACATTAAAACATTAAAAATTCATTGAAAGACTGTATACAAACCTTAAAAACAGAACTGCATAGTATTAAAAGCCCAACTCTAGTCAGTTTTTAAAAGACTGATGGCATACAAATGTTTTAGCTTGCTGACGGAAGCAGAGCAAGGACAGGGCTATTTTGGATCTCTTAGGGAAGGAGTTCCAAAGTCCAGGAGTAGCCACCAAGAAGGCCCTCTCCCTTCTTCCTACTAAAGGAGCCTGGGAGGGTGGTGGGATGGAGAGAAGTGCCTCTGCAGATGATCTCAAAGGCTCTCAAAAAGGGCGATACACTCCTCCAAATAGCCTGGGCCCAAACTATACATGGCTTTATAGATCAAAACCAGCACTTGGAATTGTGCCCAGAAACAGATTGGCCAACTGTTCAATATGTTTTTAGAGCTTTTAATCTGTTGTTGTTTTAAATTGCAGTTTTTCTTGTGTGCTTTCAAGTCATTTCTGAGATAGCAAGACTTGCTGAGATAGTGGCTGAGATAGTGTGACTTGCCCAAGGTCACCCAGTGGATGTCCAAGGCCGAGCTGGGATCTGAACCCTCGCCTTTCATCTGGTCCAACATTCAAACCACTGGCTCTCTTTTAAATTGCTACCGTTCCAATTTCAAGTTGTTTAAATAGATTTTACTGTAAGCCACCCTGGATGCTGAATCCTGGAGCACATGCCTTTAATGCTGCCGTTATTTCTTGCCACTGGGTGGTGCTGGGAAAGGAGAGGTGCTCTCCAGAGTCTCGCTACATGAGTGGGGGGAATAACATCATTGACCCCCAATAAGAGTTGCATCCCCACTTCATAAAATTTTCCTTCATCCTCCAGATTTTCCAGCATTGTGGAGAGTGAGTATAGTGTCTAGATCAATAGGAGTGTGGTGTCTAGATCGAGGGAGGTGCTGGTACCACTCTACTCTGCTTTGGTTAGACCTCATCTTGAATCCTGTGTCCAGTTCTGGGCACCTCAATTCAAGAAGGACATGGTCAAGCTGGAGCAAGTCCAGAGGAGGGAGACCAAAACAGTGAGGGGCCTGGAAGCCATGAAGCCCTATGAGGATAGATTTAGAGAGTTGGGGATGTTTAGTCTGCAGAAGAGAAGGTTGAGAGGGGACATGATAGCCATGTTTAAATATTTGAAGGGATGCCATGTAGAGGAAGGAGAGGGCTTGTTTTCTGCTGCTCCAGAGACCAGGACAAGGAGCCATGGATTCAAGCTGCAGGAAAGGAGATTCCACTGGAACCTCAGGAAGAACTTCCTGACGGTCAGGGCTGTCCGGCAGTGGAATCTACTGCCTCGGAGTGTAGTGGAGTCTCCTTCCTTGGAGGTTTTTAAGCAGAGGCTGGATGGCCATCTGTTGGGAGTGCTTTGAGGATGTTCCTGCATGGCAGGGGGTTGGACTGGATGGCCCCTGGGGTCTCTTCCAACTCTACATTTCTATGATTCTATGAGTGAGATACTGACAATTTGACCCACCTAGAACTCTTCTCTTTGCTGTTTGCCTTCCCTTGGTCACTCTCCCTGTCCCTTTTCTCTCAATGCCTAAATTAGGTTTCTAAATGCTCAACTGAATTTTTTTGAAGTTATTGCAATGCTAGAAATTTGGGAAGCGAAGGAAAATTTCATGGAGGGGAGAATTTTTAGTGGGGGCAATGCCCTCATTTTGCCTTCCCTTTGTAAGTACACCCCGGGAGCTACCCTATGAAGCAACATGAGCAGAGGGACAAACCCTTAAGCATCTAATTTTGGGTTGCTGTCGAAGACAGTCAAGCAAGAGACAGGCACGGTCTGGTCCATGGGACACAAAGCTCACTGAAACAAACCCCTATGCAAGGAAGAACCTCCCTGTGGATTTTGCCCCAGGTCAATGAGTGAAAAGAGAGGTGCTTTTTCCAACCCCCTCTAAAGTCTCACGCTGGGTCAGATACAGTGTGTTCTTCTTCTTCTTCTTCTTCTTATATCAACTACAAGGACAGGGGAAATATCAGGATGGGTTGTAAATGGATGCTGTATGACCTCAAGTGTGCTAACAAAATAGAGGTTGCTTGAAAAGTTACTTTTTAAAATGGATGAGTTCTGTGATCAATTCTGAAACCTCCCCAAAGTAATTCTGCTGCTCCAGAGACTAGAACACAAACCAATGAATTCAAGTGAATTCATGAATTCAAGCTACAAGAAAAGAGAAACATTAGGAAAAACTTCTTGACTGTCGGAGTTGTTCAACAGCGGAATATGGTGTGTGCAGTGGATTCTCCTTGGCCATTTCCGCACGACACTGTTATAATGCTATTATTCCTAGGCTGCATCACCCTACATCCTATGGAGTCCAGGGGTTTGCAGTTTAGGGAGGAGCATTTGGAATTCTCAGCCAGAGAGCTCTTGGGCCTCAGGAAACTGCACACCCCAGAATTCCAAAGGATGTTGAAAGTGGAATAATAGCACTATCACAGTATAAGGCAGAAATGGCCCTTCTCTGGAGGTCTTTAAACAACCACTGGCTGGGCATCTTTCTGGAGTGCTCTACTTGTACATTACTGCATGGCATGGGGTTGGACTAGATAGCCCTTGAGACCGCTTCCAGTCTTAAGATTCTATCACCATTTCCACACTAGACTGTTACAGTGCTATTATTCCACTTTCAACATCCTATGGAATCCTGGGGTTTGCAGTTTAGGGAGGGGTCTCAAAGGCCCCTGCCTAAACTGCAAACCCCAGGATTCCATAGGATGTTGGAAGTGGAATACAGTCAGTCCTCCACATTTGCAGGTTTCACTTTTGCAGATTTGATTATTCACGGATTATTTGCTGTCACCTCTGCTGCCTCCCTATGCCATTTTTAATAGGGACTGCAAGCCTCCTGAGACTGAGAAACTGCAAACGAGGCTTGCAAGTCCCTCTTAAAAATGGTGTGGGGCAGCAGTGGAGGTGGGAAGAAGCCCCCCAGCCCCCTACTTCTGCCTTGTGAAGGAACCCTCCTGCCTCAAAGAAATCCACGGTGGGTTGAAAATGCTGATCATACTTTCTTGTGTGTTAAATATGGTTTGGGAGGGCCTAGAGTTAATCACATTTTCCACTTTCACGGGGGTCCTGTGCCCCTAACCCTAGTGAATGCAGAGGGAGGACTGTAATAGCACTATAACAGTCTAGTGCAGAAATGGCCTATGTTTCTAATTCATTACTGGTAGCAATGTAAGGAAATCTAGCGACTTGTTGCACTACTTATTAGAAGTTACTCATTAGAAGTTACTCATTACTTTTCTCGTTGTTGTGGTGGTGGTGTGCCTTCAAGTCATTTCTGAGTTACGGCGACCCAAAGGTGAACGTATCATGGGGTTTTCTGGGGCAGAGAGGAGGTAATGCAACCGAGGAAGGAGAGGGCTTGTTTTCTGCTGCTCCAGAGACCAGGACAAGGAGCAATGGATTCAAGCTGCAGGAAAGAAGATTCCACCTGAACCTCAGGAAGAACTTCCTGACGGTCAGGGCTGTCCGGCAGTGGAATCTGCTGCCTCGGAGTGCAGTGGAGTCTCCTTCTTTGGAGGTTTTTAAGCAGAGGCTGGATGGCCATCTGTTGGGAATGCTTTGATGGGTGTTCCTAGATAGCAGGGGGTTGGACTGGATGGCCCCTGGGGTCTCTTCCAACTCTACATTTCTATGATTCTATGATTCTATGATTCTAGGTCACCCAGTGGTATTCCACAGCCAAGTGGGAAATCGAACTCTGGTCTCCAGAGTCATAGTACAATGCTCAAACCATTGCACCATGCTGGCTCTCACTTTTGTCCTACTGTTAAGAAACAAAGATACAAACAAAGATACAAAGGGCACAGAAAAATGAAAATGTATCCCAAATGCTATTTAAAAATAACATAAGAACTATAAAACGTTCCTCTTTCCATCAAACAAACGGGTACATCACACCCACAACATTTTCCCCACTTGCTTATTTTTCAAATGCAGTTTTGTTATGCTCTCCTTACTTAAAAAGCTAAATTCTGCCATCAAAAAGGATAATGTAATCTATGAAAGGAAACCTCTGTTATAGGCTGTTTGTTACCCTCAAGCTCAGAAAGGAGAGCAGAAAAAGAAGTTCTCCACACTTGGTTCGGGTGTAAACAATCTGTTCTCTTTCCTGCTGACACAACAGGTTGGTAGTGTGAAGAGCAAAACTGGAGGATGACACTGAACTGGCACAAAGAAAAACCACTTGGCAGAACTAGAACCCATGGCCGCAGCTTCTGAAACACACCTTCTTGGGACTCCAGCTCGTAACCCAAACGGGGACACCCAACAATCTAGCAACAGGAGATAGACGAAGTCCATAGTACCCTCCCTTAAAATCCACTCACTGCTGACCCTTTAAAGGAAAGCTGGGGATTCTGTAACCTAGCCAATTGCATGCGACTGTGGATCCCAGCGTTCCTTGCCTGTGGCTAACAGGGCTCCTGGAACATGCAGTCCAGCAATATCTGGAGAGTACAGAGTTCCCATGGCTGTCCTGGATCGATCTCTTTCTTTCTTTCTCGCAGTAACACACACACCCAGGCTAAGACCATCAGTCACCGAACCTCAGTCACCTGTGTTTGGGTCTCCTGGGGAAAATCCACACGGGATCCTCTGCCCATCCTCTCAGCCGGCAGGGAAGGCAAGAAAACAGCTGGCCGCGTCTTGCTGCTACCACCACCTCCACCTCCTCTTTCTCCGAGCAAATGCCTGGGTGAGGAAGGGAGGCAGCTATCTTGCCAAGGGACTGTTTATGTGCTCGGTCCCATCACTCAGCAGGGTGGTGATGTAATCTGGGTGGGGGCGTGTGTACGCATTTAAAACTACACCCTCGTCCCTGACTCCGATTACACACCACCTCCCTGCAATTAAGGGTGCCCGGCCCTGAGCCAGAGAGTCATTGCTGGGCAAGAGGGAGAAGAAGCCAGTCCCTAAAGACACACAATCTTGCCCTGATTCATGGCTCAGCGGTGACTAACCCGAGCCTTGGAGGGAGGATGTCGTGTTACAGAGAGGGAGGAGAAGAAGACGTGGAGGACAGAGCAGGAGTAAGGTTGGAAGAGAGAACCTGAAAGAGGCTCACAAGCCAAGGGGTTTCTCCTCGTTCAGCTCTTCACATTCCTTCCCAATTTAGGCTTTTGTTTTAGACATAAGGCGGGAGTAAATGTTTCATATATACGGCAGGATTGAGGAATACCAGGCCTTGGGGGCCAGACAGAGCCCCCCCGCACATGCCAGACAGCAAATCCCCCCCATTCCCATCACTCCATGTCCTAATGGTACTGTAGAGCAAAAGTCACAGTTTCCACCTTTCAGGATCCTATCGCATTCTCAACAGGCCATGTCATCACATCACTTGGCTGCAGAAGCTACTTGCTCACTTGCAGAAATGCCACCCAGGTGCTAATCATTTTGCAAATTTTCCACAAAGCTGCGGAACTGAAGAGCAACTACAGACCGTGTGGTGTCCTGATGGTGCACGTTTCTAGGAAATCGGAGCAGAGGACCTGCTCCGTTCATTTTGCACTGAACTCTGAAGGAGCTACTCAAGGTGCCAAACCTATCCTTGAGGAGAAGTTTCAGCACCTTCAGAAAGTTTGGAATCCTGGAAAAATGACTTTTGCTAAGCAGAATTATTGCTGTCACACGTCAACATTAACTAACCCTTGTAAAGATCCAAAAGACCCACACAGCCCTTTAAAAATTTAGGGCAAGGGACATGCGGTGCGTTCTTCTGGATCTTATTACATTCTCTTCCACTTCCATAACTGTATAAATATGCTTTATGCCTGAGGCCTTAATACCACTCAGCACTGCATTCGAAGAAGGGGGTTTATACCCATGAAAGTTCATGCTAAAATAAAACCCAGTTACTCTTAAAGATGTTACCACCAAAAAAAAAAAAAAAATTCTCCCCCTTCCTTCCTTCCTCCTTTTTATACTGCAAGAGACTAATATGGCTACTTCTTGGAAAACTAGCAATACTGGTTCCTCCCACACTGGGAAAGGCAGAAATGCCTCTCCTCGGGCTTCGGGCTTTATCACATAAGAGAGGTAAATCACATTCACAGCAGTATAATAGCATCTTTGGCTGGGATTTATAGCAGGATAATAGTATGTTTGGCTGAGACTTACCACATTACCTCGTTCTTAGGTCTTAGTTACCATACTTTCCAACATTTCACTGATGAAAACCAGGTTTTGCCACTGTGACCATCAGAGTGTGGTCAAGATAGCAAAAGTTATTTAATGAGAGAACACACGAGCAAGGAGAGCTTGCAGCAGTTACTGGGAAGGAAAAGACTCCATGCCTTCCTGTCCTCTCCCTTCCTGCTGAGTGCAAACTCATTTTGCTCTTCGATCTCAGTTTGCAGCAACTGAACAAAGTGGAAGACAAGGGGGAGAAAGTGAAAGGGAGAAAGCAGCGGTTCTCAACCTGTGGGTCGCCACCCCTTTGGGGGATCAAACGACCCTTTCACAGGGGTCACCTAAGACCATCGGAAAATACACATTTCCGATGGTCTTAGGCTCCATTCCCTCCTCGGCGGTGGTGCGCAAGCGCGAGCCATGCGCTCACGTCCTCCTGCCCCCTTTGGCGCGATTCATAACAGTAGCAAAATTACAGTTATGAAGTAGCAACGAAAATAATTTTACGGTTGGGGGGTCACCACAACATGAGGAACTGTATTAAAGAGTTGCAGCATTAGGAAGGTTGAGAACCACTGGGAGAAAGAGAAACTGGGAAATTCTTAAAAGCAGTTGAAAAGTGGGATGACAGAGGATTGATCAGGAGTGGACCTGCTAGATCGGGACTGTTGTAAGGTAAGAGTTAGTTGTAGTAAGAACTTATAAGCTAAGAGATGCTGCTATTTTTGGCCCCAACAAGACAATAATATTCTGTACGGTGGAAGGCAGGAAAAAAAAGAGGGAGACTATCTTGAAGCTAGCTTGATTAAATAAAGGAAACCATGATTGCCCTAAGTCTGAAAGACCTGAGCCAGGCAAAATTGAGGACCAGCGAGCTTGGAAGTGGCCATAAATTGAAGTCAACTTGATAGCAAATAATAATAAGGCACCCCCATATAGCCAGCCATCCCTCTATCTCCCTCATTTTGTAAACAGAAGATTTTCACTCCAATTTTTCCCTGAAACACCATGCAGGAAGCCTCCCAAATCTGTGAAAATGAGCTCTCCACCCCCAAATAGCTCTGTTTTCACTGGAGTTCCTCTCAAAAGTGTCACACAAAGTGATGCAATGTTATTTCTGGCCACCATTTCGATAGCAACTCTGAAGAAAAATGTTAAGAGTTTTGGCACACATGAGGAAGGGTGCTGGAGGGAAATGGCCCCCGGCCCCCGCACAGTTGCCCACCCTTAAACGAGTCCTACCAGCTCAGCAGTTTTTTTAAACTGGTCTTGGCTCAACTGGTCTCCAGCAGAGAAAGATTCTTCCTAATACCTGATATTTGATTTCCTTTGCCTGGTTTTGGCAGGGACTTTTGTTTGTTTTGAAATGGAGGATCTGTTTCTTTCTTGTACACATTGCGTGAAATTGTTCACAGTGCATGAACACACTCCATTCACAGACTGCGCAGCCTATTGTGTTTCTAAGCAGCATCTTGTGCAGATTTGGAAATCTGCAGAACTTTTGGACAGGTCCACAGCTGTCTGTCATCAAGCCAATTTCCCAGTGCAAACTGGATCTGCCCTGATGGCCATCTGGGAAGTAGAGACCACAACAAGCCCTTGAACCTTGGTCTGTAAACAAGAACTCTGCACACGTTTCCCATCCTTTTCGTAACTGGAGATATGAGGGATTGAACCTGGAACCTTTGGCATGTGAAGCAGCTGGCCCCACCAGTGACTTGTGGCCCTTGTCCTGCCATGGAAAGGGTGCCACATGGGACTGCGAGAAGCAAACAGGAGGAGAAGCATGCCACGCTACTTTCCCGAACTCCCTAGCCTTCCTTTCACTGAGCTTCCCAGAATCATCTTTATAGCAGTGTTATAAGCCACTTTGGGCCCCAGGCTGAAATAAAGGATATAAATTAAAATCTTGTCACTAAAATGAACTCCCCTTCCATCCTTGCCCCCTCTTTATTATCCTTTCTAACTGGAACAACTTCCACTTTTTGCTTGGATTGATATCTGGGGCAAGCAAAGAGAGGTCTTCCAGATGTTGCTATACTGCAAAGTCCAACACTCCTGTTGCCTTGGGCTGATGGGAGTTATGGCCTGATAACATCTTGGATGGCTGCTTGCTGCTCACCCCAATCTTGCACAAATGGATGAAGCTGCCAAGGACTCTAGTTTAGCCCAGAACAATTGACAGCAGCAGAAACAGCAGCTTGCTGGGGTTCTGGGTCAGAGACTCCTTCCTACCCATGCTACCCAAAGTTCTTCTTCAATGGGAGATACTGTGGAACTGAACCAAGAATCTTCTGCACTCAAAGCTCAGAGCTTAAGGACCGAGCTATGATGAGGGGGCCTAAAATCCATCTTGCCTGCTTCCCTCTGAAAGCCACTTCGTCTGAAGTTTTGGGCTTAACTCTCACTGCAACGCAGACCTGGCATTGTTTTCCTGCTTAGTGTCTCCCATTTCCTCTTCTCTCTCTATGTTTGAGTCTGGCTGCTTCCCCCACTTTGTAAATTCAGCCCACAACCTCCAGAAAGAAAGTTGTTGTTGTGTGCCTTCAAGTGGTGAGATTTATAGCAACCTATCATGGCTTTTCTCAGTAAGATTTCTTCAGAGGGGGTTTGCCTTTGCCTTCCTCTGAGGTGGAGAGAGTGTGACTTACCTAAGGTCCCCCAGTGGGTTTCCAAAGCCAAGCAGGGATCTGAATCCCGGTCTCTAGAGTCCTAGTCCAACACTCAGACCAACAACATTGGCTCTCACTCCAGAGAGGACTGGGAGCTCTCCTGCATGACAGAATGGGATTGGACTCAGTGGCCCTCATGGTCTCTCTTCCAACTATGATTCTATGATCAGTGGGGGGCCACATGTGGTCTGTTTGACTCATGTCAAAGGGGGGCTGGGGTGGACAACATGAGTCAGCCCACAAGTGGTCCCCCACTGATCATAGAATCGTAGAGTTGGAAGAGAGACCACAAGGGCCACTGAGTCCAACCCTATTCTCCCATGCAGGACGACATCGTCAAAGCATTCCCAACAGACGGCCACCCAGCCATGGTTTTAAAACCTCCAAAGGAGACTCACTAGCCCTTCTGCTGAATTTGATACCATTCCATCAAAGTTTGATGGTACAATCCCAAACGATGGTACCACTCCAACTGACGGTACTACCCCAACTAACCCCACCAATTTACATTTAAAATATAGTATGCATGGAACAGGTACCATGTTTTAAAGGTAATTTGGGTTTTATTTTGGGTTTTATTTTGGTATCTCTGCCAACTGAATCAGGGGATGAAGCAGCAAATTTGGAGGCAGCACAGGCAAGGCACAGACCCTGTGGGTTTGGGGGACAACTCCTCAAAACTGTCCTCCTCTTAGCGGTGGTGTACATTCATGGCACTGTGTCAGTAATGATAACAGCACATGCTGCCAACTGGCAAAGAGGACTCTGACCTCTCCCGTGCGTGCCTTCCCGTCCAGCTGACTATTCCAGTAACTCAAAAGAGAAACTACCAAAGCCAAGGTTGCTGTAGAAAAGCCACCACGCTATGCAAGCTAGTCCTCTTCTTCCTGTAACAAGGATGCAAAACAGAGGTGGAAACACACCAGGTACCAGACTAGACTATATATGTCCATCTATCATCGTCATCTTCACCTTTCTTTATATCTCACCTTCTTCACAAAACGAGGATTCAGAGCAAGTACAGGTTGAACCTCCCTTATCCAAAATGCTTGGAACCAGAAGCGTTCCATATTTCAGATTTTGGAATTACAGAACCTTTTTGGAATAGCCTCATGTCTCCTTTGGTCACGACTTATGTCATGCGTGCATCTATTCCTCCAGCCTTGTGACTCTCATTTCTCTCTCCAGCCTCTCTATTGTCTCTGGGGAGACCACCAGCCACCCGCTTCCACCTTGTGCAGGAGCACTGCTGCCTCAAAGGCAGAAGCAGGCGGCTGTCAGCAAAAAGTTTTGGGTGGGGTGGGGTGGGGTGTTTGGATTTCTTTATAAGGGAGGCTCAACTTGTAGTATCCCAGTATGATCTCCTCACGCTCACCAAGAGTGGTTCTCCAGGTTCTCAGGAAGAAAAAATGGTCTTTTCTAGTACCTGCTATACCTGAATTGGAAAGGTTGGATTCTGGGAAGTGTAGTCCAACAACAGCTTCCCCAAGCTTTGCACCTTGTGCTGGAATCTTCCACTCTCAGCTCTTGTATGAGCTTGCCCAAGCACTACTATCGCCACAGAAGGCTCTGATCCCTAGGCCAACAGTGAGAGCCACAAGGCTGTCAGATATCGGGCACAGATCCTTCTCAGTTGTGGCCCCGTTATTTCTGGAATACTTTCTCCAAAGAGATGCCTATGAATTTATCACTGCCAGCTCTCAGAATGAAAACACTCAAAAGACACTTTCAATCCACACTGCGCTCGGGATTAGAAAAAATGTTTGTTGCTGCTGCTGCTGTGTGCAGTCGTTGTATTTGTATGTTTCGCAACCTTCCAAAACATTTTACAAGAAATGAGTTACACCTATTTGTCTTTATATGGGTTTTGCACCGGCACAAAAAAAAATCCGCCACTATCCTATAAATCAAGGGTAGGCAGAAAGCAGCCCTCTTTATGTTGCGTGCTGCAATTTGCATCATCTGATCTGGCCAGCACAGCCAATGACGATGAATGCTGGGAGATGCAAGCTAACAGCATCTGGAGGGCCTGATCCCCCATTCCCCACTGTAAAATAAAGTTCAGTGACAATACCAGAGTGGTTTGGCACTTGCAGAAAAAGGATTCTTTTTTTTGAAGCAAAAATGAGGTTAATTACAGGGCAAGCATTGCCATTATCACCCATAACGGGACTTCTCTGATAATCAATGAAGATTCACAAGTAAAAGGCAAAAAAGTTGTTTTTGACAGAAACTGCCACAAATTAGAAAGAAATTCCTAATTTACCTTTGCACAGTGGGAGAGGCAGGCCATGGAATTCTCCTCTAATGGAAAAACTGGCAGCCCAGTATAAAGCTTTTTATAGAGTCTGGACTCCATTTACTGAACATGTCAGTATCAGCTCTGGTCCCACTTGTCCTCTGCAATCCCAACTGGCTAAATTTCTGTCATTTCTTTCTGTTTCCCTTTTGAATTGAGAAGTACCCTATCATTCAAGAATTTTGTGACTGCTGCTATTGGATTTTTTTTTTAAATGTCATGCTAGGTACACTTTGTATTAGCAAGGTATTATTATTAATTATTATTATTTCTGAAGTCCTACTCAACAGGAATGTCACCTTTCTAGACATGAGCAGAAAACAGATGGGGAGGTCAGACCCCCGCCCCGAAGGGCCTGATCCATGTCTCTTTGACTCTCCCTCCCCAAGGTGGCTCCTCTTGCCAGCCTGGACAGGGTCTGTTACCTTTGCAGGCGAGTCCTTCTGCCCTGGCTTGTGTGCTTTCCTGGGAAAACAATCCCAGGCGAGCAGGGCCCCATCTCTCCTGCTGGCATGTGGATCAGATAAGCGTGGGTGGCAGGGAGCGGCAGCTGGGTGCGGGGGCGTGCAAGTGAAAAAAAAAAAGAGGAAGACAGAAGGAGAAAAGTGGTGTGGCTGCGAGCACTTGAGGGTACACACAAGCCAGGGCAGAAAATCACACCCAGAAGTGACTCAGTGGAGGGAGGGTTGTGAGGCCCAGCAAGGGAGATGATCGGCCACTTGGGAGTCCTGCGGAGGGCAAAGGAGAGCACGGCTTCCTTGTGGCACGTGGCCTGGGCAGGAAAAGAAGGCACCGTTCCCCACTGGGCAAGTGCCGAGACGACGGGTGAGGATTGTCCCCCTGGCTCCAGAGCAGAGCTGAGAGTAGAAGGCTCTGAAACAAGAAGCAGAGCTCAGGGAAGTTAATCTTTGGACTGCAGCTCCCAGCATCCCCTTTCATAATGCTGCTGTATTCATATTTATGTTATGTTGATGTTGTCATTTGCTGTCAAGTCACCTTTGACTTATGGTGACTGTATTGATAAGAGCCGGCATGGTGTGGTGGTTTGAACCTTCGACTACAGACCCTGGAGACCAGAGTTCGATGCTCCACTCCGCCATGGAAACCCACTTGGGCACATCACACACTCTCAGCCCCAGAAAACTTCATGATATGGTTGCCTTAGGGTCACCACAAGTCTGAAATGACTTGAAGGCACACAACAACAATGTAGAAGACATCTCCAAGAGGCCCAGCGCTTTATTGCAGGAGATAAGTAAACCGCAACTACAGCAGGATAATAGCATCTTTGGCTGGGACTTTTCACATTACCCCAGTTCTCTTCTGTTCTGCTGGTGGGAGACCATTTGGAAAGTGTTTCTTTTACAAAGGAGGTCACTGACAGATTTTTTGCATTAATAAAAGGAACACTTTCCAAAAGGTCTCCCATGGGAGAACAACAGAAGAGGAAAGACGTCATTTGTTAAGTTCCAGACAAAGATGCTATTATCTTGCTGCAATTGCAATTTACCTGCGTCAGGTTGGGATAAAGCCCCCAATCATCAGCTGTCCAGCCCAGGCCTTGCAAATGCAGGGCAACTGTGGCTTCCTTAATTTAATCAATCCACTATAGTGTGGTCTCCCTCTTTTCCTACTGTCTTGCAGTTTGCTGAGGATTGTCACCTTTCCCAATGAGCCGCTTTGGGCTTTTCTGCACTTGGTTCTTAAAACGGGGTGGAGCGTCCTCCCGTGAGGACGTTTGCATTTGGGGGTGAACTGAGTTTGGACTACTTACCGTATGTCCGGACTTCAGTCCGCTCCAGAACACCCAGAACTGGACGTTCACCATGCTATTGAAAGTCCGACTGAAATAGGACTTTCAATAGCCTGGCGCGCCCCAGTCCATTGCTGCGCAAAAGTATAGATTTGCAGGCTCGCGCCAGCGCAAGCTTGCCGATCTTCTAGGGGTGGGCTTCCGGCTGGCAAGCTTCTCCGGTTGGTGGAGAGCTTCCACCAACCAGAAACCTCCATTTTCATCCCCAGAGAGTGCGTAGCGCGGGGACGCGCTGCTCCGGATCGGCATGGGTCGTCGGGGGGGAGTGGGCCAGTCTGGTGAGTAATGGACTGCCCCGTTTTCCCCCAAAGTGCGGAAAAGCCCTTTGTCTCATGATCTGTCCAAAATACGGCAGCTTCAGTTTAGCCTTCTTCACATCGAAGGAGAAAGACGCATTTATTTGTCTTTTTGGCAGTCCACGGTATCTGTAGATCACAGCATTTCAAACGAATTGCTTTTTCTTCCTGTCATCTTTCTTGCCTGTCCAGCTTTCACACCCACACTTACAAATCACAGAATTCATTTTGTACGGCATGGTTAATCAGAGGAGCCCTTGGCACTGCTCAGTGTGTTAAACTAAACGGCAGCTTCTCTTACAAATGAGGGGGTGCGGAAGCAAAGAGATAAGTGACTTGACCAAGGCTATATGGTAAACAAGTGCCAGGGAGGCAAACAGAATTCCTGGCCAACATTTCTGTTTACAGGGCTGCTCTGATCTTTTTATCAGGTGGGTGACTCTAGAAAGAGGGCAACCCGAGGACTGTACGTGGCCTCCAAGGTTGTTTTTGTGGCCCCCAGGGACCCATTTTTCCCCAGAAACAATCCCCTCCTAAGCCTCTAGGATATATGTGGGGCAATACTGTCATTTTTAACCCCGTTTTGAGGACAGGGAAGGCTTTCTTTTCAAAAAAAGAAATGACAAGGAAGTTGACTTTTGAGTCACTTCCATTTGGGAAAAAAACAACAATCTCTTTAGGAGCTAAGATGGCCCACAAAGGGCCAAAAACATGGCAAAATTGTCCTGTTCTTCCTGAGGCCATCTGGATTAACCTCTGATTAACCATGCCGTACAAAATGAATTCTCATTATTCTCATTTTTTTTCAAAGGTGTGGCAAAGGAGTGTGGCCCTCTGATCTCCTCACCAGGGGTAATGTGGCCCAGTAACTCTCAGCAATTTTTGTTTGTGGTGTGGCTTTGAATCATTTCAGATTATGGTGATCCAAAGGTGAACCTATCACAGGGTCTTCTTGGCAAGATTTGTTCAGAGGGGGTCTGACTTGCCCAAGGTCTCCCAGTGGGTTTCCATGACTGAGCCGGAATTCAAACCCTGTTTTCTGGAGCCACAGTCAAACCTCTACACCATCCTGGCTCAACCCTTGGCAATTGCAGTGTGGTGTTCCCCACCCCTGTATTGGGATTGTATCATCCCCACCCACCACATCTTACACCTGTGCAGGTTGGGACTGATGGTACACAAGAATGATGAACCCATCTGGAAAGCACCTGGCTTGGGGAAAGATGCTCTTGAACTGCCACAGGTAGGACTGCAATCCAAGCAGGTGGAAAGAGGGGAGAATAGAGAGACATTCCCTACATGGACTGGTCCTATGCTATACAGAACAGGGATAAGAACAAGGTGTGCAACTCCCAACATCCCTAGCCAGCAATCCAACAAAATCTGGAAGGTTACAGGAGTGTCACCCTGATAAGCGCAGGCTGAAGTTAGCACCCTTGGGTCAAATAAGTGCATTTCTCTGTGTTAACATTCCCTGCATCCTCCGGTGAAGACTTACAATCTCAATCAGGAGCGGGCAAAACTGTGGTCTTTCAGATGTCATTGGACTGCAACTCCCATGATTCTTTCATTATAGATTATGCCAGCTATGAGTGACAAGGGCTGCAAGCCAATCACATCTGGAACACCGCTGGTTGCCTGCCCCTTCTCTAAATAGTTCATAAGAAGATATCTGAGAGAGGAGGGGAAAATGGGATTATTTTTAATATGGTTGTTATTCCTCCTCTTCTTTCCCAGCCCTGGGACTCAAGGTGGCTTCCAAAGGTTAAAACAGATACAGCTAAAACCATATATCATGTGAAAGTTAAAATGCAATGAAACTATCAATAGAATTGAAAGTGATTAAAAAGCTGCCCATTAAAACACAAAATTACCAGTACAGTCAATACAGCACTTTATTCAAAGCCCTTCCTCCCTGAGCAATCATTTTCCAAAGGTTTGGCATTTTTTCCCCTGCCCCCAGAAGGACCACAGTGAACTTGGTAGTAGTCTTGAAGAAGCTCCTCTCCATGTCCCCAGCAGTTGTAGCTGTGTGGGTGGCTAGACAAAGGCAAGTCCCCCCCCCGCAAAGATCTGAAGCCACAGGCAGGGCCATATGGGGAGTTCAAGTCCATCACATAGCCTGGACCTGAGTGATATAGGGCTTTATAGGTCAGCGCTTAGAATTGTGCTTAGAAACAGCCACTGAGTCTGTTTCTGCAAGGGAGCTGCGTGCCTTTTATAGCCAGTCTTGGTTAACAATCTGTCTGCAGCTCTTTGGAACTGTCTAGATTCTCTAGGAATTCCTTGCATTTGCCTTCATTCTGGAAAATGTAGGGGGAAGTCTTGCACCTTAACTGTAGTTTCCAGGAAGGGTGTCGGGATGGCCCTCCATTAATAAGGTGTCTCACAGGCTGAGGTTAAATACAACTTCTAAACATTTTCTTTAAACCTTCAACTTCCAGAATGCCCCAGATTCTTAGGAATTCTGGGAATTGTAGTCCAAAAAAATAACTGTTGCCAGCTATACCCCATGTGAAGCTTTCAGCACACAAGTGCCCTGCCGTGCCCACAGAAATTTATGCAGGATCCCGACAACACCACCTTCGACCTTCAGCTTTTCCTTATATTCTCCTATCGCTTCATCTGCCCTTTACCCAAAAAAAAACTGCAATGAGGTTCAGAAGCATCTCGGGCAATGGCTACCAGTTCAGATGGCACTGAGAGGGGATCGGCCAAAACATGTGGAGGATTAATGGTTTCTAGTCCTGACATAAGGGACTGGCTCAAGCCCTTTTGCTGCCAGAGGAAAAGATGCACTTAGGCACAGCATAGCCAGGGAAACCAAGTTACGTTGCCACTTGGAGAGAAACAGAAATTCCACAAGCACCTCTTTCTTCCACCTCCCTTAGCAGTAGAAATAGAGTAACAGTGGAGTAAATAACATAACATAACATTCAAAATAACCTGGACAGATTGGAGAGCTGGGCCAAGGCTAACAAAATGAAATTCAACAGAGAGAAGTATAAGGTCCTTCACTTAGGTAGAAAAAATGGAACACAGAAATATAGGATGGGGGACACGTGGCTGGATAGCAGTACGTGTGAAAGGGATCTAGGAGTCTTCACAGACCACAAGCTGAACATGAGTCAGCAGTGTGATGCGGCAGCCAAGAAAGCCAATGCAATTCTCGGCTGCATCAATAGGAGTATGGTGTCTAGATCGAGGGAGGTACTGGTACCACTCTACTCTGCTTTGGTTAGACCCCATCTTGAATCCTGTGTCCAGTTCTGGGCACCCCAATTCAAGAAGGACATGGTCAAGTTGGAGCAAGTCCAGAGGAGGGCGACCAAAATGGTGAAGGGCCTGGAAGCCATGCCCTGTGAGGATAGACTTAGAGAGCTGGGCATGTTTAGTCTGCAGAAGAGAAGGTTAAGAGGGGACATGATAGCTGTGTTTAAATATTTGAAGGGATGCCATGCAGAGGAAGGAGAGGGCTTGTTTTCTGCTGCTCCAGAGACCAGGACAAGGAGCAATGGATTCATGCTGCAGGAACAGCGATTCCACCTGAACCTCAGGAAGAACTTCCTGACGGTCAGGGCTGTCCAGCAGTGGAATATGCTGCCTCCATGGAGTGTAGTGGAGTCTCCTTCTTTGGAGGTTTTGAAGCAGAGGATGGATGGCCATCTGTCGGGAGTGCTTTGAGGGTTTTCCTGCATGGCAGGGGGTTGGACTGGATGGCCCCTGGGGTCTCTTCCGACTCTACATTTCTATGATTCTATGATTCTATAACAATTTGCTGCTCTTTCATGAAAGCCCAAACCTGTTTGCCTGAGGGAACTGCTTTGTTGTGCCTAATGGTGGGACTGACCCAAGCTCTGTGCTCCCTCCAGTAGCAGCAACTTCATGCAGCAAAACAAAAGAATGAACACACAAAAAGGGGTGGGCCAGCCCTGCACTGGATCACCCCCTGGGGAACCCAAGTAAGAAAGAGCCACTACCCTTATCCTTCTTTGGAGGTTTTTAAGCAGAGGCCAGATGGCCATCTGTCGGGAGTGCTTTGAGGGTGTTCCTGCATGGCAGAGGGTTGGACTGGATGGCCCCTGGGGTCTCTTCCAACTCTACATTTCTATGATTCTATGATTCTATATGTTAGAATACCCAGACCTTTGGTCCGCTGGAATACAGAAGGCTTTTTGTCCGGTCTAGCAGGCTCTTCTCATGTTCTTAGCATGGGGAGCTGTTTTTAAAAAGGAGGAGGTAGAAGAGGAGGAAGAAGAAAGGATAAAACCACCCCTAGGCTCACATGCAAGGCTGCATGTCTCCCCGAGGCCCCCCGGAACAAGCGAAGACGGGCCAAAAAGCCACAGTCCAGACCAGATCAGACACTGACCCCTGTCAACCTCATCCCACGATACCTGCCCTCGATGACCGTAATGATGTCATTCATCTGGATAAGGAGCTTGTCTGGCTCTTCAAAATCTTGCAGGGCTCGCATATCCGTGGGCTGAGCCTGGTGGACGGAAGAGGAGGAGAAGTGAGGAGGAGGAGAAGGTCTGACAAAGATACAACGCTTTGTAGTAACATGTTGATAGGAAGAACATTACTTGTGCGTGGGGGGTGTCCTTTCCTCTCATTTCTCTTTTTGTGTTTGGAGTGGCAAGGGCCAATGACAGTACTTTTAAATGCATTAAAATGAAAATCAGGCAAACATGTTTTCCAGCATGAATGAGTTTGCCTGTTGATGTTGCTATGCGCCTTCAAGTCAACTTGGAGTTATGATGATCCATTGGAAGGGTTTTCCTGCCCAGATTTATCCAGAGGAAGTTTACCATTGAACTCTGAGGCTGAGAGAGTGTGACTTGCCTAAGCTCACCCAGTGGGTTTCCATGGCAGAGTGGGGATTTGAACCTTGGAAGACTTGTTGTTATATTTATTTAAACCCTGCTTTTTCCTAGTTGTGACTCAAAGTGGTTTACAATATTTTTTAAAAAAACTACTTAAAAATCACAGAATACAAAAGTTAAAACACCAATTAAAAGCTCAAATAAAAATTAAAACCATGTTAAAATACGTAATTAAAACTTAAAACATCCATAGATTCATTGCAATTGATATCCAGCACCTTTTATCAGACAGGCCATAATTCTAGTTCTAGTCCAACTATCAATCCACTCCACTGTACTGGCTCTGCCTTCGAGTAGACATGAGCCCTTTTCGCACCTTATCTTCATCGCGGCAGTGGGGAGCGGCACTCGCGCGAGCCACCCACGAAAGCCCTTCTGCCTCCCACATCGGCTTCCTGGTAGCGCAACCGCCACGCTAACGCCCTGCCCCTTCCTTCCGCAGTGCAGCCTGGGAGCTGTAGGTTGCGCTGGGGGAAGGAAGCGTGACTGGTCCAGCTCCCCGAAGCACCGCACGCAGGTAAATGCGCGATGGCGCCACGAGCATTGTGCGAGCGCACAGTATTTTCGGCTTACAGCCAAAAATAAAAAAAATGTGCGTGCGCCCCGCTTTAGCCTTGTGAGTGTTGCGTGAGTGGGAGTGCGTCGTACAGAGCGACGCTCCCATTCAAGCAACGCTCAAGGGGCACTCGCGCAAAAAAAAAAAATGCATGCAAAAAGGGCCATGGTCTTGGCAGGGGGAGCTATCCTGGGGTTTTCTTGGCAAGATTTCTTCAGAGGAGGATGGCCATTGCCTTCCTCTCTGGCTGAGAGAGTGTGACTTGCCCAAGCTCATCCAGTGGGTTTCTGTGGTTGAGCAGGAATTCAAATTCTGGTTTCCCACAGTCTTCATCCAACCCTCAAACGACCAAACCATGCTGGCTTGGATGAGTAACATGCATTCTTTACTGCAGGATCTCAGCCTCGGGGAGGACTGGGGGAAGCAATTTTGATGTCTTTTTGATAGAAATCTGAAACAATAACACCCCTGACAGTAACATTTTAATAGGGCCTGAAGTTGGTTATCGCTCACGTAGGATGCTCACTAAAAAAAGTCAGCAAGAAATGAGTAATGTTTTGGTAAGGATGCCAAGCCCTGCAAAGAGGCAACTCAGAGTCTCCGATTTTCTTATTTTGACAGTTCACAGTCCCGCAGCTCTTCTGGCTGTGCAGACAAGCACGAACATTAGCAGGCAATGATGTGGAAAAGGCACAGAGGGTGGAAAAAAAAGAACCAGAGAGGAAGGGACAAATAAGATTTCCAATGGTTTGTGCAGAACCTGGTTGGTTTGGTGCTCTTCCTTATGATAAGCTGAACTAGAACAAATAATTTAAAATGAGAAAATTAATATACAAGTGTCAGGGTGGTTTAGTGGTTGGATTAGGACTCCAGGAAACCAGTGTTTGATTCCGTTAAGCCATGGAGATCTACTAGATGACCTTGGGGAAGTCACACTCCCTCAGCCTCAGAAGAAGCCAATGGTAAACTTCCTCTAAGGCAGCGGTTCTCAACCTGTGGGTCGCGACCCCTTTGGGGGTCGAACGACCCTTTCACAGGGGTCGCCTAAGACCATCGGAAAATACACATTTCCGATGGTCTTAGGCTCCATTCCCTCCTCGGCGGTGGTGCGCAAGCGCGAGCCATGCGCTCACGTCCTCCTGCCCCCCTTTGGTGCGATTCATAACAGTAGCAAAATTACAGTTATGAAGTAGCAACGAAAATAATTTTACGGTTGGGGGGTCATCACAACATGAGGAACTGTATTAAAGGGTCACGGCATTAGGAAGGTTGAGAACCGCTGCTCTAAGGAAATCTTAAGAAGTAAACCCCATGATAGGTTCAGCTTTGGGTTGCCATAAGTCTGAAACAAGTTGGAGCCACGCAGCAACAATGATTAATACACACTGGCATTATTTATACAGAGTTTTGCTAATTGCATTTTTCTGGACGCAGGTTTTGGATAGTCTGCCTAAAGAAACACCTACTTTTTATACCTTAAGTATGACTCATATCCAATTTCTTCAACCTGACACTGGCTAGAGAGATTTGCATCAGTCCACAGGCCCACTAGGGGATGATGAGAGTTGTAGTCCAACATCTTCCGCCAGCATCAGGCTGACGATGACTGAAGCGCATGCAACCTCACTGCCTGTGGCAGTTCTATCCCTAGCACACGAGGTGGCAGCATAGAATATACATTAAGAAGAGTTGCCACAAGGACTTGAAGCTACGTCAAAAAAAAAAAAAAAATCTAGTGTTGACATAAAGTTTCTGGAGCCTTAAATCCAAGGGGAAAAACAGCTATAAATCTTGAGATGTTTGCTCAAAGACTTACACACTCAGGAATTTAGAGAACTGAGAATTAACAACTTTCTGCATTGAGCTCAGAATTAAGGGTATGTAAGGACTTTTTTTTAAAACTTTTTAACTTTTAACTTTTTTTTTAATGGTATGGGCCCCATCCACCGTCTTGCCTCTCTCTTCATGCTGGGAACTCACAGACATTAATATCCAACTGTAGTGTGACAAAACATGGCATTACTAACCCCACAGGGTTGTTGATTCAACTGTCCCTTATTAATATTTTGAGAACTTGGCAGTACTACATGTAAATATTTTAACACTGTCTTCTATGTTCTCAGCAAACCATTGTTTATAATACATCTGAACATGGCAGATTTCGGTTTTTTCAAACTACAGTTTATCTGCACACCAGGATCACAAAGCAAAATCACATTCTGATTCACGATCCTGATTTGCTGGCACTGGATAGTTCTTCTGTTGTTTTTACTAATCAGCGCTAATACGGCTACAACCCACAACTGGACATTTGGGAAGCAAGCAGTTCAAGGTGTTTGTGATGACAACCAAAACTCTAAATGTTTTGAGATCTCAGTATTTGAAGGAGTGCCTCTCTCTACGTATGCCTGCCTAACAAGTGAAGTCTGCAGGGGTGACTCTCCTCGGGTTCTCACCAGGGAGGACATGGAAGCAGGGCTTTCTTTGCTGTGGCACCCTGATTATGCAATGCCCCTGGAGGCTGGACTGATCCAGATTCTAAAGACAAGAAAAAAGCTGAGCTGTTTATTAAAGCCTGTGGGTCCTAACTGATCTCACCATGGCCATCTACATGGTTTTTAACACGTTTACCTGTTTTAACTTTAAACCTAAAAGAATAAAATTTTAAAAATATGGTTTCAGTCTGCCTAGATTATTTTTATTCTTTTAAATGTTTAATTCATAGAATCATAGAGCTGGAAGAGAATCCAGGGGCCATCAAGTCCAACCCCCTGCTATGGAGGAACACCCATCCAAGCATTCCCAACAGATGGCCATCCAGCCTCTGCTTAAAAACCTCCAAAGAAGGAGACTCCACTCCGAAAAAGCATATTCCACTGCCAGACAGCTCTGACCATCAGGAAGTTCTTCCTGAGGTTCAAGTGGAATCTCCTTTCCTGCAGCTTGAATCCATTGCTCCTTGTCCTGGTCTCTGGAGCAGCAGAAAACAAGCCCGCTCCCTCCTCGACATGACATCCCTTCAAATATTTAAACATGGCTATCATGTTCCCTCTTAACCTTCTCTTCTGCAGACTAAACATCCCCAGCTCCCTAAGCTGCTCCTCATGGGGCTTCATGGCTTCCAGACCCTTCACCATTTTGGTCGCCCTCCTCTGGACATGTTCCAGCTTGTTGATATCCTTCTTGAATTGAGGTGCCCAGAACTGGACGGAGGATTCCAAATGAGGCCTAACCAATGCAGAATAAAGTGGTACCATTACCTCCCTTGATCTAGACACCATATTTTTACTGATGCAACCAAGAATCGCGTTGGCTTTCTTGGCTGCCGCATCACACTGCTGACTCGTGTTCAGCTTGTGATCCAACAAGACTCCCAGATCCCTTTCAGACGTACTGCTATCCAGCTACGCATCCCTCATCCTATATTTATGCCTTCCATTTTTTCTGCCTAAGCGCAGGACCTTACATTTCTTTCTGTAGAAATTTATTTTGTTAGCTTTGGCCCAGCTCTCCAATCTGTCAAGGTTGTTTTGATATTTGATCCTGCCCTCTGGTCTATTAGAAACCCCTCCCAATTTGGTATCACCTGCAAATTTGAACAGCATGCCCTCTGCTCCTTTATCCAAGTCATTGTTGAAGATGTTGAATAGCCCTGGGCCCAGGACAGAACCCTGAGGCACCTCACTGGTCACTTCTCTCCAGGGTGAAAAGCAGCAATTGGGGAGCACCCTTTGGGTGCAGTCGGTCAACCAATTACCAATCCACCTAACAGCATCCCTGTCCAGCCTGCATTTTACCAGCTTCTTTGCAAGAATGTCATGGGGAACTTTGTCAAAGGCCTTACTGAGGTCAAGATATGCTACATCTACAGCATTCCCTTCATCTATCAAGCTTGTAACTCAATCAAAAAAGAGATAAGATTAGTCTGGCATGACTTATTTTTGAGAAATCCATGCTGGCTTTTAGCGATTACGGCATTGCTTTCTAAGTAATTACAAACTCACTGTTTAATGATCCGCTCTAAGATCTTTCCTGGAATTGATGTCAGGCTAACCAGGCGATAATTATTTGAAGATGGGGACTACATTTGCCTTCCTCCAGTCTGCTGGGGCCTCCCCTGTTCTCCAAGAGTTCTGAAAGATTATTGCAAGTGGTTCAGCAATGACTTCTGCCAGTTCTTTTAATATCCTTGGACGTAATTCATCTGGCCCTGGAGACTTGAATTCATCTAGTTTAGCCAGATATTCTCGTATTACGTCTCTACTTATTCTGTGCTGCGTTTCCCTTGCTTCCTCACCTGCTCCCCACACCCCAGGTTGGGTACTTCTATCCTTTTGGGAGCAAACTGAGGCAAAGAAGGTATTGAGTAGTTCTCCCTTCTCACTTCCCCCTGTTATTAATCGGTCATCTTCTCCACGCAGTGATCCTATCATTTCCTTGTTTTTCCTTTTGCTGCAGACATATCTAAAAAAGCCTTTTTTATTCTTTTTGATGCCTCTGGCAAGCCTGAGTTCATTCTGCACTTTAGCTTTTTAATTCTTTTAAATTGGTTAAAATAATTTTATGCACATACTACTTTGAGATCCCGTGATACAGATCAGGACAGAAATATTTTAATAAAATTAGTATAAATAAAATAAATGTCAGTAGCTGGGAGAACTGGCGTTAACTCCAGGTTCATCAGTCTCTGTCCCACCCCCCACACATGATCTTGGTTTGGAGACAAGAGTAACATCCTTTAATTGCTGCTGCTGCTGCTGCGATTTTGCTCCAAACCCCCACAACCCTTACCTCCAGCAGGAAATCCCGTAGGGCTACAAAAGTTGGGCGGTCTTCTGGTTTATGAGCCCAGCACTGCAACATGACGTTGTAGATGTCCTGTGGACAGTCTTCCGGTCGGGCCAACCTCTCACCTTCCTTGTCGATTTTGTGCAAAATCTAGGCAGAGAAAGCTAAATTAAGGAGGAGAGCCCAGGACTGACCACTAGCAAATGTCCATAATGAGGACTAGAAGCTTGATAACAAGGCTGAAAGCAAGCAGGTTCAACACACATTGAGGGCAAGGCAGAGAGCAAGGTTGGTTCAACACATAACAACAAACCAAGAATAGGAACTCCCACTCTTCTCTAACTTTGGGCTTTTCCGCACTTGGTTTTCAAAACGGGGTGGTGCGTCCTACTGCGAGAACGTTTGCATTTGGGGGCGCACTGAGTTCGGACTACTTACCGTATGTCCGGACTTCAGCCCGCTCCGGGACGCCCATAACTGGTCGTTCACCGTGCTATTGAAAGTCCGATTGAAATAGGACTTTCAATAGCCTGGCACGCTCCAATCCATCGCTGCGCTTCTCCGGTTCGTGGAGAGCGTCCACCAACCGGAAGCCTCCATTTTCATCCCTGGAGAGTGCGTAGCATGGGCACGTGCTGCTCCGGATCGGCGTGGGTCGTCGGGGGAAGCGGGTCAGTCTGGTGAGTAATGGACTGCCCCGTTTTCCCCCCAAAGTGCGGAAAAGCCCATTGTCTGTCTGTCTGTCTGTCTGCCTGCCTGCCTGCCTGCCTGCCTGCCTGCCTGCCTGCCTGCCTGCCTGCCTGCCTTCCTTCCTTCCTTCCTTCCTTCCTTCCTTCCTTCCTTCCTTCCTCATTCATATGTCACCTTTCTCCCAGAACAGGACCCAAGGTGGCTTCCAGAAAGTGTCAATCAAAAACTAGAACAGTGAAATTTTAAAGACAATTAAAATCTGCAGATGAAACAATATAAAATCACTACAAAGCCATACAAAAGTTTTAAAAGATAAATAAATAAAGCATCCCTATAAAATCTTCCCTTCTTATACATTAAAAGTCTGCTAAACAAAAAGGTTTTTGCCTGCCGGCAAAAGGAAAGCAGGGAGGGGACCTGCCTCGCCTCCCATGGAAGGGAGTTCCAGAGAGTGGGAGTAACCACTGAGAATGCCCTGTCTCCCATGTCCTCACCAAGCAAGCCTGTGATGGTAGCAGGACCAAGAGAAAGCCTTCCCCTGCAGATCTTAAGGGGCTTTCCACATTGCACTGTTACAGTGCTATGATTCCACTAGCAACCTCCTATGGAATCCTGGAGTTTACAGTTTAAGGAGGGGCCTTTAGAATTCTCAGCCAGAGAGCTCTTTGACCTCAGCGAACTACAAACTCCAGAATTCCACAGGATGTTGAAAGTGGAATAATAGCACTATAATAGTGTAGTGTGGAAAAGCCCTAAGACTCCGGCAGGTTCGTAGGGACGCTGCTTGGATTTTTTTAAATATCTTCCTGGATCTCCAACCACCATGGCTACTGGGGGACTGTAAGCCCAAGAAGGTAAAGTTCCACAAACTGCAGTCGAAACGACTTTTAACTTTTCCAACATCTACTCTAAGGTCCACCGCACAACAGAGCTGGCTTCTGCCCTTGTACCTGACTGCCATTCAGGCCAACCCACGGTTCCTGTCCATATGTGAACATCTCCCATAGCGTGACTCCAAACATCCAAGTGTCGCTGGCATGCGAGAAGGTGCGGGTCTTCAGGCTCTCGGGGGCACACCTGCTCCGGGGCAGTTGGCAGGCCGATGGGAGGAAGAGAGAAGAGAAAGAGATGGCGTCACCAAGGAGGAGTCCAGGTCCAAACTGCCATTCAGAAGGCTGACAGGCAGGGAAAGGTACGGAAAATTGTCGTGCCTAGACAAGCTGCAAGCTGAGAGCCCAATGGGGCCCAAGTGTAACCCATAAGTTTCAAGGCTCAGTGGGCATTGGATCGTGGATCTCTCAAGCCCCAGTCCAAGACTCTAACCCCTATGCCACACTGCAAGTCAACATATGGCGTGAGCATGGGAAAGACATACAGGATGTGTCACATCACACCCGCCTTCCCATGAATTCCACTCCACTTCAGAGACCCTCACTGGAGTTCTCCCTCCCACAGATTACAGGTACACTTGGCACCATCATGGCTTGACGTAAGACCAAATTTACTTTGGCAGGCTTTTCCAAAGCTGTACTGCTAAAGAAAGACATTTTAAAAAAAGTCATTCATTCATTCATTTATTAGCTGGGAATCTTTAACTAGGTGTCTCCATCTGTTGCTTCAGTCTGGTCTACTTCTTTTTGGTTTTCCTCCTTGGAGCATGTCTTGTTACCACTCACATTGCTTTGCCTAAGATCCAACATAGGGTTACACAGTGTAAATCTCCACATGTGGCTGGATAGCAGTACATGTGAAAGGGATCTAGGAGTCTTCATAGACCACAAGCTGAACGTGAGTCAGCAGTGTGATGCGGCAGCCAAGAAAGCCAATGCAATTCTCAGCTGCATCAATAGGAGTATGGTGTCTAGATCGAGGGAGGTACTGGTACCACTCTGCTCTGCTTTGGTTAGACCTCATCTGGAATACTGTGTCCAGTTCTGGGCACCCCAATTCAAGAAGGACATGGTCAAGCTGGAGCAAGTCCAGAGGAGGGCGACCAAAATGGTGAGGGGCCTGGAAGCCATGCCCTATGAGGATAGGCTTAGACAGCCGGGTATGTTTAGTCTACAGAAGAGAAGGTTAAGAGGGGACGTGATAGCCATGTTTAAATATTTGAAGGGACGCCATGTACAGGAGGGAGTGGGCTTGTTTTCTGCTGCTCCAGAGACCAGGACAAGGAGCAATGGATTCAAGCTGCGGGAAAGGAGATTCCAGCTGAACCTCAGGAAGAACTTCCTGACAGTCAGGGATGTCCGGCAGTGGAATCTGCTGCCTCGGAGTGTAGTGGAGTCTCCTTCCTTGGAGGTTTTTAAGCAGAGGCTGGATGGCCATCTGTTGGGAGTACTTTGAGGGTGTTCCTGTATGGCAGGAGGTTGGACTGGATGGCCCCTGGGGTCTCTTCCAACTCTACATTTCTATGATTCTATGATTCCATGTGGAGTTACACATAAATTGCACTCTATGCAGCCCTTGCACTGAACTGCAATGCTGCCCAAGTGAATGCTAACCGTAAATGCAACTGGAATGTGCACGCACAGTAACGTGTGGCACTTCTGCCTTGACATGCACGGCGTATCCTCAGCACAGCTGAGTGACACAGCTCAGAAGCGTGCACATTGCATCTGCAGGCACAACTCTGCTTTCTCAGCCTCGAGTGGATGATGGACATTCCATATCAGACAAAAAAGTCCAAGCACTTCTGTAAGGGAACTTACATATATGTAAGATGCCAGCAGGATTCCTGCCCACATTTGTAGCTTTTGCCTTGTGTTGTTTCCAGAGCATGGGAAAATGTTACTTTCTTGGACTCTAATTCCCATGCTGATTGAGGGATTCTGGAAACTGTAGTTTAAAAATGGAATGTTTGAATAACATGCTACTTTTTTGGACTGCACTCTCCAGAATCCACCAGACTGGGATATTCTGGGAGTTGTAGTCCAAAACCGAATGCTGTTGTGGTTGAAAATTTTAAAAACTAGGCCAGACTGAAATATCAGATCAAAACACCATACTCAAGAAGCTTCAGTCCAAAAAGGAATGTTCTGGTAAAATGCTACTTTTTTTGGACTGCAATTCCCATGCTGGCTGGGGGAATTCTGGAAGCTGTAGTTCAAGAAAGGAATGTTTGAGAAAAAGGTTACATTTTTGGACTACGTTTCCAGAATCCACCAGACTACGGTAATCTGGGAGCTGCAGTCCAAAATGGAATGTTCTATCAAGGGGGGGGGAGAGTTTCCTTAACTTCGGTTCTAAACCCCTTTTGGAATTACCACTCACCAAGCAAAAGGAACTTTACGATGCTCTTGCATGACGTAATGGTCATCATTCTTGGGCAAGGCCCGCATGAGGCCAAAGTCACCGATCTTGACCAGATCTTTGGTGGCCAAGAGGATGTTGCGGGCGGCGAGGTCACGGTGGATGAAGCGCTTGGACTCCAAGTATGCCATGCCTCTGGCAATCTGGATGGCATACTGGCAAAGGGTGGCGATGCGGAAGTGTCCTTGGTTCTTGCGAAGGCGGTCCAGGAGGGAGCCAAGTGGGGCCAGCTCTGTGACCTAGGGGGGTAGAAGACTGAGGGTGATATAGTGGAATATAGTGGACATGCAGTTTCAGGTCAGCCTAGATGACCTCTGGGTGTGAGAGAAGAGCAGTTAAATTTCTTCTGCAATTGAGGTCCCTCTGTGTTTGAAAGGAATACAATAGAACTCTGTGAGATACAATGTTAGGGAGGATGGAATGTGCCTCGCTATGCTTCCTTTGCTTTGCAACATTTGTAAGATTACGCTAGAGAATGGTGGGAACCTTTGTACACATCAGTTTCCTTTCTTGAACATGTGATGTATTTGTACTGGAGATGTATAAATTGCTTTGAATGTAAAGAGGCGGAGCCCAGACTTTTGAGAAAGGATCTCACTGGGACATTGTGCACAATAAATCTTTTTCCTAAAACCGTGGGTCTCTATCTCAGTTCCGCAACAGGTGACAGTTCGCCATTACTCCTCTCCATCTTTGCTGACGACAATGAAAAGCTTTTGTAGAAAAATATGATCCAGAAGCTGCCCACACAGGCTGTGGATGATGGGTACAGGCCACAGGCCACATCAGTAGATCCTCAAGGTTCTTGGGCTCTGCTTTTGGATCTCGGGCCCTTTTCGCATTGAGGCTTCTCGTGCGAGCGGGGAGGGTGGCTCGCACGAGAAGGCTCGTCCGGGAGGCTGCCGTTTTCCCCCTCGTTCCTTCCGCAGGCGAAGGAACAAGGGGGAAGCGGCAGCCTCCCGGACGAGCCTTGTCGCGCGAGCCGCCCTCCCCCCCGGCGAAGCAGGAGGCTGGCGCGAGCCGCCCCCTCCCCGCGCAAAGCAGGAGGCTGTCGCATCCATCCCCCCCCTGCTCGCACGAAGCAGGAGGCTGTCGCGTCCGTCCCCCCCGCTCGCGCGAAGCAGGAGGCTGTCGCGTCCGTCACGCTAGCGCCCCACCCCGCCCCTTCCTTCCGCAGGGGGCGGAGGGAAGGAAGCGCGACCCGGCCGCCTCCCCGACGCTCCGCACAGGAGGTAAGTGCGCGTGGGCGCCGGGAGCGTTGCGCGAGCGCGGGTGATTTTTGCTTTGAGGCGAAAATCAAAAAACCCGCGATCGCGCCGCTGCAGCCCCGTGAGCGCGGCGGAAGTGGGAGTGCGTCGTGCAGAGCGACGCTCCCACTCCCGCGAGGCTCACGGGGCTGTCGTGCAACAGAAAGCCCGTGCGAAAAGGGCCTGGGAGACTACAGTCAGATTTAACTGCAAAACAAGGCTTGCTCTCTCCTCTATCATGTTTTCCAGCAGAATTGCTGGGAATTTTTGTGACACTAGTAGCAAGACGTTTGTAGGGAGCAGTACAGCTAGAGGAAGCTGCTTGAATCCACCCACATCCTAGACGGGGTTCCCAGATCTCAAGACCTGGGCCATTTCCGCACTAGACGGTTATAGTGCTATTATTCCACTTTCAACATCCTATGGAATCCTGGGGTTTGCAGTTTAGGGAGGAGCACTTAGAATTCTCAACCAGAGAGCTCTTTGACCTTAGGAAACTACAAACCCCAGAATTCCATGGGATGCTGAAGGTGGAATAAGAGCACTATAACAGTGTAGTGCGGAAATGGCCCTGGACTCTCTTCTCTGGTTCTAAGGGCAAAGAACAGGAACTGCAGGGCAAGAGCACTGCCTTGAAAGGAAGCATGCATGTGTCTTTCCCGTGTTTGTTCGTATTCTTTTATCAGCTTGCCTGAGTCTTATGATCTCCATGTCCTATGAGGACAGACTTAGAGAGCTGGGGATGTTTAGTCTGCAGAAGAGAAGGTTGAGAGGGGACATGATAGCCATGTTTAAATATTTGAAGGGATGCCACGTAGAGGAAGGAGAGGGCTTGTTTTCTGCTGCTCCAGAGACCAGGACAAGGAGCAATGGATTCAAGCTGCAGGAAGGGAGATTCCACCTGAACCTCAGGAAGAACTTCCTGACGGTCAGGGCTGTCTGGCAGCGGAATCTGCTACCTCCATGGAGTGTGGTGGAGTCTCCTTCCTTGGAGGTTTTTAAGCAGAGGCTGGATGGCCATCTGTCAAAGGGAGTGCTTTGAGGGTGTTCCTGCATGGCAGGGGTTTGGACTGGATGGCCCCTGGGGTCTCTTCCAACTCTACACTTCTATGATTCTATGATTCAACGGAGGGCTTTCTCTCTGTCCTACCATCATCCCAGCCTCAGGGACAGGAGAGGGCCTTCTTGGAAACCGTGAGGGAGCTCTGTATGTTTAGCCTGGGAAAGAGAAGGTTTGCAGTTTGGGACTTCTTTTGAGAAGAAAAGAAAAAGGCAAAACAAAACAAAACAAAAAACCTCCGGGGGGGGGGCTTTTTGCACAGAAGACACCATTTCATACACAGGCACGTTCCTGCATAGAAAAAAAAAATCTGCAACAAAGACGGTGATTTGCACAGAACAGGAATGTTCCTGTGCATAAAAACGCCATTTTCTGTGCAGAAAAGCCTTCAGGGGGCCTTGGACTACTGAACTGCATACAGTTCTAGAAAACTGCATTTTTTTTAGGACTTTCTTGCAGCCAGGAAAAAATGGATGATCTTTTTTGTTCTTTCCAACCCATATTCCTTATTTCCCACAGTGGCCAGGAGTGAGGTCCTCACCATCTTCATGGGGTTGGAGAGCACCACGCCATACAGGCGGATGAGGTTCACGTGATCCAAGGAGTGCATGGCGTTGACTTCACGGATGAAGTCATCCAGGGCTTCAGGCTGGCTCAGCACATCCGTCTTGAGACACTTCACTGCCACGTTCAGCTGGGGAAGAAAATAAACAAGGGCAAGAAGGCATTAAGGGATAGAACAAAGACAAAATTCAATGCTGCACCTAGACTTTATTCTTGAGGTGCTTCAACAAATTAACTGGAGGGCAAAACAGTTCTGAGAGTGTTTTTCCGCACTACTCTGTTATAGTGCTATTATTCCACCTTCAGCATCCCATGGAATTCTGGGGTTTGTAGTTTCCTAAGGTCAAAGAGTGTTAGATGCCTAACTGGCATCTTCTGCTGATGTGTAGAACCCCCTTTTCAAGCACAGGAATGCCACTCTTCCATAGGAAAGATACACCCATTCCTACACAAGTCCCACTGAGTTCAATGGGGCTCACTCCCCAGTAAGCGGGTGAAAGATTACAGCAGAATTCTGGAAAGTTACTGTTTTTGGACTACAGCTTCCCTAATACCTTGGCGAGCATGGTCACTGGTCAAGCTGTGGAGCAATTTGGGGAGGTGTGGTCCAAAAGCCCTGCACTTCTAAGTGCTGGATCAATTTTCAGTGGCTCAGGGTCTTCAGGCAATCCCACCCTCCACAGATACTGTCTAGTCTTACTGGCTGATCTCAGGGAGAGTGGTATCCTTTTAACTGGGGCTGCTGGGTACAGATACTTGGACTGCCACCATGAGTGCATCCACACTGAACAGTTATACAACTTTTATACTACTTTAGCTGTCATGGCCCTATCCTTCATAATTCTGGGATTTGTATTTTGCTGCAGTAATTAAAAAATTCTCCCAGGGAACTTTAGTCCTAAACTACGGGACTGGAGCTCTCTAGTAGGGAATTCCAAAACCCCAGCCAAACTAAAATCTGAGGATTTGTAAGATGGTCGTATGAAGTGAAATTGAACTGCCGTCTATATTTATTATTATTATTACTATTATTATTATTATTATTTATTTGTATCCCGCCTCTCCATATGGATTGAGGCGGCGAACAACTTACAAAAAGCATGTATTTCTATACATGCCCCCAACAAGCTGGGTACTCATTTTACCGACCTGTGGAAGGATGGAAGGCTGAGTCAACCCTGGAGCCTGGCAGGATCTTTATTTATTTATATTTATTTTTTTATATTTATATTTAGCATGTACCACATCAAGAAATACACATGTACACAATTTACAATACATATCACCAATGCAGATCTTCAGTCTTTCTTTAGATTGCTCTCCTACATGACTGCTCCTCTCTCAAGCCTAGAGGAGGGGCCGCTCCAAGACATTTTGCTGCCTGAGGCCCTCCTGTCTCCATCCCATATGTGGAAGTTAGCTGGGACTGGCAATCTAATCCTACTTCAATACTGGTGATAAGCGAGCATCCTCCCACACGCCAAAGCTGCCAGGATAATTTAGGGGACCCAGAAACAGCTGAGGGGTTCTATGGGGTCCAGGCAGAACTGGGAGGCAGGCAGGCAGGGAGAGTTTGCTAATGCTGCCGCCTCATAGCATCTGCAGCCTGAAGCTACCGTCTTCCTGTTCCTAACGGCTGGGATCAATCCTGCCCAAAGAAGACAGAGGAAAGCAGTCTCCTCACCAACTTGCCAGAGGGAGCGCACCACTCCCCGCGCCGTACCACCCCAAAGGAGCCATCTCCCAGCTTCTCAAAGAGCATCAGGTCCTTCTCACTGATCAGACAGGTCAAGGCCTGGTGCTGGCTGTCATCTAGGGGAGGTGGGGTGGACCTCTTGCACAGGACATTTGGTGGTTGGGGCATGAACTCCGAGTCGGGCCGCTTCCCACTGAACACCTGTATGGACAGAAAGGAACACAGAGTCACACAGCTGGAAAGGGCTGCCTAGTCCAATCCCCTGCCATGCTAAAGCACGCCTGGTAGATCCCCATCCAACTTCTCTGTGTGTGTGTGTGCGCACGCACGTGCCTTCAAGTCAAATCTCTTTTCTTATCATTTGAACCCATGTTGTAGTACCTGAATGAGCAAAAAACAAGCTTGCTTCACTTTCTACATGACACCCTTCATGCCACCTCTCAGACTTATCTTCTCCAAGCTAAGTTGTTCCTCATAGCGCTTGGTTTCCAGACCTTTGACCACCTGGGCACCTCCACAGAAGACATGGAGGCTCAAGAGAAGTGAAGATTCCAAGTGGAGGGAGGGGTACAATAAAAAGACCTGAGCTTTGGAACAATATCTTTTGACAGCCTACCTTCCAGAATCCTCCTCACTCCAAAAAAAGAATGACCTGTATAGCACCATAGAGTTGGAAGAGATCTGAAGGTCCACCTGGTCCAATTTCCTTCTGCCATGCAAGAAGACACCATCAAGCATTCCTCTGACAGATGGTCATCCAGCCTCTATTTAAAAACCTCCACCATACTCCCAAGCAGCAGCATATTCCACTGTCAAACGGCTCTCAACCATCGGGGAAATTCCTCCTACGGTTTAGATAGAATCTCTTTTCCTGAAGTTTGAAACCATTGCTCCACGTCCTAGTCTTTGGAGCAGAAGAAAACAAGCTTGCTCCATCTTCCAAATGACACCCCTTCAAATATTTAAACGTGGCTATCGTGTCCCTGCTTAACCTTCTCTTCTTCAGGCTATACCCAGCTCCCTAAGCTGTTCCTCGTAGGGCTTCATGGTTTCCAGGCCGTTTTGGTTTCCCTTCTCTGGACACACTATAGCTTGCCAACATCCTTCTTGAATTGTGTGCTCACACTAATCAATAACAATAACATTCCTAATCTCTAAAAGTGATTCACACTCAGGATCAGAACCATATATGTGCACTTTATGTGGGTACACATGTATGTCTGATCTGAGTGTCTGTGTGTTGTATAGTACTGCATGTTTTATAATTCTTATCTTTATAAAGCATTTTTTGTTTTGTTTTAAAGACATTTTACATTTCGCCTTGTTATTCCTTTAAGTTGTTTCATGCTTTTGCATATATTTATATTCATCTTGCTGCTGTTTCTTATTTTAAACTGCACTGCAAACTGCCCTGGGACACATTTTTATGAAATAAAAAGTAATTATGACATAAATGAAACAAAGTATGAACGTTCATATGTGCTCCTTTTAGCTGATAAATTAGGTTTTATATGTGCCGAAGGCTGGCCTCTGGGAAGGTTTTAACAGCTCTTTTGCTCCGCCTGTATTTTATTGGTATTGTGGTTTTGTTCTTTTAAATAAGCTGCTTGAAATATTTTAAACAAACAAGTAAACAAATGAAGCTTCGGACTAGAATCCTGATGGAGTCTTGCACAAACCTAACCTCCCCAACAGAAGTGGTTGGAAATTTCTCTCTGATGTTGAACATCTGATGTTGAACATCTGTATCCAGTTCAAGGTTGTTGTTGTATTATTGTGCATTATTGTGTATTATTATTATTGTGTGTTATTGTGTGTCTCCAAGTCAACTTTGACTGATGGTGAGCCTCTCCTAGGATTCTCTTGGCAAGATTTATTCAGAGGGAGTTTGTTACTATGGTCTTCCCCTGAGGCTGAAAGATACTGAAAGATCTAGTCACTTCTTATGCCATTTCTGCACAAACCCCTCCCTAAACTGCAAACCCCAGGATGCTGAAAGTGGAATAATAGCACTATAACAGTCTCGTCCGGAAATGGCCTTAGTCTTCTCTTCTCCAAGCTAAAGATGCCCAACTTCTCAAGGTCACCCACTGGGTTCCCGTGGCTGAATGGGGATTCAAACCTGGTCTCCCAGACTCCCAATCCAATGCTCAGATCACTACACCAGGCTGGCTCTTGTCGTTCCAAGATTACGGAAGCAGAATTGCGCAAGGGGTGCCACGGTGCATGCAGAAATGCATGTGCACGCAGTTGTGCATTCAACTCCACAAGGCTGCTGTAACACGAAGCTTGTGTACCACAGTGCATGTCTAACTCAGAGATTTATGCTACATAGCCCAAATGTAGGTTCTAGGCCTGTATTGCATCAATCTTAGGCTATTTCCTCACTAGCCTGTTATAGCACGATGATTCCACTTTCAACATCCTCTGGAATCCTGGGGTTTGCAGTCTCGGGAGGGGCCGGTCGACTATAACTGCACACTATAACTCTGTCTTATAGCACGATGATTCCACTTTCAACATCCTCTGGAATCCTGGGGTTTGCAGTTTCGGGAGGGGCTGGCTGACTATAACTGCACACTATACCTCTGTCTTATAGTGCACTTATTCCACTTTCAACATCTTATGGAATCCTGGGATTTGCAGTTTTGGGAGGGGCCAGCCGGCCCCTCCCGCAACTGCAAACCCCAGGGTTCCAGAGGATGTTGAAAGTGGAATAATCGCACTATAAGAATGTAGTGTGGAAATGGCCATAGAATGTTGGGCCATCTCCATCCTAGTGTTACAGTGCTACTATTCCATGTTCAACCTCCTCTGGGATTCTGGGGTTTGTAGTTTCCTGAGGCCCAAGAGCTCTCTGGCTGAGAATTCTAAAGGCCCCTCCCGAAATTGCAAACCCCAGGATTCCAGAGGATGTTGGAAGTGGAATCATCGCGCTATAACAGGCTAGTGCGGAAACGGTTTTAGTGCAGGTGCCTTCATATACACCTTCCATCTCTCTCCCTCTCTCTCTTATAGGCTGAGTTACAGCGATCTCATAGAATATTTCTAAACATTCCAACAAGTCATCCTCAATTTTTTTATTTGTATTTATTTATTTATTTATTTGTATTCCGCCTCTCCATATGGATCGAGGCGGCGAACAACTTACAAATAGCATGTATTTCGAAACATTTCTATACATTTCTATCCTCAATCCAACCACAGTGTCCCTGGGGTTTATTTAAGGTACTCTGACCAACCAATGGTAACTGAACCAGAAAAAAAAAAGCTACCGATGAGGAGGCATGGCTATGGTGAGTTAACTTCCATGAAACATTCCTACTCGTATCAGGAGGAGGAGGAGGAGGAGGAGGAGGAAGAGTAACAGCAGCATTCAACAGACACTGACTCACTGTCGAACTCCGGGGAAAACGTCCTCCACTCCCCCATGCCTCATGAGATGGCAAGATGGTTAAGACAGGAAATTGGCAGAGAATGAGTCAACACTAGGTAACATAAAGACGATGACCCAAAGGGCCAAGGTGCCTCAAACAAACTCATTCAGGGCCAACTGCTGGTCTTCACGAGAGAGTAGAACACATCATGTGCTCAGAGACACTCTTGCCCCTACATAACTACTGCTGATGGGAGTAGCTGGGCCCTAGGATCATCTCCCCAGCCCTGCTTTCTCTAACCTGTTGCCCTCCAGAGGTGTTTGGCTGCTGTCTCAGGCTTATGGGAGCTGTAGTCCGGACACACGTGGAGGGAGAGAGGCTCAATGAGAAGGACTTGGCTTCTTATAAAAGAAGACAGTGGAAAGTGCTCCAGATTGCTTTCCAGGGGAGAGTGCATTCCTTAGTTTGACTTGTTCATCTCCAATCAATCTCCATTTATTCCTGTTGCTGAAGAAACAGGAAAAAACAAAAAACCTCTGCACACTAGGCTGTATCATAGAATCATAGAAATGTAGAGTTGGAAGAGACCCCAGGGGCCATCCAGTCCAAACCCCTGCCATGCAGGAACACCCTCAAAGCACTCCCGACAGATGGCCATCCAGCCTCTGCTTAAAAACCTCCAAGGAAGGAGACTCCACTACACTCCGAGGCAGCAGATTCCACTGCTGGACGGCCCTGACCGTCAGGAAGTTCTTCCTGAGGTTCAGGTGGAATCTCCTTTCCTGCAGCTTGAATCCATGGCTCCTTGTCCTGGTCTCTGGAGCAGCAGAAAACAAGCCCTCTCCCTCCTCCACATGGCATCCCTTCAAATATTTAAACATGGCTCTCATGTCCCCTCTTAACCTCCTCTTCTGCAGACTAAACATACCCAGCTCTCTAAGTCTATCCTCATAGGGCATGTCTTCCAGGCCCTTCACCATTTTGGTCGCCCTCCTCTGGACTTGCTCCAGCTTGTCAATATCCTTCTTGAATTGGGGTGCCCAGAACTGGACACAGGATTCAAGATGAGGTCTAACCAAAGCAGAGCAGAGTGGTACCAGTACCTCCCTCGATCTAGACACCATACTCCTATTGATGCAGTTGAGAACTGCATTGGCTTTCGTGGCTGCCGCATCACACTGCTGACTCATGTTCAGCTTGTGGTCTATGAAGACTCCTAGATCCCTTTCACACGTACTGCTATCCAGCCACGTGTCCCCCATCCTATATTTGTGTATTCCATTATTTCTGCCTAAGTGTAGGACCTTACATTTCTCTCTGTTGAATTTCATTTTGTTCGCCCTGGCCCAGCTCTCCAATCTATCCAGGTCATTTTGAATGTTGATCCTGTCCTCTGGCGTATTAGCAACCCCTCCCAATTTGGTGTCATCTGCAAATTTGATGAGCATGCCCTCTATTCCTTCCTCCAAGTCGTTGATAAAAATATTTCCACCAAGAAGCAGGATTCCTCCTATAATATGATCTGCTGCAGATGAAAAGCTCAGTCCCTTGCCAGCGAAGACACTAATTTAATTCTTTCCTGATAATTGCCGGGAATTGAATTCAATTGCATTCAAAGAGATCAAAACCAATTGCTTCTATTTATCATGGACACTTTTTATTCCACATACAGGTTGCTTTTCTGTGCATCCGGGAGCATGTCTGTGTTAATGAGTTGGGGCGGCAAGCACCTGCCCTTATTCCACGGTTCCATGTGAACAGAAGTTTTCATATATAAAATATGTGCATAAAATCCAAGGCCATTTCCGCACTATACTGTTAGAGTGTTACTATTCCAGTATCAACATCCTGTGGAATGCTGGGGTTTGCAGTTTAGAGAGGGGCCTTTCGAATTCTCAGCTGGAGAGCTCTTGGGAAACTACAAACCCCAGAATCCCAGAGGAGGTTGAACATGGAATAATAGCACTGTAACACTGTAGGATGGAGCTGGCCCAACATTCTATGGCCATTTCCACACCACACTCTTATAGTGCGATTATTCCACTTTCAACATCCTATGGAATCCTGGGGTTTGCAGTTTCAGGAGGGGCCGGCTGGCCCCTCCTGAAACTGCAAACCCCAGGATTCCATAGGATGTTGAAAGTGGAATAATCGCACTATAAGACAGAGTTAGACACTGACTGTGCTAAGCAACCTTTGTGTTAAATGGCAGCTTTGAGCAACTCAACACACATTGCATTGCATCGGATTAAAATGTCCAACTGCTTCTGCAGGGAATCTCACACTTTCTTAGAAAGTCAACAGTACTCTGGCCTTACCATCTTCCTCCACCAGATGTTTAGCTTAATCAAAACAAAACAGAACAGAACAAACCCTGGAAAATGCATGATTAATTTTCAAGCAGGGAAAAAAGACTCTCCTGTTATCTACTTCTGAGAAGACATGAATGAGGCATACATGCAGCCAGACATTTTCATTCTGCTCCTCCACATGGGTGGTTATGTGCCTTCAAGTCCAGTTGTTCTCAGCCTTTCAGCCTCCAGATATTTTAGACTTCAACGCCTCCTACTATTGGGCATGCTGGCTGAGGCTTCTTGACCTGAAGTCCAAAATATCTAGAGGACAAAAAGTTGAGAAGCTGGGTATGTTTAGCCTGGAGAAGAGAAGGTTAAGAGGTGACATGATAGCTACGTTTAAATCTTTGAAGGGATATCATACGGAGGATGGAGCATTCCTGTTTTCTGCTGCTCCAGAGACCAGGACATGGAGCAATGGCTTCAAACTTCAGGAAAAGAGATTCCACCTAATATTTAGGATATTAATAATAATTTAATTATATAATAATAATAGAAGAACTAATAGTTGATTGTTGGCGTTGTTTGCCTTCATTTCTGATTTATGGCAGCCCTTGTGTGAAACTATCACTGGGTTTTCCGGGGCTGAGAGCGTGTGACATACTCAAGGTCACACAGTGGGTTTCCATGGTTGAGCAAGGAATTGAACCCTGGTCTTTGGGCTTGCAGTTCAATGCCCAAACCACTACACCACGCTGGTTGTCTTAAGATAATTAACTGCTAACAGTTAAATAGAATCTCCAGGTGCAAAGGCAACATCCCTCTGAATCAAAGCTTGGAAAAGTTATTTTTTTGAACAAAACCTCCCTAAATCTCTGAGCAAGGGCCGATCCCAAAGCAGTTTTTTCAAGCTCTGTTACCAGTAATAAAATACATATCCAACAAAGAACTGGTACTCTTAACTAGATTACCAGGGAGCTGACAAGTCTCCCGGGAGGAATGAGATTCTGTCTGCAAATTGTTTGGGCATAAAAAGCTCACAAAGGATTCCACAGAGCAAGGAAAAACAAGTGGCAAGAAGTCCTCCAGGCTCCACTACAATGGGTAGGCAAGGTCTATCTGTCAGCAGGAACTCACTCCAGGCTTAGAACCTATCTATCCCAGGCCCAAGGCTAGTCAACATTATTTCTCTGGACTATACTTCCCAGAATCCCCCAGCCAGCATGTTGGCTGGCGAATCTGAGAAGTGTAGTCCAAAGTCCAAAGGGATGGGGGGCTCTAAGGTTGACTCAGCCTTCCATCCTTCTGCAGGTCGGTAAAATGAGTACCCAGCTTGTTGGGGGCATGTATCGAAATACATGCTATTTGTAAGTTGTTCGCCGCCTTGATCCATATGGAGAGGCGGGATACAAATAAAAAAAAAAAATGGGGGACACATGGCTGCATAACAGTATGTGTGAAAGAGATCAAGGAGCCTTGGTGGACCATAGGCTGAACATGAGTCAGCAGTGTGATGTGGCAGCCAAGACAGCCAACGTGATTCTTGGTTGCATCAACAGGAGTATGGTGTGTAGATCAAGGGAGGTACTGGTACCACTCGACTCTGCTTTGGTTAGACCTCATCTGGAATACTGTGTCCTGTTCTGGGCACCACAGTTCAGGAAGGATACTGACAAGCTGCAGTGTGTCTAGAGGAGAGCGACCAAAATAGTGAAGGGTCTGGAAGCCACGCTCTATGAGGAGCGGCTTAGGGAGCTGGGGATGTTTAGTCTGCAGAAGGGAAGGTTAAGAGGGGACATGATAGCCATGTTTAAATATCTGAAGGGATGTCATGTCAAGGAGGAAACAGGCTTGTTTTCCACTGCTCCAGAGACTAGGACAAGGAGCAATGGATTCAAACTGCAGGAAACGAGATTCCACTTAAACTTCAAGAAGAAGTTCCTGATGGTCAGAGCTATTCAGTAGTGGAATCTGCTGCCTCAGTGGAGCATGCTGGAGTCTCCTTCTTTGGAGGTTTTTAAGCAGAGGCTGGATGGCCATCTTTGTGCTTTGATGTGGGTTCCTGCGTGGCAGAAGGGGGTTGGACTGGATGGCCCCCGGGGTCTCTTCCAACTCTGCAATTCTATGATTCTATAAGGGTTGCCAAACTCTGCCTAGGACTTGCTCCTGGAAAGGTTCTATCAGAAGGGGGCACTAGCAGGATAGGGAAAAAAAACACAATTTCCTTTGGCTAGAAAGGTTTCAGAATCAGCCAAAGGAAGATGGTTAATTGCTTTGAGCTGAGAAGCAGAAGGCAACTAATGCTGAGAGCAGCATTAATTAGCCAAAGCATCTCTTCCATGGCGATCGCCCCACTGATTATAGACCACTGATTGAACCCTGGATGCCAGCAAGGTCCCTTGTTACACTGTCAGTCCACCGGCAATTGCATTTGGCAGGACACATGTGGGGCTGTGTTCGGAGAGGTCAGCAAAATTGGCTGAGGGTAGATTGCTTTACCAATTGGGCAAGCCCTACTACAGCAATAGTGAGCAATTGTATGTGGGCAGGTGGGGAGATTTTGACCCCTGGATGCAAAACCCTTGGTGCATTTGAGCAGCTCCTTGTTGCCAATGTGTGGCAGAAGAAACAGAGTTCTTTGGGGAGGGGGGGTTCTAAAAGAAATGTGTATTGACTGCCTTCAGTTCCAGGCCATTTGGCAGACTGTGGCCATTTCCCCACAAAGGCCCTTCCCGAAACCTGAGGATTCCGCAGGATGTTGGAAGTGGAATAATAGCACTATAACTGCCCAGTGCAGAAATGTTCTGTATCTCCTGTATGAGCTGGCCCAGACTCTGAGATCCTCTGAGCGTGGCTGGTGGGGATGAGAGAGGGGGTCTGCTCAGTGGCTGCCCCCAGACTCTGGAACTCCATTCCCAGGCAGGCTGGAAGATCCCCCTCCTTATTGTACTTCCAACAAGGGCAAGCAAAAACCCTGTTTATTCAGATAGGCTTTTAAAATATAAAGCTTTTAAAGAAGAGGCTTTTAATTTTTTAATTTTAATTTTTGTTTTTAAGAGGCATTATTTTACTATTGTCAATTCTATTTTAATACTCACTTTTTTTGTCTTTTAACTGTATTCTTTTTTAAAATTGTGAGCCATTTTGATTCCCATTTATTGGAAAAAAGCATCATCATCATCATCATCATCATCATCATCATCATACCAACAACAACAACAACAACAACAATAATAATAATAGCAATAATAACAACAATGATGTTGATTCAAATTGGCTTTGACTCATGGTGGTCGTATAAACGAGAGATCTAGAAATCATCCTGTCACCAACTGCCTGCTCATGTCTTGGAAATTCAGGGCAGCCATGGCTTCCCTGACTGAGTCTATCCATCTATAGCGTGGTCTTCTTCTTCTCCTAACTGTTCTAACTTTCCAAGCATTTGCCCTCTTTTATAATGAGTCACGATAGCCTCAGTTTGATCATGAGGGAAATCGCAGAGGGCAAATGGCCACATCATAGAATCACAGAAATGTAGAGTTGGAAGAGACCCCAGGGGCCATCCAGTCCAACCCCCTGCCATGCAGGAAGCACTCCCTACAGATGGCCATCCAGCCTCTGCTTAAACACCTCCAAGGAAGGAGACTCCACCACACTCCGAGGCAGCAGATTCTACTGCCGGACAGCCCTGACCATCAGGAAGTTCTTTCTGAGGTTCAGGTGGAATCTCCTTTCCTGCAGCTTGAATCCATTGCTCCTTGTCCTGGTCTCTGGAGCAGCAGAAAACAAGCCCTCTCCTTCCTCTACGTGGCATCCCTTCAAATATTTAAACATGGCTATCATGTCCCCTCTTAACCTTCTCTTCTGCAGACTAAACATACCCAGCTCTCTAAATCTATCCTCATAGGGCTTCATGGATTCCAGGCCTCTCACCATTTTGGTCACCCTCCTCTGGACTTGCTCCAGCTTGACCAGGTCCTTCTTGAATTGGGGTGCCCAGAACTGGACACAGGATTCAAGATGAGGCCTAACCAAAGCAGAGTAGAGTGGTACCAGTACCTCCCTCGATCTAGACACCATACGCCTATTGATGCAGCTGAGAACTGCATTGGCTTTCTTGGCTGCCACATCACACTGCTGACTCATGTTCAGCTTGTGGTCTATGAAGACTCCTAGATCCCTTTCACATGTACTGCTATCCAGCCACGTGTCCCCCATCCTATATTTCTGTATGCCATTATTTCTACCTAAGTGTAGGACCTTACACTTCTCTCTGTTGAATTTCATTTTGTTCGCCTTGGCCCAGCTCTCCAATCTATCCAGGTCATTTTGAATTTTGATCCTGTCCTCCGGCGTATTAGCAACCCCTCCCAATTTGGTGTCATCTGCAAATTTGATGAGCATGCCCTCTATTCCTTCATCCAAGTCATTGATAAAAATGTTGAACAGCACTGGGCCCAGGACAGAACCCTGTGGCACCCCACTAGTCACTTCCCTCCAGGATGAAAAGCAGCCATTCGTGACCACCCTTTGGGTTCGGTCGGTCAACCAAATACAAATCCACCTAGCAGTAGCCCTGTCCAGCCCACATTTTACTAGCTTCTTTGCAAGAATGTCATGGGGAACTTTGTCGAAGGCCTTACTGAAATTGAGATACGCTACATCCATTTTTGAGTGAGCTGGGGAATGGTGGTGGTGGTGGTGGTGGAGAATCAGCCAAAAAAAATCATGGTCCCCAATTTCTTTTTAAAAAGTCAAATCAGAGCATCGCTTGGGAGCTTTGGGAGCCACAAAAGTGTGGCTTAGGGACCAGCTGAGGCCCAGGGTCTATAATTTCCCAAACCTCTGCCTTAAAGCAATCTATCCAACCAGGAGTCCAGTGGGAGCTGGTGACTTCCCTGTCAACGGAGGATGATGACTTTGATCTGGATTTCAATCCAAACTTTAAATGGCCTATCCAAGGTGTGGGACTCGATCTGATAAATGGGTTCAGTGCCTTGGAGTGATTCTTCAAAGTTTGGGCTAAACCCCAGAGCAAAATAATCATCTCACCAACACAGAAGTGACTACTACTGCTCTCCTCCTTCACATGTAGAAGGAGAAGGTTTGCAGAAGAGAAGGTTAAGAGGGGACATGACAGCCATGTTTAAGTATTTGAAGGGATGCCACGTAGAGGAGGGAGAGGGTTTGTTTTCTGCTGCTCCAGAGACCAGGACAAGGAGCAATGGATTCAAGCTGCAGGAAAGGAGATTCCACCTGAACCTCAGGAAGAACTTCCTGATGGTCAGGGCTGTCCGGCAATGGAATCTGCTGCCTCGGAGTGCAGTGGAGTCTCCTTCCTTGGAGGTTTTTAAGCAGAGGCTAGATGGCCATCTGTCGGGAGTGCTTTGAGGGTGTTCCTGCATGGCAGGAGGTTGGGCTCGATGGCCCCTGGGGTCTCTTCCAACTCTACATTTCTATGATTCTATGTAGGTCTGCTTGGTCTTTTATTGAATGCAGCCTTCATTCCTTTATATTCCACTGACTTCTTAAGTTAGGCTGCATGTGCTCATCACCATACCCACTCGGTGGCATCTTTTGGGTCTCTCTCTGCATCACTTCCATGCAAGTAGCTCCCAGAGAAGGCGATAGGTAGAATGGCAGCCCACCTGCTGAGTTTAAACTTCTCATCTTCACTTAAGCTTATGAAAGGCCCTCCTTCCATTCCAACTGTTACCACGGTTATGATATGTCTGGTGAGATCACTAGATATCTCTTGATATCAAACTTATTTGGCCTCTATTTGACCTTTCTCTGCCACCCTACTCCATGTGTTTGCAAGGGCCGCCGGACAAGCACGTAATAGGCATGGCCGTTAACGGTTGTAATCTCCAAACCTCATTCAGGCAGGCAACTTAATGCCTCTCCATTGCTTTAGGGACCACTCCTTCTTGCAAAAAGCCTTGCTCAGTGTGACTTTACACAAAGACGCCCAGCCGAATGCTGAGCCATTCCTTTATGTTGGGCCATCAGCATACTGGCCATACTATTGTCATCCAGCGCTAAGGCCATCGTGCAAAACCTGACCTTTTCCAATGCCTTTGTCCCGCTCTAAATTTCCTTTGTTCTCACAGAGCATGGCATGGCCTGTAGGCACAATCCACCCTATAAAAAGTCCCCAAATCCAAGTCCTCCTTGGACTGCTTGGATCGCTCCTGAATTCCATCCAGCCTTGCTGCCACTGTATTTGGCGAGCTGTCCCCTCAGTTCCAGCAACTGAGTCTGCTCAACCCCAGAACACTCCAGACTGCTTGGACTACTTTGGACTTCCATTCCGCCTTGCTGTCGGTTTGTCCAGTGAGCTCCCCTCAGCGAACCACGCTGAGCTTCCTTCCCTGCAACCTCCCCTTCTCTCCAGGACTACGAGAAAAGGCATCGTATTACCCATTCCTCCGAAAAGCTCCATTTCTATTTCTCAGTTAGTTAGTGTGTGTTGTGTCTTTTGTGTTGTTTGTTCCCAATAAAAATATTTTTTGTTGCTTTAGAACTGTCTAACCGCTCTCTGACCCGACGCCGTAGACATAGGGTTAAAAGATCCCAGCTAAAGTTACCCTGCCTCTCGTTAGCTAAAGAGAGTGCTCGAGTCTAATTTCCCCCATCTTGTGTTTTTATTTGGTGATTTGGGCGCCCCTCCCGGGACCCCCAACATACAGGGTAACACAACTACCTAGTGAGAGGGGAAGAGGCCGGCACAGCTCCATCACGCCTGGACCCAGAAGCAGATGAAGGGCTCTCCTTCCATCCAACTCCCCCTGCCCTGCCCTGCCCTCAGAGAGAGAGAGAAGAAGAGGCAGCATCTGCTGGACTTAACCCCCTCTCACACTGCCATTCCCTTTCCGTTTTGTGAAATGCCTTAATTCAGCTGTAAGCCTGAGGGCAGGGAACTGTTGCATTCTTTTACTTGTAAAGTGCCAGATACAGTGATGGTTCTAAACAAATGCATAACCCCCCAGCACTGCTCTAATTTGCAATAACCCACCAGTGCTGCATTTTGGATTTTTTAGGGGTTTTTTTCTTTTCAAACTGAAAAGAGAGTGGGAGTGGGAGACAATGATAACATACTGCCTCTTTGTCTAGTTGACTTTCGACTCAAGGAAACAACCGCCTGAGATTTCCCGTTCCTAACAAGTTTGACCTGTTTCCAGCCCTCATGAGGGCATCTTTTACCTTGCTCATCCAGGACTTCCGCTTGCACACAGCCTTCCTCCTTTTGACTGCTTCCCAGAGTCGCCTCTGACCTGTTGGAGCAAAAGGCAGTTGGGTCTCAGCAAGGTAAGGTGTGTTCTCTTCCCAAATATACCTCGCCCCATCCCCATTATGGCCATTTCCACACTAGACTGTTACAGTGCTATTATCCCACTTTCAACATTCGATGGAATCCTGGGGTTTGCAATTTAGAGAAGGGCCTTTGAGGCCCTTCCTGCAAACCCCCGGGTTCCATAAGATGTTGAAAGTGGAATCATAGCACTATAACAGTCTAGTGCAGAAATGGCCTGTCTTTCCTTGTGGGGGATATAATTCTATCAACAGAACAGAATTGTGTTGTGGCAACAGCAAACTGCAAACCCCAGGATTCCAGAGGATGTTGAAAGTGGAATCATCGCCTTTAAAGCCCCTCCTGCAAACCCCAGGATTCCATAGGATGTTGAAAGTGGAACCATAGCACTGTAACAGTCTAGTGCAGAAATGGCCTGTCTTTCCTTGTGGGGGATATAATTCTATCAACAGAACAGAATTGTGTTGTGGCAACAGCAAACTGCAAACCCCAGGATTCCAGAGGATGTTGAAAGTGGAATCATCGCCTTTAAAGCCCCTCCTGCAAACCCCAGGATTCCATAGGATGTTGAAAGTGGAGCAATAGCACTGTAACAGTCTAGTGCAGAAATGGCCTGTCTTTCCTTGTGGGGGATATAATTCTATCAACAGAACAGAATTGTGTTGTGGCAAGAGCCCAATCTACTCCAATCCTCCCATTTCAAAGGCACTATGGGACCCAGAGGCTATGCTGACTGGGGATGATGGGCACTGTAGGGGAAGTTGCCTTGAAACATCTCAAATATGTCTTCATGTGCTGTACATTTAGAACATGCTTTTGGAGGGGTGGGGGTGGATTTCTAGTCAAAAGCAAGCCACACAAAGTCTACATCATCTCACTCACTTTTTCAACAGCCCTGTGAGGTATTTAAATCTACTTCCCACCCACCCAAAGAATGGAGAAGGCTGAGAAAATACTATCTTACCTAAAGCTACCTAGAGGGTTCATGGATGAGTTACTGTTTGAACCAAGAAACCCTGGTTGGTGTTTTCTGCCACTGCATTACGCATCATTTCTTTTTGCAAACCACAAAGTTCCAGTGTAAGATGAATGGTGTTTCAGCCCAGATAAGATTTATAGATGCAATATTTATAGATGCTGGAATCATGGATCCCATGGGACATATATTTATGCTTTTATGATGGGAATGCCATACTTCAGCAGTGAAATATTGGCAGGAAATCCTATGGAGTTTCTATTCAGCCAGAAAATGTAGGAGTGCTAGATCCTAAAGACAGGCTGCTAAGCTCTCTGAATGAAGCTACCAGTTCCACCAAAGTGGAAACTTTGCAGATCTCTGTGTTCCCAACAAATACAGTCTGGGCAAAAATCCAAAACTACCTCCTCCAGTGGATCAGATGACTGAAGGATCCTATCTTCCCATACGAGCCTGCCTGTGTTTTGATATCTTCTGGGGAGCTCCTTCCATCACTTTCATAGGTACCTCTGATGGGAATAAGGGAAACAGGGCCTTCTCAGTGGCTGCTCCCAGGCTCTGGAAATCCTGTTCCAGAGACCTTAGACTGGCATCCTCCCTGCTATCTTTCTATAGGCAAGTAAAGTATTTTTTTTCCAACAGGCCTTTCATGCTGATGGCTCAGAGAGGAGGGACTTTGAATAAAGTGCTGTATTCTCAATATTATCTAAAGTGCTGTATTTGTTTATACTATTGTTTTGTTGTTGTACTGTTGTATTGCTGTATTGTCTATACTGTTGAACAGGCTGAGTATCCTTTATCTGAAAATCCAAAATCTGCAATGCTCCAAAATCCAAAACTTTTGCATATAAATTTTCCTCTTTTGAAAAGAGAACCCAGCCTCTTCCTGTAGGGACATGAGGGAATTATGGAGGCCTGCTTGGGACGGCACGCACAGTCCCAAGTGGATCTCCATAATTCCTTCATGTTCCCTACAGGAAGAAGGCAAAGGGAGAAGAACTGACCAAAAACAGATCCCACATCAAAATAATGGCTGTTGCTTTTGTGCGTCTTCAAGTCATTTCCAACTTGTGGCAATGATAAGGAGAACCAATCATGGGGTTTTCTGAGGCTGAGAGTATGTGAGACATCTTAGGTCATACACTGAGTTTCCATGGATGAACAGGAAATTGAACTTTGGTCTCCAGGGTCATAGCCTGACACTCAAACCACTACACAATATTGGCTCTCTGAAATGAATGGTATATAATCTCACTATGTATAGGCAAATTTTCCAAAATCTGAAAAAAAATCTGAAATCTGAAACATATCCAATCCAGGCATTTCAGATAAAGGACACTTGGCCTGTACTGTATTGTTGTTTTTCTAGTTTAATGGGCATGCTTTTAAGTGCTTTTCATTCTTTTGATACTTTGATTATATTTTGAGTTCTGTATGATGCATACTTTTAGCTGTGCCTGCTCTAACTTCTGTAAGGCACCTTGTGTTCTGGACAGGGAAATGATTGTGATGATGAAATGTAGAGTTGGAAGAGACCCCAGGGGCCATCCAGTCCAACCCCCTGCCATGCAGGAACACCCTCAAAGCACTCCCAACAGATGGCCATCTAGCCTCTGCTTAAAAACCTCCAAGGAAGGAGACTCCACCACACTCCGAGGCAGCAGATTCCACTGCCGGACAGCCCTGACCATCAGGAAGTTCTTCTGGAGGTTCAGGTGGAATCTCCTTTCCTGCAGCTTGAATCCATGGTTCCTTGTCCTGGTCTCTGGAGCAGCAGAAAACAAGCCCTCTACTTCCTCTACATGGCATCCCTTCAAATATTTAAACACGGCTATCATGTCCCCTCTTAACCTTCTCTTCTGCAGACTAAACATACCCAGCTCTCTAAGTCTATCCTCATAGGGCTTCATGGCTTCCAGGCCTCTCACCATTTTGGTCGCCCTCCTCTGGACTTGCTCCAGCTTGACCATGTCCTTCTTGAATTGGGGTGCCCAGAACTGGACACAGGATTCAAGATGGGGTCTAACCAAAGCAGAGTAGAGTGGTACCAGTACCTCCCTCGATCTAGACACCATACTCCTATTGATGCAGCCGAGAATTGCATTGGCTTTCTTGGCTGCCGCATCACACTGCTGACTCATGTTCAGCTCATGTTCAGGAGTCTATGAAGACTCCTAGATCCCTTTCACACGTACTGCTATCCAGTCACGTGTCCCCCATCCTATAAGACAATAGCAACAACTATATAATAATGTCATCTCCACCTCAGCTCTCTTTCCACCTCTGACGCATTATTGTTCCTAGGATGTGTTGCAAGGGACAAACTCACTCACCGGGCCTCCCCATGCCAATCTTCTCCAGATCCTCATTCTTGACATATTCGAAGTGCGAGAGGCGTGTGACATTGAGGTCATCCCGGATCCTCAGGAAGTACTGCTGCAGCTGGACCTCAGTTAACAGCTCCAGAAGCCAGTCTGTGCCCTCATCTGCCTGCATGCCACAGCTCAGCTTCTGCAAATAATAATAATAAAAAAGGAAGGTTAGGCAGTTCGCTCGGCCTTGGGGAGGTTTTTAGGAATTGGGTAGACGCAAAGGAAGTTACCAAACTTCCTCCAAAATTTCTGCACAAACAGAGATCCAAGACAATAAACACATTTCAAAACAGCCAGGGCAGCTGGTGGCAGGTGCTATGAATAAAGAATCCACCCTGAGTTTTAGTGTGAACTTGAAAGCCGGGTGGTGAGTCCATTCTGGGTTTTGCCTGAACTTTTCAAAATACAATAACATTACAGAAATTTTGATAAAAGAAAAAGAAAATAAAGTAGAAATTAAATAAGAAGGAAGAGTAAGATATATAAAGAACTACTGTGTGCCTGATGTATATGCATACAAAAACCACCTGGGTTCCACTCTGGGAGAAGAGTGACATATAAATGTAATAAATAAACAAATAAGCAAGCAAGTGGGTGTTCTGTTCTCACGTAAAACAAAACATGTGAGTAAATGCCTGCCACATCCATTTACAATAATGGAATGCGATGCTTCATGCAACCTTGCATTTCTGCATGCAGAGGTCACACCAGAAGAAGGCACGCTGTACAGACAAAAGGAGAAAAGCGGCTTCCAACTTTCTTTTTGACACTTATACATACATGCAATATAATCATACCTCTCTCTTTAAAACTGCAATGTTCACTTTTTCAAATAACTGAATCAGACTAATTTTCAAAACCCAAAGCTACCAAATTGTTTTCTGCAAGAAAAAGCCTTTAAGGGGTTTCCAATCTTTTAGAACTGTCTCTAACTATTTTTCTCTAATCATATCAGATAATTTGTCCATTTCTGCTCGACCACCCAATTTCAACAACCATTTCTCACTACTATGGAGTTCTTCCATCTTTGTACAAAGCATACAACAGTTTTGCTGCCACGGTCACATATTGAAGTAATAACCTCCCATGGTTTTAGCCAGAACTTCAGAGGAGCTATCCAAGGTGCTGAGCCTGTTTTGGGGACAGGGTTCAGTACGTGCTTTTAAGCCTTTAAAATCTGGAATAAAATCCATAGCATATTGGGGTTGCAGTCATCTGGAAGCTACTGGTGGCCAACTCCTTTTTGGAGTACAATTTCCAGACTTCCCCACCATCACATTCACTGGCCAGGTTGGCTGGAGGATTCTGGGAGCTGTAGTCTAAAGAAATAACTTTTCCAAATGGTGTGTTTGGAGAACCACTTCAAAACTTAACTCAGTGAAAGGAAAGGCAGATGTAAACAGCCAAGAAAAGTAAAAATAATATTTTATTTTAATTTGCATTGGAATAACAACTTCTCGTATGTTTTTGCTTCATGTTTTTGTATGTGCTTTCACCTGTTTTTGTGTAAGTTTCCCTGAATGTCAATTTGGGAAAGTGAGGAATATAAACACAAGCCCAACAAGAACAACAACAGAATGGTTAAACGGTTACAAATGGTATTCAAAATACACAAAAAAGAAATTCCTGCTTTAAACATTCGGAGGAACTTCATGATAGTAAGAATGGTTTAACAGTGGAATATCTCTTGTGGCGGCCAAGAAAGCCAAGGCAATTCTCGGCTGCGTCAATAGGAGTCTGGTGTCGAGATCGAGGGAGGTACTGGTACCACTCTACTCAGCTTTGGTTAGACCCCATCTTGAATCCTGTGTCCAGTTCTGGGCACCCCAATTCAAGAAGGACACGGTCAAGCTGGAGCAAGTCCAGAGGAGGGCGACCAAAATGGTGAGGGGCCTGGAAGCCATGAAGCCCTATGAGGACAGACTTAGAGAGCTGGGCATGCTTAGTCTGCAGAAGAGAAGGTTAAGAGGGGACATGATAGCCATGTTTAAGTATTTGAAGGGATGCCACGTAGTGGAAGGAGAGGGCTTGTTTTCTGCTGCTCCAGAGACCAGGACAAGGAGCAATGGATTCAAGCTGCAGGAAAGGAGATTCCACCTGAACCTCAGGAAGAACTTCCTGACAGTCAGGGCTGTCCGGCAATGGAATCTGCTGCCTCGGAGTGTGGTGGAGTCTCCTTCCTTGGAGGTTTTCAAGCAGAGGCTAGATGGCCATCTGTCGGGAGTGCTTTGAGGGTGTTCCTGCATGGCAGGGGGTTGGACTGGATGGCCCCTGGGGTCTCTTCCAACTCTACATTTCTATGATTCTATGATTCTATGCCAGTTCATATGCCAAGACGCAAGTGGGTGGGATGGGAAGCCAAGACTCCTCTGCCAAACCACACACACACACACACACACACAAGCTTTTGCTAAAAGAACAGCTACAAAGGGGAGGGCAGGCAGACGGCTCCTGCTCTATTAAGCTGTTGTTTTCCGCTCCACAAACCCTTTCCTCTGAACCTTCTTCTGTGGTGGAGACAGTTTTGGGTCAGTCTAGATGACCTCTGGGTGAAAGGGAAAAGCAGTTAATTTTCTCTGCAATTGAAGTCCCTCTGTGTTTGAAGGAAAGACAAAGAAACTTTGTATAATGGAATGTTATCGGTTTGGCTTGATGCACTAGCACTTGGCCGCGCATTTACTTTATGGTAAAGACAGTCTTAGAATCATAGAAATGTAGAGTTGGAAGAGACCCCAGGGGCCATCCAGTCCACCCCCCTGCCAGGAAGGAACACCCTCAAAGCACTCCCGACAGATGGCCACCCAGCCTCTGCTTAAAAACCTCCAAAGAAGGAGGAGACTCCACCACACTCCATGGAGGCAGCAGATTCCACAGCCGGGCAGCCCTGACCGTCAGGAAGTTCTTCCTGAGGTTCAGGTGGAATCTCCTTTCCAGCAGCTTGAATCCATGGCTCCTTGTCTTCTTAATGTTTAGTGGAATTTTTGTCCTCACCATTTGAATCCAGTCCAGGAATGCCCACCCTGACCCTCAGAAGCTCACCAGAGACCCTCACATGGTGGTCTTGCCCAGAAGGAGGGTTCTCCTAAGCTCATGCCCTACCCGGGGGCTTCCCAAAGGCAACTGTTTAGCTACTCCATGAACAGAATACAGGACCAGAAAGGCCTTGCGGATGAACCAACCAGACTCCTTTTACGTTCTTGACAGGCATGATCTAAATGCACTCTGGAACTTTAAACATCCATTGCTATGCATAGAATCAAGTCTTTTGAACAGCGTGGCTTGGTGCATGTTGCCCAGGGGTGGGGATGGTCAGCAAGAATCAGACCCTTTAATTAGGGTGCAAATCCTTGGCTATTTTGCCCTTGCACACAAAGACAAATCTTTTCCACATTTTCCTCCCCTCTGTGGAAGAATACAAATACTTTTTGCACAGCATTCTCCATTTTTCAGCATCCTGAAGAGTTTTGGGGGATTATTCTGTGCAGAAATGCACTTTTTTTCCCTACAAGGAATCATGGGAAGTAAAATAAAATAGAGTAAAACTAAACTAAACTAAAAATGTGCTTTCCAGTCTGCAGAAATAAACATATCTATTTTTTGCACAGAATAATCCTTTCATCACTTTGGCATGTTTGAATACCGGGAGAAAACTGCACAAAAGCCTTGCTGCTTCTTTATTTTTCCCAACGGGGTTTCCCAAATTTCAGGAAACTCTTCTCCCACTCCACCCTCACCCCCGGGAAATGAATAATGTGCATTTTCATTCCATCCATTCTGGGCTGCATCAACAGGAGTATAGCATCTACTTCAAGGGAAGTGATAGTAACCCTCTACTCTGCTTTGGTCCGATCCCACCTGGAATACTGTGTCCAGTTCTGGGCACCGTACTTCAAGAAGGATATAGATTACCTCAGACATGTCCAGAGGATGGAGACTAAAATAGTAGAAGGCCTGGAAACCCTATGAGAAGTGGCTTAGGGAGCTGGTGATGTTTAGCCTGGAGAAGAGAAGGTTAAGAGGTGACATGATAGCCATGTTTACATATTTGAAGGGATGTCATGTTGAAGATGGAGCAAGCCTGTTTTCTGTTGCTCCAGAGACTAGGACACAGAGCAATGGCCTTAAACTTAAGGGAAAGAGACTCTATCTAAACATTAGGAAGAACTTCCTGATGGTAAAGCAATTCGACAGTGGAATATGTTGCTGCCTGGAAGTGTAGTGGATCACCTTCTTTGGAGGTTTTTAAGCAAAGGCTGGATGGCCATCTATAGGGAATGATGGTGGTGTATTCCTGCAGGGCAGAAGGGGCTTGGACTTGATGGCCCTTGCAGTCTCTTCCAGCTCTTATGATTCTATATGACTCTATCCCCAGCTCTAACCACTTCTATGAGGCTGAGCTGCTTGGATTCGAGGTCCCCGCTTCCCTTCTCCCCGCCTGTCTCCGCATCCCTAGGTTTGCGTGTCACAGGCTCCGGAGGAGAATGAGTTGAACAAAGGAGGCGGCAGCTGGCCTTCGCCTTTCCCAGAAGGCCGCCGAACCCTCGTTAGCCCCCAGCTCCGTCTAATTGACAGTAATGGGTCTCCTGGCCCAGTTCCCAGCATCCCAGGGGCACGTGTGGGTGACAGAGAGGCTTCTGTTCTCCCTCTTGAACGATTCCACATTCGTACCGTGCTCACCCGGAGGCTGCCAGTGAGATCGGGGGCTGGAAATGTTTTAAGCCAAAAGATGTCTGGATTCTGCATTGGGAAAGACCCAAACGCTGCACTCGGGAGAAAGGGAAGGTGGTTGCTGGGGAAGGAAATGGCAATGCTGGGGTCTTTGGAGACCGTCTGGGGGAAGACTGGAGGGGGTAGAGGGCAAGCAGAAAATGCAGACAGAGATTGGGGAATTGTGGGGGTGGAAGCGAAAAAGAAAAGGGAGGATGGGTGGGAAGAGCTACACCGGAACAACAGCCAAACTGGGCTGTATCTGGAAAACCAGTATCGGTCCATGCTTGTAGCTGCCCCCCCCAGCCTTTCGGTTTTTTTGCATTTCTTTTTCTCACAGCCAGAGCAGTACTGTTTCATTCACTAATAATTTTATTTAACAATGGCTCCGTCTCCAACAGCATTGTCAGCACCCAGTCGATTGGTGCGCATTTTGTGTGGATTACTTCCTGTGGTTAATTCATGTGCATTATGTTGTCTAATGGAACTATCTCAGAGTCTTTTTTTTTTCCTTTAAAAAAAAAGAGCATTTACATTGTTGTTGTTTCTGACTTAAGGCAATCCTATGGTGAACCTATCATGGGGTTTTCTTAGCAAGATTTGTTCAGACAGGGGTTTGTCTTTGCTTCCCTCTGAGGCCGAGAGAGTGTGACTTGCCTAAGGTCACCTAGTGGGTTTCCATGCTCAAGCCCTGGTGTCGCAGTGGTTAAATGCCGTTACTGCAAGCCACAAGGTTGTGAGTTCGATCCTGACGGGCTCCAAGGTTGACTCAGCCTTCTATCCTTCTGCAGGTCGGTAAAATGAGTACCCAGCTTGTTGAGGGTACGTTTAGAAATACATGCTATTTGTAAGTTGTTCGCCGCCTCGATCCATATGGAGAGGTGGGATACAAATAAATAAATAAATAAATAAATAAATAAATATAATAATAATAATAATAATGATGATGATGATGATGATGATGATGATGAAGAAAAAGGGCAAGGATTCAAATATGGTATCTGGAGGCGTCCAGTTCTCAAACCGCTCTACCACACTGGCTCACAAGCAGTTACAGAACATTCACTGGCTTAGATCCTGAAAGGTAGAGAGGTTTGGCACTGAAAAGGAGAGTCTTTAAGCAAAGCTGAGCAAATGCAAGCTGAAAAGAATAGTTTGCAATTAGTATTCTCTCCTTCATCCCATCTCCTGCCATGCAGCCATCTAGAAGAGTATACAGTTGGCTCCCCACATTCGCTAGCGTTAGGGGTGCAGGACCCCCACAAAAGGGGAAAAATTGCAAATATCAAAATGTGTGTGCGTGTATCTGTGGGAAAGGGGGCAAGACGTGGTGGGGACAGCAGGCACCCAGGGTCTAAACCAAGTCAGGGAAAGGAAAGGGAAAGGGAAAGCCAGCACGGAGGACCTATATTTCCTCTCTCTCGCCTACCTCTTTCTTTGGGGGTGTGGGGGGTATCGGAAGAGGGTTTGCGGTGCTGAGAAATTGGGCTGCAATCTGTCCTTAGCTGGCCAAGCAGCGGCTGGTGGAGGAGGAGGAGGACCACAGGTGGGTTTTGAAAGGGCTACGCAGCCTGGTTGGAGCCACAGAGAGAAAAGGCTCTCCCAGAAAAGAAGTGCCTGAGGTTGCGGGTGGGTGGGTGGGGGGCAGAGGTTGCAGAAACTCACAAATAATCAAATCCGTGAGAGTCAAGCCTGCAAATGTGGAGGGCCAACTGTAAAAGGCAAGGGGCAAATTGCTGCCGGGGCAATTTTCATTTTAAAACATCTGAAAGCAGTTGAGGCATTAAAAGAAAGCAGGGCAAAGGACCCAAGAAGGGCAGGCGGGCTACAGATCCCGCAGAAAGTGAAGTCGCCCTCGAATTTTGAACAGTCTAGTTGACTTTCAGGCAAATGGAAGACATGAAGAAAATATGTTTTAGGTCTTCCCTCTTCTGCACAACCACCAATGAGTTTTGTATGTGATTTGCTGTCTGTCTCCAGGTTTTATCTCCACTACCCAGTTATATCAGTTTTATAGCACTTTTAACTGTCATGGCTCCATCCTAGGGAATCCTGGGATTTGCAGTTCCATGAGGTTCTGCGCTAGAGAGCCCTGGTCCATTCCCCTGAAAGGCAACTCAGGTATTTTAAGTGCCTGTCTGTGTAACAGAATTGGACCAGGTTTAATGCTCGGTGCCTTTCTTCTCAAGCTACCTAATTCAGGGAGCTCTCTAAGGTCATTTCTGCACCAGACTGTTATAGTGCTATGATTCCACTTTCAGTATCCTATGGGAATCCTGGGGTTTGCAGTTTAGGGAGGGGCATTCAGAATTCTCAGCCAGAGAGCTCTTTGGCCCCAGTAAACTACAAATCACAGAATTCCACAGGATGCTGAAAATGGAATAATAGCACTGTAACAGTGTAGTGCGGAAATGGCCTAATAAGGAACTCTCAATACAAGCTACAAATCTTAGGACTCCTTGGAATGGAGTGATGACAATTAAAGAGGGATGAGACTGATAATAACAGTTTAATGCAGATTTGCTGGAGCCACTCTGCCCTGGCAGCTTCCTCCCAAGATGCTCTTTAATGTCTGTAGAATGTGACTTTATCCCTTAATTGGTAGAGGAAGGCATCTCTAAAAAATAACACAGATCCACAACTAAAGCCAGAATTAGAGAATTACAAGGGTAATTCTTAACCTTTTCTTTACCATGGAGCCCCTTTAAATACTTTTTGTTGTCGGGGTCCACCAAGACTCAACTCAAGGCAGCTTCTGGCTTACGTATGATAGCAAGAAATATCAGGGGCTTTCATTCAGACACTCAACATCATTCACTTGCATGTTTCAGAATCACAGAATCATAGAATCATAGAAATGTAGAGTTGGAAGAGACCCCAGGGGCCATCTAGTCCAACCCCCTGCCATGCAGGAACACCCTCAAAGCACTCCCGACAGATGGCCATCCAGCCTCTGCTTAAAAACCTCCACCACACTCAGAGGCAGCAGATTCCACTGCCGGAAAGCCCTGACCATCAGGAAGTTCTTCCTGAGGTTCAGGTGGAATCTCCTTTCCTGCAGCTTTAATCCATTGCTCCTCGTCCTGGTCTCTGGAGCAGCAGAAAACAAGCTCACTCACTCCTCTACATGGCATCCCTTCAAATAGTTAAATATGGCTATCATGTCCCCTCTTAACCTTCTCTTCTGCAGACTAAACATACCCAGCTCTCTAAGTCTATCCTCATAGGGCATGGCTTCCAGGCCCCTAACCATTTTGGTCGCCCTCCTCTGGACTTGCTCCAGCTTGACCATGTCCTTCTTGAATTGGGGTGCCCAGGACTGGACACAGTATTCAAGATGGGGTCTAACCAAAGCAGAGCAGAGTGGTACCAGTACCTCCCTCGATCTAGACACCATACTCCTATTGATGCAGCCGAGAATTGCATTGGCTTTCTTGGCTGCCGCATCACACTGCTGACTCATGTTCAGCTTGTGGTCTATGAAGACTCCTAGATCCCTTTCACACGTACTCCTATCCAGCCACGTGTCCCCCATCCTATCTTTCTGTATTCCATTTTTTCTACCTAAGTGTAGGACCTTACACTTCTCTCTGTTGAATTTCATTTTGTTCGCCCTGGCCCAGCTCTCCAATCTGTCCAAGTCATTTTGAATTTTGATCCTGTCCTCTGGTGTATTAGCAACCCCTCCCAATGTTTTCCCCATGTGCAGAAGGAGCAAATGCTGGGTGTACTCCTGGCTATCAAACAATTTCATATCTTTTGAACGGCTTGAGATATTGTAATGAAAATTTGCACAAATGATGCCTGTCACCAGCAAAAGTGCCTTGGCTCTATCACACCTGCCCCTCAGGGTCAAACGATTCCATGTTAAGAACCACTGATAAAATGTATTTCCAGCACATTATGAGAAAGTACCTCACATTTAAAAGAGAAAAGGCTTAGGCTCCATTCCTTCCTCGGTGGTGGTGCGCAAGCGCGAGTCATGTGCTCGCGTCCTCCTGCCCTGTTTGGCAGGAGCACATGCGGCCACAGCGTCGCCACAGCACGAGTGGTGGTGCGCAAGTGCGAGCCACGTCCTCGCGTCCTCCTGCCCCCTGTTCAGAAGGGACTGAAATCGCTCCCCTTCTCTGCTACTGGGAGAACCTCCTGTCTGACGGGCCAGTTTGGGGCGGCGGCGGCAGCACGGGGGGCAGGCCCCCTCCTTGCCACGGCCCCTGCCCCACTCGCCATGGAAGGGGGTGCTGTGGAAGGGTCTGGGGGCCGCAAGGCGGTGCTTTTCCGGGGGACGACGCAAAAGACAAAGGCGCTGGGATTCCTCCCCCCCCTGGCCACGGTCGACACTCTGGAAACTTTTCCCACACTGCCCCCCCCCAGCGGAAACAAAAGCGAAGCAGAAGCAGAGCTGGGGGGGGGTTCTCAGAGTTTTTTCCTGGGGGAGACGCGCGGCTCCTCTTTCCCTCCCTGCCCGCCCCCCGTTCCTGGCTGGCGAGGCAGCCTTTGCCGGGGGGGGAGGCATTGTAAATAATAAATAATTTTATGGTTGGGGGTCACCACAACATGAGGAACTGTATTAAAGTGGCGGGAGGAGTAGAATCAATAGTACAGGACTTGCAGGAAGGGCCCAGGGACTTAAGTGTCTCTACACTAATGCAAGGAGTATGGGAAACAAGCAGGATGAGCTTGTACTCCTAGTACAAGAAAATAAATACGATTTGATAGGCATCACTGAGACCTGGTGGGATGAGTCTCATGATTGGAATACAGGAATAGAGGGGTATAGCCTGTTTTGTAAAAATAGACCAAACAAGAAAGGAGGAGGAGTAGCCTTGTATGTCAAGGATGTTTTCACCTGTGAAGAGATCCAGGACGTAAACCCAGAAAGCCAGGTCGAGAGCATTTGGGTAAGAATTAAGGCAGCGAGAAACAATAGGGATATTCTGGTGGGGGTTTACTACAGACCTCCAACCCAGGCTGAGGACTTGGATGACGCCTTCCTCAACCAAATGACTGCACATTCAAAGAGGAGGGATACAGTAATAATAGGAGATTTCAATTACCCGGATATATGCTGGCAGTCAAACTCTGCCAAGACAGCAAGGTCCAGCAAGTTTCTTGCTTGTCTTTCAGACAACTTCATGGTCCAGAAGGTGGAAGAGGCCACAAGGGGATCAAATATTCTAGATCTGATCCTGACCAACAAGGATGACCTTGTTAATGAGGTAGAAGTGGTTGGATCTTTAGGGGGGAGTGACCATGCCCTGTTGGAATTTAGCATTCAGTGGGAAGGAGAATATAAGGGCAGCCAGACACTCGTCTTAGATTTTAAAAAAGCGGACTTCTGTAAACTTAGGGAGCTGCTGGCTGGAATTCCGTGGTCAGGAATAGTGAAAGGGAAAGGAGTTCAGGAGGCATGGGAGTTCCTTAAAAAGGAGATACTGAAGGCACAGTCTAAAACTGTGCCAATAAGGAGGAAAAATGGAAAGCATCTGAAGAAACCAAAATGGTTGACTAAAGAACTCTCAGCTGAGCTAAGAGTTAAGAGAAACATGTATAGGAAATGGAAGAAGGGGGAAACCACCAAAGAAGAATTTAAGCAAGTAGCCAGGAGATGTAGGGAGGAGGTCAGAAAGGCTAAAGCACAGAACGAACTTAGGCTGGCCAGAGACATTAAAAACAATAAAAAGGGTTTTTTTAAATATGTCCGCAGCAAAAGGAAAAAGAAGGAGACAGTAGGGTTGCTACGCAGAGAAGATGGCGAATTACTCACAGGGGGGAGAGAAAAGGCAGAACTACTTAGCACCTTCTTTGCCTCCGTATTTTCCAAGAAGGATGCAAGCACTCAGCCTGGCGGTTGGGGAGCAGGGGAGGAAGCAGAGGAAATGAGGCACATAATAAGTAGAGAGGTGGTACAGGAATACCTGGCCGCATTGGATGAATTCAAGTCTCCAGGGCCAGATGAATTGCATCCTAGGATAGTAAAAGAGCTGGCAGAGGTCATTTCGGAACCGCTTGCTATAATTTTTGAGAAATCTTGGAGGACAGGAGAAGTTCCAGCAGACTGGAAGAGAGCAAATGTTGTCCCCATCTTCAAGAAGGGAAAAAAAGAGGACCCAAATAATTATCGCCCAGTCAGCCTGACATCAGTACCCGGAAAGATCCTGGAGCAGATCATTAAGCAGTCAGTTTCTAATCATTTAGAAAGCAACGTGGTAATCACGAGAAGTCAACATGGATTTCTCAAAAATAAGTCATGCCAGACTAATCTTATCTCTTTTTATGATGGAGTTACTAGCTTGATAGATGAAGGGAATGCTGTGGATGTGACATATCTCGAATTCAGTAAGGCCTTTGACAAAGTTCCCCATGACATTCTTGCAACGAAGCTGGTTAAATGTGGGCTGGACAGGGCTACCGTTAGTTGGATTTGTAATTGGTTGACCGACCGAACCCAAAGGGTGATCACGAATGGCTGCTTTTCATCCTGGAGAGAAGTGACTAGCGGGGTGCCACAGGGTTCAGTCCTAGGCCCAGTGCTGTTCAATATTTTTATCAATGACTTGGATGAAGGAATAGAGGGCATGCTCACCAAATTTGCAGATGACACCAAATTGGGAGGGGTTGCTAATATGCCAGAGGACAGGATCAAAATTCAAAATGACCTGGATAGATTGGAGAGCTGGGCCAGGGCGAACAAAATGAAATTCAACAGGGAGAAATGTAAGGTCCTACACTTAGGCAGAAATAATGGAATCCACAAATATAGGATGGGGGAACACGTGGCTGGATAGCAGTACGTGTGAAAGGGATCTAGGAGTCTTCATAGACCACAAGCTGAACATGAGTCAGCAGTGTGACGCGGCAGCCAAGAAAGCCAATGCAATTCTCGGCTGCATCAATAGGAGTATGGTGTCTAGATCGAGGGAGGTACTGGTACCACTCTACTCTGCTTTGGTTAGACCCCATCTTGAATCCTGTGTCCAGTTCTGGGCACCCCAATTCAAGAAGGATATTGACAAGCTGGAGCAAGTCCAGAGGAGGGCGACCAAAATGGTGAGAGGCCTGGAAGCCATGCCCTATGAGGATAGACTTAGAGAGCTGGGTATGTTTAGTCTGCAGAAGAGGAGGTTAAGAGGGGACATGATAGCCATGTTTAAATATTTGAAGGGATGCCACGTAGAGGAAGGAGAGGGCTTGTTCTCTTCTGCTCCAGAGACCAGGACAAGGAGCAATGGATTCAAGTGCAGGAAAGGAGATTCCACCTGAACCTCAGGAAGAACTTCCTGACAGTCAGGGCTGTCCGGCAGTGGAATCTGCTGCCTCGGAGTGTAGTGGAGTCTCCTTCCTTGGAGGTTTTTAAGCAGAGGCTGGATGGCCTTCTGTCGGGATTGATTTGAGGGTGTTCCTGCATGGCAGGGGGTTGGACTGGATGGCCTGTGTGGTCTCTTCCAACTCTGAATTTCTATGATTCTATGATTCTATGATTCTATGAAAGGGTCATGGCATTAGGAAGGTTGAGAACCACTGAGCTACAGCAAAGACTTGGAAGAAAGTCAAGGCAGGTTTACAGCTGAACATTAAGAAAACAAAAATAGATGATTTACATAATCTTAAAGTAGACAATGAGAAGACTGAGATAGTTCAAGATTTCCCATACTCTGGCTCAACTATTAATCAGAATGGAGACTGCAATCAAGAAATCAGAAGAAGGCTAGGACTTGGAAGGGCAGCTATGAAAGAAGAAGACAAGATCCTGAAGCACGAAGATATAACATTGAATACGACAGCTAGGATAACCCATGCTATAGTATTTCCAATTTCTACGTATGGTTGTGAAAGTTGTACAGTGAGGAAAGCTGATAGGAAAAAAAACCAATTCATTGGAAACACAGAGCTGTAGAAAAGAGCTCTACAGACTCCCAAAAAGGACAAATAAATGGGTCCTAGAGCAAATTGAACCTGAGCTTTCCCTGGAAGCCAAGATGACTAAACTGAGGCGGATATACTTTGGCCATACTGTGAGAAGGAAAGACTCATTAGAAAAGACAATTCCTGGAAAGGTGAAAGGCAGTAGGAAAAAAAGGAAGACCATATTGTCGATGGATAAGTTCCACAAAGGAAGACGTATCCCTGAATCTGCAAGATCTGAATCAGGGAAGTTGGATGATTTGGACATCTCTCAGTCACAGGCTTGCCATAGGTCACCAAAGCCAACTTGAGGGCAGTTAACAACAGCAGCAATATATGGTTGTCGCAGTGGGCTGGAATGTAATAGGATATCGAATGATGCAAATTGTGACCCTGGCCATAAACCTTCAAAGAGTTGCATAAGATGGTACAGGTCTTTCAAGTGTCTGGTCTGTTGGTACTGTTGTGTGAAAGCAATGAATCCGATTACCCAAAGTGAGTTTCCTCGGAGTGAAAACTTCCTCTGAGACTTCTTTTGTCTTATATGCAATTGTGAGGACCTATGCATTAATATCTATATGTCTATCTATATCTGTACTGACATACACAGTATGCCAAGACACCATTATATTGGGGAATTTGTGAATATATCCCCAATGCTACTGCTTCTCTTTCTAATTTTCATTGGAATTTTTGAATTGCAACTTTCAAGTCAGAGATGGAATGTCCAGAAAGGTTGCCTAGATCACTTTAAGCTGCAATATTGTACCCGTTTTCTTGGAAGTAAGTGGGATTTCATTGATGCTTGCTTCCAAGCAAGCAAGTACAGAATTGTGCTGTCCGGCAACCCACTTTCACTCTGAGTCTGTCTGCAATAAGAAGATAATAACGCTGGTCTCCCTTACAGGGCTATTGGAAGGGTTCTGCCTTGGGATGGAATAGTGTCTCTGGGCATATGAGGAGTTACTTGAGACTCACAAACCACAATATGTTGATCTAGCAAATACGGTCAACAAAGATACATACATCTGCTCATAGCAAAACCTGCTCAAAGTCAAATCCCATTACAAAACACAAAAAGGAGCACAGAGAAAACCTGTGTGTGTGAGTAGGGGACTGGGACACCTCATGCTTAAGCAGAAAAAATGTAAAAGCAGAAATTGGTGTGCAAATGAGGTCCCCATCACCTTTCTGTAATTTCTGTTACTTTTTTTTCTCATTGACTCTCCCAACATGACCCTGAAATCTGAGATACTATACACATACAAATATGTAGCTGAACCTTCACATCATGACAACTTCTAACTCACACATGACATGTAGTTTTGCCAGCTGTTCTTTAAGCAAAAATGACAACAGCAGGCCAGCTGAGAGGTGCACCTTAGTTATTCCCGACAGAGCTTGGGAAAATTACTACGGGGGGACTATAACTCCCAGAATTCCCCAGCCAGCACAGGAGTTCTGGAAACTGTACCCACTAAAAGCAACTTTTCTGGACTCCCCAACACCCCAAATATGCTTTTTGCTGTCCGATCTAGACTTTTGCTGTCCGATCTAGACTTTTCTTTGTGAGCCAAAAGGTAATGGAAACCTCGTGTAGGCCTATCAGGATTGCACCATTCCTAACTGCAGTGGAAGAGGGGGAAGCCACAACAGTTTCCCTACTATGCACACTTAAGCTGGTGGTTCCTAATGGTTTGCACTGAGAAAGAGAGCTGTAGGTCACTTTTGCTGCAAGCAAATAGGTGTGGCGGGTTTTAGCACCATTGCAAAATCCTGCAAAACCTGTTTAGTGGTGAAAGTGGGACAAAAGAAACATGGGGTGTGTGGAGGCTTGTGTGCATGAGGGAGAAGAGCAAGACATTTTTAAAAAGTTATTACTAGGTGCTCGTTTTCTCATTCCACTGCTTCGTGAGAGAAGGCTTCTCCGCTACATACAATCCTGACATTTGAACTGAGGCAAACATGATTTTTTAAAAACAGGGAGCATATCCAGAGTTGCAAATAGATTTACGCACACAGACCAGAATGCTTTTACTGTCTTACTCATGCATTAAGCTCCCCTACAGAAGTGGTTGGGTAATTATGTCTGACGTGGAACAGTTCAAAGGTGGGGAAACAGGCATGTGGTAGCATCAGGCATGGATACAGTTGTGCATGGCTGCGCCTTGTGGATGGTTGCTCATTGCATGCTGATGTACATGGGTGTTGCTCATGGTTGCACACTGATGCATGTGTCTTGGCTGTGTTGTACAACTGCATAACTCCATGAGTGTAAAGCTACGGCCGGTCTCCTTGACGTAGGGTCATTTTATCCTAGTGTTTGTCAGCGTAGCTTCCAATCTCAACCTGTGTTCTTGAGTCACTGATAAAGCTGGATGTGTCTGTTTGGCCATTTCCGCACGAGACTGTTATAGTGCTGCGATTTCACTTTCAGCATCCTATGGAATCCTGGGTCCCTCCCGAAACTGCATAGGATGCTGAAAGTGGAATCGCAGCGCTATAACAGTCTCGTGCGGAAATGGCTCCACTGGGTGTCCAAAGCAACACCTAGGGGCTTTATCACACCAGGTAAATCACAATTACAGCAAGATTACAGCAAGATACTAACATCTTTGGCTGGGAGACTATCTGGAAAGCTTTCCTTTTACAAAGGAGGTCATTTTACAAAAGAGGGATCTTTTGTGTGTGTGTGTGTGTGTGTTTGTAAAAGAAACGCTCTGCAAACCATCTCCTCCCAGGAGAACAACAGAAGAAGAATGAGGTAATGTGATAAGTCCCACTCAAAGATGCTATTATTCAGCTTTAACTCCAGTTTACCTGTGATAAAGCCCTAGGTCTCTATTTGGTTGCAAAACTGTTAATTTTAAAAATGCCTTGAGAGACGATGAGTGAACATAACATAGAACAACTGCTTCAATCCACTTGCAACTCTCTCAGAAACTATAGTCTATGTCCATATTTACTAGGAAGCTAATGTTGTTTAATTCAACTGAACCACCTTCCAAATGAACTTCAATGATTCAACTAGGATCAAATTATCCACCCATATACAGAAAATTAGCTCTTCAAGAACGCAGGGTGAAAACCTGAAATGCTAGATTTCCACAAAGAGTGTCTGAAATGCATTCTTTTGCATGCCTAATTGACAAGAGACCTGGGAACACCTGAAGCTCACCTAAAAGTGGGTTTGGCTGCTTTGGAAAAGCAAGACGGTGAGGACCCTTGCAGCTTGGGAGGATGCCAGCAACTCCACACTTAACAGTCAAAGATGGGAAGGGGCAGCATTTGTGAAGAAACAAGGAGGGAATGAGAGTTGCAGGGGATTTTATTGGTGTGGAAGGGGCTGCGAAAGATCGAACAGGTTTCAAAGAGGGCCAGGATATTCTAATATAGGAAAAGGACTTGCATACGCCCTGGGAAAGCATTTGACCACCCCACAGCTGATCGGACAGGAATGCATAATATTTCATTTTTATGGGACTGTGGAAACCCTTTTTAAAAAGTTCTTTTCTAAAGGGCATCTGGCTTTGATCTGCAAATTGCGCAACGAAGCATCTCTCTCCATTCTTGGCTCATAGTCCCATTGCTGGCTAATTGCCCTCTCCGTTATAACATCTGACCCAATTAAAAAAAAAAAAAGGACGGCGTTTGTTTGGCTCCAAAGCCCAGCTGTCCTTTCTTGGCCCACTGGAGTGGACAGCCTTTCTTTCCTAACCCTTGTTCCTAAAGAAAACTCTTGTTCTCTCAGATTGAGGGCAAGTTGGCACCATGAAGATAATGGAGGCTCTCTAATGATGGTATCTTTGGAGAAAGGCCAGAGGCCCAGAGTACCATCTTCTGCATGCCTACACAGATGTCAGCCCCACTGGGTTCAACCGGGCTTGCTGCTATTGTGTGCCTTCAAGTTCTTTCCAACTTATGGCGACCCTCAAGTGAAGCTACCACAGGGTTTTCTTGACAAGATTGGTTCAGAGGGCGTTGTCTTTGCCTTCTTCTGAGGCTGAGAGTGTGTGATTTGTTCAAGTTCGGACAGCGTGCTTCCACGATCAGGCAGGGTTTCGGACTCTGGTCAACACAGTTCAGCCTTCAAATCACTACACCATGCTGGCTCCCTTAACAAAGTTTACTCCTAGCAAAAATCCAGAGCCCTGGTAGCGCAGTGGTTAAATGCCAGTACTGCAGCCACAAGGTTGTGAGTTCGATCCTGCCGGGCTCCAAGGTTGACTCAGCCTTCCATCCTTTCGCAGGTTGGTAAAATGAGTACCCAGTTGTTGGGGGCATGTATAGAAATGTTTTGAAATACATGCTATTTGTAAGTTGTTCGCCGCCTCGATCCATATGGAGAGGCGGGATACAAATAAATAATAATAATAAAAAAATGTGCACATAACTATAGCCTCTATCTGCAACACAGAGGCAAGCATGGCAGGTCCGGAGCCCTATTTATTGCCCCTAAGACTGGGGGCTGCAGAGTCCAAAAATACAACCCTCCTCCCAAAATGGCCAGTAGTTGGCAACTTCTAATTTTGAAGTGTTTGCAAGTGTTTGCAAATGCTAGACAGTTCAGGGTGGCCTTGCAACCTATTCAAAATGTGAATTGCTGTTCTTGGATGCTTCTGGGAGAGTCAATTTTTCCTCTTTTTTTTTTTTGGTAAGAAAGGGGCACTCTAGGCAATCTGGAATGATATTTCTAAGTGGACATGCCTTCAAACTGCCTGTCGACTAAGGGCCTTTCTGCACTATGCTGCTATAGCGCTATTATTCCACTTTCATCATCCTGTGGAATCCTGGGGTTTGTAATTTCTTGGGCTTACAACTCCTAGAATTCCCCAGTAGCCATGGTGGCCGGGGGATTCAGGAAGGTATTTTAAAAAAAACACCCAAGAAGTGTCCCTACGAATCTGCCAGAGTCTTAGGGCCTCTCCACACAACACTGTTAGAGTGCTATTATTCCACTTTCAACATCCTGTGGAATCCTGGGGTTTGTAGTTTACTGAGGCCAAAGAACCTTCTGACTGAGAATCCTAAATGACCCTCCCTAAATCGCAAGCCCCAAGACTCCATAGGATGTTGAAATCGTGGAATGATAGCACTATAACAGTGTAGTGTGGAAATGGCTTTACAGTCCTTGTGGTCCCTTCCAACTCTATGGTGCCAACACAGTCCTTATAGAAATCAATTGCTCTTCACCAATGGGACTGTACCACATCCTCAGCAAATCCTACATCTGTCTCACAGGCCTTAGGTGGTCGAAGGACAAAGTTTGTTCACAGATGACCCCCCAATTTAAGCAACCATTCACATAGCACCAAGAAGACCAGAGATGCTCAACATGCAGTTTGTGGCTTGCTCAAATCCCCACCAATCTGCCACCTCCCAACCTTTTGCAGGAAGCTCTCCCAAAATGCATAAAAACATGCAAAGATGCCCTTGTCCCACCCAGGAAGGAACCCAGAGTCCTCTCTCTTTTCCCTTTAGATCCCTTCTCAAAATGGTGATGGGAAGTGTCATCTTGCGGTGGGCAGGTGTGGCTGGCTCATAGGTGGATCGGAGGAGGGAGATTGGCTCCTGGCCTCGTGCGGTTGCCCATCCCGAACAAGAACCAACTAATAAGGATACAAACTAAGGACCGGTCCCTGCTCCAAACCCAGGAGGATTTCACCATCAATGTCCCCCGCAACAGTAGGCGTTCTTTCACTGGCTCATCTTCAGGTTTGAGTCATCCTCTGCCAGCAACGCCCTTCCGTGTGTTCTGCGTAGGGCAGAAAGGCCAATCTCTACCCAAAAGAACAAATGGACACTCATCTGTGATATCAGATACAGCAATACTCTAAAAATCAGTGGGAGAGGAGACTTTAGCTTCCCAGGACATTCTGTCATTGATCCCAAAGTGCCTATTCTGTATGGCCAAATGTTAATAAGTCCTCAAGGTGCCACGGGATGCTCTGGTTTCAGCACAACAGAACAAAACAAACACCTACTTGAAAGCAGAAACGCATCCTTTACTGCTTCCGAGGTAAATCGCAGCCATAAACTGTTGAGCAGACATTCTGTCTTGGATAACAGATGCTTATCATGTGTTAACTGCCTTAACTTATGGCCAGGATGTTTGGGCTATCACTAGCAGCTTTGTTTATGCCCCAGTGTTAATATGATGATGATGATGATGATGATGATGATGATGAGCTTACACTCAGTGTCAATAATATTATCATCACTTCCTGCATCCAGTTTCACTGATCCCACCATTCAAACTTGTGCATACTGCAGATGTACACATGAAAATCTATGTGCCTATGCACATGAAAATCTAAGATTGTTACTGAATCACTAAACTGTGAATGGAGAAATCATCTCCAGATTGCTACCTGGTTCAACACCATGCCAGTGGACGAATCCAAAGTAGAAGTACTCCTGGCCTTCCAACTTTTACTTAAAAGACAACTCTAACAAAGGAGAAGAGCTGGCGTGGGTGTAGTGGTTTGAACGCTGGACTACAAACTCTGGAGACCACAGTTCGAGTCCCCCCTCAACCATGAAAACCCAGTGGGTGATCTTGGGCACATCACACTCTCTTCAGCTGCAGAAAGGTCTGTGGTAGAGTTGCCTTAGGGTAGTGGTTCTCAACCTTCCTAATGCCGCAACCCTTTAATACAGTTCCTCATGTTGTGGTGACCCCCAACCATAAAATTATTTATTTATTATTTACAATGCCTCCCCCCAGCAAAGGCCGCCTCGCCAGCCAGGAATGGGGCGGCAGGCAGGGAGGGAAAGAGGAGTTGCGCATCTCCCCTGGGAAAAAATGCTAAGAACCCCCCCGGACTCTGCTTCTGCTTCGCTCTCATTTCCGCTGGGGGGGCAGTGTGGGAAAAGTTTCCAGAGTGTCAACCCTGGCCGGGGGAGAGGAGGAATCCCAGCGCCTTTGCCATTTGCGCTGGACGCAGCTCGCCCCCCCGGAAAAGCGCTGCCTTGGGCCCCTCAGCCCTTCCACAGCGCCCCCTCTGTGGCGAGTGGGGCAGGGGCTGTGGCAAGGAGGGGGCCTGCCCCCTGTGCTGCCGCTGACCCCCCAAGCTGGCCCGTCAGACAGGAGGTTCTCCCAGTAGTGGAGAAGGGGAGCGATTTCAGTCCCTTCTGGACAGGGGGCAGGAGGACGCGAGCACGTGGCTTGCGCTAGCTCACCACCACTCCTGCTGTGGTGACGCTGTGGCCACATGCGCTCCCGCCAAAGGCGGCAGGAGGATGCGAGCACATGGCTCACGCTTGCGCACCACCACCGAGGAGGGAATGGAGCCTAAGAGCATCAGAAATACGTATTTTCCTATGGTCTTAGGCGACCCCTGTGAAAGGGTCGTTCGACCCCCAAAGGGGTCGCGATCCACAGGTTGAGAACCGCTGCCTTAGGGTCTCCATAAGCTGGAAACAATCTGAAGACACACAACACCACCAACGAAGGAGGCCTAAATGCTCTAAAAGTACCAGATCCTGTCTGATCTTGGAAGCTAAGCAGGATCAGCACTGGTTAGTACTTAGACGGAAGACCACCAATGAATACCAAGTGCTACAGGGTCACCATAGTTTGACAAGTGACATGAAGGCACATGCGCACACACAATGAAGGAGTCCACAACCTTCCAACGGTAATTCATGCATTTAAAACAGTTGACTGTAATCTTCGAAGTTGTTGTTACATGCCTTAAAGTAAAAGTAGATTTGGACCAATGGAGACTTCCCCCTAGGGTTTTCTTGGCAAGATTTCTTCAGGTTTGCCATGGCCATCCTATTTGGCTGAGAGAGTGTGACTTGTCCGAGATCTCCAGGTGGTGCTCCATGGCTGAGCAAGACTCAAACCCTGGTCTCCTGAACACCCAAACCACAATACCACACTAGCTCGCTATCTCAGAGTAGTTATCAGATTAAGCAATTATTTTTGCTTCAGCTGGTATGGCTTGCAAAAGCATCTGCCATAAGAAAAAATCTGTTTTATTTTAAAGTCCAAAAAAAATGCCCTTTAAATTTCCAGATGTTTTTTGGTCTTGGTGAAAACTACACTCCTGCATAAATCTTTGCATTCTTCTAGGAGGCCGTGGACAACTTCATATCCTTTACCCAATATATCTAACTCCTGATTTGGAGCTGTTTGACAATAGAAATAGATTACTTTGGGAGATTCTCTGTTGCTGGAGGTTTTAAAGTAAGACTTCTGTCAGGAATGGTGTGGTTTGCATTCTGCAGTGGAGATTCTGGACTGTCACAAGGGGATGGATCAGCCCCCCAAGGTCCCCTCACCTCTATAATTCTAACCCCTTCCCCCCTGACTTGGTTCCCACCACACCTTTGCAATCTGCAACAGAACCACAGATTAGATTGGTGATATTGCAATGGTATTCCTTGGTGGTCTCCCATCCAACTGTCCTGATTTGACAAGGACAGTCCCAATTAATCTTCTGTTCTCCCCTCTTTTCAGCTGCTTTTAAAACATCCCAGTTTCTGCCTTCTCCTTCCACTTTCTCCCTTTCTCCTCAGTTATCTTCGACTGCTGGGCTGAGAAACTGGACGAAGTTTACTAAGAAGCTACACTTCTGATGTGTTGTTGTTATGTGCCTTCAAGCCATTTCCGACTTACGATGACCCCAAGGTGAATCTATCATAGAGTTTTCTGGGGCTGGGAGGGTGTGACATGCCCAGGGTCACCCAGTGGGTTTCCGTGGCCAAGGGGGGAACTGAATCCTGGTCTCCAGGGACGTAGTCAAACGCCCAAATGACTACACCATGTTGGCTTTCTTGTGATGTATATTTCTTTGGATGCCCCAATTATTCTCAACTAAAGTTTTAGCTTACTACAATACCAGGAATTTTGGGACTCAAGGAAAATGTTATGTGAAGATCGAAATTCTTTTTGGGGGAAAAGTATCCTCATTCTCTCCCAACTCCTGTAGGGCAAAGGGAGAGGAATGATAATCCCTCCCCAGTTATTCATTTTTGTTATTGTTTTTTTCATTTTTTTGGTGAGTGGGTTAGTATCCCGCCTTTTTCCCCATATGGGACCCAAGGCAGCTTACAGAGTTCAAATGGCTGAAGCTGTGTATGGTGCAACAGTTTAAAAAGCATTAATCAATCAGTCCAATTAAAAGTATAATATAAAAGCAATTAAAACGCATTAAGCATCGATAACACATAACGACCAGTGCACCTTTTGCAGGTCCCTCTACACCAACCAGTAAAAAGCTGGAGGCCTCTTTTAATTTTTTAAATTTCCTTGGAGGTTTTTAAGCAGAGGCTTGATGGCCATCTGTGGGGAGTGCTTTGAGGGTGTTCCTGCATGGCAGGGGGTTGGACTGGATGGCCCCTGGGGTCTCTTCCAACTCTATGATTCTATGACAGAATGTGCTTCTGTTCTATCACAGTGTAGAAGAAGGATTTCAAACTCTTCTTACTTCTCCAGCAACATCTCCCAAAATGCTTTCTTTGGCATTCAGTTGTGAGAGAGAAGAGAGAAAAGGCTTCTGCAGCCATCAAATGGACACACCTGAAAGCACACTACTCTTCACATGAGTCTGGTGTTGCAAGTTGGGATTAATGGTGGGTCCTCCTCTTGACCTTGATTGTCTGAGAGCAGCTGCTTGCATGTGGATTTTCCTTCGCAGACTTCATGTGGTCCTGCTTTTGCAGCAACTGAGCTCCGCTCACAAAACAGCTGATCTTAATTGAGAACTCCTGATAAGCTTCTGAGCAACACTTGGGATTAAGTTGCTTTGGAAGTCCTGCTTTTCAGTTTCCTTTGAGCGACCTGCTTTCAGGGCTGCCTGACTATCTACTGCCATTTCCATAGCCCAGAATAACCAGTTACTGGGAGAAGTTACTTTATTCTGGCCTACAGCTCCCCAGTATCTTCTCCTGCTAGCACGCCCAATGGCTGTGCCAACTGGATGTTCAGGCCCACACTAGCTGTGTTGGCTGTTGGGCATCCTGGGATGAACAAGTAACTTTTCCAAGCTCTGGGAACAGCTTGCTTAGCAGGCTGCATTTCTTCCTTCAGGGACAAATTCCTTTGTGGCGGTCAGAACAGTACGTGCATAGAGATCACCCATCTGATTTGCAACAAAAACAACCTCCATGTGAATCCACTTTGAACTCCAAAGAATTTACAACTCTGCCATCAATTTGGGAGGACGGTGTGACTGGGCAGATAGGAATGCTGATGCTGAGCCTAAATCGGCCTTTGTTGACGTGGTACTTTGCAGATGTGCTGGACTGGGAGCTGTAGTTGAGCACATCTGGAAGGCAGCTGGCTGGATGAAGCTGCAGAGAGCTGAGCCATTCTTCCAAAAATGGTTAGTAATGGTTACTCAAACGGAAATTAGTAAGACCCTCTGCTAGGCAGGGCAAAGCAGTCATTATGAGACCAAGGCACTGGCTGGGAAGTCTATCATGAAATCACCCAACAACTTTTGCATTAGCTAACATGTGTGTTGTCGTGCCTTCAGGTCACCTGTTGACTCATGGGGTTTTCTTAGTCAAGGAATACTCAGAGGTGGTTTTGTCAGTTCCTTCCTCTGAAACAGAGCCTATAGCACCTGACATTCCTTGGCCCTCTCCCATCCAAGTACTAACCAGAGCTGACCCTTCATAGCTTCCAAGATCCTTGAGTAAACTCTCCCACCCTTCCTGCACTCTGTCTCCCAGGGCCTTTTTACACAACACAACTGTAGTGCTTTGATTCCATTTTCACTGCCATGACTCCATTCTGTATAAAGAACAGAGATTTCTAGATTTCTAGTGGCTCACCGATCTGCAAACTCCTGATTCCATGGGACACAGCTATGACGGTTAAAGCAGAATCATAGTGCTATAATTATGTAGTGTGAAAGGGCTCTTAGTCCCAGCACTCTGCTGACACAGGGGCCTGGGGCTGCACAGAGGCAGAGGCAGTTGTCAAAGGGAGGCGTTTTATGGCAGAGAAAGGAAACTTTACCGCTTCCTTTTACTCCCTTTGCTTCCAGTAAACCCATGACTGTTTTGAAGGTGGGTGTTAGCCCAAACTTTCTGTTCCTACAGTCTCTTTCTGCATAAAATCCCAAGCGAGATGCAGACCGTCAATTTCCTTCCTCTGTATGACTTCTTTTTCCATCTTTTGCCTGACGAAGAAAGCCAGTCAAATGAGCTAGCTTCATTAAGCTAGGGTAATGAAATTTTGTGCCTTCTCGTTGCCTAAGGAAGGCATCACCAGAGGGGGGATTTCAGATTTTGTTTTACAGTCAAAAGGGCTCCCTATGCGTACCTCTCCGCCTGAACAGAACTTCATCTGCAATTCAGGATGAGATAGGGCAGGACAGGGTGGAACGTGCACCAACAGTTGCACCTTTTTTCCAGGGCATCTGGAAGGGGCAAGGAAAAGCAGACATAACCTACCATCTTTGACCAGCTTATTTCTCCAATGCCTTAAACTTTCTTCACCTTTGCAGTGCCTCCAATCTTTCCTTTCCTTTTGCTACTGCTTAATTCTTCCAAAGGAAGGCAGCCACAGGATTCCAGCTCCAGCCTTGACCTAACTTATTCAAATAATTTCATATCTTTTATTACTTCATTTATACTTAGCACATCTTCCCAAAATCTGAAATTTAAAGCCCTTTAAACAAGATTTTTTTTCCAAAAAATGCAAATAAAAACATATGTAGATAGAAATATATAAAACAGTGGTTCTCAACCTGTGGGTCGGGACCCCTTTGGGGGTCGAATGACCCTTTCACAGGGGTCGCCTAAGACCATCAGAAAATAGGTATTTCCAATGGTCTTAGGCTCCATTCCCTCCTCGGTGGTGGTGTGCGAGCCACACGCTCACGTCCTCCTGCCCCCTGTTCAGAAGGGACTGAAATTGCTCCCCTTCTCTACTACCCAGAGAACCTCCCATTTGATGGGCCAGCTTGGGGGGGGGGCAGCAGCACGGGGGGATGCCCCCTCCTCGCCATGGCCCCTGCCCCACTCGCCACGGAGGGAGGCACTGCGGAAGGGCCGAGGGGCTGCAAGGCGGCGCTTTTGGGGGGGGCAAGCTGCGCCCAGTGCAAAAGACAAAGGCGCTGGGATTCCTCCCCCCGCCCCGGCCAGGATTGACACTCTGGAAACTTTTCCCACACTGACCCCCCAGCGGAAACGAAAGCGAAACAGAAGCAGAGCCCAGAGTGGGGTTTCTTGGAGTTTTTTCCCCGGGGAGATGCGCGGCTCCTCTTTCCCTCCCTGCCTGACCCCCTGTTCCTGGCTGGCGAGGTGGCCTTTGCCGGGGGGGGGGATTGTAAATAATAAATAAATAATTTTATGGTTGGGGGTCACCACAACATGAGGAACTGTATTAAAGGGTCACGGCATTAGGAAGGTTGAGAACCACTGATATAAAAGGTTAAAATGGCACTGTTAACGTATCCACTGAATTTTAAAAGAAGAAAACATTGATTTAAAATCAAAGAATGAGAGGAACACAGCACATTAAGAAGAGCCCTTTTCTTGTAACACAGTCCATTCCCGAAAGGCGGCCGGAATAAAAAGGTTGTCGCTAGAGAACAAAAGGGCAGCAAGGAGGGAATCCTCTGAGCATTCCTAGAGAGTGAGTTTCAGAGTCTTGGAGAAGCCACCAAGAGAAGGGTCTCTTCTGGAGATCCGAGCACTCCGGCAGGCTCATAGTGGGAAGACATGGCCTTTCAGGTAGCCTGTTGTGCTTATTACTGAAACTGAATCACAGAATTCGAAAGGACCATCTAGTCCAATCCTACGTCATGCGGGATTCCACTACTAGAGCATCCCTGAGAAACGGCCACCTAGCCTCTGTTTAAAAACCCCCAAGGAGAGAGACTGAAGCACTATGAGAAGTTCAGGAAAATATAACATATACACTCCCCATCAGCATTATTACTATAGGTTTAGTATCCCTTATCTGGAATGCCTGGGACCAGAAGTGTTTTGGAATTCAGAGTTAGTTTGGATTTTGGAATGCCTTTATTTGCACATAGGTGCATAATGAGATATCTTGGATATGAGACTCAAGTCTAAACATGAAATTCATTTATGTTTCATATACACCTTACACACATAGCCTGAAGGCAATGTTATACGATATTTTTAATCATTTGGTGCATGAAATAAAATTTGTGTACATTGACCTATCAGCAAGCCATCCATGTGGGCAATTTCAGATTTTGGAGTATTTTGCATTGCCAGATAAGGGATCCTCAACCTGTATTACATGCCACAGCTATAAAAGAAAGATGGTAGTGTGTTGGGTTGTTTCAGCATAAAGAAGGCATCAAGGCATCTACAGTCCTCCCTCCACATTTGCAGGTTTGACCTTTGCAGATTTGATTGTTCGTGACACCCCTGCCTGCCCCCCCATTCCCTTGCCTTTTGCCCGGGCACATGTGCCACCCTTCTCTGCCTCTGGGCAAAAGGCAAGCAAACGGGAGGAAGGAGCCCTGTGCACGGAGAGAGAAGGTGCACACATACCTTCCCTGCCCCCATTTGCTTGCCTTTTGCTCAGAGGCAGAGAAGGCAGGTAAACCCGTCCAGGCAAAAGGCAAGGGAATGGGAGCAGGGGATCCTCACTCAGGATTGAGGGGAGTTATTCACAGTCTTTTTGACTTTGGTCTCAAGGGCTCTGAGCCCCATACCCTCCCAAAACCGGAGGGGCCACTCTAGCAGCCCTTTTGAGATTGCCTTCTACCATGCAAGAATAAGCAAAAGTGCTACTGGGTTCCTTTTTGCCTTTTTAAGCTGTAATGAACGATGCTGCCATTGAAGCAAGAAGCCTTTGGGTAAAGAATGAAAGGGGAGAATACTCTTGGGTTTTCTCCAAAAACCTTCCTACAGTCCCTGCGGAGACACTGCCCAGTGCCACCACCATCCCATTCCAGCCTGGCCTCAGAACTGCTCCTTTTCTTTCCCCTTCCCTCTCTTGCCTCCACGGGCAGCACAAGTCCGAAAACACTGTGTGTAGGGGGAGAGGTGGAGCCGGGTGACTTGGTATTCTTGGGCGAGAGCCACTTTAAGCTGCAAAGCGACAAGGCAAATTCTTTGCGGCAGAGCGTGGGCTAAAAATATAAGAGGGTTCCATCACCAGTGGGTGAGAGAGTGGATGGCCCAGGGAGGGGCAGGGGCTGGCGAGGGGGAGAAGCAGAAAAGTCTCTCTCTCTCTGCTTCCATCAAAAAGCGTTTCCCCTGGAATGCTGTCTGGCTGTCCAAAATGTGAACGAAATTCCCCAGAGTCCTTATCCCTGGGTAACCGTTTGCCTGAGAGCCATATTACTGTATATGGACAAGACAAGGACTGACTTGAGACATTTTGCAACCAGAGGTGGAGGACAAAACAGAGTCTGCTTCCCCGCACTCCCAATTCTAGCTACAGAAGCTGAATGGACTTGTATTTGAATCTTACTTCAGCAAGGGCAAAGGGCACCTGTACGTGTGCAGAATGGAGTGTTAGGTTCGCATTACTTTTTCCTCCAAGAACAAGAAATGTTTTAGGGTGGCTCCCAGTGGTGTAGTGGTTTGAATGTTGGACTACGATTCTGGAGACCAGGGCCATTTCTGCACTAGACTGTATAGCGCTATTATTCCATTTGCAACATCCTATGGAATCCTGGGGTTTGCAGTTTCAGGAGGGTCCAGTTGGCCCCTCCCGAAATTGCAAACCCCAGGATTCCATAGGATGTTGCAAGTGGAATAATAGTGCTGTAACAGTCTACTGTGGAAATGGCCCAGGTTTCGAATCCCTGCTAAGCCATGGAAACCCACTGGATGACTCTGGGCAAGTCACACTTTCTCGTCCTCAGAGGACGGCAATGGGAAACCTTCTCTGAACACACCTTGCAGAAAAAAACCCTGCGATAGGTTTGCCTGTGAGTCATCGCAAGACAGAAACAGCTCAAAGACACACAGCAACTACTGTTTAAATGGTGCGGTTCACACAGAATTGGATTGTGGTAGCTACTCCTTGGGAAGAAATTATCTTGCATGTGTTCCCATTGACCAGGTTAAAATGAGGGGGAGCAGCACCTTTATAACTAATTGATTTAACATAAGCTTTTGTGGATTCCTCTGTATGATTCATTCTGTGTGGGGCTGAGCCTAATGGAGGAAGGAAGAGTAAGGTCTGGTAAAAATGCAGAGTTGTGTAGGAACAGGTTGATAGTAATGTCATTACTAATTTGGGTTTCTTTCTTTGGTTTCCTTCTTTAGTTGCAATGGCAAGGGCCAATGGCATTCCTTTTACATGTTTTAACAGTAAGCTGGTAAACCGTGAGTCTGCTCCTGCTTGGCAGGGGGTTGGACTGGATGGCCCCTGGGGTCTCTTCCAACTCTACATTTCTATGATTCTATGATTCAGCACGAATGAACCCATGCTCAGTGGATTAGGGAGCTGGGTATGTTTAGCCTGGAGAAGAGAAGGTTAAGAGGTGACACGATAGTCCATGAAAGGATGTCACATGGATGATGGGACAAGCTTGTTTGTTTGCTCTTCAAAGACTAGGACATGGAGCAATATCTACAGGAAAAGATATTCTACCTAAACATTAGGAAGAACTTCCTGACGGTAAGAGCAGTTTGACAGTGGGATACGCTGCTGTCAGGAAAAGTGTGGGAGTCTCCTTCTTTGGAGATGGAGATGGATGGCCATCTATCAGGAATGCTATGATCATCTATTCCTACACGGCAGAAGGGGGTCTGACTGGATGGTCCAAGTATACATGATTCTATGAGTAGTTTGTTGTTGTTGACTTTTCTCATCTTCCTAGGGCAGTGGTTCTCAACCTGTGGGTTGGGACCCCTTTGGGGGTCGAACGGCCCTTTCACAGGGGTTGCCTAAAACCATCAGAAAATAGGTATTTCCAATGGTCCTAGGCTCCATTCCCTCCTTGGTGGTGGTGCACGAGCCACATGCTCGCGTCCTCCTGCCCCCTGTTCAGAAGGGACTGAAATTGCTCCCCTTCTCTACTACCCAGAGAACCTCCCATCTGATGGGCCAGCTTGGGGGGGGGCGGCAGCAGCATGGGGGGCAGGCCCCCTCCTCGCCACGGCCCCTGCCCCACTTGCCATGGAGGGGGGCGCTGCAGAAGGGCCGGGGGGCTGCAAGGCGGCGCTTTTCCAGGGGGGCAAGCTGCGCCTGGCGCAAAAGACAAAGGTGCTGGGATTCCTCCCCCCCCGGCCAGGGTCAACACTCTGGAAACTTTTCCCACACTGCCCCCCCCCAGCGGAAATGAGAGCGAAACAGAAGCAGAGCCCGGGGGGGGGGTTCTCAGAGTTTTTTCCCAGGGGAGACGTGTGGCTCCTCTTTCCCTCCCTGCCCGCCCCCCCCCGTTCCTGGCTGGCGAGGTGGCCTTTGCCGGGAGGGGGGAGGCATCGTAAATAATAAATAAAGAATTTTATGGTTGGGGGTCACCACAACATGAGGAACTGTATTAAAGGGTTGCGGCATTAGGAAGGTTGAGGACCACTGTCCTAGGGTTTTCTTGGAAAGATTTGTTCAGAGGAGATTTGCCTTTGCCTCCTTCTGAGGCCGAGAGAGTGTGACTTACCCGATGTCACCCAGTGAGGTTCCATGGCTGAGCAGGCTTCAAACCCTGGTCTCCCAGACTCCTAGCACAACACTCAAACTACTATGCCATACCAGCTAAGATTTATTCAGAGGGGGTTTGCCACTGCTTGCCTTTGAGGCTGAGAGAATGTGGCTTGCCCAAAGTCAGCCAGCAGGGTTCCGTGACTGAGTGGGGATTTCAACTCTGGTCTCCGCGAGTCCCGATCCAGCACTCATGCTACTACATCACCCTGGCTCTTATAGCAGAACATACGGGAAATAAATCAGGACTTGCTCTCAGTAAAATTAAATACAGAAATCACGATATTCCATCACACTGAACTCACATGACATTAAACTCCTCAAGATTCATCCAACTAAAAGATCCTTACAGAGGTTGCAATAGGTAGTTGGAGGATGGTAACCATCACTACTTTACTGCAATAGTAAATCTAAAGATACGAGGTTTAGAGAAAGAATTGTCTGTCTCAGTGGTTCTTAACCAAGGGGCCGTGAATATTTACATTAGCTTGACTCCTGAGTAGGATTCCACATAACCATCATACAATTCCAGTTTTAAAAGAAATTCCACTGGCTGTCAATATGCTTCCCGTCTGAATTCAAAGTGAGTGTTGGACTATGACCTTGGAGAATAGCCACGTAAATTCAGTGGCTGACCTTGGGCATGTCACACACTCTCGGTCCCAGGAAACCCAGTACTAGGCTTGCTTTAGGGTCGCCATAAGTCAGAAACAACTTGAAGGCACACAACAACAATGGGAAGGGTCCTTTCTGCTGTGGCATTCTAATTGTGGAATGCCCTTCCCCTGGAAGCGTCATTGGAGCCAATGCTGGCTTCCTTATACACTAAAGCAGAGCTTTCCAAATTTTCCATGTTGGTGACACACTTTTTAGACATGCACCATTTCACGACACAGTAATTCACTGAGTAATTCTGTAAGTGGAGGCGGCCCCTCCACCTGAGCCTGGCCTGCCGCCCTTGTCCTCACTGGGGTCTTCTCCAGCCCAGAGCAGCAGTGGCGGGAGAGGTTGCCCCTCCACCTGGGCCTGGCTGGATAGCAGTACGTGTGAAAGGGATCTGGAAGTCTTCATAGACCACAAGCTGAACATGAGCCAGCAGTGTGATGCGGCAGCCAAGAAAGCCAATGCAATTCTCGGCTGCATCAATAGGAGTATGGTGTCTAGATCGAGGGAGGTACTGGTACCACTCTGCTCTGCTTTGGTTAGACCTCATCTTGAATACTGTGTCCAGTTCTGGGCACCCCAATTCAAGAAGGACATGGTCAAGCTGGAGCAAGTCCAGAGGAGGGCGACCAAAATGGTGAGAGGCCTGTGAGGATAGACTTAGAGAGCTGGGTATGTTTAGTCTGCAGAAGAGAAGGTTAAGAGGGGACATGAGAGCCATGTTTAAATATTTGAAGGGATGCCACGTAGAGGAGGGAGAGGGCTTGTTTTCTGCTGCTCCAGAGACCAGGACAAGGAGCAATGGATTCAAGCTGCAGGAAAAGAGATTCCACCTGAACCTCAGGAAGAACTTCCTGACGGTCAGGGCTGTCCGGCAGTGGAATCTGCGGCCTCCATGGAGTGCAGTGGAGTCTCCTTTTTTGGAGGTTTTTAAGCAGAGGCTGGATAGCCATCTGTCGGGAGTGCTTTGGGGGTGTTCCTGCATGGCAGGGGGTTAGACTGGATGGCCTCTGGGGTCTCTTCCAACTTTACATTTCTATGATTCTATGGCCCCTCACCATCCTCGCTGGGGTCTTCCTCAGCCTGGGGTGGTGGTGGGAGATGCAGCTCCCCCCACCAGACCTGGCCTGCTGCGATGGCAAAAGAGGCAGGCCTTCCACCTGTTATGTTCGCATGACACACCTACACACTGCAGCTGGCATGCTAATGTGTCACAACACAGTTTGGAAAGCTCTGCCCTAAAGGCACCAGATCCCATCTGATCTTGGAAGCTAAGCAGAGTCAGCCCTGGTTAAGTGCTTGGATGGGAGACCGCCAACAAATACCTGGTGCTGTAGTCTATATTTCAAACAAAACCACCACTGAATATTCCTTTCCTAAGAAAACCCTATTAAATTCACAGGGCTGACATAAGCGAACAGAAGACTGGAAGGCACGTACACACATGTGAGCCATGACAGCTTATTTATTTTATATCCCGCCTCTCCCCCAAAACAGGATCCAAGGTGGCCCGATTGCCCACTAAAGCCTTTTGATTCCCCTCCCCTTGCAATTTTTACTCATATGGTTTCAAACTGTTTTTGAGGTGCTAACCTGTTAAATATGGCTTCAGTCTAAAAATAAAAATAATTTAAAACAGACTAAAAAGCATATGCTCCTTCGATCTGTCCATATGGTTTGAATCTCTTTATATTGATTTCACTTTCACTCTCCACCCGCCCCGATGATATAGGGCAGAATATAAAACGTTTTTAATGAATATCTATTCATAATTTCAGTTCACTTCTTGATAAGTATGGATGGATGGGTCCTCGAAAGACGCAGGCATGGCAGATGGAGGCAATAGCAGCTAAGAGACTAATGAGATAATCCACTCCTATTTTGTGCCTACTCAAAAGTAAGCCTGCCTAAGGACATTTCCGCACTACACTCTTATAGTGCAATCATTCCACTTTCAACCTCCTATGGAATCCTGGGGTTTGCAGTTTCGGGAGGGGCCGGCCGGCCCCTCCCGAAACTGCAAACCCCAGGATTCCATAGGAGGTTGAAAGTGGAATGATTGCGCTATAAGAGTGTAGTGCGGAAATGGCCCAAGTTCACCAGGACTTAACCTAAAGGGTTTGTGGAAGCAAGGATGAACCGATCCAGGAGCACACCCATGGCTGAATTCCCATTGAATTCATTACAGAACCATTGCATAAGCCATAATACATCAAGTCCCAGGTCTGAATCACACCCTTGCCACAATCTGAGTGAGTGACCTTACAGAATGCAGGCTCCCAGACCCCTGCCTCTCACCCTTTCTTCTTGGGCTTAATTCTAAGTCCTACCTAATCAGGATGTAATCGGGATGACAGAAACATATGTCAACTACTCTGAATACTCAAAAGCACCAGATGGGCTTCGCCCAACTTGGCATTCTGTAAATCTGTTTGACTGCAATTCCCATCATCCACAATGGGCATGTTTCTGGGGTGATGGATGCTGCAATCCAATGCATCTGCAAGATCCCCCCTCTCCGCCGCGACTGGGTAGGTTTGAAGGGTTGTTCTTTCAACTTGTATATACATAATGTTATTTCAGAAGCTCCCTTCCTTCTCATTTTCACATCGTCCTTCTTATCATATGGTTCCAGTGTTGATATTTACTTCTCAGAATGGAAAAAAAAGAAAAGAAAAGCGTGCTGAGAATGGTTTAAAAACTAGAGAGTCACAAAATGGTACATTTTACCAGCAGTTATTGGGAGAGTTTAAACAGCAGTTAAAAAGGAGCCAGCGTGGTCTTGTGGTTTTTTGCACTGGACTATGGCCGTTTCCGCACTGGAATGTTATACCGCTATTATCCCATTTTCAACATCCTATGGAATCCTGGGGCCCCTCCTGTAACTGCAAACCCCAGGATTCCATAGGATGTTGAAAGTGGGATAATAGCGCTATAACAGTCCAGTGTGGAAATGGCCTATGACCCTGGAGACCAGAGTCCGATTCTCTGCTCAGCCATGGACACCCACCGGGTGACCTCGGACATGTCACACACTCTCAGCCCCAGCAAACCCTGTGACAGATTCACCTTAGGGTTGCTATACGTCAAGAAACCACTTGAAGACATACAAAACAAAAAGGCAGAGTTTGGAAAGGAAGTATGCCACAAACCACTGTTTTTGCACTGTTTTTACATGAAATTTCCAGTCTTTGACACTATTATTATTAGCATGAGCATTATTGCTATTCCCATTGCGCAGATGGGAAACTGAAGGCAATGGAAAGTAACTGGCTAGAATCTATCCAGTGAGTCCATGGCTGAGAAAGGATTAAGACTTCGGTCTTTCCTCTAAACACACCTTCTAGCCAACCACGCTGCTGGAGTATGTAATAAATGACTCAAGAGGCAAACTGCTGTGTGGGTTGCATATGAGGATGGGAAGTCCCATGCTGTCCTAGCTCCCTTCTTTTGCCTGCATCTCATGGAGCCTCTGATCAGTTTCCAGTGATGCCTTCCCTGGTGGCACTCCCTTGACTAAATCCCTAACCAAGGAGAAAGCAGGACCTTCCTTGGGCATCCAATCGCTGCTTAAAAATCTCCAGAGAAGGAGACTCTACCACTCTCCCAGGCAGCAGCATATTCTACTGCCAAACTGCTCCTACTGCACCTATATGTTTAGGTAGAATCTTTTTTCCTGTAATTGGAAGCCAGTGCTCCGTGTCCTAGTCTCCGGAGCCGCAGAAAACAGGCTTGCTCCATCCTCCATATGATATCCTTTCGAATATTTAAACATAGCTGTCATGTTGCCTCTTAACCTTCTCTTCTCCAAACTAAACATACCCACCTCTCTAAGCTGCTCCTCACATGGCTTCGTGGTTTCCAGTCCTTCTACCATTTGGGGGCCTTCCTCTGGACATATTTCAGCTCATCAATATCCTTCCTGAACTGTGGCACCCAGTTATATAGTATATTGCACAATATAGCACTCCTGGCAGGTGACAATCCATCCTCTGATTAAAAACCCCCCGTAAAGATAAATCAATCAGCCTCCAAGGGAATCTCATTCACTGTTGGACAGCTCTTACTGTCTACTTCCTAGAGAGAAGCCTACATCATTCAGAGTATGAGAGAAGGAGCAAAACATAGGCAGACCTAGGGTTGCTAGACTAAGAGGGCTCCTGCACCTTAAACAGTTGTGTATAAGAAGAATTTCAGCAGGTGTTGTTGGTCACCCAACCAGGTAACACACCATACCTGCTGAAATTCCAACGGGGACGTTGTGCTGCAGAACGGCACCGTGCAGCAAAGACAGTTGGAGACGGCTCGAGGAAGCCCGCCAAGCCACCTGCCCAGCTAAAAGGCAGCAGGGAAAGGGACCGGAGAGAAGGGCACCGAAAGGAAAAAGGGAAAACGGGCACCTTTACCCATGGTCTCTTACCTTGTAAACACGGAAACGGGTCAGAAATGGGAAGGAACGGCGCAAAGCCTGAAAGCGGCGCATCTTGGAGAGAAGCTGGGTCTCTGCTGTCAGATGTCTGCCTGTTCTGATCCTTTTCGGAGAAGGGAATCCACAACATAAAAGGCGAGAGAGTGTTTTCCCAGAGTTTGCAGCAGAGTTCGCTGGACCACCACTGGCTACCAAAGGCCCCAGAAGTTAGGAAAGCTCCAGAACAGACAGCTTCGCCCCGTTGATTCCATTGGCAAGGAAAAAGGCTGCCCACCCAGGCTCCGATATGCTTTTTGTGAAACGGCACGGGCGTCTGGAGAAAAGCGTGGGGAATCTTGGCGGATCCACATGAACTCCATCCTAGTTGGCCGTTCCTGACGCCGTTCTCCTCGGCCGCCAGCTGCTGAACCGTCCCACAGCTTGACCCTGGCTCTGCTCCATGTTCCCCTTTGCCGCCGTTCCCCCCAAAGAACCAGGGACTCCCTTCACCAAGGATGGCTGGCAGGAAAGAGCCCCTTGCCACAGCTTGTCCCAAATCTCGGTTTGCTGCTTTGGGGACAAACAGGAGAGCGCATGCCTTCGCCAAGCTCAGGGAACAGAAAGTCTCTGGCCTTTTGGCTGTTGGAAAAAGTACTAACAAACCCCCCTGAGCGGCCTGGATTCAGGATTTTCTCTTTCTCTCCCTCTCTGTGGCCAGGGACCAGAGACAGTCTTGTTGTGCTGCCTGCCACAACAGGACACTGTCGAGACTGGTGTGTCTGCAAGCAGGCGTGTTTTCTTTAGCCTCTCCGCCCCTTTCCTCTCCTCCAGCCGGTCCCAAGGGAATCTCTCCCTGGCCTGCCCGCTAGCCTGGAACAGAGACTCTATGGTATTCGCCGTGAACACTGTTTTGACCGGCTGCCAAGAGGTCAGATTTAACTGCGGGCTGGAGAGGCAATTTCCTGTGGGCCTCTGACTGGGATTTCAAATAGATTCTCAGGCTCCCTCCGCTTGAGACGGCTGGGCAGAGAACTCCCTCTGGGCGCTCACTGTCCCCCCTCGTTTGGGTCGCCTGCGCATCACATGTGCCAGCAGGGACCCCCTTGTTCCTATCTACACACGAGGAAGCAGCTAGAAAATTCCCAGCTCAATTCATTTCAGCTCGTGCTCTTCCCAGGCAATTAAACACAATGCAAGCAGGACAATCAGGGTCTCTTCCTAACATTGGGTTGGATGAAATCTGGGAGCCTTTGGGCTTTGTTCCACAGCGGTTATTGACAGAGTCACAGGATATATCCACACGTGCCCAGTTATACCTGTTAGACTGTTGTTGTTAACTGCTGTCAAGTTGATTTTGACCCTATAAACAAGAGACCCCTAAGCCACCCTCTCATCAACAGTGCTGCTCAGGTCTTGCAGACTCAAAGTAGCCATGCTTTTTTTGACTGAGCCTATCCATCTGTAATGTGGTCTTCTAGTGACTCATGTCTTCTCATGATATGTCCAAAGTACGACAGTCTTAGTCTAGTCATCCTGATCTCGAGGGAGGGTTCAGGCTTGAGTTGCTCCCGGGCCCGTGCATTTGTCTTTTTAGCCGTGCAGGGGATCCGCAGAATTCTCCTCCAGCACCCTATTTCAAATGAATTGATTTTCTTCCTATCAGCTTTCTTCACTGTCCAGCTTTCACAACCATACACAGAAATTGGAAATATGACGGCATAGACAATCCTGACCTTGGTATCTGATGTTATATTTTTACATTTGAGGATTTTCTCTAGTTCCTTCGTAGCTGCCTTTCCAAGCTCTAGTATTCTGATTTCTTGACCGCAGTCTCCATTTTGATTAATGACTGAGCTATAGTAGAGGAAATCTTTCACTATCTCAATGTTTGCTTTAAAGTCATGTAAATCATATGTGGTCATTATTTTGGTTTTCTTCATGTTCAACTGTAAATCTGCTTTTGCACTTTCTTCCTTGACTTTCTTCACTAGTCATTCCAAGACTTTTCTATTTTCTGCTAGTAGTATGGTGTCATCCGCATATCTTAAATTGCTGGCATTCTTTTCTCCCATTTTCATAACTCCTCTGTCAGAGTCTAATCTGGCTTTGCATATGATATGTTCAATGCACAAGTTAAACAAACAGGGAGATGATAAAATGCAGCCTTGCATGACCTCTTTGCCAACTGGAAACCATTCTGTTTCTCCATATTCTGTCATAATTGTAGTCTTTTGCCCCGAATACAGCTACACAATCCCAACAGCATGGAAAGGTAGTGCCATGGTGGGTAAATGTTCCATCCTATTTGTACTTGCCATGGTTCTATCCTATGAGATCCTGGAATTTGTAGTTTGGTGAGGGACACAGAATTCTCCAGTGCAGTGATCCTCAGCTTTGGGTCCGTCAGCTATTTTGTACTTCAACCTTCAAGAAGTCATAAGGAACCCAATAAACTAGAAAGATCAGCAAGTTTGGAAATATAAGCATGCTTTCATAGTGTAAATCTACACTCACATAATTAAACATGTTGTGCTATACTCCCCATACGTCTGCTGGATGCTGGAATTGTGCATGCACCCAGCTGCTATCTGCAAATGTGTTTGCTGTTTCCACAGTCCCAATGAATTAAACGAGACAGCAGATGCCCTGATGAGCAGATGCATGATCCAAAAGTATGCCAAACTTATATTTGCAATGGTTATACTTGCAGGACTCCACCTATACTGTGATGGACCAAAGGCAAATGTTACACCATCACCAAAAAGTCTAACTACAGGCATAAAGGAACTTAAGCATATGAAAGCTACCCCCAAAATGCCAGCAATCTACAGGCATAAAGGAACTTAAGCATATGAAAGATACCCCCAAAATGCCAGGAGTGTTTCCACACTGCAAAATATTAATACAATGACACCACCTGAGTGCCAAGGCTCTGTCCCATGCAATCCAAGGCCCTGCATTGTGGGAGAGAGTTGAAGAATTCTCTAGTATACTTCTTTATATGACAGCACTAGAGATCTCAGTAGAGAATGCTAAATACTTTGCGAAACTACTAACTGCAAGAATTCCCAGGATGGAGTCACGGCACTTGAAGCGGCATCAAATTTTATAACCGTGGAGTTCAACCTGAAATTCCATCTTCACCGTATTCCTATGACTGGTTAGCAGTCTCTGCTTCTGAATATCAAACACGCAAATCATGGTTTTGCTGATGTGAAATGTTCAGCTTTCGACAAGATATTTGCAAACTTGCTGATCTTGCAGATTTGTTGAGTTGCGTATGACCAATTTCTTTCCTTCTTTTGTTGATTGTCTAACAGATGGCTGGCTCTAACAAGGAACTAACTTGTTTTCCATCTGGACAATTGTATCTGTCTACACAGAGAATGATCTAATGCTTATTGTATCAGCTTAAAACTCTGCAGAAATTAAACTGCTTCCACCGCCATATGGACTTCACCAGGAGTATTTTCAGAAAATGCTGTCTTTACTTTTAGCCACAAGAGGGATTGGCTGCTTGAAGAATAAAGAAAAACTGATGAAGTGCTATATTGACAACTGACATAATCAAAATACTTAGAGAAAATAAATTATTTTTAAAACGATCGATTTGGAAGGCCTGTGTGCATTGGCAGCCAGTGCAGTTCCTTTACAGGTGATGATAGATGGTTTCTATATTAATTTCCAACCAGCAATCAAGCTGCTGTGGGCTAACACAGCTGCAGCTTCAGAGTGGTCTTCAAGGGCAGTCCCACATACAGTGCATTGTAGCAGTCCAATCAGGAGGTCCTCAGTGCATGGACTATTGTTGACTAGGTTATTCTTGTCCAGAAAAGGCCAGAGCTGCCAAGCCAGTTGAAGCTGACCCCTAGCACTCTGGAACATCAAGCCCACCTGGGCCTCCAGAGACAGACACAGATCTTGGAGTACTTACAGAATCTCATAGAATCATAGAGTTGGAAGAGACCACAAGGGCCATCCGATCCAACTCCATTCTGCCATGCAGCAAGATACCATCAAAGCATTCTCAACAGATGGCCATTCAGCTTCTCTTTAAAAACCTCCAGAGAAAGAGACTACACTCCCAGGCAGCGTATTCCACTGTCAAACTCCTCTTACTGTCAGGAACTTCTTCCCAACATTTAGATGGAATCTCTCTTCCTGAAGTTTGAAGGCATTGCTCCAAGTCCTAGTCTCTGGAGCAACAGAAAACAGACTTGCTCCCTCCTTGACATGACATCCCTTCAAATATTTAAACATGGCTATCATGTCACCTCTTAACCTTCTCATCTCTAGGAGAAACATACCAGCTCCCTAATCCACTCCTCACAGGGCTTCATGGCTTTCAGGCCTTCTACCATTTTGCTTGCCCTCCTCTGACCACGTTCCAGTTTGTCAATATTCTTCCTGAACTGTGGTGTCCAGAACTGGTCCCAGTATTCCAGGTGGGGCCTGACCCAAGCAGTATAGAGTGGTACTATCACTTCCCTTGACCTAGACACTATACAGTCCAGAATCGCATTGCTTCTTTTAGCTGCCGCATTACACTGCTGGCTCATGTTCAACTTGTGGTCTACTAAGACTCCTAGATCCTTTTCACGTCTACTGTGGTCAGGCCAAGTGCCACCCATTCTACATCTGCACATTTTATTTTTTTTCTGCCCAAGCATAGTATCTTATATTTCTCCCTGTTGAAGTTCATTTTGTTAGTTTTGGCCCAGCTCTGTTAGGATCATTTTGAATTCTAATGCTGTCCTCTGGGGTGTTAGCTACCCCTTGTAATTTGGTGTCACCTGCACGTTATGTTCATGATCCGCAGGACTGCAACACATCCAGGACCAGCCACTTACTCAGTTCCAGGCCTTGGGAACCATTAATTTGCACAGCTTCCATATTATCTGAAATCAGTTTCGGTTTATTGGCTTTAGAATCATAGAATCATAGAAATGTAGAGTTGGAAGAGACCCCAGGGGCCATCCAGTCCAACCCCCTGCCAGGCAGGAACACCCTCAAAGCACTCCCGACAGATGGCCATCTAGCCTTTGCTTAACAACCTCCAAAGAAGGAGACTCCACTACACTCCATGGAGGCAGCAGATTCCACTGCTGGACAGCCCTGACCGTCAGGAAGTTCTTCCTGAGGTTCAGGTGGAATCTCCTTTCCTGCAGCTTGAATCCATTGCTCCTTGTCCTGGTCTCTGGAGCAGCAGAAAACAAGCCCGCTCCCTCCTCTACATGACATCCCTTCAAATATTTAAACATGGCTATCATGTCCCCTCTTAACCTTCTCTTCTGTAGACTAAACATACCCAGCTCTCTAAGTCTATCCTCATAGGGCTTCACGGCTTCCAGGCCTCTCACCATTTTGGTCACCCTCCTCTGGACTTTCACCCAGTCCGTTACGCATCCAGCCTCGGAACAGCAGCCCGCCCTCAATCTCCTGACATCATCTTTCAGAGATATTAAACAGCATGGAGGACAAGAGGGAACCCTGTGATACCCTACAGCTCAATATCCATGGGACTGAGCAGAAATCTTCCAGTGCTGTTCTCTTGAACCAGCCCTGTCCTACCGCCATTTGACAGAACTGGTTTAGTAAGGATACCACGGTCAAGGGTACTGAAAATCCAACAGAGATCCAGGAGGATCAACGTGGATACCAGCATTCCTCTGTCCTTCATCCAGAGCATGTGGTCAATCAGGGCAAGCAAAGCTGTTTCAGTACCACACCCTGGTACTGAATGTGTCTGGATAACCTCTTTCCTCTAAGAATGCCTGGCGTTGGCCGGTCGCCTCCACAAGCATGCCGAAAGTTATGCCAGAGGACTGGGGTTGATTTTCATCTCTTACCTCCCCTAAAACATGATGGGACTTAGAAGCTCAAACACCCCGGAGTCAAGCAGAAATCTCCTAGTATTACTTTCTGGCATTGACTTTTGCAGGTCACCCATGCATTCCCACAGACCCCAACCTTAACTGCATGCTTTAGTTTGGCAGAAGCGCCTTTTAAAATTAGGCAAAAAATTCTTCCGGATCTGCCATCTTGGTATCTTGTAATGGTGCCTAGTAGTTTCCCCGTCAGTGTGTTGGCTGATCTGCTCCGAGTTTTAGTCTGAACATTTAGCTTGGTCTCCAAAGCACTGAACCTATGGGAGGAATAGGCGTCAAGCCCCTAAAACTGAAGTACCTTTAGAGTTCAGACTAAAACTCAGAGCAGAAAGTGGTGAGCCATGCAGCAAGTGATGAAGTCACCCATGCAAGCCTACAACGAGAATGAATCGCTTCCCAAACATCACAGCGAGCAGTGAGAACGGATTTGCTTTTAAGAATTAACTTCCCAAGCTCTGGCCAGCTGGGATCCGCAGAAAAGGGATGCAAAAGCCATCAAGGCAGCCAAAGGCAATGGAATCCCTCCCGATCGGCTGCCTTTGGAGGATACACGGTGAGCTTTCCCTCTGTTTTCAAACCGAGCGCAGTGAAAACGTCTCCATCGCAGCCGCTGGGAACTGTGTGGGAAGGGTCTCATCCTGCTCCGTGGGCCCACTCGGTCCTGCTGGGAATGGGGCAGAGCACTTCCTAGCTGACTCTCCGGCCTGCGCACCTGACAGATGGCAGGGGGCGGAGGGCAGGAGGGGTGTCCATCTGTGCTCCGGGGCTTGTTTTGCTCTTCCGAGCTGGGAGAAAAAACAACAACAGTGTGACCCTTTTTCCTTCCTTCCTCTGCGATGCCCTGGCTCCTTCACACTGCTTTCTTGTCTTCCAGCGTGCAATCCCCTGGGAGAACAGCTGGCCGGATCTGGAGCTCCAAGTTTTCAGTGGAGGGACGTTGAAGGCGGAGAGGGAGGGTGGGAGAAACACCAGTTTGGATGGAGAGGGGAGCCCAGATCCTGGGACCTGACCTGTCTTCCTGTTTACCAGGCTCCTTGACTCCGTCCCTGGACGTTCAAGACCATGCTTCGGTGCAGTTTTTTAAAGAAAAGCCCAGCTGGAATTGTCACATGATGTGGTGACTACTGCCAAAGCTGGGACTTTGCTGCGTTCACTCTTGGCTGTGCCTTCCCTGAAAAAAAATGCTTCCTGGCAGTCAATGTTAATTAATTATTTGATTAATTAACGTTCAGATTTAATATTAAGAGTTGAGATTTAATATTTATTCATTTCGGAACGGAGATACAAATAGAGTAATTCACTATCACAGAGACAAAGAACAACTCCCCCCACAAAAACCTGTAGCTAACTTAACTGAATTAAAACTAAGATGAGAGCCAGTGTGATAAAGTGGATTGCGCATTGCACTGCAACCCTGGAGACCAGAGTTCGATTCCTCAGTTGGTCATGGAAACCCACTGGGTGACCTTGGGTGCATCGCACACTCTCAGCCCTGGGAAACTACCCAACAGATCCGTCTTAGGGTTGCCATAATTCAGAAAACAACTTGGCAGCACACAGCAACAACAAAACTAAGGTATAATAACAAAACTCATTACTACAAGACCAATCTGTTATGCTAAATACATCCTAACTACACGAACTATGGCCATTTCTGCACTAGACTGTTATAGTGCTATTATTCCACTTTCAACATCCTATGGAATCCTGGGGTTTGCCTCAGAGGCCCCTCCCTAAACTGCAAACCCCAGGATTCCATAGGATGTTGAAAGTGGAATAATAGTGTTACCCTGTATCTCGGGGGTCCCGGGAGGGACACCCAAATATCCAAATATTAACACAAATTGGGAAATTAACTAGAGCACCCTCGCTGGCTAACGAGAATCATAGAATCATAGAAATCTAGAGTTGGAAGAGACCCCAGGGGCCATCCAGTCCAACCCCTTCCATGCAGGAACACCCTCAAAGCACTCCCGACAGATGGCCATCAAGCCTCTGCTTAAAAACCTCCAAAGAAGGAGACTCCACTACACTCTGAGGCAGCAGATTCCACTGCCGGACAGCCCTGACTGTCAGGAAGTTCTTCCTGAGGTTCAGGTGGAATCTCCTTTCCTGCAGCTTGAATCCATTGCTCCTTGCCCTGGTCTCTGGACCAGCAGAAAACAAGCCCTCTCCTTCCTCTACGTGGCATCCCTTCAAATACTTAAACATGGCTATCATGTCCCCTCTTAACCTTCTCTTCTGCAGACTAAACATACCCAGCTCTCTAAGTCTATCCTCATAGGGCTTCATGGCTTCCAGTCCTCTCACCATTTTGGTCGCCCTCCTCTGGACTTGCTCCAACTTGTCAATATCCTTCTTGAATTGGGGTGCCCAGAACTGGACACAGGATTCAAGATGGGGTCTAACCAAAGCAGAGCAGAGTGGTACCAGTACCTCCCTCTATCTAGACACCAGACTCCTACTGATGCAGCCGAGAATTGCATTGGCTTTCTTGGCTGCCGCATCACACTGCTGACTCATGTTCAGCTTGTGGTCTATGAAGACTCCTAGATCCCTTTCACACGTACTGCTATCCAGCCACGTGTCCCCCATCCTATATTTCTGTATTCCATTTTTTCTATCTAAGTGTAGGACCTTACACTTCTCTCTGTTGAATTTCATTTTGTTCGCCTTGGCCCAGCTCTCCAATCTATCCAGGTCATTTTGAATTTTGATCCTGTCCTCTGGCGTATTAGCAACCCCTCCCAATTGGGTGTCATCTGCAAATTTGATCAGCATGCCCTCTAGTCCTTCATCCAAGTCATTGATAAAAATGTTGAACAGCACTGGGCCCAGGACAGAACCCTGTGGCAGGGTTAGGTTAGCGGAGATCTTTCACCCTATGTCTACAGCGTCAGGTCAGTGAGCCAGGCAGTTTCAGAGTAAACCAATTAATGTTTTATTGAAAAATAACAAGTAAGACAAACAGACACACTACTAACTGAGAAATAGGAAAAGGAGAGCTTAGGGATGGGCAATACGACACCTGATCGCGTAGTCCTGGAAAGATGAAGAAAAAGTTAGCTCAGCGCGGTTTGCTGAGGGGAACTCACCACACCGACCGACAGCAAGGCGGGATGAAACTCAAAAGCAGTTCTCCGAACTCTCGGAACTAGGGGTTTATATAGCAGAAATTGCGCCTGCGGGCCATACCATAAACGTTGAGAACAAAGCAAGTTTTGGACTGGACAAAGGCTCGGAAAAGGGTCAAAACTGCCGCTATCGGATTAGCGTGGGTAAATCAATAGTGTGGCCAATGTGCAAATTGGTGAGCACTTAACATGGCCTTGTTAGTCATTGGCGCAAATCCCGCATCGTTGTGAAGCAAAATGAATCTGCAAGCCCGGTCCCGGAGCAACGACCAAGGCTTTTGAAATGCTCGCCTGAGAGGGGAAGTTGGAAATCCCTGCCATTAACAGCTGCTCCTTATGTATGTGCTTTTCTGGGGACCCTTGCAACACATGAGCCAGGGTGCCAGGAAAAGGACAAATTATTTGATATCCAAAGGGATATCTAGTGCTATCAATGTCGAGGTCTGAACCACAGTAACAATAGCACTATAACAGTCTAGTGCAGAAATGGCTTATAACACAAACAAACTCTGATTCCCCCATAGAAACAATAATGCAAAGGGGTGGAAATGATCCATTTCCCATATCTTATTCTATCATTACAGATCTAGGTACATTCAGCTTACTAAAATTACTAATAATCATAACCGCAGATTATGAAATGATTAGATTTCTTCTTGCTCAAAAAATCGATACAAGCCTTCCAGTCTTTCAAAAATTCTCCAATTAGTCTGTCTTTTAAAATCCATCTCAATTTTGCAATTTGGGCAAGATCGGAAACTTTAACAACTCGTTTAGTTGTTCAATTAACAGTCCACCTTTCTCCCTGCACAGGATGCAAAAGCAGCTTGCAACCATTTAAAACATAGTACAACTAAAAACTACTAACACCAATGGCAAAACACAATTGTATTTAAAAGCATAAGTTAAAAACAGTTTGACAAAGACACATTTAAAATGGAATTCCTAGTCTGAAGACCAGAGATGGCTCTGAAATCACTAAGGGCTGTATAGGGAGAGAATTTCAACAGGCGTTGCTTGTCATACAACCAGGTAACAAGCGACAACTGATGAAATTTCTTCTTTTACACTAAAGGGACAAGTACCCTCTCCAGTTTGGAGCTCTGATTTAAAACAAAATACAGACACCACACCTTTCATTACAAGCTCCATCTGCTGCATCCAATTAAAAAACCCAAAGGCGAGGCTAAAGAAAAAATTGTTTGCCTGTCCATGGTGGGGGGCGGCTAACAAAATTTCTCATGGAAGGAAGCTACACAACTTGGGGACAGCCACCAAGAAGCCTCTCTCTTGTGTCCTCATCTAATGTGTCTTTGGTGGTGATGGGACCGAGGAAAGCCTTCCTCTGAAGATCTTTAAAAGCTGGGCAGGGTCATAGAAGGAGATACTGGCCATTTCCGCACTACACTATTATAGTGCTATTATTCCACTTTCAAGGTCCCGTGGAATTCTGGGGTTTGTAGTTTACTGAGGTCAAAGGACTCTTTGGCTGAGAATTCTAAATGACCCTCCCTATACTGCAATTCCCAGGATTCCATAGGAGGTTGAAAGTGGAATAATAGCACTATAACAGTGGAGTGTGGAAATGGCCATAGCCTTTCTTCTACAATACTAAGACCTCAGAGCCCTTTCACAGGTACTATTGTCAAGTGAGATGCCACCATCCCATCATTGTGCGCTTCATGTTCCAGCTTAGATGGAGTACCTTATCTCTATCACCCCTGCAATTCATTTTGTTTTAGCTGTATAGATAGTTTAATTTACTAATAATATTTTGTATCTTTTTCACCTACTTCTCTGCATCTACAGTTGACCCTCTGCATTCGCTGGGGTTAGGGGCACAGGACCCCTGCAAAAGTGGAAAAAAGTGCAAATATCAAAATGTGTTGGGTGTGTCTGTGGGAAGGGGGTTAAGGCATAGTGCGGAGAACAGGCACTCAGGGTCCAAAGCAGGTCAGGGAGAGGAGAGGGAACGGGGTATGTTGACATGGTGGCCCTATATTTCCTCTCTCTTTCCCCTTTCCTTCCTTGGGTGGGTGGGTGTGTAGAAGGGGGAGAAGGACAGGTGCTGAGACATTGTGCTATGATCCTTCCCTAGCTGGGCAGGCAGTGACTGGTGGAGGAGGAGGACCAAATGTGGGTTTTTAAAGGGGTGCATGGCCTGATTTGAGCCACTCAGAGGGAAGGTTCCCCTGGAAAAGCAGCACCTGAGGTGGGGGACAGGGGTTGGAGACTGTTACCATGGTTCTGCTATGTCTGGTGAGAGCACTAGATATCTCTTGATATCAAATAATTTGGCCTTTGCTTGACCTCTCCCTGCCACCCTACTCCACGTGTTTGCAGAGGTCCACCGGACAAGCACGTAATAGGCGCGACTGTTAATGGTTGTGAATTCCAAAGCTCATTCAGGCAGGCAACTTAAGCCTCTCCGATGCTTCAGGGAACACCTTCTAGCTAACCAGCCTTGCTCAGTGCGAATCTACACAAAGACGCCCGGCCGAGTGCCGAGCCATTCCTTTATGTTGGGCCATACATTATGTTGCATACTGGCCATACTATTGTCATCCAGCGCTAAGCTCATCATGCAAAACCTGACCTTTTCCAACGCCTTTGTTGAGCTCCAAATTTCCTTTGTTCTCACCGAGCATGGCATGGCCCGTAGGTAATATCCACCTTATAAAAGGCCCCCATTTTCGGGACTTCCTCGGAACACTTTGGACTTCCATCTCGCCTTGCTGTTGGTTTGTCCAGTGAACTCCCCTCAGAGAACCGCATTGAGCTTTCTCTCCCGGAACCCCATCTTTCCCTCCAGGACTACGAGACCAGGTGTCGTATCACCCATTCCCCTGAAACTCTCCATTTCCATTTCTCAGTTAGTTAGTGTATGTCGTGTCTTTTGTGTTGTTTGTTCTCAATAAAAATATTATTTGTTGCTTTGGAACCTGTCTAACTGCTCTCTGACCTGACGCTGTAGACATAGGGTTAAAGATCCCAGCTAAAGTTACCCTGCCTCTCGCTAGCTTGAGAGAGTGCTCGAGTCTAATTTCCCCCATCTTGTGTTTTTATTTGGTAATTTGGGCGCCCCTCCCAGGACCCCCAACAAACAGGGTAACAGAGACATTCACAAATAATCAAATCCATGAAAGTGAAACCCACAAATGTGGAGGGCTGACTGTACTTTTACTTGCATTTGTTTCAACTTTCACAAACTTCCTGGGGGTGGGGGAGATAACTGACTGACAAATACCAATAATGTTACTACCAATAGTACTAACAATAGTCTGCAGAATCTCCATCCAGCACTAACCATGCTATGTGCAGATGATAGTGCCAGACGAGGGGAAAATGTATCATTAATAACAGTTGACAGATTGATCATCCTCTACAAACGGGTCTAATTCCATCTGTTAAGCCCCCGACCACCCCGATGTGAACTCTTTGTTGAGTGTCCCTTCTACCTTCATGGAAGCCATGCTCACCCAATTCTCCCCCCATGATTGCTGCAACCACAAGGTTAAAGCAAGAGGGAAGGAGCTTTCAAACAAGGCTTCCCTGAAACCAGGATTTACAAGGGCTTAGAGACAGCTCCCAAACCTGTTCCGAACAAGGTCGGATAACTGAGTCACCAACGCTCAACAAAGCAGGGCAGGTCCAGGTCCAACCTGCATCATTTTGGCCCATTCTCTGCCTCTCCAAAGCTGCTCCTCTCTGGGCATCCTGCAGAAAAGCACCTTGTCCCTTGGATATATTCATCAGACATACGGCTACAGTTGGCTCTCCACGTTTGTGGATTTGATTATCTGCAAGGTTATTCAACCCCTGCCCGCCCCACTTCAGGTGCTTCTTTTTCTGGGGGAACGTCCCCTCTTGGCAGCTCCGATCAGGCAGCACAGCCCTTTCAAAACCCACCCCTGGTCCTCCTCCTCCTCTTCTTCTGGTAGCTGCTGCCACCACAAATCCTCTCGCCACGCTCAAGGAAGAAGATGGGCAAGAAAGAGGAAGTATAGGGCCATCATGCCAAACCTCTCCCCTTCCCTCTCCCTTCTCTGACCCAGTTTGAGCCCTGGGTGCAAATTCTCCCCACGATGCCTTGGCCCCCTTCCCACAGAGACACATGCACACTTTGATATTTGCAGTTTTTCCACTTTTGCATGGGTCCTACACCCCTAGCCCTAGCAAATGTAGAGGGCTAACTGTAGTTTGTACTCAGTTCATTGGGAACAAAAGCAGCAATGGGGTGGTCGGGGGAGAATGCAGAAGTCTGTTTCTCATCAGCCTTGTTAAGAGGCTCACTGTTCTCAGGCAGAAAGGGATGATCTATCACTGGGGAGAATTAATCAGAAATAAGAGACAGATGGGACTGCAGTGACACTCTTCACAATAAATACACACACATACAACACAGGTTCCAGTCTGTATTCAGCTTCTTTCCAAGGCAGCCCCTTTATCTCTGATTATTATTATTATTATTCATTCACTCACTCACTCATTCATTCATTCATTCACTCACCCATATTTACATTATTTTGTTTATTTATTTATAGCTTTGTCTGCCATTTAAATTTACAAATGTATCACAGGTGGGGCTTATCATAGAATCATAGGAATGTAGAATTGGAAGAGACCCCAGGGGCCATCCAGTCCAACCCCCTGCCACGCAGGAACACCCTCAAAGCAATCCCGACAGATGGCCATCCAGCCTCTGCTTAAAAACCTCCAAGGAAGGAGACTCCACTACACTCCGAGGCAGCAGATTCCATTGCCGGACAGCCCTGACTGTCAGGAAGTTCTTCTTGAGGTTCAGGTGGAATCTCCTTTCCTGCAGCTTGAATCCATTGCTCCTTGCCCTGGTCTCTGGAGCAGCAGAAAACAAGCGCTCTCCCTCCTCTACGTGGCATCCCTTCAAATATTTAAACATGGCTATCATGCCCCCTCTTAATCTCCTCTTCTGCAGACTAAACATACCCAGCTCTCTAAGTCTATCCTCATAGGGCATGGCTTCCAGGCACCTCACCATTTTGGTCGCCCTCCTCTGGACTTGCTCCAGCTTGTCAATATCGTTCTTGAATTGGGGTGCCCAGAACTGGACACAGGATTCAAGATGGGGTCTAACCAAAGCAGAGTAGAGTGGTACCAGTACCTCTCTCGATCTAGACACCATACTCCTATTGATGCAGCCGAGAATTGCCTTGGCTTTCTTGGCTGCCGCATCACACTGCTGACTCATGTTCAGCTTGTGGTCTATGAAGACTCCTAGATCCCTTTCACACGTACTGCTATCCAGCCACGTGTCCCCCATCCTATATTTGTGGATTCCATTATTTCTGCCTAAGTGTAGGACCTTACATTTCTCTCTGTTGAATTTCATTTTGTTCGCCCTGGCCCAGCTCTCCAATCTATCCAGGTCATTTTGAATTTTGATCCTGTCCTCTGGCGTATTAGCAACCCCTCCCAATTTGGTGTCATCTGCAAATTTGATGAGCATGCCCTCTATTCTCATTTTAGGAAAAGCGGAGCAGGTATGGATGCTACTGGCTACTGAAGTCTCCAATGTCAGTGGGGAGTCAAATCCACTCCAGGTTTTAGTTGAAACATTAAAAGAACCATCCAAGGTGCTGAAGCCTCTCCTCAAAGGTAGTTCTGGTGCCCTTCGTAGCCCCTCTGAATTTCAGATTAAACACACAGAGGGGGTACATTGCTCCACTTTCCACGGTATCATTAAGAGCTAGAAACTTGCACCGTCACGATGCTACACAGTCTGTACCTGGTCCTAAATTCTACGGTTGTGTGGAATATTTGCAAATGATTAGCCCCTGGGTAGCGTTTCTGCAAGTGAAGAAATAACGGATGCACCTAAATGATGCAACGCCAAGGCCTGTTAAGTGGCACATGCCATAACAATTAGCACCAATAATCTTTGCATTCATTACATGCCTAACAGATGGCTGTGTGTGTATGTGTGTGTCTGTGTTTGTGAGAGAGAGGACCAGCTAGGCACTGCCATGCTCAGCCTGGGGGATGTTACCAGCATGTCTCTTCCATTTTCAGTGAAATTCACTTTCAAAACTGGGAAAGACAAAACCAACCCCTGGAATAACAGAGTTGAAGGGGAGGGGAGAGATGTTAACTTAAAACACACACTCAAGTGCACACACAAACTTCCACAACTAACCCTTACTCTGTTAGTTTGAGTCTGGAAAGTTACTTTTCAAAATAATCCATTCCTATCACTGCCTGGAAAATTTTAATGGTGTGTGTGTGTGTTGTCCTGCTGACATTATTGTTTTGGTTATAAATGTTTTCATATTGTTTTAAATTAGTGGTGTTTTATATTATGACTTGTTTGGTTTTGATTTTTAATCAGCAGCTTTTTAGCTGTGTCTTGCTGTAAGCTGCTGTGGGTCTCATACTGGGAGACAGGAGGACATACATTAAATAAACTCAATAAAATGAAAAATAAAATTTGGAAAGTACCCTTGTTGCCATCAGATATTACAAGGATGAAAAAGTAAATGGTTATGGTGTTTGTTGTATTTGTGTGTTACTTTTCCATCCATTTGTGTATTACTTTTGTAGCAGTTTCTTTTAGGGGAAAAAGAAATCCTTAGGATTGGTAAAACAATGGCATAAAAATTTGAAAAAAATTATGTCAAAATAGTTCTACGAATTTCCTTTAAAAGGCACTTTTAAAAGTAGTTATAGATTACCAAAGAAGTAACATCACTGTAACTTGCTACATTACTTTTGCCATGTAATCTTGGATAATCAAAAAGTAACTAGTTGCAGGTAACCATATTACTCGTACGGTAACTTGTTACTTTCCATCTCTTTTGGATAGCCATGTGGAAGCTTAGGAAGTACCCAAAACACTTAGGCTGTTCCAGAAACTAGGGCACAAATTTCAGGAACAGAGATTCCATCTACGCATTTGGAAGAACTTCCTGACCGTAAGCATGCGCTGCCTGGGAGTGTGATGGAGTCTCCTTCTTTGGAGGTTTTTAAAGAGAGGCAGATGGCCATGGAAGTGCTTTGATTGTCTCTTCCTGCACAGCAGACTGGGGTTGAACTTGGCAACCCTTGTGGGTTGCAGTAGACGGCTCTTCCAATTCTAGGATTTAATGATTCCGTGAGGAGTTCATTAATGATTCCGTGAGGAGTTCATTTGGGCAACCAAAATGGTGAGAGGCCTGGAAGCCATGAAGCCCTATGAGGATAGCCTTAGAGAGCTGGGGATGTTTAGTTTGCAGAAGAGAAGGTTGAGAGGGGACATAATAGCCATGTTTAAATATTTGAAGGGATGCTATGTAGAGGAGGGAGCAGGCTTGTTTTCTGCTGCTCCAGAGACCAGGACAAGAAGCAATGGATTCAAGCTGCAGGAAAGGAGATTCCACCTGAACCTCAGGAAGAACTTCCTGGCAGTCAGGGCTGTCCAGCAGTGGAAGTTGCTGCCTCGGAGTGTGGTGGAGTCTCCTTCTTTGGAGGTTTTTAAGCAGAGGCTGGATGGCCATCTGTCGGGAGTGCTTTGAGGGTGTTCCTGCATGGCAGGGGGCTGGACTGGATGGCCCCTGGGGTCTCTTCCAACTCTACATTTCTATGATTCTATGATTCTATGAGTTGCCCCATAGAGAACAGAACATCATGCAGCCCTTCAGATGTGATGCAGCAGCTAAAAAGCCATGGAATTCTAGGCTGCATCAATAGGGATACAGTGCCTAGGTCAAGGGAAGGAACAGGACCACTCTATTCTGCTTTGGTCAGGCTTCACCTGGAATGCTACGGCCGGTTCTAGGCACCACAATTCAAGAAGGACAAGGACAAGCTGGAACACGTCCACAGTGGAGAGAGACCAAACTGATAAAAGGCCTGGAACCCATGTTTGATGAAGAGTGGCATAAGGAGCTGAGTACGTTTGGCCTGGAAAAGAGAAGGTTAAGAGAAAACACGGTAGTCAAGTTTAAATATTTGAAGGGATGTCATACGGAGGCTGTAGCAAGCTTGTTTTCTGCTGCTCCAGAGACCAGGACATGGAGCAATGGATTCAAGCTGCAGGAAAGGAGATTCCACCTGAACCTCAGGAAGAACATTCTGATGGTCAGGGCTGTCCGGCAGTGGAATCTGCTGCCTCCATGGAGTGTGGTGGAGTCTCCTTCCTTGGAGGTTTTTAAGCAGAGGCTGGATGGCTATCTGTGAAAGAGAGAGCTTTGGTGGTGTCTTCCAGCATGGCTGAAGAGGGTTCGACTGGAGGGCCTCTGGGTCTCTTCCAACTCTTATGATTCTACAAAATGTCCTCAAGGTGGGGTAGGGGCATTTTCACCATGTTTGTAGGTCCCCATTTGGAACTCGCTTCTTGTTCACTTCCCGTTTCCAAAAAAAAAAAGGGGGGGCTCTCCTGGGACTAAATTGGCCTGGGGTGGCAAAAATATGGCAAAAATGTTCTCACCTTGTCTAGAAGGCACTCAGGGGCATTTTAGAACATTCTCTTATTTTTGCAAAAACAACTGGCAATTTTTTTTTGCTCCCCGGGAGATGCTGGCGACCACAAAATTGTCTATAGGCCAAAGCATGCATTCCTCCCCTGCTGCATTTTATGGCACAGGATGTATGCTTGGCCCTATGCAAGACCACAGCTGTGTCAGTCTGTATCAGAATGGAAAGGTAGTGCCTCTGAGACTGAGAAAAAGAAGTCTGTATAGGCTGAGTATCTCTTACCCGAAATGCCTGGGACCAGAGGAGTTTTGGATTTTGGAATATTTGCATATACATAATGAGATTATACACTGTTCTTTCACTGTGGGGTCTGCTCTTTCATCATTTCTTCCTCCCTTGTTTTATTCCTGCAGGGAACATGAGGGAATTATGGAGGCTCACTTGGAAGAGGGAATTTCGGAGGCTCGCTTGCTCTCGTGTTTCCTACAGGAAGAAGACTGGGTTCCACTTTTCAGATTTTGGAGCATTTTGGATAAGGGATACTCAACCTGCAACATAAGCTTTCATAAACACAAATGCAGCTCTGTTCACACATTCTTCCGCTGGACTCCAAATCTCTCCTGATTCAGTACTTTGGCACAGCTTTCCTTAAATCACAGATATCTTAGGATCAAGGGTCTGTCCAGCCTACCACTCTCCGCCTGCTACAATTACCCCAAACATGAACATTGCTCACACAAAATCCTACAGAGTTTTCCCAGCAGTCCACACAAGAGAAACCCCAGAGTAAGAGCAGCCGAGCTGTCAGATCGCAACAAATTCATACAGCAAAGTGCTAGAGATAAATCACATTTTGGGCGAAGCGTAAAAGGCAAGAACACAGATACTGAGTCATATCACTGGTCTATCCAGGATCTAGCATTGGTAGATCTCAAGACCTCACCCTGAGTCTCCAGTTTTCGTGAGTCACGTCCAGGCAGGAGATGAAGGTATAAATTCTCCAATTTTGGTGAGCTCACCTCTGGGCAAGAGGGAAGGACTTTCTGGAAATCTCCAGAGGAAAAGCAGCTACTGTTTGCAAGACTTCACTGATTTGTTGCTGCAAGTTGCAATGACTTGTGAGGGCGACCCACATGGTAAAAGACCTGGAAACCATGAAGCCCTAAGAGGAGTGACCTAGGGAGCTGGAGAGGTTTATTCTGGAGCAGAGAAGGTTAAGAGGTGACATGACAGCTGCGTTTAAATATTTGAAGGGGTATCATATAGAAGATGGAGCAAGCTTGTTTTCTGCTGCTCCAGAGACTAGGACATGGAGTAATGGCTTCAAACTACAGGAAAAGACATTCCACCTAAACATGAAGAAAAACTTCCTGAGCAGTTCAACAGTGGAATATGCTGCCTGGGAGTGTGCTTGAGTCTCCATCTCTGCAGGTTTTTAAGCAGAGGCTGGATGGCCATCTGTCAAAGGGAATGCTTTGATGGTGTCTTCCTGCATGGCAGAATGGGGCCAGCCTAGACGGCCCTTGGGCTCGCTTCCAACTCTGATTCTATGAGTCTAAATCTTGCCAAGAAACCCCCCCATGATAGGTTCACCTTAGGATTACCCTAAGTCAGAAATGATTTTAAGGCACACAGCAAATGAAACTACAACAAAAACATTTGAAACATAGAATCACGGAGTTGGAAGAGACCCCAAGGGCCATCCAGTCCAACCCCATTCCGCCATGCAGGAACACACATCAAAGCACTCCCGACAGATGGCCATCCAGCCTCTGCTTAGAAGCTTCCAAAGAAGGAAGAGACTCCACCACATTCCCAGGCAGCATATTCCACTGCCGGACAGCTCTGACCATCATTACATGCATGAATAAAAGCCTTTAAAAACAGACGTAAAATTCTTCTTTAAAATAGTTTTTAACTGTTTTTAAGAAACTACTCACATTTTAAAAAGGATTTTAAAGTCTGTTTTTAATTTTTATTCATACACTTAAGGCTTCAAATGTTTTTGCCTGTTATATATTGCTCTGGGACCCAGGTGGACTGCAAGGCAGTAGAGAGTCATCAGAACATCATGCTTTAATTTCAAAAAAGCGAAATCCAGTTGCAATAGCACAGTCTTAGCTGCCCGCTTGACTCAAAGGGTTGGAGTGTCATGTCTGACCTCCCTTGGGATGGAGTTCCACAGGGTACTGCCACAAAGGAGGCCCTGTTATATTTGACCACTAACAAAATGAAATTCAACAGAGAGAAGTGCAAGGTCCTACACTTAGGTAGAAAAAATGGAATACAGAAATATAGGATGGGGGACACGTGGCTGGATAGCAGTACATGTGGAAGGGATCCAGGAGTCTTCATAGACCACAAGCTGAACATGAGTCAGCAGTGTGATGCGGCAGCCAAGAAAGCCAAGGCAATTCTCGGCTGCATCAATAGGAGTATGGTGTCTAGATCGAGGGACGTACTGGTACCACTCTACTCTGCTTTGGTTAGACCCCATCTTGAATCCTGTGTCCAGTTCTGGGCACCCCAATTCAAGAAGGATATTGACAAGCTGGAGCAAGTCCAGAGGAGAGCGACCAAAATGGTGAGAGGCCTGGAAGCCATGCCCTATGAGGATAGACTTAGAGAGCTGGGTATGTTTAGTATGCAGAAGAGAAGGTTGAGAGGGAACAGGATAGCCATGTTTAAATATCTGAAGGGATGCCACGTAGAGGAAGGAGAGGGCTTGTTTTCTGCTGCTCCAGAGACCAGGACAAGGAGCAATGGATTCAAGCTGCAGGAAAGGAGATTCCACCTGAACCTCAGGAAGAACTTCCTGACAGTCAGGGCTGTCCGGCAGTGGAATATGCTGCCCCGGAGTGCTTTGAGGGTGTTCCTGCATGGCAGGGGGTTGGACTGGATGGCCCCTGGGGTCTCTTCCAACTCTACATTTCTATGATTCTATGATTCTACCAACCTAACCTCACAGGGTGCTGGGACACTCAACAAGGCCTCCACTGGGGTTCTTAGATTTTGGGAAGGTTCATATGGGAGGAAGCAGCAATTCAAATAATGTGGTCTCAAGCCGCACATGGAACAAACCACTAAATTTTAGCTAAACAGTGCTGTTTCAGGGTGTCATCTTGGAATTTCCCACAAGAACATAATAATGCGTCCAGATCTGCCCAAGTCTAACAGTTGCTGTCCATATCCACGGGTTCTGCATCCATGGATTCAACCAACCATTGCTCAAAAATATTTGGAAAAAAAATTCCAAAATGCAAACCTTGATTTTCTCATGTCCTGAATACTACACCGATATGTAGGCATATCCTGATATAGTCACCCACCATTTCACAGATTCTCAGGCTCTCTTTAGCATGTGTTTGAGTTGTTCACCATTTCATATAAAGGACGCCATTGTATAGAATGGGATGTGAGTATCCCATAGACAGGATCCAGGATCCTGGATAGACAGGATCAAAATTCAAAATGACCTGGATAGATTGGAGAGCTGGGCCAAGGCTAACAAAATGAAATTCAGCAGAGAGAAGTGTAAGGTCCTACACTCAGGTAGAAAAAATGGAATACAGAAATATAGGATGGGGGACACGTGGCTGGATAGCAGTACGTGTGGAAGGGATCCAGGAGTCTTCATAGACCACAAGCTGAACATGAGTCAGCAGTGTGATGCGGCAGCCAAGAAAGCCAAGGCAATTCTCGGCTGCATCAATAGGAGTATGGTGTCTAGATCGAGGGAGATACTGGTACCACTCTACTCTGCTTTGGTTAGACCCCATCTTGAATACTGTGTCCAGTTCTGGGCACCCCAATTCAAGAAGGACATGGTCAAGCTGGAGCAAGTCCAGAGGAGGGCGACCAAAATGGTGAGGGGCCTGGAAACGATGTCCTATGAGGATAGACTTAGAGAGCTGGGTATGTTTAGTCTGCAGAAGAGAAGGTTAAGAGGGGACATGAGAGCCATGTTTAAATATTTGAAGGGATGCCATGTAGAGGAGGGAGCGGGCTTGTTTTCTGCTGCTCCAGAGACCAGGACAAGGAGCAATGGATTCAAGTGCAGGAAAGGAGATTCCACCTGAACCTCAGGAAGAACTTCCTGACAGTCAGGGCTGTCCAGCAGTGGAATCTGCTGCCTTGGAGTGTAGTGGAGTCTCCTTCCTTGGAGGTTTTTAAGCACAGGCTGGAAGGCCATCTGTCGGGAGTGCTTTGAGGGTGTTCCTGCATGGCAGGGGGTTGGACTGGATGGCCCCAGGGGTCTCTTCCAACTCTACATTTCTATGATTCTATGATTCTATGTGAGCATCAACAGATTTTGCTATCCATGAGGGTCCCAGAACCAAACGCCAGGAGACACCAAGGATCCACAGTATGTCCAATTTGGGGAAATAACCGGAAGTCAACCCTGTTTCCCTCCCACTAATTTACACAGCAGACAGTCCATGAGTAAATCACTCTTCACCAAGCCCTGCTGAAGTGAACAGGGATTGAGGCCGGGCACAGGGATCCCGCTGCCAGGGTCCGGTCTTTCTGCCTTCAAGGCTGCTTCTCTTTGATGACTGAAGCCATTCCAACTGGGCTCACGCCTCTTCCCGACCGCTCCTGCTGCCAGTCAGACTGAGCTGGGGGAAAGATTTTTCAGTCCAGAAGGGACAGTACCATTCTGAGAAAGGTTTAGAAGGAGGCATTGCAACAGGAAAAAGAAAACGCAAGAGTAAAACTCTTTTAAGTCCCCTTACCTGCTCCAGAGGACCTGCATGCTGCAGTATTTTGAGTGTTGGACTATGACTCTGGAGACCAAGATTCGAATCCCCGCTCAGCCACAGAAACCCACTGGGTGACCGTGGGCAAATCACATTCTCTCAGCCGCAGAGGAAGGCAAAAACAGAATCCTCTTTGAACAAATCTTCCCAAGAAAACACCATAATAGGGTTGCCATAAATCAGAAACAACCTGAAGGCACACAACACAAACATCTTGCTCCTGGCAACCTCCAAAAATTCCTTTCTCTCTTTTAACACCCTATTGAAGATCAACACTCCCATCTTCCCCTTCTTTCCTTCCCCAAACTTCTAATCTTTAACTGAGAAGGAATCTGGACCATCCTGTTCACCCCTCTTGATCTGTTTACACTTTTTAAAAAGGAAAAAAAAAAATCAGGACTAACCAGACCTCATATCCTCCTTTTGTTTCTGTGTGGTACGGCAAGTCTGCTGGGATTGCCAAAGGCATGCTTGCAATGCTTTGACCGTGGACAGACAGCAGAGCTTGCAAAATGCTATTCTGTTTTTAGACTACATTTCCCAGGCTGCTCAGCCCATGCTGGCAGGTGTATTCTGGATGGTGCAGCTAAAACCAGGGACTCTGGGATGGAGCATACAAAGGTCAGGCTACATATACAGAGTCAGACAACTTGCCTATCCAGAGACCCCTCCTGCCTACTCAAGGGGTCCACAAGCTGCATGGACCCTTTTCAGAGTTCAGGGTGGACCCACAGCCTATAACATTTCCCTTTTCCTGGTCTAACTCTTGCTGCATGGAAGTTTTTCAGGGCTATGAGCAGCGGCCTTTCCTACTTCTGCACATCTCAGCCCCCTTTTAAGAATAGAGACCATTGAAAGAATCCGGGATTTTGTGCAATAAAAGCATGCACTGCATTACGGAACAGTAGACCTATCCCTGCTATAACATGCACTGAACAGCTGTGGACTCAGCAAACAAGGAGAAACATCTTACACACATGAATTTTCCTCGCCTCCACCCCCAGCATATCCTCTGATCAAGCCTAGATCAGGGTCTATTCTTTGGTGCAAAATGCAATGTTTTGGATATGTAACATGGCCTCTCTGGTTCTTTGATGTCTTGCAGGGACTTGCTAGTAGTGGTGCCACATGCTGGGAACATCTTTGCCTGAGACCCACAAAGAAGCCAACTTATGACTCTGCTCTAAAATACTTTGAGGAAGCCAATTTGTTTACAATCGCATTTTGAAAAATGCTGTAACTACTCAAGAGGTGCCTCTGCGTTGCTGGAACACTAGCTTAACAATTTTGCTTGTTATAATTAATGTATTTTTTTAAAATATCCTTCTCCAATCAGGTGTCCCTTAAAAGCTGTGGAAAACGACACCCATCAGCATGGCAGCATGACAGCCAGGAACGATGGGTGATGCAGTTGCTCAGTATCCAGAAGGTACTAAGTTGCAGAAAGGTGATTTCAATGTTTAAAAACACTGTATTCTTTGAATCATCTCAAGTAACCATTAACAAAGGGAATTTTTATGTTTTAAATCCATAAACAATAAATAAAATAAAATAAAAGCCAACCTTTCCCAATTTCTCTTAATGCAGCTGCAGGACCAATGAAGAAGGAGGGAGAACAGGTGCAGGTGTGCACGCCAAGGGTCTTAATGGAGAGTCACATGATGTGATGTGTTAGGAGCAGTTCTGCATGGAACATACCCAGGATTTCCTTTTGAATAAGCCTCCTTGAACAACAAAAGTCTGGGACAATAAGCAGTCTACCACAAAAGCAGGGGTGCAGCTAAGTGGGGAGGAGAGAAAATCAGGGCACTGCCCCCTACAATAAGAATCCTCCCCCCGAATGAAATCTTCCTTCAATCCCCAAATTTCTAGCACTGCAGTCACTTAAAACAATGGTTGAGCATTTAGAAACAGCGTTTAGACTTCTCATGAAAAGGGACAAGCAAAGTTTCCAATGGCACGGGAACACAGAAAATAGAAGAGCTCACAGTACGAAGGATTTCCCATGTCTCACTCTCTGAAATGTTAGAAGTTTGAGGACCAGAGGAAAATTTCGTGGGCGGACAAAATTCTTATTAGGGGAGCAAAGCCTTAAACATGCACCACCAACACTGCCCTGCACAGAATCATAGGATCCTGGAGTTGGAAGAGACCCCAAGGGCCATCCAGTCCAATCCCCTTCTGCCACGCAGGAAGGCACAAGGAAAGTATTCCTTATAGATGGGCATCCAGCCTCTTTGCGAAAACCTCTGAAGAAGGAGACTCCACCACACTCCCAGGCAGCAGGGGATTCCACAGTCAACTGCTCTTACCATCAGGAAGTTCTTGGTTAGGTGGCATTTCTTTTCCTGAAGACTGAAGCCATTGCTCTGTGTCCTAGTCTCTGGAACAGCAGAAAACAGGCTTGCCCCGTCTTCCATATGACATCCTTTCAAATATTTCAACATGGCTGTCACGTCCCCACTTAACTTTCTCTTCTCCAGACTAAACATACTCAGTTCTCTAAGCCACTCCGATTAGGGCTTTGTGGTTTCCAGACCTGCACAATTTTTTCCTTTGTTTGTTACAGAACTCATCTCCCCGTGGCCAAGAAGAACCTGTTACGTGACCTCTTTCCCCACTGCCTAAAGAGTAGCAGTGTATCAATGGTACTCCCCATGGAAGATAAGGCTATCCATGGCTACTACATTCCAGAAAAGGCTAACCAGCACACCCTACCATGTCAAATGTCTATACAACACTGCACCAATTTTCTTTGAGAAGCAATCGGGGGGAAAAAGGTGTATAAGTCAGTATGTTGCCTGTTCTGTGTGCATGCTGCATCTTGCATATTAGCCCCATTGGGTTCCCACATTTTGTTGGGGGTGGAATTGCCCCAAGTGTCCCAAGTTCTGAGTTGGAGACTCAGAAGACACCATTCCTTTCCCCCCAAAAAGAAGTGATCCAACAATTGATTTCCTGTTGCAAAAAAAAGGCCTCTTCTAGGTTTAAAATGGCCAAATGCATGGCAAAATTGCCTCCACAGCTGCTAGGAGTCATGGGGGCAGCATTTTAAAAAGAATATTGGGGGGGTGTAGCCCCTGAGGAGCCAATGTGTCCCCCTGACAATTGCTCACCCCTCCCAAAATGGGTCTTTTCAGGTTCTTGAGGCTTCCTGCAGGATTTGAGCAGAATGGCCTCTCTTTTTAGACATATTAAGCACCGCTTTTGGCAAGTGACAGTGGAGAAACAGCTTTTCCTCTCTCCCTCCTCTCTGTTTCCCTGCCAGCTCATTAAAAGTTTTCACCTCTCTCACAGGCTGCCTAGAATTTGGGGTCACTCACTGAATCCTGCCTGGCCGGAGACTCAGAAAGCAATAGGAGGAGTTTCCTACACAGCGAACAATTCTCTCCCGGCAAGGGAATGGACTGCATTTAATGACCAGAAAGGAGGGAATTAAACAAATCTAACAGACCCTTTGGTGGCTACTAGTCATGACGACAATATATGACCAAATATATGACCAATATTGCGACCAAAATGGTGAGGGGCCTGGAAGCCATGAAGTCCTACGAGGATAGACTGAGAGAGCTGGGCATGTTTAGTCTGCAGAAGAGAAGGTTAAGAGGGGACATGACAGCCATGTTTAAATATCTGAAGGGATGCCATGTGGAGGAGGGAGCAGGATTGTTTTCTGCTGCTCCAGAGACCAGGACGAGGAGCAATGGATTCAAGCTGCAGGAAAGGAGATTCCACCTGAAACTCAGGAAGAACTTCCTGACAGTCAGGGCTGTCCAGCAGTGGAATCTGCTGCTGCCTCCATGGAGCGTGGTGGAGTCTCCTGCTTTGGAGGTTTTTAAGCAAAGGTTGAATGGCCATCTGTTGAGAATGCTTTGACGGGTGTTCCTGCATAGCATGGGGTTGGACTGGATGTCCCCAGAGGTCTCTCTTCCAACTCTACATTTCTATGATTGTATGATTCTATGACTTCCATGTTCAGGGGCAATATACCTTTGATTACTAGACCATTTGAAAAACGGTTATGCCTCTCTTTGATCCTACCTACGTTTTATAATCTGCAAGGGAGGGCTTTCTCTCAGCCGCATCACAGGGTCTTGTCTGTGGCTGCCCCCCAGGCTATGGAATTCCCTCCCAGGAGAGTCTAGGGCTATTTCCACCCTTCTCTGTTACAGTGCTATTACTCCACTGTCAACATCCTGTGGAATCCTGGGGTTTGCAGTCTTCAGAATTCTCATCCAGAGAGCTCTTTGGCCTCAGGAAACCACAAACCCCAGAATCCCACAGGAGGTGGAAAGGGGAATAATAGCACTACAACACTGTAGTGTGGAAAGGCCCTAAGTTGGCACCGACTCTGTTTTCTTTCCACCAGCAGGTCAACCCCTTTTTATTTAGACGGGCCTTCGGCTCATAACTGGCTCTTTCGGAAAGCCCTTGTAATGAGGCGGCTGTTGATGATGTATGCCTTCAACCTGTTTCTAATTTATAGCAACCCTAAGGCGACCTTATCATGGGGTATTCTGGGGCTGAGAGTGTGTGACATGGCCAAGGTCGGCCAGTGGGTTTCCACGGCCGAGCAGAGAATCGAACCCTGGTTTCCAGGGTCACGGCAGTCCAATGATCAAACCACTGCACTACGCTGGCTCTGGGGGTATTGTACTTTTATCTTTATTATTATGTTTTAAATGCTTTTCGAATGGTTTTTAAAGAATGGAAATTGTTTGCAAACTTTTTGAGCAACAAGAAATCAAATGATGAGCCCTGGTGGCGCAGTGGTTAAATGCCAGTCCTGCAAGCCACAAGGTTGTGAGTTCGATCCCGCCGGGCTCCAAGGTTGACTCAGCCTTCCATCCTTCCGCAGGTCGGTAAAATGAGTATCCAGCTCGTCGGGGGCATGTATAGCAATACATGCTATTTGTAAGTTGTTCGCCGCCTTGATCCATATGGAGAGGCGGGATATAAATAAATATATAAATAAATAAATGAATAAATGTAAGGCCCTTTCATTTTAAGGCGAAGAAACGGGGGAAACCACGCTGAAACGGAGCTTACCTTAAACCCAGTAAGTCCGTCGCCGCGTGGAGCAGCGTGTTTTCGCTGCTCCACACTTGTCAGCGTCCCGCGGCGTCCTGCAGCACCCAAAATGGCGGCTTACGACTGGCGAAGGCTCTCCACCAACCAGAGAAGCTCGCCAGCCAGAAAGCCCGCCCCCGGCAGATCTGCAGGCACGCCCTTGCGTGCGTCTGCAAATCTGCAACGCGGCTGCACGTGGTTGCACGCCCTGTGCCTTTTAAAAACCACTTGAAAAGGTCATTTCTGCATGGCACTCTTATAGCACGATGATTCCACTTTCAACCTTCTATGGAATCCTGGGGTTTAAAAAGCACGCGGCACCGCCGCTTCCAGGCGCCCTAGCATGGATTGGGGTATGGAATTACACTAATGTAATCCTCCCCAATCCATTTTACGGTGTAGACGACCTCCGTCAGAGATCGAGCTATACCGTTTTAATACCCCCATGTGGAAAGGGCCTAAGTTTGCATAGGTGGAGGTTGAAAGTGGAATAATCGCGCTATAAGAGTGCCATGCGGAAATGGCCTCTGTCTGTGGGCTTCCCAAAGGCAGCTGTCTGTCCATCACTCTAAATGGGCTCAGAGCATGAAAAAATTCCTCTATTTTTTTTTTTTTTTACAACTCCAAGCCCCAGAATACCCCAGTGGAAGCATGGCAAGTGGGGAAACAGAGAAGTCTGATAATGGCAATTATATAAGTAAAGCTTCATCTAGAACAGGGGTGGGCAAAGTGAAGTGTGGCCCTTGAATCCCCCTGAATCCCCCAAACCCCAAGAAATGTTTAGGTTTTTCTCCAGGTGATTTAATACCTTTCCATGGCTCTAAATGCCTGTAAAACACAGTGGTTTTCCCTCCTTCCCAAAGCCCTCCCAGATACCCCCCGCAAAAAAGGGGCGGATGGGACATCTCAGAAGTGATGGAACATCATTTCTCACTGCATTGGGTACAGCAATGCCACTTGCCAAGGAGTGTGGCAAGAACTACACCCCCCCAGTCTAAAAAAACTGCATATAATAGCATGTATCTGTGTGATACATGTTCAATTGTGGTTTGATTCAGACCACTTTGGAAGAGCATAAGCGCCACAATCCAGAGGCCAAGATCAAACACAGAGAGGGCACAGTGTAAATGCCAATGTTACACCGATAGGTATGTTCATCCTAGAGAAGTGAAGGTTAAGAGGTGACATGATAGCCATGTTTGAATATTTGAAGGGATGTTGTCTGTAAGATGGAACAAGCCTGTTTTCTGCTGCTCCAGAGATTAGGACATGGAACAAATGTCTTCAAACTTCAGGAAAAGAGATTCCACCTAAACATTGGGAAGAACTTCCTAATCAGTAAGAGCAGTACTGGCTCGAGTGTGGTGGAGTCTCCGTCTTTGTAGGTTTTTAAACAGAGACTCAATACCCATCTGTCAAAGGGAGCACTTTGATTGTGTATTCCTGCATGACAGAAGGAAGTTGGACTAGATGGTCCTTCAGGTGTCTTCCAGTTCTACAGTTCTATGATTCTATGCTGCTATGCCATGGATTCATAGTGCTGGGCATATTCTGGACTGCACCACTGACTGTGCGCTATTGTCATACAACAGACGATCGGGACTCCTTCCTAATGGATGGTCAGAATCCTGTTGGTGTCTTACATATGAGTAAGTTCCCCTCTTGAAGCAGCTGGACATTTCTGTCCAACATAAAATGTCTGCATTTGGTTGAAAGTCAGAAAGGTGGAGTTCTACATACGGATGCATACTTGTTTTGCATTTGATTGCACAAAAACACAAGGGTCACATAGCACAATCAATGAATAACTCTGCATGCAGAGATTTATGCTATGCAACTCCAATGGTAGCTCTTGGTCAAAGTGCGCTAGCGCATGCACTCAGACAACACTTTAGAAAGCACAACCACTTTATGAACATTATGCTCAAAAGCCAGTTTGCAACAATAATCAGCACACAACCCTGGTATAACATCCTCTCAAAAGCAACAGATAGCATAAGAATACTTACACTGGTGCATATCATCAACAGGGTTCTAGCTCAACAGTCCCAGTTCCAGGCCGCCATCCTGTCAGTGACACATGCAGGCGTTAAGTCCAAGGAATGCCTGCGCATACCTTCTCTGGGTTGTTGTGGAAGGTGGTATTCCCTTCCTCCCTCTGCAACAACCCAAGGCCCTTGTGCTCACCATCTAGCCACTGGAGCTCTCTGTGAGCTCTCCACCTGCCACTGAATGGCTGGGATATGCTGCCTCTGCGTGTGATCTGGGCCTCTGGGTTGCAGAGCTGGGGAAGGGATCCAGAAGCGAATGGCTATGCTTCCGTAGCAGAGGCAGAATTATTACAATATTTGCTAAGACCTCTGGAGGATGCTGGAGGATCTCATCAGATGAAGTCACCATCAGTTTCTGGCTATAAGGACATAGTGAGACAGTTCTTTGATTCCTACATCTCCTGTTCTCCATCAGCCACCGAATGGCTGTTGCAGAGGTTGCTACAGTGTCCAACATAAAATGTCTGCATTTGGTTGAAAGTCAGAAAGGTGGAGTTCTACATACGGATGCACACTTGTTTTGCATTTGATTGCACAAAAACACAAGGGCCACATAGCACAATCAATGAATAACTCTGCATGCAGAGATTTACGCTATGCAACTTCAGTGGTAGCTCTTGGTCAAATATGTACAAGTGGAGAGGAGAGATGTAGTGTAGTTGCACCTGCAGAACTTTTACATCACATTTTTCGTACAGGATCACAACCTCCGTTTCGAGCTTATGAAGGCTGAGACAGCAAAGCTTTATAGCTACTGCCTTGTTAGGAGGAACAATAACAGGCTGGATAAATAAAGAGCCTGATTCAGAGCAAGGCAGCTTCGTACGTCTGCTCGGTGAAAAAAGGGGTTCCCCTCCACACACTGGCCTTCTGTCTTTTTTGCTTCTGCATCACCACACCTCACCTACCAGTCACTTTGCAAAGAGCAGAAATCACACAGGCCAATCCCAGATGGGTGGGTGGGGCGACTTGGCACCACTGGGCACTCAAATGATTATATCCGTTTCCATCTTCATTTCATTCTAGGCATCTTGCCAATATCTAGAGACCAGAACAATCCATTTATAAAAGCAGTTACAATCAAAACCAGAAAGAACATTATGCAGCAAGCCATTAGCTGCTGGCACAGCAAAGCGGCACAGGTGCCGGATCAGTCGGGAAGTCCCAGGTTCAAATCTAGTCTCCATCAGGAGGCTGTAGGAAAGCCCTCATTCTCTCTCTCCCCCCACCCACAAGAGTAAAAACAGAGAAATAATATTGACCTCCCTATGGGTGGAACTCCAAAGTACAGCCCTTCAAGTCCCCCGATCCGCTATCATAAAAGAAAATGTGGCAATTTCAGACCTACCTCAACAGGTTGTTGTGCAAACCATGTCATGTTAACGCAAAAGCGCTTGGAACATTCCAAAAGCCCTGTATAAACGCTGAACGTTACTTCAAGAGTGAGGGAGGTATAGCCCTGAGGCTTCATTTGCCCCGCATGCCATTTGGGGGTCCTAGCCCCTCCAATTTCCTCAGACTTTTTTCTAGAAAAAAAGGGACAAACTGGTTTTCTTGGAAGCTTTCGGGATCAGCCATTCACCTTTTAAACAGGATTTCTTGCTCTATTTGCCATAAATGTACCCTTTTTTCAAAACCAGAAGTGGACATCCAGCAACCCCCTCCAAATTATGGCAATCGATGTGGACCTAGAGGGGCAGAAAATTGGTTGATCCCAGTTTCCCATCTCTGCTTTAGTCCTAGAACTGAACTTCCCAACCATCACTGTATATCTAATTATCAGTGCCAGCCGGGAAACTCTTTTCCAAGGGCTGTGGCTCCCTCTGCATATGAGTTTGATGGATGAGCCTCATGTCTGGAGGTCTTTAAACAGAGGTTGCATGCCAGCGTCTCAGGATTGCTGCAGCAGCGGGTTCCTGCATGGCAGGGGGTTTGTACTAGATGGCCTTTGGTATCCCCTCAATGAGCTCATGACTCTCCCTGTAATCCTCAGATCAGCAAGCTCTCCCCAATGTCAGAAGGAAAGTGAACCCTTGGCTCTGAATTTGAACTTGCTGCCTGCTAAAAGAGGCAGTTGACGCAAAGCTCTGGGTATTCCCTTAAAAGTCTCCTGGTGCCCACTGGCACCCCTCTTTCCCTCTTGTTGCTAGGACCCCCCCTCCAGTTCCTGTCCAAGCAGGGTCAGCCATCCATCTCTCTCTCTCTCTCCCCATCACTGTGTCATCCCATCATCCCCTCTGTCATGCAGTCATACTGACCCTCTGGGCTGGTACAGGCAGTATGTCTGGCCTGGGGGCCAGAGTCACGGAGCCCCCAATCCCGTCTGCCACCATGTTCTCTTCTTCCTCCTCCTCCTCTCCACTGGCCAGTCGCTGATAATCCGACTTCTCCCCCATGGCGCGCGGCTGAGAACGAAGGGCTGGGAAATCCAGAAGGTGGAGGACCCTGATTTGCAGAGGCAAAAGCTGCCGCAGTATCAGAGAGAGCCAAACGCACTCCAGACCAGTCTGATCTCACCTGGGAGTGGTGTCAGGGGGGCCATCTTTGCTCCAGCAGTACGTGAGTCAGCCCTTCCCATTTGCAGCCCCCCCCAAGCTCTGCCTCCCCCCACTCCCACCAGCCCTAGAGGGAGCTGGAGGTGAGCGACAAGACAATCCTTCTCACTTTCTCAGGCATCCTCTGGGTCATCACCATCACCGCCCTCCGCTCCTGCATCCCTCCTGCATCCCATCGCCATGGCGAGCAGGAGAGGCCTCTCGCAAGGGGATGCTGTGAGATGGCTCAGCAGCCGGAGAGAGTGCAGCACGTCCGATGTGGCGGAGAGCAGGGTGGCGCTTTCCCAGGAAAGAGGAAAGCAGGCAGGCAGGAAGGCGGAGGTGAGAAAAATCACAATGCTACCCCCCAGCGGTCCAAAACGCAGGAGAAGGAGAGAGGGAAGGGATGGGAAAAACAGTAACTTGAGGGAAAGAACCAAACCTAAGCAAGGTCTGGAGTATTTTTTTAAAATACTCAACCCCCTAGGGAGAGAGGTTGTTCAAAAAAGACAAGAGATGTTTGGCAATGCAGCTGGAGCAGAAAAAACAAAATCCAAGCGGTAGGGCTCTTTTTGGCTTTCACCTGCAGCTCTGCTGTCCTTCGCATCGTCCTTTCTGGGCATCTATACCCAGCCATGCCCCCTCCACCCAAAATGCCTACGGAAGGGGAAGGGAGCTGTGGTGGCGCAGTGGTTAAATGCCAGTACTGCGAGCCACAAGGTTGTGAGTTCGATCCTGCCGGGCTCCAAGGTTGACTCAGCCTTCCATCCTTTCGCAGGTCGGTAAAATGAGTACCCAGCTTTTTGGGGGCATGTATAGAAATGTATAGAAATGTTTCGAAATACATGCTATTTGTAAGTTGTTTGCCGCCTCGATCCATATGGAGAGGCGGGATACAAATAAATAAATAAAATAAAAAAGGGAGGCATCACTTGGTAGACCTGCACCAGCACGTAGGTTGCCACCCTGTGTTGGGGCAGAGGAAGGGAGCTGTTCACCGAGGCTTTGGTTCCTAACCGGTTTTATGCAAACCCTCAAATGCACTTGGTTTTAAATTGCTTTAAACTATTACAAGCAGTTTCAATCTTGTCTTTTTAATTTCTTTAATAGGCTTTTGGACTTTCATAATCATTTTTTAAAAATTTTCCACTGTTTTAAGTAAGTCAGGTTGGTTTTATCGCACGCTGCCCCGAGATCTTTAGAAAGAGAGAGGAACAGAAATATTTAAATACGTACATACATCTTCATATTTTTAGAGGACGCAATTGCTATGAAAGTACTTTAACAACCAAGTTCCTATCTTTTGGAATTCTGGGATCTGTAATTTCATGAGGGACTTAGAATTTCCTGCCAGAGAGCTGTACTGCCTGAGCGAACTAATAAATTCAGGATTCCACAGGATGCAGCCGTGGTAGATAAAGTGGAATAAAGTGGGAGTAAAGGGCTAAAATTTTAGAGTGTGAAAGAGAAGGAGAAAAAAATGAAATGCACAGATATAGGATGGGTGACTTCTGGCTTGACCACAGTACACGTGAAATGAATCTAGGAATCTTAGTGGACCACAAACTGAATGTGAGTCAGCAGTGTCATACGGCAGTTAAAAAAGCCAATGCAATTCTAGGCTGCATCAATAGGAGTACAGTGCCTAGGTCAAGGGAAGTGATTGTACCACTCTGTTGATAAGCTGGAACATGTCAGAGGAGGGCGACCAAAACATTTGAAGGCCTGGAAACCATGAAGCCCTAGGAAGAGCAGCTTAGGGAGCTGGGTATGTGTAGCCTGGAGCACAGGAGGTTAGCAATAGCATTTATTTTCTATACTGCTTATCAACTGAGTGTTATCTAAGAGGTTTACAATGTATTTTAGCTAATTGCCCCCAACAAGCTGGGTACTCATTTTACCGACCTGCGGAAGTATGGAAGGCTGAGTCAACCTTGGAGCTGGGCAGGATCGAACTCACAACCTTGTGGTTGCAGTACTAGCATTTAACCACTGCGCCACCAGGGCTGCGCCACCAGGTTAGGAGGAAATATGATAGACATGTTTAAGTATTTGAAAGGATGTCATATGGAGCAAGCTTGTTTTCTGCTGCTCCAGAGACTAGGATATGGAACAATAGCTTCAACCTACAGATAAACAGATTCCACATAATCATTAGAAAGAAATTCCTGATAGTGAGAGCAGTTTGACAGTGGAATGTGCTGCTGGCTGGAAGTGTGGTGGAGTCTCTTTCCTTGGAGGTATGTAAACAGAGGCTGGATGGCCATCTGTCAGGAGTGTATTCCTGCATGACTGCATGGCTCTCTTCCAACTATGACAGATCTGAGAACATGTGCAGAAAGGTACCCGTCCACAGGACGCTTCTTGCTTATCATACCAGAGGACTCAGCTCATCAATACTGAGCACGGTGGGAAAGCCCTGCAGCTCTAAACACGTGAAGGCAAACCCTGCCTACGCACGCCTGTCACCACACTAGTACGACAGGAATCCAGGACGCACGCCAGGGCTGTGGCGGGCGGAAGTGACGGAGGGGCAGGTGGGCGAGCTGCCAGCTTCGTCCTCCAAAGCCCCGGAGGGACGCAGCTCACAGGGGTGTGCAAATAAATAATGGAGGAAGCCAGCTCTGGGGTAGGGTGGGGGATCTGGAGAGGCTGGTTGGGAAATTCTGTTGGGTTTTGGGGGAAAGGAGAAGCATTAGCTCACCCAGATGTGACACTTTGGGATGTGGAATAAATGTAGAACTGGGTGGGGTGAACTCTTGCTTTTCAGTACTATAAATCCCAGAATGCTGGGATCTGTACTCCAAAAAAGGAAGCTTTTTCAAGCCCTGAATAAATTGCTCTACAACTTGTGCACAATAGGAAATAAATCATTCCCAAAATTTAGGTTCATTTAGTGGGGGTTAGTGACTGCCAGGGTATCTGTACCCTCTTTTTTTTTCAGGCTTAGTCAGGGGTGAAGAAGGTGCATCCCAAAGGGTGCATGGAGTCCCTGGACCCTTCTTGTGCAACCACTTTATAAAGCCCCCCACAAATCTTACCAAAAACTCCCAACTGTGCCAATTTAAAAAAAAAAAATCAGCATGATTTTCAAGCAATTTTCACCAGAAAACGGTGCAGAAAGTCCCCTAAATGTGTGAAACTGCATGAAATTGCCCCCAGCTACTGCCAGGAATGCTTCCCCTCCCTTTTTTCTTCCCAGTCCTTCTCAAAATGGCAACTGGAAGTGCTGTGGTGTCCCCTGTCGCCATTTTGAGAAGAGGTCTCAGGAAATACAGAAGTATTTTGGAGTGTAGGAGAGTCTGAATTGGTAAAGTTTTGTAAGGGTAAAATTCTAAAGGCAGGAAGGCAATGCATTTGGGAGGCAGGAGGTCTCAATCTTTGTTCCTCCAGGTATTTTGGACTTCAGCTCCCAGAACACCTAGTCATGCGCCCAGCTGGCTCGGGCTTTTGGGAGATGAAATATAAAACACTTGGCGGACCAAAGAGACTGCTTTAAGAAAAAATGAAACTGGAGACAGTTGTCCCCCAACCTGACACTCTTAAGGAACTCAGGGAATGTTTTAGCATGACATTCAAGCAAGTCTAAAAACCAGCTCTAGAATCATAGAAATGTAGAGTTGGAAGAGACCCCAGGGGCCATCCAGTCCAACCCCCTGCCATGCAGGAACACCCTCAAAGCACTCCCTTGGACAGATGGCCATCCAGCCTCTGCTTAAAAGCCTCCAAAGAAGGAGAGTCCACTACACTTCGAGGCAGCCTCTTCCACTGCCGGACAGCCCTGACTGTCAGGAAGTTCTTCCTGAGGTTCAGGTGGAATCTCCTTTCCTGCAGCTTGAATCCATTGCTCCTTGTCCTGGTCTCTGAAGCAGCAGAAAACAGGCTTGCTCCATCCTCCAGATGGCATCCCTTTAAACATGGCTGTCATGTCACCTCTTAACTTTCCCTTCTCCAGGCTAAACATAACTAGCTTCCTAAGCGGCTCCTCAGAGGGCTTCATAGAATCATAGAAATGTAGAGTTGGAAGAGACCCCAGGGGCCATCCAGTCCAACCCCCTGCCATGCAGGAACACCCTCAAAGCACTCCCCCCCTTGACAGATGGCCATCCAGCCTCTGTTTAAAAACCTCCAAAGAAGGAGACTCCACCACACTCTATGGAGGCAGCATATTCCACTGCTGGACAGCCCTGACTGTCAGGAAGTTCTTCCTGAGGTTCAGGTGGAATCTCCTTTCCTGCAGCTTGAATCCATTGCTCCTTGTCCTGGTCTCTGGAGCAGCAGAAAACAAGCCCGCTCCCTCCTCTACATGGCATCCCTTCAAAGCTCTCTCCCAGGTCTGATGGTTTCTGAGTTGCTAGGGAGGGAATTCATTTTCATTTGAGTGAAGCAAATGAGTGCAGCTGCTGGGTGGGAAGTGGAAGTGGGAAGTGAAGCTTCATTTGACCCAGCTGGGTTGCGAGGTGGTGGTGGATTTTGTATGATGCTTACATGCTGGGGCAGCCAGTGCCTTCCATGTCATTGAGGCCGTGACTCTGACCTGGGTTTTACTCCAGACTTTAACAGAGTCCTGGCCTCAAAACAGATTCAGCACCCTGGAGAGCTTCTGTAACATCTGGGAATAAAAGCCACCATTCTATTTATCTATTGAAATGCAGTGGTGGAAAAGAGTTCTACGGATAACTTGGAAAGCTAAAAAGAGAAATAAATGGGTCCTAGAACAAATCAAGCCTGAACTCTCCCTTGGAGCCAAGAGGACTAAACGGAGAGCGTCGTAATTTGGACATATCATGAGAAGACAATGATGCTTGATAAGGCAGAAAAGAGAAGGAAGAGAGGAATACCACATTACAGATGGACAGACACAATCCTGGCTCCCTTGAGTCTGCAAGACCTGAGCAGAGCTGATGATCTCAGGGTGACTTGGAAGTCATACGAGAAGCAGCTTAGGGAGCTGGTTATGTTTAGCCTGGAGAAGAGAAGGTTAAGAGGGGACATGACAGCCATGTTTAAATAATTGAAGGAATGCTATATGGAGGATGGAACAAGCTTTTTTTCAGCTGCTCCAGAGACTAGGACATGTAGCAATGGCTTCAAACTACAGGAAAAGAGATTCCATCTGAACATTAATAAGAACTTCCTGATGGTAAGAGCTGTTTGAAAGTGGAATACACTGCTTCAGTGGAGTGTGGTGGAATCTCCTTTTTTAAAAAAGTTTTTAAAGATTGAGGCTGGATGGCCGTCTGTTGGGGGTGCTGTGACTGTGTCTTCCTGCTTGGCTGAAGGGAGTTCGACTGGATTGCCCTTGGGGTCTTCTCCAAATCTATGACTCTAGGATCTGTTCACTTTGTTTATATCTTGTTTTTCCTTAAAGTTGGTGCGCAAAGTGGCTTACAAGCCAAAGAGAAATACCAGTGAAAAACACAAGTAACAAAAAAAAAAAAAAAACCCACAAAAACTTAGGGTTAAATAATACTAGTGTATTTACCTGGCATTGCCCAGAATTTTATTTTCTCATAGGTAACACCTGTTAGAAATACCTTAGGAACTACCTTACCTTACTTTAGGCATTAGGTGCAGTTGAAATACACAATTTCAGATCCTGCATCTCTGATTCTCCAGATTGCCTTGTCCAATACCTGCAACTTTTCTCCATATTCCCCAATCCAATCTGTATTCAGAGTTGTTAACATACAGAGGTTCGGTTTCTGAGGGAATACGCTGTCCCCCTTCTTGCTGCTAGGCCTTGTCTCCATAGCAACTAGCCAGGCCCAAGAGCTCTCTGGCCTAGAATTCTAAAGGCCCCTCCCAACCCCATTATTCCATAGAACATTCACAGGCAGCCAATTTTATGAGGTCTTCTTGCCTGACACAGTCAATGATATGCCTGCCTGACACAGACAAACTCATAAACTTTGACTTTTATATATTAGATTACGCTATATCTCTAGAAGCCTAGACCATTAAACTGAGCTTATAGTACTTTGAACATATCATGATTAACTGGAAAAGTTAAGACTGCTTTGTAAAGCAGGAGGCAGAAAGAAAAGCAAAAGACACAATATGGGTTGATGGAATCAATCAACAAAACCACAACTGCACTGGTTTTGCAAGACGTGAGCAGGGCAGCAGATGACCGGGGCTCTTGGATGTTTAGAGTCAAAATCCTTTCAAATCTTCATATAAAAGCAAATAGCAAAATCATACAGCACCTTAACACAAAAGCCCTTTTCTGGCAAACGGATCAGTTCCCCAAAGTCTGCTGGAATCATTAGAATCATAGAGTTGAAAGAGACCACAATAACCATTGAGTCCAACCCTTTGCCATGTAGGAATGCACACTCAGAGCAGCCCCAGCAAATCATAGAATCATAGAAATGTAGAGTTGGAAGAGACCCCAGGGGCCATCCAGTCCAACCCCCTGCCATGCAAGAACACCCTCAAGGCACTCCTGACAGATGGCCATCCAGCCTCTGCTTAAAAACCTCCAAGGAAGGAGACTCCACTACACTCCGAGGCAGCAGATTCCACTGCCGGACAGCCCTGACCATCAGGAAGTTCTTCTTGAGGTTCAGGTGGAATCTCCTTTCCTGCAGTTTGAATGTTGTGTGTTAGTAACCCCTCCCAGTTTGGTATCATCTGCAAATTTGATCAGCATGCCCTCCACTCCTTCATCCAAATCATTGATGAAGATGTTGAATAGCACCTGGCCGAGGACAGAACCCTGTGGCACCCCACTAGTCACTTCTCTCCAGGATGAAAAGCAGCCATTGGTGATCACCCTTTGGGTGCAGTTGGTCAACCAATTACCAACAGTAGCCCTGTCCAGCCCGCATTTTACTAGCTTCTTTGCAAGAATGTCATGGGGAACTTTGTCAAATGGCCATCCATCCTCTGTTTTTAAACCTCCAAAGAAAAAACCCACCACACTTCCCGGCAGCAAACTCCACTGTTGAACAGCTCCTACTGTCAGGAAGGTGAAATCTCTTTTCCTGCAGCTTGAATCCACTGCTCCGTGTCCTAGTCTCTGCAGCAGCTGAAAACAAGCTCACTCCATGTTCAACATGACATCCCTTCAAATATTTAGACATGGCTACCATGTCCCCTCTTAACCTTCTTTCATCAGACTAAACATACCCAGCTCCCTAAGACGCTCCTCATAGGGCTTTATGGTTTCCAGACCCTTTGCCATTTTGGTCACCCTCCTCTGGACACATTCCAGCTTGTCAAATATCCTTCTAGAATTGTGGTGCCCAAAACTGGACACAGTATTCCAGGTGAGGTCTGACCAAAGCAGAATTGAATGGTATTATTACTTCCCTTGATCTTGACACTATATTCTTATTGATGTAGCCCAGAATTGCATCGGCTTTTTTAGCTGTCACATCACACTGTTGACTCATCTTCAGCTTGTGGTCCACTAAGACTCCTAGATCCCTTTCACACAGCCTAGCTTCTCAAGAGAGTTCCAGAGTTTAGGAGCTGCCATGAAGAAGGCCCTGTCTCGGATCTGCCAAACCAATGACGGGGAAGCTACCATCCATGTGAAGGCATTGCAGATTAGGACATCAAGAAAGCCACGAATGGGCTTCACCTGACTGCCTGGCCTCTTATTCAAGTCCCTCTGGTGCCTCTACTTCTCTTTGCTCGTCATGGGATACCACTAATAGGATTGGCAGGTTAGACAATGGTAGGAATATGCTGGCTAGGGCTGCTGGGACTTGCACTCCTGGTTCAGGATATAGTAGTGGTAGGTGAAGGGACTTCCATGGCCTTGACCTGCTGCACACCTTGGTATTTGGGCTTTTGGTCTCTGCAAAGGAGTGACTCACATCCTAAACTGGCTGAAACAAGCATCTTCAGAGAGGCAGATTAAACTGGAAGAAGTGTGCCGTCTCCAATTAGCCACTGCAGCCTTCCAGACCTGAATGTTGAGCTTCTGGATTTAGCTTCTGCTTAAAAAGAGCCCTGCTAAAACCCAAGCTCTGGGAATTGCACCCGTGTCTCCATAAAGCAGAAAGGCACATCTTCCTAGAAGAAGCCTTCTCAGAAATCAACAGGAAGTGAGCGGAAATCATTTCCAAAAAAGAAGCCCCACAAGATGGTAAAAATATGGTGGAAATGCCCCCCGTGCTCCCAGAGGGCATTTTGGGGTGAAAAAAGTCTTGACCCCCAGGGGTTTGGGGAACCCATAAACGACATCAGTTGCTGCAGGCTGATCTAAGGCAAGGGGAACTTCATGGGTGGGGCCATTCTGCCCCCCAAAACACTCCCTATGGCCACACACTCCTGACGGCATCCAAGCAAATCTCCTTTATCGGCAGCATCCTGGCCAAAACACTCATGGGAGTAGCATCATGTCACTCCCAGTTGCCATATTGGTTAGGATGTGGCCAAAAACATGGTATGATGAGGCGGTGCAAGAACTTTGGTGGAGTGGTTTTCATTACTGGGGTGTGTTTTCATACCTGGGGTAGTTTGGGTGCAGTTCAGATGAAAACTACCTAAAAACTGGGAAGATGGCTTGGGGGGAGGGTCCATCAGTGGCTTTGTGGCCTGCCAGGGGCTTTGCGAGCCACAAAAGTGGGGTCTGGGGGCCACCTGCTTTGCTGGCATGACCCGAAAACACCAGAATTGTCCAGGAAGGGCAAAGCTCTTAATTAGTCTGCCGAGGAGAGAAATAGGGCTATGTGAATGGCTACACCAAGAAATTGCCTAAATCAGAGGCAGGAAATGGAGTGGGGTGGGGGGAACAGGGTGCAATTCCTCCAGCCTCCAGCCTCCTCATTTGCCCCACCACAGTACCTCCATTTTCCTCTGTAGTCGTTCTCAAAATGACAAACAGAAGCAACATCACATCACTTCTTGACAAAATTTGGAAACAGGCTACAGAGGAAAACAGAAGTTCTGGGTGAGAGTGGGACGTTCGGAGGCAGCCACATGGGTAGTCATGTTTTTTAATGTTTGGAGAGACATTTTCCCTGTGTTTTTTTCAGGCAAAACCTGCCAAAAAATTGTATAGAGTTTTTTTTTAAATGGGGGGTTGGGGAGATTGGTGGGGGGGATTTCAGGGGCCACAGAAGTGGGGCGCAGTGGACTCATGTGGCTTGCAAGCCATACAGTGCCCCTTCCTGGCTAACATCAAGGATGTGAAACTTGTGGTCCTGGATACATCTGGACTACAACTCCACCCCAATCTAGGAGCAACTTCACACATGACAAAATTCAAAAATCTTTTACAGAGAAAACCTCTGCTATGTAGCAAATTACACAAAACTTGCATGTCGGATGCCATATGTTACAAACTACACATTTACGTATTGTGTAAGAACAACCAGCCATACTGGGCAAGTCCACAAGCAGGACACAATGCCACCTTCCTGCTTGTAGGTTCTCCAGCAATTAGCACACAGAGGTGAACAGCCACTGGCCCCGGAAGTTTAATATACAGTCATCCTGACCACTAGCCCATTGGTAGCCTGTCTTCTGTACATTTGCCTAATGTTCTCTCACAATCATCCAGGCTGGTGACACAGGCTACGCTAAAATACTTGCGTGTGACATAACTTCACCTGACAATCTATCATCAGTGGGCATTACACAATTCACTGCACAGAATATTGCCTGGGAATTCTTTGAAGCACCCCTTTTAAATCATCATACCTTCAATGGGACAACGTGTGCCCTCAAAGGCCACCAACACCATCTTCCCATGGCAGCCGGTGCCTCAGCTATCAGTGGACTGGTGAACCCACTTCTAGCTCTAGTGTGAATTTTAAGGGAGCCAGCCCAGGTAACCCCATTCAGCTGCCTTGGATTCCATTTGGGAAAAAGGGAGGATATAAATTCAATGTACGCACACCTATACACAGCATCCTAAATAGTTTTCTAAAGTTCAGACTAAATCTCAGTGTGGATTCACCACCCAATGGCATGGAAGCCACCAGCGGCACACCGCCATGTTGCATCTGATGTGGGAAAGGCTGCGCTTCACAATGAGAGTCTGAAAGCTCTGCCTGAATGCTATTGCTGCCACAAGGAAGCAACTGGGTCTTCTCTAAAGATGCCTCCATCAGTAATCACTTCCTATTTGAACTTAGTTTTTATGGAATCAGAGATCCTTGGAATCGCTGTGGTCAGGCCAGGGGTAATGACCACGATGGGAGATAGTTTGAGAGCACACTGATGTCACAGGATATTTCTGCCTAGCAGAACATGGCAACTCATTTGCACCGATTGCAAAACCAGCAACTACTCAGTCACCACACATATGACAAACATACAGACCGTTTCCTGCATGGTAGGGCATCCAGTGTGTGTGGTGGAACCCACAAACAATAGAATAATGAATCACACTTTGCTTTTATACCATACATTTCAAGTATGCGAAGCACAACATTTGCACAAAAAATAATATTACTGTTTACAACAGTCCTGTCAGGTAGGCCAGTCCCATTAATGTCATATTGCAGGTGGAGCAAGAGAGGGACCCAACGAGTGCATAGAGGAAGCAACATCTAAAACTATGGCTTCCTGGATGATGCTCATAGCGGCTCTTTCCGGCAAACTCCCTATACAAAAACCTAAATGCCCAGCTGATGGTATCACAGGAGTGCACAGAACATGTGATTTCCTACGCTGTGAATTGATGCCTGTGCAGGAAATTCGTTATACCCATAGCAACCACAGCCAACGACTTCTTTGTGTAAAGAAGAAACAAAACCACAACGCATTGTCCACACCAAAATGACAGCCACCACACCCCCCAATCAAGACAGAGCAAAACACACTCTCTTTGCTACTCGGAAAAAGGTAGTTGGATCATTCCAGGCAACCCCCCTACCTACACCACCCTCCTCAAAGAAGACCCCCTTGTTTTGTGATCCCTCCGCCGTTGGCCGTTCAGTGCCAGTTGCGCTCCCTGAGTTTTGTCAGTTTCAGTCTCATACAAAGTTCAAAAACAGCCCTGGGGCCCACCACAGGGCTGGGGAAGGAAACAGAAGTTTCTTCTTTGGCGCCCAAGCCAGTGAGACAGGTTTGAAATCCTCACCCAAATAGCCCTAAGCTGGATGCTGCCAACACCCCACCGAGGGATGGAAAGGGCCGCTCCTAGATGGACCAGAGGCTGGTCCCCACATCTGTACTCACCTCCTGCATCCCTTCTGCAGGCTTCTCTCCAAGGGCTCAGGTGGCTGTTTGCCCATCACACCGTTGGTGCACAAACATCTGGACAGAAGTTGCTTGCCTTCTCTCTCTCTCTCTCTTCCTCTCTCTCCTCCCCTCCCTCTCTCAGCCAGCCAGCCAGCCTCCATCCCTCTGTCTCCCAATTGGCTCCTCGGTCACATGACAATGACTTCACCCATCCTGGCATGCGAGGAGGAAGGTGACCATTCGACTCATTAGCCATGCAGGCAGGCAGCGGCCGGCTGGGCAGGGAAGGCAAGCCAGCAGGCGGGCCGGCCAGGCATGTGGGTGGCGTCAGAGTTTGCAGGGAGCTCGGCCAGTTTGGTTGGTTTCCCTGGAAAGGAGCGCACAGGCTCACCTTTGTGCAAAAAGGCAACGCTTTAATGCACGCGAGTGAGAACTCTCTCCCACTCACTCTTCTTGCCCTCCCACACCTTCCCCTTGGAGATCTTGGAAATCCTGGATTGCAACGGAGAGCGAGGCATGTTGTGCTGCCAGCCAGGTGAATACAGCACAGCATCTATTCATAGAATCATAGAAATGTAGAGTTGGAAGAGACCCCAGGGGCCATCCAGTCCAACCCCCTGCCATGCAGGAACACCCTCAAAGCACTCCCGACAGATGGCCACCCAGCATCATTTAGAGCCACAGAATCACAAAAATGGAAGAGACAGCAAGAACCGTCCAGTCCAACCATGTTCTGCCGTGCAGGAAGGCACAAATTTAGCATAACTCCAAATTCTTTGGAGGGGATTTTGGCAAAGTCTCTATTGCCAATGTCTGACAGGCAAGGAATCCCACAAACAGATTCAGAGACGGTGGGAAAGGAAACCCAGGCATATCAGTAAATCTCTCCTTGGGTAAGTTTGATACCCTTCAACACCTGACGGACGAAAACCACATCTGGCCAAACAACTTCAGTGTATTGTGAAGATGGCAAAAGTGATTAATGAGGAAGAACACACAAGCTGGGAGAGAGACTGCAGCAGCTGGCTTTTGCCTTAGCCTACTGGAAAGGGCTAGGTTCTGACTCCTTCTCTCCCCTCCTCTCGATGACTTAATGGAGTGCAAACTTCTTCTGCTCTTTAAATTCACTTTGCAGCAACCGAAGTAAGGTGGGGATCAAGAGGGGAAAGTGGGAGGAGGAGAAAAAAAAATAGAAATATTTTAAAAGCAGCTGAAAAAGTGGCACAACAGAGAATTAATCAGCTCCACGTTGGGAAAGCTGAGGGCTATGAAGTTTCTCACATTTCCACCTGTTCTTGTTTCAGGTGGCTTTAATGGCTTGTGTGGGATAGCCATTCCGCACACCAAACTTCTCCGGTTCTCGCACATGTAACACATGTGTTAAATTTCTGCTCACTACTCTTCTTTCTCAGTGGTGAGAAAGCATAGCTTGGAAATGTCACTTTGTTGGACTACCGTTCCCAGAGGATAGTCTGGACAGCATCTGCTTGGGGCCACAATTCTACCATTAACCACAAGGAGATGCTGGACTCCATCAGCAGGAGGGCTGGGATGCTTCCTCTGCTGTGTTCCATCTGCTGCACCATTTACCACCGACAAATCTTGTGACATAGGAGTAACATGCGTCCATGTCAAGCAACCAAAGAACCCTTGGAGAGGCCTCGAACTTCCAGAACAAGACACCTGGCGCAGGAAGTAAGGGTACTGAGAGTGACCTGTTACTACAGAGACCAGAGAAAGTTGAGACAAAGGCCCTTTCCACACGAGGGTAATAAAACGGTGTAGCGCAACCTCTGACGGAGGTCGTCTACACCGTAAAGTGGATTGGGGCAGACTACTTTAGCGTAGGTCCACACCCCAATCCGCGCTAGAGCAACCAGAAGTGGTGGCACCGCGTGCTTTTTAAAAACCACTTTTCAGGAGGTTTTTAAAAAGCATGGGACGTGCAGCCACGTGCAGCCCCGTTGCAGCGCCTGGTGTAGATTTGCAGGCACGCGCAAGTGCGTGCCTGCAGATCTGCCGGGGGTGGGCTTTCCGGCTGGCAAGCTTCTCCGGTTGATGGAGAGCCTCCGCCGGTCGTAAGCTGCCATTTTGGATGCCGCAGGACGCCGACGAGTGTGGAGCAGCGAACTTGCGCTGCTCCACGTGGTGACGGACTTACCTGCTTTCAGGTAAGCTCCGTTTTAGCATGTTTTCGCCCGTTTCTTCCTCCGCATGTGGAAAGGGCCACAGTCTATGTCTGTGATGCTGCTTCTGTAACCTGGGTGCTCCCACCAGCATTGTGGAGATACAGCATAATAGCACAAAACAGACCCACAGTGAGCCACAGATGGAAGCAACTGGTAGAAAGAAAAATGGTGCTGGTCTAAAACGCAACTTGCGGAGCAGGACAAAGGAGAGACTTCAGTGAGAGTTTGCAGTGCTTATAAAATCTCTCTTGAGGACTTCATAAATCCCCTGCAGTTTTCCCAAAAACCTTGCTCACTTCCCTCCTAATGCCCGCCACCAAAGTTCAATTTATTTTATCTTATCCTTCCCTCCTCTAAACACAGGGCCCCAGGCAGCTGACAACAAGGTTAAAACAAGACACAACTCAAAACGTGTGCCCACAGACACACACCATTAAAAAGCCTTCTGTGCAGGTAAGCAACAAATGACTATTTCAACAACAACAACAACAACAACAACAACAACAACAACAACAACAAAACAGTGATAGAGGTTTTTTATTTGTGGACGTCATAGTTTGCACTATTTCAGGCTCAGAATTGTGTATCAGGTACAGAACCCAACATTTTGCCCCCACCTGCCAATATAAAAATTGTTTTTTTATATATACATTCTAGTAACTGAGATCAAAAGACAGAAGGGATATAAGAGAATTTCTAGGAACAAGACCCCAGCAATCTGTAATCCTCTCCCCTCTTCCACGAAAAGTCCTTTAAGCTGCTTCTCTATGCCTCCACCCCAAATTCCTCCCATATGACCGGCACAACAAATCTTATGATGTAGGGCCTGTATCATTCCCCGCTCACAAGGAGCTAGGGTTTGATCCAAAAAACCAAGGGTGGGTAACTTGTGACCCCTGGGACACACGCAAACACCAAGGCTTCTTTTGTGGCCCTCAACCTCCTCCAGGCTTCCTGGACCATACTTTTCCCGGTCAAAAAGGGTGAGATGAATTGCTTCTCCTTTTTAAATAGTGCCCCCAGCACCATTAAACAAAAACCCACACTTTTGAAGGAGCAGCTGTTTTTTCAGTATCAGCCTACGTCTGCTGCGGTTGCCTATCCCTGGAATAAATGGAATCATAGAAATGTAGAGTTGGAAGAGACCCCAGGGGCCATCCAGTCCAACCCCCTTCTGCCATGCAGGAAAACCCTCAAAGCACTCCCCACAGATGGCCATCCAGCCTCTGCTTAAAAATCTCCAAGGAAGGAGACTCCACCACACTCCACGGAGGCAATAGCAGATTCCACTGCCGGACAGCCCTGACTGTCAGGAAGTTCTTCCTGAGGTTCAGGTGGAATCTCCTTTCCTGCAGCTTGAATCCATTGCTCCTCGTCCTGGTCTCTGGAGCAGCAAAAACAAGCCCTCTCCTTCCTCTACATGGTATCCCTTCAAATATTTAAACATGGCTATCATGTCCCCTCTTAACCTTCTGTTCTGCAGACTAAACATCCCCAGCTCCCTAAGTCACTCCTCAGAGGGCTTCATGGCTTCCAGGCCTCTCACCATTTTGGTTGCCCTCCTCTGGACTTGCTCCAGCTTGACCATGTCCTTCTTGAATTGGGGTGCCCAGAACTGGACACAGGATTCAAGATGAGGTCTAACCAAAGAAGAGTAGAGTGGTACCAGTACCTCCCTCGATCTAGACACCATACTCCTATTGATGCAGTCAAGAATTGCATTGGCCTTCTTGGCTGCCGCATCACACTGCTGACTCATGTTCAGCTTGTGGTCTATGGAGACTCCTAGATCCCTTTCACATGTACTGCTATCCAGCCACGTGTCCCCCATCCTATATTTCTGTATTCAATTTTTTCTACCTAAGTGTAGGATCTTACACTTCTCTCTGTTGAATTTAATTTTGTTAGCCTTGGCCCAGGAATAAGAAGCTGTATGCTCAGTTTAGAAGTGGACAACCAAGTGATGCCTTCAGATTGTAAATCTTGCCCGTATTGCCTTCTCCTGCAACAGGATAACCCCCACCCCACCCCAGCTGACTTTGGGAGTGATTGCTGCAGGAAGAATGTGTCCATGTCTGTGGTTCCCAAACTTTGGCCATCCATGTGTTCAGCTCCCAGAAGCCCCAGACAGCTTGGCCTTCAGTCAGGAATTCGAGGAGGGAGCTGATGCCCAAAATATCTGGAGGACCAAAGTTTGGGAACTACATCATCCCTCCACATTTGGTAGGGTTAGGGGCACAGGACCCCCGTGAAAGTGAAAAAAACAAGAACAACTCTAAACCCTCCCAAACCATATTTCATGCACAAAAAAGGTATGATCACCATATTCAGTCCACCATGGATTCCTTTGAGGCATCGGGGTTCCTTCACAAGGCAGAGGTGGGTGGCTGCTGGGGCTCCCAGCCACCTCCACTGCTGCCCCACACCATCTTTCATAGGGACTCACAAGCCTCGTTCGCAGTTTCTCAGTCCCATGAAGCTTGCAGTCCCCTTTAAAAATGGCACAGGGGGGCCGCAGAAGCGACAGCAAATCATAGAATCATAGAATCACAGAAATGTAGAGTTGGAAGAGACCCCAGGGGCCATCCAGTCCAACCCCCTGCCATGCAGGAACACCCTCAAAGCACTCCTGACAAATGGCCATCCAGCCTCTGCTTAAAAACCTCCAAAGAAGGAGACTCTACCACACTTTATTGAAGCAGCAGATTCCACTGCCGGACAGCCCTGACCATCAGGAAGTTCTTCCAGAGGTTCAGGTAGAGTCTCCTTTCCTGCAGCTTGAATCCATTGCTCCTTGTCCTGGTCTCTGAAGCAGCAGAAAACAAGCCCTCTCCTTCCTCTACATGGCATCCCTTCAAATATTTAAACGTGGCTATCATGTAATCTGTGAATAACCAAATCTGCAAAAGTGAAAGCCACAAGTGTGGAGGGCTGACTTTACTGTCTTCTGTGTTTGCTCCTAAATGTTCTACACCTTTTTAGTTCCAGCCAAGAAATGTAAATTAAAAGCCATGCAATGAGACAGTAGTAAAAGTTACTCAGTAAAAGGTTAATAAAATACAACCATCGCATCCATCTGTCTGAAACAGTGCTCTCCAATCTTTGGTCCTCCAGATGTTCTGGACTGCAGTTCCTAGAAGTCCCAGTCAGTATGGCCAACGCTCAGGAATTCTGGGAGCAGAAGTCGAAAATATCTGGGGTACCACAGATTGGAATGAGTCTAAAACCAGAAGGTGAGTTAAACCAATTGCCCTAGCATCACTGTGGGTGGCCTATTTTGAGACCAGGCAATGTAGCCTAATGGTAAGACATTGATTTTGGGAGTGGGTAGGGAGAAAGAAAGAAAGCCATGAATTTGCACGTTGATGGTGCCAGAGCCAGTCCTCAGTATCCTGAGTGAAAGGGTCCCTCTCGCTGCATTTGCCGTGCGCATTGTGCAGACAGAACAATAACTGACAGATCTATGCAGCCAGGCAAGGTCTTGCGTAAGCAGCAAATGGCAATCTAAACAGCCATGGGCTAAGCTCAGCATTCATCCCAACTGCATTGAACCCACTGAAGTGAACAAGGCTTATTTAGTAACCATTTAGACATGCCCCAGTTAAGTTCAGAGCTGCTTCAAGTGATGGAGACAACGTGGAACATATCCAGGGAAGGGTCACCAAGATGATCAAAGGTCTGAAAACCAAATCTTACAAGGAAGGACTGAAGAGAGAATACGTTCAGCCTGGAGAAGAGAAGACGGAGAGGGATGTCATGGAGAAGATGGAGGAAGCTTGTTTCCTCCTGTTCCAAAGACTAGGACATGAACCAATGAATATTAGAAAGCAGAATCCACCTGGGTCTGACGGTGGAACAATCTGTCTCGGAAAGTGGCCAACTCTCCTTCTCTGCTTTAAATAGAGGTTGGAGGAGCATCCTTCAGGAGTACTTTGATTGGGTATTCCTGCCTTCCAACACTCAAAAAAGAAACAAAAACACAAAAAAAAACCAAAAAACCCACAAAAACATTCACTGGCATCACCTAGTGTCCTCTGGTGGGAATGCAGGACTCCGTCAGAATCGTTCATCATCTCCTTATTCCTCCCGTGCTTCGTAAAATGTGCTGCAACCAGTGCTTGAGAAAAGTTACTTTTTGGGGACTAGAGCTCCCAGAATCCTCGACCAGCAATTCCACACGATATTATTATTATTGTTTCATTTATTTATATCCCCCCTTTCCCCAATAATGGCACTCAAGGCAGCTAACACCACATTTAAAACAATGCAAAGTTAAGAACTATACAAAAACATTAACGAAAGTATAAAAGTTAAAACACAATTAAACAAAGTATAAAGTTAAAACATCAGACATTAAGAATATTAAAATTCATTCAAAGACTTTATATAAATCTTACAACCAGCACCACACAGCATTATAACCAATCCTAGCCAGTTCATAAAAGCCTGATGGCATAAACATGTTTTGGTCCGCTGATGGAAGGACAGTAAGAATGGGGCCATCTTGGCCTCCCAAGGGAGAGGGCCTTCTAGGTGGGAACAGCCATTTGCACCAAACAAATCTGAGAAGGTGCTGGGACACAGAAGGGCCTCTGCAGACGGACACATAAAAGAGATATAGTCCCCGGAATAACCTGGGCTCAAGCTGTACAGGACTCTATAGATCAAAACCAGCGCTTTGCATTGTGCCAGAAATGGACCGGCAGCCAGTTGAGCTGTTGCAACAAGGGAATTGTGTTCTCCGTGTATCCAGCCCCACTTAACAACCTGATTGCAGCTTGTTGGGCCAAATGAAGTTTCCGAGCACTTTTCAAAGGCAGCCACATGTACAATGCAGTACAATAATCCATAGAATCATAGAAATGTAGAATTGGAAGAGACCCCAGGGGCCATCCAGTCCAACCCCCTGCCATGCAGGAACACCCTCAAAGCCCTCCCTTTGACAGATGGCCACCCAGCCTCTGCTTAAAAACCTCCAAGGAAAGAGACTCCACCAGACTCCGAGGCAGCAGATTCCACTGCCGGACACCTCTGACCATCAGGAAGTTCTTCCTGAGGTTCAGGGGGAATCGCTGTTCCTGCAGCATGAATCCATTGTCCTGGTCTCTGGAGCAGCAGAAAACAAGCCCTCTCCTTCCTCTACATGGCATCCCTTCAAATATTTAAACATGGCTATCATGTCCCCTCTTAACCTTCTCTTCTGGAGACTAAACATCCCCAGCTCTCTAAGTCTATCCTCATAGGGCTTCATGGCTTCCAGGCCCCTCACCATTTTGGTCGCCCTCCCCTGGACTTGTTCCAGCTTGACCATGTCCTTCTTGAATTGAGGTGCACAGAACTGGACACAGTATTCAAGATGAGGTCTAACCAAAGCAGAGTAGAGTGGTACCAGTACCTCCCTCGATCTAGACACCATACTCCTATTGATGCAGCCGAGAATTGCATTGGCTTTCTTGGCTGCCGCATCACACTGCTGGCTCATGTTCAGCGTGTGGTCTATGAAAACTCCTGGATCCCTTTCACACGTACTGCTATCCAGCCACGTGTCCCCCATCCTATATTTCTGTGTTCCATTTTTTCTACCTAAGTGTAGGACCTCACACTTCTCTCTGTTGAATTTCATTTTGTTCGCCTTGGCCCAGCTCTCCAATCTGTCCAGGTCATTTTGAATGTTGATCCTGTTCTCTGGTGTATTAGCAACCCCTCCCAATTTGGTGTCAGGATATAACAGGATATAACCAAGGAATGCACTACAGCTGGCCAGATCCAACTTCTCCAGAAACGGTGCAGTCGGTGCACTACTTTTAACTGTGCAAATGCACTCCTGGTCACTGCTGAAACCTGACCCTCCAGGCTCAGAGGTGAATCCAGGAATACCCCCAAACTGTGAGCCTCCATTTTCAGGAGGAGTGTAACCTCATCTAACACAGGCTCAATTCCTAAGTACATTTGTCTTGTCTCGATTAAGTTTCAACCTGACACACCAATTACGATAGACGCCTTCAAGCAAGAACCATTTGACAATGAATCCACAATTTTTGAAAATGAAAGATGCTTTCATTTAGGACAAATAAAGCACCACCAATTGATAGCATACCAACAGAGCTGTTTCAAGCTACAGAGAAAGAAGCCATAGAAATTCCAAAACTCTGGCAACAAACACAGAAGACAAAACAACAATGCATAGACTGGAAACACTTGAAATAAACTCCAGTGCCTAAGAAAGGGGAACCCAAGGGATTGTGACAACCATTGGACAATTGCACTGATCTTACAAGCAAGCAAGGTGACGCTCAAGGTTTCATAAGAAAGACTTTCTCTCTACGTGGAGTGAGAAATACCAGACATCCAAACTGGGTTCAAAAGAAGAAGAAGAGGCAATAGAGACTGCAATAGAGGCAATTGCATGCACACATTGGATAATGGAACACAACACAGAATTTCAGAAGAAAATGAGCTTTTTTTTTATATATAGATCATAGCAAAACCTTTGACTGAGCAGATCATGAGAAACTGTAGTTTGCTCTAAAAGAAACAGTGATGCCACAACATTTAATCATTCTGATGGGTAACTTACACTCTGGACCAAAGGCCATTGTCAGGATATGACACGGAGAAACAGTAGAAAATGCTATTTCCTGCACAGAAAATGCTGTTTTCTATGCGACGATACCACAATCAAATTATGCACAGAATAAGTCCTAAGCTATGAAGATTCATTTCATTCCAGGATTCTCCTCGTTAGGACTTCCTGACATTCAAGCAACATGTTTTTCAGCCATTTTTTGGAACATTTTTTATTATTCTTTCCACTTTAGCATTTACTTACCTGAGGCTCTACTACTTGTGTCATTCTTCTGTGTTTCTAATCCCAACGTGCACCTGGTCCCCTGGTCCTTGTGGCACTACCTTCCTCTTCCAGATGCAGGGGCCACGGGGAAGGGGAGCTTGTCTTGGAACAAACAGAAGGTCACAGCAGACCCATCTAACTCAGGACTCAGCTGCTGCAGGGCGTCCTGGTCTTCAACTCAGGCCATAGGACCCAAGGCTACAAAGGGCTACATCACAGCAAAATCCAAAGCGAGGAGTCACGCAGAACCTGCAGCAAGGTGGAGGAGAGAAATTTTGGTGGGTCAACTGAATCACCAAGAAATCCTTAATGAACTTAATCTAAAACTTGGGAGTTAACTGGGTCTGATAGCACTCTGTACAGAAAAAGATGTAGCTTTAGGAATACAGAATCATGAAATCAAAGAGCTAGAACAGATCACAAGAGCCATCCAGCATAAGCAAAGCACTCGTAGCAGATGGCCATCCAGCCTTCCTTTAAGAACATCCAAAGGAGACTCCATCACGCTCCCAAGCAGCACATGAGGTCTAACCAAAGCAGAGTAGGGAGGTACTGGTACCACTCTACTTTGCTTTGGTTAGACCTCATCTGGGATCCTGTGTCCACTTCTGGGCACCCCAATTCAAGAAGGACATGGTCAAGCTGGAGCAAGTCCAGAGGAGGGCGACCAAAATGGTGGGGGGCCTGGAAGCCATGAAGCCCTATGAGGATAGACTTGGAGAGCTGGGTATGTTTAGCCTGCAGAAGAGAAGGTTAAGAGGGGACATGAGAGCCATGTTTAAATATTTGAAGGGATGCCATGTAGAGGAGAGAATGGGTTTGTTTTCTGCTGCTCCAGAGACCAGGACAAGGAGCAATGGATTCAAGCTGCAGGAAAGGAGATTCCCCCTGAACCTCAGGAAGAACTTCCTGACAGTCAGGGCTGTCCGGCAGTGGAATATGCTGCTGCCTCGGAGTGTGGTTGAGTCTCCTTCTTTGGAGGTTGTTAAGCAGAGGCTGGATGGCCATCTGTCGGGAGTGCTTTGAGGGTGTTCCTGCATGGCAGGGGGTTGGACTGGATGGCCCCTGGGGTCTCTTCCAACACTACATTTCTATGATTCTATGATTCCCCTACCACATTGCTCTTCCCCTCAAGTTCTTCTTAATGTTTAGGTGAAATCTCATTTCCTGCAGCTTCAAGACATTGCTCCATGTCCTAGTCCCTGGAGCAGCAGCAAAGAAGCTTGCTCCATCCTCCATAGGACATCCCTTCAAATATTTAAACCTGGCTGTCATATCACCTCTTAAACTTCTTTTCACCAGACTAAATATACCTAGTTCCCTAATCCACTCCTCATAGAGCATAGCTTCCCAGCCTCCCATAGCTTATAGGGGATATATTTTGCCTTTTAACACAATCAGTACATTGTTCAGCATTCTGCTGTTAAGATTATCTTTCGGGGGCCGTCATTTTGATCCTGTTACCCCACTTTTGATATCATTTTGTTGGTTGCTGATTCCATTTGGGATTTAATATAAGCTTCTTTTAAAATAATTTATTGCAAAAAAAAAAGAGAGAGAGAGAAAGGAATTAAAACAAAGAAAAACACAAAAACATCTTTATACAAAATATCTATCTACCAACAAAAGGAAAAAAAAAAAACAAGAACCAGAAAAACACAACACCACAGCAGTGCACTGCAACAGTACAAACAAAATAAACTTCCTACCCAATCATTGTAAAGTATTTCCCTAATATAACACAGATCCTGAAATATGAATATATGTATATATTAATTATATTCTTTACAGCAAAATCAAACCTAGTCAGTAATTAATTAATACAAATAAAATAGTACAGAAGTTATTCACCAAAGCCTGCTGTTGATAATTTGTCCATCTAACTTAAAGATAAGCTTCCTGTTTTAATTTTCAAAGCCCCACATGACCCAGCTCCCCGACCACATCTTTTACCCCTAATTTATTTTTACCAGCCTACTTGGGATCTGTTTTATAGGAACTCTAGGCTTCCCACTCAGCCAAGGGTTTCCTCTTCCTTGGCTCGGCTGCCTCCTTTTTCACTCCTTCCTCCATATTCGTGCAATTGCCTCCCTGAACATTTGCAGACTGCTCCTTCCTGAATTGTTTTTACATCTTAATCAAAATCTTTTTTTTGTTTTCCAAAGCTTTTGGAGTTTTAGGCCATTTCTACACTACCGTGATTTAATGCTATTATTCCACTTTCAACCTCCTATGGAATTCTGGGGTTTGTAGTTTCCCGAGGCCAAAAAGCTCTTTGGCTGCAAATTCTAAAGGCCCCTCCCTAAACTGCAAATCCCGGGCCATTTCCACACTACACTCTTATAGTGTGATTATTCCACTTTCCACATCCTATGGAATCTGGCTGGCCCTTCCCTAAACTGCAAACCCCAGGCCATTTCCACACTACACTCTTATAGTGTGATTATTCCACTTTCAACATCCTATGGAATCCAGCTGGCCCTTCCCTAAACTGCAAACCCCAGGCTATTTCCGCACTACACTCTTATAGTGTGATTATTCCACTTTCAACATCCTATGGAATCCAGCTGGCCCTTCCCTAAACTGCAAACCCCAGCATTCCATACGATGTTGAAAGTAGAATAATCACACTATAAGAGTGTAGTTTGGAAATGGCCCCAGGATTTCATAGGAGGTTGAAAGTGGAATAATAGCACTGTAACAGCATTGTACGGAAATGGCCATAGTTTAGCACTGTTTCATCATCTTGCATATTTTGATTATATGTATCTGTCAGCTTGCTTTCATTTTCATTGCATTCTATCTGGATAATTTGTTCTACAACTATTCTGTTTTATATTTGCATTACTACGTCCCTCCTCTGTGTGTTTGTTTTAAACTGTACGCCTTTGGCAGGGCTGGCTGTTTTATGTCGCTATTTTATTTGTAAAATGACATGTACATTGATGGTGCTACAAAAACAAACAAGCAACATTATTAGAGCAAGCATGGGGGAGAAGAGTCGCCAAGGGCGGGTGGGGGGCAAAACCATCCACAGCAAGGACACTGGCAACAATGTGGGCAGCAATCACAGAGGGCTGCATAAAATTCCTCTGGGGCAGGTGATGTGTGGTGTGGTGGTCGTGGGGCATGAAGTCCTGGCATAACCTTTAATGGGAAGCCTAAAGAGAGTTGCTGGGCAAGTGTGGCTGAAGTTCAGGGAATGAATGAAGGAGGGGCACCTGCAGGGAGGAAATGTTACAAAACTGAGGCTTGTCTCTGTTGGAAGGCAGATGGAGATGGGAAAAAGCTGAGACAGAGACAGGGAACAGATCTGAGAGAGAAACAGATGGAATACAGACAGGAGAGCAGACAGAGGAAAGGACTGACTATGATTTTGGGGAGCTGTAAGTGCTATCGTTGTTCAAGAGTTAGTGCATTATTTTCTTGTGTCTTAATAAACTTCCGCTTGTTTGCTTTGCCACTGTTTCTGTCAGCCCATACCATGGACCTGGTGGCGCAGTGGTTAAATGCCAGCACTGCAAGCCACAAGGTTGTGAGTTCGATCCTGTGCGGCTCCAAGGTTGACTCAGCCTTCCATCCTTTCACAGGTCGGTAAAACGAGTACTCAGCTTGTTGGGGGCATGTATAGAAAAATGTATCGAAATACATGCTATTTGTAAGTTGTTCGCCACCTCGATCAATATGGAGAGGCGGGATACAAATAAATAAATAAATAAAAATAAAAAAATAAATAAAATGTTTGGTGGAGGGCCTGGGCACACTACCTGCAGCAAGCCCACCAAAACAACACAGCCACTGGTCCATAATGGGGGTGTCACCTTGAGGCCCAAGTACCCAGTCCCAGAAAGGATGGGGGAAAGAAGCAAAGTGAGTGACAGGAATCGAGGGATGGAACAGCAGGGCCAGCCTGGCAAGAGGATGTATCACAGTAAGATCCCCCCCTTCTTTGGGAGGGGTTGCTAATACGCCAGAGGACAGGATCAAAATTCAAAATGACCTGGATAGATTGGAGAGCTGGGCCAGGGCGAACAAAATGAAATTCAACAGAGAGAAATGTAAGGCCCTACACTTAGGTAGAAAAAATGGAATACAGAAATATAGGATGGGGGACACGTGGCTGGATAGCAGTATGTGTGAAAGGGATCCAGGAGTCTTCATAGACCACGGGCTGAACATGAGTCAGCACTGTGATGCGGCAGCCAAGAAAGCCAATGCAATTCTCGGCTGCATCAATAGGAGTCTGGTGTCTAGATCGAGGGAGGTACTGGTACCCCTCTACTCTGCTTTGGTTAGACTCCATCTTGAATACTGTGTCCAGTTCTGGGCACCCCAATTCAAGAAGGATATTGACAAGCTGGAGCAAGTCCAGAGGAGGGCGACCAAAATGGTGAGAGGCCTGGAAGCCATGAAGCCCTGTGAGGATAGACTTAGAGAGCTGGGTATGTTTAGTCTGCAGAAGAGAAGGTTAAGAGGGGACATGATAGCCATGTTTAAATATTTGAAGGGATGCCACGTAGAGGAAGGAGGGGACTTGTTTTCTGCTGCTCCAGAGACCAGGACAGGGAGCCATGGATTCAAGCTGCAGGAAAGGAGATTCCACCTGAACCTCAGGAAGAACTTCCTGACAGTCAGGGCTGTCTGGCAGTGGAAGATGCTGCCTCCATGGAGTGTAGTGGAGTCTCCTTCCTTGGAGGCTTTTAAGCAGAGGCTGGATGGCCATCCGTTGGGAGTGCTTTGAGGGTGTTCCTGCATGGCAGGGGGTTGGACTGGATGGCCCCTGGGGTCTCTTCCAACTCTACATTTCTATGATTCTATGATTCTATGATTCTTTGCTAGATCAGGAAGTGGATTTTGCCACGAGCAGAGACCAACCTGGTGAAATTGACTCTCTGCTAAGTTTTTCTGGGGAAGGGAAACCCACAGCCACAGCCCTTGTGGATGCTGCTAATGCATCCTCTGTCCTCACCCTTCCATCACAACCCCTATGGACCCCCCCATGACAAGATAAGCGAGAGATGGCTCAGAGACTGACCAACAGCAGGCAGCTAGGAGCCAAGATAAACAGGAAAGACAGCTAAGCCAAGCTCTGGAATGAGAGACAAACAAGCAAAGCAGTCTACGGGAGGGGAAGAGAAAGGAGCAAAGGACAGGGCGGCCAGAAGACCCACAACCTCAGGCAGAGGCTGGAATCCCAAACATTTTTCTGGGTATGGTTAAAACAACTGCATCAGAATCAGATTCTGAGAGAACAGGCCCTAGATTTGATGCTGGAGCAGCGCTACTGATAAATGCACTAAGAACAGAAAGAGCATTTGCAAATATTTGAATCACAGATGGAAAAAAGGATTCCCCAGGTGTCAGGAAACTCCAGCGCGGAGAAGTGTGAATACAATGAGACGCTTCACTGTTTGGATTTCTGTACAACATTCACCACGTAGGGTTTTGCAAACAAAAAAACAAAAACACAAACCCTTGTCTTTGCACAGAGAAAGTAGAATCTGTAGCTTCTGTTTTTGTTTATTTGTTTTGTGAACCTGTCATGGGGTTTTCTTGGCAAGATTTCACCAGAGAGCCTCGGAGGAAGGCTTTAGCCTTCCTCTGAGGCTGAGAAAGTGTGACTTGGCCAAGGTCACCCAGCAGGCTTCCATGGCCAAATGGTGACCTGAACCCTGGTCTCCACAGTATCACAATTCAACAATCAAACCACTAAAACCATGCTGGCTCTCTAACATTATAATATCCTCCAACATTTATAATATCCTCCAACATTTCACTAATGGAATATCCTCCAACATTTCACTAATGAAAATCACGATACACTCGGCCAAGCAACATCAAAATGAGGTCAAGATGGCAAAAGGTATTCACGAGGAAGAGCACACAAGCTAGGACAGGCCGTGACAGTTTACTTTTGCCGGAGCCTACTGGGAAGAGCAAGATTCCGCCTCTCCTCTCTTCTCCTCCCCACGATGTCAATTCAGATCACAGTAATTCTGCAGGTCAAACTCACTTGTGAGAAACTGAAATGAGCAGAGGATAAAAAGTGGGGAAAGTGGCAGGAGAGATAAACAGACCTTTTGAAGCAGCCGAAAAAGTGGGATGACAGAAGATTAGTGGAGACTGTCCCTGCCAAACTGGGCCAGCTGGAGGATGCAAAATCCTTGGGTGATTTGCAACATCTCAGCGAAGATTCCTCACCAACCCACTCAGTTCTAAATTATGCTGCAAAAATAAAGAAAGCTTGGGGGTCAACCGGAGGCCATTCACACTACACAGTTATAGCGTTATGATCCCACTCTAACTGTTGTGACTGCACCCTATGGAATCCTGGGATTCGCAGTTCAGGAAAGGGTATTTAGAGCTCTCAACGAGAGGACCCCCCAGAACCACAGACCCCAGGATTCCACAGGATGCCATCATGATGGCTAAAGTGGAATCATAATGTTAGCAAACGGTAGTGTGAAAGGGCCCCAGGATTAGATTTCTTTATGCAAAAAACTGTGAGCACCAATAAGTTCCAATAGTTTAAACAAATTGCTGGTCTCAAGCGTTCTTTAACTGCAAGGGTACACCTTTCTTCTTTTCTTAGTGGATCTGGAGTTTTAGTAAAAGGATCCCACAAGTCTGAAGGATTTTTCCACTTTGGCCTTCTAATGTATTTTGCAGTGAAGCAGAGACACAAAGGAAATAAATCTTTGCTACTTTTTTTCCCAAGTGGAAGAATAAAAAAAAAAAATCATAAGTATTCTCCATCCCCAGCATGATTATGAGATTTCGTCACATTTTTGGAATATTTTCACATTTTAGGGACCTCTTTAATGCGACTGTACAAACAACAGCTTTGTTCAGATTCCGAGAGAATAAGGTCTCACTATTTTGGGGTGGGGGAGCGGATTGACTGATCTACTGATAAACCCCTGAGTGAGTATTTCTGACTCTACTGGCTATGCCGACCGGGGAATTTCTTGCAGTCGTAGTCTAAAAAAAGTAACGTCTCCTGAGATCTGAGTCCTGTGCATGGGCACATATTGGGCACATACTCAAGAACCTAAGGAAGCAAAGGGCACCAAGGAAACAGAGTGTGAAGCTGCTGCTACAACCAACAGGGCTATGGCAACTGGTAGGTCCCATGGAAGTTGTGTTAGCAAATCCGCTACAGGTTTTAATATGAACTTTAAAGGAATTATCCGAGGTGCTGAACCTGCTTTGGCCGGGATAGCTTTCATCTCCCTGGAGAGCCTTTTTAAAGTTCAGACCAAAACTCAGAGCAAATTCACCATCCTTGAGTGGTTAAATGCCAGTACTGCAAGCCACAAGGTTGTGAGTTCGATCTTGCCGGGCTCCAAGGTTGACTCAGCCTTCCATCCTTCCGCAGGTCGGTAAAATGAGTACCCAGCTTGTTGGGGGCATGTATAGAAATGTTTCGAAATACATGCTATTTGTAAGTTGTTCACCGCCTCGATCCATATGGAGAGGCGAGATACAAATAAAATTAAAAAACAAAACTGTGGAACATTCCTTGACACAGAAGCCACTATGTCATCACTTACAGTACAATTAATGTGTATGTGAGTGATATCTCCCTTTCCCTTCCTATTGCCACTCATCTTTTCCACGAGGCCTTTGTCTCAGATGCCCCTTACTCTCTCCTGTGTATGAGCTTCATGTCTCATTCACCTCTTATTACCTTCTCCCATTGCCAGATTTTTGCACTGAAAGCTCCCAGTAGCACAACGTTTTCCCACGGCATTGTATTGTATTGCTTTACAAAGCAAGATTTACTCAGAGGGGGCTTGCTGTCAGTGCCTTCCTCTGAGGCTAAGAGAGTGTGACTTGCCATGGTTGAGCAAGGAGTTGAACACCAGTCTTCCAAGTGTCCCAGTTCAACATTCCAACCACTATGCAGCGCTGGCTCTTCTTTTGCAGCAGCGCATCCAAACCCAGCTGAATGCAAGGGTCGAAAGTGTGTGGTCTCTCCCCTTGAGACCTCACAGAACCCCTTCTGGAATTCCCAGCAATTGCATCCCAGAGAATGGCTATTCTTCTCTAACCCTCTTCCAGCCATACTTCCCTGGCACAGGCAGAGACTGGGGGCATTTCCACACTAGCCTGTTATAGCACTAATATTCCACTTTCAACGTCCGATGGAATCCTGGGGTTTTGCAGTTCAGGGAGGGACCTTTCAACATTCCATAGGATGTTGAAAGTGGAATAATAATGCTATAACAGCCTAGTGTGGAAATGGCCTGGGTCTGGTTGTAGCAGTTCCCCTCTGGCCACCCCATCCTCCCCCACTAGAGCTGTGGGATCAGAGTCATGGGGGTCAGAAGGAATTTGAGTGGCGTCAAAGAGTCAGCAGAAATGTACCAACTCTGCCTTCAAAACAAAAAAAGTTATAATATTAAATGACTGGTTGGTTGCATATTTGCTCTCATTGGACTTTAGGAAAGGTTTCTTGTTCAGAACTTTTAATCTTGTGCGGGGGTGTGCTTTCAAGTTGTCTGCCAACTTATGGCAACACCATGAATTTCGCAGGGTTTGCTTAGGCAAAGGACCTCCTCAGAGGCAGTTTTGCCATTTCTTACCTTTGAAATATAGCCTACAGCACAAAGTTTATTTTTTTTATTATTTATTTATTTATTTATTTATTTATTTATATGTATCCCGCCTCTCCATATGGATCGAGGCGGTGAACAACTTACAAATAGCATGTATTTCGAAACATTTCTATACATGCCCCCAACAAGCTGGGTACTCATTTTACCCACCTGCGAAAGGATGGAAGGCTGAGTCAACCTTGGAGCCCGGCACGATCGAACTCACAACCTTTTGGCTTGCAGTACTGGCATTTAACCACTGCGCCACTGGTCTCCCATCCAACTACTAATAAAGTAATAATACCACTTTATTCTGCTTTGGGTAGACCTCATTTGGAATACTGCTTCCAGTTATGGGCAGCACACTTCAAGAAGGATATCGACAAGCTGAAGCGTGTCCAGAGGAGGGCGACCAAAATGGTGGAGGGTCTGGAAGCCATGAAGCCCTATGAGGAGCAGCTTAGGGAGCTGGGGATGTTTAGCCTCACAAAAAGAAGATTAAGAAGGGACATGATGACCATGTTTAAATAATTGAAGGGATGTCATGTTGAAGATGGAGCAAGCTTGTTTTCCACTGCTCCAGAAACTAGGACACGGAGCAATGGATTCAACCTGAAGGAAAAGAAATTTCACTTAAACATTAGGAAGAACTCCCTGATGGTCAGTGCTGTCTGGCAGTGGAATCTGCTGCTGTCTCAATGGAGTGTGGTGGAGTCTCCTTCTTTGGAGGTTTTTAAGCAGAGGCTGGATGGCCATTTGCTGGGGGTACTTTGAGTGTTTGTTCCTGCATGGCAAGGGTTGGACTCGATGGCCATTGTGGTCTCTTCCAACCCTATGTTTCTATGATTCTATACTAACTGGGGCTGACCCTGCTTAGCTTCCAGAATCAGGTGGGATCTGGTGCCTTTGGGGTATTAATGTTTTTTTTCCTGAGAACTTTTAAGCATAGAATCACAGAGCCAGAAGGGGTGCTTGCCAAGTGCAGGATCTCCAACTAGAGCATCTCCATCAGGTAGCTCTCCAGGCTTTTTTCGAAGGCAATCTAGAGAAGGTGACCCCATCATCTTTCCAGGAAACTGGTTCCATTGCCAAACTACGGCCACTGTCAAAAAGTATATTTTATGTTTTCTCAGTGTAAGGACCTTTCTGCACTACACTGTTATAGTGCCATGATTCCCCTTTCAACCTCGTAGAATCATAGAATCATAGAAATGTAGAGCTGGAAGAGACCCCAGGGGCCATCCAGTCCAACCCCATTCTGCCATGCTGAAACACCCTCAAAGCATTCCCTTGGACAGATGGCCTTCCAGCCTCTGCTTAAAAACCTCCAAGGAAGGAGACTCCACTACACTCCATGGAGGCAGCAGATTCCACTGCGTATTTCTGGGGAATTCCTGAGTCCCAAGAGCTCCCTGGCTGAGAATTCTAAAGGCCCCTCCCTAAGCTGCAAACCCCAGGGTTTCACAGGAGGTTGAAAGTGGGATAACAGCACTATAACAATGTAGTGCGGAAAGGCTCTATGTACCCTGGCGATTCACATGGTGGAGATGAAATACCCTCTGCTACCATTTTAGTAGAATAAATTTGTTATTGCTAATGAACACAACACTTGCCATTGAAGGAGGAGTTGGAGCTGGGAGTCAAGAGTTGGAGACCAGAAAACCAGAGGGGTGGGAATCAAAAGCTTGGCTTACTGACTAAACCGTCCTGTTCTCCACCAGACGTCCACTGTCCGCTCCAGGGCTAGCAAGAGCCGGAGAGCTTCCTTGCCTGGGAATCAATGCTTCATTGTTGCTGGTGGGATGCAGTGCGCGTCCAACCTCCTGCTTGCCCTTGGGCAGCGAAGGAAGCAGGGTGGGCGCCTTCAAGCAGTCCAGAGCCGTGGGAGGGGAGCTTTCCCACAGCCCTGTCTCGCTCTGTCCTCTTCTTCTCAGCCAGGCCTGCCCGCCTTTCGGAAACATTTTGGGACAGCCTGTCCGAGAGCAGACCCTGCGAGAAAACACCCAACGGCTGGACTGCTGTGACTTCATGGCTTGCAGTCCGGTGCCGTCACAGTTACTATGTGAAAATATGAAATACGTATAAAAATACAAATTAGCTCAAAGTGGCATCCAAGCTAAAAGTTTAGATCTTTAGTCAAAGTTTGCTCAGACTTCAGATTTCCAGTAAAATCTGCTGCAGTATGCATTGTTTTCTTTTTAATGGCTATCTTTTCGACCGTTTTTAATTCTACGGTTAGTTTAATTCTGTTTTTAACTTCCTTTTGACATGAGGATTTTAGCTGTTTTAACTTTTGTAAGCTTAGCCTTGAGTGCCGGACTGTGGAAAAGTCACAATGTGAATAAATATAGTTAACAGCAGTACCGCGAAAATGAATGATCATTTCTAATACAACAGGCAGACTAAAGTATAAAAAAATAATCAAAATAGTAACAACAATAATAAAAACAAAGGTATAATAAGCTTGAAAATTCAAGCAGGCGTTTTGTTTACCTTGCCGAAATCTTTTGGTGGCTGGCCCTTAATTTTCTAGCAGTTCGGTCAAATTCTTCAGCCTGCCCACAACAGAACTACAGAATTGTTGAGTTGGAAGAGACCCCAAGGACCATCCAGTCCAACCCTATTCCACCGTGCAGGAAGACACTATCAAAGCATTCCCAACAAATGGCTCTCTTTAAAAACCTCCAAAGGAGGAGACTCCACCACATTCCCAGGCAGCAGCAGATTCTACTGTTGAACTGCTCTTACCATCAGGAAGTTATTCCTAATGTTTAGAGGGAATCTCTTTTCCTGTAGTATGAAGCCATTGCTCCAGGTCCTAGTCTCTGGAGCAGCAGCAAACAGGCTTGCTCCATCTTTAACATGACATCCCTTTAAATATTTAAACACGGCTATCCTGTCCCCTCTTAAGCTTCTCTTCTCCAGGCTAAACATCCCCAGCAACCTAAGCTGCTCTTCATAGGGCCTGGTTTCCAGGCCTTCTAGCATTTTGGTCTCCCTCCTCTGGACACACTCCAGCTTGATAATATCCTTCCTGGTAAAGAAAATATTACAGCTGGCTGGCAGTGTACTTATCATTCCAAGGACGGTGTCTCTGACAAAGAACACAGCTTGCAGATAAGAAATTTGGGGACTTAATACCATGGGCAACTTAATAATTAAAAATGGTGAGAGGCCTGGAAGCCATGAAGCCCTATGAGGATAGACTTAGAGAGCTGCGGATGTTTAGTCTGCAGAAGAGAAGGTTAAGAGGGGACACGATAGCCATGTTTAAATATTTGAAGGGATGCCACGTAGAGGAAGGAGAGGGCTTGTTTTGTGCTGCTCCAGAGACCAGGACAAGGAGCAATGGATTCAAGCTGCAGGAAAGGAGATTCCATCTGAACCTCAGGAAGAACTTCCTGACAGTCAGGGCTGTCCGGCAGTGGAATATGCTGCCTGCATGGAGTGTAGTGGAGTCTCCTTCCTTGGAGGTTTTTAAGCAGAGGCTGGATGGCCATCTGTCGGGAGTGCTTTGAGGATGTTCCTGCATGGCAAGGGGTTGGACTGGATGGCCCCTGGGGTCTCTTCCAACTCTACATTTCTATGATTCTATGAATACATAATGGAAGATATCCTCAGCTTCATCATACTCACAGATACAAAGGCTTTGACGAGATGCGGTATTATTAAACCACTCAAGGGCATGCACAACACCCATCCCAAAACACCCTCTCACCAGAAGCTTGGCTGTAGCTATTTGGACCAGCCGAAGTTTCCGGACACCTTTCAAAGGTAGACCTGCATAGAGTGCTGAAAACCATTCCCACCTAGAACTGGGTTTACATTCCATTAGTGTCATCGTGCCTCCCCCTTTTCTTTGGGTATTTAAACTCCCTTTCTAAATGTTCAACTAGAGGTTTAAGTTACTCTGATGCCACAAATTTGGAAACCGGAGGGAAACTTCAGCAGGGGGCTGGATTCTTATTTGGGGAAGGCAACGTCCTCACTTTGCCCTCTCCTGAACCTTGGCTCTCTGCAGAGAACAATCATCTGTAATAAAACAGCTGTGTGTGTGTGTGTTGGGGGCAGGAGGCTAACACAACTGCAGCCAATTATCTTCATGGCTAAATAAACCGTTTCCTCCCTTGCTGATTGTTCCTTTTTAAAGGCATCCAGGCCAGGCAGGGAATCGTATGTTTCCCAGCCAGCTTGTGGCCTGGAACAGAAGTTCTGGAAGGGTCGGCCAGGGTTGGCCCAGCACGGGCGGGCGGAAGGTCTGGCTGGAACAGAAGCGTTCCAAAGAAAGGCTTGTCAGAAACATACTAGGAGCTCCCTTAGAAAGCAGAGCTTGGGGAAACCTACCTTTTTTAAAACTACAAGACCCAGAATTCACCAATCAGCATGGCCACGCTGGATGTGGGGTTCTCAAAGTTGTCTCCACAACAGTAACTTTTCCTAGTGATGTATAAAAGGGAGATGGTACAACCATCATAGGTTCCAAAAGAGTAAAAAGAACTCTGTCGGGTCACACCAAAAACTCCACATCCAGCATCCTTTCTTCTATCTATGCAGCCCTCCAGATGCTGTTGGGCTGCAGCTTCCAGCATTCCTCTCCATTGGCTATGCTTAATAGAGCTGATGGGATTTGTAATGTGCAATTGGTCTGGAGAGACAAACAGTTCCAACTAAGGCCATTTCTGCACTAGCCTGTTATAGTGTTCTGATTCCACTTTCAACATCCTATGGAATCCTGGGGTTTGCAGTTTAGGGAGGGGCCGGCCTCCATAGGATGTTGAAAGTGGAATCAGAGCGCTATAACAGGCTAGTGCGGAAATGGCTTAAGACTCTGTCCAATCCACTACTTGCTATCTAGTGAAAATACCAGAGGACAGAATATGGGCCTCCTGGGGAGCCTCAAAAGCAACCTTGGGGGGGGCCAAAAATGCCCCACGGGCCATACTTTGCCACTCCTGATCTAGTCCAGTATTCTCTTTCCATAAGCGCAGTGCTTAAAGGTAACAATGCTTGCAACTGGTCTTTGCAGGTATACTTCTGCTGAACATGGAGGCTCCATTCAGCTATCAGAGCTAACAGCCACTCACAGAAGCCCCTTCCACAGGAATTAGTTTGATCAGACTAAAAGCCAACCTGCTCCAGCATCCTAAAGTGACTGGACAGATGCTCCCAAGCACATGAGAAGGCAAGGTTTGTTCTAAAAGTTTTCTCCACTTTTAGCCTTCCGGATGTTTTGGAATCTCAACAGCTGGAATTCCCAAGCCAGCACGGCTAACAGTCCGTAATCTTGGGGAGCTGAAGTCCAAAATATTTAGAGACCGCATCTTCAGAACCATCTCTTAGTTCATGTTGGATGAAATTCAAAATTTCTCAGTCAGCAGCTCGCCTATGATTTGTCTTGGACTACAACTCCAAACATCCCCATACACCATGGCTGGGAAGATGGGAACTGTAATCCAATACAATTCCAGAGGGTTTTTGGGTTTTTTTTAGAGGAGGAGGAAGATCAATTTAGGATATTCTTTTCTAGAAACCCACACAATCCCTTGCTATGCAGGGAGAGAGATTCAAAAGCAGAAAACTGCACGGAAAGGATTCCGCCTAGGGAGGAATCTACAAACCACAATGCTGGCTGTGGATGTGCAAGGTCAAGATAATGAAATCATGACCAAACAAACCACACACACACAGAGAGAGAGAGAGAGAGGAAAAGATGGCATCCTTTCTGAGATAGGAAACCACTCATGTACCCAACGGACTTTTGGGAACTGAGGATTCCATAAGATGTTGAAAGTGGAATAAGAGCGCTATAACAGGCTAGTGCAGAAACGGCCTGAGTAATAGGGGAAGGCAGACTTTTTTGCCCAAACATGGCAAAATCAAGCCCTTCTCTCAGTCCCAGCACCATCACAAATATGGTTAGTGAGGCTGTAAGAGAGGGCTAAACTCTGGAACTTCCTCCCAAGGGAGACCAGGGCCATCGCCGCACTAGACCAGCAGTTCTCAACCTGTGGGTCATGACCCCTTTGGGGTTCGAACGACCCTTTCACAGGGGTCACCTAAGACCATCAGAAAATACGTATATCCGATGATCTTAGGCTCCATCCCCTTCTCGGTGGTGGTGCGCAAGCATGAGCCACGAACTCGCGTCCTCCTGCCCCCTTTGGCGGGAATGTGTGCAGCTGCACGCGCTCCTGCCAAAGGGGGCAGGAGGACGCGAGCACATGGCTCACGCTTGCGCACCACCACTCCTGGGCCTTTTCCGCACGTTACGTTATCGCGGAGGTGGGGGGGTGCCATTCACGCAAGCAGGTTCTTGTGCGAGGCGCTCTCTTTGCTGCTCCTTCATCCCACAGCTGGCTTCCTGGTCGCCCAACCGCCCCTTCCTTCCTTCCGCAGTGCAGCCTGGGAGCTGTAGGCTGCGCTGGGGGAAGAAGGGGTGGGGCAGTCACGCGACCAGGAAGCCAGCTGCAGGACTAAGGAGCAGCGAAGAGAGCACCCCCCACCTCCGGCACCCCCCACCTCCGCTATAATGTAATGTGCGGAAAAGGCCCAGGAGTGGCGGTGCGCAAGTGCGAGAGACGCGGGGAGACGCGCGGCTCCTCTTTCCCTCCCTGCCTGCCCTCCCCGTTCCTGGCTGGCGAGGCGGCCTTTGCCGGGGGGGGGCATTGTAAATAATAAATACGAAGGTTGAGAACCACTGCACTAGACTGTTGTAGTGCTATTATTCCACTTTCAACCTCCTATGGAATCCTGGGGTTTGCAGTTCAGTGCAGAAATGGCCCAGAATGGCCCATTCCTTGTGGTCCTTCTGGCAGCAGGCTAAACCTCTTTTTATTCAGACAGGGTTTGGCACCAGAAAGTTTCTAAGGAATAGGCTAGGAGGTGCTGTATTTTAACTGTTGTTTCTTTAATGAGTTTTAAAATCTTTTTAAACTGCATTTTATTCTTTGGGGTGGGATCTGGTGCCTTTGGACTGACACTCTAAAGCGGGTAGTCTATAAAAGTGACTTTTCCAAGTTCCAGCAGTCAGTTCTCTGAGCAGCTCTAAGCTGGTGGGCAAAGAAAAAAAAAAAAAAACAGAAGAAAAGGGAACAAAGACAGGAAGGAAGAGGGAAAATGCAAGGAAAGCAAGCTGGGGCACCATTCTGGGTAACAGTTTGCAATCCAGAGGTAACAGGAAGGCCTCAGTCTGCAAGAATCATCCCCCACAACACAGTGCCTTCAGGCCCTTTCTGCACTACACTGTTATAGTGCTATTATTCCACTTTCACCATCCTGTGGAATTCTGGGGTTTGCAGTTTCAGGAGGAGCCCTTAGAATTCCCAGCCAGAGAGCTCTTTGGCCTCAGTAAACTGCAAACCCCAGAATTCCACAGGATGTTGAAAGTGGAATAATAGCACTATGACAGTGCAGTGTGGAAATGGTGGAACCCTATATGGTGATACAGCTGTGCTAATTAGTTGAAGGCCTTTTCCACATGCCCAGAAGCACTCTCATCTTTGAAAATGTGCTTCAAAACTCCAAGGCTGAGCCACAATTTGGAAAATAGTTTGTGGGTAGGACTGCTGGAGAAAGCCAGCGTGGGTAGTGGTTTGAATGTTGAACTAGGGCCATTTCTGCACTACACTGTTATACAGCTATTATTCTACTTTCAACCTCCTGTGGAATTTGGGGTTTCGTAGTTTACTGAGGCCCAAGAGCTCTCTGGCTGAGAAATCTAAATGTCCCTCTCTAAACTGCAAAGCCCAGGATTCCACAGGATGTTCAAAGTGGAATAATAGCACTATAACAGTGTAATGTGGAAAGGCCCTTCAAGTCATTTCATGGCAACCCTAAGATGAACTCTAAGGCAGAGTTTTCTTGGCAAGATTTCTTCAGAGGAAGTTTGCTACTGCCTTCCTCTGAGGTTGAGAAAGTGTGACTGGCCCATGGTCACCCAGTGAGTTTCTAGGGTTAATCCGTGATCTGAACCCTGGTCTTCCATAGTCCTAGACCAGCGGTTCTCAACCTGTGGGTCATGACCCCTTTGGGGGTCGAACGACCCTTTCACAGGGGTCGCCTAAGACCATCGGAAAATACGTATTTCCAATGGTCTTAGGCTCCATTCCCTCCTCGGTGGTGGTGCGCAAGCGCGAGCCACGCGCTCGCGTCCTCCTGCCCCCTTTGGCGGGAGCGTGTGCGGCCACAGCGTCGCCACAGCAGGAGTGGTGGTGCGCAAGTGCGAGCCACATGCTCGCGTCCTCCCACCCCCTGTTCAGAAGGGACTGAAATCGCTCCCCTTCTGCACTACCTGGAGAACCTCCCATCTGACGGGCCAGCTTGGGGGGGTGTGTGGCAGCAGCACGGGAGGCAGGCCCCCTCCTCGCCACAGCCCCCGCTCCACTCGCCACGGAGGGGGGTGCTGAGGAAGGGCCGGGGGGCCGCAAGGTGATGCTTTTCTGGGGGGACGAGCTGCGCCTGGAGCAAAAGACAAAGGCACTGGGATTCCCCCGGCCACGGTCGACACTCTGGAAACTTTTCCCACACGCCCCCCCCCAGCAGAAACCAGAGTGAAGCAGAAGCAGAGCCGGGGGGGGGGTTCTTGGAGTTTTTTCCCGCGGGAGATGCGCAGCTCTTCTTTCCCTCCCTGCCCGCCGCTCCTGTTCCTGGCCGGCAAGACGGACTTTGCTGGGAGGGGAGGCAATGTAAATAATAAATAATTTTATGGTTGGTGGTCACCACGACATGAAGAACTGTATTAAAGGGTCGCGGCATTAGGAAGGTTGAGAACCACTGTCCTAGACCAACACTCAGATCACTACACTGCCTTGTCTTGACACCTTTTTATTTGCCAGATCACCTCCCGGCGAGGTTTCTCACTCCATTCCTCTGAGGTTGAGAGAGTGTGACTTGCCCACGGCTACCCGATGTTACCCACAGCTGAGTGGGGACTGGAACTCTGGTCTCCTGACTTGTAAAGCTACACTCAGGCTGCTATAGTGCTCTGGCTCTCTTTTAGAGCTGTAATTAGTATTGACCTAAATGCTGAGAGTGTTCAAAAACATGTCTATAAGTCACTTTCACGACTAGGGGCTCCATAAATTCTTCTTTGGGAATTTGTTGTCTGTCTGTTTCCACAGAGGAGTGGGGATTCTAATTTTAGTCTCCCAAAGATCTAGTGCAACAGTCTAACTACTCCACCACATTGTTTCCAATATGGGGACCCTGTCACAGGGGTTTTTTGGCTAGATCTGTTCAGAGGAAGTTTGCTTCCATTCCTTTGAGGCTGAGAGAGTGGGACTCCCCCTAGGCCACCCAGTGGGATTCCATCGCTGGGCGAGAATTCAAACTCTGGTCTCCAGAATCATAGTCCAGCACTCAAACCATTCTGCCCACACTGGCCCTAGGGTAGCAAGGCCACGTCCCCTTCACTCAGAGGTGAGACGATAGGCATATTTAAATATTTCAAAGGATGACATAAAGAAGATGGAGTCAAGCTAGTTTTCTGCTGCTCTAGAGACTAGGACTGTTTCCGCAGGAGACTGTTATAGCGCTATGATTCCACTTGCAACCTCCTATGGGATCCTGGGGTTTGCAGTTCAGGGAGGGGCCGGCCGGCCCCTCCCTGAACTGCAAACACCAGGATCCCATAGGAGGTTGCAAGTGGAATCATAGCGCTATAACAGTCTCCTGCGGAAATGGCCTAGGACACGGAGCAATGGCCTCAAACTACAATCAGCCCACCATATCCACTGGGGTCAGGGGCACAGGACCCCCGCAAAATGGAAAAATTGCAAAAATCAGAATGAGTTTATATATGTCTGCCGGAAGAGGGTCAAGGCAGGCTGGGGAGAACAGACACCGAGGGTCCAAACCAGGTCAGGGAAAGGAGAGGGAAAGAAGGTGCATCAGGCTTGTGGCCCTACACTTCCTCTCTCTCTCACCCATCTCCTTCCTTGGGTGCAGGGGGAGCATCCGGAGAGCATTTGTGCTGCTGAGAAATCAGACTGTGACCAATCCTTAGCTGGCCAGGCTATCTAGTGAAGCTGCTGAAGGAGGAAGGAGGACCAGAGGCAGAATTTTAAAGGGCTGTGCGGCCGGATCAGAGATGTTGAGAGGGAAGGTTCCTCCGGGGGGGGGGGAAGAGGGGGCCTGATGTTGGAGGAGCAGGAGTTGGAGAAATTTGCAAATAAGACGATCTGTGAAAATGAAACATGCAAATGCAGAAGGCCAACTGTACAGGAAAAGAGATTCCACCTCAACTTTAGGGGGAACTTCCTGATGATAAAAGCAATTTAGCAAAGGGATTTGCTGCTGCCTGGGAGTGTGATGGAGTCTCTTTCTTTGGAGGCTTTTAAAGAGAGGCTGGGTGGCCCCCTGTCGAAAGGTCTTTCAGCATTTCCACACTACCCTGTTATAGTGCTATTATTCCACTTTCAACGTCCTGTGGAATTCTGGGGTTTGCAGTTTGCTAATGCCAAAGAGCTCTCTGGCTGGGAGGCCCCCTCCCTAAACTGCACACCCCAGGATTCCATAGGATGTTGAAAGTGGAATAACAGCACCACAACAGTGTAGTGCAGAAACAGCCCTTGATTGTGTCAGAAGAGGGTTGGACTGGGTGGCCCCTGGGGTCTCTTCCAGCTCTACAATTTTATATCTTGAGTCAGCGTGGCTTTTGGGAAAAGACAAAATTGCCAGGAAAAACAGATGGTAGTAAGGAAAGAGAAAGACCACATTTTACAGGTGGACGGACTTAACCAAGAAAACCACAACTGTCCTGAATTTGTAAGAGCTGAGCTGGGCAGCTGGTGACCAAGAATCTTGGAGGCTGTTCTTTCACAGGGCGGCTGTTAAGTAGAAGCCGACCTGATGGCACATAACAACAGCAAAAACACAAGCACACGTGGCAATGCAAAAGAGGCAGGAAGGCAAGCGGGATCAATCGGGGAGCTAAATACAGGTATTTAATCTGTTCCACGCTTTGGCCTTAAGGCTAACGGATAAGGCCTGTGTGCCAGAAAGCCGGATGCCCATCAAAAGCCACTTAAAAAGAGTCTGACCACTTGGAAAGCCTCAGAAAGCCTCATGCCTTCTCGGTGACAACAGCTACAGAATATCCCTCCTTGCAGTGAAGAAATGGGTGAGCATGTCCTGCAACATTTCACAGACAAAGACTGAGGCCATTTCCGCACTAGACTGTTATAGTGGTATTATTCCACTTTCAACATCCTATGGAAACCTGGGGCTTGCAGTTTAGGGAGGGGCCTCAAAGGTCCCTCTCTATACTGCAAACCCCAGGATTTCAAAAGATGTTGAAATCCTTTGGAATCTTGGCGTTTGCAGTTTATATGCAGGAATAATAGCGCTCTAACAGTCTAGTGCGGAAATGGCCTGAGACACATGTGGCTAAACATCAGAGCATACTTAAGATGGCAAAAGTTATGAATGAGGAAGAGCACACAAGCCAGGAGAGGCTTCAGCAGTTTGCTTTTGCCTGAGCCAACTGGGTAAGGCAAGATTTTGTCCGCTCTGAGGTGGGTGCAAACCACAAACAGGCTGCAGCAGTTTGCTTTTGCCTGACTCTACAGAGCAGGGGTGTCAAACTCAATTTCATCTTGGGCCACATCAGTAATATGGCTTTCCTGAAAGGGCTGGTTGTATCTGTAAGATTATATAAATATATCTACTCTTTTATCATGTTAAACAATTGCCTCTGCATTCGATTATTACCGGTTTAAGTAATAACTAGCTCTGTCTAGGAAAAATAATGGCAAGCCGATATTCAAGTGTACAACTGTTGTAGAATTTATTGAAAGATGAGTTTTGAAAAGAGAAAGTTATTTTTTTTAACCATCAGACAAATATTACCTCTGCCTGTTTCTGCCCTCCCTCCCCTGTGGCTCTTTCTGCCCCCCCACCCCTCCCTGTACCTGATGAGCCCAATCCCAACATTGTGGGCCCCCGGCTGCTGGTATTCTGAAGAGGGGCCCAGAGGCCAACGCTCACGATCTACTTCTACTTCTGACTGCTCCTCTGTCCCACTCTTGCGAGCCATGGTAACCCGCAGCAATGCTCTGATGGTGAGACTTGGACAGAGGAGCAGTCAGAAGTAGAAGTAGATTGTGAGTGCTGGCTTCTGGGCCCCTCTTCAGAATACCGACAGCTGGGTGACCACAATGTGGGGATCGGGCTCACCATGCGCGGGGAGTGCTGCAGCTGCAGGAGAGGTGGAAGGGGCACATGAAATAGCTTGGCGGGCCGGATTTTTTTATTATTTATTTATTTGTATCCCGCCTCTCCATATGGATCGAGGCGGCAAACAACTTACAAATAGCATATATTTCTATACATGCCCCCAACAAGCTGGGTACTCATTTTACCGACCTGTGGAAGGATGGATTTGGCCTGCGGGCCTTATGTTTGACACATGTGCTATAGAGGAAGGCCAGATTCTGCCTCCTCCTCTTCTCTCCCTTCTGCTGAGTTAACTGAGAGTGCAAACTTCTCCTGCACTTGGAACTCGCATTTGCACAAAGGAAGGCAAAGGAGAAAAGTGGGAGGTGGAGAGAGAAACCAGGACATTTTCAAAGCCGCTGAGAAAGTGGGACAACAGAGGACAGAAACGGGGACAGCTGGAGGGCACAGATAAGCTGCAAGGGGTTGTTTACGTGCGACTGCAATTGAATTCACACACACAACCAGCTGAGCAGTGAAACCACTTGAGACACTACAGATATCTTGGAAAAGAAATCTCTCTCTCCCCCACCACCTCCGCTCCCCAACCAGATCTGGATAGCGATTTTCTCGTCTTTCGCCTGAAGTGTCTGGGCGAAACTAGACACGACGGGGCAACCACGGTTGCTTATTCACCAAAAAGATGGGTGTGCAAGCTGTGTTTATTTCCCCCACGCAAACGCTTTATATCAGAAGGGGAGCTCTAAGGGAAATATTTGAGCTCTCCTTCTGCTCCACTGGCCTGGCTACTTCTCCTCTCAACTTAAGCCATTTCCGCACGAGGCTGTTATAGCGCTATGATTCCACTTTCAACATCCTATGGAATCCTGGGGTTTGCAGTTTCCGGAGGGGCCAGTCGGCCCCTCCCGAAACTGCAAACTGTAGGATTCCATAGGATGTTGAAAGTGGAATCATGGCGCTATAACAGCCTCGTGCGGAAATGGCCTTAGAAGCCACAGGTTTTCCAAGAAGGAAAAGACCTGGAACGGCAAAGAACCAGCGAGAGGTGAATGAGGAAAAGCAGCAAAAAACAACAAATACGGTCATCCCATCGCCATCCGGTGTGTTCTGGCTTGTTTCGCTTGCTGGAGCTCTTCACTCATCAGCCCGGAGCTCAAGAAATTGTCCTGCGGTCAGGAGACGTTCTGGGCACCAGCAGTGTGAGGTTATTCTAAATGTCTGTAACTAAGAGAAAGGGTCTTACTATTCACACTTGACAAAAGCCATGTGCAATGATTCCATTTTTTTCCTTTAATGGATTTTTCCTGGCAAGGGGGAGAAAAAAAAGACAAAGGAAGCAACAGGAAAAACCATTACAGGACTACAAAATGGATGGGGTTTGTCAAGACCAAGAGCCAGTGTGTAGTAGGCGTTTCAGTGCTAGAGGAGGATTCTAGAAGAGCAGAGTTCGAATCCTGCGTGACAAAGTCACTCTCTCAGCCTCAGAAGACGGCCATGGCAAATCATCTCTTAACAAATCTTACGAACAAAAAATACCCCATCATAAGTTGGAAACAACTTGCAATCACACAAGAAGAACAAATTTCAAGAATATAAGTGAAGTCCAGTTTAGAAGCACCTGCTGACTTACAATATCATAGAATCATACCATTATAGAATTGCAGACCTGGAAAAGACCCCAAAGGCCATCCAGTCCAACCCCCTTCCGCCATGCAGGAAGATACACAAAGCATTCCTGATAGATGGCCATCCAGCTTCTGTTTATAAACCTCCAAAGAGGGAGACTCCACCAGGCAGCAGCAGATTCCACTATCAAACTGCTCTTAAAGTCAAGAAGTTCTTCCAAACATCTAGAATTCTAGATGGAATCTCTTTTCCTGAAGTTTGAAGCCATTGTTCCATGTCCTAGTCTCTGGAGCAGCTGAAAAGAGGTTTGCTCCATCCTCCATATGACATCCCTTCAAATATTTAAATATGGCTATCATATCGCCTCTTAACCTCCTCTTCTCCAGGCTAAATGTGCCCAGCTCCCTAAGCCCCTCATTATAGGGCCCGGTTTCTAGGCCTTCTACCATTTTGGACACCTTCCTCTGGACACATTCCAACTTGTCAATCCTTCTTGAACTGTATCAGACACAGTATCCCAGGTGGAGTCTGATCAAAGCATCACTTCCCTCGACCCAGACACGATAGTCCTATTGATGCAACCCAGAATCGCACTGGCTTTTTTAGATGCCATATCACACTGTTGGCTCATGTTCAGCATGGGGTCTACTAAGTTTCCAGGATCTTTTTCACATGTACTGTAGTCAAGGAGTCACCTATTTGTATCTGGGACTGTCAACATCCCAAATTCTTTCCCAAAAGGAAAACCAAACTCTCACATTCCCTCCTGTTTGTCCAACTAACCACAAGTTCCCCAATAACAACAAAAACAAAACAAAACCCAAAAATACAGGTTAGGTCCAGAGTATCCGAAACGTATCACTCTATACGAACTCACAAGAATCATAATGACTTGGGGGAGGCCTTCCTCTCAAACCCATTGCTGTCAGAGGCCTGTCAGGAGAAGACACACAGAAGAGACCCTTCCCACCGGCTGCTCCCAGGCTGTGGAACTCCCTTCCACTGGAAGCTGGCCTGCCTGCCCCATTCACATTTCACCAGTAGACAAAGACTTTTTTCTTTATTTAAACAGGCATTTATTTGGTTGTGGGGAGACTTTTTTATGGTGTGTGTGAGGGCCTCAATACCCTACAGGCAGCAGATTCCATTTCATCTTGGCAGCTAAGCAGGCTCAGTCACAGTTAATACTTGGATGGGATACCACTAACAAACACTAGGTGCAGTAGGGTGTATTTCAGAGAGAGGAACTGGCTAAAACCACCTTTGAGTACTCCTTGCCAAAGAAAACCCCATGAAATGAGAAGATTTGCACAGAATGAAAGGTGACTTCAAAGCACATACACGCATGTATGTCTCTAATTTTTATATGTATTGGTATGGATTTAAATGATTTCACACTTTTAAAAATTAATGCTATTTTATACAGCAACTGCTTTGCGTTCTAAATTTTTTATTGTCAGGTTTTTGGCTTTACTTTGTTTTGGCCTTCTCATAAGCCACCCTGGGTCCCATGCCAGGGAGAAAAGTGAGATATTCCATAAACAAATTAATTAATTAAACTCAAAATGCCATATTGAGGGCGGGTGATTTGATTTTCTAAAAACTGATTTTTAAATCAACCCAAAACCAGATTCTGCAGGGGCTGGCTTATCCTTCACCACCCTGTAGTACAAGGTTATAAATCAGATTTCATTCGGTTTCATAAAATCTGAACCTTCAGCTACTCACATTTTCTACAGCACAACAGTAATATTGTCATTGTGTGCCGTCCAGCAGTTTCCAAATTATGGCAACACTAGAGTGAAACAGTCACCAGAGTTTCCTTGGCAAGATTTTTTCAGAGGGGATTTGCCATTGCCTGCCTTGGAGGCTGAGAGGCTGTGACTTGCCCAAGGTCACCCAGTGGGTTTCTTTGGCTGAGAGAGGATTTGAACCTGGTCCCCAGATGCAATGACTAGCCGAAAACTCTGAAGACATTATTCTTCGGCGCATGATGCACCCACAAAAGCAGGAAGCTGATCTGCCATGCACCCCTCTGCCCCAGGCAAAGTCTCCCTACCTTTGCGCACCCCCTCCTGCCAAGGGTAGCCCTCCATGGGGCACCAGCCTTGACTCCAAAATGCAGCAATGTGCTCACACAGGAACTGTTTATCTGAGAACTGCCGGAGCGCCCAGAGATCCCTGCTTCCCTCTCCAAGCCCCCCACCCCCCCACACAAAACACATGCCGAATCGCCTCTTATTTTTCAAATCCATGGCGGAACGTTTCCGCTGCTGCACTATTTACATTACCCAAAATAGACATCCGGAGCTTTTTCATATTTTTTGCGTTGCAATGTGTGGATGTTTGCTTTTTAAAGAAGGGTGCCACTTTGGTTTTGGTGTTTTTTTTTTAAAGGCTGTGGGTCAAAAATGGCATCCAGTCATCATTTTAAAACCACCACCCTCTGTGCCCACAGAGACGCCTTTGTTCCTAAGCGGAGACTCTGGGAAAGGGACGAGCTGGGTCCTGCCTCTGATCTGACAGCGTTCCGGTGCGGGGAAGCCTGGTTGCAGCTCCTAAAAAACAGGAATGGAGAAGAAACTTGGTGCAAGGAGGGGTGCCTTTGGCCACCCCAGCGCCCTTACCTGCCAGCCCCATGCGCTCTTCCCGGCCTCCACGGCTGCCACGGGCCTCCCAGCATCTGCTCTCCAGCGAAGAAGAAACCATAAACGCCAGGGTTATGGTGTGTCTGGTGTGCGTGTGGGTTTCAGCTGTCTTATTTTCTTTCTGGGCTCGCTGCCTCTGCCGGTGATCTCACACACCAGGACGGCAAAGCATTATTCCTACACACACACACACACACACACAGCGGCACACGGAGGCAGCCTCTCACCGCATGTGCCTGCAGAGACCCATGCGCTCTCTTGTGGCTGCGCACCGCCAAGACTTCGACAATGACGCGCCAAGTTGCTGCTGTCTTGAATCCCAAGACTCGGGCACGAGGAAAAGGCGCACCGGTGCGCCGTTGGCAGAAGGGGAGCCGACCGGCCAAAGGATCTGCTTGTCAGCCCGGTCTGAGCCACGGGTCCACTGCCACGGATTATGCAAGCTGCAGGCCGGCGCATAGGGAAGACATCACCCGTGTGCTGATCCAGGAAACTTAACAGGAGACAGGGCCGGAGGTTTGGGGTGAAGGGGGAGGCCAGCCCCTCCCAGGGCGGCCGGACTTGCTAGGCTGCCCAGCTCCCTTTGGCCCAGTGGCGCACGGCCGCCCACCTCGCCCCGTCGGGGTCACAGTGCGCAGAGAAACAGTGCCGCAGCCAGGCAATGGAAGAGTGGGGGGCGCCAGGTTGGGGGGCTCTCACCACCACGCCAAGGGGCTCCGCAGCCCACAGGGCTTTGGGCAGATGTCCGTCCACAAGGAAAGCAGGAGTTGTTGATGCTCAGCCAGAGGCAGGGGGAACACACGCGCGCACACCGACGACGGCCACTTGTGACGCACCGCAGGCCACTTTGGGGAGCGCTGAAGGAAAGACAGGCCCTTTGGGGAAGGGGCTGCGAGGAAGCCTTTGCAGAAGGAGGGACGGAGACTGCACCCCCTTCCCGCTGCTGGTCCAGAGGAAAGGATGGGGACCAGGAGGGGCCGAGACGGGCCGCTACAGCGGGCAGGGAGGCGCCTCCAGAGCCGGTGCGCCAATGCGATGCCCGGGCAGAAAAGGCTGCTGGAATCCTAGAAATGTAGAGTGGGAAGGGACCCCCGGGGCCATCCAGTCCAACCCCCTGCCAGGCAGGAACGCCCTCCAAGCTCTCCCTTTGACAGAGGGCCACCCAGCCCCTGCTGGAAAGGACGGAGGCTGAGAAAAAGAACCAACAGCAGCAGGGGCGGCCCAAGCGGCCCAAGTCCGGCAGGTCCCACTAAGGGGGCGCAGAGAGAGGGAGGCGGACAGGAGCCCCGATGAACTGCCTGTGGAAGTCCAGCAAACGGGGCGCGCAAAGGCTACATTTCCTGCTTCGAGGGCTGGGACGCGGCACCGGTGCGAAAGCTCCCAGGCGCTCTCCGTGCGGCCGAGGGAAGCGGGACCGTCTCGATGACCGCGATCCCCGCGGCGGCGCTTCCAAAGATCCGCTTCGCACCACGAGGCAAATTGTCCTTCGGAAGATCTGGGGCTCGGCTCCTTCGGACCCCCTTCCTTTCCCCGCCGGGGACTCTTTCTGCCCCCCCTCACCCGGGCTGCGGCTGCTGCTGCCCGCCGGGGCGCCCGGCCCCCTCCTGCACCCCCCACCCCAGCCCCCCCCACTCCAGCGGCTGCCCCTCCTGCACGGCCCGCCTCAGCGCCCCCTCCTCCTCCCGCCGCGCCCCCCGCCCCTCCCGCGCCCCCCAGCCCCCGGGCCTCCTGGGCGGCGGCAGCGGCGGCGGCAGGGGGGCGCCCCACAGCCCCCCCTCCCCCTCGCCCTGGGGCTGGTGCTGGGCCCGCAAGCCCACCTCCTCCTCGGCCACCCCGAGCCCCAGCCCCCCGCCCCCCGCCCGCTCCTGGCGGCCCCCCAGGCTCAGCCCCCGCTCCTGCCGCGCCCGCCGCCCCAGGCCCTCCTCCTCCGGCCAGGCCCCCGAGAGGGGCGGCGGGGGCGCCCCCTCCTCCTCCTCCTCCCCCTCCTCCTGCTGGATCAGGAGCGCCCCGCCGGCCCCCTCCTCCTCCCCCTCCCCCCACAGTCCCCCCTCTCCCCCCTCCCCCTCCTCCCCCGGGGGGTGCTCCTCCTCCACCCCGCAGCGCTCGGCCCCCGCGCCCCGCCGCCCGGCCTCCTCCTGCACGCCCACGCCCCCCGCCGCCCGCCGCTCCCCGGCCCACTCCACCCGGCCCCCCGCGAACGCCCCGGCGGGCCCCCGAGGCGCTCCCCGCTCGGCCGGCAGAGGGCGCCGCTCCGCCGCCGCCTCCCCCCGCTCAGCGCCCCGGAGCCCCCGCAGAGGAGGCCCTGCCGCTCCTGCCGCCGCCGCCCCCTTCTCCGCGCCCCACGCCCACCAGGGGCCCGGGTCCCCGGCGCCCCTCGCCCCCCGGCGCCCGTCCTCCTCCTCCCCCTCCTGCTGGGGCTTCTCCTCGGGGACCCCCCAGGCGAGCGCCTCCTCCTGCACCCCCGGCGCCCAGGCCTCCTCCTGGACCCCCACGGCCAAGCCCCACGCCTCCTGGACGGCGCGCCCCAAGCCCAGCGCCTCCGGCCGCCCGCCGCACAGCCCCCGCCGCCCCCTCACCTCCGGCGCCCGGATGGCTCCCCGCCCGCAGGGGGACCCCGATCGCCCCCGGCGGGGACCCCCCGGCCCGGGCCCGACCCGCCCCCCGCTGGCCCGGAGCCCCTCGCCAAGGACCGGGGGGTCACCCGCACCCCAGCGTCACCCCGATGCCCTTCCCCTGCGCAGCCTCCGGCCGCTCCTTCCCCCGCCGCCCCCTCGGTCTCCCCCCAGACCCCCTTCCCCGCCCGCCCTGCCCCCCGAACACCTCCCCTCCTCCCGATCCCCCCGGAAAAAAACTTTCCCCCAATCGCCGCCTTCGCCCGGCGCCGGGCGCAGCCCCTTCCCCACTTTCCCCGCCTCCTCCCCCTCCTCGGCCGCCACCTCCCCGCTCGCCGGCCGCCCCGCCGCCCCTGCAAGGTAGGCCACCCGCCCCGCCGCCTCTCCTGCGCCACTCGGGCCGCCAGGTCGCCCGGCAGAGACGGGGAGGCGGAGGCGGCGGCGAGCGTGGCGGCTCCGGCGGCGCCTCCTTCGCCCGGCTCCGCTCCGCTTCTGCTCCGCCTCCGCCGCCCGCCTTAAAGGAGCCTCGGCGGGGGGGGGAGAGGATGCTCCGGAGGAGGAGGAGGAAGGGGGTGGCTTTTGGGGGGGGGGGAACCGGGGTCTGGAAGGAGGGAAAGAAAGTGGATTCTCAATGCGGAGCAGGTGAGTCTCTCTTTGCAGCATCCTCATGGATATGTGTCCGCACTAGAGAGTCATAGCGCGATGATTCCACTTTCCACCGCCTCTGGAATCCTGGGGTTTGCAGTTTCGGGAGGGGCCGGACGGCCCCTCCCGAAACTGCAAACCCCAGGATTCCAGAGGCGGTGGAAAGTGGAATCATCGCGCTATGACTGCCTGGCGCGGAAATGACCATTGACGCCGCTTGAGGGGATCCGGGCGCGGAGGGGTTAACGGGGCGCGTGGAGAGGAGTTTGTGGCCGGGACGAAAGAGGGGGCGGGGCGTGGGGAGGGGGCGTGGGGAGCGCATGTCCCCCCCTCCTTTAATTCACCGCCCGGCTTATGTAACAGGCGGCGATGACTGCGCAGCTTCGGGCGGCCGCGCCGAGCAGCCCCGGGACGGCGGCGGCGGCGGAGAGGATGCGCCAGCGCCGCCGGCGGGCTGGAGTGGTCCAGCCATTCCTGCATCCCCTCCGCATCCGCCTCTGCCGGCCGCCCGGAGGCTCCTCCCGGGGAGGGGAGAGGGGGGCCAAGGCGACTGCGAAACCTCTTTGCTGCGTTGGTTTCAACGGGGAGGGAGGAGGTATACCATCCTGAAAGTAAAAGAGGTCTCCAGCGGTCATCTAGACCAGGAGAGGTCCCTGAACCCGTGCCAGTCTGTGTGTCCGGGGGGCCGTCAGCCTGCCCCGAGTTTCCAGACAAGACGAGACAAGAAACAGTCAATGGGCACAAATGGGGTGCCTGTCCCTGGCGCATTAGGGAAAATGTGTCCCCACATCCGATAACTATGAAGCAGGGCTCCACACTCCTGCTCAAGCTAATTGATCCAGGAGAAATCGTAAATAGTACTGTTTTCTACCTGTTTCTTGCATCCGGGTTGCATAAACGTTTTAAATCGTTTCCTTATTAATAATTTAATTTTACTTTAAAGTGACTTTTGAAAAATGTTTTGATCATTTTAGTTTGTAAGCTAGCTTGAGTCTTGGAGAAAAGGCTCCAGAGAGCAGGAGGAGGAGGAGGAAGGGGGTGACTTTTTAGGGGAGGGGGGAACCGGGGTCTGGAAGGAGGGAAAGAAAGTGAATTCTCAATACAGAGCAGATGAATCTCTCTTTGCAGCATCCCCATGGATATGTTTCTGCACTAGAGAGTCATAGTGCAATGATTCCACTTTCCACCTCCTATGGAATCCTGGGGTTTGGTGGTGTGTGTGTTTGTGTGTGCGTGCGTGTGTGTATATGTGCCTTCAAGTTGCCTGCCAACTTATGACAGCCCCAATGATTTCATAGGGCTTTTCTTATGCAAGGAATACCCAGAGCTAGTTTTGTTCCTTCCTCTGCAATAGAGCCTACAGCACTGGGTATTCATTGGCACTCTCCCATCTAAGTACTAACCAAGGCTGACCTGCTTAGCTTCCAAGATCAGATAGGATCTGGTGCCTTTAGGGGATTTAGCCATGACAGTGATGATTTTTATTTATTTATTTTTTGTATCCCGCCTCTCCATATGGATCGAGGCGGCGAACAACTTACAAATAGCATGTATTTCTAAAACGTATTTCTATACATGCCCCCGAACAAGCTGGGTACTCATTTTACCGACCTGCGGAAGGATGGAAGGCTGAGTCAACCTTGGAGCCCGGCAGGATCGAACTCACAACCTTGTGGCTTGCAGTACTGGCATTTAACCACTGCACCACCAGGGCAGAGGATGTATATAATTATATATACTTTTTTCTTTCCTGGAAGCAGCTGAGTGAGCAGTCCCTGGCGCATGGACCAACACTCATCTGTGGACAGCCACTTCGACATATTTTAAACCAGCCCTTTGTCAGTGCAGGAAGTCTATAGCTAAATTATCTTTCTCCACCTCCAGGAAAGGAAATTTTACAGCCTTCTGTGATGTAGCAAGGCATAGAAGGGAGCCTCCTTCATGGTTGCTCCTAGGGTATGGAATTCCTTCCCAAGGAAGACTTACCTGGTCCCCTCCCTGTTTTCTTTCCAAACACTCTTTTCTTCCAAAAGGCCTTCGGCTTTTAACTGATTGGGGCAGAGGGACGTTTATGGGTGTGCTGTATCTTTTACTTATGTGCTGAACATATTTTTAATTTATTTTTTTTACATTAGTGTTTTAAATGGATTGGTTGCTTAATAGCTTTATTGGTTGCTTAATTTTTATTTATTTATTTATTTGTATCCCGCCTCTCCATATGGATCGAGGCGGTGAACAACTTAGAAATAGCATGTATTTCGAAACATTTCTATACCTGCCCCCAACAAGCTGGGTACTCATTTTACCGACCTGCGGAAGGATGGAAGGCTGAGTCAACCTGGAGCCCGGCAGGATCGAACTCACAACCTTGTGGCTTGCAGTACTGGCATTTAACCACTGCACCACCAGGGCTCCTTAATGGCTTTTTTACTGCTGTCATGCTTTAGGTGAGAGCTTGGCCATTTCCACACAGCACTCTTATAGTGCGATTATTCCACTTTCAACCTCCTATGGAATCCTGGGCTTTGCAGTTTAGGGAGGGGCCAGCCGTTTCATATCCAACTAGAGAACATCATTTTGATAGCAACCCTTAACCCAGCAACCTTGTAGGTTACCTAAACTTTAAAAATATTTGTTTTCATTTAATTTATAATTGTGCCTTTCGATTGAACCCAAAGCAGCTTACAATACAAGTTAAAACACAGCCCTGGTAGCGCAGTGGTTAAAATGCCAGTACTGCAAGCCACAAGGTTGTGAGTTCGATCCTGCCTGGCTCCAAGGTTGACTCAGCCTTCCATCCTTCTGCAGGTCGGTAAAATGAGTACCCAGCTTGTTGGGGGCATGTATAGAAATGTTTCAAAATACATGCTATTTGTAAGTTGTTCACCACCTCGATCCATATGGAGAGGCGGGATACAAATAAATATTAAAAAAAAACACACCAGTTGTAGCTGTGTGCCTTCATGTCATTTTAAACTTAACCTAAGGCAAAGGTTTCATGGAGTTTTCTGGGGCTGAGAGTCTGTGACATAGCCAACATCACCCAGTGGGTTTCTGTGACTGAGCCGGGAATTGAACTCTGGTCTCGTAGCCCAGTGCTTAGACCACTACACTAGGGCCATTTCTGCACGTGCCATGCCCCTTTGTAAAACAGCCCCTTTGTTCAAGCTTTAAACGGCAGCAAACAGCAAAGCACTACATGTTACAAATGCTATTATGTATGATCCCATCGTCATTTCTGCAGCCTTGATAACACTAATTGATTTCATGCAGTCTTATGAGTTTACTGCACTAGCCTGTTATAGCGCGATGATTCCACTTTCAACATCCTCTGGAATCCTGGGGTTTGCAGTTTCGGGAGGGGCCAGCTGGCCCCTCCCGAAACTGCAAACCCCACGATTCCAGAGGATGTTGAAAGTGGAATTATCACACTATAACAGGCTAATGCAGAAATGGCCTTACTCAAGTAACACACAAAATTATGATAAGAGAAGCCTTCGAATTTTCAGGAAATGGTTGATAAAGGAGAGGGAAGCAATAGATGGCCTTTCCCCTTCAGTACTGGGCCTGCAGTCAGTCAAGGGACTGGAGTTGTTGTACCAATCGAATCATTGATAATCCAGCACTGAGAGAGGCAGGCCACTTCCACACTACACTCTTATAGCGCAATTATTCCACTTTCAACATCCTATGGAATACTGGAGTTTGCAGTTTAGGGAAGGGCCAGCCTGCAGTTTAGGGAGAAGCCGGCAAGACCCTCTCTAAACTGCAAACCACAGGATTCCATATGAAAGTGGAATAATCGCGCTATAAGAGCCTAGTGTGGAAATGGCCATAGATAGGCAATGTGTAGAGGAGCACCATGAGATGTGTGCCTTAGAACACTGAGCTTCCAGCCTTTTCAAACATCCCTTGCTAGCAACTTGGTCCATCAGAAGTTCTTAACAGCTCAGTCTGACCAAACTTGGAATACAGTGTCCAGTTTTGGATACCATAACTCAAGAAGCATTTTGACAAGCTGGAACCTGTCCAGAAGAAGGCAACCAGAGGCCTTGAAGAAGAAGGTAACCAGAGGCCTGGAAGCCATGTCCTATGAGGATATACTTAGAGAGCTGGGTATGTTTAGTCTGCAGAAGAGAAGGTTAAGAGGGGACATGATAGCCATGTTTAAATATTTGAAGGGATGCCACGTAGAGGAAGGAGAGGGCTTGTTTTCTGCTGCTCCAGAGACCAGGACAAGGAGCAATGGATTCAAGCTGCAGGAAAGGAGATTCCACCTGAACCCCAGGAAGAACTTCCTGACGGTCAGGGCTATCCGGCAGTGGAAGATGCTGCCTCCATGGAGTGTAGTGGAGTCTCCTTCCTTGGAGGTTTTTAAGCAGAGGCTGGATGGCCATCTGTCAGGAGTGCTTTGAGGGTGTTCCTGCATGGCAGAAGGGGGTTGGACTGGATGGCCCCTGGAGTCTCTTCCAGCTCTACATTTCTATGATTCTATGATTCTAACCAAAATGGTGGAAGGCCTGGAAACCACGAAGCCCTGTGAGGAGGAGCTGGGGATGTTTACCTTGGAAAAGAGGAGGTGAAGAGGTGATGTGACAACCATATTTAAATATTTGAAAGGATGATATATGGAAGATAGAGCAAGCCTGTTTTTGATGGGAATCAGAGTTTCGTGGGGTATTTGGGAAATTCTATGAAGGCTAAATTTTTTTGGAATTGGCCGTCTTTTAGCAGAGTAGCAGATAAGGCATGCCTCAATCCTGTGTGGCTTCCCTGAACTGAAACTGACTGAGAAAATGAAACAAGGCAGGCAGTTTCAGATTACAAACTTAGATAACTTTACTAATGGCTTTTATATTTACATATGCATTGGGGAGCCTATATAATAACTCTCTAACGAAAAGAGGAGGTAAAAGTAATTGCTTCATCCTTAACTGTCCATCTGGGGATGGAGATGTGAAGCATGGCTGAAGACAGAAGAAAAGGAAAGATGGAGAAGAGCTTGGGGGATAGAGAGGGGGAATCTTTTTATTACCCATAACTCTAGGAACTTTCCTGGGTCACACAGTGTAGTTACTTAGATACAGAAGTTATTTATGACCATGCATTTCAATAAATAGGAAGATCAGATGGGGATGTTTTAAGTAAGAAAAAAGGAAGACTTTGGCATGTGGGGAAATTCTACCCTATCTAAACCCTAATTGGTCCAATAGCAAGGGAAGGGTGGGGGGGCAGGGAGAGAATGCTGGAATTTTCCAACAGTTTTCTGCTGTTCCAGTGACTAGGGGCCTTTCCACACTACACTGTTATGGTGTTCTTATTCCACTTTCAACTTCATGTGGAATCCTGGGATCTGTAGTTTAGAGAGGGGCATTCAGAGTTCTCAGCCCGAGAGCTCGTTGGTCTAAGTAAATTGCAAAGCCTAGAATTCCATAGGATGTTGAAAGTGGAATCATCGCGGCCCCTCCCAAAACTGCAAACCCCAGGATTCCATAGGATGTTGAAAGTGGAATCATCGCGCTATAACATTTTCATGCAGAAATAGCCTAAGTTTTTATAATACAGCACACTCCTTCTCTCTCTCTCTCTCTCTCTCTCTCTCACTATGCTCAACTCATTTACTGTCAATTATTCACCCTATTTCTCAGCTCTCTAACACAGCTCTTTTCTCTTTGTCCCGCACTGGACTCCTGTTCCCACTAACTCCCTCCTGTATCGGTTAAATTTCCGTTCCTCCTCCCTACTTGGTTCATCCCTCCCTTGAGCTCTCCAGGGTCCATTTTACCGATCAATCATTTTAAACCACTCCTGGTCATTTTGGAGGCTCAGTTACCATGCCCCCCCTTCAGCCTCCATCACACCCTCCCTAAACTACAAACCCCAGGATTCCATAGGAGGTTGAAAGTGGAATAATAGCACTATAACAGTCTACTGCAGAAATGGCCTAAATCTGTCCTCAAGTGATATATATCTGTATTCCCAAGGATGGAGCCATGGAAGTTAAAGTAGGTAGCACAGATATTGTCCCAGTCACCTTTACACAGTTATTGAGGCTCACGGGCAACTGTGTTTGGCTCTGAGAGCTTATTCTGTTTGCAAAGTGTGCAAAGTTGATCCTCACATATTTGTCAGAGCAGCCAAAGTTTTTCGGTGGACATGCTGCCTAGGGGAATCTGGAAGCTGCAGTCACCAAAAGTTCTAAGTTCTACATCTCTAAGTTCTCCAAGGGCTGATTCAACCCAAAATTCCAGAGATAGTAGTAGATCTCTGAGCCCCTCAAGGTGAAAAAGAATTTGGGAAATCCAAATCAGACCAACCAGGGTAGGGGTGTTGTAAGCCCCCTAACACACCTAAAAACCATGTCCTGAGAATCCGAATTATTTTATATCAAACATAGTGAGCCATAGAGATATACTGGAAGGACAACTAGGCAGGAGAGCTCTGTTTTCTGTCATACATCCTGGGTAATCTTGTAAATGACTCACAGGCCACTTGAATGGATTTTCAGCAGCGATCGATCGACAATTACTCTCTGGGAACAAATAAACAATGCAAAATAGCCTGGAATTTGACACTTTAAGGCATGCATCTCCGGAGAGATACTGATCTTGCAGGAAACCACAAGGATGTTTGGTTGTATTTCCTCTGAACTACAAAGCTGAAAGCTATCTTAATAAAAAGATGCAACCATCTGGTTTCACAGGACATCGGTCAACAATATAGCTAGGCCCTTTTCTTTCTCCTTTTTGGAGTTTGAGAGTTTCTTTTTGGAGTTTTGGAGTTTGTAGTCCTGGGAGTTTTGGAGTGAGGAGTTCTCTCAGATCTGCAAAACCATGAAGCTGGTAAGCTCCTTGCAGCTTCTAAAGGCGTGGCTGAGATCGTTTTCTCCCAGCTGAAGACTTCTGGATTGGTACAGTATTAAATCAAACTCTTATGTCTCTCCTAATTTTCATCTCTTTCTAACTTTCTATAGTCTTGCATGCTTGTTGTAGTGTGTGAAGCTGAGTGATTGTATAAACTTTAACTTTCTATAGTCTTGTATGCTTGTTGTAGTGAGTGCAGCTGAGTGATTGTAGGGACTTTACATCTATGTCAATAAAATACTTAAATTTGAACAATTTGTGTGATTTTTGACTGGGCCTGACCCCGTAAACATTGGGTTAAAAAGATCCTAAGTACCCTGTCCTCTTTGCATGGCTAAAGCAGCACAGAGCTAATTCTCCCCCACAAGAGATGATTTTGACAGCTTTTGGGAATCCTCTTAAAGGAGCCCAAGCAAGCAGGGTAACTGTGTGTGTGTGTGGAAATCTCAGTTTCTTTTCCTGTCCATTTACCATGACCCAGGATGGAATCACACACTTTACAACTATGCCAGTCAGTGCTCAGATAGCACGGGTGTTTCTGCTGTTACTATGATTTATTTAGCAGTCATTGGTATTCAACAGAGTAGCAGACCCACCAAAAACTAGATCCTCACCTTGAGGAGATGGCAAAATAATGTTTTGCTCCAAGAATGTCTGTGCAGTTAGGTTACGTGGATTTAGACCTAGTTTCAGTGGAGGCGATGGTTACAAAAAAAGGATTAAACTATAGGATTAAAAACCGAAATTGTGCATTCTAGGTGGGCATTTCTTGTAGCTGCTTTATGATACCTTGATGTCAAAAAAGGGAAATCCAGCTGGTGCAAAGAGGAGGGGAAATGATATTTTTCACCTGCAGAAACAAAAACTGATTATTGGCAACTGCAAAAGTTGTTTAGTTTTTGCTACATGGGCAGAAACATGCAGAATGTTGGTTCTCCACTGCCATCTACAGGATAGAGTATATTAACACATGCTCAAGGTCAAGGGCAGGGTCTCCCAAAGTTTTTGGACTGCAACTCCCATCATCCATTGCCATGGATTATGCTGACTAAGGCTGGCAATGGTTGCAGTCCAACAGCACATGGAGGTCTACATGCTCCCCCAGCTTTGCTTTATGCTCTGCCCTTGTTGTTATGTGCCTTTGAATTGTTTCCAACTCTGGGCCTTATCGCACCAAGGTGTCATACCGCCACAGCGATGTGTTATTCCTGGTTCAGGATGAGTCCTATCACACAACTTCATTGCTCACCAGCTGCAATTGTGTTGCAATGCGTTTGAAATGTGCCCTTTTTCATGCAGTAAATAATCCGTTAATGACTTGCTTTCCTGCCACAATCCAGTTAGCTGTGGGAGTTGTGGTTTCCTCACCGCGCTTCCTTCCGTAGCTGATCCAGTAATGGGCATGGTATGGGTGTTCCCAAGCAGATCTCCACCCCATAACCTCCAGACCAATCATGAGGTGTAGGGCGGGGGAAAGGGCTCTGCGATGATGATATAATGGAGAAGGAAGAATGAATGACACTACTCATCCACGGATGTCGGAAGGGTGAGATAGAGGACCGTTCATAACCTGATACCATTGCTAGAATGGCTATAGTGGAATTCCAATGGAACAACGAGGTATTAAGGTATAATGTAATAAGACTCTTATAGTAACCATAAGGCAAGCTTATCATGAGGTTTTCTTGCAAGGCAGGATTTGTTCAGAGGTTTGCTGCTGCTATCCTCTAAGGCTGAGAGAGTGTGACTTGCCCGAGCCCTGGTGGCGCAGTGGTTAAATGCCGGTACTGCAAGCCACAAGGTTGTGAGTTCGATCCTGCCGGGCTCCAAGGTTGACTCAGACTTCCATCCTTTCGCAGGTCGGTAAAATGAGTACCCAGCTTGTTGGGGGCATGTATCGAAATACATGCTATTTGTAAGTTGTTCACCGCCTCGATCCATATGGAGAGGCGGGATACAAATAAATAAATAAAATAAATAAAAAAATAATCCAGCTCAGACCACTACATCACACTGGCTCTCATCTTCTGCCATTAGGCCTTTCTGCGTTTGGGGTTGGCATGGAAGTTGGCTTGGGCCAAGGCATGACTAGCCCCTCCAGGGCAAAGCCATTTACAGCCTCTAAAATTTTTCATCTCTCAACTGAGTCTCAAATTTGTTTTCAGGTGGGTAAGGTGTGTCCACACTGCACAATTATAGCGCTTTGATACCATTTCAGTTGCCATGGCTTTGCCCTATGGAATCTTGGGATCTGTATTTGGTGCGGGACTTAGAGGTCTCTAGTGCACTTCCATGAACTCTTTGGCAGTGTTTATTCTTGCTTTCTAGCAGAGGATTCGAAGTCCTTCATGAAACTACAAATCCTGGGGATTCTGTAGCACCGCACCATCACAGTGGAAGAGGTACCAGCGTGATGCAATAGTGATGTGTAGATACACTTCTGGTTACTCTCTGGGGTAGCTGGAGACACACATTACAAGATAAATATAAGGGGCTGTTTCTTGGCACTACTCAAAATTATTACAGAATAGAGGGCAGAAGCTTTACCCATGCTGGCTTGGGGATTCTGGGAGTTGTAGTCCAAAACGTAACATTTCCAGGGGCAGATGGTCTGTGATGTGCTTACAGTTTATGTTTTGGATTGCCTTGAGAGTCACAAGGCGAGTCCTTCCAGCTTGTGAGTCAGGCTGCAAACATTTCTTTTTGACTTTGACAAATCTCCGTCGTTTGCACGTACCAGTCAGGACTGATGCTGCTTAGGATGAGCAATCTTGCCTCAGGCTTCAGAGGCTGAGTAATGCTCCCATTTCTTTCCTAATAAACCCAATTAACACCTCTCCCCCTCCCCTCTCCTCTCCACCAGGCTCGGATTCAAAGCTGTACCCACACAAGCAAGGAAGCATCATCCCAAACGTTGATGGCTTAACATGACGCAGCAACAGCGGTCCTCAGTGAGGCAGAAGGGGGTTCTGTAAGACCCAAGCTGACAGCTTTGGGCTCTGCCATCTGTTTCCGTCACCGTGCTGGCTGTACGTGCGTTGTGTGTGTAGCTTCCCAGACACAGCCGGGGTAGGACAGGCGCTCGGCTTCGATTATAGCTGAGCTTTCCCCAGCTAGCTACGTGAGAGGTAAAGGCTGCAGCGCTTTCACAAGCAGATCCACCAGCTGCATGCTCCCTGTGCGCCGAGGCCAAGGGAATTAATCACTTTGACACCAGACTGCATTCTAAAAAGGATAGAGTAGATAGGGAGATGGAAAGCATGTTGGCAACAGGGGAAGAGGTGCACAGTGCACAGTGGTATAGCGTAGCCAGGACTCGGAGGGACAATGATCCAAGAAATATTAACCATGATTATTCCTATAGATCTATTTCACAGTGCGCCATGTCTCACTGAGCATAGTTCTGGTCCTACAATGATTTGGATTTTGCATAACAGTCTAGGAATCAGTGAGGTACCATTGGATAATGTGGAGCATTTCAAGCAGTCTCACTTTTTGTAACTGAGCAATTGTGACCCTCTCTGTGACAATGTCCTTCTGGTGTTTTAGAATCATAGGTGAGAATCAGCATGACAGAGTAGTCTGAGCATTGGATTATAACCTTGGAGACCAGGGTTTGGTTCTCTGCTTGGCCATGGAAACCCACTGGGTGAGCCGGGGCACCTCATACACTCTCAGCCTCAGAAAATCCCGTGATAGGGCTGCCTTAGGGTCACTGTAAGTCAGAAATGACTTGACAGATTCATCAAATAGTTTCTACAGTTTATCCTTATAGTAATGGGGATTGCAGCCTGGGCTCTGGATGCCCAGGGCCCTCTGGACTCTCGGCAGTCACAGAATCCTAGATTTGGAAGAGACCCCAACGGTCATAGAATCATAGAAATCTAGAGTTGGAAGAGACCCCAGGGGCCATCCAGTCCAACCCCTTTCTGCCATGCAGGAACACCCTCAAAGCACTCCCAACAGATGGCCATCAAGCTTCTGCTTAAAAACCTCCAAGGAAGGAGACTCCACCACACTCCATGGAGGCAGCAGCAGATTCCACTGCCGGACAGCCCTGACCGTCAGGAAGTTCTTCCTGAGGTTCAGGTGGAATCTTCTTTCCTGCAGCTTGAATCCGTTGCTCCTTGTCCTGGTCTCTGGAGCAGCAGAAAACAAACCCTCTCCTTCCTCTACATGGCATCCCTTCAAATATTTAAACATGGCTATCATGTCCCCTCTTAACCTTCTCTTCTGCAGACTAAACATACCCAGCTAAGTCTGTCCTCATAGGGCTTCAATGGCTTCTAGACCCCTCATCATTTTGGTCGCCCTCCTCTGGACTTGCTCCAGCTTGACCATGTCCTTGAATTGGGGTGCCCAGAACTGGACACAGGATTCAAGATGGGGTCTGACCAAAGCAGAGTAGAGTGGTACCAGTACCTCCCTCAATCTAGACACCATACTCCTATTGATGCAGCCGAGAATTGCATTGGCTTTCTTGGCTGCCGCATCACACTGCTGACTCATGTTCAGTTTGTGGTCTATGAAGACTCATAGGTCATCCAATCCAACCCCATTTGGCCATGCAGGAAGACACAATCAAAGCACTCACGACAGATGGCCATCCAGCCTCTCCTTTAAAACCCCCAACTTCCAGGGAGCAGCAGATTCCAGGGCTGAACTGTTCTTTCCGTCAGGAAGTTTTTTCTCATGTCTAGGTGGAATCTCTTTTCCTTTGCTAGCCCATTTGGAATTGCTCCCAGAGCACCAGTCAACACTGGAACTGCAGAGGTTTTCCCCAGGAGCACTGAATCTGTTTGTAGGTCTTGATATTTCATCATGTTTTCCCCTGTTGTCTTTGAGTCTGCTGTCTCCTAGGATAGGGATTGTAATCATCCTCAGTTTCCTGATCCACTAGGTGTTGTTTTGTGCCTTCAAGTCATTTCTGACTTGTGGGCACCCTAAAGTGAACTTAGCACAGAGAGGGTTTGCCCTTGTCATTCTCTGAGGCTGAGAGAGTGAGACCTGCCCAAGGTCCCTCATTGGGTTACCATGGCTGTGCAGGGATAATAGGCTTGCAGGTGTTTATTTATTTATTTGTATCCCGCCTCTCCATATGAATCGAGGCGGCGAACAACTTACAAATAGCATGTATTTCGAAACATTTCTATACCTGCCCCCAACAAGCTGGGTACTCATTTTACCGACCTGCGGAAGGATGGAAGGCTGAGTCAACCTTGGAGCCGGGCAAGATCGAACTCACAACCTTGTGGTTTGTGACTTGCAGTACCGGCATTTAACCCCTGCGCCACCAGGGCTCCAGTTAGTCTGCCGACTTTGCCTTTCAAACAACAGTGATTAGAAGACTCCCACAAAACTGATTGTTTTAACTCCTATTCCTTTGACCATGCAAACCTCTCTTTTGTCCTAAAACCTGTCCAATAAGTACCGAGCTTTCAGGGCATCCATTAGCCCTGTCACTTAACGTTAAAACCATTAGCTCATTCCAGACCTCATTGTCTGTTCTATGAACTCCACTGTTTACTCGGCTGGAGAGCCATTCATACCCTTGCCCTCCGTGCAGAAATCGAGGATACAAATCAAACTTTTGCAGTACAGCTTGTTGGTAGCTACTCTGCTGCCCTGATTCCCAATTATGTGCTGTCCTTAGACATGCAAGTCCAAGCCACATTGCTGCTTCTTCACTGTTCCTATAGACTGGGAAATATTAACTGCTACACCCTGAAATCTTGCTATCCAAAACTTTCTTCCCTTTTCCTTCAGTTAGCCTTGTGTGAATGTGCTGGATCTTGTGTGAGTGATTAATTCTCCTAATAACACACAATTTAGCTTACGTTTGGATCTCCAGCTGGGTCTTCCCTGCAGAAGTGTGGGTAAACATCGGTGTAAAAGATCTTGTTAGATTACGCCCCCCCGACCCCGCCGCAGGCCTTCTGTTTGTGAGCTAGTAATTCTCCACCTTTGCACGGAGGTCCTGGCATCATAGGTGGACCCCAGAGTCACCCATGTTTTGGTGCAACACTGGCCCCTGAACAACTGTCACCACCGGAACCACAACTGTGATCCCCCTGCAAAGGTCCTGAGTCTCCATTTGTAGGTCTTGATATTTCATAAATCTTTCACCAGCCTGCAATTTGTCTGCAATTCTGCAGTCTCCAGAGACTGTGGCATCAATAAACTTTTCTTCTTCTTCTTCTTCCCTTTCAACCACAGTTATGTCTGGTGCATTATATTCTCTCTCTTTTATCAATTTAAATCAAGAAGATTTTTACTTCACCAGTTTTGACAACTTTTCCAGGTCTCATGTTCTCACCAGTTCTTTGCAAAAAATCAAACAGATCTTTTTTCATGGATTGCAAGGTATCGCTACGGCCCCTTCATCAGAGTGTTTCTTACATTCTGTCTGTGGTCATTTCCACACTACACTGTTAGAGTGCTATTGTTCCACTTTCAACCTCCTGTGGAATTCCGGGCTTTGTAGTTTCCAGAGGCCAAAGAGCTTTCTGCTGAGAATTCGCCTCCCTAAACTGCAAACCCCAGGATTCCAAAGGATGTTGAAAGTAGAATAATAGCACTATAACAGTGTGGAAATGGCCTGGGTGATCAACTATTCCATCTTTTTGTTTACATATTTCTATTATTCTTCCCATTAATAATAATAATGATAATAGCAATAGCATTTATTTCTATACCGCTTATCAACTGAGTGTTATCTAAGCGGTTTACAATGTATTTTAGCTAATTGCCCCCAACAAGCTGGGTACTCATTTTACCGACCTGTGGAAGGATGGAAGGCTGAGTCAACCTTGGAGCCCGGCAGGATCGAACTCACAACCTTGTGGTTGCAGTACTGGCATTTAACCACTGCGCCACCAGGGCTCCAACTATAATAATTATTATTATTCCTATTATTATTATTGCTACTGCTTTTTATAGTTGTGGCCACCATCATAATCATCTACATTCTACCTTTTCCTCAAAACTGGGACTCAAGGCAACTTATAAAGTACAAATCAAAGCTCAATAACAACGTAAGATAAAACATACAAAACAACATATTGTTATAATACAATCAAACTATATATAAACTCAACAGCTTTCAAAGCAAATTCATTAAATAGACAAAGCATTGAAACAGTGCACTGTTAAAAGTCCCAAAGAATCAGTTCCTAAAAACCCTTTGGGTTACAAAAAGTCATCAATTATTTGTTCCATTTAAATTCAAAGTCCTGGATAGGGTAGCGACAGAAAAGTTAACTTTTTCACTTAAAAATAAGCCAATCCAGGCTTTGAAAGAGAATGGCGAGAGGTATTGAATTGGATATAAGAATGAAATAGGGGGAAGGAAAGAAAGGCTGTGAGAAAGGAGGAAGACAAAATGAGGTGGTAAAAGATAAATTGTAAATAGTTACATATAAGCTAAAAGTAATAGTATATGATTGTTATAAAATGGAGATAATGTATGGAATGGAATGTTAAACTCAGATTCAACTGGGAAAATTGATGTCTGGAAGTGGGGAGGGTTTTTTTATTGTTTTTTCATTAAAAAATGTAATAAAAAATTTTAAAAAAATTATTTATTCCATTTATATATCACTTTTCTCCTGTTGTGACACCCAAGGTGACTCACAAATCTAGAACTCAATCAGCTAAAATCCTAACAATAAAAGATAAAACACAATTTAAATTCATTATATTAAAACCTTCACATTTTTTTCTTAAATTAGAAATGTTAAAAATAGACCAGACCCCCCCCCCCGAATAAGTCAGCTCCCTGCAAGCAGTTGCTCACTAAAACTCTGAACAAAAATGTCTTTGCTGGCTCGTAGAGAGAGATAAGAGGGGGAGTAACCCAGTTTCCTGTGGAAGGGAGTTCCACAGGTTAGGAGCAGCTGCTGAGCATCCAGTAAGGAGGGAGCCATCCTAGCTTTCCTGGGAGCAGCTACCAAGATGCCTCTCTTGGGGCCTTTGATTAGCAGGGATAATGGTGTGATCTCGTATCTACTTGGGTCCCTTTTCTGAAACTCTAGCAGAGAAATAGATCTTTGGAGCAGCAATGTTCCCATGAGCTGTACCTCATTACTCTTTTTAAGAAAAGAATTATCTACTTTAGCTAAATGCTGGCATTTATACAGGTAATGCTTCCTTGTGGCATTTGACGTGGACACATTCAGTGGTTACTTCTTCCTGGTTGGATGTATTATAACCTTTCAGGGTTTTTTTTTTTTTAACTAGGAGAAAGTTTTTGCCAATTATAGAGGCACGTGTTCATTTAAAGGATATTCCCTGGGCCATGGCATTTAATGGAGGGTCAATATGGTTGGATCTTCCATGGTTTACTGGTGCAAAAAAAGACCGGAAAGATAAACATCCGTGGATCAATCAATGGTCAGAAAATCTTACTGCTTGGTATTCTAGTTTGCACTTCCCCCTTTGTGATTACTTTTAAAATCCAGGTTTTTTTTCTGCAAAAATGAGCTAATCCTGTTGTAATACAAAGTACTTTGGGGTGGCTTGCCATAAACAAGCAAATAAAGCCCATTAGGTTTACAAAATGGCAGCTGCAAAGTAGAAGTGAAACGGCTAGGCCTGGTTTGTTGGGTCAGCTGCATTTGAGACTCTTCTTAGAAGATAGGATATTAAAAGAGCTGGCAGAGGTCATTTCGGAACCGCTTGCTATGATCTTTGAGAAATCTTGGAGGACAGGAGAAGTTCCAGCAGATTGGAGGAGAGCAAATGTTATCCCCATCTTCAAGAAGGGAAAAAAGAGGACCCAAATAATTATCGCCCAGTCAGCCTGACATCAGGACCCGGAGAGATCCTGGAGCAGATCATTAAGCAGTCAGTTTCTAATCATTTAGAAAGCAACGTGGTAATCACGAGAAGTCAACATGGATTTCTCAAAAATAAGTCATGCCAGACTAATCTTAATATCTTTTTATGATAGAGTTACTAGCTTGATAGATGAAGGGAATGCTGTGGATGTGACATATCTCGATTTCAGGAAGGCCTTTGACAAAGTTCCCCATGACATTCTTGCAACGAAGCTGGTTAAATGTGGGCTGGACAGGGCTACCGTTAGTTGGATTTGTAATTGGTTGACCGACCGAACCCAAAGGGTGATCACGAATGGCTGCTTTTCATCCTGGAGAGAAGTGACTTTTGGGGGGTGCCACAGGGTTCTGTCCTGGGCCCAGTGCTGTTCAATATTTTTATCAACGACTTGGATGAAGGAATAGAGGGCATGCTCATCAAATTTGCAGATGACACCCAATTGGGAGGGGTTGCTAATGCGCCAGAGGACAGGATCAAAATTCAAAATGACCTGGATAGATTGGAGAGCTGGGCCAGGGCGAACAAAATGAAATTCAACAGAGAGAAGTGTAAGGTCCTACACTTAGGTAGAAAAAAATGGAATACAGAAATATAGGATGGGGGACACGTGGCTGGATAGCAGTACGTGTGAAAGGGATCTAGGAGTCTTCATAGACCACAAGCTGAACATGAGTCAGCAGTGTGATGCGGCAGCCAAGAAAGCCAATGCAATTCTCGGCTGCATCAATAGAAGTATGGTGTCTAGATCGAGGGAGGTACTGGTACCACTCTACTCTGCTTTGGTTAGACCCCATCTTGAATACTGTGTCCAGTTCTGGGCACCCCAATTCAAGAAGGATATTGACAAGCTGGAGCAAGTCCAGAGGAGGGCGACCAAAATGGTGAGAGGCCTGGAAGCCATGAAGCCCTATGAGGATAGACTTAGAGAGCTGGGTATGTTTAGTCTGCAGAAGAGGAGGTTAAGAGGGGACATGATAGCCATGTTTAAATATTTGAAGGGATGCCACATAGAGGAAGGAGGGGGATTGTTTTGTGCTGCTCCAGAGACCAGGACAAGGAGCAATGGATTCAAGCTGCAGGAAAGGAGATTCCACCTGAACCTCAGGAAGAACTTCCTGACAGTCAGGGCTGTCCGGCAGTGGAATCTGCTGCCTCCATGGAGTGTGGTGGAGTCTCCTTCCTTGGAGGTTTTTAAGCAGAGGCTGGATGGTCATCTGTCAGGAGTGCTTTGAGGATGTTCCTGCATGGCAGGTGGTTGGACTGGATGGCCCCTGGGGTCTCTTCTAACTCTACATTTCTATGATTCTATGATTCTATAAGACTGTAGGGCTATGAGGCCCGTACTTCAGAAACTATCACGGTACTGCTTGAGTGCATTCTCAGGAAATCTCTTCTTGGCATCACTGTCAGATTTGCATGTTATCACTGCAAGACCAAACTTGCTCACTGCTGCCTTCTTATAACGGCATCCTGAGAAGGTGGGCCTGGCAACCACTCACTGGCCAAGAAAAGGAACTTGCTCATAGTTCGCTTAAGACACACTCTGCCTACACACAACAGCCTTGAAACCGTTGGCTAGTGAAGTGTAGGCCTTGCTCAAGCAGAAGTGAGTAATTGACTCCTACGGCTTCTCCTGCAGAATGGACCACTTAAGAAGCTCTGCAGCCCCTTTGATACAGAAATTGCTGCCTCGCAAAGAATTCGTAGAGCCCTGTGGAGACAGGACCTAGAAGCTTGAAAAACCACTGCACAACTAGTTGTACTTTCTCAGATTGCTTAAGTGTGGTCCTTGGGCCAGGCGATTGCTCTGCAAATTACGTACACACTTAAGAGCTCTCTTTCTCACACTTTGTACTTGGTGGCCGGAGAGCAACTAGAGTGCAAGCCTCTGGCCATTAGTTGCATGATGGCAGGGTCCCGTATCGCTGTGCTGGTCTAGCTTCCTTGATTGTGAGCATGTGGGAGCCATTCCCTGCTCCCCAGATCAGTTATTGTCTGGTTTGAGAATGAACAGCGAAAGGCCTCCACAGGCTTAAGACAGACCAAGTGCCACCCCTGCGTACAATCGCTAATCATGTCCCGAGAGGGCAAGGAAACCCTTTCAGGGCATAAAGCTTTTGAAAAGTGTCACCAGAGTGGCCTTTGTCTACCACTCCTGTATTGAAAACCACAAGACTATATAACAATTTAAGTAGTTTCACAACAGACACATCTCTATAACGTATGACTCGAACAACCTTGCTGAAGGCAAGGTGTTAAGTGTCTCCTCCCGACAGTGGTCACGCCATCTGGAAACTGCTGCCTTAAACAACATGGATGTGCTAACAAGTAATCTAAATCCCATCATTAGCCCCAACAATGTGTAGATCCACAGAGGAAATAAAACCTACCTTAATGCTGATTTACCAAGCTGTCACTGATGAAGCCAGTGATACCCAATTGTGATTCAAGTGGACTTCAGGCAAGAGATTTACTGAATGTTTGGTGGGCAAGACCTCAACCTCCCTGGCCCAGTGACCATTTTCACTGCCAATACACACTTGGGCACTTTCCCATTTTCCGCTTAAGAAAGGAGGCCTGTTAAAAGATCCTAACCGCATCACCCTGTGAAAGGGCATCCATGCAAACCTTCTCCAGGTAAGGAACTCTGAAGTTCTGCTCTGATACACTCTTGAATCCTTATAAAATAAAGCAGATCTCAAGCAAAAGGCTGGTCTGTTGCAAGTGAAGTTGGCACACTTTGTACAAATCTTTTACAGAAGAGAGGGCTGTACACAGCAAAAAGTACTGTCCACACTTGAAAGGTACACTTCATGTATTCTCCTAACTCAGTATTTTCTCAGTATTCGTCTGAATTTTCCCCCTGAAGTTACATATTGTGAACCTGAAGGCACTTGTGCCATGTTTGAGAAGGACATGATGCAACTTATTAAGATACTGCTCCACTCATTTAAGATCTCTCAGTACACTCCAAGTCTTATTAACGCTTTTAAATTAATAGTGAGTTACAAAACTGAACAGGAAGTAGGAGCACCTACTTCAGGATGCCAGTGAGTGAGTACTATTCAATAAGCCACACTTTAGAAACCACCGAGTCTGTTTTTCTTTATTAAAGCCAGTCAACTCTCAGTTTTCTCCTTCAGTGATTCTACCAAGATTGTAATCCCCAATTTTAGATAAAGGTGAAGCTTAACAACAACACAGAACAGATGAGCTTTACACACACACACACACAGCTTCTATAGGTCAGATTCGGTTCCTAAATTGCAGTAACTACACCTATGCTTTTATCACCCCATCAAAGAGGCATGCAGTACTATATGGGAGGAACACGCAAAGAGGACTACTGCTATAAGGCATGCATCATGGACAATAGAGCAGGAAATCATGCATGGAAGGGCCACTAAGCTAGATCTTCAGTCATACAAGAAGTTTTGGATGTAAAGTAGCTTCCACTCAGCTGAACTACTGGCAGAGGGGTGCTTAATAAAGGGCTGGGCTGTGCTTAGTTCTCAACACACCACTTGCTTTTTTTTTTGTCTACCTAGCCAGCTTCTCTATCACAAAGCACTGAATAGCCTAGTGAGGGAAACCCAATGAAACTTTTTTATTCAAGAGAACCTTAGAATTTGTACTTTGTGGCCTTGTGCCCACGTCCAGACTGAAAGGCCTCTATCTATCCTTGCAAAATACAGAATATGCCATTTCTGTGAAACGGCGCCTTAAATCTTGCTTGGATCTTATTTTTCACACTAGACAGAAGGTAAAGTAGAGCAGCAATTACATTACGTCATTTTTCAAAAAATACAGGCAACTGATCTGAGTTGCTCATTGACACCCACATTTCAACCCTACTAATTTTCTAGTCATAAGGCGAACCCCTATATACATACATTCATCCAGCCATTTCTTGAAGCCATAGAAGTAGATTTTGCAGAAGAAAGAATAGGGTCAGGATTCATTCAAGCTCAAGAGGAAGCCCATCACTTTTCCCCACGGCCAAGTAAAGGTGGCAGCTCATGCAATTTACTTGCAGAAGCTGACTACCTGCTTGGCATGGGTTGTTCAACAAGTGATTGCAGTCAGCATGAAGTGAGACCAGATGCAGATAGAGACAGTAAGTTCAAATATACATGTTAGATATTAACGATCTGCTTTGCAGATGTCATTGCAGAGAGAGCATTTAGGAAAAAAAATCATGGGAAACACTGTCCCCGATAATTAAGACACCCTTAGTGCAACATATGGAGGTCACTGCCCCCGATACAACACTGTGGTAGGCAAAAACTACCTTGTTCTTTAACATTATGGGAGACACTGCCCCCGATAATGTGACCCAAGTTCTCATGATACATTGTAGTGCTGGAACTTCTGCACGGTAGCTGCTGTTTAAAGCACAGTGCAACACAAGCCTGCAACGGACTGCATCAGTGTCAACGGAACCTAAAGAGACAAGCTTGGTGAGCAAACTGAGTGGCTAAGTCTACTATTGTCACCAAGCTGTCTTGCTTTGTCTGATCTAGAGTCACACCAGATATCCAGTAAAGCAGGAGAACCCCTTAACCCACAGCCAAGACAACGGTGAAGGCTCTCCTCAAGTGCTGGATAGAAGACCCATCAATCAGCCTACATTCTGCAATCTTTGAGTGGAAAAAGGGCCAAGGAGTTAACACTTCTTGGGTTCCTTACTTCAAATGAGGTGGCAAAAAAACCTCTTTATCCCAAATCAGCTTCTCAGTTATGCTGCTGTTGCAGCCCATTGCAAGCTTGATGGCAAAAGTTCCAGTGATCATGGTTGGATTGTATTAGCAGATGCTGCTTTTTATAAAAAACGACAGTATAACTGTCATAATTATGGAAGTCACTGCTTCCGATAATTATCTTCTGCAGAAAACAAATACAATTTATAGTGAACACTGTCACTGATAAATAAATAACTAATAAATACCTCAATAACAAGTCCTGGGCAGGATAAGCCTCCCAGACAATGTTCCAAGTTAGACTAAGAGACTGTGTATCCCCTGAAAAAGGCCTCAGAATAAGGGGTTAAGTCAACTAGAATCTGGCTGTACCTGAAAGGAGGCACAGTGACTACCTTTAGGTTTCTCAGGTCACACCAGAGGACCACTCAAGGGTCTTTGGCTTGGCCTTACTGAGTAAGGAAAGGAGCAGTCACAGCAGGAGAAATCCACCCAGAACTCTCTCCCTTTCTCTTGGGGAGGCAGAAGGTCCCAATATTTGAACATGCTAGACTGGGTAGGCTGTACCTCGGTGACCAAAGGGAGTCAGGGAGTGGAAGAAGTTTCCCTACCCAGGAAAAAAAGGAGGTTCTTTCTAACAGTAGGTGATTCAGGCTTGCCTTCTGCCTTCACAAGTGACACTGTGACTCCAGTGTGTGATTTTTTACCTTCACTCTAGCAGGATTGGAGGCCGATTTGAGTTCTGGCTGCTTGCATGCTCCCATTTCAGTGGGGCCATGATTTGCTCAATTTTAAAAATAAATCCTTTTCTTGACTTTTGGGTTGGGAGAGGACATTCAGAAGGACATCTACATACATCTAAGTTCACCACAGGACAACGGTGACTTGCTTAGAATTGCTCTAACATTTTAACCTCTGGAGGGTTTGGGGGCTTTGTCCTGTGCTACTGGGTGGGGGGAAAGGGGGTTCCTGTACCTCAGAATTAAGTGCGCTACATTTTAGATCTCATTGTCTATGTCCCAGATGTCCCCAGAAAGGGCATTTGCAGCACCCTGGATTGTCCAAGTTGCCAGGGCCATCTGAGTCTTGAAGAGGGTTTCATTGAAAGCACTTGGGTTGCTCCTTCGGAGGCTGAGGTGGTCCACCAAGGCTTGGAGAGTGTGGGAGCCAGAGCCAAAGAAGATGTGTCGGAAGGGAGTGTCCTTCGGAGAGACGTAGGGGGAGAGAAAGTGGTATTCCACCTTGAGAGAAGAGAGACACAGCTGAAAACAGTTCCACCAAGAGGCAAAAAAACCCAGTCAGAATACACAGACTTCAACTGAAGGAATCATCTTGATAAATTCCTCCAGATGATCCCAGGAATCCACAGAAGCAGGCAACACCGCAAAGCCTTTTCAAGACAGATCAGTGGACTTAGGAGGGAGGGGAGAGATTTTCTTTGCACAATCTAGATTTCTTGGAGATTGTGACTTTGGTTATAAAGTTGCAGCCTTCAAGAATCTAGCTTGTGAAAAGAAAGCATTCTAAATTTGATCTTGGAGTATAAATACCGTAGTATGGAAGAAGTCACAGGAGTACTGCTGTACTGTTTTATAAACGATACAGCTGTAAACTCAAATGGCTATTATATACTAATTCAAGATCTAATTTAGAGTCCTTTCTACAGTTGCCTCGGCCATTTAGCTGAGGGAGTGGCAACTGGATAAAAAGGGCTCAACTGTGGCAATCTCCTTCTGGAGACAATTCCATAAGGAGGAGTGTTTGGTGGCTATGGCACTATTATTTTAAACACTGGATGACTATTTCATTTCTGTTACATCCCCTGAACGTGTTAGCTACCCACTCAAGTCTCAGTTCTATTACCTGGAACATACAGACTGATTACATTACAAGAAGACACTCTTGATCAAGCACCCTCTCTCATGCTTGATTTCACTTGAATATGCCACAGGATTCAGGCCAGAAACCTTTCCATCACTAAAGAGTCTCCTTCTCCATAATCTTAAAAAGCTGCCTTACAGCTTCCTGCTGGGGATGCTTTAACTGGATATCTGGCATTGAGCAAGAGGTTGACTCACAAGGGGCCTTCCAACTCTATGATTCTTAGAACCAGAATGACTTTAAGCCAGTTCTGTTGTGGCCAGCTCACAACAGAAGCAAAGGCTGGCCCCTTCATGACCACTGGATGTTAGCTTTCAGTTTCTCCCCTGAAGTAAAACTCTTTGGGGAGACATTTGCACTCAGGTTATCTTTAGATACTGAGTGTGTATTTGTGCTCCACGTTGAAGTATGCTTCTTTATCACTATGGAGATTATCTCAGAGACTCTGGCCTTCTACCAATGCTAACTGGTTGGAAGAATCAATTAGGTTCCCTGTGTTTTATGTTTATGTTATTTGGAGACTGTGACTTAGACTTGATGGGACACTATTAGCAAACACACATTTCAGTGCTGTTTGATCTTGCCTTAGCAACTTCATTTATTTGCATCAATTCAGGCTGAATTCCCCTTGAATCTCATTTTAGATAGAGAGATGCTACACAGTTTTACTCAGCAAAGATGAATTTTTTTTCCCTCTCTGTGTGTGCATGCATGTTTATACATGTGTGTTGGGAAAGAAAAATGAGGACTTACTTTCATAATTCGGTCATTCAAATCACGGCAAGCCACTCTGTCAGTGAGGTCAGTGTTTTTGATATCATGGGTGAGGGCAGCTGTAGCTCGACTGAAATCTCCACGGGCCACAAACAGCCACTGCAGGCCTAGGCCCATACTCTATCAGAGAGAAAGAACAGCAATTCAGCATGCATAGGATGAGGTCTGACCAGTAAGCCAGGAAAAATGAATCTTGACACCAAACCATAAGAATGGGCTGAAGAGCTAAGCCTGAGATGCACCATTGGCTCAACTGTAACAGTTATTCAGCCTTTACATGTTTTGCCTGAAGAGCCAGAAGATAAATACCCAACCTGACTCCTAGTTTTGAGAAAATTGCAAGGAATAAATCAATAAGCAATAACAATAAAGCTGCACCACGGAAGAAGGCAAGAACAGAGTCTTCAAATCAGTACTACTGGTAAATTACAGGATATCATCCACTCTTCAGGACATGAATGGGCAAACTCGTGCCTCATCAGATGATGTTGGGTGGCATCTTCCGTCATTTCTTACCACTGGCTATTTTGACTAGGACTGATGGGAGTTGCAGTCCAAAGCTGAAGCAATACAAGTTAGTAGCCAGACTGTTACGGATGACAAAAATGGAAAGTAACACCATTAGCAGGCCTGTGGAGATTCCTTAAAGATATCAGATTCTTCTAACTGCTAAAGGATAGAGTATGATATGCAATTGTGCAGATTCAAGAATTCTGCTATAAAGATAAATCTGGGAGTGGAAAAAGAGCTTTCTTTTTGGAGACTCACAAGAGTACACAGTAAAGCAATGATTTTTGTGGTTGAAACCAGATTACAAATCAGCGCTAAATGTACAGGAAGGTAAGGTTACAATCCAGTAGGAAAAATTAGTAGGTTACTCTGGTTACAAGACTCCTGTTCTAGGTCTGCTGGATCCCTGATGGGAAGCCTTCCTGCCTGTATCCAAGGATAGACTGGAACACTTTCTGCTGAACCCCATTTGCTAGGGAACATGTCTTCTTGGGAAAATTAACTTCCCCTTCCCCATGCCAGAGATGTTTGCAAAACAGAACAATGCAGAGCTGTTACAAAACTAAATCCTTTAAAGCAAAGCTCAAGTGACAGCAGGACGCTCTTCCTGCCCTCATATTGTTAGTCAGCTTGCATTACCATTAGTTCTTTCCGGTACTGGATGAGTTTTTTTACAAGCTCAAGCACTTTAGCATCATAGCTGCTGTATTCCAGGTACAGTTCATGATCGTGTGTCATCCTGAGGGCCATCCGGCCTGCTATTTCAGCAGCTGTACGCATCACAGTGTCCAGCTGGCTAGGAAAGGATGTAAAGAAGCTGCGCAGGTTGTCCAGGTTATCATCTTCTGTTCCCAGATATGGATACGAATTTGGACCCTGTGAGAGTGAAGCAGATCTATAAAAATCCCAGATACAGTGGGGGCAGTTCACACACACTGCATCCACTTCTTAATGGGAAGACTACATTTCACATTCCTTTTTAATTAATTATTATTTTTATTAAATAATAAAAAGAAATAACACACGGGACAACCAAGTAAGAATACACACAATAACTACATGAAACAGAACTACCGTATTTACTGGCATATAAGACACACTTTCCTCCCAAAAAATGCCCTCTGAAAATATGGTGCAGCTTATACACCAGCTAAAAAATATAGGGAAGGGAGACGGAGTGAAAGGCATTCTCCCCACCCAGGCAAAACAAGAACGGAGGGAGTAGTGGAAGCCTTGATCTATCGGAACATAGATAGAAGTTTCTACGGTTTCTTCTCACCTTCCCCTCCTCTCCTGTGCATTTTGACTCTGCCAGGAGTTTCTGCCCAAGCAAACAGGAAGAGAGGGGTGGTGCTACAGCACGGTTTTCCTTCTCCTCCTCTCCTGGTGCAGCACGCCTTTCCTTCCCCTCCTCTCCTGTGCATTTTGCTCGCCAGACAACTATAAAATTTTTCCCCCAAAAATACCCCTTGAAACATGGGGTGCATCTTATATGCCAGTGTGTCTAATACGCTGGCAAATACAGTACGCAAAAGAACACAAACTATTAAATAACCTACACAATAAACAAAAAGGAAAGTAAGACTACAAACCTCAGACTAAACTATTGAAAAATGCTAAATTACATATGACTAAAAAAAAATTATTCCCACCCCTGCTGCAAACATTGAACAGTAATCTAACAGCAACAACTAATCGCTTAATCATACACTAAATTTAAGGTACGCACTTGTTGCTTATTAATTATTTTAATAATAAATCTTAACTTATAACGTGGTAATAAATCTAAGTGCATTATTAATAATTCTATCATACTTATCAAAAATCAAATTTTAAAACTTGAGTTTATACAGTTCACATTCCTGACAGGTAAATAATTCTTAAGAGAATAATGACAGACTGCCATGATTATCCATTAGAAAACAAAACAAAACAAAAACAAAACAGCGCAATCCCTCGATCAGGAGGACTATTGTCTTTACACAGCAATGACAAAGTTTTCAAAGAAAAGCAGGAGAGAGAGTAAAAAACAGAGTATGGTGCTCAAACTCCTAGGGCCTTTCCACACTACACTGTTATAATGCTATTATAGTGCCATTAGGTAGTTTACTGAGGCCAAAGAGGTTGCTGGCTGAGAATTCTCAATGCCAATTCTCAAACTACAAACCCCAGGATTTCACAGGATGTTCAAAGTGAAGTAATAGCACTACAACAGTGTAGTGCAGAAAGGCCCCTAGTCTGCTACTTGTAATTTTAAGTGCAGTAAAGAACTTACATTATAGAAGCTGAATGAAATGGCTGGGATTCCAGAATATGTTAGGAAAGGAAACCCTGCGTCACCTGTATCAAATAAGACCCTGTAGAAAAAAATGAATTTCAGCCATTAGTCAGAAACAAGTGTTTCAGCAGAACCCCAAACACGCAAACATAAATCCATGCTGAATACAAATTAGGAAGGGCAAAAGCTATTATTATGCCTGAATAACTACACAACGACAGTACTACCTTACATCTTTTGTTCCTAAAAAAAAGAAAAACATTGTTCTAGCTGGCAAGGTGGCAGAGACATGCTTCAACACACATAAACTATGCCTGGACCATCTCTGACATTGAAAATGGTCAAGTCTTTCCCCATGGGTAGAATTCATGGCTACATATCACTCCCAGAAACAAGCACAAGAAGACATCCTGTGGGTTTTTGTCACAACATGTTGTGAAAAAGTTCCCAAGCTGTTCTAGAATATCTGTCATCTTTGGCAGGAGATAGGATCCACAACATGGTAGCAGAGCTCAAATTTTGCCCATGGCAAGACCCATTTCCTGCCTCCTCCACTCAGAAGATCCCAGTCCCATTGCTGAGAACGGTACCAGTCACAGAAGACAGTAACATGCTAGGAAGACCAATGCTCTGACTCTCTCTAAGTCACCAACATCTTTCAGAGCTCAGATTTAAAGATGGGATATCTCATACCTACCAACCAAGAAAAACAGTTTCAAGTCTGATATAGCCCATCTTTGCCTTCAAGGATAGGCAGGTAGTAACTCAGCCATTACCAGAACAGCTTCTTGGTAGGCAGTAAAGAGGGCTTCTTTCTCAGAAAACATGCCATAGTTGGGGGGCAATCACGATTAGTCTACGCCTGCCCAGTGCAGAGGAAGCACAGCAGCTTCTGCAATTAGAATCCATCTGCAACCAGTATCCCAACAGTAAACGGAAGAAATTCCACTACTTACTCTTTGTTAGCCAGGTTGTCCTGAAGATTGCCCGACTGCACCCTGAACTACAAGAGAAAAATAAGTACGTGAATCTATCTTACATCACCTGTCCCACGCTGCATGAGCTGAGTTGTACGTTGGGAGTCACCCTTGACTGTTTGACTGTGTGTGTGTGTGTGTGTGTGTGTGTGTTTTAAGGCTTGTGTGGGGGCTTCGTTTTGACTGTGTGTTCTTCCTGAACACATGGTCTAAGAGCGTGGGGCTTCTCCAAAGTCACTGATGTGCTAAGCTGCCTTGGTTTTTTGCAATCGGTCTCTGAAGGCGAGTGGTGTGCAGTTGTATCAGTACGAGTTATTACAGTCTGAAAGGGGTTAAAAAAAATAACTGCATAGATGGAGGAAGAAGGTTCTGTCTACATTTAGGCCACAAAAACCAAATGCACAGGTACAGAAGAAAGGCAGCATACAAAAATAATAAATAAAATAAATAAAAATAATTTAGAAATGGAGGTATTTGGCTCAGCAGGATTACCAGTGTAAAGGATCTTGGGATTATTGTTGATTACAAATTGAGTACGAGCCAGCAATGTAATGCTGCAGCAAAAGAAGATGGATGCTACCTTAGCCTACGTTAATATTTTGTTTGTTTGTTTGTATCCCGCCTCTCCACATGGATCGAAGCAGCGAACAACTTAGAAATAGCATGTATTTCGACACAGTTTTCTGTACATGCCCCCAACAAGCTGGGTACTCATTTTACCGATCTACAGAAGGATGGAAGGCTGAGTCAACCTTGGAGCCTGGCAGGATCGAACTCATAACCTTGTGGCTTGCAGTACTGGCATTTAACCACTGCGCCACCAGGGCATAGTTTCCAAATCGAGGAAAGTAACACTCCTACTATATGCTGTACTGGTCAGTTCTCATCTGGAATCCTGCACTCAGATCTAGACACCTCATTTTAAGACTGATATAGACAACCTGGAGCAAGTCCAGAGAAGGCCAGCAAGGATGGTAAGAGATATGGAGAACAAAACAAATGTGGAGAAGTTGAAGGAGTTGGACATGCTTGGTGAAGAGAAGATTAAGCCCCCTTGGCTTGTTCTATGGTGCCTCAGAGGGTAGAACTAGGTCTCATGTTTTTTAATTACAGGAAGGTAGACTTTGATTGAACGTTAGTAAGGAATTCTTGATAGTCAGAAAGGTTTGATAATGGAACCAATTGCCTAGAGTGGTGCTGGGGACTCCTCTGGGTATCTTCAAAAATAGGCTGGATGACCACCTGCTGGGGACGGTCTAGCTGGAGATGCTGCATTTGAGCAGGAGGCTGGATCTGATGCCCACAGGGACTGTTCCAGCTCTATAATTCTAAAAACATGCTCCTTGTATGGATGCTTGTGTAATGCTATTCTCTCAAAGGAACATCTCTACTTATTATTATTATTATTATTATTTTTGGCTATCATAATGCCTAAGTAATACTCAGTACAGACGCCCAAAGCACTGAAGAGCGGTACTACCCCGTGCAGAGAAGGCATCAAGTGTGCTATACAGTCCCTTCTGCGTTACTGTAGAGCAAGCCATGCAAAAAAGAAAATACCATTGCTCATCTCCATTTCACCTGTCTAGATCTGATCTCAGAAGTTTGTGAAGGGATCATACTCACCCCTTTGACTGCTTCATCCAACAGCCTTTTCAGCATGGGACTGGCAGAGAACTTGAAGTCCTGTGATCCTGTAGAGTAAGATTCAAAAATATCAGTTCAAGTGATTCCGAAGTCAGAGTAAATCAGCAGAAAAAAAGGAGACTGGTCTCCACATGCTTATGGATGGTCCAAGTTTTGGTCTGTTTGTAAATTAACTGGCCTTTTTCAGAGGCTACATTAAAAATAAGTGCGAATATCATTTACAATCTTACAACATGGAACCACACACATACATAAGGGGTGCAGTGATTAGATGCTGGTACTGCAGCCACAAGGTTGTGAGTTCGATCCTGCCAGGCTACAGGCTGACTCAGCCTTCCATCCTTCCGCAGGTCAGTAAAATGAACACCCAGCTTGTTGAGGGCAACTAGCTAAAATATATGTAAACCGCTTAGAGAGCGCTTAGCTGATAAGTGGTATATAAATACATATGCTATTCCTATATAAAACTATATGACACTTCCAAATTCACATAAAACAACAGCAACAAAAAATTGCACTTGTCTTCTTTATTGCTTATCAGTTTAGTTCACAAAGAATACAGCAGCAACTCAGAATTTGCTGTAGACTGGATTCATGGTATGTATACAATTTGTTATATGAACTGTATACTTCATTATGTGAATTTGGAAGTATTATATTTTATATGTGTGTGTTGTTCCTTGTTATAAGATTGTAAATTGCCAGACAGCCAAACAGAGAGATACAGTGTTTATTTTTAATACAGCCCGTGAGGAAGGCCAATTATAATTGGGCTTTTTGAAGAATAAACCTGGACCATTCTTAGACATGTGGAACTCAGTCTCCTTTTTAATGCTGATTTACTGTTGGGCTTTCCAGTACCTATTCCTGCTTCTGAAGTCAGAGTAGCCATACAATGAAGGTGCACTGAATTACAGGCCAAAGATGTGATTTCTAGAAGCTACCACAACTTGAGAATTCAAAATCCAAGAATCTACAATCTCAACCAAACCTCCAAGCATCACTTTTACTCCTTGCATAGTGAGTTTGGCCTCTGCCACTAGGCAGATGGGCTTTGGAGCCCTTATTAGCATTGTGGCCAAACATAACATCTAACCAATGACAAGAAAGAGTCAATTTCTGATTATGACCTTGTGTGATCATCTTTTTTTCCTTCCCTGCATTAGCTTGGCAGTCTGAAGCAAGGAAGAGACAGAAAGATTGAGAATGGGCTGTGTGTGTGAATTTTTCTGTTGCTACAGCCCACTCCTGCCCCTCCCATGAGAAGTATCCAAGTAGATCTCTCATGATAGGGGCAGGAGTGGGCTATAATTGTGCTCTCTGAATTTATTTGGTTGCTTCTACATTATATAGTCCTGCAAATCCATTCCTATCAGCCTTGGAGGGGTTCTGGGTCCCTACCTGTAAGCTTTGGCATTTGATTACCAGCTGGGGATGGTATGGGTAGAATTTGTTGCTTAGGAGCCAACTTCAACCGGTGGCTGTGATGGATGCTGAACTCCATCAGCAAAAGGGCTGCAAAGCTTCTCTGCTGCCTACCTCATTTACCATCGGTCTGCTTCATCATTTACCACCCACAAAGCTTATCCTATAGCAGTAATGTGTAAGTCTTTGGTACCAGTGAACTCTTGGGGAGGCCTAAAGTGGATCTTTTAATGTTCATGCCCTTTCCATTCTGAATTCACACTGCAGTGAGAATTTAATGACAGGAAAGGGATTCCTGCTGGGGTTTTTTAAAAATTAGCACTGGGGATCTTTTTGTACATTTATGCAAGCATTCAACGTTTTACCTTAGCAGACTATAAAACATCTCTCTTTTATTTTCTCAGTCTATGCCAATTAGGTTTATAGCATTTACATGTACAGGAAAGCTTCCTCAAACAGAGCTATTAACAACTATTACCTGTAACAGCAGAATCCAGGTTGATGTAAGCAAATGCCTTCAAATGGAGGGAGGCAGCATAGCCCTGAAGATGGTGAAAAAAACAGTGGCAATTAGCTCCTCCCCATAATCTGGTAATTGAATCAATCCTCATCTTACAGTCACAATTCTAAACCAGCTTGTGACGTCCTTATGCCCCAAAAAGCTGCTTCACACTTTCTGGCAGCACAAAACAAATACCTCCAGCCATTCTGTAGCACCAACAGCTCCAAAGTCGCCGGCACTCCAGCTAGCAAACACGATACTTCGACGAGGTTTGTATCCATCTGAGGAGATGAGAGGGGTCAGTTGCTACATCCAACTCTGCGTGCATGCCATGCCTCAGGATGATCTTTTTAGATACTCTTATGCCAAGGTCTCCTTACCTATTTTCACCATCTCAGAGAGTATACGGGCAAGTTCCAGCAAGAGGGCAGTCCCTACACCAGCCTTTGCTGCTCCAGGACCCCACGAATCACGCTGGGCTCCAATCACAACATATCGATCTGTAAGACAAAGGTCAGTTATCAGCTTGGGCTGATTCATTTCTCCATCATTCTGGGAATGGGTTGTAAGGTTGCCTGCTAGGCACAGATGATCGTCATTAAGTTCAGCCTGATGACACCAGACTTTTAAGTCCCATGCAGAGATGGGAAAGAAATCCACAATGACTCAGCCTGCTTATGACTGTACCTAACATGTGGTCGTCTGGCAAACAGTTAACAAAAGAGGACAAGCTGTTTTCAGTTTCCCACCTCTGAGAAGAAACAATGACAATAAATGGTTCGTCTCCTTTTCCATCATCACCCCAATTATACAGTAGTAAGTCTCCACAAAGAAGTTCTGTGGCTATGTTTGAAAAAAAAAGTACAAATAAGTTCTAGTCAATGGACAAAGTGCACACATTGTGATGGGTGTGCACCAAAATTGTACACCAGTTTCCATGAAGAAAAAAACAAGCCTAGCAGACTTGTGTGGGGGTCCAGTTTCAACTAACTCATCAGCTTACATCCTTTGCTGTTGTGCGTCTTTCAAGTTACTCTAAGCAAACCTATCATAGGGTTTTCTGGGGGCAGAGAGTTTGTGACACACCCAAGGTCACCCAGCAGTTCTCCACTGCCTAGCAGAGAACTAAATCCTGGTTTCCAGTGTAGCAATCTAACACTGAAACCACTATAACAAACTGACCAGAATCATCTGTGTACTAGTAACTTCTCCAATCAGATTACTTCAGTGAACATTACATGAGGCTGCCCTTCCAAGAAGACATTGAGGCAGCAGCTGATTGTGTATGTAGCAGCTAGATTGCTGAAAGGAACACCTTACAGAAATCCAAAAATACCAGTCCTTAAAGGAATTGCACTGGCTGCCAATTTATGTGTCCAATCTGTATTCAAAGTTCTGGTGAACACACTTAAAATGTCAGTAAAACCTGGGTCCTCAAAAGAACAGCTTTCCCTGTATGAGACCATCTGGAGGACCCTCTTTTGTATCCCACTGGCAGGAGTAATCCAATATATGGAGACATAGGAGGCCTCTCTGCTGTAGCACACCAGCCATGGAAAGTCCTTCCTTTTAGAAGCTCAACTGGGGCCAATTTTTAGCACCAAGTCAAAACACTGTTCTTTATCAAAACCTCTGAGGTTTAAGGATCTTGGCTTGAAACTGTTTAAGTACGTGAGCTTTAAAGTATTGACATCATTTTATGCTTTAGTTGCTCTTACTGTTTTATATGTTACCTTGGCATCTGACACACAGGATGGGAGAAATTCCACAAAAGCTGAACTGTCATAGATTTTTGCATCCCTATTCCCATCATCTCTAGTCAGTTTAGCCAAAGGTCAGGAATTTAGGCCCACAGCATCTTTACCAAAACTTGGATAGAGTATATAATACAGTACATGTAAGCAACTTATAGCCATCCAGTAGATGCAACTCTCATCAGCTACAGTCCACCAAAATCTGGAAGGCCACATATTCCCAATTCCTATTGTTGTTTTTGTGTACCCTTGCATCATTTTCAACTTACAGCGACTCTAAGGGGAACCTCTCATGGGGTTTTCTTGGCAAAATTTGCTCAGGACAAAATTTGCCTTTGCCTTCTTCCTCTGAAGCTGGGAGAGTGTGACTTTCCCAATGACTTTGGATTTCCATGGCTGAGCAGGGATTTGAATCTTGATCTCCAGAATCATAGTCCTCAAACCACTACACTATGCTAGCTCTCTTATTAACCTCTATTGTACTGGTGATTAATTCAATCCAAGCTGCCTCAGGTGGGAAAAACCAAACTGCACTGCCTGAATCCATTTCATTATTCCCTAGCTAACAACTTCTTCTGTAAAGAGGGTCAAATTTTTATTTTACCAGCCTGCTTCAGAGCAGTCACTTTGCAATCAATCACTCTCAATATCTCAGTTTGGAAAGTGCACTGCTGCTTCCTGTTGGACATTATACTTCTATGGAGTTAGCAAGCTGTCACATTACTGAAATCTTTAAGTTACCCGTGGAAGGCACAGAGATATACTAAAAATCTATCCTTCCATTCACCTTATGCATGTATTTAGTACAGTTGGATAACTGAACAAGTTTAATGTGGCCTGCCTGACGACTGCTTGTGGAGCACCTGAAACAAAAGCAAAAGCAGATGCCTACAATTCCAATCACAATCATGACTTACTTTCTGCTGGTCTAACTCACTCAAAAATGTCTGTGCAGTAGAAATGCTGGTTGTGTGATCTGCCAATTGCTTAGCCTGCAGTACCGTATTTGCTGGCATACTAGATGCACCGGTGCATAGGATGCACCCCACTTTCAAGGAACATTTTTAAGGAAAAAAATTTTTTTTAGTTCCCTGGTGAGGGGAATGAAAGGAGTGCTTTACCAGGAGAGGAAGGGAATGAAGTATTGCACCAGGAGAGGAAGGGAATAAGAAGAATGCTGCACCAGGAGAGGAGAAGAGTGAAAAGAATGCTGAACCAGTTTTTCTTGGGCCCTAGGAGAGTCAAAATGTGCAGGAGAGCAGGAGGAGATAAGGATTCTAATACTCCTTCCCTTCCTGTTTGCTTGGGTAAGGAGAAGTTTGGCTCCTGGTTCACTCCCTATGTTTTTAGCATTACTGTATTTGCTGGTGTATAAGACTCACCGTATTTTCAAAGGGTATTTTTCAAGAAAAAAAGTGTGTCTTATACGGCAGCAAATACCGTGTCAGATTTCAGATTATCCCCACCTGCGTGGTCCAAGTGTTTACCTGGTTCCTCCAAGCCTTTGACCACACCAAAGATGTTCAGGATTTTTTTCTCCACAAACTCATTCGTGACTTGGAGCTTCACAGTTCTTCCACTTTCGACTGACCCATACCTGTAGATAACTGCCAGGTTGCCTTTCCATAGTGGTGGACATTCTCTCCCACTCATAGCACTGAAAACAGAGCCAGAAGGGTCATTATCTTGTTTAGATACCACTTCCTAAAAGAACTTGAAGAAGCTTCATTCATTACACCTCCTTGTGAATTCACATAGGACTAACATTTGTATACATTAGAAACAAAACCCGAAAAACTCTAAACACCTACTTCTCCAATATTTTTGGTAGCTGCCTTAAGATGAGAAGGACTTGCTAACCAACCTTGAAAATCATGTCTCCTGAGGTGTAACCCTCATTCAGTTCATGCCTTCATCGGGCCACAGAAGGCATAACTGTGGCTAACAGATGTAAAAATACCGGAATGCTGAAGAAAACTTCAGTATACACGCAATCTTTATTTCCATGTTGAACCCAAACTTATTTTACAGCTTTTGAAACAGTATTTTTTTCCCATAACTTAGCTAGCATATAAAATAGTACTACCTGGCATATTTATGAAATTCAATTTCATAGCTTTAATTTTGTACAAGCACAATACTAGTATATTCTATACCAGTGGTTCTTAACCTGGGGTCTACAGAGCCCTCATGGGGGGGGTCCTCAAAACCCCGCTACCGGACAACACCAACAGCAGCAGCAGCAAGAGGGATGCAGGCAAGTGCCGAAACTGCTCCCTTGATGGCAAAGAAGGGAGCAGTCCTAGCTTGTGTAGATGCCTATTGCCATCCCATTTTCACGAGGGAAGTGGCAGCAAGGGGTTTGGGCCCCAAGGGACACGGTGGCAGGCATCTGCCCAAACTACTCTCAGTCTAGGGGCATGCACACACCTAGCATTGTGTCCCCAAGCACTCATACCCCCTGCTGCCATGCCCCTGATGAAAGGGGCATGCTGGCAGGCATCTGCACGTGCCCAAACTATGACTCTGGAGACCAGGGTTTGAATCCCCAGTCAGCTGTGGAAATCCACTGGGTGCCCTTCGGCAATTCACATTCTCTCAGCCTCAGGCAAAGACAAAAACAATAAATTTTGCCAAGAAAACCCCTATGATAGATTCACCATGTGAGTTTTCAAAGGGAAGACACATGATGTCTAAAAAAACCCTCCCCCATGTCAGTGGCACTCTGTTGTTCAAGTCACTTCTGACTTACACAACCCTAATGTGAGGCTATCACGGGGGGGTTTTTTGGGCAAGATTTGTTCAAAGGGGGTTTGCCTTTGGCTTCCTCTGAGGCTGAATGTGACTTGTCCATGGTCACCCAGGGCCTTTCCACACTACACTGCTATAGTGCTACTATTCCCCTTTCAACTTCCTCTGGAATTCTGGTGTTTGTAGTTTACCGAGGCCAAAGAGCTCTCTAGCTGAGCACTCAAAATGCTCCCTAAACTGCAAACTGCCTATCTTATAAGTGAGTGCCACACGGGATTGTTTTCTCACTTTTATCGCTGTGGGAGTAGAGTGCTGGAGCTGTTATTTTCATGTTTAGTTACTTAAACTGCAGTTGAATAACCTCTAAAAACGGATAAGTTTCTAATTAAGAATTTCATTTCTTGTAATTTCATTATTATAATTTATGTATACGTCTGTATCTCTTACAATGGGTCAGTTTAACCTCCGGTTTGCTAATAAAACTGAATTACTGCGTCAGGAAATGATGCATGTCTAAAAAGTGTGTCGCGAACATGAAAAGTGTGGAAAGCTTTGAGTTATAGGATAGCAGAGAGGAGGTTCCACTTCCGAAAAACTGATTACCTAAATAATCTTCTTGCAGCAGAGCTAGAAATGGTTTGGACAGGAATGTGCAGGAGTCCTGAAGATTCAACTGGAGGGAACTGGGTGTGGTTGAAAGAAGGAAACCCAGGAGTGAAAGGGTCTCCAGTTCCAAGATGCGCCTGCAGGGAGGAACAATAAAACAGAGAACAACTTGAGACCAAAAACCGGAGGAAAATAAGAGCCCATCTTGGATACAGGCAGCAGAAGGCGGAACCACAGCCATCAACAGCAATCTATCAGATACTCACATGTCCAAACAAGGAAACATCCTCTCCAAGATTGCTGAAGTCAGCAGGATCTGGGTAAATCAAAACTCCTACAGCACCCCACTTTTTGGCATTGGCCACCTGAGAGACATGAAGAGATTTTGGGAAAGCAGCAAGACTACAATAGAGCATCAAGCACAAGGGTAAAACTACACAGCAGTTACCATGTGTCTATTATCTATCACCAATAAAGTACTACAGACCATCATTCACGCATGCTTTCTCTGCCCACCTTTTATTCATGCATGCATGCCCCTTGGACAGTAGCTTTCCTACTGATACAGACAGGCCTTGGGTGTCAAGAACAGAATTTACTTACAAATACTATAGCACATTGATTACTATCTATTTGGCAGTACAGTACACGTAATGACTTTAGTGAGTGGTCTGAAAGTGGAAGAGAGGGTAAGCAAGCTTAACATTCCCAGTCACACCTCCCACTCCTGAAGTCTATGGGAACTACTATTATCAGCATTAGGTGCATACCAAAGGCAAACACCAAGCATTGTTTGCTTGATGGCCTTCAAGCTGAGTCTGCTTGCTATAGAGTCTAACAGTGTTACGAAGAGGCAGCGGAGCAACCCGACATTGGGAGACACCTGGTGGAACGTTACACATTTACCTACCACTTCAGATTGGAAGGTTAAAGAGAGGTGAGATTACTCAAAATCAAACCAGAACAGGCTCAAAGACTTTCATGGGCGTTCTTTTAGTTCCGAGAGCATGCAGCATTATCTATCAGATATGGCACACAGTTTACCTTCTCAGCAAAAGTAATTTTTCCAGCTCGGACTAAGACCACTGTTCCGTTTATGCTGACAATTTTCTCTAGCTCACGGAAGTCCACATCACGGCCATAATTGGCATAAACTGGCTTTCCCTAGAAGAGAGAACAATCATATAGTCTCCAAGTAAACCAGAAGTGTGTCACTAAGAGACACCAAGAGGAAGTCTGAGCTTTGATTGTGGGTGACCAATGCTTTGGGGATCTTCTAAGCATGCAATCAGATGTGCCTGACTTCAGCCCCAAATATCTGAAGGACCTCAGCAGCAAGACAGAGAGATTGTCCAAATTAACAGCAACTCAGCATAAAAGACTACAACAAAGTTCTGGGGGTGTGGCTATCTGATAGTCAGCCTGAAAAGAGGTACTCAGGAGACAAACTCATGTCAGTAGTTTGTGGGAGGGGCTGGCAGCTGAAAAGAAAAGCTATATAAAGCTAAGTGCCTGGGAGTATTGAGATTCCTTCAGTGACACCTATCAAGGAGCTAGGGAGTAGAAGTCAGCCAGAGAGTGTGGCTATTTTGGGTGGTTTAGTTCTCAGTGGAAGCCTAATGAGAGGCACAAAGAGTAATGGAATCCTAGTAGAATCTGGTCAGAGACTGTGACCTAGATTGCAGGTTGAGCCTTTGGTGAGAGTGTAGCCAAAGGGCTGTTACATGACATTTGAGCTTTATATGAGTCTAAAGATATAAATGTACTGTCTAAAAAGTATACTGAGAAAATATATCAATCTTGAACCGCATTTGAAATCTGAAATGCTATTTTATTCTAATTTTCTCTTAATAAATGTTATCATTTATTTTTGTAAATACTAACCCTAGCTGAGTGGTATAAAGTGTATGAATGACAAAGAAAACACGCTACCATAAATTAAGTTGTTCTAACAACAAAAACTCTCACTCTTTTAAACAGACGTGGTGTTATAAGGGGCGAGGCAGAGCTATGTGGTAAAGACAGGGCACCTTATCAGATTGGGAAATGTCATATCAATCTGGGAGAAGGAAGGGCCTGCCACAGGGAACTTCTTCTGCTCATGTCTGACTCAACTGGAAGGGCACCACTGCCGTGAGAACATATGGTCCTCTGATGATGCTCAGCAATTAGTGTGCCAAGGGAAAGCCCGCAAGGACCACAGTACCATAAATTGTGTGGATTTTTTGCCTGGCTAATAAGGGTACCGGGCTAGTTTAGCCCATTCACAAGTCATTCGGTTTAGAAATGTTTTCCCTCTCACAGAGATTACTTTGCCCCCATCTTAAGAATTGAGTTTCAAGCACAAAAACAAGCCAAATCAACTTACAGACACTTCACCACTTTCACTGTATGCTACATAAGCCTTGGGCCTCTCCAAAATTTCACTTGGTCCATCCAGAGAAACTTCATTTGGAGATCTATGGAAGGAAGCACATTTAAGTCACAACTGTAATATAGGATTTTGGAAATGTTATTGGTCCTAATAAAAGAACCCAAAGGCACACTTAGCTCCCACCATTGGCTTATTAGGCCTTCAAACTTGTACATTTTTATCTGTGTTATTTTTACTGGGTGCTGTCAATTCACCACAGTCTTCCCCAGAACCAAGCAGATTATCACTAGTAATTTCAGGTTTTGGGATGGGTGCATAAACCTGAGAAAGCTTATCCTACCTTTCCCTTCAAATTACAAGAAAAGATAATCCACTGAACATTAGGAAGAACTTTGTGATGGTAAGAGCTGTCTGACAGTGGACCAGATTTACTTGAGGGTGGTGGGCCCATCTTATCTGGAGGTCTTTAAACAGAGGTTGGATGGGCATCTCTCAGGAGTACTTTTAGTTGTGTATTCCTGTGTTGCAGGAGGTTGGACTAGATGGACCTTGTAGTCTCTTCCTACTCTGTGATTCTAGGATTATAAGCTGCTATCACTCACTTCCCATAGGTTAGTCTTACATACAGGGCAGTTCTCACAAGGTTCTCTGCCCATATTAGAGAAGAAGTCATGTGGAATCAAATCTGTTAAGTTAAATCTGTTAAATAAATCTGTTAAAATACATGCTCTTCAAGAGACATAAGAAAATAACATACCTTCCTGGGAACTGTAGTCTAACATAGTGCTCATCATTCCAGACTCTGTCTAGCTTATAGTGCTCAAACTGCTCATGAATGGTGCTCGCTAGAATCTCATCTCCTGCACTGCCAGCCTCGTGGGGCTTAGAAATGATGTCCCTAGAAATGAAGGAAGATACTCTGCAGTCAAGGGTCATAAAATATGGAGAGGTCAGCCATTCTTAGCCAACCTAAATTCACTGAAACACTCTCTTACAGAAGCGCTTAGAGGAGTCTACAGGAGAATCTTACCAGATTTTTATTTGGAAGGATGCAGTCTTGAGCTTCTCTGACAGTTTCTGTTTCAGGTCACCCCAATATAGTTGAGGCTCCGGTTCAGGTTCAGGTGGGTCACTGATGGATGCAGAATTACTTGATTGTTCAGCACTACTTGTACATGTTCTTTCTGTTTGCATCTGTCCACGGTAACTCAGGTAGCCAGTCAAGAAACCTGTTTGGGCATAGCAGCTGAAAGGATGACAGTTTTAACACATGCAGATAACTGCTTACAACAATGAAACCTTCTCTTGCCCATTTCATTAAAGGTGGCTATAGCATGCAATTGATAGCATCTTTGGCACAGTTGATTAACTAGAGATTACGTTAATTCTTTATCCAATCTTTAGCAACCTCAAGAGTGAGGTCAGCACACAGCATTTGTCCATCACACATGGCTTTCTTCCTTTTGAGATTGGAAAGAGCCAGCAGCTCTTATCAAAGACAAGATTGAGGCAGCCTTCACAGCCCTAGCTGCCCTGAGTGTTGACTCTGGGAGGAAAGTTGGAATATAGATCAAGTGAAGACAACTTTTAAGAGATATCTATTTATCCTTCAACCAAGGCAACATAACTCTGCTCCCAGCCAGGTTGTTTGGGACAAGTTTAAATCAGATTACATACATTTCCATGTCTTAAAAAAATCCATTTTAAAAAAGTAATGAAATCAGTACGGCAAGCTATTAAAAACTTTCTCTTTAATAGGCTTTTTGGAACTGGCTGTTTCTAGAATAAAAAAAAGAATCTTTGCTGAACGGAGAACAAAAAGAAGTAAGTCCAATTTCCCTCAGAGCTTCAGAAGCAGGAAGTGGCTGCTAAGAAGGCCCAGTTATGCTTGTGAGTAGGGTTGGACTGACAGAAGAGCCACTCTGAAAGCTCTCAAGGCCTGAGTAGCTCATGTGGGAGAATGTGGACTCAAAATAACCTGGACCCAAGTCCTGTAGAGCTTTACAATTCAAAACTTGTACTATGAATGGCACCCAGAAGCACATCAATGCTGATATTGTAACAAGGAAATCCTGTGAATTCTGTTACAAGCTTTTGATATGCCAAAGAGATCCTCTTCAATTCCAGCAAATATCAGTGAAAACGTTGACCTCAGCCTAGGAGAAGTAACACATTACTCAGAATAATGACGGACTGGAGGATAAAAGTCAATTTCTTTAGAGATCAAGCTCTTCCATCTTACCTATAAGAAAAAGCACAGCTATGCCAATGAGCACATAGCAGAGATGTCTATTATTGTTCCTTGGCGTTACTGTCTGGGTAGGGAGATGGTCGACTGATCCATTTTCACCTACTTCCTCATCTTCAGCAGAGAGCTTCATTTCAACGTGACTACTGTCACCATCTGGATGTCGGGCGAGACTGAAGCGGGTGTACGAGAGCGGCTCTCCTCCAAACTAAAGATGAAGGATTTTGTCAGAGCTAAATGCATAAGCTGTATCTTCAGATAGGATGTCAGAACACCAAATAAGTTGTCAAGCCCGTTTTCTGAGGCAAACCCTTTTGATTCCACTGACGCTACTAGCATTTTGTCTGTAATTTGGTAACTGCTGAATATCTGAGACTATTATAAAATCTGCTACACATGTGAAGGACTATTAATAGTCTCATCATTACCATCTTTAGATACATTCTGCCTTTCTCCTAAATTGGGACTCAAGGATTAAATAAGAGCTTAGTTGTGCCTCTCCTGATTTCCTATCCTTATTAAGAAATACACAAAATGGATTAAAACCAAAGTCTGAGGACAAACCAAACAAATATTGTGCACTGATAGTTACTTTATTCTTGATTGTTACTTGATTGAGAATGAGTGTGTGTTGTCAGCAACAGTTTGGTTCCCAAGTCAGATGCTCAAGAACAGTCCACTGTTTGCCCCCATGGTCTTAATTCACACAACAGAACTCAAATCAAACTCCATCTCATCAGCAGGAAGATTATTACAGTGCTACAGCTAAACAGAGAGCTTTACAGGAACGGGACAGGAAGCTACTGTAAGGACCTCAAAATAGTTCTGCACAGGTTTTTTTTTAAAATTGAGGTTTTACTAACTACAAAAAACAGAGAAATAGCAGAGAGTTAAATACTTTTCAAAGAGGAAAAGAAAAAAGTATACACACTCACACCTACTAACATCCTGCATTCTATAATAACATCATACTAGAATAGAGAACATTCACATCACATTCATAACCTTCTCTTACCTACTTTTTCTTATACATTTTCCATTCATTTACTTCCCCCAGGTTTATTTTATATTCTCTTCTTTATTATAAACACAGATTAGTTTATCTTACTTCATATAATTATCTTGATTCTATTATCTCCTTAGTTACTTTTGATTCTGTTATTTCTACTCTATTCCATTATTTCTTAAAATTAAATAATGTCTATATTGAAACTACGACTTTTAATTTCTTCAATGTATAAAACTTGCTATTGCTAATGGTTCCCACCTGCCATTGCCCAGGCAATGTTGAGTGAGGAAGAATATTAATAAATGTTGTCAATGTTCAGGTGTCATAAGATGGACATTATCCAGCAGTGTGGGGATGAGCTTCTGTCCTCCATTTTTTTTTAGATTACCAGTTTGGTTTTTGCCTCAAGAGGAGCTAGCAATTCTGAGAGACAGCATTCTGCTCACACTGTACTTGACTCATCCCAGGAATGAAAAAGTAGGCAAGTAAGAAGGTTCAGACCAGTAGCTTTCAGAGGCTAATTACCAAGACTAGTTTAAAAACGCTGCATTTTGCAAGTCAAATCATGCCCAAGTCCCAACTACAAACTGCTTACTTCAGTCCTAATTATACAATACAGGTAAACTTATAAGGTGATGGAACAGACCAAACCAGGGAAGTCCAAGTAGGGCATTTGTGTCCTTCCTTGGCATAACTGTATTTATTTCCATAAATATAATAGTGAGTTTTGTTTATCCTTACCATGTTAAATATTGCCTTCCTGGCATGATTCATACTTCCAGACACTTCTGCAGGTACTTGACTGAAACCAAGAAGTTTGAAGAGTAAATCAGCCAAACAATTGTTTCACTGGCACACTAAAGATTTGGTTTGTAAAGTACAAGCATCTTTCCAAATATCATTTATAACGTAAGTCTAAGATCTAAATTTAAAACAGTCAGTCACCACTAGAGGCCTCTGTACACTACACTAGACAGGTGATCTCACATGATGCACAGTAGCCTATTCCAGCATTGATAATCCAGGCAGCTTGGAGCTTTTCTCTGGCATGGCTCCTTGCCTGGACCCATCCCCTGCTATCTCTACAATGTTGCTCCCCTCTTGTACACAGACAGCAGACACTGGCGGCTGCCAGAAACACTTTCGTGCCTGGCACCATCCATCAGAGAAAGCACATTGCCAAGTGCTGCTGACCAAAGCACAGCCATTGCAGCTAGATAGTGACTTGTGCCTTTGCAAGATACAAGATGCAATTCAGGGAATTAGCCAGGAGCTGAATTATGTTAAGGGGATTAAATATTTGGCCTTTTTGCTGCCACCCTTTGCTAATTTATATCTTGTATATTCCCAACATAACCAGGGCTCAAGGTAGCTTACTATCCCTATTCACAGAAGCGATGTTGTTATACATAATCGGTTACCAGCAGGCATGGCTGTATCTTTTAAGAACCTGGCTTATGCAGTAAGATTCAACTGCTTCAGAATAACACATCACTTGTAGCAACGGCACCAACAGAAACTTAAACCACTGTTAGTATTATAGCTACAGCTGGCCTGAAGTACTCTCCCCACAAGTAACTCCAGCATTTGGTTTTAATATTCTAGCTGCGAATACTTTAAAGATCAACAGTGGAGCACAGTATTCCCATAAGCCCTTTTTGTTGCTGCTCAGTGATTCCCAAGCTCATTCCTGCTGCTGTCCCCCCCACACTGTTCTGTTCTTCTGCTTTCTGCCAGAGATCTTATTAAAAATGTTTGGTAAACAGTGATTCTCAATCCTTGGGTGCTCCAGTTGTCTTCCACTTCAACTCTCTGAAGTCCCAAATAGCACAAACAACACTCAGGGATGCTGGGTGCTGAAGGAAAAAATGGATCCAAGCTTGCAAACCACTGCCATAAGTTCAGCTTTAGCTAGAACAAACCGCGTGTGCTTTCCCAAAGTGTGTCAAGCCTTGTGTGACATAAGAAGCACATGTTCCTCCTGCCATGTAGGATCCATTCAGCAGAGACAAGGTAGAAGCCAACTTACTTATTCTGTCACCTGGGGTAATAAGCAATGTCCCTTCAACCCTTAGTTATGCTGGTGACATCTCCTCCAGAAACTGGGGAAGCACATAAGTATGGGGGCACTTATAGGCAAACAGAAAGGCCTGGCACAAGCATTTTATGAAAAGTCAGACTATGCACCAGCTCACCCATATTACGTTTGGTATATTTATACAAGGGGTGGGAATCATGCAGTCCTCCCCAGGGCCATTTCAGGCTGCACCAAACACCCCAAAGGCAAATTCTGCAGGGAAATCATGCACTGAAACGGTGAAAAACACACTTTAAAGCAAGCAATTTGTCTGATCAAATTGACTGTGTTTCATTGTCAAAATCTGATAGTAAGCACACTAAATCCATTTAAAACATGGGTGGTATATCAGCAGTCCTCCAAACGACTGCCTTTCCCATCACTTCTTGCACAGTAATGTAGGCAATGGCTACTAGGAATTACAGTAAAACAACCTTTGGGTGCTATACAATCCCAACCAACCAAATGCTTTCTTCAAATGCTTCCCTCCCATTGCTGTTGGATTTCTGTGGCACAGAGGGATGCAGCCTAGGGTAGCCCATTCAGGAACAACACTTCCTTCCCCAAATACAGAAACAGCTCACATCAATTTATACCAAAGCTGCTATGATGAGATACTACCTACAGAAGACACTGCAAGGACAAAAATATCAAGTTCCTCTTATTGAAGCATGTGAATTTATTCAGGCATCTCCGGACAACTGCCTGGCTTGACGCTGACCTTTCGAAGGTGGTCTTTACTACATTCTCATGTGTGCTTAGAAGGGAATTTCTTTGAACCAAAGGGAGTTTACGTCACAACATACAGGCTCCTAATTCTGTAACTATTTTTATGCCAGTCTGGAAAGGTATCAGAATTAGTACTGTACCAGCTGCTGTCTTGTTTCAGGACAACCAACACCTTAAGGCAGGATTCACCTATATGACACCTATGTGAGTTACAATTCTTTATTCTGTATACCAGACACAGCAGGGGTGGTAGTTACGTGACCCACCCATTGTTACTGGCCTACAAGTCCTAGCAGTCCTTGCCAGCGCAGCCAATAGTAAGGAATGCTAAAAGTTGCAGTCCCACGACATCTGGAGGGGCACATAATTTCTATCTGCTCCATCAAGCAAGGAGAGGTTCTGACAAGTGTTGTCCATGCCACAGAAGTGAACCTTAGTTTACACAGCAGCTTGGGGCATTTTCACCACTGTCCAAAAACTGCAGGTGGCTCTGCTAACTCAGTGATGCTGCTCCTCCACCAATGACACAGCAGCCAAGGACAGCTGTCGCACGGGCAGCGCCTGGCTGCTGCATTCTGATAGCAAAGCAAGATGAACCCCACCTTTCTCTACGAGACTTCCTAGAACAGGCACTATGGAAAGTCTGCCTTTTTAATGCTAAAAGAATGCCTGTGAGCGCACATGCAAGCTCCATACATCATGCAAACCGCAACTTCTGAGGCTAAAAAACTAGACATAACCTGAAACTGCTTTTAAAACAAGCTGCTGACTAGGTCTACTATTAAAGGCAAACTGGCCCTACAAGCTGCCTTCTGCTCTCATGCTGTTAATTCAGAAGAGGAATGACAAAATGGAAGCAAAACAAAGCCAAGAAGGGGACATGATGTGTTGCTGTTAAAAAAAATCAGACTCAGAATCCTTCAAAATATACTGCTGGGAGGAAAATTTAGTATGAGTTGATTGAAGAACTGAAAAGTCAAATCCTTTTTGGGGAAAAAATCCTACCAGGGCCCCAGAGTGAAAGTCAAGGAGCCAGAGGCAAATTCAGGTGGAGTTAAGAGTTGACAGTGGTTACCTATAAAAACATTCCAGTTGCCTATTAAAACATCTTTCTCACCATTTAACAACTGCCTTTTACCAACCTGATGGGTTTCTGCAGCCGACTGAGAAGTCAGAAAATCCATGCAGGAACACTCCCTAAATACACATGCTATGCTATTGCTATGCTATATATCTCCTACTTCGTGCAAATGTCACTAGACTATTTCCAGAGAATTTGCTTCTACAAGCTAAAAATACAAAACAAAACCTCTGTCCACAGAGAGCAGCCTTAATCATTTACAAGGTGCACCTGTGCTTCAACAAAGGCATCAATTCCTACAGAAACTTTTCATGATTTCATATATTTAAGGTTTGTGACATGCTTTTAACAGCAATTTTTCCAACCACCATTTTAAATGTGTTTTATATGTATGGTCCGCCCCATGAAAGATATTTTTTGAAAATGAATTGGGCACATTAACTTAAATTTATATTAGCATTGAGCACTGTTGCTCTCAGCTTTCTTGATTTAGATGCTAGGCAAGTAACTGAGGCTGATAATATACACTTAGCCTGTAGAAAAGATGGTTAAGAGGTGATATGCCAGCCTTGTTTAAATATCTGAAAGATATTTTAGCTTTTTAGATTATTTGTGTTCTTTTAAGAGAGCCAGAAAAGCTTCTGGGAAATGTGCCCAAGTTAAATCTGCCCCAGCATTGAGTCACAGTGATTCAATTTGCGACTAATCAGATCAATTAAAGGTTGTGGTCTACATTTAGAAGAGCAAGGCCAATAGTAAGGTTCACAAAAGGCAAAGGCCATTTCCGCACTGGACTGTTATAGCGCTATGATTCCACTTGCAACCTCCTATGGAATCCTGGGGTTTGCAGTTTCGGGAGGGGCCGGCTGGCCCCTCCGAAACTGCAAACCCCAGGATTCCATAGGAGGTTGCAAGTGGAATCATAGCGCTATAACACTCTAGTGTGGAACAGAGTAAAGACTTGGAAGGGCAGCTATGAAGGAACTAACCAAGATCCTGAAATGTAAAGATATATAATTGAACGCTAAAGTTAGGATTGTCAATGCTATTATATTTCCCATTTCTCTGTATGGTTGTGAAAGCTGGACAGTGAAGAAGGCTGATGGGAAGAAAATCAAGTCCTTTGGAATACAGCGCTGGAGAAGAGATACCTGGACTACCAAAAAGGCAGATTAAATGGAGCAAATCCAGCCTGAACTCGCCCTAGAAGCCAAGGCGGCCCCTCCCGAAACTGCAAACCCCAGGACTCCATAGGAGGTTGAAAGTGGGATCATGGCGCTATAACAGCCTCGTGCGGAAACGGCCAGGGATAGGAGCATAAGAAACAAAGCAGATCTGGGAGGTCGCTGGAAAAAGGGGTCGAGGAAAGGAGGGCTTTGCCTCAGAGACCCCATGGGTGAGAGGCACGGATTCTGCTGCCCTACAGCCCCTTCCTCCCCCCTCCAGCCAACACCCGAGGCCTTCCTTCCAGGTCAGAAGAGGCTCCACGCACGTGGCCGGCAGCCCCCCCACCCCGAAGGCCTCACCGCCAGCCCCCCGGGCCAGAGAAAGCCGGACCCCCCCTCCCGGGCCACGCACAGGGCCTATCGGCCTGGGAGACCCTCTCTGGCCCGGCCCACGCGCGGGAGACCCTTCCCCAGCGCCCCTAGGCCGGCCAGGGCCGCGTCCGCACCGGACTCTTATAGCGCCATGATTCCACCTTCAGCGTCCTGTGGAATCCTGGGGTTTGAGGGAGCGGCCTTCGCCAACCTCGGGAATAACGGTGGCGCGTGGAAATGGCGCCGGGCGCCCCGCTTCGCCTGACTGTCACCCTCCGGGAAAGCCCGGCCCGGCTTTGGCCACGGGAAGGCGGCCCGGAGCGGGACGGAGCCCCCGCCTGGCGCTCCCTCCCGAGGCCCGACTGCAGGCCCAGGGTTTCGGGGCCCCTCCCCGGACGCTCTGCCCTTGGGCCCGGGTCCCTTCCCTCACGCTCGCCGCGCACGTACTCACCCCGACGAGGGCGGCGAAGAGAAGGGCGCGTGGGACGCCAGCGCAGCCAAGAACCCGCCCCGGCCGGCCCGCCCACACCCAGAAGGCCGGCCTCCCCTGGAACGAGCGGCACCCACGCCACAAATCCCGCTCCCGGCGGCCACACGGCCCTTATTTATACGCAGCCGCCCGCCCTGCCCCGCTCTCAGAGAAGACTACGACTCCCAGAATTCCTCGGGATCACGGCCCGGCCGTTGGAGGCGTTGTCGTCGCCAGGGCGCGAAATCCTGAGGCGTTTCTGTACTAGGCCGTGAGGGCGCCGTTATTCCGCTTTCAACTCCCTGTGGAGTCGTGGGGTTTGCAGTTTTAGGCCCCTCAAAGCCCTTCCCCTCACACCGGCACACGACAGGAGGTTGAAAGTGGAATAATAGCGCTATAACAGTCCAGTGCGGAAATGGCGACGGTCTTGCGGACCGTGTTTGGCCGCGCCTCACAACGTTTTAGGCTTTCCTCAAGCCTTCGGTCCTAACTGGTATTTTAAACAGGCTGCCCATATTTATAACGGCCTGAGGAGTCTTTCCGACTAGGCCTTCGCAGACTAGCATTTCCAGCATAGCTTTGCTAACAGTAATGGATGGATTGTTAATTTCTGTGTATTTTAAGGGGTTGGATTAGGTGAGTTGGTGGGTGGGGAGGAAAGGGTATGTTTTTAATATCTTTTAATGTGTAATGTATTTTATGTATTTAATGTAATGTATAATGTATTTTATGAGGAAAGGGTATGTTTTGAATGTCTTTCAATGTATTTTAATGTATAATGTATTTTATCCGTGTGGAGAAGCGGGATACAAATAAATTGTTGTTGTTGTTGTTGTTGTTATTATTATTATTATTATTTAAGTCGCTGGCTTTTATTTCCTCAAGTTGGTTTTATTGTCAGGCCTCCAAGATCCCTGGAGATTTTAATTAGCCAAATAAATACATAGCACCCCCAAATATCCTCCTGCCCTGTCCTCTCCCAGGACTGAACGGTCCTCTGAGGCAAAAAGGCGTCGTTTATAAACCACCCAATCTAGGGCCATTTCCGTACTAGACTGTTATAGCGTATTATTCCACTTTCAACATCCTATGGAATCCTGGGCTTTGCAGTTTACGGAAGGAGCAAGTGGCCAACTGGCCCCTCCCGAAACTGCAAATCCCAGGATTCCATAGGACGTCGAAAGTGGAATAATAGCGCTATAACAGTCTAGTGCAGAAATGGCTCTGGTTAGTATTTGGATGAGAGATTGCCAACAAATACCGGGTGCTGTAAACTGTATTTCAAAGGAAAGAATTGGCCCAACCGCCTCTGAGGATTCCTTGCCCAAGAAAACCCTATGAAATCCATGAGGTGGTTATAAATCCACCAGGAACTTGAAGGCACATGCCTGCACAAGGCACTAATCTTCTCCTCCAGAGAATTCTTAAGTATTATTAGTATCGGCATTCCATAGGATGGAGCTATGATAGCCGAAGTGGTGTTGAAAGGCCAGGATGGTATATTGTGGAGGGAGGTATGAAAACAACAGCTCTCCTCTATGGATTGTATTCAGTTTATCCCATCTCTGCTTCTAGGAAAAGCTTCATCTCAATTTTCTGTCTGACATTTCAATGGTTACAGACAAAGCTTCTGGCTTAGAATCATAGAACCATAGAAATGTAGAGTTGGAAGAGACCCCAGGGGCCATCCAGTCCAACCCCCTGCCATGCAGGAACACCCTCAAAGCCCTTCCGACAGATGGCCATCCAGCCTCTGCTTAAAAACCTCCAAGGAAGGAGACTCCACTACACTCCGAGGCAGCAGATTCCTCTTCCGGACAGCCCTGACCGTCAGGAAGTTCTTCCTGAGGTTCTGGTGGAACATCCTTTCCTGCAGCTTGTATCCATTGCTCCTTGTCCTGGTCTCTGGAGCAGCAGAAAACAAGCCCTCTCCTTCCTCTACGTGACATCCCTTCAAATATTTAAACATGGCTATCATGTCCCCTCTTAACCTTCTCTTCTGCAGACTAAACATACCCAGCTCTCTAAGTCTGTCCTCATAGGGCTTCATGGCTTCCAGGCCTCTCACCATTTTGGTCGCCCTCCTCTGGACTTGCTCCAGCTTGTCAATATCCTTCTTTACAAACTTTTTTTAAAAAAAACAGGTAGGATCAATATTTCGTATGTGGTGGTCATGACCCAAGGCAAAGAAATATTGGAGTGAAATACATAAAAAGATGTGTGAAATACTGAAGGTTCAATTTGCAAAAAAAACCTGAATTTTATTTGTTAAACATGACAAATATTCTTGAGAATACTAACATTAAGAGGCATTGGAGATTAATACTGTACATGATTATGACAGCTCGAACTGAATAGGCCAAATTGCAGAAGTGTCAGCAAATACCCACCATTGAAGAATGGTGGGGGACATTTATTGAGAATAGAAATGCGGATATTTTTTCACAAAGATTAAAGGGGAAATCGGATGAACAGATAAAAGCAGAATGGCAAATTGTAATAGGTAATTGCTGGGAACTGCCAAGTGAAAATGTCTGAATTACGGTTGAAATTAAAGAGGAATAACTGTAACATAACAGGAGTGGATGAGAGAAATGCAAGATCAAGCACATAAGATGAACACAGAATTGTACATAGAATTGAACATAGAATCATAGAATTGTAGAGTTGGAAGAGACCCCAGGGGCCATCCAGTCCAACCCCCTGCCATTCAGGAACACCCTCAAAGCACTCCCGACAGACGGCCATCGAGCCTCTGCTTAAAAACCTCCAAGGAAGGAGACTCCACCACACTCCATGGAGGCAGCAGATTCCACTGCCGGACAGCCCTGACTGTCAGGAAGTTCTTCCTGAGGTTCAGGTGGAATCTCCTTTCCTGCAGCTTAGATCCATTGCTCCTTGTCCTGGTCTCTGGAGCAGCAGAAAACAAGCCCTCTCCTTCCTCTATGTGGCATCCCTTCAAATATTTAAACGTGGCTATCCTGTCCCCTCTTAACCTTCTCTTCTGCAGACTAACTATCCTCATAGGGCTTCATGGCTTCCAGGCCTCTCACCATTTTGGTCGCCCTCCTCTGGACTTGCTCCAGCTTGTCAATATCCTTCTTGAATTGGGGTGCCCAGAACTGGACACAGGATTCAAGATGGGGTCTGACCAAAGCAGAGTAGAGTGGTACCAGTACCTCCCTCGATCTAGACACCAGACTCCTATTGATGCAGCTGAGAATTGCATTGGCTTTCTTGGCTGCCGCATCACACTGCTGGCTCATGTTCAGCTTGTGATCTATGAAGACTCCTAGATCCCTTCCACACGTACTGCTATCCAGCCACGTGTCCCCCATCCTATATTTCTGTATTCCATTTTTTCTGCCTAAGTGTATGACCTTACACTTCCCTCTGTTGAATAATTTTTCATATGTGAGTAGATATCTAGAAAATGAAAACTAGATCAGAGTGGAAGAACAAAAACATTACATGTAAAAGTACAATTTGAGATGAGGTTTTTTTTATTGGCGAAACTTAATAAAGTTATATAAAAAAAATCTGCAGCCATAAATTCTCGACTAGTACGTTTAATGTTATTACCAGATAATGATGAATATTTAAACACAGGATGTTACATAACTGGAAATAATTGAGGGTCACAAAAATAGGTCTAGCTAAAACACGCCTTTGCATGCCCACAATTTATGGTTTCGTTTTTTGTTGTTTGCAGTTTCTTCCATGGGAGGAACAGATCTTGGATAATGTTCAAAAGCCAGCAAATTTTTTATAAAAAAAAGTCTGCAACTTTTTAAAAAAATTTTTGAATCAGTGTGACATAGTGGTTAGAGTAGGAAAGGACAACATACAGTCTCTAGCATTTTTAAATGGCTATCTGGAGGTCCCCTGCATTTCCTGAGCCTATTGTCGTGGTTTAGTAGCAAGGGCAGAAAAGCCTGTTTTTTTACCTTTAAGGCAGCCACTTCTGCATTCAAATCAAGGTGCTTGGAAAACGTGTGCCTCATTTGACGGCCAATTAGTGCTCCTGGAACCCTCACAAAGGCACCAATTAACCCCAAATCAAATTAACTCCCTAAGTGCCTTGCTTTAATGTGAAATTGGTTGTTTCCAAAGGTGAAAATAGATCTTTTTTTTTTTTAATTTATTTATTTGTATCCCGCCTCTCCGTATGGGTCGAGGTGGCCAACAACTTACAAATAGCATGTATTTCGAAACATTTCTGTACATGCCCCCAACAAGCTGGGTACTCATTTTACCGACCTGCGAAAGGATGGAAGGCTGAGTCAACCCTGGAGCCCGGCAGGATCAAACTCACAACCTTGTGGCTTGCAGTACTGGCATTTAACTACTTTCCCCACAGAACCAAATTCAGCAGGGTAACTTGGGATGGCAGCAATGCAGTCCTTTCCTGCCTTGACTCCTGGAAGCTGACTGCTTTTGGCTTAGAGCATTGGATTAGGATGTCAGAAATCCAGCTTTCTATTCATCCTGAGCCACCAGATTCACCAGCTGACCTTGAGCAGCCGCTGACTCTCCTCTTGGCTTTCCTCACAGGGTTATTCTTATTATTGTTATTATAATGAGGAGCGGGAGGTCTACGTGTCTCATATTGAGCTCAGTGGGAGAAAGTTGGGGTATAAACATAAGTCATGTGTATTGCATTATGGTGGACGTGCAGTTTTGGGTCAGTCTGGATGACCTCTGGGTGTGAGAGAAAAGCAGTTAATTTCCTTTGCAATTGAAGTCCTTCTGTGTTAGAAGGAAAGACAAAGGAACCTTGTATAATGGAATGTTATCAGTTTGGCTTGACGTGCTAGCTTTTGGCAGCGTCACAGAAGGTTTGCAACATTTTGTAGACACGGGTGGGAACACATCAGCTTCCTGTCTTAAACATATGATGTATTTGCACTGAAATGTATAAAGCAGTCAAAGTATAAAGCAAAAAAGCAGTCAAGACTGTTCTCTTCCAACAGGCCTTCCCAGACTAGTGTTCCACCGCCTCCCACCAACTGTCCTCCTGTTCTTAATAGTTAGTTGATTTTAGTTAATGTGTTTTAGGGGGTTGGTTTTAGATGGGTTGGTGGGTGGGGAGGATCGGTTATGTTTTAATGCTTTTAATGTATTTGATGTATTGTTGTAGTACCGCCTCGATCCATGGGGAGAGGTGGGATATAAATATTTTATTATTATTATTATTATTATTATTATTATTATTATTATTATTATTATTAAGGCTTGTAAAACCTAAGAGAGGGGGACGGTTTCTTTGGGGACGGTTTCTTTGGGAACGATCCCAGCCGACTCTTGCCGGCAAATAAACAATCTTTCTAGAACCGTGGGTCTCTATCTCTGTTCTGCAACAGCATCATCGGTCTATAGGGCACTTTACAAAGTGTACGAGAATAAGCTCTTGTGGCGGTGTGTTATTTCAAGTCGTTTCTGAGCTATGCAGACCCTAAAGTGAGCCTGTCGTAGGCCATTTCCGCACTAGCCTGTTATAGCGTGATGATTCCACTTGCAACATCCTCTGGAATCCTGGGGTTTGCAGGAAACTGCGAGCCCCAGGATTCCAGAGGATGTTGCAAGTGGAATCATCGCGCTATAACAGGCTAGTGCGGAAACGGACATAGTGTTTTCTGGGGCTGAGAGTGTGTGATGTACCCAAGATCACCCAGTGGGTTTCCATGGCTGAGAGAAGAACTGAAATCTGTTCAAAATGACCTGGATAGGTTGGAGAGCTGGGCCAAAGCTAACAAAATGAAATTCAACAGAGAGAAGTGTGAGGTCCTACACTTAGGTAGAAAAAATGGAATACAGAAATATAGGATGGGGGACACGTGGCTGGATAGCAGTACATGTGGAAGGGATCCAGGAGTCTTCATAGACCACAAGCTGAACATGAGTCAGCAGTGTGATGCGGCAGCCAAGAAAGCCAATGCAATTCTTGGCTGCATCAATAGGAGTATGGTGTCTAGATCGAGGGAGGTACTGGTACCCCTCTACTCTGCTTTGGTTAGACTCCATCTTGAATACTGTGTCCAGTTCAAGAAGGACCTGGTCAAGCTGGAGCAAGTCCAGAGGAGGGCGACCAAAATGGTGAGGGGCCTGGAAGCCATGAAACCCTATGAGGATAGACTTAAAGAGCTGGGTGTGTTTAGTCTGCAGAAGAGAAGGTTAAGAGGGGACATGATAGCCATGTTTAAATATTTGAAGGGATGCCACGTAGAGAAAGGAGAGGGCTTGTTTTCTGCTGCTCCAGAGACCAGGACAAGGAGCAATGGATTCAAGCTGCAGGAAAGGAGATTCCACTTGAACCTCAGGAAGAACTTCCTGACGGTCAGGGCTGTCCGGCAGTGGAATCTGCTGCCTCAATGGAGTGTAGTGGAGTCTCCTTCCTTGGAGGTTTTTAAGCGGAGGCTGGATGGCCATCTGTCGGGATTGATTTGAGGGTGTTCCTGCATGGCAGGGGGTTGGACTGGATGGCCCCTGGGGTCTCTTCCAACTCTACATTTCTATGTTTCTGTGATTCTATGATTCTTTAGGGCTCAATGGTCAAACTCCATGCTGACTCTCTAGATCCTTCCTTAGAGGAGTTTATACTTCAACACGGGCGAAACCACAGAAAAGAGGAGTCAAGGCAAACAGTAGAAGAACATACCTTTATTTCAATCACCAGACTTAATCATTGTAGAAAAAGGGACGGGAAAGTTGCAGCTCTCCAAGTGTTCCAGGACTGCAAATCCAGCACTCCTCACCATCGGCTGGGTGAACTAACGCTGATGGGAATCGTAGCTCAAGAAGGAGGCTAAGAATTTGCCCAACCCTCTGGCAGAGCACGGGCATATGCCAAAAACCTAATGGAAACAGATTCTTTCAATATTTGCTTTTGAAAATAAGTCATCTACGAAAGTCCAATTTAAATACACACACATATTCACACCCACTTTTGCCTACTTCCTTTCCCCGGATAAAGACAATACAGCACTGTTTTCTGTCATATCCATGCTCAGACAAAGAACACAGCATAATAAAGTGTATTGTGATTGTGCCACCTTTTAATGTTCATATAATGCTATCAGTTTTGTCGGGCTTCGTGGGCTACCAGGCAGGACTTCTGTGTCAACAGAGGGATCATTCTAGGTGTGCTGCTTGTTCTGGGGAGGAAAAAGGAAATTCCAAATTGGCCATGATAATACAGATAATTTGCACGTGCAAATGAACGTACATTAAAAACAATTAATTTGCACAGAGACTGCCCTGCGGAGAAAGTAAAGGCCAAAGGAAGCTTAAAATTGCACAAAAAGCAAGAGGAAAAGTGCTGTTTTGGGTTCACCTAGTACTCTAAGTAGGATGGCCACCAAGCAACTTTTTCGAATTCTGGCTAAGACTTGCCATTCATCTCATTACTGTAATTATGCCAGATACATGTTGTGCCATGTATTTTCCAGTATCTTATGAAATAAAGCAGGCTGAAAGGAATGTTATTCATGCCCAAGCTACCCATTCAGACGGGCACTTCAAACGGCAGTTACAGGGCTATATACACCCACTCCACGATATAGTTTAACTGGCAAACATCATTTAATTGGCATTTTGTATAAATTATACGCTGCTATGACTGCAATGCTATGCTGGTGAAGGAGATTTGGCTGAATACATGTGATGCAAAAATAGGTCAGATGGGACCTCAGGGCATGGCCAGGTCATAGTCAGAGAAGCTTTGGTGATAATGGATTTGCAAATGTCCCTCAAGGACTTGACCTTTAGAAACAATAGCACCTGAAACTGCCTCTGCAAAGCAACTGATTGTCTCCCACTTTCATCCTCTGCCCACCAGAATGCCCCTTTTTGTTTCCCCACTTGTCCTGCCATTAAGGAGCTATAACAATTCCAGTCAGTCCCTCGTCATCTAATGCTAAGACTATTAGCTTTTTTGGGAACCCACTGTTCATAGAATCATAGAAATGTAGAGTTGGAAGAGACCCCAGGGGCCATCCAGTCCAACCCCCTGCCATGCAGGAACACCCTCAAAGCCCTTCCGACAGATGGCCATCCAGCCTCTGCTTAAAAACCTCCAAAGAAGGAGACTCAACTACACTCCGAGGCAGCCAGAGTTCACTCTGCCAAAGGGCCATTAGCACCTTTCCCGTCATGGTGGAAACAGGGTATTTAAGCCCTGGCTCTGAGTCAGACAACTGATAGTACTCTGGACATAGACAGTCACTCTGCTGCTCTGATTCCCATTCTTGCACTACTCTTGGACCCTAGTCTGAGCCATATCGCTTCATCTTTTCTCTCTGGATAGGTAAATATCACCCACTTTGCCCTAACTTCTTACTATCCAATTTTTCCTCCCTTTTCTTTCAGTTAGCCTTGTGTGATTGCAAAACATTGTGCACATGTGATTGCCAATTCTCTCAATAAAACAGATATTCTTTGAATTGCCAGCTGGTGTTCTTCCATTAGTACCAGTATACATAGGTGTAAAAGATCCTACTAGGTTACCCTCCTCTCACAGACCTCCCCTTTGAGCTAATATTCTTCTCTGTTTCACAGAAGCATTGGCATTGTGGGTGGACTTCTGAGTCACCCACATTTTTTGGGTAACACAGGCCTGGTGGTGCAGTGGTTAAATGCCAGTACTGCAAGCCACAAGATTGTGAGTTCAAACCTGCTGGGCACCAAGGTTGACTCATCCTTCCATCCTTCCGCAGGTCGGTAAAATGAGTACCCAGCTTGTTGGGGGCATGTATAGAAATGTTTCGAAATACATGCTATTTGTAAGTTGTTCGCCGCCTCAATCCATATGGAGAGGCGGGATACAAATAAATAATAAAACAAAAAACAAAATAAAAACAAAAACACAGAGTTATTTTGACAACGTGATTCCTTCACTCACTGCACTTTCTGAATTTTGTCTAAATATTGCATGTTGCAAGGTGTGAGCCCTTGAGAGTTCTTCGCTCCTGTTGGTAAAACATTGCACAATATGAAAACATTGCTTCTTATCTGAAAATAAGTTTGAGAAAAACTTGCTTATCTTCCTCCCACCCACGCCCATCAAAACAGAGTATGACAAGAGTGTAATTTGCCAAAAAAGAAAAGAAAAGATTTTTCCCCCCAAGATGTGTGATTTATCACAGACTTGAGTCCCTGAGTTGAAGACCAGTTCACTGTGGGGCAGGTGTTAAGGGGAAAATGCTCCTGGCTGTTGGTACACTTGATTACCAGTTTGTGAGTGCAACTGTGCATTGTAGGTGAAGCTGGTTTTACTTAAAAAACACGTGAACAGCCATACATACATGGTATACTTTCTGGTGTTATTGGGGAGCACAAATCCACACAGACTTGTGGCTTAGTTTGTTTATTTCTTATCATGAAACTGGATCGGTGTTCATTTAATTGTGTAATAGATGCTTAACAGAATCTCATGCCTGGAAGAAACTCCCTGGATCTGTTAGTCCAACCCATTGCCAGTGCAGGAATCCACAGCTCAAGCATCCATGACAGATGGCCACCCAACCCACCGCCTACAGCCATCTCAGTCTGGCAGGAGCAGCCCCAGTTAAATTCACCGTGGTCCCACTTTTCCAGCTGCTTTTAAAAAGTCAATGTGCAATGAGTGGATATCTCTTTGCATTCATTGTTTCTCATATCTTTGTGTTATGGTGATATTCAGTATAGAGACTGTGTAGTGTTAGCATAGTATAACTTCACCAGCAGATATTTATCTATGCTGAGATCCATGTAGGGCAGTGGTTCTCAACCTTCCTAATACCGCGACCCTTTAATACAGATCCTCATGTTGTGGTGACCCCCAACCATAAAATTATTTATTTATTATTTACAATGCCTCCCCCCACCCCGGCAAAGGCCGCCTTGCCGGCCAGGAACGAGGGGGGGTGGCGGGCAGGGAGGGAAAGAGGAGCCACGCGTCTCCCCCGGGAAAAAAACTCTGAGAACCCCCCCGGCTCTGCTTCTGCTTCGCTCTCATTTCCGCTGGGGGGGGGCAGTGTGGGAAAAATTTCCAGAGTGTCGACTCTGGCCGGGAGGTGGGGAAAAATCCCAGCGCCTTTGTCTTTTGCACCAGGCACAGCTCGCCCCCCCAGAAAAGTGCCGCCTTGTGACCCCAGGACCCCCTCCATGGCGAGTGGGGAAGGGTCCGTGGTGAGGAGGGGGTCTGCCCCTCGTGCTGCCGCCCCCCCCAAGCTGACCCGTCAGACAGGAGGTTCTCCTGGTAGCGGAGAAGGGAAGCGATTTCAGTCCCTTCTGAACAGGGGGCAGGAGGACGCGATCGCGTGGCTTGCACTTGTGCACCACCACTCCTAGGCCTTTCCCGCACGTTACCTTATTGCGGAGGTGGGGGGTGCCGTTCGCGCAAGCAGGTTCTTGCTCAAGGCGCTCTCTTCGCTGCTCCTTTGTCCCGCAGCTGGCTTCCTGGTGATGCGACCGCCCCGCCCCTTCCTCCCCCAGCGCAGCCTACAGCTCCCAGGGCACCCCCCACCTCCGCGATAAGGTAATGTGCGGAAAAGGCCCAGGATTGGTGGTGCACGCACTCCCGCCAAAGGGAGCAGGAGGACGCGAGTGCGTGGCTCGCACATGCGCACCACCACCGAGGAGGGAATGGAGCCTAAGACCATTGGAAATACGTATTTTCCGATGGTCTTAGGCGACCCCTGTGAAAGGGTCGTTCGAGCCCCAAAGGGGTCGCGACCCACAGGTTGAGAACCGCTGGTGTAGGGTCTTGGGCACTCTCTGGAGTCAGCCAGAAATTCTGGTTTCAGAGGCAGAAACATTAGTTGGGTGGGAGGGGTGGTGGGTCGAGACGTACACAGTTGTATGTATTGACAAGAAGAGGTAAGGGGTCTGGCAGCCAAAGGCCACAAGGTCAAAGAGGCAGAAGTGCAATGGGGCTGAATTTCAAATATTTGTTTGAACCAGACAGCCAAATATTTGTCTATAGCTCTCTAGTCTGATTACTGATTAGTCTAGTCTGATTACTAAAGGCAACTAGCAAACAAGAGGTTTCCAGAGTTGTATAGGCAACCCTATGGCAGAGACAGCGGATATTTAAAAATTAACTAAAAATAGCATCCAGGGACAAATGGTGTGCATAACACGCACTACATGAGTTAATCATCCCAGTACCATGCCTGCCACATCGTCTTTCCCATCAGCTCGGCTTTTTAATTACACTACTGAGCTGCAATGAGCGCTGATAATTTGTTAGCATTAACATTGGTGGCGTGTGTTGTTTCTGACTTACCAGACCTTGAAGTGAAACTATCACAGGGGTTTCTTGGCGAGATTTGTCCAGAGGGGGGATTTCCTTTGCTTCTCTGAGGCTGAGCGAGAGGAACTTGCCCACGTTCATTTAGGTGGTTTCCACGGCCGAACGGGAATTTGAATCCAGGTCTACAGAGTCTAGTGTTCAAATTGCTGTTCCACACTGGATCCTATTGTTAGCAAACCCTGTGATAACTTAAAGTCACCATGAAAGCTTTTTTGCCCAGATGGACATTACCATTCATTCATTATCCTATATGTAGTGGCTCTTAGTAGACCGAGGGAGTTAGGTACCATCTGAAACCCCTCGATGGTAGAAATAAAAGAGAAAGGGCGGTCATACTTTATGCAGAAGAATCACCATGGCCATTTCCGCACTATACTCTTATAGTGCGATTATTCCACTTTCAACATCCTATGGAATCCTGGGGTTTGCAGTTTAGGGAGGGGCCAGCTGGCCCCTCCCTAAACTGCAAACCCCAGGATTCCATAGGATGTTGAAAGTGGAATAATTGCACTATAAGAGTACAGTATGGAAATGGCCCATGTTTAGTTTGTTGACAAGAAAAACATTCTAAGGAACAGTTGATTAGAGCAAGCATCTCCCTAATTGTGTTAAGCATTGCCTAAATCACCACTGGTACCTTCATAAATGTTACAAAGACGAAATTGTAAAATGTATGAAGGTTGAGTCACCCCAAACAGACGCTTGACTTTTCTTGTGGAAACCACCCAGCAGATCACATAAACCACTACAAAGAAACTGTAAATATCAGTTACAGTATTACGTTGAAAATAGGAAAATCCCTATTAATCCCTTTAATTGTTCACTTTTCAGGCTTCTGCTTGGTGTCTTATCCACTGTAAAATAAGATATGTACCACTTGCCATGACGGTATTTCTCTTGCCTCTGTGCCTGTTCAAAAATCCATAGAATCATAGAATCACAGAAATGTAGAGTTGCAAGAGACCCCAGGGGTCATTCAGTCCAACCCCCTGCCATGCAGGAACACCCTCAAAGCACTCCCGACAGATGGCCATCCAGCCTCTGCTTGAAAACCTCCAAAGAAGGAGACTCCACTACACTCCATGGAGGCAGCAGATTCCACTGCCGGACAGCCCTGACCATCAGGAAGTTCTTCTTGAGGTCCAGGTGGAATCTCCTTTCCTGCAGCTTGAATCCATTGCTCCTTGTCCTGGTCTCTGGAGCAGCAGAAAACAAGCCCTCTCCTTCCTCTACATGGCATCCCTTCAAATATTTAAACATGGCTAACATGTACCCTCTTAGTCTTCTCTTCTGCAGACTAAACATACCCAGCTCTCTAAGTCTATCCTCATAGGGCTTCATGGCTTCCAGGCCCCTCACCATTTTGGTCGCCCTCCTCTGGACTTGCTCCAGCTTGTCAATATCCCTCTTGAATTGGGGTGCCCAGAACTGGACACAGTATTCAAATGGGGTCTAACCAAGGCAGAGTAGAGTGGTACCAGTACCTCCCTCGATCTAGACACCATACTCCTATTGATGCAGCCGAGAATTGCATTGGCCTTCTTGGCTGCCGCATCACACTGCTGACTCATGTTCAGCTTGTGGTCTATGAAGACTCCTAGATCCCTTTCACACGTACTGCTATCCAGCCACGTACTGTCCCCCATCCTGTATTTCTGTGTTCCATTTTTTCTACCTAAGTGTAGGACCTTACACTTCTTTCTGTTGAATTTCATTTTATTCGCCTTGGCCCAGCTCTCCAATCTATCCAGGTCATTTTGAATGTTGATCCTGTCCTCTGGCACATTAGCAACCCCTCCCAATTTAGTGTAATCTGCAAATTTGATGAGCATGCCCTCTATTCCTTCATCCAAGTTGTTGATAAAAATATTGAACAGCCCTGGGCCCAGGACAGAACCCTGTGGCACCCTATGTACGAAGCTGGTCTGATTTATCCTGTAAAGCTAATCTGTTGCAGTTCAATATCAGTTAAAATAGCAAGTATTTATTACACCAGTACTCTAAGAGTTCTGCAGGTTACAATTCTGTTTCTGCGCTACTTTCAAGGCTTAGGTTTTTCCATTTTAAAGCCTTAGACAATTACCTAGTTCTGGGGTATCAAACAGCAGTGATTTTTCAGCCTGTAATCCTCAATATTATTTGGACTTCGTTTCCAGATATTAGATTATTTGCTTTGCGGTTCAGAAAATGTGACTGATATAAGTACAGTTTAAATGGCTGGCTTAAATATAGTTTAAACAAGGAATTTTTAATATTACTTTCTCTGGGGGAATTGTAGATGATAGGTACTCAAGTGCAATAAACGTACATAAAACAGCTATATTTTAAACCAGGTGTTTGTGATTTTTTAAATGCACCCTGGCACTGCCGACGGACCATCTATCAGTGGTTTGTATTATGGTCAAGGGCAGACTCTGGGATGAACTGGACGTGTGTAACGGCCTTCTCAGCTGTGGCACCTCAGTTATATTCTACCCTTAGAGTCTTGACTGGTGTTACCGCAGTTTCTAGCCCAGACTTGAGGGATATTAGATATCACTTTGATATCAATAATTTGGCCTTCTCTACCCATTCCTCTCCACCTGCTGCAAGGTCCCCCGGACAAGCTCGCAGACAGACACGGCCACTAATTGCTGTAATATTCCAAACAATACAGGCAGGCCAGAAATAGCCGTCCTGCCACTTCAGGAGACCTCAAAGGCAAGTACCCTATTATGTATGCATGCTGCTTACAAAGGACTCCCTGCCCCGAGCAGGCAGCTTGACTAGACAAATCCTCATCTGTCAAGCACTCTGTGTTTGCATACTGGCTACTCTATTGATATCTCGGACTTAACTCTATCATGCTAAATTCTGACCTTTCGGAGGCTCTGTCTCCAGCCTGAAACTTATTGTTCTCCCCAAGTATGGAGTAGCCTATGGCCACATTTTCCCCTATAAGATCCCCTGACTTTGAGAGCTTCTTTGGATCGCTCCCGACTTCCATCCCGCCTTGCTGCCGCTTTGCTTGGAGAGCCTTCCCCTCAGTCCCACGTACTGAGAACTCCATACCTCTGGACTTCTGCTGCAGACTACCTGGGCTTCAGGACAGGTGTAGTATCACCCAAACCAGCAACTCCTCTAAAAATCCCTCTATCCCACTCCAGCCTTTATTTCTATAGTTATCTGAATGAGTGTGTTGCATACACTGGTTGATTGTATTCTAATAAAAACAATTATTATTATTTCAATTCTCTTTGCTCCTTGACTCGGCCTGACCCCGTAGACATTGGGTAAAAGATTCCGCTCCGTTGCCCTCCCTCTCGTATTGCTAGCTTGTGCTCTTTGCTAATTTCCCCAACTTGCATAATTTGGAGTGAACTTAGGTATCCCTCATGGAACCCCCAGAAAACAGGGTAACACTGGTATCAACGCTTCTGGCATTCTGGGACTAAGGCAGTTTCTGCACTAGACTGTTATAGTGCTATTATTCCACTTTCAACATCCTATGGAATCCTGGGGTTTGCAATTTCGGGAGGGGATTTATGGTTTGCAGTGGGGCCTTTGAGGCCCCTCCTGAAACTGCAAACCCCAGGATTCCATAGGATGTTGAAAGTGGAATAATCGTGCTACAAGAATAAAGTGCAGAAATGGACCAGAAATGTGTGTCTCTGTGTGTACACCCCCCTCCTCATGTGTTGATCAGTTATATGTTCTGCTCTTACGTTCAAAATTTTAAAAAAATCTGTTGGTGTTGAGGCTACTATGCATGCTTTGAATGCTGTCAAGCGTAAAATGCAAAGGCTTGTGAAAGGGGACCATGAAAGTTTAGTATAACACGTGATGGTAAAGAGGATTAGTCTTGCAACAGAAGAATAAAGGTTCTCAAGGTTCCAAACGAGAAATTAATTGGATCTATGCTTTGATATTTCATACCTTGTGCCTTATTTCCTAACTTTCCAGTCTGTCTTGGTGGCACTTGGAGTGGAGTCTCTGCCTACTGTACAATGACTGCATTTAATAAGTTGGAAACAGAGACGTTGGCCAGTGCATACTTTTGCCATCTTAGCATGCTTGTTCTTCTGAATACAATTGACACTAACTGTAAACATGCTAAGATGGCGACAGCGTGTGCTTCTGTTTCCAAAGGGCAGAATTAATAGGCTTAGAGTGCTTAAAGGATCTTTGAATTGTTCTGTGTTAGAACACCATAGACTGGTGAAAGTGGTACCTCGGCGAAGTTCTTTCTGGATAACTGCATCTTTCCTTCCAACCTTCCTGATTTGGCAAGGAAAGTCCCAATTAATTCTGCCTCTTTTTCAGCTGCTTTTAAAATGTCCCACTTCCTCTTTCTTCCCTCTGTGCTCAGCTTACTTCCATTGCTGCAAAGTTTGTGCTCTGTTAACTCAGCAGGGGGAGAGAAGAGGAGAAGGGGGAGTCTTCCCAGGAGGCCAAGGCAAAAGCAAAGCGCTGCAGGCTTTCCAAGCTTGTGTGCTCTTCCTCATCAATCACTGTTGCCATCTTCACCACACTCTGTTGTTGCTTGGCCACACTTTGTTACCCTGTATGTTGGGGGTCCCGGGAGGAGTGCCCAAATAAACAAATAAAAACACAAGTTGGGGGAATTTAGCTGGAGCACTCTCTTAAGCTAAACGAGAGGCAGGGTAACGTTAGCAAGGATCTTTAACCCAAAGTCTATGGCTTCAGGTCAGAGAGCAAGCGGGCAATTTTAAAGGTAACAAAAATAACAGTTTTATTGAAAGATAAACAGCAAAGAAAACAACATGCACACTAGCTAACTTGGAAACAGAAATAGAGAGCTTAGGGAATGGGTAATACGACACCTGGTCTCGTAGTCCTGGAGAGAAAGACGGGGTTCCGAGAAGGGAGGCAGACTCAGTTATGGAGAACCGAGGGGAAAACTTCACTGGACAGAGCAGCAGCAAGGCGGGATGGAAGTCCAGGGTGATCCAAGGAAGTCCCAAAAGTAGGGACCTTATATAGGGTGCATTTTACCTACAGGCTATGCCATGCACAGTGAGAACAAAGGAAATTTGGAGCTGGACAAAGGAGTTGGAAAAGGTCAGGTTTTGCATGATGAGCTTAGCTCTTAATGACAATAGCGTGGCCAGGTTGTTGATGGCCCGATATAAAGGAATGGCTCGGCTGTTGGCCAAGTGGTTTTGTGTGGATCTGAGCCGAGCAAAGCCAGTTTGCAGGGAGGTTTTTCCCTAAAGCAACGGAGAGGCTTGAGTTGCCTGCCTGAATGAGGCTTTGGAATGTACAACCATTAACAGCCGCGCCCCAGACGTGCTTGTCCAGGGGACCTCTGCAAACATGTGGAGTAGGGTGGCAGAGAAAGGTCAAGCAAAGGCCAAATTATTTGATATCAAAAGGATATCTAGTGCTCTCACCAGACATATCATAACCGTGATAACAACTTGTCCTGGTTTTCATCTGCGAAATGTTGGAGAGCGTGCTCACAGCAGTAGGGCTGCAGGTTAGGAATATCCTAGGTCATGAGATTTCAGGGCCAAAACCTGAGAAGTAGGGATGACCTTTATGATTTTAATTATTTTATCTATATCTTTTATAAGCCATCTTTCTCCCAGAGTGGGACCCAAAGTAGCTTGCAATATATTCTGTTTCTCTCATTCTCTGTGTAAAGTGTGTGCATGTGTGTATTTATCTTACAGCTGCCTTGCAAGGTAGCAATCTCAAACGGAGATTCTTCTGTCTCATCATGACGATGAGACTCAGGTCCGGGTCCTGAAGTTGTTACTCCAGTTATGTTATGTCGGGTGAGAGCACTAGATATCCTTTTGATATCAAATAATTTGGCCTCTGCTTGACCTTTCTCTGCCACCCCACTCCACGTGTTTGCAAGGGCCACCGGACAAGCACGTAATAGGCGCGGCCGTTAATGGTTGTACTTTCCAAGCCTCTTTCAGGCAGGCAACTTAAGCCTCTCTGTTGCTTTAGGGAAAAAAACTCCCTGCAAACTGACTTAGCTTGGCGCATATCCACACAAAGCCGCACAGCCAAGAGTCAAGCCATTCCTTTATGTCGGGCCATCAACGTACCGGCCACGCTATTGTCGTTAAGTGCTAAGCTAATCATGCAAAACTTGACCTTTTCCAACTCCTTTGTCCAGCTCCAAATTCCCTTTGTTCTCACCGAGCATAGCATAGCCCGTGGGTAAAATCCACCCTATAAAAAGTCCCCACTTTTGGGACCACCTCGGATCACCCTGGACTTCCATCTAGCCTTGCTACCAGTTTGTCTAAGGAGCTCCCCTCAGCCAGCCACGCTGAGCTTTCTCCCCCGGAACCTGTCTTTCTCTCTAGGACTACGAGACCAGGTGTCATATTACCCATTCCCCAAAAGCTCCCCATTTCTATTTCTAGTTAGCTGCGTGCATGTGGTGTCTTTTATGTTATTTTTGTTCAATAAATGTTATTTTTGTTACTTTAAAACTTGTCTGGCTATGCTCCCTGACCTGAAGCCATAGACAGGGTACAAGATCCTAGCTGCCGTTACCCTGCCTCTCGTTAGCTTAAGAGCGCGCTCGAGCTTAATTCCCCCAACTTGTGATTTTATTTGGCTATTTGGGTGCCCCTCCCTGGACCCCCAACATACAGGGTAACAAAGTCTGGGAATTGTATGCAGCAGGAACAACATTTTAGATAAAGAATCCCATGAAGAAAACAAACAAATAGGCCAAATGAGGACACTTGGATCATTTTGATTAGCTATACGGAAGGCCACTGATAGTTTTGGTTTTGTCATACAGAAGAAAATGACTTTCTGACATGAAAGCAGAGAGCATCAGAAAAATGGATCATGGCGCCAGGGAAGATGTTCTGCCGATGTATTTTTGCCACCTATAACAGCTAAATTCTTCTCAGTGGAACTCAATAATATTGTTGATTGATTTTTTTTTCTTTTTTTGGACTACTTTATCGTGGTTGGAGAAGAGCGGAAATTGCTGCTGAGCAATAAAGGCATGATTTTCCAGGAAATCTTTCCAAGCAACACAGAAAATGTAGCTCAGCACAGGCTACTAATAATTGCTTAAAAAAGACAAAACAACTTTTCCTTCTTTCTAGAGTTCCCAGATCTCAGGACCTGGTTCCTCATTTTTGGTCCGCGAGGGGAGGAATATCCGGCTGAGACCACTGCCTTGAGAAATGTGTCTAGGTATATTTTCCACATTTTCTTAGACTTGCGGGTGTTGTTGGACTGGCATAGTTTGTACAACTGTGGCTGATGCTTAATGCATCATACTCAATGACATCACTAGGACCTGATGACATCACAGGGAATAATCCCCAGGACTCAGGTTTTGGTCCTGAAATCTCAGGGACTGGGACAGTACAAACTGTGGCAACCCTGCTTCCTCCACCCCTAAAGAAATCAGGTTCAAATGTCAGGAATGGAAACACAGGAGTGATGACAGACGTGCAGTAAAAACTTAGAAGCGTATGGTTGAAGCTGAAGGAATGGTATTAGATGCCTTTAGACTCCCATAGTTTTGTCCTGCAAGAGAGAGAAACGGCTGGGACATTTAGAAGAACTACCAGATGAGAGGCATCTGTGAAACGAAACTCCTTGGGCTTCATTAATTCAGCATAGTTAAAGAAAAGGAAAAGGCACAAAGTAACTGACAGAGGCATGCTTATCCATGACTGTGTGTCACAAGTCCAACAGAATTGTTTGCAAGTGAGCAAACTTTTGCATGTGCATTCCTGAGATGAGCCTCAGGGCTAGCGCTTATCATACTTCAGCAAGGACATCTTGAGTTCTTAAATGCATTGCCTTTCTCCAAGGCGCCCTTGACTAAGGGGAGATATAGACTTATCTGGGCACCAGCCAAGAGGGAAAAAAGAAAGAAAGAAAAATTGTAAGGAACCAGCAGAACATAAAAGATATGGGGCTAGCAAAATTCTACCACTGGTGACTGTCAAGTCAATGACGAAAAGAATCTGCTCCAGGATTTAGAATCATAAGACTCATAGAGCTGGAAGAGACCACAGGTCCAGTCCAACCGCCTGCCGTGCAGGAACCCACATCAAAGCCCTCCCGAAAGATGGCCATCCAGCCTCTGTTTAAAAACCTCCAAAGAAGGAGACTCCACCACACTCCATGGAGGCAGCAGATTCCACTGCTGGACAGCCCTGACTGTCAGGAAGTTCTTCCTGAGGTCCAGATGAAATCTCCTTTCCTGCAGCTTGAATCCATTGCTCCTTGTTCTGGTCTCTGGAGCAACAGAAAACAAGCCTGCTCCCTCTCCAACATGACACCCATTCAAATATTTAAACATGGCTGTCATGTCCCCTCTTAACCTCCTCTTCTGCAGACTAAGCCTACCCACCTCCTTAAGCCCCTTCTCATAGGGCTTACATGGCTTCCAGGCCCTTCACCGTTTTGGTTGTCCTCCTCTGGACACATTCCAGTTTGTCAGTTTAATCCAGTCTTTGAAACTGTGACCAAGGGACTGAGCCCTGTCTCCCCAAGTAGGTTCAGCACATTGGAAAGCACCTTTAAAATCTGGATTAAAACTCGGATAAATTCACCACCCCACTTGTGGGGTCGGGGGAGCTCTCCAGTCATTGCTGAATTCTAATGGCTGCATTTGTGAGAGAAAACCTCCAATGTCTCAAAGTGTTTCTTTAGGAGACGCCCTGGAGCACATGTGTGACTCTTAGACTTAAGCCCAGGCTTACCTCTTCTGTGAGAAAACAGCAGACCTTTCCTAGGGGGTTTCCTAGGAAGTCTTTGTCTTTACACCAGTGATTTCCAAACTTTTGGGAGCCCTTGGCATACCATCAAATCTATCCTGAGAAACTGTTAGATGTTGCTGATGATTTTTGGGGGTGTGGGTGGGGGGAGGTCCTGGTTATCCAAAACCACATAGGATACTACTAGCTGGGTGGTTTTCCAAGAAAGTATAGCCTAACAGTGGCCTCTGGTATCCTCCATGCTATTGAGGCAATGAATCCATTCTTGGTTTTAATCCAGACTTTGAAGATGCTGTCTGAGGTGCTGAAAACTTTAGGCTCGGCGTGTTGGAAAGCTCCTTTAAAGTTTGTACTAAAACTCAGAGTGGATTCACTACTCCCACTGGCCTAAAAGCCATCAACTGCCAGTGCATCCTAAATCAAGCCAAGTATTCTCAACGACTTGGATAAAGGAATAGAGGGCATGCTCATCAAATTTACAGATGACACCAAATTGGGAGGGGTTGCTAATACGCCAGAGGACAGGATCAAAATTCAAAATGACCAGGATAGATTGGAGAGCTGGACTGAGGCGAACAAAATGAATTTCAACAGAGAGAAGTGTAAGGTCCTACACTTGGGTAGAAAAAATGGAATAGAGAAATATAGGATGGGGGACACGTGGCTGGATAGCAGGACGTGTGAAAGGGATCTAGGAGTCTTCATAGACCACAAGCTGAACATGAGTCAGCAGTGTGATGCGGCAGCCAAGAAAGCCAATGCAATTCTCAGGCTGTATCAAGAGGAGTATGGTGTCTAGATCGAGGGAGGTAATGGAATCTACTCTGCTTTGGTTAGACCCCATCTTGAATCCTGTGTCCAGTTCTGGGCACATCAATTCAAGAAGGACATGGTCAAGCTGGAACAAGTCCAGAGGAGGGCAACCAAAATGGTGAGAGGCCTGGAAGCCATGAAGCCCTATGAGGATAGACTTAGAGAGCTGGGTATGTTTAGTCTGCAGAAGAGGAAGTTAAGAGGGGACATGATAGCCATGTTTAAATATTTGAAGGGATGCCATGTAGAGGAAGGAGAGGGCTTGTTTTCTGCTGCTCCAGAGACCAGGACAAGGAGCAATGGATTCAAGCTGCAGGAAAGGAGATTCTACCTGAATCTCAGGAAGAACTTCCTGACAGTCAGGGCTGTCCGGCAGTGGAATCTGCTGCCTCCATGGAGTGTGGTGGAGTCTCTTTCCTTGGAGATTTTTAGGCAGAGATTGGATGGCCATCTGTCGGGAGTGCTCTGAGGGTGTTCCTGCATGGTAGGGGGTTGGACTGGATGGCCCCTGGGGTCTCTTCCAGCTCTACATTTCTATGATTCTATGATTCTCTTGGTTTCAAACTGCTTGTCATTACTTCATTTATCTTTTTATGAAGTTCTTGTTTTGTCCTATGTGGAAAAGTTCTTGTTTTGGACTTAGAACTTCCAGAATCCTGCAGCCAGCATGGTGAGAAAAATCCAGGCATTCTTAGCTTTTGGCACATCGTTTTGGAACGAAAATTATATGCACGTCAGGGTCTTTCTTTTCATTAGGCCATGCATACTTCTCAGAGCCTGCAGAAGTTAAGAATGAATGATAAGACCTTTTCACTCAGTCTCTCCTTTGTTTGTTCTCTCAATCCTTCCCACTTTTCTCTTTTCAGTGTACACAGGTCACAATGCCTTAACAGATTTTCTAGTCTAACTGGTTTTATGCAATATATGAAATCCAGAGTTCAGATATCTTGCACTTCAGTTTGCAGCATTAGTTGAGCCTTGTGGCAACTGAGTTGTTTCCATGATTATTAAACAATTTCATAGAATAGATAGAAATTGTTCTCACGGAAGTATATACAGGCATACAGTTAGCTTCTGAGAGCAAAGCTTTTTTTAACAGTTTTATTTTAATGTCACCTGCCAAGCTTCCCTTTCTTCCTCATCCTCTGTCTAGCTGGAAGTTCTCTTAGCAGCTTGGCACTGGGAAGATGGTCACAGAGGGCTACAGAAACACACACTTCCAATGTAGAGTTGCAGCAGTAAGTCAGCAGTAAACGATTCCATAAGCAAAGCCTGATCGGGAAAAGAGCAGAATTCTACTCTAGATGGTTTTACTGTAGCTGTGAGCATTCGTACAAGAGGCAAGATGAACAGCAGCTGCCTTCAGAATCCGCTTTTGAGCATGGATAACCTGCAAGATAAGGGGAGAACAGATGACCCTGCCTCACTGGTTACCCACAGCATATTTTAAATCTATAAGTTTGGCCCCCAAAATGGAAATCACCAGAAAAGTGGAAGCTGTTGAAAGAAAAATTCAGTGCCGGATACTTTTTGGAAGAAGCTTTGAAGTGATCTCTGCACAGTTCAAAATATTTGACCAAAAGGTTGGAACGCTGACATCATTTCTGTGAAATCTTGGACAACAGGTGAGGTTCCAATGGACAGGAGAAGGGTAAACATTGGCCGTCTGTTCAAAGAAGGAAAAAAAATAATCCAGATTAACTGCATCCCAGAGTATTGAAGGAGCTTGCTGACACAGGCCATTTCTGCACTAGACTGTTATAATGCTATTATTCCACTTGCAACATCTTATGGAATCCTGGGGTTGGCAGTTTCGAACTGACAACTCCAGGATTCCATAGAATGTTAAAAGTGGAATAATAGTGCTATAACAGGCTAGTGTGGCAATGGCTATAATTGCAGAACCACTTGCCAAGATTTTTGAGAAATCATGGAGAACAGGTGAGATGCTACAGGACTGGAGACAAGCAAATAGTGTCCCTCTCTTCAAAAAAAGACAAACAAAGAAGATCCATGAGACTACATGCCAGTCAGCCTGATGTTCTAATGTTTTCCTGATACCAGGAAAACATTAAACAGATTAAACAGGAGTCTCTCCGCAAGTACATTTCTGACAAGCAAGATAACCTCTCTACAAATACCATACAAAAGGTTCAATTGCCACTTTTCCAAATATACTAATTGTCAAAACCTACAGTCAGCACACTGTACTTTTTTTTCTTGCAAAAAGCCGACTGAAGGGCCCCAGTCTTGCAAAAAAGTCACCACTGATTGTTCTCCTATCAATATATCGGTTTATCTATTTCAGCTGTGTCCATCTATTTTATCAGCCAGTCTGCTTTTCTTGGAATATCTCTTTCTTCCACTTCTCTGCGTATGGTAGTTGTATTGCAGTGGTCATACATCACTGTATGTTGTAATACATATTCTCCAACTGGTCTTCTACTAATTCCCAACAAATACAATTCCAGCATCAATTGAACATTAATTTTCAGATTTTTATGCATCACAGAATGTGTTCGATTCCAGAATTTTTTGGCCATTCTACAAGTCCACAACATGTGATTATGAACAACTCATTTGTTGTTCATATTTCCAGCATCTATTAGAAACATTATTATACGTTTTGACCGAATTTTCTTGTATCAGCTACTAACAAAACATCATCTTGTAAAAGTTCCCTTTAAGATGATAACATAATATAATAGAATCATAGAATCATAGAAATGTAGAGTTGGAAGAGACCCCAGGGGCCATCCAGTCCAACCCCCTGCCATGCAGGAACACCCTCAAAGCACTCCCGACAGATGGCCATCCAGCCTCTACTTAAAAACCTCCAAGGAAGGAGACTCCACTACACTCCGAGGCAGCAGATTCCACTGCCGGACAACACTGACCTTCAGGAAGTTCTTCCTGAGGTTCAGGTGGAATCTTCTTTCCTGCAGCTTGAATCCATTGCTCCTTGTCCTGGTCTCTGGAGCAGCAGAAAACAAGCCCTCTCCTTCCTCTACATGGCATCCCTTCAAATATTGAAACATGGCTCTCCTGTCCCCTCTTAACCTCCTCTTCTGCAGACTAAACTTCCCCAGCTCTCTAAGTTTATCCTCATAGGGCATGGCTTCCAGGCCTCTCACCATTTTGGTCGCCCTTCTCTGGACTTTCTCCAGCTTGTCAATATCCTTCTTGAATTGGGGTGCCCAGAACTGGACACAGTATTCAAGATGGGGTCTAACCAAAGCAGAGTAGAGTGGTACCAGTACCTCCCTCGATCTAGACACCATACTCCTATTGATGCAGCCGAGAATTGCATTGGCTTTCTTGGCTGCCGCATCACACTACTGACTCATGTTCAGCTTGTGGTCTATGAAGACTCCTAGATCCCTTTCACATGTCCTGCTATCCAGCCACGTGTCCCCCATCCTATATTTCTGTATTCCATTTTTTCTACCTAAGTGTAGGACCTTACATTTCTCTCTGTTGAATTTCATTTTGTTCACCTTGGCCCAGCTCTCCAATCTATCCAGGTCATTTTGAATTTTGATCCTGTCCTCTGACGTATTAGCAACCCCACCCAATTTGGTGTCATCTGCAAATTTGATGAGCATGCCCTCTATTCCTTCATCCAAGTCATTGATAAAAATATTGAACAGCCATAATTTTAATTCCCTTCGACCACTTTTTCTTCCATTGTTCTAGCTGTATATTACAGTCCAGATTTTGTGCCCACCTTACCATAAATCCCTTAACCAACTCTTCTTCCATCTCTAATTTTAACAAAAGTTTATATATCTTACTAATCAAATGTTCATCAGAAGTGGACCACAGAATTATGCTGGAGCACCTAGAGATTGCTAGAGAGAACATATTATTTTTCCATGGCAGGGGCAAACAGAGTAAGATTTTTTTTGAAACAAATGAAATAACCCATGAATAATCAAATCCATGAGCACTGAACCTGCAAAAATGGAGGCCCCACTGTGCTGACCTTGTGCAACTGATGGTGTGCTTGGTGATGTCCACAGTACCTGTTTCTGCAACTCCAGTGAATCAAGTGGGACATGGGCCCTTTCCTCACGAGGCAAGTGAATCACTCCGTGCTGTTACTTACCGGTTCTTCTTGGCTCGAAGCAACGCGGACTCTCCCTTAAGCCCTTCCGCAGGGCTCCTCTGTTTGTTCCGGGGCGATGCGGAGCAGTACGAGGTCTTTAGATCCGCACTGGTGAGGCTGATAAAATGGCGGCTTCCGGTTGTTTGTGGATCCGGACCAACCACTTGTTACCACGGTTCTGACATGCCCGGTGATAGCACTAGATATCTCTTGATATCAAACTTATTTGGCCTTCATTTGACCTTTCTCTGCCACCCTGCTCCATGTCTTTGCAAAGGCCACCAGACAAGCACGTAAACAGGCACGGCCGGTTAATGGTTGGACATTCCATTCCCCACTTAGGCAGGCAGATTAATGCCTCTCTGTTGCTTCAGGGACCGTCTTCTTGCAGACACACCTTGCTTAAGCGTGACTTTACACAAAGGCACTCGGCCGAGAGCCGGCACTTTCTTTATGCTGAGCCATTTGCATACTGGCTGCACTATTGTTATCCTGCGCTAAGCTCATCATGTAAAACCTGACCTTTTCCAATGCTTTTGTCCCACTCCAAACTTCCTTTGTTCTCACCGAGCATGGCATGGCTTGTAGGCACCATCCACCCTATAAAAAGTCCCCAATTCCAAGCCCTCCTCGGATCGCTCCTGAGTTTCATCCAGCCTTGCTGTCGGTTTGTCAAGAGCTCCCTTAGCGAACCACGCTGAGCTTTCTTCCCTGCAATCCTTCGCTTCTCTCCAGGACTACGAGAAAAGGTGTCGTATCACCCATTCCCCCGAAAACTCTTATCTTCAATTTCTAGTTAGCTGTGTGCATGTGGTGTCTTATTCGTTGTTTGTCCTTTAATAAAACTATTATTTTTACTCTCTTAAAATTGCCTGACTGCTCTTCTGACCTGACGCTGTATACATAGGGTAAAAGATCCCAGCTAAAGTTACCCTGCCTCTCGCTAGCTTAAGAGAGTGATCGAGTTAATTTCCCCATCTTGTGTTTTTGCTTGGTTATTTGGGCGTCCCTTCCAGGACCCCTATAATACAGGGTAACACACTGAAGCTGGCCACGCCCACAGCCCACCCTCCACTGATTGCAGGCTCGCATTGGTGCAAATCGGCGCATCTGCACAACTAAGCAGGAATGCAGTGGTGCACTCTGGAAAACTGAAAGATTGTTTTTTTCCAGTCTTCACATAGCGTGCTGGAGGACCACTTGGGGGCGCTTTGGATCAGACTTAGGTGAGGAACTAAGGTAAATAGTCCGAACCTAGTCCGATCCAAGGTGTGGATGACCTCCATGACAGGCCCATCTTAACCTCCTCATGCGGAAAGGGCCATGGAAGGCATGAGGCAGTAGCCAGATATCATCCAAGAACATGCAGCTGCATGATTGCAATCCTTTTGGCTAGTCCTCTCTAAGAAGATCCGTTCAAATAGAGCTGTCCAGTCTCAGCATCCTGAATTCTCATGGGTCAGCCCCAGGTGGGAGGTGGGTGTTCAAGCACTCCCGTTTCTGTGGGGTCCACTCTGGGTAAGAGAGAAGGCCTGTGTGCAAACCTCTTACTGGGATAGCTTTGTGCCAGCCACAAGTGTGTATCTTTCCCCACTTCCTTCCACCTCCTCCTTTCCTTCCTCTGTCATTTTAAAAACAACCCCTCTGTGCTTACCTTGCTGGCTGGGTAGCTTAACTGCAACTCCTGGGTGGCCAGTGCACCCCTGCCCCACCTCCAACAGTTGCTCATCCTCAATTTAAAGAGAGTGCTGCTGATTTAGGGGGAAAAAAAACCACGAGATGGATTAAATAGGTTAATCATATGGTAATGCTAATACTAAGCAATTTATTTCATCTTAAGCCACTGCTTCAGATGGATGGAGTGCAGCCTAAGAATACATACGCACAGGGCACCTGTGTACATGAAAAAGTACTAGAAATGCAAAATCTGCTGATGACTTGGCAAATTTAGATCTTAATGAGGGCCATTAAGGGTTGTTAAAAGGATATAGGAGATTGAGAAGTAGGTCCAAGTGTACATAAGCAGGAAAATGCAGATATGATAGAGAAAATACTTTATTTGTGTTAGGAGAAAAGGTGGATTTAACTGATGACTATACTCATTGGAAGGGGGATGCCAAAAATTGCAATTAGAAAAAAAATTGTCCAAGCCATGTTTTAAAACATGCAACATAAAATATGTATGTTGGGGTTACATAGCATAAACCTCCATATCGAGACTTATGGATTAATTATGCCACAGAACCTTTGTGTTAATTGGCAGTGCTGTGCAACTGAGCTGAGACAGCAGCTGTGTAATCAAATGCACAACAAAATGCACATATGCAGCCATGTGCAATGTGAACCATGGCATTGCATGTGCAAATCTGTTTCTGCAACCGTGAACTAAATGAAGCTGTTCCATACAGACAAAAAATATTCATCGCTTCTATAAGTGACTTGCACAACCGCAAGGCACAAACGGAATTTTAGCTACTGCTTTAGAAAATTACCAGAGATAGTGCCATGTAGAGGGTTTGAGAGTTGGACTAGGACTCTGGGAAACCATGATTCGAATCTCTGCCCATCCTATTGGTGGGCCTTGGAGCAAGTCACACTTTTTCAGCCTCAGGAAAGCAATGGCAAAACTCCTCTGAATAAATTTATTCATGAAACATCTACAATAGGGTTGCCACATTTTTAGAGCCAATGTGGCACAGTGACTGGAATACAGGACTAGGATTTTGGGAGACCAAGCCATGGAGACTCACTGGGTGATCTGAAGCAAGTCACATACTCTCAGCCTCAGAAGAAGGCAACGGCAAACCTACTTGAAAGAAATTGGTCCAAGAAAACCTTAGGAAACGATTGCCATAAGTTAGAATTGGCTTGAAGGCACAAAACAGTTTCAAACTACAAACCACCATGTTGCTCTGTTTTGGTATATAATAAAGGAGTTCTGTGGCACCTTTAAGACTAATTAATCAATTTCAGCCTAAGCTTTCATTGAGTCCAGTGCATCCGAAGAAGCAGAGTGGTGTCCACAAAAGCTTATGTTGAAATTAAATGGTTAGTCCTAAAACGGTTTCCCCCTCTTCTTTTTATGTTTCCAGAAAAGTTGGTCTTGCTGAGGGCAGAAGCTTGTGTAGGAGAAGACAGTGTGTCATAAACACAATGTTATTGTCTCAGGAAATCCATCCAAGAATAGGGAGCAATATAAACAGTTACAGCAGCCCCACAACTCTTATGCACACAACTAAAACAGCCGCCATTCCAGGGGACGGAGCACCATGTGGCTGTCTCCTTCTCAGACACCTGTAGCAAAAAGACAACTGGAGTAAAAGACCTTTCACATAGATTGGATAACGGAGTGCACTAAAGAATTTTCAAGGAAAATCAACTTGTGTGTTATATACTACAGCAAAGTCTTTGATCGAGCAGATCATAAAGAACAAAAATGGATACGTCACAACACGGTGAATAGTCTGGAAGCCATGAAGCCCTATGAGGAGCGGCTTAGGGAGTTGGGTCTGTTTAGTGTGCAGAAGAGAAGGTTAAGAGGGGGCATTATTACCAGGTTTAAATATCTGAAAGGATGTCATATCAATGAGGGAGCGGGTTTGTTTGCCGCTGCTCCAGAGACTAGGACAAGAAGCAATGGATTCAAACTGCAGGAAAAGAGATTCCACCTGAACTTCAGGAAGAACTTCCTGATGGTCATAGCTGTCCAGTAGTGGAATATGCTGCTGCCTCGGAGCATGATGGAGTCTCCTTCTTTGGAGTTTTTAAACAGAGGCTGGATGGTTATCTGTAGGGAGTGTTTCGATGTGTTTTCCTGCATAATAGGGGGTTGGACTGGATGGCCCCTGGGGTCTTCTCCAACTCTATGATTCTATCAGATTGTCCTGATGTGTCAGGACAAGAGATCACTATCAGGACAGAAGATGGAGAAATAGAATGGTTTCCAACTGGAAAGGAGGTCAGGCAAGGCTGCATTTAACTTGTGTGCTGAATGTATCATGCATAAAGCTGAATTAGACTTGGAAGAAGGAAGACGTGAAATCTGGAGGAATATCAACAACTTAAAATATGCAGATGACACTATACTACGGGCCTTTCCACATTACACTGTTATAGTGCTATTATTCCACTTTCAACCTCCTATGGACTCCTGGGGTTTGCAGTGTAGGGAGGGGCCTTTAGAATTCTCAGCCAGAGAGCTCTTGAGCCTCAGGAAATTAGAAACCCCAGAATCCCACAGGAGGTTGAAAGTGGAATAATAGCACTATAACAGTGTAGTGTGGAAAGGCCCTATGAGAAGAACATAGCAAAGACTTGGAACAATTACTGAACAAAGTCAGGGAAGAAAGTGCAAAGGCAGATTTACAGTTGAACATTAAGGAAAATAATGCTGCTGGATGATTTACAGAACTTTAAAGAAGACAGCGAAGGCCCTGAAATACTGTGGTTAAAGATTTTCCATACCTTGGCTCAACCATTAATCAGAATAGGGACTGCAATGAAGTAATGAGAAGAAGACAAGGGCCATTTCCGCACTGCACTGTTATGCTGCTTTTATTCCACTTTTAACATTCTATCGAATCCTGGGGTTTGCAGTTTAGAGAGGAGCATTTAGAATTCTCAGCCAGAGAGCTCTTTGGCCTCAGTAAACTACAAACCCCAGAATTCCACAGGATGTTGAAAGTGGAATAATAGCACTAGAACAGTGTAGTGCAGAAATGGTCAAGGACTTGGAAGGGCAGCTATGAAGGAACTAGACAGATCCTGAAGTTTAAAGGTACAGCATTGGATACTAAAATCAGGATTGCCCAAGACATCATATCTCCAGTTTTTACGTATGGTTGAGAAAGCTGGACAGTGAAGAAAGTGGACAGGAAGAAAATCAGTTTATTAGAAATGCGGTGCTGGAGAAGAAGAGTTCTGTGGATACCCTGGACTGCTTTGCTAAGACCTCATCTTGAATCCTGTGTCCAGTTCTGGGCACCCCAATTCAAGAAGGACATGGTCAAGCTGGAGCAAGTCCAGAGGAGGGCGACCAAAATGGTGAGAGGCCTGGAAGCCATGAAGCCCTATGAGGAGAGACTTAGAGAGCTGGGTATGTTTAGTCTGCAGAAGAGAAGGTTAAGAGGGGACATGATAGCCATATTTAAATATTTGAAGGGATGCCACGTAGAGGAAGGAGAGGGCTTGTTTTCTGCTGCTCCAGAGACCAGGACAAGGAGCAATGGATTCAAGCTGCAGGAAAGGAGATTCCACCTGAACCTCAGGAAGAACTTCCTGACGGTCAAGGCTATCCGGCAGTGGAATCTGCTGCCTCAGAGTGTGGTGGAGTCTCCTTCCTTGGAGGTTTTTAAGCAGAGGCTGGATGGCCATCTGTCGGGAGTGCTTTGAGGGTGTTCCTGCATGGCAGGGGGTTGGACTGGATGGCCCCTGTGGTCTCTTCCAACTCCACATTTCTATGATTCTATGAAAAAGACAAATGAACGGGTCCTAAAGCAAATGAAGACTGCCAAGATGACTAAACTGGGGATATCGTACGTTAGACATATCATGAGAAGACATGACTCGGTACAAAAGACAGTAATATGCTATGGTAGAAGTCAGTAGCAAACGAGAGAGACTGCATTACAGCTGGATAGACTTAATCGAGGAAGCCACGGCCCTGAATCTGCAAGACCTGAGCAGGCTGTTGATATCAGGGTGACCTGAAGGTGTGTCATTCATAAGGTTGTGCTGGGAGAGGATACAGAAATACTTTAAACAAATAAACAATTCAAAGTCAACTTGGTGGCCATTAACAGCAAGAAGATGTGACATTTCTCCACACCCTAAAAATATGAATTTACTGAGACTTCTGGCCACATGGTGGACGTGAGAAGGAGTCTGGAGTAGCGCTGCGCAACTCCAAACCCCCACCTGAAGGTTTCCAGCTGGAATAAGCCCATCTAATTCCAGCTAACTATCCCCTCGGTAAGGGGGATGTGGAAGAGGTCTGAAGGGGATCCGTGAAGCCTCACCGAGCCTTCTCTGAAAAATTGCTTTATGATCAATTCCCCAAACTTTTCAGCCCGTGCTGAAATTCCCTCTTTAACACAACCATTAAAGGTACAGGAGCTTTGTTCGTTGGCAACCCTATATCCAGAGCAGCCTGGTAGCATCCTTTGTTGCAAACAGATTAGTCCAGGGGAATAACAAGATGCCAGGGAAGGAGTAGCGGATTGCCCATGAGAGGCGCCATCTCAGTCCGACCCCCAGGAGGTCACTTGGGTTGCTTTCTGCTGAAGCCAGCAAACGCCTTGCAGTTTAACACACCAGGAGCCTCAAATGCTGGGCCTTGCGTGTGGTCTCCAAGGTACAAATCCGCATTCAGGCTGCGGTTATTCCACCTGGGAGGTGCCTTTGTGTCTCCTGCCTAGTTGTGATCCCACTCAAGAATTCTTCCTGAGCTCAGCGGATTTCCCTTTTCTGTGGCCCTCCCTGGTGCAGAGCTGTGTGACTTCTTTTTGCAACAAATCCCTGATCCCCCCACTGAAATTGCTGTTGGGGGGAATTTAAAAACAGCCGGGTAGGCATTTTGAGGAGGAGAAGCAATCCTTCGAAAGTCCTGAGCCATTTGTTCCTTTGAAGAGGGATTAGCTCCTTTTTCTCCAACCCTAGTTCCTTCTTTTTAAATAAAAAAGAAAAGCACCAAACAACAACCAGGATGTATTTGTTTAATTATACAGAGATTAGTGCAGAAAGAGCAAGAAAGCATTTCTAGAGGGAGAAAGGATGATGGCAGAAGCTTGGTAGATGTACAGTTTATCTCGGTGCACAGAAGCACAGGACTCCGTCCCACCCTCTTCTACCTCCTGGAATTAGTCTCTGCCCAGAAGCGGATAAAGGTGCTCCTCCTTTCTGGACAAGTCTGCTTCTCCCGTGATAAAACATGAGTGCAGCCATAAGTCAACTAGGCAACTTGAAGGCACATACACACATACACACACACCTCTTGCTACAAGGCTGAAGTTAGTTGATAGGGAGAGTTTTCTTGCGTGAGAAAATGTGAGCTATCTGGAAAGTGTTTTGGGGAAGCAGAAAGTTCTGGCCTTTATTCATTGAAATTATTTTCATGCATATTTGGAAATGAAAAAAAAGGAACTATCTTCAACCTCATCCTCTTTCTTACTTGGGTTCTATATGTGAACACTGCAAACAAAATCACAATTGTATGGCCAATTGAAATCCATACAACATTTTAGATAGATTGGAGAGTTGGGCCAAGGCGAACAAAATGAAATTCAACAGAGAGAAGTGTAAGGTCCTACACTTAGGTAGTAAAAACGGAATACAGAAATATAGGATGGGGGACACGTGGCTGGATAGCAGTACATGTGAAAGGGGTCTAGGAGTCTTCATAGGCCACAAGCTGAACATGAGTCAGCAGTGTGATGCGGCAGCCAAGAAAGCCAATGCAATTCTTGGCTGCATCAATAGGAGTATGGTGTCTAGATCAAGGGAGGTACTGGTACCACTCTACTCTGCTTTGGTTAGACCGCATCTTGAGTCCTGTGTCCAGTTCTGGGCATCCCAATTCAAGAAGGATATTGACAAACTGGAGCAAGTCCAGAGGAGGGCGACCAAAATGGTGAGAGGCCTGGAAGCCATGTCCTATGAGGATAGACTTAGAGAGCTGGGTATGTTTAGTCTACAGAAGAGGAGGTTAAGAGGGGACATGATAGCCATGTTTAAATATTTGAAGGGATGCCACGTAGAGGAGGGAGAGGGCTTTTTTTCTGCTGCTCCAGAGACCAGGACAAGGAGCAATGGATTCAAGCTGCAGGAAAGGAGATTCCACCTGAACCTCAGGAAGAACTTCCTGACGGTCAGGGCTGTCCGGCAGTGGAATCTGCTGCCTCAATGGAGTGTAGTGGAGTCTCCTACCTTGGAGGTTTTTAAGCAGAGGCTGGATGGCCATCTGTCGGGAGTGCTTTGAGGCTGTTCCTGCATGGCAGGGGGTTGGACTGGATGGCCCCTGGGGTCTCTTCCAACTCTACATTTCTATGATTCTATGATTTTATACAGTAAACTGAACTATAACTCCCAACAGTCGCAATCTAGCAGGAACAGTCCAAGTTAAACCTTTGTTTTCTCACTTTTTCAGCTGCTTTTAAAATGTCCCAGTTTCTCTCTCTCGCCTCCTCCCATTTCCTCTCTTTGTCCTCAGCTTACTTCCATTGCTGCAAACAGTTCAAAGTGCAAAAATTAACTCAGCAGGGTAGAGAACAGAGAGGGGTGGTGAATCTTGCCCATCCCAGGAGAGCCAAATCCTGCAGCCTCTCCTAGCTCCTGTGATCTTCCTCATTAAGAACTTTTCCCATCTTGGCCACACTTGGATGTTGCTTGGCCACATAGATCTTGATTTTAGTCTGCAAAGTGCTGTAAGGTGTGCTGAACACATAGGCAATGTCCCCAGGTTCCATGCATCCAGGGAGGTGCCAGTGCTGGGCTTGATTGTAGGGCTCCTCTGCATAGGCTGCCCAACAGGATGCAACCTTAAAGCTCTTGTTCAGGATGGAATCTTGGCCATTTCTGCACCAGCCTGTTATAGTATGATTATTCCACTTTCAACATCCTATGGGATCCTGGGGATTTCAGTTTAGGGAGGGGCCTCAAACCTCAAACCGGCTGGCCCCTCCCGGAACTGCAAACCCCAGGATTCCATAGGATGTTGAATGTGGAATCAAAGCGCTATAACAGTCCAGTGCAGAAATGGCCTATGAATTCCGATCCCTCCCAGTTTAGAGCGCCCTGTCCTATCCCTTTGGGCCTCTCATGACCACAAAGCAGAACTGTTCAAAGTAATATGCATCTGGGATCTTTCAGCACCCTTTATCTGGCCATCTTGCTTCCAGGTTTTTCTCAGAAACTGGAAACACAGCTGAGAAGTCCATGCAGGAGCCCCTCGACTTTCATGGGGCTTTGGGGTGCAGAGCTCTCACAAAAGTTTTTTAAAAAAGGTGAATCACTCCCCGCTGCCCAAGTGAACGCTCTTCCCTTCCTGTTCCTTTGCCTTGTTTCGTGGCGCACTGCCTCCTTTCTCCATGCCTGGGCAAAAGACAGGCGAATGGGAGGAGACAACCCTGCCCACGGAGAATGCACATGTGTGCCTCTCCCCGTCCCATTTGCTTGTCTTTTGCCCACTTGTGCCCTGTCTTCCTTTCCATGCCAGGGCAAAAGAATGAGAGAGGGAGAATGGAATGTCATGCCTTTCTTCTCCATGAGTGGGGTTCCCTGCTTCCATTTGCATCAAGCTCAACCACAAAGGTTCTTCTGTTGGCTCATGGAATATAAAATAAGTTTTTATCTGGAGGAACTGACCAGGATCTCAACTAAATTGGCACCTTCTTCCCAATACCCTCCACCACTGGCTACCATACCCAGGGGACAAACGACATGTTACACACAAATGCTTGTCATGAAGAGCCAATGGTAGCATTTTTAAATGATTCAATAAGACTCTGGGGAAGCAATGTTGGGTGGAGCACCAGCAAAGGCAGAGGGAGGTTGTTTCTGCACCAGCCTTTTTCTTTTTCTGTTCGAACCTACCCTTCTAAGAATAAACATGGAGTGTCGGCATCCGTGTCAGTGGAATGGTGTATCTACTCTGGAGTTTTGTCAGAACTTTGAAGGAATTGTCTGAGGTGCTGAACTGTTATCACCAAAATGGTTTTTTCCCCCCTTTGGCCACTTTAGCACTGTGAATGTAGGGAGAAATTTAGGGTCCTGCACTTGGGCAGAAAAAATGAAAGTCACAAGTATAGGATGGGGGACGGGTGGCTGGATAGCAGTATGTGTGAAAAGGATCTAGGAGTCTTGGTAGATCACAAGCTGAACATGAGTCAGCAGTGTGATGCAGCAGCCAAGAAAGCCAATGTGATTCTTGGTTGCATCAGTAGGACTATGGTGTCTAGATCAAGGGAGGTAATGGTACCACTCTATTCTGCATTGGTTAGGCCTCATTTGGAATCCTGTGTCCAGTTCTGGGCACCTCAGTTCAAGAAGGATATCAACAAGGTGAAGCGTGTCCAGAGGAGGGCGACCAAAATGGTGAAGGATCTGGAAGCCATGAAGTCTTACGAGGAGCAGCTTAGGGAGCTGGGGATGTTTAGTCTGCAGAAGAGGAGGTTAAGAGAGGACATGAGAGCCATGTTTAAATGTTTGAAGGGATGTAATGTTGAGGAGGGAGAGGGCTTGTTCTCTGCTGCTCCAGAGACCAGGACAAGGAGCAATGGATTCAAGCTGCAGGAAAGGAGATTCCATCTGAACCTCAGGAAGAACTTCCTGATGGTCAGAGCAGTTCGGCAGTGGAATCTGCTGCCTCCATGGAGTGTGGTGGAGTCTCCTCCTTCTTTGGAGGCTTTTAAGCAGAGGCTGGATGGCCATCTGTTGGGAATGCTTTGATGGGTGTTCCTGCTTTGCAGGGGGTTGGACTTAATGGCCCCTGGGGTCTCTTCCAACTTTATGATTCTATGAATATTCACAATAAAATCAACCCCCAACATTTTTACCTGACCACCCCAGCCTTAAAAATTTAGGTTTTGGCTGGTTGGAGGATTCTGGGAATCATAATCCAAAAAATTTAACTTTCCCCCTTTTGTCCCCTTTGCTAGCCTCACCACTGGTCTGGTTCCAGAAGAATAGTATGGAGTCTGTTAGTTGTTTAATGATTCCTTGTGCCTCATGCATACTACCTGACACAACTGGCCCAGAATCTTGTTGATAACAAATGCAGGTGTAGGTTGCACTAAGCATGTGGAGTGATCTTTTTTTTGGAGAGTGAGGAGTGGGTGTAAGCAGCCAATGATGACAGGAGTAGAGTTCTTTATGCAGAACCATTGGAGATGCAAAGTAATGCACCAGCAAGAGTGTATCAACAGGAAGAGACAACTTAAAGAGAGATTTAAAATGGATCAAAAATTATATGGATTTGAGAGAAAAGAAAATGAATTAGATTTATGGATGAAGGAGGACCAAAAGAAGAGAATCTCCAGCTTCTACAAGCTATTATTGCAAAGAGAAATGGAATCAAAAACTGTTAAAGATAATATAGTTAGATGAGCACAAAATATTGGACATCCAATTGAGTTGGATACATGGGTGAGGGCATGGAAAACAGACATAAAAGTTACACCAAGTTTAAATTTAAGAGAAAACTTTTATAAAATGCTACATGGATGGTATATGACACCTGAAAGGTTGCAGAAAATAACTAAAAATGAAAGATGTTGGAAATGTGATGAAAAGGTGGGGTCGTTTTATCATATGTGGTGGACCTGTAAGATAGCAAGGAAATTTTGGAAGGAAATACACGATGAAATTCAAAGAAACTACAATTTAAGTTTTGAAATGAAGCCAGAGTTTTATTTGTTAAAAGTGTTGGGGCAACAGAGAGAGATAAGATGTCATCAGAAGACACTGTTATATTTGATAACTGCTGCAAGATTGACTTATGCACAATATTGGAAAGAAAGGAACCGTGTTGATATAAAAGAATGGAAATTTAAACTTCTGGATATGATAGAGATAGAGAAGCTAACATTTTCACTGAAAAATAAGTCTATCCAGAACTTTGAAAGGGAACGGAGAGAAGTCTTAAATTGGATAAAGATATAGTAATAAGAAAAGGAAAAGAATAAAGCAAGATTGTATATAATACGAGGCAACAATTTAATAAGGCAATATAACAAAGCAGCAATGTAAGATGTAACAATGTAAGATTACCTTTTGAAGAGAAACTATGTATGAATGGAATGTAAATGAGCAGACTCAACTGGAAAAAAAAGAAAGAAGCTTGGAAGTGGGGAAGGGGGGTTATTTTCACTTTAAACTTTAATAAAAATATTTCTAAAAAAAAAAAGAATGTGTCAACAGGAACCACGAATTGCACACTGCCTCTGTGCATTGCACAATGAGGTGACAGCTATGCACATTCATGGGCTACAGTGATATTCAGTATAGATACTGTATAGTGCATAACCTCCAACTTTTCTCATTTGGCAGGGACAGTCTCAATTAATTCTCCATCTTTCCACTTCTTCAGCTTCTTTTAAAACACTTCCAAAGCCCGGAAAACCCATAACAACCTATAACTTCCATGTAGTCTTACATACATGTTTACAGGAGAGGCTAGTCTTTGCCATGTCAATGGAGCGGTGAAACCACTCTGGATTTTTTTGGTTACTTTTAAAGAAACTATCTGTAGTGCTGAATCCTAACTCCAAAATGTTTTTGCCACCTTGGGTAGCTCCTTGAATGTTCAGAGTAAAATTTGGTTAGACCTCATCTGGAATACTGTGTCTAATTCTGGGCACCCCAATTCAAGAAGGATATTGACAAGCTGGAGCAAGTCCAGAGGAGGGCAGCCAAAATGGTGAGAGGCCTGGAAGCCATGAAGCCCTATGAGGAGAGACTTAGGCCCTTTTCGCACGGGCTTTCTGTCGCGCGACAGCCCCGTGAGCCTCACGGGAGTGGGAGCGTTGCTCTGCACGACGCACTCCCACTTCCGCCGCTCTCACGGGGCTGACGCTGCGCGAGCGCGTATTTTTTTATTTTCGCCTCAAAGCGAAAATCACCCGTGCTCGCGCAGTGCTCCCAGCACCCACATGCACTTACCTCCTGTGTTGGGGAGGCAGCCGGGTCGCGTTTCCTTCCCTCCGCCCCTGCGGAAGGAAGGGGCGGGGCGGGGAGCTAGCGCGATGGACGCGACACCTCCTGCTTCGCGCGCACGGGGGGGGCGGATGCGGCAGCCTCCTGCTTTGCGAGGGGGGGCGGACGCGTGAGTCTCCGCCGCCTCCGGAAGGCTGCCGCTTCCCCGCTCGTTCCTTCGCCTGAGGAAGGAAGGAGGGGGAAACGGCAGCCTCCCGGAGAAGGCTTCTTGCGCGAGCCGCTCTCCCCCGCTTGCGCTAGAAGCCTTAATGTGAAAAGGGCCTTAGAGAGCTGGGTACGTTTAGTCTGCAGAAGAGAAGGTTAAGAGGGGACAAGATAGCCATGTTTAAATATCTGAAGGGATGCCATGTAGAGGAGGGAGTGGGCTTGTTTTCTGCTGCTCCAGAGACCAGGACAAGGAGCAATGGATTCAAGCTGCAGGAAAGGAGATTCCACCTGAACCTCAGGAAGAACTTCCTGACGGTCAGGACTGTCTGGCAGTGGAATGTGCTGCTGTCTCCATGGAGTGTAGTGGAGTCTCCTTCCTTGGAGGTTTTTAAGCAGAGGCTGGATGGCCATCTGTCAGGAGTGCTTTGATGGGCTTTCCTGCATGGCAGGGGGTTGGACTGGATGACCCCTGGGGTCTCTTCCAACTCTACATTTCTATGATTCTATGGTTTCACTGACCACTAACATGGGGAAAAAATTTCCTGTAAACATGTCTTCAGAACTTCATGGAGAGGGAGACAACACAGAGAGTGTAGAGAGAAATAGCTGGAGGGAAAAACGTGGGATACTCCCTCCCCTTTGTTTTTTCTCTTGTGCCGAGAATCATTATTTCCTGGGGCTGCTGCTTTATTAAAAACAAGAACACGTTGAGGCACATTTGCATGTAACTGTGTTTTTGTGGTAACAGTCATTGAAAAAGCTGTTTACAACAAATTTATTTTCCCCAACTCCAAATAGCAAATGTCCCATATCTAAATGAGCAGCTATACCTACGTTTTGAGGCCATGCATTTGACAATAAGCCAAATTTGTGGGGGCTTCCATGAAGATATTGGCCCTCTGGGAAATGAAACCCCTCTCTCCCCCATAATTTTGAGGGCCTTGCAAAATCAAGGTAAAAACATTGTCCCATCCTGAGTGAGGGCAGGGGGCCTTACCCTCATTCAAGTTTGGCTTTATGATGTCACCGTGTGGTCGACGATTTTCCTCCTGTAAGCTTTCTTTGCTGTGCAGCTTTCACAACTATATATAGAAACTGGAAATACCTTATATTAGTAATCAATGATTTCTCTTTACACTTTAGGATCTTGTCTGGTTCCTTCATAGCTGCCCTTCCGAGTCCTAGGCGACTTCCGCACTAGACTGTTATAGTGCTATTATTCCACTTTCAACATCCTGTGGAATTCTGGGGTTTGCAGTTTAGTCGATCCCTCCCTAAACTGCAAACCCCAGGATTCCATAGAATGCTGAAAGTGGAATAATAGCACTATAACAAGCTAGTGCAGAAATGACCTTAGTCTTCTTCTGATTTCTCGACTGCAGTCTCCAGTATGGAAAATCTTGAACTATTTCAATGTCTTCGTTATGACGCGACACAGTCATAATATGAGATAGGCAGGAGCAGCAGTGGCTTGTAGGTCATAGAATCATAGAACCATAGAAATGTAGAATTGAAAGAGACCCAGGGGCCATCCAGTCCAACCCCCTGCTATGCAGGAATACCCTCAAAGCACTCCCGACAGATGGCCATCCAGCCTCCGCTTAAAAACCTCCAAGGAAGGAGACTCCACCACACTCCCAGGCAGCATCTTCCACTGCCGGACAGCCCTGATGGTCAGGAAGTTCTTCCTGAGGTTCAGGTGGAATCTCCTTTCCTGCAGCTTGAATCCATTGCTCCTTGTCCTGGTCTCTGGAGCAGCAGAAAACAAGTCCACTCCCTCCTCTACATGGCATCCCTTCAAATATTTAAACATGGTTATCATGTCCCCTCTCCACCTTCTCTTCTGCAGACTAAACATACCCAGCTCTCTAAGTCTCTCCTCATAGGGCTTCATGGCTTCCAGGCCTCTCACCATTTTGGTCGCCCTCCTCTGGACTTGCTCCAGCTTGTCAATCTCCTTCTTGAATTGGGGTGCCCAGAACTGGACACCGTATTCAAGATGAGGTCCAACCAAAGCAGAGTAGAGTGGTACCAGCACCTCCCTCGGTGGAGCAATGAGTACAGTCCAGCTTTAAATCCATCCTTTACTAAAGCAGTTGTGCGAAGCTGTTCCCTCAATTAGCTCCATCACCTTACATTGCTCCTTTAAACCCAACGTGGTGTCACTGCCTCTCAACCTGGGAGTTCCAGTCAGCCCTGGAAGCAAGGCCAGCTCTAATATAAGGCAGAATGAGGCAGCTGCCTCAGCCATACCGTAAACTTGTTGTATCAGGAAGGTAGCTGCTTTTTGTAGTAAAGCAGGGTACTTGTGTTAATTCCAGCACTGTATGTTGGGCAGCCCTTACTGCTGCTCTGGTCCTTGACCGCCAGTGCGCAGGAACAAGCAAATTGTTGGTCATTTATGTTTTTGTTATTGCCAAGGATGGGGAGACTATAATTCCTGTAATGCTCAAGTGGAACATGGCTGGAGGATTCTGGAAATTGTTGTCTAAAAAAAGCACACTTCCTAATCTCTCTGTTTTCCAAGGACAAAGTGATGTGTTATACCAGCTTTCCCCAAGCTGGTGCTGTCCAGGTGTTAGGCTACAACTCCCATCATCCCCATCCAGCATGACAATGGTGATGATGGGAATTGTAGCATGCATCACATCTGAAGGACAGCTTCCTTTCACAGGCCCTTTTCACATGCAGGCAGGGAAACGGGCAGCTCCACGTGGAAACGGAGCTTACCTTTATTCCGTCGCCGCGTGGAGCTGCCCGTTTCGCCGCTTCACACTTGGCGGCGTCTGCGGCATCTGCTGCGTCTGGCAGTACCCAAAATGGCGGCTTCTGACTGACGGAGGCTCTCCGCCAGTAGGAGAAGCTCGCCAGCCAGAAATCCCACCCCCCGCGTGATCTGCAGGCATGCTCTTGCGCACGCCTGCAGATCTATACTGGCGCTGCGACGGGGCTGGACAGGGCTGCACGCCCCGCGCCTTTCAAAACCCAAAAAGCATGTGGTTTTACAAAAGCGCGAGCGGTGCCTCTTCTGGTCGCCCCTACGTGGATTGGGGTGTGGATTTACTCTAAAGTAATCCACCCCAATCCACGTTATGGTGTAGACGACCTCCGCGGAGGCTGCTCTATACCGTTTTTTTAGCCCCATGTGAAAAGGGCCAAAGGCGAATCTCGAGTGAGGAGCAAATCTGATCCTCCCTCCTTTCCTTCCCTTCCCTTCCCTTCCCTTTCCTTCCTGGGTTCTCTTTATCACAAATGATTTTTAAAACTAATTCTTTTTTAAATTGAGTTTTATTTTAAAAGATAGTTTGAAATCAAAACAAAACACCTCATAGGAGAGTGTAGAGGTGTTAGCATTCCACCACCCTCAGCTCATGGGCCTGTTATTTGCAAACGAAGAGACAAAAGCAATTTAAATCCTTTTCTGGGTGGCGTACTTAAAACAGAGGTGAGCAAATTATGCCTCCTTCAGCTCTTCTTGTGGTCCTTGAGCTTTCCAAACTCCTTGGACTCTTTGCCCTTTTCTGGTCCAAAAGAAAAGAAGGATGGGGGGGGAGGGAATTCAATGCCCTTGAAGCCTCCAGAGTGACAATTCACACTGTGCAGTTATAGTCTTATGATTCTGTTTTAACTGTCATGGTTCTATCCTGTAGAAACCTGGGACTTGCAGTTTTTGCGAAGGGTGATTAGAATTTTCAGCCAGGGTACTCTTGTACCTCTCCACACTACAAATCCTAAGATTCCACAGGATGAAGCCATGGCCATTACATTGGAATCACAGTGCTATAACTGTGTAGTGTAAAAGGGCCCTAGGAGCAGTTTAGGGAGCTGGGTATGTTTATCCTGGAGAACAGAAGGTTAAGAGGGGACATGATAGCCATGTTTAAATATTTGAAGGGATGTCATGTTGAAGATGGAGCAAGCTTGTTTTCTGCTGCTCCAGAGACTAGGACATGGAGCAATGGCTTCAAACTACAGGAAAAGAGATTCCACCTAAACATTAGGAACATTATGTATAGAAATACATGCTATTTGTAAGTTGTTCGCCGCCTCGATCCATATGGAGAGGCGGGATACAAATAAATAAATAAATAAATAATTAGGAAGAGCTTCCTAATGGTAAGAACAGTTTGACAGTGGAATATGCAGCTGTCTGGGAGCATGATGGAATCTTGTTCTTTGGAGGCTTTTAAACAGAGGCTGGATGGCCATCTGTTGAGAATGTTTTGATTGTGTACTCCTGCATGTCAAAGGACTGGGCTTGATGGCCTGTGTGGTCTCTTCCAGATCTATGATTCTATGCTTTTGGTGGCTCTATATTTCCTCTCTTTTGGCCATCTCTTTCTTTGGATATGGGAGGCATCAGGAGCGGGCTTGAAGTGCTGAGAAATCCATCCCTTACCTGGCCAGGTAGCAGGTGGTGGAGGAAGAAGAGGAGGACCAGAGGCAGATTTTTAAAAGTCTGCAGGGCCTGATCAAAGTTGCCAAGAGGGAAAGTTTCCCCAGAAAAGAAGCACCTGGGAGGGTGGGCAGGAGTTGGAGAAATTCACAAATAATCAGCTCTGCGAGAGTTAAACCCACAAATATGGAGGGCTGATTGTCGTTTGTAGCGGCTGAAGCAAGCCAAGACAAAAGGGGAAGATGGGAGGAGAGAGAGAATCTGGGACAGCTGAAAATGTGGGGTGCAGAGGATTGATTGGGGCTGTCCCAGCCAAATCAGGACATTTGGAGGGTACAGGATCCACGGTGGCTTAAGTCCAACTAAAACAAAATACAGTTAAATTGTTACTTGTACAAAAGTTTTACAAGAAGAATTAAGGACTGTGTTTAAAACACCACGTTATAATGGCTTAAATCACATTTGGAATGGGGAAAAGCTTTCCAAAAGCGTTCTCTGCCTAAACGTGCCGCTGCCCTCGTACTAGGAAGGAGGAATGCTTATCTTCTTTTCTCCTATCTCCTCTTTCCACAGAGTTTGCACTCTCCCTCCCTTGCTGGCCAAGGCTGCCCTTGAGAGGTCACGGACTGGAGTTACACATGTCAGAGGAGCCTCTTGCCTCAGAGACAAGACAAACTCATCTGTCAGCTCCCCCCTCCCAGTATGGGCTGTTTTCTTTCTCATTTATCTGGGCTCTTCACCCTGGCTTGTGACCCCAACATTTTCAGCCCCCTTTGGCCAACTCCTCTCCCAGTGGTACATGTGCATGTGCACGAATGTCCCTGTTGGTGCATCCTTGAAAGGGACATGGTGGCATGTTACCCGGTATTCTGGGGGTCCCGGGAGGGACGTCCAAACAAACACACGCAATAACAACAACTTAGGGAAATTAGCTGGAGCACTCGCTAAAGGTAGTGAGAGGCAGGGTAACTTAGCAGGGATCTTGCAACCCAGCGTCTACGGGGTCAGGTCAGTCAAGCAGTTTTAAAATAGCAAAAATGATGTTTTATTGAGAGGCAAACAAACAGCAAAGACACCACAATCACCCAGCTAATGGGGAAATCAGAAATAGGAGTTTTTTGGGGGAAATGGGCAATACGACACCTTTCTCGTAGTCCTGAAGAAGTTTGAAGATTGAGCTCGTGGATATGGAGTCTCAGTATGTAGGACTGAGGGGACGGCTCGCCAGACACAGAGGCAGCAAGGCTGGATGGAACTCAAGAGTGATCCGAATGGGGCAAGCGATCCGAGGTGGTCCCTTCGCCGAAGGGAGCTCACCAGACAAAGCGGCAGCAAGGCGGGATGGAAGTCCGGAGCGATCTGAGGTGGTCTCGGAATCGGGGGGTTATATAGGGTGAATTGTGCCTGCATGCCATGCCATACTTGGAGAGAACAATGTGAGTTTGGAGCGGGACAAAGCTTTGGTAAAGGTCAAGTTTAACATGGTCGGCTTAGTGCAGAATCAACAATAGTGTAGCCAGTATGCAAATACAAGGTGCTTAGTTTGGCTTTGTAAGGCTATCGGCTCAGAGCCGGGCGCCTTTGTTAGTGTCACGCTTAAGCAAAAGAGTGTTTGCAGGAGAGGTCCCTGAAGCAACGGAGTGGCTCTGTTCTGCCTGCCTAGGTGGAGAAGGGAATGTCCAACAATTACCGGCCGCGCCTGTTTACGTGCTTGTCCGGAGGCCTTGCAAACACGTGGAGCAGGGTGGCAGAGGAAGGCTGAATGATTTTGATATCAAAACAATATCTAGTGCTATCACCGGGTAGACCTTGGCCGAAGTAACAGGCAGACATGTGCCATGCCCAAACCATGGCTTTGGAGACCTGGTTTGAATCCCCACTCGGCCATGGAAACCCACTGGGTGACCTCAGGCAAGTCACATTCTCTCAGCCTCAGAGAAAAGCAGAGGCAACCAATCTCGCCAAGGAAATCCCCATGATAAGTTTGGCTTAGGGTCACCATAAGAGGGGAGAGATGTGATGGTTAGAAAAAACCTCTCACTATCAGCAGCACTTTGCTATTGTGTGCCTTCAAGACACTTCTGACTTAGATTAAACTATCACAAGGTTTTTTTCAGGCAAGATTTGTTCAGGGAAGGGTTGCCTTTGTTTTCCTCTGAGGCTGAGAGAATGTGATTTGCCCAAGGTTACCCAGTATCTGAGCAGGATTTAAATCCTAGCCTCCAGAAGCCTTTAATAAAAAAAATACATATTTGAACATTTAAATAAATATTTGAATATTTAAATCTTGAGTTAAGTCTTGAGGGTCCCTGGCTACAAATTATAGTTGCAGGGGGTCCCTGGTAAAGAAAAGGTTAAGAATCACTGGGGTAGCAGATGAACAGTCGGGAAAGATGTAAGGAGAAGCAATCTGATATTGCAAAAATGCACAGAAATAAAACAAAGAAATTGAATAATATAAGAAGGTCACAATAACATCTTTTCTAAGTATACATACAAACTGTACTGATATTTCATAAGCTTCCGCATATTCTATAAACTTTCTGTAAGCAGATTAATGTTATCAGAACTGCAGCCTGGAAGGTTTTGTCAAAGAGAACTCTAAAGTGGCTCTGGACTTTTTGTTCATATCCTCTAGCTTGGGGCTCCTTTCCAAGGAAACACTCCTTTCCTTCCTCCTTTAAGACCTACTCCTGTCTTAAAAACTCAGCTAACCAGAAAGTCATTTTACACCTTGGCCAACTGTCAGTTTTGCAACCCCCGTAAATGTTTTGCAAACTGTGGCAAGAAATGCAACAGCCTAACTGAAGGCAAGGGTCTGATCTCAGGGGTGCTGAGCTCCAGTTTTTAGTTTTGGGAAACTTTTATGTGTTTGCACAACATTTCAAGGCTGCAATAAAAACCCAACTCCTCCTTCTGCCTCTGAGCAAAGTAATTACGCTGCCATTTCTCACGCACACCCATGCACGTCTCTTAAGGTGGGAGGAGAGGCAGGTCCCTTTCTTTTGCACCCGAGGCAACCTGCACAGAAAAAGAACAACTGAAATTAAGGGTATCAAACTATCTCAAGGAATTTGAAAAACTTATTTTGCACATATGCATATTTTAAAAAAACTAATGTACCATAAAAATAATCAAATCAATGAAACAATGCATAGAATGTATAGGAAAAAGAACCAAAGTCCTGGGGGGAGACCTGCAGTCCCTTGAAATGTAAAAGCCTTTTGGAAGGCAGTGGATGGAGAAGAATTAAATCTTCAAATGATATATGAGTCCTTCAAAAGGCAGGTGACTGTAGTAAACCACCTGATAAGGAAGAATGAAGTCGACTGGTATCTGTTTGGACTCTAGTCTTCATCAGTGGCTGAAGTACTTCCTGGAACTTCTTTATCTTCAAAAATAAATCCGGGTTTAATGTTATCTGTGCACTAAGGGAAGGACAAATTAAAAATATCCTAGTCAGTAATAAACGTTACTTGCCACAAATGAATCATTCAACATAGAAGAAGGGAGTCATTCACAAGTGTTCTCTTGCTTTCCCACAAACTGATCTTTGCCAAGGGAATGCAATTGTTTAAATAACCAGGTGCAGATCCCTTATATCTATTGTGAATTTTTCCTCTTTCAACTACGTCCTGGTTCTGAAACAGCCTAATTAATTAATTTCAAATCATAAAATCATATAAACACAACTTTTTACAAAACGACTATATGAACACAGAAATTAAAGTTAACTTGTGAGCACATACATAAAACAAGTGGTTATTTTACAAGTTATTAATAGAACAATGGCAACAAACCACTTATTGCCCTTGACCAAGGCAGTAACAACCACAAGACTTAGTGCATTGGAGAGGATGGAGTAGTCGAATGAATGAATGAATGAATGAATGAATGAATGAATAAATAAATAAATAAATAAATAGAATAGTTAATTAAATAAATAATTAATGACCTGAAGGCACTGTATTCAATTTGTAGAACCTGTGACCTATTTTATAGATCTTGGTTGGCCATGCATGGAGAACTTGCAAGAGCCTTCCCCCACACCCCTTCCCTTCCATTTTGCGTGCAAATGGGAACGGGGGAGCTCCGGGGTCGGGGAAAGAAGGCTCAGGTGTGGCTTCTCCCACCTCCCTTTCCCTTCCGTTTTGCATCTATGTGAGTTACCCGCGCAGGGGCAAAATGCAGGGGAATGGGAGGAGGCAAATGGGGGGACGGTATGTGCGCTTGTGAATAATCAAATTTATGAGGGTCAAATCCGTGAATGTGGAGGGCCAACTGCACTTTGAACTAAGTTTGAAGCAATTGAAACAAGCAGTAACCTTACATCTGTACATTTTGTGCATGTTCCCAAGAAGGGAACATCTTCTGGTAGGACTGGTGAACATCTTCTGGTTCCACAGCATCTTCTGGTAGGGCTGGTGCTTTGGAGAGAATCCTGCCTCAACCTCTGGAGAGCCCTAGCTGCCAATCTGAGGCCATTTCTGGACTATAATCTTATAGCGCGATTATTCCACTTCCAACATCCGATGGAATCCTGGGGTTTGCAGTTTAGGGAGGGGCCTCAAAGGCCCTCTCCCTGGAAAGGCCCCTCTCTAAACTGCAAACCCCAGGATTTCATAGGATGTAGAAAGTGGAATAATCGTGCTATAAGAGTGTAGTGCGGAAATGGCCTGAGTTAGCAATATTGGGCAATAATTGGTCCTTGAAGTGTTTTGGACTTCATCTCCCAGAATTCCCAGCTGCCTTGGCCAATGATCAATGATTCTGGGAGCTGAAGTCCAAAACACCTGGAAGCCAGAGTTTGGGAAACACAGGGGTAGATAGACCAAGACCATTTCCACGCTACACTGTTCTAGTGCTATTATTCCACTTTGAGCATCCTATGGAATCCTGAGGTTTGTAGTTTCCTGAGTCCAAAGAGCTCTCTGGCTGAGAATTCTAGATGCACCTCCCTAAACTGCAAACCCCAGGATTCCACAGGATGTTCAAAGTGGAATAATAGCACTATTACAAGGTAGTGCAGCAATGGCCCTAGTCCAAGATTCAAAATACTACACTATGCCGGTTCCGCCTTCAAGTCATCTCTGACCTATAGGAATCTTATAATATGATTTTCTTAGTAAAATTTATTCCAAGGAGGTTTGCTCTTGCCTTCCTCTGAGGCTGAGAAGGTATAATTTGCCCAAGGTCACCCGGGGCCTTCTATGGCTGAGCAAGGATTTGCAACCTGGGCCCTTTTCGCACGGGCTTTCTGTCACGCAACAGCCCCGTGAGCCTCGCGGGAGTGGGAGCGTCGCTCTGCACGACGCACTCCCACTTCTGCTGGGCTCACGGGGCTGAAGCGGCGCGATCACGGGTTTTTTGATTTTCGCCTTGAAGCGAAAATCACCCGCGCTCGCGCAATGCTCCTAGCACCTGCACGCACTTACCTTCTGTGCGGAGCGTCAGGGAGGCGGCCGGGTCGTGCTTCCTTCCCTCCGCCACTGCGGAAGGAAGGGGCGGGGCGCTAGCGCGACGGACGCGACAGCCTCCTGCTTTGCACGCACGCACGGGGCGGGACGGACGTGACACCTCCTGCTTGGCGCATGTGGGGGGTCTGACGTGACAGCCTCCTTTCTCGTGCGTGCGGGGGGGACAGACGCGACAGCCTCCTTTCTTGCGTGTGCGGGGGGGGGCGGACGTGCGAGCCGCGGCAGCCTCCCGGAGAAGGCTTCTTGCATGAGCCGCCCTCCCCCGCTCGCACGAGAAACCTTAATGCGAAAAGGGCCCTGGTCTCCGAGAGTCCTAGACCATTTCTGCACTACACTGTTATAGTGCTATTATTCCCCTTTCAGCATCCTGTGGAATTCTGGGGTTTGTAGTTTACTGAGGCCAAAGAGCTCCCTGGCTGAGGATTCTAAAGGACCCTCCCTAAACTGCAAAACCCATGGTTCTCTAGGGTAGAATAATAGCACTATAACAGTGTAGTGCAGAATGGCCCAAGGGTCTGTCTTAGCAGAAAGCAATTTCCCATCTTCTTATGTCCTATACATTGTAATGCAACATTTCTACTCAAGAGTTGGAGAAAGAAACGTGGATTGCACTCCCAGAATCCTTCAGTCATCATCCATTAGTCATCATTGGGGCAGGGGGATTCTGGGATCTGTAATCTAAAAATAAATCCCCACAGCATTCCACCCCCAGCTGACTAGACTGGGCTAGATAGGGCTGGCACTGCAGTAGGCTGGATAGACTCCCTTAGAAGGAACTTGACTCCTCTCCTCTGTTGGGATTTGACCCATTTGCAAAGGTTCTTTGGCGCTAGATTCCAGCAGTGAAAGGGATTACAGTAGATGGCCCTTGGGGTCCCTCCCAACTCAAATGGATCCCAGCCACCTTGGATTCCATTTGGGAGAAAGCGGGATTGGCTGTAACACGAGACCAGCCGGAGTCAGCTGGGGATGGAATGCAGATATCAAGCCAGGAGTTGGTGATTGAATGGCCCTTGAGCACGTCCTGTTAAAGTGTTTGCTGCAGAGTAGAGAGAGGATACTTGGAGCAAAAGGTAAGGCATGAGTCTTCAAGTTGCCTGTTGACTTATGAATTCACAGGGGTTTTTTTTTTTGGCAACGAATACTCAGAGGTGATTTGCCATTACCTTCCTCTGAACATAAGCCATTTCCACACTAGACTGTTATAGCACTATGATTCCACTTTCAACATCCTATGGAATCCTGGGGTTTGCAGTTTTGGGAGGGGCCGGATGTTGAAAGTGGAATCATAATGCTATAACAGTCTAGTGCAGAAATGGCCATAGTCTACAGCACCTGTTATTCTCTGGTCACCTCCCTTCCAAATACTACCAAGCCTGACTCTGCTTAGCTTTCAAGATCAGATGGGGACTGGTGCCTTCATTTAGGCTTAGGTCCAACTTGTATCAACAAAATGTTTTGGGCCAGCACTGAGTGCAGACGAAAGAGCATGCAAAGAGCCATGCTGGATCGGCTCAAAGTCCTCTTGAATCCAGCAGTCTGTTCCCATCACAGTAGGCATGTTATCTAGGGGAAAATGGGACTTGCAGGCCAATATATCAGGGCAATCTGCTCTGCTCTATTTGCTGCGTGCCTTCAAGTCTACTCCAACTCATGGCAACCCTATCACAGGGTTTCCTTGAGAGATTTGATGAAAACCTTCCCCTGAGGCCGAAAGAGTGGGACACGCCCAAAGTCACTGGTGGGTTCTCATGGCTAAGCAGAGATTTGAACTCAGGACTCCTGAAGTCTTCGTCTGACACTCAGACCACTGTACTACATTGGCTCATGTTCTACCTCTTTATGATCTCCTTCAGTTGTCCAAGTTTCCCATGATCCCTGGATGAAGATTCAGGAATCCCTGGCTCATGTTCTACCTCTTTATGATCTCCTTCTTCAGTTGTCCAAGCTTCCCATGATCTCTGGATGAAGATCCAGTGATCCCTGGCTCATGTTCTATCTCTTTATGATCTCCTTCTTCAGTTGTCCAAGCTTCCCATGATTCCTGGATGAAGATCCAGGGATCCCTGGCTCATGTTCTATCTCTTTATGATCTCCTTCTTCAGTTGTCCAAGTTTGCCATGATCCCTGGATGAAGATCCAGGGATCATGGCAAGCTTGGACAACTGAAGAAGGAGATCATAAAGAGATAGAACATGAGCCAAGGTAGTGAGTTCTGTGAGCTCTGTGAGTTCTGTGAACTAATTATGTACTTTGTGAAAAATTAGTGTCTTCTGTCCAGGCTGCGATAGTTCTGCCGGTCAGCTACCGACTGGATCCCAGCCAGACTGGAATGTGTTTCCTTCTCTTTGGCAGTATCCTCCTTGACACTGTTCCCTCTGGAAGATATGAGCTGTGCTTGGTCTCAGAGACGGGTTCCTCTTTTCTGGGGGAGGAATCTCAGGATGAGTGCACTGCCTTGAAAAATGTGTGCGTATCTATTCTTCCTCATTATGTAGATTCTGTTTATTTTAATTTGAATGGCCTCCTCTCTGCAGTTGTAGTTAATAAGGGTGGCAGAGTGAAAACTAGAGACAATTGCCATACCTTTAATGGTTGTATGGGCCTAAACACTCCCAAAGGTACCAGATCCCATCTGATCTTAGAAGCTAAGCAGGCTCAGTCCTGGTTAGTAGTTGGATGGGAGACTGCTAACACATAGCAGGTGCTGTAGGCTATATATCAGAGGACGGAACAGGCAGAACCACTTCTGAGTGTTCCTTGTCTAAGAAAACCCTATGAAGCCCATCGGGTGGAATCCTGGTAGCTAAAGTGGAATAGCGGTGCAGTGCGAGTGGACTCCAGGGTCTTCTCTTTGTGATGTCACCCTGGTAACATCATCAGGGCTGCTCCGTTGCAGGCAGATGGCCAGGCATCCAAGAGCCTTGGAGCATGAGGCCTCCGCGGCATTCTTAGGCAGCCAACGCTCTGTGTTGGCCAGCTTTAGTACTTTGTGAAGCCAAAGAGCAGCTGTCCTGGGTGAAAGGGAAAAGTCATCTCCTTTCCACCCACACTTTGCTTCTCACAGAGACAAACCATTTATTTATTTGCTTGTTACATTTACAGTGGGACCTCCTTACCTGCAGCCTCCAAATCTGCAATTTCGAGCATTCGCATATGGTGATGAGGTACACATGGTTGTGGTGAAAGGTCTGAGTGCATAGACACTTCCGCACAAGACTGTAATAGCACTATGATTCCACTTGCAACATCCTATGGAATCTTGGGGTTTGCAGTTTCAGGAGGGGCCGGCCGGCTGGCCCCTCCCAAAACTGCAAACCCCAGGATTCCATAGGATGTTGCAAGTGGAATCATAGTGCTATTACAGCCTAGTGCGGAAATGCCCATGTCACTGCCATTTTGTTTTATGGGATGTGAGTATTTGCATTTTTTTCCTTAGTCACAGGGATTCCTGGAACAGAAACCCCACAGATACGGTGGCCCCACTGTATATCTCCATGGCTGCATTAGAACTCCTTTGTTACTGTGGTAGATAAACCCTATCCCGGGCCCTACAATTTAATATTAAAGATATCTCCACATGCTTGAGAGGTCCCCCGGACGAGCACGTAGGCAGGCACGGTCGAACGGCCGAAAACAGGAAAAACCCAGTCAGGCCAGTAAATCCATAGTCACATAGCCCCAGGAGATCTCCAGACATGTAAAACATAAAATACACAAAGGCTCCTCATCCCTGAGGAGCCAGCTTGAGGGGATTAACGCATCTGACAAACAGCCCCTCAAGCGAGGATGATTTGCATACAGCCGAGGCTTTGACAGCCCCAGCAAATCCAATCATGCAAAGGACGTTGACATTTTGGAGCTTTGTTCTAGCTCCTCCACCTATTGTTGTAGCTCCTCTACCTATTGTTCTCTACCTATTGTTAGCCCTCCAGGTACCTTTCCCCCATAAATAGACCCAGTTTTTGAGCGGCTGTTTGGATCGCTCCAGGCTTCCCAATGTTACCCTGTATGTTGGGGGTCCTGGGAGGGGCACCCAAATAACCAAAGAAAAACACAAGATGGGGAAATTAAGCTCGAGCACTCTCTTAAACTAACAAGAGGCAGGGTAACTTTAGCAAGGATCTTTAACCCTATGTCTACGGCTTCAGGTCAGAGAGAGGCTAGACAAGGTTTTAAAAGTAACAAATAGTATTTTATTAATGACCAGCAACACGAAAGACACGACAAATACTAGCTAACTTAGAAATGGACGTGGAGAGTTTCAAGGGAGTGGGTAATAATACGACACCTGGTCTCGTAGTCCTGGAGAGAAAGACGGGGTTCCGGGAGAGAAAGCTCAACGGGGTTCACTGAGTGGAGTTTCCTTAGACAACCGGCAGCAAGGAAGGATGGAAGTCCAAAGTAGTCCGAGGTAGTCCCAAAAGTGGGGATTTTTTATAGGGTGGATCGTGCCTACAGGCTATGCTGTGCTCGGTGAGAACAAAGGGACTTTGGAGCTGGACAAAGGAGTTGGAAAAGGTCAGGTTTTGCATGATGGGCTTAGCGCTGGATGACAATAGTTCAGCCAGGACGCTGATGGCCCGACATAAAGGAATGGCTCGGCTCTTGGCCATGCGACTTTGTGAAGATACACTCCGAGCAAAGCCGGTTTGCAGGGAGGTTTTTCCCTAAAGCAATGGAGAGGCTTAAGCTGCCTACCTGAATGAGGTTTTGGAATGTACAACCATTAACGGCTGCGCCCCAGACGTGCTTGTCCGGAGGACCTCTGCAAACACGTGGAGTAGGGTGGCAGAAAAAGGTCAAGCAAAGGCCAAATTATTTGATATCAAAAGGATATCTAGTGGTCTCCCCAGACATATCATGACCGGAGTAACACCAGCAGACCGTCACTCCATCCGTCGAGCTATCCCCTCAGCCCTCCACGTGCTGAGTCTCATCTCTCTCTCCGCTGCCATCTCGGACCTCCGGACTTCAGAACCAGGTGCAGTATTCCCCAGCTGTAACCCTCCAAAGTCCCCTATCCAATTTCCTCTCTTTTTATTCCTCGCTAGGTCTTGAGTGAGTGACTGCGTAAGCGCGTATGTGCGCAAGTCTTTATTTTTAATAAAATCATTTATTGGACATTTTTGCTTGGTTTTTGGCTTGGCCTGACACTGTAAACACTGGGTAAAAAGACCCCACTAGGTTACCCTGCCTCTCGCATTGCTATTGCTTGTGCTCTGGCTAGTTTCCATTCCCCATCACATGGAGCACATTGAGGTGTCCCCCAAGGGACCCCAGAAATCAGGGTAACACCTTTTCCTTTTCCAAAGAGGTTACACCAGCACCCTTCTTCCTATCTTTCTGCATTCAGGTGAAGATCTTTTTATTCCAACAGGCCTTTGAAAATTGACTATCTAGGGCAGTAGTTCTTAACCTCCGGTCCAGGGATCCCTGGGGGTCCGTGAAGCCCTGCTGTTGAATACCAACAGCTGCAGCAGCAACAAAATCTGAGTGCAATTTGAGTCCTGGTCTCCAGAAGCCTTTCATAAATAAATATTTGAATATTTAAATAAATATCTGAACGCTTAAATCTTAAGTCTTGGGGGTCCCTTGCAACAAATTGTATTTACACGGGGTCCTAGGTAAAGAAAAAAAATGAAGAACCACTGGTCTAGAAGAAATGGGTGTTGCTGGATTTTTATTTCTTCATTTTAATATTTTTTAAACTGGTTTTAATTTTATGTTTTAAAAATAATTTAATTATTTTTTAACATTTTTAAGCTGGGGATTTTAAACTATGTTCAGTGGCAGAGCTTGGAGTGTGGGGAGGGGGTGGGAGGGGGCGTGGTTACAGTGTGTCGGGGAGGACAAGCAAGGAGCTGAGATGCCTCCAAAAATTGCCGCTGGGGGCAAACCGTTCTCATTGCTCCCGTGTCCCTGCACAGCTGAGTATGTTTGTGAGGCAGATCAGCCAAGTCTACCCTCCAACAGTTCACAGACGAAGCTCAGGACACATGTGGTCAAGCAGTGTCAGCATCTAGTCGAGGAGCAAGAGTAATTAATGAGAAGAAAAGCACAAATGAAGAGAGGCTGCAGCAGTTAGCCTGAGTCTACGGGAAGGGCAAGATTCTGCCCCTTCCACGCTCCTCTCCTCTGGCTGAGTGAATTGAATGTGATCTACTTGTGTACTTTGAATTCAGTGTGCAGAAGTGGGGAAACTGAATCATAGAACTGTAGAATCATAGAGTTGGAAGAGACCCCAGGGGCCATCCAGTCCAACCCCCTGCTATGCAAGAACACACTTCAAAGCATTCCCGACAGATGGCCATCCAGCCTCTGCTTAAAAACCTCCAAAGAAGGAGACTCCACCACACTCCGTGGAGGCAGCAGATTCCACTGCCGGACAGCCCTGAGCATCAGGAAGTTCTTCCTGAGGTTCAGGTGGAATCTCCTTTCCTGCAGCTTGAATCCATTGCTCCTTGTCCTAGTCTCTGGAGCAGCAGAAAACAGGCCTGCTCCCTCCTCGGCATGACATACCTTCAGATATTTAAACATGGTTATCTGGGAGGAGGAAGGAGAAAAAGAAAGAGGAAAAAAGGAAGTAAAAGAAACTAAGAAAAAGAAGAAAAAGAAACTGAGATCTTTTTAAGGTGGCTGAAAAGATGGGACAACAGAGGATTAATCAGGACTGTCCCTGCCAGTGTGGTGTAGTGGTTGGATTACGACTCTGGAGATGAGAGTTCAAATCCTGGCTCAGCCACAGAAACCCAGTGGTGACCATGGGCAAGTCACATTCTCTTAGCCTCAGAGGGAAGCAAAGGCAACCCCCACTTTGAGCAAATCTTGCTAATAAAACCCTGTGATAGATTTGCCTTAGGGTTGTCGTAAGTCAAAAACAACTTGAAGGGACACAACAACCACAACAATCCTTGCCAAATCAAGATGGATGGAGAGTATGGACAGTTGGCAGCCCTTGTTGGATGCTATTGAACTGTCTGCCTTACCATCCATGACCCAGTACCGGAGGGGTGATGGGCTGAAATGTGACTCATTGACTCATGCAGAATTAAAAAAATATATTTTCTACCATTTCCCTTTTGAGATGTCGAACCACCTACACGGAAACTTTTACAAACTGGCTCAAATAAGCTACAGGAAGAAACAGTAGGGCTGTTTCAGCAGTTCTAACTTCCCACAGTCCAGATGTGCTGCGTTGTTTTGTCTATGGCGGGATCTCACTGGCCCGCTTGGCAACGGGGACCAACAGAGCTTGAGTTGATTAACAGAGCATGGAAAAGTTACTTTGAGAGGGGCAACAACTCCCAGAATCTTTCCGAATAGTAACTTCTCCAAACTTTCCCAAATGTTGCAATGTCAATTACTTTGCTAGCCATAGTAGCTGAACCTCATGATCTAAGTGATCATTTATAAAGAAGGTGATGGGTTGGAAGTGGGAGAAAGACGGCAAGATATAAATGGCATGGAGTACATTTGGTGGGGAATTAGGTGCAGGAGTTGGTTGGGAATTAGCCGATTTACATCTGTTCAGGTGTACCTTTTCTTCTCTTGGGATATGGATTTAACTTCAGCTCTTCATTCTCATATCATGAAGTCAACAGAGTGATGCAGTGGCCTAACTAACTAACTAACTAACTAACTAACTACCCAATGCAATTCTAGGCTGCATCAACAGGGCAGGAGTATAGTGTCTGGATCAAGGTAAGGTGTAATGCTACTCTCTTCTGCTTTGGTCAGATCCCACCTGGAATCCTACGTCCAGTTCTGGATACCACAGTTCAAGAACGATACAGACAAGCTGGAACTTATTCAGAGAAGGTCAACTAAGTCGATCGAAGGACTGGGAACCAAACCTTATGAAGAACGACTTAGGAGATGGGTGGGTTTAGCATGGAGAAGATAAGATTAAGACCATTTCTACATTACACTGTTATAATGCTCTTATAGAATCATAGAATCATAGAAATGTAGAGTTGGAAGAGACCCCAGGGGCCATCCAGTCCAACCCCCTGTCATGCAGGAACACCCTCAAAGCACTCCTGACAGATGGCCATCAAGCCTCTGCTTAAAAACCTCCAAGGAAGGAGACTCCACTACACTCCGAGGCAGCAGATTCCACTGCCAGACAGCTCTGACCGTCAGGAAGTTCTTCCTGAGGTTCAGGCGGAATCTCCTTTCCTGCAGCTTGAATCCATTGCTCCTTGTCCTGGTCTCTGGAGCAGCACAAAACAAGCCCTCTCCTTCCTCTACGTGGCATCCCTTCAAATATTTAAACATGGCTATCATGTCCCCTCTTAACCTTCTCTTCTGCAGACTAAACATACCCAGCTCTCTAAGTCTATCCTCATAGGGCTTCATGGCTTCCAGGCCCCTCACCATTTTGGTCGCCCTCCTCTGGACTTGCTCCAGCTTGACCATGTCCTTCTTGAATTGGGGTGCCCAGAACTGGACACAGGATTCAAGACGGGGTCTAACCAAAGCAGAGTAGAGTGGTACCAGTACCTCCCTCGATCTAGACACCAGACTCCTATTGATACAGCCGAGAATTGCATTGGCTTTCTTGGCTGCCGCATCACACTGCTGACTCATGTTCAGCTTGTGGTCTATGAAGACTCCTAGATCCCTTTCACACGTACTGCTATCCAGCCACGTGTTCCCCATCCTATATTTCTGTATTCCATTTTTTCTTATTCCACTTTCAATCTCCTATGGAATCCTGGGGTTTGCAGTTTAGGGAGGCGCCTTTAGCATTCTCAGCCAGAGAGCTCTTGGGTCTCAGGAAACTACAAACCCCAGAATTCCACAGGATGTTGAAAGGGGAATGATAGCACCATAACAGTGTAGTGCAGAAATGGCCTATGACGTGATAGGATGCAGCCACTTCTAAATATCTAAAGAGACTTGTAGTAGATGAAGCAAGCTTGCTTTCTACTGTTCCAGACACTAGAAATAGTATGTTCTAATTGTGAGACAAGAGATTCCACCCAAACATCAGTAAGAACTCCTTGCCTGTAAGAGCTGTTCAGCAGTGGAGTGGGCTGCCTTGGAGACTGTGATGGGGTCTTTTTCTTTGGATGACTTTTAGTAAAGGTTGGATGAGCTTCTTTCAGGACTGCTATCGTTGGGTATTCCTGCATGGCAGGATGTTGGACTGGATGGGCCTCGAGGGCCTTTCCAGCTCTGAAATTCTGTGATTCTATCAAATAACTTGCATGGCAACGCCATGCCTTTTTCCGTATATTTGCAATGTTGTTAGCAAATAAAAATGCACTAAAAACAGGGGGAAAGAGGAATGCAACAGAGGGGAGGAGGAACTTTAACCTTCTCCCCATGATCAGACCTGGGCAATTTTGGCTAGAGTGTTGTCGATGTGTCAGGCATGCGTAAATTCCCCCGCAGAAGTGGTTGGCCATTTTTGCCTGCCGTGGAAAGTTTGTATTCATTCAAAGGTTATAGAAGGAGAGTTGCACAGGCAGTGCTGTTGCATTTGTAGATGTGCACACACATGAGATGCACATGCATCTTGTTGGAAACCGTCTTGGGTCCCAATTTTGGGAGAAAGGCAGCTTAGAAATACAACAAAATAAAATAAATAAACATGCACACAAAATGGGAGTTTGGTTGTGAATTCCCATGCTCATTCAGTTGTGCATGGTTGTTGCCCTTCAACACAATGGTTGTATAGTGCAATCAGTGTGTAACAGCACTTGAAGGGACTTACCTTCTGTGACCCTGATGGAGGATCACGGCTAGTGAGTCACAGGTAATATAATTACCTCTGATAATTTACTTTTCTTAGTAAAGAGGATGGAATGAAGTCACATTTCAAAAGTATTGAGAACAATGTTACTTTATTGGCACAACCAATAGCACCTAGTTACTTTCATAGTTACTTTTAAAATCTAGTTACTTCACAAAGTCACTTCAGGCTTTTTTAAAAATGTGAAATATTTTTATTGCGTTTAGTCATAAGCCGCTGCAGAAATGAAAGCATACAGTGGACTGTCTATAAGGGAAAACACAGAGTAGAGTGCAAAAAGAAAAGATAAATACAAAATGTAAGTAAAAGAAATCAGGATCTTCAGGCATTTTAGAAGGGTTCTTTTTAACTAGAATTTTTAAAAAAGTTTCATATCCTCTTATCATTCCCTAGATGTCCTCTCCACACCAAAGAAACAAGAACACAATGAATTAAGCCAATTAAGCAATGACAACAAATTACTTGTCAGCCACCATCACCAGCAAAAATAATTTCCCAAGATCTAGTCTTATCAAGATTATTATCTTTCCCCATCTCTGCAGCTGCTATTTATCTGTTTCTTATATTTACATGTCACCTTTCTCCCAGAGCGGAACCCAAGGCGGCTTCCAAAATAATTGCTATGAAATTTTAAACAAAATCAACCATATAAAACAGCAAAAAATCATAATAAAACCATATAAAAGTTTAAAAAAACAGAACATCCAAATAAATAAATAAATACATAACTAAATAAATAAATAAATAAATAGGTCCCCTGCTTATACATTAAAAACCTGCTTGAAAAGTACTGTTTTTGCTTGCTGATGAAAGGAAAGCAGGTAGGGGGCCAGCCTGGCCTCCCATGGAAGATAGTTCCAGAGGATGGGTAGGTAAGAATCTCTCCTTACCTTTTAAAAACCCATTCACATAGTTGCTAATATGGGCCATTTATGCACTAGACTGTTATAGTGCATTTATCCCACTTTCAACATCCTATGGAATCCTGGGGTTTATGCACCCAGAACAAACCATTCCAAAGAAATGGCTGCACGCAGGTAGCCATATACCCTGTTCAGCACAATTACAGAAGCAAAAAAAATGCTAGTTAATTGGCTAATCCAAACACATACATATAGGAACGATGTCATAAATGCATTATTTATTTTATTTTTTATTTATTTTATTTATTTGTATCCCACCTCTCCATATGGATCGAGGCGGCGAACAACTTAGAAATAGCATGTATTTTGATATATTTTCTATACATTATTATTATACATTATTATGTCAGCATTCCAGCATTGCACATGTCCATATAGGTGGTCCCAAATTATAATACCAGATCCCACCTTAGGGTGTGTAATTTAATATTCTAATGAAGCTTAATGAGCTAGAGGTAACTGTAAGTCGTGCATATCTGCCTCCCCCTCCTAACAATCCAGGCCATTTCCGCACTAGCCTGTTATAGCGCGATGGCCCCTCTCGAAACTGCAAACCCCAGGATTCCAGACGATGTTGAAAGTGGAATCATCGCGCTATAACAGGCTAGTGCGGAAATGGCCCCAGTTTAGACTGACTCTCTTAACTACCATGTTTCGAGATGACCTGACACAGATGGTTTCCTACACCTGCAATTCTATTGTCACTCAGCTTCTACAGCAGAGCTTTCCAAACTTTTCATGTTGGTGACATACTTTTTAGACATGCATCATTTCACGACACAGCCATTCAGTTTTACTAACAAACCGGAGGTTAAACCAACCCATTATAAGAGATACAGACACATGCATAAATTGGAATAACAAAATCTGTGGGGTCACAACATATCTCATGAAACCCTTTCGTATATTTTTGAAAATATATGATGTATAAATAATGACATACATTTCCAAGATTGTAGGCGACACACCTACACACTTCGGGCGACACACTAACATGTCACGGCACACCGTTTGGGAAGCCCTGTTCTACAGATTCCCATGGTTCCAGTTTCAAAATGTAACTTTTATATCCATGTCAATGTCTGTCTGCATTCCAAAGAGAACGGCACACTCACCAGGACTAGAATAAACAAGAAAGCCTTCTCAAGCTGGATTTTGCATGAGTTTTAAAATAGTATTTGATTGCATGACCGATCACGTTGTTACTGCAGTTATGATATGTCTGGTGAGAGCACTAGATATCCTTTTGATATCAAATAATTTGGCCTTGGCTTGACCTTTCTCTGCCACCCTACTCCAAGTGTTTGCAGAGGTCCCCTTGACAAGCACTTAAGAGCGCGGCCGTTAATGGTTGTACATTCCAAAACCCCATTCAGGCAGGCAGTTTAAGCCTCTCCGATGCTTTAGGGAAAAACCTCCCTGCAAACTGGTTTTGCTTGGTGCACATCTACACAACGCCACTCAGCCAAGAGCTGAGCCGTTCCTTTATATCGGGCCATCAGCGTACTGGCCACGCTATTGTCATCCAGCATTAACCCCATCATGCAAAACCTGACCTTTTCCAACTCCTTTGTCCAGCTCCAAATTTCCTTTGTTCTCACTGAGCATAACATAGCCTGTAGATAAAATCCATCCTATAAAAGGTCCCCACTTTTGGGACTTCCTCGGATCACCCTGGACTGCCATCCCGCCTTGCTGCCGGTTTGTCTAAGGAGCTCCCCTCAGCCAGCCATGCTGAGCTTTCTCCCCCGGAACCCTGTCTTTCTCTCCAGGACTACGAGACCAGGTGCCATATTCCCCATCCCTAAGCTCTCCATTTCTGCCTCCAAGTTAGCTAGTGTGTGTGTTGTTTTATTTGCTGTTTATCTCTCAATAAAACAGTTATTTTTGTTTCTTCAAACTTGCTTGCCTGCTCTCTGACCTGAAGCCGTAGACATAGGGTTAAAGATCCTTGCTAAAGTTACCCTGCCTCTCGTTTAGCTTAAGAGCGTGCTCGAGTTAATTTCCCCCAACTTGTGTTTTTATTTGGTAATTTGGGCTCCCCTCCCGGGACCCCCAACATACAGGGTAACAATGTTCTAACTACAACTTAACAGATTTCCCCTCACAAAATCCATATTTTAATTTCATGCCATCACTGTGACAATTAAAGTGGAACCAGAATGCTATACTTTTGTGATGGGAAAGGGCTCCTGGAGAGCAGGGCAAGGAAGCCAGCCAAAAAACATCCCCCAGATAAGTCCTGGGTCTCAGGAAGGGATCTGGAGAAGAAGCAATTGGGGGTGCAGATGGGGGCACACCCTCCGTTGGATGTTGCTGAGATCTCCAGCTAGGTGGGCCCGAGTATACTTTTAGTGAAAAAATATTTCATTAAGGGGTGGCCTTTATTTTCATAAACTTTAAACACCTGCAAGTCTGCGAAGCGAAATCCAAGGCTCCAACCAAAGAGGTCTTGTTGGGAGGCACAAGGGAGTCTTTCTCCTTTTGCCACTTCAAATATTGTGTCCGGGGGAAGGTTGTTTTTTCTGGCTTTCTGACTGGTGAAATTTTAGAAATATGTTCAGCATATGGAGGATAGACTTCGACTTCGGTTAATTTTCCTTCTCCTAAGCAGACCAGAAGGTCAAAGACTCCAAAAAGCACAGAGAACAATTTGCACACAAATGCCAATATATGTGTGTGTCTCTTTTGACTCGAGAAAACACAAAATACAACTTACACACAAAAGGATGTAACAAGGTTCTCCCGACAGGCTGAGCTTGGTCCCAATCCTGTTATATTCCTGATTACGGTAGACCCATTACGAAGAGAAAAATTATGACCACACTTGGGTCATTTCCGCACGAGCCTGTTATAGCGCTATGATTCCACTTGCAACATCCTATGGAATCCTGGGGTTTGCAGTTTATGGAGGGGCTGGCTGGCCCCTCCCGAAACTGCAAACCCCAGGATTCCATAGGATGTTGCAAGTGGAATCATAGCGCTATACAGGCTCGTGCGGAAATGGCCATGATTTACATAACTTTGAAGATAGGGAGCCAGTGTTTGTGTGGTGGTTTGAGCATTGGACTACAACCGTGGAGCCCAGGGTTCAGTTCCCCACTCAACCATGGAAACCTTCTGGATGACCCTGGGCACATCACACATTCTCAGCCCCAAAAAGACCAGTGATAGGTTTGCCTTAGGATCGCAGTAAACTGGAAGCAGCTTGAAGACATGTAACAGCAACAGATGAAGATAGTAAAGTGATTCCACTTTAAGTACCATGGTTGCATCCTATGGAATCCTTGGATTTGTAGTTGGTGGTGAGCTTAGAATTCTTAGGTAGTGTCAGTGCTATAGCTCACCTACCTCAATGAATTACCAAAAGCAGCAGAAAAGCAGCAGGGAAAAGCAGCCCTCTTTCATTTCCCTTTCCCTTTCCCTTTCCCTTTCCCTCTCTCCCTCCCTCCCTCTCTCTCTCTCTTTCCTTCCTTCCTTCCTTCCTCTCTCTTTCTTTCTTTCTTTCTTTCTTTCTTTCTTTCTTTCTTTCTTTCTTTCTTTCTTTCTTTCTTTCTTTCTTTCTTTCCTTCCTTCCTTCCTTCCTTCCTTCCTTCCTTCCTTCCTTCCTTCCTTCTTCCTTCTCCCTTCTTCTTCTTCTTCCTTCCTTCCTTCCTTCCTTCCTTCCTCTTTCTTTCTTTCTTTCTTTCTTTCTTTCTTTCTTTCTTCTTCCTTCCTTCCTTCCTTCCTTCCTTCCTTCCTTCCTTCCTTCCTTCCTTCCTCTTTCTTTCCTTCCTTCCTTCCTTCCTTCCTTCCTTCCTCTTTCTTTCTTTCCTTCCTTCCTTCCTTCCTCTTTTCCTTCCTTCCTTCCTTCCTTCCTTCCTTCCTTCCTTCCTTCCTTCCTTCCTCTCCTTCCTTCCTCCCTTCCTTCCTTCCTCTTTCTTTCTTTCTTTCTTTCTTTCTTTCTTTCTTCTTCCTTCCTTCCTTCCTTCCTTCCTTCCTTCCTTCCTTCCTTCCTTCCTTCCTTCCTTCCTCTTTCTTTCTTTCTTTCTTTCTTTCTTTCTTTCTTTCTTTCTTTCTTTCCTTTCCTTCCTTCCTTCCTTCCTTCCTTCCTTCCTTCCTTCCTTCTCTTCCTTCCTTCCTTCCTTCCTTCCTTCCTTCCTTCCTTCCTTCCTTCCTTCCTCTTTCTTTCTTTCCTTCCTTCCTTCCTTCCTTCCTTCCTTCCTTCCTTCCTTCCTTCCTCTTTTTCCTTCCTTCCTTCCTTCCTTCCTCCCTCTTTCTTTCTTTCTTTCTTTCTCTTCCTTCCTTCCTTCCTTCCTTCCTTCCTTCCTTCCTTCCTTCCTTCCTCTTTTTCCTTCCTTCCTTCCTTCCTTCCTCCCTCTTTCTTTCTTTCTTTCTTTCCTTCCTTCCTTTCTTCCTTCCTTCCTTCCTTCCTTCCTTCCTTCCTTCCTCTTTCTTTCTTTCTTTCTTTCTTTCTTTCTTTCTTTCTTTCTTTCTTTCTTTCTTTCCTTCCTTCCTTCCTTCCTTCCTTCCTTCCTTCCTTCCTTCCTTCCTTCCTTCCTTCCTTCCTCTCTCTCTCTCCTTCCTTCCTTCCTTCCTTCCTTCCTTCCTTCCTTCCTTCCTTCCTTCCTTCCTGGGACCCATAGAATCAGATCTTGGAAAATCCGATCTTGGGCAAGACACACTCTCTCAGCCTTAGAAAAAAGCAGCGGAAAACATTTTCTGAATAAATCTGGCCAAGAAAGCCTCAAAACAGAGTTATCATAAGATGAAGTCAGCTTTAAGACACAGGATATTCACATTGATGGGTAGCTTCTAAGTGGTTGCCTGAGGTCACAGGGTGGTCTTATGCCAGTCACACTCTTGCAGCCCCAGAGAAAAGCAACAGGAAACCACATCAGAAGAAAGCTGGCCAAGGAAACTCCATTATAGCTTTGCCTTGGGGTTGCTATAAGTCAGAAACATCTTAAAGGCACACAACAAGAACAATAGCAACAACTCACCCCTAGGAAGCCAAACGTAGATTACATTTAATCAAATCTGCCCTACATCATAACACCGGCGTAGGAGACATTAGTCTGGAGACGGAAAACATGCCAGGGCTAGTCTAATATTTCTCTTCCATTTTCTTTTGCAAAGATAAGGCAAATATGAGACAGATGCACAAAGATAAGTTAATGGGCTTACTAGCGGATGTTGTGTGTGTGTGTGAATGTTTAATTGATTTTGTTTTATGTATTCCACTATTGCATTTTATTGTTGTTGGCTGGCTTGCATGCTATTTGTAGTGGAAAAGATAGATAGAGATGTTAATTAATTAATACAGGGGTGTCAAACTCAGTTTCATCTTGGGCTGCATCAGCATTATGGTTGCCCTCAACAGACTGGTTGTATCTGCAGGACTATATAAATGTATCTACTCTTTTATCGTGTTAAATGATTGCATTCGGTTATTACCGGTTTTAGTAATAACTAGCTCTGAAACTAGAAGTCTAGGAAAAATAATGGCAAGCAGATATTCAAGTGTACAACTATTGCACAACTTATTGAAAAATGACTTTTGAAAACAGAAAGTTATTTTTTTAATCATCAGATAAGTATTACCAAGCACTATTTATTACATTAACTTTGTTTAACTTTTTGGTCCCAGTTGAGACCCTCTCTGTGCCTCTTTCACCTCCTAGACTCTCTCTGTGATTCTTTCTGCTCCCCCCTCCCCTGTTCTTTCTGCCCTCCTGCCCCTCTCTGTACCTGGTGAGCCCGATCCCCACATTGTGGGCCCCCTGCTGCCAGTATCCTGAAGAGGGACTCAGCAACCAGTACTCACAATCTACTTCTGACTGCTCACCTGTCCAACTCTCACAAGCTGCGCAGAGATTTCTATAGTAACCCATGGCAACACTCTGATGGCAAGACTTGGACAGAGGAGCAGTCAGAAGTAGATGTAGACTGCAAGTGCTGGCTCCTGGTGTTTCCACGGTTATGATATGTCGGGTAAGAGCACTAGATATCTCTTGATATCAAATAATTTGGCCTTTGCTTGACCTTTCTCTGCCACCCTACTCCACGTATTTGCAGAGGTCCACCGGACAAGCACGTATTGGATGCGGCTGTTAATGGTTGTACATTCCAAACCTCAGGCAGGCAGGCAACTTAAGCCTCTCCGATGCTTTAGGGAACACCTTCTTGCAAACTGGCCTTGCTCAGCGCAAATCTACACAAAGACGCACGGCCGAGTGCCAAGACATTCCTTTATGTTGAGACATTTGCATCCTGGCCATACTATTGTCATCAAGCGCTAAGCCCATCATGTAAAACTTGACCTTTTCCAACGCCTTTGTCCAGCTACAAATTCCCTTTGTTCTCACCGAGCATGGCATGGCCTGTAGGTAAAATCCACCTTATAAAACCCCCCAATTCCAAGCACTCCTCGGATCGCTCCTGAGTTTCATCCCGCCTTGCTGTCGGTTTGTCCAGTGAGCACCCCTCAGCGAACCGCGCTGAGTTTCTTCCCCTGCAAACTTCCTCTTCTCTCCAGGACTACGAGACCAGGTGTCGTATTACCCATTTCCCCAAAGCTCTCCATTTCTATTTCTCAGTTAGCTAGTATATGTCGTGTCTTTCGTGTTGTGTGTCCACAATAAAAATATTATTTGTTACTTCAAAACTTGTCTGGTTACACTCTCTGACCTGACACCGTAGACATAGGGTAAAAGATCCTAGCTAAAGTTACCCTGCCTCTCGTTAGCTTAAGAGAGTGCTCGAGACTAATTTCCCCATCTTGTGTTGTTGTTTGGTTTTTTGGGTGCCCCTCCCGGGACCCCCAACATACAGGGTAACACTGGGCCCCTCTTTAGAATACTGGCAGTCAGGGGCTCACAATATGGGGGCCGGGCTTAGTAGGGAGGAGGAGTTCCACAGCTGCAGGAGAGGTGCAAGGACGACGTGAAATGGGTTGGTGGGCTGGATTTGGTCTGAGCATTAAAATTCAACTCTGGAGATCAGGGTTTGAATCGCTGCTTGGCCATGGAAACCCACTGGCTGACCTTGGGCACATCACACTCTCTCAACCTCAGAGAAAGGCAAAGGCAAACCGCCTCTTCACGAATCTTGCCAGGAAAACTCTGTGGTAGGTTCACCATAAGATCGAAAACAACTTGAAGATAGCACAGCAAAACCTTGCTAGCTAACCAGCCGGCCCTACTGAATTAAATTGGCTCTAGCAATTAATCAACTTAGCTTAAAGGTTAAAGAACAGGGTCTTTGTCCCACTCATACATTCTTTTGCCCTCACTGAACCTCTTGAGTCCATGTTGTTGCTTTCCCAGTCCAGACAGGAAGCAGAAAAACTGAGCCTCCGTTGTGAAGAAACTGCTTGATGGGTGACGAATGAGGTGATTTATCTTCTTTTTGCTTGCTTCAGAATTCCATGTGAAAATATGGGCTGTGAGGTTGTGTTTCAAAAGCTTGAGCGCACACAACCCTTTCCACTTCTCTTCCACACAGAAAATGGCATGGCTCAGCACCAGAGAATCCTGCTCACACCGCAGGAGGGAAATGAATGAATACATTGTCTGATGACTTGGTTAAAAAGAAAAAAACGCTTCCCCCCAAAAATGGTAAGGGGGTAAGAAACCAACCCTTCACTATTTTGGTTGTCCTCCTCTGGACATGTTCCAGCTTGTCAATATCCTTGAAATGAAGTGCCTGGAACTGGATCTTACCAAGCTGGATCTTTCTCCTGGTAGATGCTCAGCAGTGGGAGAGCTCCCATACAATCCAGAACAACCGTGGGAGAAACAGGTGTAAAGTTGAGAGTGGATTCACCATTCCTGCAGCAACAGAACCTCCTGACAATGAGAAGAGTCCTCACTCTTGACCCACATGGGAGCTCAGAGGAGGGCGACCAAAATGGTGAAGGGTCTGGAAGCCGTGCCCTATGAAGAGCACCTTAAGGAGCTGGGTATGTTTAGTCTGCAGAAGAGAAGGTTAAGAGGGGAGATGATAGATATGTTTAAATATCTGAAGGGATGTCATGTTGAGGAGGGAGCGGGCTTGTTCTCTGCCACTCCAGAGACTAGGACAAGGAGCAATGGATTCAAGCTGCAGGAAAGGAGATTCCACCTGAACCTCAGGAAGAACTTCCTGATGGTCAGAGCTGTCTGGCAGTGGAATATGCTACTGCCTCGGAGTGTGGTTTAGTCTCCTTCTTTGGAAGTTTTTAAGCAGAGGCTGGGTAGCCATCTGTTGGGAATGCTTTGATGGGTGTTCCTGCATAGCAGGGGGTTGGACTGGATGGGCTTTCTATGATTCTATAGGCCTTTTCGCACTTCGGTGGGAAAACGGGGCATTCTGATACTTACTGGGCTGGTTGATCCAGGCTGATCCGGAGCAGTACGTGCCCGCGCTTCACACTTCTCCGGGGACGAAAATGGCGCTTTCCAGTTGGTGGAGGCTCTCCACCAACCGGAGAAGCTCGCCAGCCTAAAGCCCACCCCCGGAAGATTTGCAGCCTCGCGCTGGTGCGAGTCTGCAAATCTACACATTAGTGCAGCGACAGACTGGGGTGCGCTGTGCTATTGAAAGACCTCTTTTAAGCGGTCTTTCAATAGCACGGCAAACCACCAGTTCTGGTCATTCTGGAGAGGGCTGAAGTCTGGACGTACATAAAGTAGTCTGGACCCAGTCCGCCCCTAAGTGCAAACGTCCTCGCTGGAGGACGCTCTGCCCTGTCGCTAAATCAAAGTGCAGAAAAGGCCTATGATTCAACACCCTGCTTTGCTTTAAGTGCCATGATGGGCCCAAGTGATGCTTCTGTTTTCTATTTCTCCCCAAGCTCCTTTCCCACTCTCCTAGCTATTTGGTTCACCTGTTACCCTGTATGTTGGGGGTCCCAGGAGGGGTGCCCAAATAACCAAATAAAAACACAAATTGGGGGAATTTAGCTGGAACACTCTCTTGGCTAAACGAGAGGCAGGGTAACGTTAGCAAGGATCTTTTAACCCTATGTATACAGCGACAGGTCAGAGAGCGGCTAGACAAGGTTTTCAAAGTAACAAACAATACTTTATTAAAGACAAGAAACATGCAAGACAAGACATAAACTAACTAGCTGAGAAATAGAAACGGGGAGTGATTCGGGAAAGGCAATATGACACCTGGCCTCTTAGTCCTGGAGAGAAGTGGGGATCCAGGGGAAGAAAGCCCAGCATGGTTAGCTGAGGGGAGTTTCCTTAGATGACCAGCAGCAAGGTGGGATGGAAGTCCAAAGTAGCCCGAAGACCGCTTGGAAATGAGGGGTTTTTATAGGGGAGTTTGTGCCTACCAGCCATGGCATGCCAGGTGAGAAGAATGGGAGTTTAGAGCTGGACAAAGGATTTGGAAAAGGTCAAGTTTGCATGATGAGCTTAACGCTCAATGACAATAGTTTGGCCAGTATGTAAATGTCCTGTCTAAAAGGACTGGTTCAGCTGAGAGCCGTGCAACTATTGTATGGTTTGCAGAGGGAAGTTCCCTGAAGCTACGAGCGAGGCTTGAGTTGCTGGCCTCAATAGGGTCTGGAATGCAAAACCATTAGCGGCCGCACTCTGTCCGTGCTTGTCCGGGGAACCTTGCAAACATGTGGAGTGGGGTGGCTGGAAAAGGTCAAGCTAAGGCCGAATTATTTGATATCAAAATGATATCTGGGGTCCTCACCCACAGTGCCATAGCTGGAGTAACACACCATAACTGCCACACAGGCATAGACCCTTTTGTGCTGAGCCAGGGTCCTGAGGTTACACATTGGAATGGATGGCAAGGAGTCCCTGGGCTTTACAGCTGCTTTACATACAAAAAAAAAAAAATCTAACTTTATTTTTCTCCAAGGGAAGCCAAGGTGGTTAAAGTTTGGGAAAGCAAGTCTCATGAGGAATGATGGAGAAATCTGTTTAGCCTGAAGGAGAGAAAATTAAGAAATAATATCCAGGTTCACAGATCTCAGGGCTTGGCTGCATTTCTCTGGTCCTTACGGCAAAGGGCAAAATCTCAGGGGGAGAGCACTGCCTTTAAAAGTAAATAAATGTGTGTGTGTGCATGTGTGCGCGCATGCATCTCCTTTTTGGATGAGGATGAAGATGATGACAATAATTAGGGCCATTTCCACACTACCCTGTTATAGTGCTATGATTCCACTTTCAACATCCTATGGAATCCAGGTGGCCCCTCCCGAAATTGCAAACCCCAGGATTCCATAGGATGTTGAAAGTGGAATCATAGCACAATCACAGTCTAATACGGAAATGGGCAAGAATGCTAAAAGTTATATGAATGGCACGCTCCAGCAGTTCTTAATCTCTGGTCCACAGACCCCTGGGGGACCCTGATGTCCTCATAAGGAATCCATGAAGGCTTGAAGAAATGCTATCAGCTTTCTAAGTTAAAAGGGAGAGAGGGAGAGATGGACAGTCATACATTAATCTAAAAGAGCATGAGTTTTTTTTTTAACCAGTGACGGACAACATTTGTACAAAATTTCATTGCAATATCTCAAACTGTTCAAAAGTTGTGATGATAACTGTTTGAGAGCAAAAAAATGTACTCAGCACTTGCACGCAGTGAGAATATGCACATGAATTATGCTGAGTGCTGAGAGAAAAATTATGGTATTTCTTACTCCTGAGTATAAGCCAGAAGCCACCTTCATAGATGCACTGAACTCTAGTGTCAAAGTCTCGGTGCTCCACAGCAAGAAAAGACTTTTAAAGGGGACCTGTAATAATGGAAAGGTTAAGAACCACTGACATAATCCATGCACCTGTGATTGATGCTTAATAGAGATCGGCCAACCGAATCCTCAAATCCCCAAATCCACGAATCCGAATCCTTTAGCCAAAATAGGCAAAGCGAATCTTTCAAATCCACCAACCAAATAGTTTGTTGGAGACCGGGACGCCTGAAAACCTGGGAGACTGGGATGCCTGAAAACCTGGGTGACCAGACACACAAGGGGAGATGGCAAGTAGGTGAGTTTTTCCCTTGGAGTAATAATGGCCTTTGCTAACAATTTCAGAAATTACAGCTGGGCTTGTATTCTAAGATATTTAAATTGAACGTTTCATATTGAAATTCAGCACTTGACTGGACGGTACAGGTTTGAGAATTCAAGGACAGCTGAAACATTTCTTTGCAGAGCTTCCTTGCAAAGCTCTTTCAGATACATTCTGGGGTTTGTAGTTTTACCAGGGGTCACAGCCTTCTCCGCCAAAGTGTGCTGGTGCACCAGCAAACTACAAATCCCAGGATGCCAGAAGGAGCTATGCAAAGAAAATCCCCAGTTTGCACATGGATTATCTCTCTACTGTAGTATGTGGCCCTGTTCACACAGGCAGGAAAAGGTGGGATTAATCCACATTTTCCTGCCTGTGTAGAAAGGGCCTTCATGTCATTTTCAGTCTGGGGAGATCCTGAGGCAAAACTACGTCTGTTGTCCTGGCCAGATTTCTCTTCAGAGGGAGGTTTGCCTTTGCCTAGGCTTTTGCTAAGGCTGAGAGAGTGTGTCTTGCCCAAGATTATCCTTCTTTCCCTTGCTTTTCCAACTCTTTTTAATAAAAGGATTTGAAAGATTTGAGATTCGTGGATTCCCAGAATTTTCCAGGGATTCAGATCCAGAAAATTCTGGATTTATCTCATCCCTAATGCTTAATATATCATACCTTTATACTTCATGTCCTCACCAAGGCTTGTCCCTATACAAGCTCATTTCCGCACTATACTCTTATAGTGCGATTATTCCACTTTCAACATCCTATGGAATCCTGGGGTTTGCAGTTTAGGGAGGGGCTGTCGGGCCTGTCCGGAAACTGCAAACTCCAGGATTCCATAGGATGTTGAAAGTGGAATAATTGCGCTATAACAATGTAGTGCGGAAATGAACCAAGTCACTCCTGGAATGTTCCCAAGGCCTGTCTCCTGTGAATCAGAAAAGTTGATTCTTTAGAGCCTCAAGTTTTCGTCTTGAAATCTCAGGCTCTGGGACGGTTCTGCCCTGGCGGGCTTATAGGACAGAAGACACAAAAACAGAGACTCCTTTTGCAATGAAGTTCTGGGAGTGTGGCTACCTGAAGTGACAAGGCAGCCTGGAAGCAGGTTGCTAGGAAACCAGAATAGCCCCTCAGGAGAGATCTGAAGCCCAGTAGTGTGGGAGGAGCTTGTGGCTGCAATATCTATATCTATATCTATATCTATATCTATATCTATATCTATATCTATATCTATATCTCTATAAAGCCAAATACCTGGGGGTATTGAGGTTCCTTTAGTGAAAACCTAGCAAGGAGCTAGGGAGTAGAGTCCCTCAGTCAGCCAGAGAGTGTGGCTTTGTTGGGGGGGGGTAGTTCTCAGTGAGAGGCAGAAACCCTAGTAGATAGAATCATAGAAATGTAGAGTTGGAAGAGACCACGTGGGCCATCCAGTCCAACCCTCTGCCATGCAGGAACACCCCCCAAAGCACTCCCAACACATGGCCATCCAGTCTCCACTTAAAAACCTCCAAAGAAGGAGACTCAACCACACTACGAGGCAGCAGATTCCACTGCCGGACAGCCCTGACCTTCAGGAAGTTCTTCCTGAGGTTCAGGTGGAATCTCCTTTCCTGCAGCTTGAATCCATTGCTCCTTGTCCTGGTCTCTGGAGCAGCAGAAAAGAAGCCCACTCCCTCCTCTACAGGGCATCCCTTCAAATATTTAAATATGGCTATCATGTCCCCTCTTAACCTTCTCTTCTGCAGACTAAACATGCCCAGCTCTCTAAGTCTATCCTCATAGGGCTTCATGGCTTCCAGGCCCCTCAACATTTTGGTCGCCCTCCTCTGGACTTGCTCCAGCTTGTCAATATCCTTCTTGAACTGAGGTGCCCAGAACTGGACACAGGATTCAAGATGAGGTCTAACCAAAAGTACCTCCCTCGATCTAGACACCAGACTCCTATCGATGCAGCCGAGAATTGCATTGGCTTTCTTGGCTGCCTCATCACACTGCTGACACTGCACACTCAGAGAGTGTGACCTAGATTGGGGGTTGAATCTTTGGTGGGAGTGTAGCCAGAGGGCTGTTCTATGATACTTGTGCTTTATATGAGAGTCTAAAGATATAATCGAAGTGTTGCTTAGCAGGAAGTTGCCTGTTATATTGTCTAAAAACTGCACTGAGGAAATGCATCAACCTTGACCTGCATTTGAAGTCTAACATGCTCCTTTGTTCTGATTGTTATCTCAATAAATACTACAGTTTATCTTTGTAAACGTTGACTTGGCTAAGTTGCGTACAGTATATAAAGCAACACAGAAAACACGCTACCATAAAACCGTTGAAAGGCCTCACCCTTTTACGCAAAGGTGGTGTTATAAAGGGAGAGGCAGAGCTGTGCGGCAAAGAAACAGGACATTGTTACAGGACATTTCCGCACTAGCCTGTTATAGCGCGATGATTCCACTTTCAACATCCTCTGGAATCCTGGGGTTTGCAGTTTCGGGACGGGACGGCTGGCCCCTCCCAAAACTGCAAACCCTAGGATTCCATAGGATGTTGCAAGTGGAATCATCGCGCTATAACAGGCTAGTGCGGAAATGGCCACAGACTGGGAACTGCCATACCAATTGGGGAACAGAAAGCTGCCGTCACACCCTTCTCTACAGTAAATAAAACAGCCGTCTATTGAGCATTTTGAGATGGGTTTTGTCCCAGTGAACTCTGCAAGACATCTTTAAATATTTGAAAGCCGGTCATACGGAAGATGGTCTGTGAGTTTCTTTGCTGCTGCTCCAGAGTTCAGAACACGAAGCGTTGGATTCAAATGGTGAAACATGGTGAGCCTACGCCCGAACGTGTCCAGCTCTCTGGATACAGCGGGGGGGGTCACCTTGCCCGAGCGTGGAAGGACATTCCGAGGTCCATAGAAATGCTCTGTTTTCAGCTTTGGGCTTGCAAAAACCATGGAGAGGATGATGGCCTCTTGGGCATCGGCTTCCTGTGGGGAAACAAGCTCACTGTTGATTACGCGAATGGGTTTCTATGGAAGTTAGACCAGGGACCTGTAAGAGATTTCGGCAGTGCATTGCTGCACCACCATTAAGGCTCCCGCCCCATTCGTTGTGTAACTAGCGACCCCTGGGTGAAGGCTTTCCCGGAGGTCTGGATTAAGGATAAAATCTAGTGCGGGACTGTAAAGGAAGCTTGTGTCCTGATAGAGGGCCAAGATCACCTGCCTCAAAAACAGTATAAATACCCTACCGAAGCCGAAGAGGGCATAGGGAAAACCATGGAGGGGCTCCTCCAGTGGGACGTAATAACCCCATGCAATCTATTTGTAATGCACCTTTATGGCCAATTTTGAAATCTGATGGCAAAACGTGGAAGATGACTGTATACTTCATTCCTTTGAACTCTGTAACTCCTCCCGTGGCACCAGTCATGGCAAAGTACAATGAAATTCTTTCTGCCATTGCGGCAGGAGCTAGGTATTATAGTGTAATAGACCTGGCTACTGCCTTCCCCTCCGCAAAGTCATTCTGGTGCCAGCTGGCTTTTACAGTCAGTGGCACCCAATGCCTTTTGACACTAGTGACTTTGAGAGGAGTCAAGACAGTTCTTGGCTTCATCTCGACCATCGCCCTGCCTAAAATGACAGAGGTCCAGGAGGCACGTGGGTCCAAGACCAGCCTCCTCTTTGATTTGTCCAAAAGGGTCTCCAGCAAGGAGTGGACACTGCCACTCTTGCATGTAATTTCAGAGACCCACCAACTATCCCAATTGAAGGAATGGAAGGGTCAGCCGGTTGATCCCACCTCTGTGGCAACCCCAGAAGATCCTGGTGCCCAACGACCCAATGTGGGCCCTCTAATTTGCCAAAACTCCTTGAACTGCAAAGAAGTGCCAACCGTTAATTGGTCAGAAATGTTTGTCTCAATCTACGAGGCATTCGACAATGGTTGAGCTGCCATTATTTGAAGGGGATTGCGGCAGAGTGGCGACCCTTCCGAATCCCCAGTTACTGTAAATAGTTCCACCATGTAAATAGTTCTGCTTGCTTTGGAATTTGTAGTATAGGAATAGTTACTCCTTTCTTTTCATGATCTAGCACAGATGGTAACCCTCACATGGAGGCCCCCTCTACTGAGGTGCGGTCAGACTGCTTTACACCCTACAGTGACCAAGGTCTGAGGCAGTCACCCCTGTCTCCTCCATGTTATTGATTTTGCCTGGCATTTTGCTAACAGCCCCACTGAGGATCCCATCATCCCCAGTCTTCACGACTCGAACTCAGTTCCCGGCAGGCTCCTTGCCATCCATTTGCGTTTGTTTACTGTATTGGATATGATCTGTGTCAGTCTTCCTTCTATGAGCCATAGGTCGACGGTTCCAGTAGCAGAGACCATCCCCAGACGTGTCTACACCCCCCGGACACCGTGTGTGTGTGTGTGTGTGCTGAGAATCCACCATCCGAGTCGAAGGGCCAGCCTGAGACGACAACTTGTTCCTGCTACCGCAGTTGGAGACCCAGTTCCAGCCGCTCCCCAATGGACTTTACAAACTGCTTGCCATTTCTTCCATGGACTACCAAGTTTCCTGCCGCTTGGACTATTCTGCTTGCAGCTCCTGCAAACCCCATTCTGCAAAGAGCTAGCGTGCCTTGGCTGCTCGACCACGGATTTGAACACTTTGCCCGCGTTCCAGGCAAATTGGACTTATTTTGCTATTTGTTCCAGTCACCGAACTTTTCCTGTACCTGGGGTGTGTGTGTGTGTGCAGAGACTTTGCTTGCATCTCACCTCCCCCGAACCACGAACTTTGCTCCAGCAACCATACGGAACTGTTTGCCTTTTGGATTATTCTCATTGCCTGCTCTCTACCAGGTTCACAGTATTCCATTGCTTATTTCCATTTTGCATTTCCGTGTTGCCTTTGTCCATTGGCGGGAGGATTCTTTCATTGAGCACTGTTCATTGCTATTGTTGTTATTGATTGCCATTTGCCATTGTTAATTCTGTGTTTGTCTGTCTGTCTGTAGTCAGGTTTAAGATTTGGTTAGATAGGGACTGTTTTCTTACTAGTTAGTAGTATTGCAAAAAGCCTTTTGCCCCGGAGTGATACGACCCTGGAATCAGTAGACCTCTATTCGGCTCTAAGTTTGATTTTAAATGTTTAATTGGAAAAATGTTCAATATTGTCCCAATACCGCCCATTTTTGGGGGGGAATTGTTATCACGGTTCTGTCATGCCTGGTGATAGCACTAGATATCTCTTGATATCAAACTTATTTGGCCTTCATTTGACCTTTCTCTGCCACCCTGCTCCACGTGTTTGTAAGGGCCACCGGACAAGCACGTAAACAGGCGCGGCCGTTAATGGTTGGACATTCCAATCTCCATTTAGGCAGGCAGATTAATGCCTCTCTGTTGCTTCAGGGACCATTTCTTGCAGACACACCTTGCTTAAGAGCGACTGTACACAAAGACGCACGGCCCTGAGCCGGCACCCTCTCAATGCTGAGCCATTTGCATACTGGCTACACTATTGTCATCCAGCGCTAAGGTAATCATGTAAAACCTGACCTTTTCCAATGCTTTTGTCCCGCTCCAAACTTCCTTTGTTCTCACTGAGCATGGCATGGCCTGTAGGCACAATCCACCATATAAAAAGTCCCCAAATCCGAACCCTCCTCAGAACACTCCGGACTGCTATCCTGCCTTGCTGTCGGTTTGTCCAGAGAGCTCCCCTCAGCGAACTGCGCCAAGCATTCTTCCCTGCAACCTCCGCTTCACTCCAGGACCACGAGAAAAGGTATCGTATCACCCATTCCCCCAAAAACTCTTACTTCTAATTTCTAGTTAGTTGTGTGCTTGTGGTGTCTTTTCTGTTGTTTGTCCTTTAATAAAACTATTATTTTTACTATTTTAAAACCCTGTCTGACTGCTCTTCTGACCTGACGCTGTATACATAGGGTTAAAAGATCCCATCTAAAGTTACCCTGCCTCTCGTTAGCTTAAGAGAGTGCTCGAGTTAATTTCCCCATCTTGTGTTTTTATTTGGTTATTTGGCCGTCCCTCCCGGGACCCCCATAATACAGGGTAACAAGGATGGCTTCCACAAAATCTCTCCGAATGCCCTCCACACTCAAGGAATGAGATGGGTGAAAGGAAGGAAGTATAGGGCCACCATACCAACTCACTCCCCTTTCCCTTTCCTTTCCCTGACCTGGTTTGGACCTTGGGTGCCCATTCCTCCAACCATGCCTCGGCCCCCTTCCCACAGACACAAAGAAACCCATTTTGATATTTGTGGTTTTTCCACTGTTGCAGAAATCCTGTACCCCTAACCCTAGCAAATGTGGAGGGCCAACTGTACATGTTGTGTAGCCTAGATATTATATTTCACTGATTTTGGCACTAATTGATCTGAGGCAAGTTATCAGGGCATGTAGGTGTCAACAGGTGAAAGAGATGTTTGTTGTAGCTTCTGTCTCTGGTTGGCAGCCCCTCTGCCCTCCTGCATCACACGTTGTACCGTTTGCTCTAATAATCGACTGATTCCTGGAAGGGTCTAGTTCATATCTTCTGGAGACAATTCTTTTCAAGGACGACGCCAGGGGCTGGACTGATGCTTCAATTTGGCTGCCATTCAGAAGGTCATTGCCCAATGAACTATCATCAGCAATTGGCGCCTTGGAGACAAGTGGCTTCTCTTCTGAGGTCAGAGACCCCCAGCTTGCTTTTGATGTCAGACTCAGTGCTACAACCATACCTTTGATGGTGGAAATACAGAGGCACTGAACTTCAACAGCCCTGACTCGGGGTGGGGCAGAAGTGGGGGAAAAACACAGCATCAAAGGGACGTCGGTGCCTTGCAATCACAAGCTCCCAAATTCAACCCAGAGTTTTGAAAAATGGTTGTCTTGGGGTTGCAGCTCTTGAAATGCCCCAGCCAGAAAGGTGAGAGATGCTGTCATACCCTGGAATGCCAGGTAATTGGTGGAGTAGAATCATAGAAACACAGAGTTGGAAGAGACCACAATGGCCATCGAGTCCAACCCCCTGCCATGCAGGAACAAACACTCAAAGCACCCCCAGAAAATGGCCATCCAGCCTCTGTTTAAAAATCTCCAAAGAAGGTGACTCCACCACACACCGGGGCATATTCCACTGTCAAATGGCTCCTACCATCAAGAAGTTCTTCCTGATGTTTAGGCGGAATCTCTTTTCCTGTAGTCTGAAGCTATTGCTCCATGTCCTAGTCTCTGGAGCAATGGAAAACAAGCCCGTTCCCTCTTCAATATGACATCCTTTCAAATATTTGAACATGGCTGAATGCACCCTCTTAACCTTCTCTTCTGCAGACTAAACGTCCCCAGCTCCCTAAGCCTCTCCTCATAAGGCTTCATGGCTTTCAGACCCTTCACCATTTTGGTCGCCCTCCTCTGGACACACTCCAGCTTGTCAATATCCTTCTTGAATTAAGGTGCCCAGAACTGGACACAATATTCTAGATGAGGTCTGACCAAAGCAAAGTAGAATGGTACTATACCTTTCCTCGATCTGGACATCATACTCCTATTGATGCAACCAAGAATCACGTTGGCTTTCTTGACTGCTGCATCACACTGCTGACTCATGTTCAGTTCGTGGTCTGCCAAGACTCCTAGACCCCTTTCACATGTACTTTTGTCCGGCCAGGTGTCTCCCATCCTATATTTGTGCATTCCATTTTTTCTGCCTAGGTGGAGGACCTTACATTTCTCTTTGTTGAAATTAATTTTGCGAGTTTTGGCCCAGCTCTCCAGTCTGTCAGGGTCATTTTGAATTCAGATCCTGTCCTCTGGAGTATTAGCCATCCCTCCTAATTTGGTGTCATCTGCAAGTTTGATCAGCATGCCCGCTATTCCACCATCCAAGTCATTGTTAAAGGTGTTGAATAGCCCTGGGCCCAGGACAGAACCCTGTGGTACCCCACTAGCCACTTCTTTCCAGGGAGAAGGGGAGCCATTGGTAAGTATCCTTTGTGTTTGGCCGGTTCACTAGCTACAAATGCATCTAACAGTAGCATTTTCTAGTCCACATTTTACTACCTTGTTCACAAGAATATCATGGGGGACCTTGTCAAAGGCTGTACTGAAATCAAGATACACTACATCCACAGCATTCCCTTCATCCACCAAGCTTGTAACTCTATCAAAAAAAGAAATTAGATTAGCCTGGCATGACTTGTTTTTGAGACAGCCATGTTGGCTTTTAGTGATTATGGCATTCCTTTTTAAGTGCTTACAGACTTCTTGTTTAATGATCTGCTCTAAACTCTTTGCAGGCATTGATGTCAGACTGACTGGGCAGTAATTGTTTGGGTCTTCTTTTTTCCCTTTTTGAAGATAGTGACATTTGCCCTCCTCTAGTCAGCTGGGACTTCTCTTGATCTCCAGGAATTTTCAAGGATTACTGCCAGTGGTTTTGAAATTTCTGTCAGCGGCGGGCGGAGACCACGCAGACGCGGGGCGAGCAGCTGAAGCTGTCAGCGTTTATTTAGCAGCCAGTAAACAGAGGGTTACAGCACCCCAACAGGGAAGCCCCAGCACAAACGTAAGCAGTTCAAAAGCAAGGTTAGGTCTCAAAGTAAAATGCGAGCTAGTTCCTAAGGCAAAGAAAGGGTTACTTCACCCAAAGCAAAGTCCAGGGGCTCAGCTGCCAGGAGGGCCGGAAGCGGATGCTGGAGGGAGGGGCTGGATCTGGATGCAGGCCGAGGAGGACGCGGAAGACTGACGGCTGTTGCTCCGTGGTCCTCCCCTCCCTGCGCCCGTCCTAAATAGCTGCCTGGCCCAGCGGCCCCAATCCGGTCCGGGCTCACAGCTGACATCCCTCAGCCTGCCGCCCGGCCTCACAGCTGAGAGCTCTCAGCCCGCAGCCGCTTCTCCAGCAGCCGCCGGGACCGGCCAACTGCCTCTTTCCCCCGCCGCCGTTGCTTAAATGTGGGAGGAGGGGCGGCAGCCTCCTCTGAATAGGAACTGCAGGTGGGCTGAGTCCCCGGACTGGAGCCCAGGGCCTGCCCCCCCCCCGGTGAGCCTGCAGGTGCCCCAACTGCCAGAACGAGCCCCGGGCTGGCCCCGGTGCTACTAATGCAACCGGGCCTCCCCCCGCGGCGACTGGGCCTTCCCCCGCGTCGGCAGGGCCCTCTGTGGTGACCGGGCCTTTCCCCGCGTCAACGGGGCCTTCCACGGCGACTGGGCCCCCCTGCGTCGGTGGTGGCCTCCGAGGCGGCGGCCTCAGCCAGGCCCATGACAATTACTTCCGTCAGTTCTTTTAATATGCTTAGATGTTGTTCATCTGGCCCTGGTGACTCGAATTCATTTAGAGTAGCCAGGTTTTCCTATACTACCTCTTCACCTATTCCGTGCCGCATTTCCCCTATTACATCATCTGTTCCATTCTCTCCGGGTTGGAAAAGATCAAAGAAAAGAGTAGTTGACTAGTTCCGCTTTTTCTCTGTTACCGCTTCTCCATTTTCTCCTCGCCGCAGCCCTACCGTCTCGTTTTTCTTTTTGCTACAGAGATAACTTTTTATTGTTTTTAACCTCTCTAGTAAGCCCGACCTCATTCTGTGCTTTAGCTTTTCTGACTTTTCCTCCCATATGGGCTGTTTATTTGTTTGAATTCTTTATTGGTGATTTCCCTCCCCTCCGTTTTTTTAAAAATAAAATAATATTTATTAATTTAATGAATAGAAAAAGAAGAAGAAAAAGAAAAAAAGCGCACAAGAAAAGAAAGAGAACAAAGGAAAAAGAAAAGGAAATGAAAAAACTCTGAGTCACCTCCCACCCACCCATCCACACAACAACAACATCTACAATACCAACAAATAACAATAACATTGACACACACACACACACACATATATGTGTGGGTGTTTTTCTTTCATATATATATGAAAGAAAAAATATGTATCTTAAGTCCCTGTCTTAGGCCATTTCTGCACTAGGCTGTTATAGCGCAATTATTCCACTTTCAACCTCCTCTGGAATCCTGGGGTTTGCAGTTTCGGGAGGGGCCGTCCAGGATGAATCCAGAATTTTCCGGATCTGAATTCCTGGAAGATTCTGGGAATCCACAAATCTCAAATCTTTCGAATCCTTTTATTAAAAAGGGTTTGAAAAGCAAGGGAAAGAAGGATAATCTTGGGCAAGACACACTCTCTCAGCCTTAGCAAAAGCCTAGGCAAAGGCAAACCTCCCTCTGAAGAAATCTGGCCAGGACAACAGACGTAGTTTTGTCTCAGGATCTCCCCAGACTGAAAATGACATGAAGGCCCTTTGAACACAGGCAGGAAAATGTGGATTAATCCCACCTTTTCCTGCTTGTGTGAACAGGGCCACATACTACAGTAGAGAGATAATCCATGTGCAAACTGGGGATTTTCTTTGCATAGCTCCTTCTGGCATCCTGGGATTTGTAGTTTGATGATGCACCAGCACACTTTGGCGGAGAAGGCTGTGACCCCTGGTAAAACTGCAAACCCCAGATTTGTGTCTGAAAGAGCTTTGCAAGGGAGCTCTGCAAAGGAATGTTTCAGCTGTCCTTGAAATCTCAAGCCTGTAGCTTCCAGTCAAGTGCTGAATTTCAATATTAAATGTTCAGTTTAAATATCTTAGAATACAAGCCCAGATGTAATTTCTGAAATTGTTAGCAAAGGCCATTATTACTCCAAGGGAAAAACTCACCTGCTTGCCATCTCCCCTTGTGTGTCTGGTCGCCCAGGTTTTCAGGCATCCCTCTCTCCCAGGTTTTCAGGCATCCCGGTCTCCAACAATGTATTTAGTTGGGAGATTTGAAAGATTCCGTTTGCCTACTTTGGCACAGGGATTTGGATTTGGGAATCTCGAATCCTTACCCAGGATTCGAGGATTCAGTTGGCCCATCCCTAAAAATAATAAAGCAGGGGTAGTATTCATCCTTCTTTTCTTTTGATGAGCTCCTGCTTCACATTGCCAGGGGCTGTAGCTGATATTCCCTTCTACAAGAGCTGTATTTCTTAAGTTCACTCGCCCTACACTGGACGTCAGTTTTTAATTAAACCTAAAACAGCCAGCAGTGTCTTCCGAAGCCCTTTGTAATGGTGCCACTCGCTATTTTCTTAGGTTTTGCATCTCCTTTTTCAGCAAAATCCCCACATGGGCCTAAAACAGACTTGATATGGCCACTTACCCACATAGGAATGTTGGAGTCATTTTTGGTGACTATTCCCCTCTCCCAATTTTTAGGGGTAGGGCTATAGCATATCCTCCAACAGTTCACAAATGGAAATTTGCACACATCTGGCCAAGCAACATCAGAGTGTGGTCAAGGTGGTGAAAGTCGTTAACGAGGAAGAACACACAAGCTAAAGCCATTTCTGCACTAGACTGTTATAGCGCTATTATTCCACTTTCCACATCCTATGGAATCCTGGGGTTTGCCCCTCCCGAAACTGCAAACCCCATGATTCCATAGGATGTTGCAAGTGCAATCATAGTGCTATAACAGTCTAGTGCGGAAATGGCCTAAGAGAGGTTACAGCAGTTTGCTTCTGATGAGCCAGCTGGGAAGGACAAGGTTCTGCCTCCACCTCTCCCCTTCCCCTTCTGATTTAATGAAATGCAAAAATTTTTTGCACTTTGAATACAATTTGCAGCAATGAATGTAAGCTGAAGACAAAGGGGGAAAGTGAGAGGACGAGAGGGAAATTGGGACACTTTAAGAGCAGCTGAAAAAATGGGAAGACAAAGGATTAATCTAGGTGGTCCCTGCCAAACTGGGACAGTTGGAAAATATGGCTATAGAAACCTTTGCAGACACAAAAATTGGTACTCTCCCCAACCCCACACTATCAGAGTGTTAACCTATGTTTGTTAGATTGTTTGCATTGGTGATTTTTTAAAAAAACTTAAAGGCTCCAATTTGCTGAGGACTTTTTCATTGAAGCTCAGTATGTTTTACAAATCAAAACCATTGCGTTCAGAGGGAAGCCCTATTGGAGCAGTTTACACTCAAGTAACTCTAAACAGGATTTAATTGCAAGATTAACAGCTAGTTTGTTTCAGTTCTTTCTGTTCTGTGATGGGACTTTTAAGAGGCTCCTTTCAGTATAAGAAAAGCAAGCTGCAAGGCTCCACATCTTGGAGGAATGGCTTTGGATTCTCTTTGGGGTATGTGTGGCTGTGGGGATTCTCATCTGAAGTTCAAGGTTTCACTACTCCAGTTTTGGCCCTCAGAGGAAAGACGAAATAGAGGGTTGATTTTGACCTGAAAAGGTGACTTATCAGAATAAAATGCTCAGAATCTGTCAGTTCACATTGTCAGCATTCTCCACAGTCTCCATAAAGTAAGCTCAGGATTTTGGCAAGGTGCTCAAAAGCTGACCGATAGCAGACTAGTGCTGCCATCTAGATGTGCGGCTAAAAATGGCAATGAAAACTGTAGCAGGGAAGGGCTGGTGCAACAAGTGTTTGCCCATAAGATAAATTCCAAAAATCCATATTAGGCTAATCAAAAGATGCAAAAAGAACTGTGTGAAGATTCAAGACTTCCAGGTCTGCCAGGCAAAGATGCTCCTCTCTGATGACCTCCCGCTTCTCATTTGCAAAGGGACTGCTGAGCTTCACACCAGACAGAGACAGTTTTGAATCTTCAAGAGGGCCATTTGGATTTTCCAATTGAAGAATCAAAGTGCATCGACTGTTTTCTTCCCAGCAATCCCGGGGAGGCGGGGAGGAGAGTGTTTTCAGGGTGAAACCTCAGATCTGAATAACCTTATTTGAAAGTCTTATTTCTATAACAACCCAAAACTACCTGAGGACTTTGGCCAAGTGCTTGCATTACACTTGCATGGTGTAGCCCATTTCTGCACTAGCCTGTTCTAGCGCTATGATTCCACTTGCAACATCCTATGGAATCCTGGGGTTTGCAGTTTTGGGAGGGGCTGCTGCAAACCCCAGGATTGCATAGGATGTTGCAAGTAGAATCATGGCGCTATAACAGGCTAGTGCAGAAATGGCCGTAAATCTTCACTCCTGTAGTTACATGGTTGTTGCACTATGGCTTCTGCTGAACAGCATCGTATAACCAAGTGTGAATGGGACTGCTTATGCTGTCCTGTTGTTACTTCAGCCCAGGCCTACCTGGTGATAGCGCTAGATATCGATTTTGATATCAAAAACCATTCGGCCTTCTTCTGCCACCCCACTCCACGTGTTTGCGAGGCCTCCGAACAAGCACGTAAACAGGCACGGCCAGTAAGTGTTGGACATTCCATTCTCCACCTAGGCAGGCAGAACAGAGCCACTCCATCGCTTCAGGGACCTCTCCTGCAAACACCCTTTTGCTTAAGTGCGATACTAACAAAGGTGCCCGGCTCTGAGCCGATAGTCTTACAAAGCCGGACTAAGTACTGTGCACTTGCATACTGGCTACACTATTGTTGATCCAGCACTAAGGTGATCATGTTAAACTTGACCTTTTCCAAAGCTTTGTCCCGTTCCAAACTCGCATTGTTCTCACCGAGTAAGGCATGGCCTGCAGTCACAATTCACCCTATATAAACCCCCCGATTCCGAGACCACCTCGGATCGCTCCTGAATTCTATCCAGCCTTGCTGCCGTTGTGTCTGGTGAGCCGTCTCCTCAGTTCCAGTAACTGAGCCCGCTTAATCCCAGATCGCTCCTGAGTTCCAGACTGCCTTGCTGCTCTTTTGTTCGGTGAGCTCCCCTTAGCGAGCCGCGCTGAGCTTTCTTCTCTACCATCTTCAAGCTTCTTCAGGACTACAAGAAAGGTGTCGTATCACCCATTTCCCCTGAAAATCCATATTTCTAATTCCTCCAATGGCTGTGTGATTGTGGTGTCTTTACTGTTTGTTTGTCTTTTAATAAAAACATCATTTTGCTATTTTAAAAACCTGTCTGACTGCTTGACTGACCTGACCCCGTAGACATTGGGTTGCAAGATCCTTGCTAAGTTACCCTGCCTCTCGCTACCTTTAGTGAGTGCTTTCCCTAACTTTGTGTTTGTGTTTTGGTTATTTGGGCGCCCCTCCTGGGACCCCCAGAGAACAGGGTAACACTGTCCTTAAATGCATCAACTGCCAGGAAAGGCAGGTTACAATAGGGGAAGCTGTTACAGGTGAGTCAAGTCAGTCCAGGTCATACCCTATACCCTCCCACACTTTACAGATGAAAAGCAGGACACACGTAACCAAGCACTATCAGAGTGTGGTCAAGATGACGAAAATGATTAATCAGGAAGAATGCACAACCTAGGAGAGGCTGCAATGGTTTGCTTTGGCTCTATTTAAAACTCAAACAGAAGAAAACAACATCTGGACAAAATGTAGGTCTTTTGCTCTAACAATGCATCTTTCTCCTATCCTCTGTGATTTTTTTAACACCTCTGCCCGATGAAGAAAGCAGCGGAGCCTTGAAAGTTTGTGTGATGTTATTTTGTACATTTTTCGTTGGCTCCATAAAGGTATCGCTGTTCTGTGGATTTTGGATATGATAAGCAAAGAGCACTGCAGGTTTTAGATTCATTTGGCTGTTGCAGAATCTGCTTTAAAAGAAAAAACAAAACCAGCCCTGCTAATATTTCTCTCGACCATAGGGAGTTATTCTCTCACAATGCCTCCCATTCTACCTTCATCATAGATCCCAAACCATGCTGCAAAACTGCGAAGAACAGAACCCGAACGAGAGGCAGCAAATTGGCAGGTGCTTTTTTGTCCCCCCCCCCCACAAAATATCCTTTCCCCGATATGAAACAACTACAGTGGTTGGCATAAAAAAAAAAAAAAAAGAGGATCTCTGAATTGCTCTTCAGATGTCCAACGCAGAGAGGAACGTGGCCGTGGGCGAGGCAGGGACTCTCAGGCTGCTGTGGATCTGACGTTTCCAGTGGGTGTGTCGATCTGGGTCAAGCAATTCTGTGGAGGAGCCCAGTGGGTCTGGGACTGGGGCAACAAAGAACAGAGGAGGGGAATTAATGCATATACACACCATTTCCGTACTAAGCTGTTATAGTGCAATGATTCCACTTGCAACATCCTATGGAATCCTGGGGTTTGCAGTTTCGAGAGGGGCCAGCCTCCATAGGATGTTGAAAGTGGAATCAGAGCGCTATAACAGCTTAGTGTGGAAATGACCACAGGCATACCTTAGTTAACAAAGCCTTTACAGAGTCTTTTTACAGCTGCTCAGCTCCTCCTTTCTTCCTCATTTCTCTAAGACCATCTCCATTTCTGCACTGGCCTGTTATAGCGCGATGATTCTACTTTCAACATCCTCTGGGATCCTGGGGTTTGCAGTTTTGGGAGGGGCCGGCCAACCCCTCCCAAAGCTGCAAACCCCAGGATCCCAGAGGATGTTGAAAGTGGAATCATCGCGCTATAACAGGCTAGTGTGGAAATGGCCATGTCTGCTCTACACTGTTATAGTGCTATTATTCCAATTTCAACATCTTGTGGAATTCAGAGGTTTGAAGTTTAGGGAGGCCAAAGAGCTCTCTGGCTGAGAATCCTAAAGGTCCCTCCCCAAAGTGCAAATCCCAGGATTCCATAGGATTTTAAAAGTGGAATAATAGCACTAGAACAGCATAGGGCGGAAATGGCCATAGCTTCTTTTTTTCTGCGGGCAGTGTTGGGGGAGACATCAGCATTGGGTGGATAGCAAAGGAAGGCTGGAGAAACACAGAATTTCAGAACAAGATTGCAGCAGTGTGCCTGCTTTAAACCATGCAATAAAACCTGAGCTGGGAAAGGAAAGGACTTACTCCAACCGATCCTGCTGTAGCTGTGTGTGCCAGCTTTCAACAGGCAAAGGGAACAGCAGCTGCCCCCAGCATCCCTTACTAGATGTGCATGAACAGAAAAATAGAGAGGAAAAGGGGAGAGCAAATAGGCCTGCCCCACCAGCTTGTAACCCCCCGCTCCCCAAAAAATCTATTCATCTGGCCACCAAAACAGGAACCATAAGAAAAAAGGAGGTTGATTTTTTTTTGTTTAAAAAAAACACACCCCTCAATGTATTTTTGGAAGATTCATTCAAGTGGTCTCTAGAAGGTTCAACATGTTTTTGTTTAATTATTCAAGCTCAACCTGACCTGGTTGCTTTATTTCACAGGTGCACATGTTTAGCTTTGAACGAAAACTTTGCTGAAACACTGCACTGCTGCTCCTCCTCTCTTGGGCCATTTCCTCACTGGGCTGTTATAGCACTATGATTCCACTTTCAACATCCTATGGAATCCTGGGGTTTGCAGTTTTGGGAGGGGCCGGCCATTCCATAGGATGTTGAAAGTGGAATCATAGCGCTATAACAGATTAGTGCGGAAATGGCCTATGTTGAGAAGAGCACACCATCTCAGCTGATGTGAGGAAAGGAAATGTTTTGTGCAGATGCTGAAAAAATGTAAGAAGACAAGAGTGGACACAGCTGTTCCAGAAGCATTTGCATCCCCAGGAGTGCAAGTCTGATTCATCCAGACATCAGATTTTATCTAGGCGCCCTTTCACACCATATAATTTTAGTGCTACGACTGCACTTTAACTGTCAGGATTGTCTATCATGGGCCATTTCCACACTAGACTGGTACAGCACTAGGATTCCACTTTCCACATCTTTTGCAGTTTAGGGATGGGCCACCTGGCCCCTCCCTAAAGTGCAAACCCCAGGGTTCCATAGGATGTTGAAAGTGGAATAATAGTGCTATAACAGTCTAGTGCAGAAATGGCCATGGAATTTGCAGTTTAGTCAGACGCTAGAAAGAACTAGGATGGTTCAAATCTTTACTTTGCTGGAGAAACTCATGTGACCTTGGGTGACCTTGGCTAGGTCACACTCTTTCAGCCTTAGAGAAAGGCAATGGCAAATTATCTCAGAATAAATCTTACCAAGAAAATACTGTTGATAGGACTCTTTTAGGATCAATATATGTCAGAAATGACCTAAAAGTATACATCAAACAGGTACCAAAACTCTCTGGCTGGGAATTTTAAATCCCCCTCTGTAAACTGCAAATCGAAAGATTCCATAGGCAGACCTCCTTAGAATAAAATGCGCTAAGAAAACTTTGTGATAAGTCTGCACCTTCAAGTTGATTCAGACTTTATAGTGGACCTGTCACAGAGTGTTCTTGGCAAGATTTATTAAGAGGGGGTTTGTCTTTGCCTTCTTCTGAGGCTGAGAGAATGTGATGTGCCCAAGGTCACCTGATGATTTTCCATGGTGGAGGAGGGATTCGAACTCTGGTCTTCAGAGCCATCGCTGCACTGTCTGATCAGAACTGCCAAGAAGGAAGGTTCCTCTGGAAAAGCAGTGCCTGAGGTGGGGAGGGGGCAGGGGTTTGGCTATCCAAAACCCAGAATAGAGTCGCTGTCTGGCTGATTTGGGAACCACCAGCTGTAATTGCCCAAGAAATTTTATGGACCGAGGCACCGTAACACAGACAGATAGTATTCAGAGGCAACCAAATTATTTTGGCACAGGAAGCGAAATAATTCCTCAAGCATTTCTCCCCACTCTTACAGTTGAAATTGCAATTGGGGCCAATAAATAAATTGTAATTTGCCATACCTATCATAAAAACCCAAATCTGCTGCCCAAGGCAGTTGTCTTATGCTGCCAAATGGTAGGGCTAGCTCTGCTCTAGATATCTTAACCCAGGGATGGACAACTGCACAGGGGCCAATTTTTCCTGCTACAAGACACTCCCAGGGCAAGCCTTCGCCATTCTCTCTCAAAATGGCAACAGGAGGTGAGATTGCATCAGTTCCTGTTGCCATTTGGAGAGAAGCTTTGGAGAAGAAATTAGGTATTTGGGAGTAATAGTTTTAATGCATTTGCAGGTCTTTCTGTGCAGTTTTGGGGCAAAATTTACCCCCAAACAGTCCTGAATTGTTTTTGGAAAAAATGGGGGCTTGATGAGCTTTGAAGGACTGGTGGGGACCTACCAGGGCTGCAAAGGGAGTCTGGGGGCCACATGCAGGCCATGAGTCTCAGGCCTTTTCCACACCGGGCAAAGGATTCGCCCTGCACCGCTACTCACCGGACCTTTCAGCTCCCCGGTCCGGTCCACGGCGCTCCGGAGCAGTGCAGGCTCATCAATACGCACTGCTCCGGCGTCCCAAAAGGTGGCTTCTGGTTGGTCAAGGGACCAACTGCTGAAGCTTGCCAGCCTAAAGCCCATCCCCAGGCAGGTCACAGCCTCACATTGGTGCAAGCCTGCGAATCTGCATCAGGGAGCGGGCTCGCAGTGGCCCGCTCCATGCTTTTGAAAGACTGGAAAAATCAGGTCTTTCAAAAGCATGCTGAAGGACCACTTGAGGTCGTTCCGGACCAGACTGAGGTGCAGATCTACGTTAAATAGGTCTGACCCAGTCCGGTCCAAGGTGCAGACCTCATCCTTGGAGGATGGACTGCACCGTTTCAAAAACCCTGTGTGGAAAAGGCCTCAGTTTGCCCACTTTATCTTAAGCCTTAATTTCCCTTATCCTGCCCCACTTGCCTTCTTTTTTCTTCCCTCTCCACTGTTCTTTGCACAACACCCACCCCAGCTCCCCACCCTTCATTGAGACTTCGGAGCAGTGCGGGCTCGTCAATACGCTCCCTTCATTGAGACTTCATTAAGCTACTTTTCTGCAGGACTGCAACTCCCAGAATCCCTCTCCTAGCCAGGATCACCCTCCCAATGGCCATGGTTCCTGGGCTAGGGGATCAGGGAGCTGTAAAGTATAAGAAAAAGCCATTTTGCCCTCACTCTGGCCATTGGAGAGGAAGGCTGGAGTGTCTGACAGCAAGAGATCTACTCACTGGGGATCTCCACACTCCTGGTGGTATGTTTCAGCTGCCAGTTGCTTTTATTCTTCTTGCTGTCCTGCAAGAAAGAGCATTGAGCCATCACCAGACAGGAAGGAGGCATATAAGGTGCTTGCCAGGCCCTCCAAGATCCTCCACAGGGCTTGGGAAAATCCCCCCACTTTTGGGAATGTGTTTTGTACAGGTTGAACCTCTCTTATCCAGAAATCCAGAATGCAAGAACCTCCAAAAACCAAAACTTTTTGCCATCAGCCACCTGCTTCCACATTCAAGGCAGTGGCTGAGATGCTTCTGCTCAAGGTGGAAGAGGGTGGGCTCCCTGGAGAGAGGAGAGAAGCTGGAGAGGGACACGAGAACGGAGGGAGGAACACAAGGATCTGTGCTATGGCAGGAGGTGTGGATTTCCATCTTTTCACAGATCCCCAGCTCTCTCCAGCCTCACATCTCATAGGCCATTTCCGCACGAGTCTGTTATAGCGCGATGATTCCACTTTCAACCTCCTATGGAATCCTGGAGTTTGCAGTTTCGGGAGGGGCCAGCCGGCCCATCCCGAAACTGCAAACCCCAGGATTCCATAGGAGGTTGAAAGTGGAATCATCACGCTATAACAGACTCGTGCGGAAATGGCCATACACAACACAAGCAGTAAATGAATGAGACATGAGGCTGGAGAGAGGGAACAGGGACACTTAGAAGAATTAAGGTATTTATTGCCTTGTCTTCTCCTCTGGCTCTGTTCTACATCTTCACTTAGACAAAATGAGAATCCTGGTGGAGGGGGAAAAAAAAATCAATGTTTAGTCTTGGGTCCCATCTCCAAGATATGTCATTATGTACATACAGTCAGCCCTCTATACGCATGGATTCTGCATCCGTAGATTCAAGCAACCACGGCTCAAAAATATTTTTTAAAAAATCCAAAAATCAAACTTTGGGCTTTTCTGCACTCTACCGTTATATTATTCCACTTTCAACATTGTGTGGAATTCTTGGGGGGTTTGTAGTTTACTGAAGCCCAAAAGCTCTCTGGTTGAGAATTCGAAATGTCCCTCTCTAACCTGCAAACCCCAGGATTCCACAGGGTGTTGAAAGTGGAATAATAGCACTAAGACAGTGTAGTGTGGAAAGGCCCTTTGACTTTTCCATTTTATATAAAGGATGCTATTCTATTACACCGTTGTACATAATGGGACTTGAGCATGCACACATTTTGTTATTCACAAGGGGTCCTGGAACCAGATCCTAGTGGATACTGAAGGCCTACTACATAAGCAAATACAGGTATTCCAAAATTCAATAAAATCTGAAATACAGAACAATTCTGATCTCAAGCATTTCTGATAAGAGAGCTGCAGCCTTTTAGCATAAAGATCCATGCTTGGGAGAGGTAAATGCTGGCCACTGTCTATGCTGGCTGGGAAGTAGGCAGTGGGAGTTGTGTAGAACGACATAGCTAAGTGAGCACCAGGCTGGGGAAAGCTAGTCAAAACTCCAGAGTCATATCTAGGGTGGGGTAAGTAGGGTACGTGCCCTGAGTGTCAATGCCAAGGGGGTGCAAAAAAGCCATGACAGAAGATTTAGCAGAGGAAGCCTGGGAGGTAAGGGTGCAACTTCCACACTTTCCCGAGGTGCTATTTACTCTAGATGCAACTCTGTTGTTTTCCAGGGCAAGAGAAGTTAGACTGGTTCCCTTCTTGCTGCCTTTTTATGGGCCTTTTCATTTGACATACCCATCAACGTTTCACAGATGAAAACTGGGACGTTTGTGACCAAGCAACATCAGAATACGACCAGGGTGCCAAATGTTGTGAGTGAGGAAGAACACGCAAGCAAGGAGAGGCTGAGGCAGTTTCTTTGTGCCGGAGGCCATTTCTGCACTGAACTGTTAACAGCGTTATTATTCCACTTGCAACATCCTATGGAATCCTGGGGTTTGCAATTTTGAAACTGCAAACCCCAGGATTCCATAGGATGTTGCAAGTGGAATAATAACACTATAACAGTCTAGTGTGTAAATGGCCGAAGTCTACTGCAAAGGACAAACCTCCAACCTTGCCTTTGGAGAGTTAATTGAATGTAAACTGATTTTGCAAATAAAACTCAGTTTTCAGCAAATGAAACAAGCTGAAGAGAAAGGTTGAACATGGGAGAGAGAAACTAGAACATTTTAAAAGCTGCTAGAAAAGTGGGACGACAGAGGATTAATTAGGACTGTTTAGACCATGGACATTTCTGCACTATACTCTTATAGCGCGATTATTCCACCTTCAACATCCTATGGAATCCTGGGGTTTGCAGTTTAGGGAGGGGCCAGCCAGCCCCTCCCTAAACTGCAAACCCCAGGATTCCATAGGATGTTTAAAGTGGAATAATCCCACTATAAGAGTGTAGTGTGGAAATGGCCCATATCGGGACAGTGTGGCTTCAGCAGGCCTATAACAGATGACTGCTCAGAGGAAAAGGACCCTTTGGAATGTGCTTTACTGTTTATTTTTTCCCTCTTTAATGGTCTCGCTGTTAACTGTTCTAATTCCTTTGCTAGTTGAACTACATTTTAACCTTTGTATGACAGGAATTTCAAAGCTCAGCTCAATGGAAGGCAGTAGGAAAAGGGGAAGATCACATTACATGTAGATTGATTCAGTCAAGGAAGTCAGGGACGCAGCTCCCGAGTTTGCAGAGCCTAAGCTGGGCTGTTGAAAACAGGGTGTCTTGGAGATATCTCATTCATAGGGTCCCCATAATTCAAAACCAACTTGATAGCAATTAATAACAAAAATCTGTTTAACCTTGGTAGGTTGCTCTGAGTCCTGCAACTGGGAAGAAGGTGGAATAATAGCACGATGATGGTAATGATAGTAATAATATTACTACTATAACATTACTACAAATAACAGTAATAATAGGTCACTCTGTTGGGCTGCAGCTCTCCAAGGCCACAGGTAGAAAGGATTTTGCCAACTCAAGTGCTGTCTGTGCTTTTCAACCCAGGGATGGGAACCGTGTGGCTCGTGGACCACATCTCGCCCACCAGGCTTTTTGGATGGCCTTCAGCATCTCCCCAGAACTGACAAAAAAGGAACATTGAACCTCTGGAAGCCTGCAGGGGGCACAAGTCTTCCATTAAATACCATGCTTGCCTGCACCTTTCTTCAGTCAAAGTTTAACTGGAAACACTATGGCCCTTTCCGCACTAGCCTGTTCTAGCGCGATGATTCCACTTTCAACCTCCTATGGAATCCTGCGGTTTGCGTCCCTCCCGAAACTGCAAACCCCAGGATTCCATAGGAGGTTGAAAGTGGAATCATCGTGCTATAACAGTCCCGTGTGGAAATGGCCATTGTTTTAACTGTATTTTGTTTTAACTTACATTGTGAGCTGCCCTAGGTCCTGTATTGGGAGAAAGAAGGATGCTAAATAAATAATTAAATAAATGGGGTTAAAATTCCGCATTGGGCTTATGCAGAGTGAATCTGTACTCGTGTAATTGAGTGGTGGTTGCATTGCACCAGCTTTCTGCTGAGTACCGACACTGTGCAACTCATGGTATCTTTGCCAGTGTGACTGATAACCCTTCCACGGTGCAGTGGAGAATAATGCCCAGGAGTTGTTTCCCCATGCCATTCAGTCAAGCGGAACACTGGAGGCAGTGATGTACTTTAATCCAAGTCTCAAGTGGATTCTCAAGTCCTTGCAAGATACTTTCAAGTCAAGTCTCAAGTGTGGGAGCCAACTTGAAAAGAAAAAAAATAAGAGGTGTTGGTGAGTATATGGGGGCGGTCAGTGGGTTTACAAGGGGCTGCAGCTTCAGAAGTGGGGAATAGGATCCATCTTCGTCCCCATTCCTCAGGCTGAAGGCTTTTGTGTCAAGGGGCATAAAAGAGTCTGGAACTTTTCAAGTGGGGAATAGGATCCTTCTTACTCCCCACTTCCAAAACTGGAGGCTTTAGAAGGAAGCATCCTTCCTCCTCAAGACTATTGCCCAACACATTTGCTGTTCCCTTCTGAGAAATTTGCCCTGCGCTGAAGGGGTGTGTGTGTGAGTCTTGCCTTCTGCCGTTAGTTTTAGAAAGCTCCTCCAATATGCAACGGGGACAGGCTGCCAAGCAGACCTCAACCTTGCCTCAAGCCCATTGCTTAACACATTTGCTGGTCCTCTTGAAGAAATGTGCCCATGCTTCAGGCTTGAGACAGATCATTGTGTGATCAGTAGGCAAACAGAGATGGAAGCAATTCAAAGTCATAAAGTTTTTGATGAATGGGTTACCTTACTGTGTTAACACGGTTATGATATGTCTGGTGAGAGCACTAGATATCCTTTTGATATCAAATAATTTGGCCTTGGCTTGACCTTTCTCTGCCACCCCACTCCACATGTTTGCAGAGGTCCCCTGGACAAGCATGTCTGGGGCGCGGCCGTTAATGGTCGTACATCCCAAAACCCCATTCAGGCAGGCAACTTAAGCCTCTCTGTTGCTTTAGGGATAAACCTCCCTGCAAACCGGCTCTGTTCAGCTCGGATCCACACAAAGCCCACAGCCAAGAGCCAAGCCATTCCTTTATGTCGGGCCATCAGCATACTGGCCACGCTATTGTCTTAAGAGCTAAACCCATCATGCAAAACCCGACCTTTTCCAACTCCTTTGTCCAACTGCAAATTCCCTTCTCACCGAGCATAACATAGCCTGTAGGTAAAATCCACCCTATAAAAAGTCCCCACTTTTGGGACGTCTTTGGACTACTTTGGACTTCCATCCCACCTTGCTGACGGTAGTCCAAAGGAACTCCCCTCAGCAAGCCCCGCTGAGCTTTCTTCCCCAGAACCCCACTTCTCTCCAGGACTACGAGACCAGGTGTTGTATTGCCTTTCCCAAAAGCTCTCCGTTTCTATTTCTCAGCTAGTTAGTTTATGTCTAGTCTTGTATACTTCCTGTCTTTAATAAAATATTGTTTGTTACTTTGAAAACCTTGTCTAGCCGCTCTCTGACCTGACACTGTAGACATTGGGTTAAAAGATCCTTGCCAGCGTTACCCCGCCTCTCGCCCAGCCGAGAGAGTGCTCGAGCTAAATTCCCGCAACTTGTGATTTTATTTGGTTATTTGGGCGCCCCTCCCGGGACCCCCCAACATACAGGGTAACAACTGAACCAAGGGCAGCAAGCCAATCACTAAAAATATGCAAGTCACGCGTCGAGTCAGTGTGCCATTTATGTCGAGTCGAGTCCAAGTTGAGCCATTGAAGTGACTTGAGTCTGAGTCAATTGACTCGAGACGACATCACTGACTGAAGGCACTGATGAGCAATTATACACCATCTAAGAATTCACAGCTGCAGGGGCAATTGGAACTCTATTTGTACAACTTTGTACTGAACAGGAACCCAAAAAGTACAGCTTCAATATAAGGAAAATTACATATGCAAAACAACAGGGTTCTGGTCTGGAGATGGAAACAAGTAGGACAATCCCTCTCTATTTCTGTAGCTCAAAAATAATTTTCTCCCTCTTCTGTCCTCCTTGAGACTTCATTCCCACACTATATCCATCCTTTCTGAGCTGAAAGATCCCAGAGATGTAAGACATTCTGCAAACAAGTGAACTAGCAACCTGGGTTGTGTTTTTTTTAGGCCAGGGGAGGGTAGCATAATCCATGCGGCCTCATGTGCCACCCCATCTTGAATACTGTGTCCAGTTCTGGGCACCCCAATTCAAGAAGGATATTGACAAGCTGGAGCAAGTCCAGAGGAGGGCGACCAAAATGGTGAGGGGCCTGGAAGGCATGAAGCCCTATGAGGATAGAGTTGGAGAGCTGGGCATGTTTAGTCTGCAGAAGAGAAGGTTGAGAGGGGACAGGATAGCCATGTTTAAATATCTGAAGGGATGTCACGTAGAGGAAGGAGAGGGCTTGTTTTCTGCTGCTCCAGAGACCAGGACAAGGAGCAATGGATTCAAGCTGCAGGAAAGGAGATTCCACCTGGACCTCAGGAAAGGAGATTCCACCTGGACCTCAGGAAGAATTTCCTGACAGTCAGGGCTGTCCGGCAGTGGAATCTGTTGCCTCCATGGAGTGTAGTGGAGTCTCCTTCCTTGGAGGTTTTTAAGCAGAGGCTGGATGGCCATCTCTCGGGAGCGCTTTGAGGGTGTTCCTGCATGGCAGGGGGTTGGACTGGATGGCCCCTGGGGTCTCTTCCAACTCTACATTTCTATGATTCTATGATTCTATGATTCTAAGTGATGGTTTTGTGGCCCTCGACTCCTGCAGACTCAACAGACTGGCTGTTTTTCCAGGCAAAGGAAAAGAGTGACTTGACTGTGGGTTAAAGTTTAACTGAAAATGTTAATTATTGACTGAAAAAGGGGGACTTGACAGATTGGAGAGCCCCATGGCTTGGTTTAGAATAATAATAAAAAAAGATTGATTGATTGATTGGAGAAATATCATTGGGATCATTTTTGAAAGATGGGCATGTTGGATTGCATTTTGGCAAAATAACAAGAATAACATGTGAACTGTCGGGTTTGATAATTATTATTAGCTTTGGTTGACTCAAAGAAATATTTGAATAGTATATAATTGGAAAAGTTATATAGTAAAATGTATGACCATCGTTAGCAAAGTTGGAAGTCAATGTTAATTGTTCTCTCTCTCTGGGCCTTTCTGCATTACCCTGTTATAGTGCTCTTATTCCACTTTCAACATCCTTGGGGGAATTGAAAAAATCTTTAGTAAAAATATGTTTTTTGAAAAAAAATTAAAAGTATCCATTTTTTTAAAAAACCCAAAATGGCCAAAAAGGAATGAGAAAAGAAAAGAAAATAGAAAAGAAAATGATATAATAGACAATAATGATTCTTGATGTTGAATATACAGTACAAAGAGGAATCACTTGTAAAAGATTGCATTTTGAATGTCATTTTCATGAATGTATGAATGCAAGATTTTTAAAAATTATTATATAGTTAAATAAATAAACAAAAAATGTTTTTTTAAAAATTAAAAGTATCCATTTTTAAAAAAAACCCAAAATGGCCAAAAAGGAATGAGAAAAGAAAAGAAAAGACAAAAGAAAATGATATAATGGACAATAATGATTCTTGATGTTGAATATACAGTACAAAGACGAATCACTTGTAAAAGATTGCATTTTGAATGTCATTTTCAGGAATGTATGAATGCAAGATTTTTTAAAATTATTATATAGTTAAACAAATAAATAAACAAAAAAAATAAAATATGTTTTTTTAAAAATATTGAAAGTATCCATTTTTTTTTTAAAAAAAACAACATGGCCAAAAAGGAATGAGAAAAGAGAAGAAAAGATAAAAGAAAATGATATAATGGACAATAATGATTCTTGATGTTGAATATACAGTACAAAGACGAATCACTTGTAAAAGATTGCATTTTGAATGTCATTTTCATGAATGTATGAATGCAAGATTTTTTAAAATTATTATATAGTTAAATAAATAAACAAAAAAAATAAAATATGTTTTTTTAAAAATATTGAAAGTATCCATTTTTTTAAAAAAAAACCCAAAATGGCCAAAAATGGACTTTGAAGCAAAAGTCGAAAAATGGACTTTTTAAAAATCACTGTATGTAACATTAAATTAAATCATATTAAATTTAAAAAACGGCCCCCAAGACCTGCCACATCTGCCCAAGTCCAGTTTTGGCAGCCTTTGGTGGACCATTCTGAGTTTGGCTCACCTCCTTCCCAGCCCGTTGTCCTGCTGCCGATTCTCTCGGCTGGGGTTCCTTCCTCTGCAAGACGTTCCCCATACCGGACAGGAAGTGGCGCCAAGCCTTGAGAGCCTTTTGCCCGTTGGACATGTCCTGAGGGTAGCCACCGTGGGGGCAGGAGACCGGAAGGGCCACGCCGGAGCTAGAAATCCAGGGAGGCTGGTGGAGCTGAGAGGCATTCCTGACTTCCCAAATCCTGGCTCCTGCAGCGGTCGCGGCTGGCTTTGCTTTGTACCTTGGGGAGAAGATAGGCAGGAATGTGGGACATGTGGACTGAACTGTGGAGGTGGACCCCACCTGGTTATTTGGGATTGGTCACCATGACATGTCAGGAACACATTTGCTGTGTTGTGGTTCTTGGGTCCCTTTCACATCACACATTTACAGCACTATAATTCCACTTTAATTGCCATGGTTATAGAATCATAGAATCATAGAAATGTAGAGTTGGAAGAGACCCCAGGGGCCATCCAGTCCAACCCCCTGTCATGCAGGAACACCCTCAAAGCACTCCCGACAGATGGCCATCCAGCCTCTGCTTAAAAACCTCCAAGGAAGGAGACTCCACTACACTCCATGGAGGCAGCAGATTCCACTGCCGGACAGCCCTGACTGTCAGGAAGTTCTTCCTGAGGTTCAGGTGGAATCTCCTTTCCCGCAGCTTGAATCCATTGCTCCTTGTCCTGGTCTCTGGAGCAGCAGAGAACAAGCCCTCTCCTTCCTCTACGTGGCATCCCTTCAAATATTTAAACATGGCTATCATGTCCCCTCTCAACCTTCTCTTCTGCAGGCTAAACAACCCCAGCTCTCTAAGTCTATCCTCATTATGCCCTGCAGAATCCTGGGATTTGCAGTAGACTACATGAAGGACTAGAACTCTTAGGCTGAGAATTCTGTGTTGTTGTTGTAGATGGCCTACAAGTCATTTTTGACTTATGCTGACTCTAAGGTGAATCTATGACCAGCTTTTATGCCAAGATTTGTTCAGCCTTCCTCTGAGGCTAAGAGTGTATGACTTGCCCAGGGACATCTAGCAGGCTTCCATGGCCCAGCAGTTTTTAAACAGAGGCTGGCTGGCCATCTGTTGGGAATGCTTTGATGGTGCAATCCTGCATGGCAAAATGGGGTTGGATTCAATGGCCTTTGTGGTCTCTTTCAGTGCTATGATTCTATGATCCCTGATCTCATGCAGTCCTGGTCCAGTGTTCAAACCACTACCCCACCCTGGCTCTAATTGTTAAGATTTCTTCAGAGGAGGTTTGTTATTGCCTTCCTCTGAGGCCAAGAGAGTGTAAGTTGCCCAAGCTCACCCAGTGAGCTTCCATGCTAAGAAGAGATTTGAACCCAGAGTCCTAGCCCAATACTCAGACCACTATGCCATGCTGGTTCTCTTTCCTCTATTTTTCTCCCCAGTGGGGTTCCTTGGCTGTTGGAAAACACCTTTTTCAACCTGGGAAGGAATAATGATGAATCTTCTCTCCGTCCTTACTCTTGAAGAAGATCAGCCTCAATGCTAATATGACGGATGAATAAATGCTTTTACATCATCAACCAACTAAGGTGATGGTCCTAATGCTCAGTATGACCAAAATCGTCCCTGGGGAAGGACAACCCTTGTAAAGGACTGCACCACTCACTTTGCTGCATCACATCGCCTTTTGCAGAAAGCTGCGTAGCATCGGTTCCTGGCAGAAAGAGGGCTGGAGGAGGAGGGAGGCTGTGGAAAGAGACACAAGAAAGGTTAGTTAGAAAGGGAATAGCTCACTTCACTATTACTAATGGCGTGGCTACCATCGGTCCCAAAGTTGAAGAAAGGTGGATTGATTGACTGACTGACTGACTGATTAATTGAAGTTAATTAGGTAACACACACAATATTGAACATCTTATGTGGAGAGCAATTATTCAGAGCAATTAGAGTTTGGAGAGCATCCAGAACTTGGAAAATTTCCTTTTTCTGGCTTACAACAAAAGAGCCTGGAGAATAATCAGAGCTTGGGAAAGTTCCTTTTCTGGATTTTTTCTTTCTTCTAGAACCCCTTCCAGCCAGTGTGGCTCTGGAATGCAAGAGTGGCTGGGGCCTCTATTTCAGTGAAAGGATGAAGTGTCTTTAGAACTATCCATGGTGCTGAACATTATGTCCCAATGAGGTTCAGCACCTTGGTCAGTTCCATTAAAATTATGAAAAGGAACCCAGAGGGAATTCACTGCCCAAAGGATAGGGGAGCCACTAGCTGCCGCTGCTGGGACACTCATGCCTAATCAGATGTATGGGCCTTTGGATCTGGAAAAGACCTAAAGGATATCGTGAGACACTCAAGGGTCAGATATAATAAGATGGAAAATGAAACTCCTAGTTTCAAGCAGACACACATAGCATAGCCTAAGCCATAGGCCTCTTTGGTACTACAAAGAAACTTCATCTCCCTTCTCATTTCTCCACTTACAGCAATGATTCTCAACTATTGGTCCTCCAGATGTTTTGGATTACAACACCCAGAACCCCAGTCAACATGGGCAATAGCCAGGAACTGTGGGAGCTGAATTTCCAAGCATCTACAGTGCCAAAGATTGAGAACTACTGATTCAAAGCATGAAAAAGGACTCTTTCGTTGGACAACTGCTGGGTATTCTTTGAACTGTAGTCTTTATTAGAGCTGAGTTTCCCAGGCCCTGCCCCTTTGTACGCTTGTACCTTGGCCATGTACTTGCACTGAGTGGTTAAGATTTTGCAGATCTGGTTGCAGAGGAGGATGAGCAGAGGCACCAGGTAGAAGGCAGCAGGGATGGTCACGAGGATGCTGAGAGCAAAAAAATTAGTCAAGGGGTAGAACGGGGGAAGAGAGAGAGATTCACAAAGGCTGGGTTGCCAAGTCATTCATTCTGGCTTTGAGCAGGAAAGAGATGAGAGAAGCCTGAAAGGCCCCCATTGGGGAAGTGCTGGAGAACTTGGGGTCTATGGTTGTTGTTTTATGCACCTCCTGTTTAAAATGAATATTTTGGGGAATACTTGAGGATATCTGCAAGCATAAGAGATGGTAACTTTGTGCGACCAAACCAAGACACCTGATGTGACACTGAATGCATAAATAAATGTGCAAAGCAGACATATGTACAATGCACATCAATAAATGATGTGCACAGCTATGCATTGCACATCCATGCACAGCAGGAATCTGCACAGACAATGGCACCACATGCACAACGTTTAACTGAATGCAGATGTTCTGCATTGGATAAAAATGTCTGACCTCTTCTGTTGGGGAACCTATGTATGCTTAAATCACCAACAGAATTCTGGTCTTAAAGCAGGAAGAGGCAATGCCTGATCCCAGTGAAAGCTGGTGGTTGCCATGTCAGTGAGGTTTTGAATCCACTCTAGGTTGTAGTCTGAATTGTAAAACATTAATTGTAAAAGTTGGATTTCAACTCCAATAAGCACCTAATCAGCATAGCCAATAACTAGGAGTGCTGGGAGTTGCAGTTCAACAATATCAGGAAGGGGGCATGTTTCCCCCCTCTGTTAGACAAGGAAGCTGATTGAAGGGGAGGGAGAGAGGCAGGAAAGGAGTGGGAGATTCTCCTGCAAAATTTGCACCAGCACATACACACGTGCACACACTGGGGAGAGCTTTGAGGTTGGGTGAAGGATACGTGCAAATCTTCTCCACGCTGAAAACCTGCTGAGAGTTGAGGGCCATGTAGACGAGGCAAGAGGCCAGGACTGCCAGATCGTAGCCAGTCAGGAAGACCACAAAGAGGACAAAGAAGCGGAGGTTGTTGCAGCCGATGCAGTTGTTCACCCACATGCAGTGATGGTCAAATCCCTGCAAAGGGAAACAGAGAGTTAGAGTGGAACACATGTGTCAGCTTATGGCTTCCATGCCCAGGGGAACGGTGAATCTGGTCTTGGTTCTACTCTGAACTTTAAAGGAGCTAGCCTAGCTGCTGAACCCACCAAATAAGTTTGGCACCTTGCATGGGTCATTTAAAGTTTAGACTACAACTGAAAGTGGATTCACCACCCCCTTGCCACCCTCTTCCCCTGGTTAAACCTCTGCTCTGGACTAGGAATGAGTGAGGAATTACTTTCTGCTTGTTGTTGATCGGAACTGAGCAAAATCCACAAATTTCCTTACCATCGGAATGGAAAGAATTGAGATTTTAAAAATCAGAACCAATTGATTTATCTATCCAGGCTCGGAGCTCTGAGTGTTCAACTTCTATAAATCTTGCTTCAAATCCCTCTGCATTCAGTTATCTTTGAACTGTAAATTTGGGTTCCCAACTACTTTTAACTGGGAGACTCCTCATTTTTAAAAGCTATATTACATGCAGGTAGAGCATTGGTCCTCTCTGAGCTAGAAATAGCTGTTCCTGTTGAATTGGGATGGTGCAAACGAGATAGAATTTCATTTCCATTGGTTTTTGAACACATTTGCCAGAATTTGTACATTTCTTCCCCATATCCATGTCACATATGCTGAAACCACTATACCACACTGGCTCTGACTTTGTTTTAGGGAAGTGCATTTAAAATTCTCAGCCAGAGAGCTCTAGTGCCTCACCAGACTACAAATCCCAGGATTCCACAGGATGCAGCTGAAGTAGAACCATAATGCTAGAACTGTGTAGTGTGAACAAGCCTCCAAGAAGTCTCTAGGAGTGGCAATTCACCTTTGAAATGGGTTACAAGATCTTCCTATGCTACTGATTAACATTAAAAAAACTCCAGCTGCCCCAAAACCAGAAGTGGACTTTGGGGTCACTTCCATGTTGCTGCTGCCGCTGTTGTCTGGTTTTCGTGCCCCGTGTTACCTCCACGCAGGTGTTGCACCAGGAGCAGTGGAAGGTGTGCGGCAAGCAGTAGAGCTGGCATTTGTTGCACCAGTGCTGGTTGGCATCATTCATGGTCACGGCCTGGTTCATCTGCTCTTCATCAATGCCTGAGGGTGGGCAGAAGGGGAGGAGAGAAGTGAGGAGGAGACTTCATCCCCCACAGCAGTATGGTGGGAACCATAGGGATGGGGGTAGAGAGAGGGCATCCATCCTGCAGGGAAGCCGAATTGCCCAACCTGAAGCAAGAGGAGGGAGGGGGAGTAAATCCAGAGGCTTAGGGCAAGTGTGAAAGTTGCACCCCTACCTCCAGGGTCACTTCCTCCTCTTCCTCCTCTGCCATTTCTGGCACTGCTTTCTCACACCTTTCTTAGTGCCCGGGGCACATACCCTACTTGCCCCACCTTGGAAACGCCTCTGAGTAAATCACTTTTGCAGAAAGATATTACAATGCTGTGGACTTTTTATCTTTAAAAAGGTGAGTTAAGGGAATACAGTAGCCCCTTGACTTTCGCAAGGGTTCAGAATGCAGGCTGCCTGCAAAAGTCAAAAACCATGAATAACTCCCCACCACCCAAGTGAGCGCTCCCCCTCCCATTCCTTCCCTGGGCGCCCCTGCTCCATTCAGCTGCCTGTCACCCACACGCTCTGCCTTCTTTTCTGGCCGCGTGGGTGACAGGTGAGCAGTGGTGGAGCTTAGAGCATGAGGAAGGGGGGCGGGCGGGGGGGTGGCTATGATGTAAGGAGTGTGGCCACTGTCAGCGGGGACGTGGCTGCAGGGTGTGGCGGTGTGGCAAGGGCATGCAGGGATGTGACTACGGGCCAGGACACCCCAGAAACATTGTCACCCAGGGCAAATCGCTCCCCCGCCCCCATGTCCCTATGCAACTGCAGGCAAGTGGATCTGCTCCATTTGGCCTCCTGTTGCTTGCATGCCCTGCCTTCTTTCTACCCATGTGGGCAACAGACAAGTGAGATCACTCCATTGGGCTGTCATCCATGCACCTGCCTTCTTTCTGGCCATACGGTTGACAGGCAGGTGAATGGGGTGGGTGGGGAAGAAAGCAGGGTGCATGAGCAACAGGTGGCGCAATGGAGTAGGGGGGGGCCCTACTCCATTGCGCCACCTGTTGCTCATGCACCCTTGCTTTCTTTCTGCCCACATGGGTGATGGGCAAGGAAATCCCCTTCATTGGACTGCTTGTTGCCCGCACACCCTGTCTTCTTTCTGCCGTGTGGGCAACGGGCAAGCAAACGGAGGGAGAAACACACACACACCACTCTATATGCTTCTCTGCTGCCTGTGCACCCTACTTTCTTCTGCCTGATTGGGCAACAAGGAAGTGAATGGAGGGGGAAACACCTCCCCATTCATCTGCCTGTCACCTGCATGCCCAACCTTTGCACTTAGTCTGCAGAAGAGAAGGTTAAGAGGGGACATAAGAGCCATGTTTAAATATTTGAAGGGATGTCATGTCGAGGAGGGAGTGGGCTTGTTCTCTGCTGTTCCAGAGACTAGGACAAGGAGCAATGGATTCAAGCTGCAGGAAAGGAGATTCCATTTGAACCTCAGGAAGAACTTCTTGACGGTCAGAGTTGTCCGGCAGTGGAATATGCTGCTGCCTCCATGGAATGTGGTAAAGTCTCCTTCTTTGGAGGCTTTTAAGCAGAGGCTGGATGGCCATCTGTTGGGAATGCTTTAATGGATGTTCTTGCATAGCAGGGGGTTGGATTCGATGGCCCCTGGGGCCTCTTCCAACTCTAGGATTCTATGATTCTAATGCAGGGAGAAAGGGGGAGGCAAGTGGGCATGTCACAAATAATCAAATTCACAAAAAGCAAACCCGTGAATGGAGAAGGAGAACTGGACTGCAATAGAGATATATAAAATTATACATGATGTGGAGAATGTGGATAGGGCAAGGTTTTTTCTCCTCTGTCATGAAACTGTACTAAAACTGGGGTCATAGATTCATAGAATTGTGCAATTGGAAAGAATCTCAAGGGTGGTATTATCCAAGCCTCTAATGATGCATGAATCCACCGCTAGAGGATCCCGAACAAATATGAGCCTGCCAGTGTTCTGAGATCTTCTGGGGAAGCCCTCTCTCTGCTTCACCACCCTCTCAGATACATCTGGTGGCAACTCAGAAGACAAGGTCTTCTCAGGCCATTTCTGCACTAGCCTGTTATGGTGCAATGATTCCACTTTCAACATCCTCTGGAATCCTGGGGTTTGCAGTTTCGGGAGGGGCCGACTGGCTATAACAGTGTCCAGTTCTGGGCACCCAAGTTCGGGAAAGATATTGATAAGTTGGAACATGTCCAGAAGAGGGCAACCAAAATGCTAGAAGGCCTGGAAACCATGAAGCCCTCTGAGCAGCAGCTGAGGGAGCTGGAGATGTTTAGCCTGGAGAAGAGAAGGTTAAGAGGCAACATGATAGCTATGTTTAAATATTTGAAGGGATGTCACATGGAAGATGGAGCAAGCTTGTTTTCTGCTGCTCCGGAGACTAGGACATGGAGCAGTGGCTTCAAACTTCAGGAAAAGAGATCCCATCTAAGCATCAAGAAGAACTTCCTGAGGGTGAGAGCAGTCTGACAGTGGAATACACTGCCACCTAGAAGTGTGGTGGGTCTCCTTCTTTGGAGAGAGGCTGGATGGTCATTTGTTGGAGATGCTTTGATGATGTATTCCTGCATGAAAGGGGGTTGGATTCAATGGCAGCAAGAGCAGTTTGACTGTGGAGTTTGCTGCTGCCTGGGAGTGTGGTGGTACCTCCTCCTTTGGAGACTTGTAGATAGAGGTTGGATGACCGTCTTTGCAAGCAATGCTTTGATGGTATGCAGATTTCTGCACGGCAGAATGGAGCTGGACTCGATGGCCCTTGTGGTCTTTTCCAGTTCTATGATTCTATGGATTTTGGCATCCATGGGGAGTCCGGGAACCAAACCCTAGTGGATACTGAATCATAGAATCATAGAGTTGGAAGAGACCTCAGGAGCCATCCAGACCAACCCTCTGTCATGCAGGAACATCCATCAAAGCATTCCCAACAGATAGCCATCCAGCCCCTGCTTAAAAACCTCCAAAGAAGGAGACTCCACCCACTCCGAGGAAGCAAATTCCACTGCTGGACAGCTCTGATCATCAGGAAGTTCTTCCTGAGGTTCAGGTGGAATCTCCTTTCCTGCAGCTTGAATCCATGGCTCCTCGTCCTGGTCTCTGGAGTGGTAGAGAAAAAGCCTGCTCCCTCCTCAACATGACATCCCTTCAAATATTTAAACATGGCCATCAGGTCCCCTCTAGTCTTCTCTTCTGCAGACTAAACCTACCCAGCTCCCTAAGCCATTCTTCATAGGGCTTCATGGCTTCCAGACCCTTCACCATTTTGGTCGCCCTCTTCTGGACATGTTCCAGCTTATCGACATCCTTCTTGAATTGAGGTGCCCAGAACTGGACACAGGATTCCAAATGAGGCCTAACCAATGCAGAATAGAGTGGTACCATTACCTCCCTCGATCTAGACACCATACTCCTATGGATGCAACCAAGAATCGCGTTCGCTTTCTTGGCTGCCGTGTCACACTGCTGACTCATGTTCAGCTTGTGATCTACCAAGACTCCTAGATCCTTTTCACACGTACTGCTATCCAGCCACATGTACCCCATCCTATACTTGTGACTTTCATTTTTTCTGCCCAAGTGCAGGACCTTACACTTCTCTCTGTTGAATTTCATTTTGTTCGCCTTGGCCCAGCTCTCCAATCTATCCAGGTCATTTTGAATTTTGATCCTGTCCTCTGGCGTATTAGCAACCCCTCCCAATTTGGTGTCATCTGCAAATTTGATGAGCATGCCCTCTATTCCTTCATCCAAGTCGTTGATGAAGATATTGAACAGCACTGGGCCCAGGACAGAACCCTGTGGCACCCCGCTAGTCACTTCTCCCCAGGATGAAAAGCAGCCATTCGTGACCACCCTTTGGGTTCAGTCGGTCAACCAATTACAAATCCAACGAACAGTAGCCCTGTCCAGCCCACATTTTACTAGCTTCTCTGCAAGAATGTCATGGGGAACTTTGTCGAAGACCTTACTGAGGTCAAGATATGCTACATCCACAGCATTCCCTTCATCTACCAAGCCTGTAACCCTATCATAAAAAGAGATAAGATTAGTCTGGCATGACTTATTTCTGAGAAATCCATGCTGGCTTTTATGAAGGCCCACTGTATCTGCTCAGTCCCCACTCCCTTGGTAACTATGCCTGGCCCTTTTGACTAGATGTCTAAACTGTGGCCAGAATCCTGTATGGAAGCTACATCTTTGTAAGCGGACTTACGTCTGCGGGAATTAGAATTCGGCAGTCCTGTAATGTCAGCATCCAGGAGACGGCTGCTGTTACGTTACTACATATATAGCTAATTATACATAAAGTTACATAACACAGATGGGAATATAAGCTTCCCATCAACATGTCTAAATGCTCAACTGCAAAGGTAGAAATTGGAGAACTGAAGCAAAATTTCATGAAAGGGGCAGAACTGCTATTTGGGAATTGCTATATATCCAGAATATACCCTCTCCACTGCCATAGCTATTCTTGATGGTCCAAAGTCTGAAATTTGGGCACTGAAGATTTTGGATGCTGCTGACCTGCCAGGTATAACAGGGACACACCTTACCTTTGTAGAGAATTCCCATGTCTGTGAAACTGGTAAGGAGGAAGTAGAAAATGGTTGGGATAAGGAGGTGGCCACAGATGACGGGGAAGGCCCAGGAGACATGAAGGGCTAGCCAGCTACAGCTGGGGGGAAAAGAATTAAAAAAAAAAGCAAGAATAAGTTGGCACTAATTTTTGGTTCTGGGCAACTAAATGGACAAAATAAGCTGCTATAGCAAACTATCAATTTAACTTTAGAGAATCTAGCCCTGATTTTCCACATGAGAGAAAAGTGGATTGCAAAAGTGGATTGCAAAAGTAACTCCCCCACCCAGCACAATATAAAACATCAGCAACAGTGGAATTTCTTTTGTACAACTGCTGCTGTTCTTTTTGTTATGTGACTTCAAGTCAACTCTGACTTACAGGAATCTTATCCTGGCATTTTCTCAACATATTTATTCAGAGGAGGTTTGCCATTGCCTTCTTCTCAGGCTGAGAGAGTGCAAACTGAGGTTACCGGGTGAGTTTCCATGGCTGGGTAGAGATTTGAACCCAGATCTCCTGGAGTCCAAGAGAGCCTGAATGGTGTAATGGTCCGAGAGTTGGACTTGTGTCCAGTTCTGGGCACCCCAATTCAAGAAGGATATTTACAAGCTGGAGCAAGTCCAGAGGAGGGCGACCAAAATGGTGAGGGGCCTGTAAGCCATGAAGCCCTATGAGGATAGACTTAGAGAGCTGGGTATGTTTAGTCTGCAGAAGAGAAGGTTAAGAGGGGACATGACAGCCATGTTTCAATATTTGAAGGGATGCCACGTAGAGGAAGGAGGGGACTTGTTTTCTACTGCTCCAGAGACCAGGACAAGGAGCAATGGATTCAAGCTGCAGGAAAGGAGATTCCACCTGAACCTCAGGAAGAACCTCCTGACAGTCAGGGCTGTCCGGCAGTGGAATCTGCTGCCTCTGAGTGTGGTGGAGTCTCCTTCCTTGGAGGTTTTTAAGCAGAGGCTTGATGGCCATCTGTCGGGATTGATTTGAGGGTGTTCCTGCATGGCAGGGAGTTGGACTGGAAGGCCTGTGTGGTCTCTTCCAACTCTGAATTTCTATGATTCTATGATTCTATGATTGGAAGACCAGAGTTTGAATCCCTGCTCAGCCACAGAGACCCATGGGGTGACCTTGGGGAAGTCACACTCTCTCAGCCACAGAGGAAGACAAATGCAAGCATCCTCTGAAGAAATCTTCTCAAGAAAACTACATGATAGGTTCCCTTTAGGGTCACCATAAGCTAGAAATGACTAAAAGGCCATTTCCGCACTGGACTGTTATAGTGCTATTATTCCACTTTCAACATCCTAGGGACTCCTGGGGTTTACAGTTTAGGGAGGGGCCGCCTGCCCACTCCCTAAACTGCAAACCCCAGGAGTCCCTAGGATGTTGCAAGTGGAATAATAGCGCTATAACAGTCCAGTGCGGAAATGGCCAAAGGCGTGCAGCTGCAGGAGTTTCAGTGCAACACTCAGCCTTCATACCGTGCTGGCTCTCACAACAGCCAGACAAACCACAAACTCATAAAAGCCACAGGGAAACCACAGTGGGTAGATGTGGTTTTACTGGTGGCTGAAAAGAGGAGAGAGTGAATGAATCAAACAGGAAAGGACATTGCACAAACTTGCTGCTACAGCAAAAAACCTTGATCTTCATTTATGTCTGCCATATTTTGGAATATGGAGAATTACATCTAGCACAGTCTCTGATACCGAGTGTAAAGGTCAGAGAAGTCCATATGGGGTTACATCATTTTAAGGTAACCTAGCTGAAGACTGTTTCATGCATTACAGTCGATCTCCTCATTCAGTCTTTTGAACAGGGCCTCCAGACGAGTTGGGAGCTAACCGTAGAAGATAAATACAAAAATTATATGATCTAATTTGCAAGTTCTGCATTCCAGTAAATTATTTTTTAAGTGCTATGAATCATAGAATCATACAGTTGAAGGAGGCCACAATGGCCATTGAGTCCAGCCCCCTGCTACACAAGTATACACACTCAAGGCACCCCCAGCAAATGGCCATCCAACTTCTCTTTGAAAACCTCCACCACACTCCGAGGCAATAACATATTCCACTGTTGAATGGCTCTTACTATCAGGAAGTTCTTCCTGATGTTTGGTGAAATCTCTTTTCCTGTACTTTGAATCCATTGATCTGTGTCCTAGTCTCTGGAGCAGCAGAAAACAAGCTAGCTCCATCTTCAACATGACATACCTTCAAATATTTAAACATGGCCATCATGTCACCTTTTAATCTTCTTTTCATCTCAAAATGGCTAGCTGACTTTAATGTCAACTGTGAGTAAGAGTCTGGGCAACTTCCTTGTTTGGACAGCAGTTCCCAGAATAGGCAGTGGGGCATGCTGGCTGGGGGATTCTGGGAGCTACAATACAAAAATATATGATATGGCAACATCAGCTCCCAACCAGCACTAGATGCAGACTCCACATGGGCTGGTCTGATTTCCATGTCACAGGCAACAGAATTATTCCAGAAAGGTCCTATCAGTTAGGAGGTTACGCTCATTAGCATATGGCTAAATGCACAGGTTCCTGGGATGGCTAGACGAGTCCAATATAACAGTCAATGGAAAATCAGGGGCAGAAGAGGAATTCCCTTCTATAGGGAAACAGCAGCTAGCTTTGATAGATGTTATGCGAGCAGCCCTAGTCATAGAAACAATAGGCAGAAGCAATAGCATGTGCATTTCTATACCGCTTATCAGCTAAGTCAGTGGTTCTCAACCTGTTAGTCGCGACCCCTTTGGGGGTCGAATGACCCTTTCACAGGGGTCGCCTAAGACCATAATTTCCGCTGGGGTGGGTCTTAGGCTCCATTCTCTCCTCGGTGGTGATGCTCAAGCGCGAGCCATGCACTCGTCTCCTCCTGCCCCCTTTGGTGGGAGTGCGTGCAGCCACAGCGTCGCCACAGCAGGAGTGGTGGTGCGCAAGCCCAAGCCATGCGCTTGCATCCTCCTGCCCCATGTTCAGAAGGGACTGAAATCGCTCCCCTTCTCCGCTACCGGGAGAACCTCCCATCTGACAGGCCAGCTTGGGGGGGTGGCGGCAGCACGGGGGCAGGCCCCCTCCTTGCCACGCCCCCTGCCCCACTTGCCACGGAGGGGGGCGCTGCAGAAGGGCCAGGGGGCCGCAAGTCGGCGCTTTCCGGGGGCGAGCTGCGCCCAGAGCAAAAGACAAAGGTGTTGGGATTCCTCCCCACCTCCCGGCCAGGGTTGACACTCTGGAAACTTTTCCCACACTGCCCCCCACCCCAGCGGAAATGAGAGCGAAGCAGAAGCAGAGCCCGGGTGGGGGGTTCTCAGAGTTTTTTCATGGGGGAGACGCGTGGCTGCTCTTTCCTGGCCGGTGAGGCGGCCTTTGCCGGGGGGGGGCATTGTAAATAATAAATAATTTTATGGTTGGGGGTCACCACAACATGAGGAACTGTATTAAAGGGTCGCGGCATTAGGAAGGTTGAGAACCACTGAGCTAAGTGCTCCTTAAGTGGTTTACAATGTGTTTAGCTAATTGCTCCCAACAAGCTGGGTATTCATTTTACCAACCTAAGGAAGAATGGAAGGCTGAGTCAACCTGGAGTCCGGCAGGATCGAACTCACAACCTTATGGCTGCAGTACCAGCATTTAATCATTGCACCACCAGGGCTCCAGTGCCACCAATGGAGCCTTGTTAACCCTATCACAACAGGTGAGCCAAATCAGGCAGGTCATCTTAGAAAATAGAATGGCTCACAATTACACATTAGCTTCAGAGGGGTGTGTCTGAGTAGTAACAGGATCTGAATGTTGCATGTTTGTGAATGACACCAAACCCATAGCAGAGATCAACACTGATGGAATAGAAGAGGTAGTCCAAAAAGTGAAAGAGGAGACACTCTGGAAGAAAATTGGTACCTTACTAGTGGGGGCTGATGGATGGTGTAATTAGAAATTTGATAAAATGGCTAATTATATGTATCATTGTTATAATGGTGTTGTATATGAGTACTAATATATGCCCTGGACATGAAAAACTGAAAAGGAATAACTGATCAGTTAACCAAGAAAGATTAAGACCATTTCCACACTAGACTGTTATAGCACTATTATTCCACTTTCATCATCCTAAAGAATTCTTTGAGGATCCTCCCTAAACTGCAAACCCCAGGATTCCATAGGATGTTGAAAGTGGAATAATAGCGCTATAACAGTCTAGTGTGGAAATGGCCTAAGTCAACAGAGTTAGAACTTCTTGATGGTCAGAGCTGTCTGGCAGTGGAATAGGCTGACTGGGAGTGTGGTGGAGTCTTCTCCTTCTTTGGAGGTTTTTAAACAGAGGCTGGATGGCCATCTTTCCAAGGGAGGGCTTTGATGGTGATGACAGAATGGGGTTGGACTGGATGGCCCTTGGGGGTCTCTTCCAACTCGATGACTTTGTGATTCTATAACCCAGCAAAATGGTTAAATATTGTCTTGGTCTTCCTCCTGAAGCTGACATGGTTACATTTATTTCAGAGGATGAACTGGGCAAAACCACCTCTGAGTATTTCCTGCCTAAGACAAACCTAAGAAATTCATGGAGTTGCCATAAGTTGATAGGTGACTTGAAGGCACCCAAATACACAGAGGTGGCCAAGGAACTGGAGAACAGATTAGGCACCAGGGAATAGTTGTTTATCTTAACAGGAGACCATACATGACCAACTGACACCTAGAAGTCAACACTTCTTTTGGGTTTTTTAGCTCGATGGCATTTTCCCACCACATGCACTTTGCAACTGTAACTTGGCAACATTGACAAACTGAAGCAGAGGGTACGAGTTTGTGTCCCGGGGCACCCATGTCCTTCAGGTTCTCGTCTGTCAGGGTTGGAGACAGAAATGCATTTCTTCCCTAAATAAAGTGGGATCCTTGATTCACAAAGGGCTGGTCTTCTAATTTCTCCTAGAGTTATAAGGAATGGAGGAAAATCCCCTTCAGGGGACTTGTTCAAGATTTTGCAGTTGCCACATCTGGGCTGCTGTCTGGTTGGTTTGTCCCAACTAGATGATGATGATGGCAATAGACAGACAGACAGAGATTGGATAGATAGATAGCACCATCACTGTACCTGGCCCTTTACAAGCAAAAGAGCAATGAAACAGTTCCCTGCCATCAGGCTTACAAAAGGGAAAGTGGATGATAGCAAGGGAAGGGAGTTATGTATGGCAGATGCTACCACTTCTTCTTCTTCTTCTTTTATTTATTTATTTGTATCCCGCCTCTCCATATGGATCGAGGCGGCAAACAACTTACAACTAGCATGTATTTCGAAACATTTCTATACATGCCCCCAACAAGCTGGGTACTCATTTTACCGACCTGCGGAAGGATGGAAGGCTGAGTCAACCTTGGAGCTCGGCAGGATCAAACTCACAACCTTGTGGCTTGCAGTACCGGCATTTAACCATTGCGCCCTCCCTCTGAGGCCAGGGCAGGGGCAGCTGGGGTGGAGGGAGGGCCTGTAAGCACTAAAAGAATACAGACAAAGTAGATACCGCTTCCCCAGCTTTTCCCTGGTCTACTCTGCAGGGCTGTTAAGAGATTCCGCACTCTGGACAGTTCAGTTCACAGAGGGCATTGCCTGCTTAAATGTCCAAGCTAAAGGAACTCTCTCTCTGTCTCTCTGCATTTGCTCATCCAAAGTTCCTCCGTGTTGAATTCTAGTCAACTTTAAACCTTCCTCCCCTTGTCAGCGCCTTGTCCTACTTGAATTATGCTGACATTAATTGGCAAAGTCAATACCTGGGTTCCCAGCACTCTCTATAACAATATTTCTTATTTTTCACTGTGAGTGAATACATGTGTGACTCGGGGCTCATTGCTGATTGCTAATCAGAAGCTACTTTATTAGCATCCGTGTATCAGAATTTTACTCTATGAAAGCAGATATTCTTACACATGTGCTATAAGCTTTATGAGATCATGGTCACCCTGATCGATACAAAACCCTCCTTTTAACAATAAAGGGTCCTTCTTTTTGTAAGAAGTGGTTTTGACTGCGTTCTTCTTGAGAGAGGGGAGGTCCATTTGGCCAAACTTGGGGACCTTTCCAGGCTGATTCAAAGCTCACTGGCAATTGCATAGACTACTTGGGGTAGTCCATGTGCACCTAATATTTTAGGTCAGGCTCTGTGTGTTTTTGAGGGTTCGAGGTAATGCAAACAGGTCTTCCATCGTCTTCTGAGCTTGGGCATCATGGAGCCCTGCCTGCCTTTTCCCTTTGAGGCCAGGGCAGAGGCAGTTGGGATGGAAGGAGGATTGTTATCACGGTTACGATATTTCTGGTGAGAGCACTAGATATCCTTTTGATATCAGATAATTTGGCCTTTGCTTAACCTTTCTCTGCCATCCTACTCCATGTGTTTGCAGAGGTCCTCCGGACAAGCACGTCTGGGGCGCGGCCATTAATGGTTGTATATTCCAAGACCCCATTCAGGCAGGCAACTTAAGCCTCTCCATTGCTTTAGGGAAAAACCTCCCTGCAAACTGGCTTTGCTCGGCACGTATACACACAAAGCCACTCGACCAAGAGCCGAGCCATTCCTTTATATCGGGCCATCAACGTACCGGCCACGCTATTGTCATTAAGAGCTAAGCTAATCATGCAAAACCTGACCTTTTCCAACTCCTTTGTCCAACTCCAAATTTTCTTTGTTCTCACCAAGCATAACATAGCCTGTAGGTAAAATCCACCCTATAAAAGGTCCCCACTTTTGGGACTTCCTTGGATCACCCTGGACTGCCATCCCAACTTGCTGCCGGTTTGTCTAAGGAGCTCCGCTCAGCCAGCCATGCTGAGCTTTCTTCCCCCGGAACCCGTCTTTCTCTCCAGGACTACGAGACCAGGTGTCATATCACCCATTCCCTAAGCTCTCTGTTTCTGTTTCCAAGTTAGCTAGTGTGTGTGCTGTTTTCTTTGCTGTTTATCTTTCAATAAAACTGTTATTTTTGTTACTTTTAAACTTGTCTGCTTGCTCTCTGACCTGAAGCCGCAGACATTGGGTTAAAAGATCCTTTCTAACGTTACCCTGCCTCTCGTTTAGCCAAGAGAGTGCTCCAGATAAATTCCCCCAACTTGTGTTTTTATTTGGTTATTTGGGCGCCCCTCCCGGGACCCCCAACACACAGGGTAACAGGAGGGCCTTGCATCTGCTTTTAGGCTTAAGCAAGAGTAGACTCCTTCAATCAATTGTGGAATGAGGGGTCAACATGTAGATAAATCTAATGGATTCAATGGGTCTACTCTGGTGAGGACTAAAAGTGAATCTGAGCCCTTCCCTCAAAGGCTGGGAAGCATCGCTTGAACTGAGTGTCATACTTACGGGAAGGTAAAAAAGAGGCAGCTGAGACCCATGAGGGTGCTGAAATGAAAAGAGGCAAAGATGCTGGACGTGAGGGCATGGCGCCCATCTTGACTGGACCCCATGTCTCAAGGAAAAGCTGTTGGAGCAACGATCAGACCACGCCTGGATGGAACCACTCTCCTTCTATTGCCATGGTGAGACTGTGACATGGCACGGGGTGGGGGCGGAGAAGGAAGGGTGGGGGTTCCTTTACTGTGGAGCATCACCAACCATGGACGATGCCCACTAATCAGTCCAAGGAACAAAGGATTCTGGGGGTTGACCCTTTTCCCTCCCAGTGCACACCTCCACAAAGTTTGACACCTTCTCTTCTTGTTTTAATACAACAGTGGGCAGAGTAAATAATAATGCTGCTACTGCTGATAATAATAATAATAATATTTTATTTGTTACCTGCCTCTCCCCAGGGCTCGAGGTGGGGTAAATACAGATGCAATTAAAAACAATGTATAACCGAAATACATGAAAATACAAAACCATTTAAAATACAAATTTCTCATAATTAAAATACATCATACAATTAAAAGGACTATGAAAAGTATAATTAAAAATAAGCCTGCTGGAAGAGATAGGTCTTTAGCACTTCTTTGATTTGGACAGTGTATGTTGAATCGCTTCCAGCAGGTCATTGCCTGGGGGACAGCAAAACGAGGGCATTCGCTCTGCAAATAATTCTGCCCCTTCTGTGAACATTTCCTTCAGCCTGCAGATGTGATTCTAGCATGGTTGTTGTGTGTCTTCAAGTCTTTTCCAGCTTGTGGTGGTGTTGGCTTACAATATACATGAGGGATGTTAGAAGATTCTCAATTGCCCTCTCATTAGTATCATTAACAAGAATATTGATTAACTGCTTCTATTGAGCAATTGTATGAATTACCTCTGTTTTGTTAACTCCTGTATGAAACTATTGAGATTTCCGCACTAGAGTGTTATAGCGCGATGATGCCACTTTCAACCTCCTCTGGAATTCTGGGGTTTGCAGTTTACTGAGGCCAAAGAGATCTCTGGCTGAGATATCTAAAACTCTCTCCCTAACCTGCAAACCCCAGGATTCCCTAGGAGGATGAAAATGGAATAATAGCACTATAACCGTGTAGTGCAGAAATGCCCTGAGTTCAAAGTGCCAAAACAGTTTACATTCCATTAACTCAGTACAGGGGAGAAGAAAGAAGGAGGTGGAATCTGGTCTTTCCCAGGAAGCTCAGGCAAAATCAAACTGCTGCAGCCTCTCCTTGCCTATGTGTTCCTCTTCATTCACAACTTTCCCCATCTTGGCTACTTTCTGATGTTGCACGGCCACACATGTCCCAGTTTGCTAAAGCTTGCTGCAAGCCCAGACTCCATTCTCACTTTTCCCCACTTCCTTGTGCAAGTCTCCCTACCGACTGAATTGGTCATATCACCTCTTGTCTATTTCCGTGCCGCAATACTCACCAGCCCTCCCCTCTCTTTCTCGCTTTCTCTTTCTCCTTCTCTCTTCCTCCTAGTTTGCTACTCCACCCTAACCCATCCCAGATCCAAGTCCATCACCCTTCCCGGCTCCTTCCCACATTCCTGGCTCTCTCTGTCATGCAAATTCAAACCCCTTTTGATCCCTGACTATAGTGTCAGCTTCATCAAAAGTTGCCCGGTCAGCCGTGTTGACCAGAAACCTCCCTCCACCAAATTTCCGCACTACAGTGTTATAGGGTTATTGTTCCACTTTCAACCTCTTGTGGAATTCTGGAGTTTGCCAAAGAGCTCTTTGGCTGAGGATTCTATAAGTCCCTCCCTAAACTGCAAACCCCAGGATTCTGTAGGATGTTGAAAGTGGAATAATAGCACTATCACAGTGTAGTGCAGAAAGGTTCTACTGTCTCAGAAGGTTCTTCTCTGGAAGACTTTAAAGAGAGGTCGGATGGGCATCTTTCAGGAGTGCTGTAATTCTGTAATTCCCGCATGGCAGAATGGGGTTGGATGAGATGTCTCTTGAGGTCTCTACTAACTATGAAATTCTATGATAGCTGCTTTAAAGTTTGTACTTAAACCCAGAACTGATCTACCAGTCCCACAGCAAAACGCCTTCCATCTGTTGCTGCCAGAAAGCAGCTCTATGTGTAAAATAACAAGGCGGGGGGGAATATAGGGCAAGAGGCCTGCGGAGGAGGAAGACTGGCAGCGATTTGTGTGGCCTGTTGCCAGTGTGACACTGGAAACACCCTTCACTCCAGATTGTTGCCTCCCCTCCCCTCCCCTTCCTGGTTCATTAACCCGGGTGGCACATGTTTGAAGTTGACTCGGCCTCCCTGTCAGTGAACCCGCCGGTATGCCAGCAAAGGGAGAGGACGGAGGAACAGAGAGGACCGCTGACATGGGAATCAATTTTTAAAAAAGAAGAAAGGGGGAAACAGTCACTCTGAGATTTTCTTAGCAGAGGGACTGAGTGGTAGGACTCTGACCCTGCTGTGCAAACACGGGGCAGAGCAGGTCTGCAGTGGCTGGAGAGAGAATTTGGAACATTTTTTGCTGGTGGAGTGAGCAAGGATCCTTGGGGAACTCTTTGGGGGACAAGCTCAGGAAGGAAGAATTAGCATGGAGTCTTTGGAAGATCTGGCGCAAGATCCCCGGTAAGTACCACGGAGGATCCCGCTGTTTTTTGTAGGGAACCCTGGATAGCGGAGAGCCCTTCCTTCCCCTCTGTGGGATTTCAGGCAACTGCTGCTCAGTCTTTCTGCCTGCAATGCCATAGCGGGCAGAGAATAGTTGGAACGAGGCTGCCGAGCAGGGCTTGACTTCCAAACCTATTCTCGTGCTGAGACATTGGCCCTTTCATACTACAGCATTATAGCACTTTGGTTGCACTCCTATGGGATCCTGGGATTTGTAGTATGGCGAAGAACTAGAGCTCTCTGGTTGAGAATTCTAAATGTCCCTCCCTGAACTGCCAATCTCAGGATTCCATAGGATGTTGCCATGGCAGTTAAACTGGAATCAAAGTGCTGTTATTGTGAAATGTAAAGGAGCCCTTAGTCTTAGTGGGGACTGGTAGCTTACACGTTGAAGGGGCACTGAGACTGTTATGGGTTTAAGTCTGAACTTTAACGGAGGTGTCCAAAGTGCTGATCCCCAGTCACCTACTCTCCCCAGATGACTGAGATCTCTTGATAATCCTCTTTTAATAATAGAAGTGGGTCTTGTTCATATTCTTTTGCAAAAGGAAACAAGAAGACTTTTTGTTTTGGGTGCAGCATTTTACAAAGAAAATTTTCAGAAAGATCTGGGGATATTGCTAAAGTAGAGATGGAAAGGCTTCTTCCATTCCACTAGGCTCTAGTGTCATATATTTTAGGAAAGAATAAACATTCTGGGTTTCTTTGAACGTGAACTTTAATGCTGAGATTAAATTCTCCTATTTTAGCTGAAACTGTGACCGTGAATGAATTAAACACTTGCTCAGCGAGCCAAAGATCCCACAAGAAGGAGGAGCATTGCTTGCTCCCACTGTCTTTTGGTTTCCTTTCTCACCCTTGTCTCTTCTGCTAATGTACTAGAAACTGTGGAACTTGTAGTTTATGAGATAACAGGTTGTGTCAAACAGAGGAAGATACATCTCTCTGCCACTCAGGGGCCATTTCTGCACTACACTCTTATAGCACTATTATTCCACTTGCAACATCCTATGGAATCCTGGGGCTTGCAGTTTTGGGAGGGGCCGGCTGGCCCCTCCCGAAACTGCAAACCCCAGGATTCCACAGGATGTTGCAAGTGGAATAATCACGCTACAAGAGTGTAGTGCAGAAATGGTCTGGGTCCTATCACAGCACTATTATTTCAACTTCAACGGTCATGGCAACCTCCTATGGAATCCTGGGATTTGCAGTAGAGAGAGGGGGCACTTAGAATTCTCAACCAGGGAGCTCTTGGGCTTCACTAAACTAGAAGCCCCAGAATTCCAGCAAACGTTGCCATGTCAGTTAAGGTAGAATATTGCAGTCTGACAGTGCAGTGAGGTCAGGCCCCCTCAGTCTCTCGAACTGGCCTTAACGGCACAGATATACACATACCTTTTCCCCAACATGGCTATTGATTGGCTCTGGCAAATTTTCAGAAACAGATCTATAGATGATGAGTAAATGAGTTTTTCCAAATATCCCCAGGAGACCCGGCGTGATGGAGTGGTTTGAGTGTTGGACTACAACCTTGGAGATCAGGGACCCTTCGGCACTAGACTGTTATAGTGCTATGATTCCACTTGCAACATCCTGTGGAATCCTGGGGTTTGCAGTTTTGGGAGGGGCCGAACCCCAGGATTCCATAGGATGTTGCAAGTGGACTCATAGCACTATAACAGTCTAGTGCGGAAATAGAGCCGGGTTCGATTTGCCCACTCAGCCATGGGAACCCACTCCGTACCCTTTCAGCCCCAGAAAGCCCCATGATAGGTCATCTAAGGATCACCATAAGTTGGAAACAACTTGAAGGCACAAAACAACAAAAAATATCCCCGGGCATGACTTACCCAATAGCTTCTACAGATCATCTTCAGTTCTTCCCTCCCAGTAATGGGGGTTGTAGCTTGGGCTGAGCCACTCTGGATTCTTGGCAGCACGTCTAGCTCATGTTCAGCTCTGAGGGAGGAGGCACTTAGAATTCTCCACGGTGAAGAATTGTCCACGGTGGCTCTCCAGGATTTCAGCCAAGGAACTTTGCTAGCCCCACCCAGCAATCTCTGGCATTCTCTTGAGGTCCTCCTGTTTAGCTTGCAAAATCAGTCAAGGTTGTGTGTGGTCAGGATGGTCTTGCAGTATCCTGTATCTTGCTTGAGCCACTCTCTGTTTGTTCCACAGGTTCCCCTCCGAATTGGTCCATATGCTTATTTACAACTTCAGCATCCCAGCCGCCTGCTTTTCCAATCCTCCAAGGGCTTTGCAGTGGCTACAGCGTAAGTCTGGCTAAAGATTCTTCTGGACATCGGCTGTTATCCTACTGCAACCTCAGACGTGAAGGGCGAGATCTTGCATCATCAGACGCTGCTACATCATCACTGTCTCCCCATTTGACCTGCCCCCAAACCCACCTTAGAAGCCAGGCAGCCACACCAACAGAAGGAGTTCTGAGGCACGGGAGGTTGGAGCATGGAACGATGATGCATCCAGCCCCTTCCTGCTAGTGAGCTGCTTTTCCCACCATTCCTCACTGATAGGAGGTGTGTGGAACATTGTTCAACACTCCACTCTGTGGTGCCCCAGAACTCCTTCAGGTGGTGCAGCTGCCCAGCTTCTTAGGTGGGGTTTCAGGAGCATTTGCTGTGGTTGCAGTGGGACCATGACCATAAATGTGAGTTGCAATATATACGATGTTGTAGATCAGGATTACAGCATCATAAAAACTGAACGGGATCCCTGATGAATTTTATGGGGGTTTCAGACAGTGTGGGCATCCAGATATAAGGATGCTTGCCCATTGTTTCTTCCAGCTGGTTTCCCCCCAAAATAAAATAAAATAAAATAAAATGTAAAATAACAAAATAAAACAAAACTTTCTTAAGGAACGAAAGATGGAAAAGCAGAGCTGGGCATGCTTTTTTGGATTTCAGTTCCCATAATTCCTTAGTTAATGGGGATTCTTGTTTTTATTGTTAAAAAAGGAACAACAAGCTCTGGGAAGGGCTGTGTGATATCTTTTGACAAATAGCACTTAAGAGACCTTCCTGAAAAAGATGCAGTTTAGGAACAGGAGAGAAAAAATGTCACATTTGCTTTGCTGTTCCACACGTACAGCATTCTCAGAAGAAGGACCAGTCTTATTTAATGTATTGAGCATTCTGCCTTTCTCCCAGGATGAGACCCAAGGTGACTCACAGCCTCAAAAAAAGTACAGCTAAAAAAACAAGTGGTTGGAGATTTTTATCTGATGTGCAGCATCTGAATTCAGTTCAAGGTCATGGAAGTGGAGTTGTGTCGGGGATGCCATTGAGCTTGGAGATGTGCCTTCTTGGCTCATCTATTTTACATGACATCCTTTCAGATATTTAAAGATAGCTATTTGACTCCTTAATCTTTTCTTTTCCAAACTAAACACTCCCAGTTCCACGAGAGGTTCCACTTAAGGCTTGGTTTCCAGACCTTTGTTGAATGCACAGCAGCTGAAGTTTGTGGTAGGACTCTTTCAGTTGTGCGTTTGGGAGCACATTCAGCTGTGTAACATTGCTGTTCAATACAAAGATCGCATACCACAATCAAAACATTTCTTTACATGTGGAGATTTAGGCTACACAACAAAGATCTGGAAAGCCTTTGTGAACCAGGTATGTTTAGCTTGGAGGAGTGAAGACTGGGAGTTGACTAAGGCCGTATCTGCACTAGGCTGTTAGAGCGTTATGATTCCACTTTCAACATCCTATGGAATCCTGGGGTTTGAAGTTTCGGGAGGGGCCGGCTGGTCCCTCCCTAGACTGCAAACCCCAGGATTCCATAGGATGTTGAAAGTGGAATCATAGCGCTCTAACAGTCTAGCACAGAAATGGTCATAGGGTCAACATATCTGAATGTTCACATATCTGAAAGGATGTCATGATGAAGATGGGGCTAACTTGTTTTCTACTGTTCCTGAGACTAGGATGCAATCCACTGGTTTCAAATTACAAGAAAGGAGATTCCACCTATACAGAACTCCTTTATGTAGAGTCGAAGGCTTTCACGGCCAGAATCCATTGGTTGTTGTGGGTTTTTCGGGCTTTGAGACCGTGTTCTGGTTGTATTTTCTCCTGACGTTTCGCCTGTATCCGTGGCTGGCATCTTCAGAGGAAGGGTGAATTGGAAGTGGAGTGGAGAATTCCTTTACTGTAAGACCTGTTCAGCCATGGAATAGACTGCCTCCTCCAGCACAGGAAGTCTTTCCACAGAGGTTGGAAGGGCGTCTTTCAGGGTTGTTTTAATTATGTATTTCTGCATGCCAAGGGGTTGGACTGGATGGCCCTTGTGGTCCTTTCCACCACTAACAGTGTATGATATAGGAGCTCAGCTTGAGGCAGCCACCTAAAATAGCCGACGCTGAGCGGGGCAGGATGGATGGAGCTCTGTACTCCACACGATTAACCCTGTGCCTCCTAAGTGGGTGAAGCTGTTACTGCGGTTCAGGCCTACCCGGTGACAGCACTAGATATCTCTTTTTGATATCAAATTCATTCGGCCTTCCTCTGCCACCCCCCTCCACGTGTTTGCGAGGCCTCCGGACAAGCACGTACACAGTCGCGGTCGTTAATGGTTGGACATTCCAATCTCCATTTAGGTAGGCAGATTAATGCCTCTCCGTTGCTTCAGGGACCATTTCTTGCAGACACACCTTGCTTAAGAGTGACTTTACACAAAGACACACGGCCCTGAGCCGGCACCCTCTCAATGCTGATCTATTTGCATACTGGCTACACTATTGTCATCCAGCGCTAAGTTAATCATGTAAAACCTGATCTTTTCCAAAACTTTGTCCCGCTCCAAACTCGCATTGTTCTCACCGAGTATGGCATGGCCTGCAGGCACAATTCACCCTATAAAAACTCTCTGATTCCGAGAGCACTTCGGATTGCTCCAGACTTCCATTCTGCCTTGCTGCCGTTTTGTCTGATGAGCTCCCCTCGGCAAACCGCGCTGAGCTTTCTTCCCTACCATCTTCCAGCTTCTTCAGGACTACGAGAAAATGTCTTGTATCACCCATTTCCCCCGAAAATCCTTATTTCTAATTCCTTATGTTAGCTGCGTGAATGTGGTGTCTTTACTGTTTGTTTGTCCTTTAATAAAATATCATTTTGCTATTTTAAACCTGTCTGACTGCTTGACTGACCTGACCCCGTAGACATTGGGTTGCAAGATCCCTGCTAAATTACCCTGCCTCTCGCTAGCTGAAGAGAGTGCTCCAGTTAATTTCCCCAACTTTGTGTTTGTGTTTGGTTATTTGGGTGCCCCTCCCGGGACCCCCAGAGAACAGGGTAACAAAGCTGCCTACATGTTATGCCCTGGCTAACTTGCACTGAATACGGTTGCTCAACGTTTCAAAAGAGAAGCGTTTATTTCAGAAAAGCAAGCAACACAGCAACATGACAAAAACATTGCTGAGACTGGAGTGTTACAGTTGAGCACAAGCTTTATATCTTTTCTTTTGAAATTTAGCACACACATCATAGATTGGTCATCGCCCCGCACGTCCAATCATTTGTGGCAGTTTCCCAGGCATATAATCATTTACATACCTGTCATAATGTTTTCGGCTAGCCCTGCCCCTCTGCATGGTGGTAACATCAGCTTGCTGTTCCTTACAGAGCAGAGCATTGTGGACCTTGGCATTACTGGCATGATGACTTTCCTTACTCTCCTGTCCACCATCATCTTCACAGAAGACGCCCTGTATCTTTCTAAGAAGGTCCGCTGTTTTGTCAAGATGAAAACCCTCATCTGGAGCAGCTCTGGACCTACCGTAAGTGGCCTAACCTTTGATATCTGATGAACAAATAAATATTTGAAAGGATGTCATATGGAAAATGGGACAAGCTTGTTTTTTGTTGCTCCAGAGCCTAGGACATGGAGCAATGGTTTCAATCTACAGGTTTGAAGAGAGGTTCTATCTAACCATTAGGAAGAACTTCCTGATGGTAAGAACTGTTTGACCGTGGAATACACTGCCACTTTGGGAGTGGGGTGGAATCTCCTTCTTTGGAGGTTTTTAAACAGAGTCTGGATGGTTATCTGGTGGACGTGCTTTGGTTGTGTCTTCCTGCATGGCAGAATGGGGTTGGACTGGATGGCCCTTGGGGTCACTTCCAGCTCCAGGGCCATTTCTGCTATAGTGCTATTATTCCACTTTCAACATCCTATGGAATCCTGGGGTTTGCAGTTTAGGGAGGGGCCTCAAAGGCCATCCTCAAAGGCCCTTCGCTAAACTGCAAACCCCAGGATTCCATAGGATGTTGAAAGTGGAATAATAGCACTATAACAGTGTGGTGCGGAAATGGCCTAGGATTCTATGATTCTAAGCTGTGTTCTGCTCTGCTGTTGATCCCCGTGTTCCCTTTACCTTCCTTTCTCTGCCAGGTTGTTTCCATCTTTTGCGTTGTGGGGCTCTGGATTCCTCGGGCCATGGGGGTGGTGGAGATGGCCATTACCTCGTGAGTACCTTCTTGGAGTGACCCTCATTCTCATTTGGGCAGCACCCTTGTTGACAAAGAGTTTTGTGGTGGAGGTAGCTCAGTGGTATGGTTTCTGCTTTGCACATAGCTCCACGTTCAACCCCTGGTAACTCATACTAGGACAAAGAAGGAATCTTACTCCCAAACCTTAATTATATGTCGATAGTTCATCCATTTCAGCTAGATTGGTCAGTTATAGCACCCAATCCTTGTTCGTTGGAATTATGTTGCCAGTCAGAGCAGACACTGCCAGGTGTCTTATGGTCCTTCTGTGACTATCATACCACCCTGAACACACCCAGTCTCTTCTAATTTCAGAAGCTAAGGAGGACCAGGCTTGTTGGCACTTGGATGGGGGGACACCAGGGAGTATATCTGAGCAGAGCTGATACTCTGAACGGCCACAGTGGCCAGCCAGAATTGATATTCTTGGACTAGATGGACCAATAGTCTAAGGAACTTACCACAAGAGGCAGATAAACTTTTGGCTGGGACTTATTATATGACCTCATTCCTCTTCTGTTGCTCTCCCCATTTAGAAAGTGTTTCTTTTATTAACACAAAAAATCCATTAGTGACCTCCTTGTAAAACACTTTCTTTTTTTTAAATTTATTTTTTATCAAATAAGTATTTTAAAAAATATACATGATAATCATTGGTATATGTTGCACGTACATAGATCTTGATAATAAAACACATACTGTATAAGCAAATAGCACTTATCAAGCTAATGAAATATCTAAGTTCCTTCCTTCCTTCCCTCCCTCCCATCGTAGAATATTGAGTACTTGATTTTTTTTAAAGGAATGTGCTTAAAAAAAAGTTATCTGTATTTGTCTTTCCTGAATCAAACCATAAAGTCATAAACAGGCTTTCCTCTCTTTTTTAAAAGTAAGAGAAAATTTTATAGATCCAAAATTTCACTTTAAATTAATAGTTCAGTTACTTTCTAACCTTGTCATAACTTATTCTTATCATTTTTTTATCTAAAGAACTATTTTTTCACTTTTTGTTTTGACAAAGCGTCACTATGGGTGCTCATTCGTCTATCATTCTCTCATCTGGCGTCTCTTTAAGTAAAAAGTAGAACACTTTCCAAATGGTCTCCCACTGGGAGAACAACCGAGGAGGAATGATATTGTGTGATAAGTCCCAAATAAAGACGCTTTTGTCCTGCTGTAATTGTGGTTTGCCTGCCTTGTGTGATAAAGCCCTCAGTCTGTGTAAATCAATGACTCTCAAGACAGGTATCTTGCCTGATTTGGGACGCTTAGCAGGGTCGCGCCCGATTTGGACTCTGGTGGCAGACCTCGATGGGTCTCTAGAAAGGATGAGGAAAGATTCCTGCTTATACTCTGAAGAGTCATGGCTGCCAGTCAGAATTGACAAAACTAGGGTCAGTGGACCAGCGGTGTGACTCATGTGTGATAACGTTCTGGGGGTGTTGTTACCCTGTATGTTGGGGGTCCCAGGAGGGGCGCCCAAATAACCAAATAAAAACACAAGATGGGGAAATTAAGCTCAAGCACTCTCTTAAGCTAACGAGAGGCAGGGTAACTTCAGCTAGGATCTTGTACCCTATGTCTACGGCGTCAGGTCAGAGAGCATAGCCAGACAAGGCTTCAAAATAACAAAAATAACATTTATTGAGCACAAATAAAAGACACCACATGCACACAGCTAACTAGAAATAGAAATGGAGAGCTTTTGGGGAGTGGGTAATGCGACACCTGGTCTCGTAGTCCTGGAGAGAAGCGGGGGTCCCAAGAAGCGAGGCAGACTCAGTTATTGGAAACTGAGGGGACAGCTCGCCAAACACAGCGGCAGCAAGGCTGGGTGGAATTCAGGAGCGATCCGGACTCAGTTATAGGGAACTGAGGGGAAAACTTCACTGGACAGAGCGGCAGCAAGGCAGGATGGAAGTCCAGGGTGATCCAAGCAAGTGATCCAAGGAAGTCCCGAAAATGGGGACTTTTTACAGGGTGGAGTTTACCTACAGGCTATGCCATGCTTGGTGAGAACAAAGGAGATTTGGAGCTGGACAAAGGAGTTGCAGAAGGTCAGGTTTTGCATGATGAGCTTAGCGCTGGATGACAATAGTTCGGCCAGGACGCTGATGGCCCGACATAAAGGAATGGCTCTGCTCTTGGCCATGCGACTTTGTGAAGATATACTCCGAGCAAAGCCGGTTTGCAGGGAGGTTTTTCCCTAAAGCATTGGAGAGGCTTAAGTTGCCTGCCTGAATGGGGTTTTGGAATATACAACCATTAACAGCCACGCCCAATTCGTGCTTGTCTGGAGGACCTCTGCAAACACGTGGAGTAGGGTGGCAGAGAAAGGTCAAGCCAAGGCCAAATTATCTGATATCAAAAGGATATCTAGTGCTCTCACCAGGCATATCATAACCGTGATAACACTGGAAGCCTAGTGAAAGGCAGAAGGGTGATTGAACCCTAGTAGAGTCTGGAGAGAGAGTGTGACCTAGATTGGAGGTTGTGCCTTTGGTGGGAGTTTAGCCAGAGGGGCTGTGATATGAGAATTGTTCCTTTTATGAAAGTCTGAAGATATAATCAAACTGTTTCTGAGCAGGGAGTTAACTGTTGATACTGTCTGAAGAGTGCACTGAGGAAATATATCAACATGGAACTGTGCAAGCTACTTTATTCTTATTGTTATCTTAGTAAGGCTTTGGATATGGAACTCAAAGGCCCCTCCTTAAACTGCAAACCCCAGGATTCCATAAGAGGTTGAAAGTGGAATAATAGCACTGTAACAGGCTAGTGCGGAAATGGCCAGACTCAACTTGAGCTGTATGCAGTATATAGGGTAACACAGAAAACATGCTATCATAAAATTATTATTATTATTATTAAAATTATTAAGTGGTTCTAAATAACAATGTTGTAGACTCAAGTTGATAGACTCGAACTCAAGTCAGACTTAAGTCACTTCAGTGATTCGACTCAAACCCAGCCATAAATGATGCACTGACTCAACTCGACTCGACTCAAGACTTGTATGTTTTTAATGACTGACTTGCTGCCTTTGGTTCGGTAACGTAACACATTCCTCCAGAAACCTTATGACTTTGAGCAATGCTTCCATCTCTTTTTGCCTACTGGTCACAGGACAATCTGTCCCAAGCCCAAAGTGTGGGTGCATTTCTCAGGGAGGAACAGCAAAGGGGTTAGGCAACAGGCTTGAGGCGGGCTTGAGATCTGCTCAGCAGACTGTCCCCACTGCGTATCGGAGGAGCCCCCTAAAACTTTTCCTAAGAGCGAAAGACAAGACGCGCCCCCAGAGTGCAGGATGTATTTTTCAGAGGGGAACAGCAAGTGTGCTAGGCAACAGGCTTGAGAAAAAAGGATTTTTCCTTCTAAAGCTTTTGAAGCTTCAGTAATGGGGAGTAACATGGGATCCTATTCGTCATTTCCAAAGCTGCAGATAGCAAAATTGCAAATGTGGAGAGCCAACTCTGCTGAAATTGTTAAAACTGAATTTACTTCACTCTATCCAATAATTCTGGAATTGTGATTGGGGTATAAAGTTGGCTTCCAGACTTGAGACTTGACTTGAAAGTATCTTCAAGGACTTGAGACTTGAAGGTAGAGACTTGGGACTTGACTTGAGACTGGGCGTAAAAGACTTAAATACATCACTGCTAAGCAAACATTGAAAACCCTCCTCCTTTTACGTAAAGGTGGTGCTATAAGTGGGGAAGCAGAGCTGTGTGGTGAAGACAGGGTGCCCTATCAGACTGGGAATTGCCGCACCGATCTGGGAGAAGTAAGAGCCTGTCGCATCAGGTTGAGCCAACTGCCTCTATGTTGTGTGTCTCTGGGTCCCTTTCTGGTGGTTGAATGGAGAGAACCGGTCACTGGGAAGTACCCAAAGCCTTCTTTTCCCCCCACCCCTGTTGTCCTTCCAGGTACTTTGCTGTCTGCTTCTACCTGATGACGCTGATCATGGTGGAAGGAATGGGGGGCAAGGCAGCTGTGCTCAAGGTCCTGAAGGACACCCCTGTGAGGATCAGCACCGGCCCGTGCTGCTGTTGCTGCCCTTGCTGCCCCCCATCGCGATGACCAAGTGAGTGAAGCATCATCACACCTGATCCTTTGTCTCGTTTTGGAAGCTGAACAGCCATCTGAACAGCTGAACTCCTGAAACATAGGCCATTTCCGCAGTAGAGTGTTATAGCGCTATTATTCCACTTTCAACATCCTATGGAATCTTGGGGTTTGCAGTTCCGGGAGGGGCCGGCTGGCCCCTCCCGGAACTGCAAACCCCAGGATTCCATAGGATGTTGAAAGTGGAATAATAGCGCTGTAACACTCTATTGCAGAAATCATAGAATCATGGAGTTAGAAGAGACCCCAGGGGCCATCGAGTCCAACCCCCTGCTATGCAGGAACACCTATCAAAGCATTCCCGACAGATGGCCATCCAGCCTTTGCTTAAAAACTTCCAAAGAAGGAGGAGATTCCACCACACTCCATGGAGGCAGCAGCAGATTCCACTGCCAGACAGCCCTGACCGTCAGGAAGTTCTTCCTGAGGTTCAGGTGGAATCTCCTTTCCTGCAGCTTGAATCCATTGCTCCTTGTCCTGGTCTCTGGAGCAGCAGAAAACAAGCCCTCTCCTTCCTCTACATGACATCCCTTCAAATATTTAAACATGGCTGTCATGTCCCCTCTTAACCTTCTCTTCTGCAGACTAAACATACCCAGCTCCCTAAGGCCAAGCTTTGTTCACAGAGGGTTTGCCTTTGCCTTCCTCTGAGGTTAAGAAGGAGTGACCTGTCCAAGGTTACGCAGTGGGTTTCCATGGCTGAGTAGGAATTCGAACCCTGTTTTCCAGAGTCATAGTCCAACACTCAAATCAATGCACCACACTGGCTCTCTATAATTGAATTTAAATCCTGCTTTTCTCCCAGCATGCGGACCAAAGTGGCTTGCAACCATTTAAAAGCACAGTACAGCTGAAAAACAACCACCACCCCATTAATACAAAAGCTAAAACACAATTAAACCAGATTTCTATTTTTTAAAAAAATTCTAAAAAACACAAGTTAAAAGCAATTTCAAAAAACCGTTAAAAACGTAATAAAGTAGAAACAGAACACACACACATTTATTCAACAGAGAGAAGTGTAAGGTCCTACACTTAGGTAGAAAAAATGGAATACAGAAATATAGGATGGGGGACACGTGGCTGGATAGTAGTACGTGTGGAAGGGTTCTCGGAGTCTTCATAGACCACAAGCTGAACATAAGTCAGCAGTGTGATGCGGCAGCCAAGAAAGCCAATGCAATTCTCGGCTGCATCAAGAGGAGTATGGTGTCTAGATCGAGGGAGGTACTGGTACCACTCCGCTCTGCTTTGGTTAGACCTCATCTTGAATCCTGTGTCCAGTTCTGGGCACCCCAATTCAAGAAGGACATGGTCAAGTTGGAGCAAGTCCAGAGGAGGGCGACCAAAATGGTAAGAGGCCTGGAAGCCATGCCCTATGAAGAATGGCTTAGGGAGCTGGGGATGTTTCATCAGCAGAAGAGAAGGTTAAGAGGGGACATGAGAGCCATGTTTAAATATTTGAAGGGATGCCACGTAGAGGAGGGAGAGGGCTTGTTTTCTGATGTTCCAGAGACGAGGACAAGGAGCAATGGATTCAAGCTGCAGGAAAGGAGATTCCACCTGAACCTCAGGAAGAACTTCCTGACAGTCAGGGCTGTCCGGCAGTGGAATTGGCTGCCTCGGAGTGTAGTGGAGTCTCCTTCCTTGGAGGTTTTTCAGCAGAGGCTGGATGGCCATCTGTCAAAGGGAGTGCTTTGAGGGTGTTCCTGCATGGCAGGGGGTTGGACTGGATGGCCCCTGGGGTCTCTTCCAGCTCTACATTTCTATGATTCTATGATTCTATGAAAAGCTTCAGCTGCTGCAAGATATTAAAAACCAATTGCCTTCCTAAGTAAGAATGTCTTTACCTGCTGGTGGAAAGGCAGCAGAGAGGGGGCCAACTGGACCTCCCGGGGAAAGGAGTTCCACAACTTGGGAGCAGCCACAGAGAACGCCTTGTCTCTTGTGTTCTCACCAAATGTGCCGGTGGTGGTGGTGGGGAAGAAAGCAAGCCCTTCCCCACAGATCTTTAATCTTATAGAAGAGCAGTTCGGGAACCAGTTGCCTAGAATGCTGGTGGGGTCTCCTTCTCTGGTTGTCCTTATAAAGAAGCTGGACACCTGACAGCCGTGGATACTCTAGCTGGAGATCCTGCATTGAGCAGAGGGTTGGACTCAATGCCCCAGCAGGCTCTTTCCAACCGTATGACTCTTGGGCTCTTTTTGCACGGTTTTTCTTTTGCGCGAGCGCCCCTTGAGCACCGTGCAAATGGGAGCGCCGCTGCGCACGATGCACTCCCACTTGCGTGGCGCTCACGAGGCTGAAGCGGGGCCCGGGTGTATTTTTTGATTTTCGGCTTGAAGCCGAAAATAGCCTGCACTCACGCAAGACTCGTGCCGCCCTCGTGCACTTACCTCCGTGCGGTGCATCGGCGAGCCAGGCGGGAAGCTCTTCCTTTCCCCGCGGAGCCTACAGCTCCCACAGTGCCCTGAGGAAGGAAGGAAGGAAGGAAGGGGCGCTCGCACGACGGTTGTGTCATCACAAAGCACCCTGCGGAAGGAAGGAGGGGAAGCAGCAGCCTCACGAGGGAGGCTTCTCACGCGAGACGCCCTCCCCGTCGTGGGAAAAGGTAAGATGCAAAAAAGGCCCTAGTGTCAGGAACCAAAATCACACACACAAATGTAACAGTGCTAATACACTATTTATTAGGAGTGTGATGCATTGTACAGGACTTCAGTGAGCAAACTGAAAGCAATTAGCAAAATCCAAACATTAGAACCAAATAGTTTCCCTTTCCACCCTCAAGAGACCTTGAAGTGCCGCCTTCGGCTGGTAGTGCTTATCAGTACTGCATTCCTAGCTTTCTTTATCTAACGGTCTCTGGTTCTCATACTTTGTTACAAGCAAGCAGTTAATTAACTCCTACTACATGTCCCATACTGAAATGTGGAGGGCTACCCAACACCTAGTCCCTACTTTGTCCTGTCATGCTCCAATTGTGATCCCACCAGCAGCTCTGCTGGGAAGGGAGTGCAACAGGAGTGCTCCCCTCCACACTGGACTGGTTACTTGCCAAAAGAAGCACGATGGACATGTCTCTTCCTTCTGCAGGGCAGCTGGGCACTTTCCCAGGCTGCACTGGGGCAGGTAGTGCCTCCATCACGTTTCTGTGGCTTCCAAGGGTTAGTTAAGTGCGGGATGGTTGCACGATCGTGGGTCATTGATGGGGAAAATCTATCAATGATTTAATCTGCAGTTGTGCCCCCTGGTGATGGAAGAAGGACAGGGCCATGATGTTGTCATGCAGAAACATCATTGCAGTCCCACTCCTCTCCTGTCCCCATGCCAGGACATCCTACAGAAAGGACCTAAGACTGAGCTGTGACAGGACTGCCCTTCTTAAATACCTCAAAGGCTGTCACCAAGAAGACGGGACAGGCCTGTTCTCTGCTGCCTCAGAGGGTAGGACTAGGTCTAATGGTCTTAAGTTGCAGGAATGTAGGTTTCGATTGAACATTAGAAGGAAGCTCTTGACAGTGAGACAGTTCAGGGATCTTGGATGTCTTGAAAGAGAGGTTGAGAAGCTACTTGCTGGAGATGCCATACATGGAGATCTTGCATTGAGCAGGGGGTTGGGCTTTGACGGCCCATCTAGCATTCTCTGATTCTATAGATCTTTCTGCTCATTGATTAGACTTGGCATTGTTTGACTGAATGCCATACTCTGTGGCACTGTAGTTGATGCTAAATGGCTCTTGCTTGATGACATCTGACATCATGGAGAGCCATCCCTAGGGCCATTTCTTCACTACACTGTCATAATGCTATTATTCCACTTTCAACATCCTATGGAATCCTGGGGTTTGCAGTTGAGGGAGGGGCATTTAGAATTCTCAGAGAGCTCTTGGGCCTCAGGAAACTACAACTCCCAGAATTCCACAGGAAGTTGAAAGTGGAATAATAGCACTATAACAGTTAGTGCAGAAATGGCCTAGGTCTCTGATTTCTGAGGGCCCGGGATAGTCCTGACCTGGCATACCTCAGCAGAGATGGCCAGGAGGAATGCCTCCTGAAGGAGACCTTGAGGAGCCACTGCAGCTGCTAGTCAGAGTTGATAGTATAAGGCAGTATGGATCAAGGGTCTGGGTCAGTGTAAGGGGGCTAACTATGCCCCTGTTTATACCACTCTGACACACCGAATCTTGTCTGATTTTGGAAGTGAAGCAAGATCAGGCCTGGTCAGTACTTGCATGGGAGACCACCAGGGAATATATCAGGCTCTCCAGGTATGGGTAGGAAAGGATCCTGCTCGAAAACTAGGAGAGCCACAGCTGCCAGTCAGAGTGGAAAACGCTGGGCTACAGAACCAAATCACCCCAAACTGGAAATAAGCAGAGGATTTAAACATTCAAACATGGCTCCAGGGAATTTTGGATTTGGCATTGTAGGAGAAATTGACCATGAACTTAAGGTATATCAAAGGAGAAACAAGTTTGTTGAAAACTGGTTCCAATTTATTGACTTATTTGAACAACAAGAGTGGACTTTGGATGATCCCTTTATGTTGCCAGAAATTTTGGAAGGACACACTGATAACATAAGGCTAGTGCTTTTGACGGAACCTTTAATGATACTCCTGTCCGACTGGACTTTGGCAGAACCTTAAAAGTACATGGTGATGCTCATGGGTCAACCATTTACTTTCTTTGCCTACAAACTCTCTTTCTTGATATCTTGTTCTAAGATGCTTTCAATAGGAGAGTTAAAAAAATGGGAGAGAGAAAATACTGGTCAGTGGTTTGACTTGGTATAAGGCAGCCTTCTGTGTTCCTGTGAAGGTGAGAATGTTACCCTGTATGTTGGGGGTCCCGGGAGGGGTGCCCAAATTACCAAATAAAAACACAAGTTGGGGAAATTAGCTTGAGCACTCTCTTGGCTAAACAAGAGTCAGGGTAACTTTAGCAAGGATCTTTAACCCTATGTATACAGCGGTGGGTCAGAGAGCGACTAGACAAGGTTTTCAAAGTAACAAACAATACTTTATTAAAGACAGGAACATGCAAGACAAGACATAAACTAACTAACTGAGAAATAGAAATGGGGAGCTTTTCGGGAGAGGCAATACGACACCTGGTCTCCTAGTCCTGGAGAGGAGCGGGGATCCAGGAGAGAAAGCTCAGCGTGGTTAGCTGAGGGGAGTTTCCTTAGACAACTGGTAGCAAGGCGGGATGGAAGTCCAAAGTAGTGCGAAGATGTTCCAAAAGTGGGGACCTTTTATAGGGTGGAGTTTACCTACAGGCTATGTTATGCTCGGTGAGAACAAAGGAAATTTGGAGTTGGACAAAGGAGTTGGAAAAGGTCAAGTTTTGCATGATGGGTTTAGCTTTTACTGACAATAGCGTGGCCGGTGCGTTAACAGCCCGACACAAAAGAATGGCTTGGCTCTTGGCTGCGTGGCTTTGTGTAACTCCGAGCCGAGCAGAGCCAGTTTGCAGGGAGGTTTTTCCCTAAAGCAACGGAGAGGCTTAAACTGCCTGCCTGAATGGGGTCTTGGAATGTACAACCATTAATGGCCGCACCCCAGACGTGCTTGTCCGGTGGACCTCTGCAAACACGTGGAGGGGGGTGGAAGAGAAAGGTCAAGCAAAGGCCAAATTATTTGATATCAAAAGGATATCTAGTGCTCTCACCTGACATATCATAACCGTGATAACAAGAAGGTGACAACATGCAACCTTTCCTAAGTAAATGTTCTCTGGAGGACCTGGGCCATTTCCGCACTGGACTGTTATCATGCTATTATTCCATTTTCAACATCCCTGAACTGCAAATCCCAGGATTGCATAGGATATTGAAAGTGGAATAACAGTACAATAACAGTCCAGTGCGGAAACGGCCCTGGTCTACAAATCTCATCATGCCTCGGGCAGTACGGCCATGGCAATGCTGATGCTGTCTGACAGCAGTAAGAATTGTAGCCCAAAATGCACGGAGGCCAGTTGCTTAGGGAAAGCGGCGTTAAAACCCTTGGCCCTCCAAAGGTTTGAGGCTTCAACTCCCAGGATCTTTAGCCCTCGGCCATCCTGGTTGGGAATGCTGAGAGCTGAATTCCAAAACTTCAGACTTTGAGGCACCACTGTGCTATTGCATACCAGTTCGTCATGTAAAAATACTAAACTGAGGTTGTTGTACTTGGGCCTCATCATGAGAAGACGTGACTCGCTAGCAAAGGCAATAATGCTTGATGGCAGTTAACACCTAAGGCAGGTCTGGGAGGATCTGCAGGCTGATAGGTGCCAAAGTACTACTGTTTCCATCATCCCTCATTGTTGGTCCCTGTTAAAAAATAATAAATGGAAGACGTAATGGGGGGATATGAAGAGGAGGCAATGTTTTGTAAATTTTATGTATGTCTAAATGGAGACTATAAGATTTTAAAATGAAAACAAACAAACAAAAGCAAATCAGGATAACTGGAGGGTATGGGATGTTAGCTTGATCTTTGATTGGGAGTCTCCTGAGAGCAAACTAAGATCTCCTAACAGCCTCTACCCCTTTCTCCCTCCAGAAAAAATCTTAGAGTTCTGATCCTGGGCAGTTTCCAATATGCCTTCTTCCGGGGTGCTTGTTCATTTCTTGGCCTCGTTTTGAGCACGGAAGGTCTGTACAACACAGCTGACGTAAGTAGAAAATTTATGGGCCCAAATCTAATCCAATCTAATCTAATTTAATTTATTTGCAATAGAGGATATTCTGCTATGAGACTAAATATGCCAGGAATGGGGTTGGGCAGTAGTCTTTGACTTCATAGGAGACAGACTGCCTCAGACAGTTGGGCGTAGAGGAAGAGGGTGGCGGTGTTACCCTGTATGTTGGGGGTCCTGGGAGGGGCACCCAAATATCCAAATAAAAACACAAGTGGGGGAATTTAGCTCGAGCACTCTCTTGGCTAAGCAAGAGGCAGGGGAACTTTAGCAAGGATCTTTAACCCAATGTCTACGCCTACAGGTCAGAGAGCAGGCAAGCAAGTTTAAAAGTAACAAAAATAACAGTTTTATGGAAAGATAAACAGCAAATAAAACAGCACACACACTAGCTAACTTGGAAACAGAAACAGAGAGCTTAGGGAATGGGTAATACGGCACCTGATCTCGTAGTCCTGGAGAGAAAGATGGGGTTCCAGGGGAAGAAAGCTCAGCATGGCTGGCTGAGAGGAACTCCTTAGACAAGCTGGCAGCAAGGCGGGATGGAAGTCCAAAGTAGTCCAAGGAAGTCCCAAAAGTGGGGACCTTTTATAGGGTGGATTTTATCTACAGGCTATGTTATGCTCGGTGAGAACAAAGGAAATTTGTAGCTGGACAAAGGAGTGGGAAAAGGTCAGGTTTTGCATGATGGGTTTAGCTCTTAAGACAATAGCATGGCCAGTTCGTTAATGGCCCGACATAAAGAAATGGCTTGGCTCTTGGCTGTGTGGCTTTATGTAGATCCGAGCTGAGCTGAGCCAGTTTGCACGGAGGTTTTTCCCTAAAGCAACGGAGAGGCTTAAATTGCCTGCCTGAATGGGGTCTTGGAATGTAAAACCATTAACAGCCGCGCCCAATACGAGCTTGTCCGGTGGACCTCTGCAAACACGTGGAGTAGGGTGGCAGAGAAAGGTCAAGCAAAGGCCAAATTATTTGATATCAAAAGGATATCTAGTGCTCTCACCAGACATATCATAACCGTGATAACAGCGGCATGCAGGATTTGGGTGAAAGAAGGAACACTGGCCTGCTTCCAAGATTCTTCTCCCCATATTTGTGCCCGGTAGTGTATGTAATCCTGGATCATGAAGTTATTTGTGTGTACCCTCCAAATTTTCCAATTTGGCAGAAACTGTCCTGGTTTAGTCCTCTGCCATCCTACTTTTTCAGCTGTTTTCAAAATGTCCCAGTTTTTCCCCCACAAATACCCCATTTGTCATCAGCTTACTTCAGTTTGCTGCAAATTGACGCAAAGTTTAAAAGTAGCGTGTATGCAACTCAGCAAGGGGAGGTGGCGGAATATCTGCCCTTCTCCATAGGCTCAGACAAAAGCAAACTCCTAGGCCATTTCCGCACTAGACTGTTATGATGCTATTATTCCACTTTCAACATCCTATGGAATCCTGCGTTTTGCAGTTTAGGGAGAGGCCTCAAAGGCCCCTCTCTAAACTGCAAACCCCAGGATTCCATAGGGTGTTGAAAGTGGAATAATAGCATGATAACAGTCTAGTGCAGAAATGGCTCTAGTCTATATGTTCTTCCTTATGAATAATTTCTTCCATCTTGACCACTTTCTGATGTTGCTTGGCCACATGTGTCCAGGTTTTCACCTGTGAAATGGAGAGCAAGGGGAACCAGGAGCAAAATATTGTCCATAGACCTGTCATACCGACACAAGGAAACCTCCATACAGATATCTGACATTTCACTCTGACTGCTGTTTCTTTTGTAGAGAGTCTTTAGTATCTGCTTTAATTTTACTTGGGTTTTAAAGGCATTTCCAGTCCGTGTGGCTGGAGAAGGTCTGATAAAATCTCAGCAACTGTCTTGGGAGGGAAGCAGGTCAGGAACTGAGGTGGGCTTCCAATCTTTAGGGAACCATTATTTTTGATCCATTGCTATTACCATTTTTACTTCTGAAACATAGCTTCTCATAGACCTAACCTAACAAGCTTTTCTTTCAGCAAGGTTATCCTGTGTTTCCTCCCATGGCTAAAGATAGTATGTCAACAAATGGGTATAATTCTATCAAAATCCAGAAAACAGCAATATCTTTTATTGGCTGCAAAAGGTATTGCTCTTTTGTGGATTTTGTTGCATTTTTCTGCACAGCCAACACAGCTACCCATGAATTTGTTACTCATTTACTGAGTATTTCTAAAGTGTTCCAGTCACAAGATAGACACATACTTAACAACGCAGCTGGCAGAACATTCAGCCATCTCCAATTAGTCTATTGCTACCTATAAAGCCCTGCATATCATGCCTGTGGCAGTGCAGGCAATTACTCACAAACAGCACAGTTCCTATGCACAAGGTGAGAGTCAGAGAATGTCCAAACAGAAAGGCAGCCAAGAGCAAACAAATCTGAAGGGGCAAATCCAGATCATAGTCCAAACAGGCAGTTCCAAGACAACCAGATCCAAGAGCAGAGCACAGGGTCTCAGCACCAAAGAGACCAGTTGCTGACCCTGGGAGGAAAGGCCAGCTTGAGCCCTCTTTTATCTATGGCTGCCGCCGCCACAGGTGTTCCCTCATTAGGGCTCACTTACTACATAAATGGGCTGAGCAATGCAAGCCCTCCCTTTCACAGTGTCTCTGCTGCAAGGTAGATGTGTCAGCTATGTCTTCCTTTATTTGTTCCCCTGGCTCAGGCCCTTGTTGCTGTTGTGCATTAACTCCCTCTGGACCAGCTTCTAGGGACACTTCAGCCTGTGGGGAAGCCTCTGCCTCGGAGTCAGAATCCTCCTCCTTGCTGCCACAGTCCCCAAGGCAGGGCATGACACTGCAAAGCTTAGGTCCCGGACACCAGGCGGACTGGATTTCCCTCCCTGGTTTCTGAGATCTTCAGGACTGGCCCTTCTCTCAGGCTTACGACCTTCTCAGACTTGGGAAGACATAAGAGATCCTCCCGGTAACTGCCCACATGCTTTGGAATTCCCATCCCAGAAAGACCAGAATGGCCCCCTCCTTGTTATACTTCCATTGGTAAGCAAAGATCCCCCGCCCAGGCTTTTAGAACTGAAAGTTTTTAAAGAAAGGGTGCCTGAGAAGGTGTTGTATTGTTTTTATTGAACTGTTTTTAAAAATTGTTCTCATGTTGTGCATACTTTAATTCTATTACTTAAGTTGCTGCCTCTGTTGCACTTGTTTTAAATTTTAAGCTGCCTTAAGTCCCAATTTTGAGGAAAAGCTGAGGTATAAATAAAGACAACATCTAGGATCCTACATCACACTGACTTAGTTACGCATGCATAACTACATATCTTCTCCTGGCCTGACTCCCCAAACCCACCTTAATAGCCAGCAGCCGCACTCAGCAATGGATGTCTGTTCTGCTGGTGACTGGGTCACTGTTGGATGATGTTTCCAATCTCCTCCCCCCGTCAATCTATGCTGGGACGAGGAGCTGCAACGGAGATCCTGCTTCTGATTGTCACAGGCCATTTCCGCACCTTATCTGATCCTGTTGTCCTCCCGTCGTGATCCTGGCAGCACCTTTTCTGGGAAGGGAGTGCGACAGGAATGCTCCCATCCACACCCAACTGGCTCCCTGAGGAAGGGAGTGCAAGCAGCATGTGTCTGCCTTCCACAGCACAGCTGGGCTCTTTCCCATGCTGCGCTGGGGAAGGAAGTGCCTCCATTGCCCTTCCTGCCCTTCCGCATAGACGGGAAGGACAGGAGCATTGCATGATCATGGGTGCTTAACAGATTTATTCTGTTAGGCAAACATTGTCAGAGAGGTTGGATCAAACCTCTAGAAAATACTTTGTGAAGTAAGTGTAACTGTCATGTTGCTTTAATTTTGCTTTAACTGTTAAGTGTACTTGGGAAAGGAATGTGGCTCAACCTGAGTCTGTGCTGAGTCAGGCTGATGAGCACCAGGTGCAGACAATACAAGGGTTGGCCAGGATTGGTTAGGTGTCTGTATAAAGGTAGCACAATTCCAGCCAACATGCACGTGTTGCTTGAAGTGTGTCTGTTGAGGGCTCTGCCGGATAGAGCAAGTTAGATATGCTGGATTGCTGTCTGGACTTTGTAAATATTTTATGTATGTTGTAACAAAGAATAAAGAGCCTCCATATTGGAAGATTACAACTTGGAGTAGGTGAGTGTTAGGGCATGTGCTGCTAATGGTGTTCTCTGCTGCTAGGCACGCTTCCATAGCTGTAAGTAGCTATCTCTGCTAATGTATAAGGAGTTGTCCCTTGACTGGCTATTTTTGCTTATTCCCCCCTTTTGTTTTTGGGGACAAATATACCATGACTGCAATGGGGGGGAGCAGGATGGCAGCAGGATATGACAGCATCATGGAAAAGCACGACTCACAGACTGCTGCCATTGTGTCCCTAACCTGGGACTGTGACACCACATGGAAATGGCCACAGCCTTGCTTCCTGGCAGGAAGAGGCTGGAAACAGCATCCTACTGTGCCCCAACCACTCCCAGAACAGATCTCCATTGCTTGGAGTGGCTCCTTGGCATTTAAGATGGGATTTGGGGTGGAGGTGGTTTATTATCCTGGCAGTAGAGCCACAACCATGAATAGAGAGCATAACTGAATACAGAGCAGTTCCAAATCCACAGTGATGTATTTAAGTCTTTTACTCCAAGTCTCAAGTCAAGTCTCAAATCTCTACCTTCAAGTCTTCAGTCTAGAAGTCAACTTTATACCCCAAACAAAATTCCAGAATTATTGGACAAAGCCAAATAAAATCAGTTTTAACAATTTAAGCAGAGTTGGGCCTCCACATTTGTGATTTTGCCATTTGCAGCTTCAAAAGCGGGGAATAGGATCCTTCTTACTCCCCATTACTGAAGCTTCCAAAGCTTTAGAAGGAAGGGTCCTTCCTTCTCAGGCCTGTTGCCTAACACACTTGCTGTTCCCCTCTGAGAAATGCACCGGGTACTCTTGGGGCGAGTCTTGCCTTCTGCTCTTAGGAAACGTTTTAGAAGGCTCCTCTGATATGCAGCAGGGATAAACTGCTGAGCAGACCTCAAGCCTGCCTCAAGCCCATTGCCTAACCCCCTTGCTGTTCCCCTTTGAGAAATGGACCCACATTTTGGGCTTGAGACAGATTGCCATGTGACCAGTAGGGTAAAAAAGAGAGAGCCATTGTTCAAAGTCAAAAGGTTTCTGGATGAATGTGTTATATTACTGAACCAAGGGCAGCAAGTCAGTCATTAAAAATATACAAGTCTTGAGTCAAGTCAAGTCAGTGTCTCATTTATTGCTGAGTCGGGTCTGAGTTGAGTCACTGAATCGACTTAAGTCTGACTTGAGTCCAAGTCTCTCAACTTGAGTCTACATCACATTTGAAGGGATGTCATGTTGAGGAGGGAGCAGGCTTGTTTTTTTGCTGCTCCAGAGACCAGGACAAGGAACAATGGATTCGAGCTGCAGGAAAGAAGATTCCACCTGAACCTCAGGAAGAACTTCTTGACAGTCAGAGCTGTCCGGCAGTGGAATAGGCTGCCTCAATGGAAGTTGGTGGAGTCTCCTCCTCCTTTGGAGGTTTTTAAGTAGAGGCTGGACAGTCATCTGTTAGGAATGCTTTGATGTGTGTTCCTCCATAGCAGGGGGTGGGACTGGATGTTCTCTGGGGTCTCTTCTAATTCTATGATTCTACGATCACTGCAAATCCATATCTCTGTAACCGCAATGCAAGGTGCCAGCCAATAGCAACAACACTAATATTACTTATGTTCTCTTTTACATGCTTTGTTTGCATCTAGATCTCAGAATACAGCGTGGCTCTTTGGATAAACACCTCCCTTGGAGTCTCCACCATCTTTGGTCTCTGGGCCTTGGGCATCCTGTTTCGTGCAGTAAGAACGCACCTAGCTGAACAGAACATGGGTGCCAAATTTGCTTGCTTCCAGGTAAACCTGTCCTAACTGCTATTAAACAAAGATGGAGAAATTGAATGCCCAACTCAGCCCCAGTGGGGAAAACTCGTAGTGTCCCTCTGACAACCTTTTGTGGACTCAGGTCTCTTTCACACTGTATGGTTGTACCAGTTTGTTTCCACTTCAATTGCCATGGAAGCATCTTATGGAATCCTGGGAGCTGTAGTTTATGGAGATATTTAGAAGTGTCTACCTCAGAATTCTAAATGAAGTCTTCTTCTTTGGAGGTTTTTAAACAGAGGCTGGATGCCCAAATGTTGGGAGTGCTTCAATTGCATCTTTCTGCATGGCAGAATGGAGTTGGACTAGAGGGCCCTCGTGGCCTCTTCCAACTCTATGGCCATTTCCGTACTAGACTGTGGTAGCGCTATCATTCCACTTTCAACATCCTATGGAATCCTGGGGTTTGCAGTTTAGGGTCTAAGCGATATATGGTGATCTGGAGCCAGCCCCTCCCTAAACTGCAAACCCCAGGATTCAATAGGATGTTGAAAGTGGAATGATAGTGCTACCACAGTCTAGTGCAGAAATGGCCTATGATTCCATGAAATCCTAGGATTCCATAGGATCTTGCCAGGGCAGTTAAAGTGGAATCATAGTGCTCTAATTATGTAGTGTGAAAAGGTTCAAGATTCCAGAGCAGCCATGGTCTAACAATAGCATCTCTATGGAGCAGTGATTGGGCACAGAATTTTCAATGTGTTCCACACGTTATCTCAGGAATCCTTGTGACAACACTGTAGGGTAGACCAGTATTATTATTTCAGAACAATGAGGAGAATAAACTTAAGAAAGAGCACCTAGTTGGGGGTCTTCTGGTGAGCTTCAGATGGTATCAAACCATCATACTGGTGTGATGTGAAAGAGACATAGGCCATGTCTGCCCAACATTGGCCATTTCCGCACGGCCGGCCCCTCTCGAAACTGCAAACCCCAGGATTCCAGAGGAGGTTGAAAGTGGAATAATCGCGCTAGAACAGGCTAGTGCGGAAATGGCCATTGTTATAGTGCTATTATTCCACTTTCAGCATCTTGTGGAATTCTGGGGTTTGTAGTTTCCTGAGGCCCAAGAGCTCCCTGGCTGAGAATTCCAAATGGCCCTCCCTAAACTGCAAACCCCAGGACTCCACAGGATGTTGAAAGAGAAATAACAGCACTAGAACAGTGTAGTGCAGAAAGACCCTTCATCTATATTTCTGGAGCCACCCCAAAAACCTGCATCTCCTGTCCTTTCCCTTCTAGGTTCTCCTCATCCTGACAGCCTTGCAGGCCTCCATCTTCAGCATTTTGGGCAATGGTGGACAGATTGCTTGTGCCCCACCTTTTTCCTCCAGAGCACGGTCACAGCGTGAGTTTGAGAATCTACCTTGTCCATCTGGGGGTTCATAGTCAGGAAATTAAAAGGGATTCCCTGCCGTTAGAGCAGGGACTTTGACTGATGTGGAAGCCTCCAGCTTACATCAGGGAGATGGAATTAATGCTCCATCTGTGTAGTTCTTCCCAGTAGCCGTCAAAGTCCTGGTAGAGCCCACGGCTGCTCTTGCTGCTCCTTTCCACTGGGAAAGAGAAGAAGGAGGAAGGCAATTCAGATGATGAAGCAGCAGCTTGTCTCAGTATGGAGGGGGGAAGGAACAAAGGTGCATCCCTAATGGAGTGCCATCTCATTTCCTTTCCCTTCAGAGCCCAGACCAGGTGCATCTTCATTATCTAAATTGCCTCTTCCCTCCCATCCCCAGTGGTCGGCAGCTGCAGCAGATTGACAGTGGCTGGCAGGGAGGTTAAAGGGTAGAAAACAGCTCCTATACCCCCCCCGCAAAAAGATGTATGCATATGTAATCCACTCTTAAGCACACATGTGCCACTAGCAGAATCTTGTGCGGTCAGTGCAAGGTAAGGGATGGTGGGGCTGAGGAGGAATGGAGAATTCAAGGCTTTCCCAAACAATGCCTCACCTGGCCCTGCATGGCAAAGAGATATGATCTTGTGCTGGGAGAAAGATGGAATATCTATTAAGTAAATAAACACACTAATGAACTGTGCAAGAAAGCTGGGCCAAAGAAGGTGATATGAGCCCCCCAGGACTTTGAAGTAGCAGGGAAGATGAAAGAGGAGCTCTGTTGGTAAGGCAGTGAATCATCTAAATCAGTGGTTCTCAACCTTCCTAATGCTGCGACCCTTTAATACAGTTCCTCATGTTGTGGTGACCCTCAACCATAAAATTATTTATTTATTTTTTACAATGCCTCCCCCAGTGGCATTGCCAGCCAGGAACGGGGGCGGGGGGGCGGGCAGGGAGGTAAAGAGGAGCCGTGAATCTCCCCCGGGAAAAAACTCAGAGAACCTCCACCCCGGGCTCCGCTTCTGCTTCGCTCTCGTTTCCGCTGGGGGGGGGCAGTGGTGGGAAAAGTTTCCAGAATGTCGACCCTGGTTGGGGGGGGGAGGAATTCCAGTGCCTTTGTCTTTTGCGCCAGGCGCAGCTCACCCCCCTGAAAAAGCGCCGCCTTGTGGCACCCTCGGCCGTTCCGCAGCACCCCCCTCCGTGGTGAGTGGGGCAGGGGCAGTGGTGAGGAGGGGGGCTGCCCCCTTGCTCCCCCCCACTGGCCCGTCAGACGGGAGGTTCTCCCGGTAGCGGAGAAGGGGAGCGATTTCAGTCCCTTCTGAACAGGGGCAGGATGATGCAAGTGCATGCCTCGCGCTTGCGCACCACCACTGAGGAGGGAATGGAGCCTAAGACCATCTGAAATACGTATTTTCTGATGGTCTTAGGCGACCCCTGTGAAAGGGTCGTTCGACCCCCAAAGGGGTCCCGACCCACAGGTTGAGGACCACTGATCTAAATGTTAAAACAGCAGCTTAGAAGGGCCTTTAAAATTCCTGGCATGGACTCCCTTCTCCATTGACATGGGAGATGCCAACGCCAGCCAAACTCATCTCCTTCTTTCTCCTCTCTTGCTTGAAGAAATGCATTGCCAGCTCCTGGTCTTGGAGAACTTCATCCTGACCGTAGTGACGAGGATGTATTACCGGAAGGCAGATGACCAGTCAGGATGTTGTCCAGCTGGATCTCCTGAGAGCCAAACAGAGTCACTAAGCTGAATGGAACATGGGAGCGTGGAAGATTGCTGTGGAAGATAGCCATGGAAGATTGACTATGAGAGCTGTACTTTTTAAAAAAACTTTTGGATATTCCAGGCAGAATGACCCTATGCTTTTCAAAGGAAGCTGTTTGCAACTTGCTCGGGGAAGGGGAAGCAAAAAACAAGGGGGGGGGTCTGATGCTGTTTTACAACCAGTACATCCCACAGACATGCAAAGCCATTCATGCTCCTTTGCGTGATGTCCTTCCAGATGACAATTATTACAAAATGCCCAAGGATAAAGGATGAGTCTATGTAACTCTTTGTATGTTGTATGTTGTAGGTCTCATGACATGAGGGGGAGGAATAGAGGAGAAACTCACTGTACTCCGCCTACAAAGTGGCCTGCAGTCTTTGCTTGCAATCCCCTTGTGGGCTCTATTTGCATTGACCCTCCCTTGAGACCATCTTTCTTAAACCCCACCCTTAAGCAAACAGATCGGGCAGGATGCAGACATCACTTTGCTTCCCTTGCATTGTTTCTTACCGTCTCTAGCTGACAAAGATGCCAGTAGGATTCAAAAGCTAGCATAATGTTTTTTGTAACTTCTGGTTGGCCTAATAAAGGGATCTTCACAATGTGGATTTTAAAATTTTTGTTGTACATTGCATGAAGAACACATTTTCATGGTTGTGGGCTGTGATGTTTGGAGAGGTAGGTCAGAGTCCTGTTGGTGACTTACCTCTGGCAGAAATACTGTTATGTGATCAGCATCATGTTCCAAGAATCATAGAATCATAAAGCTGGAAGAGAGCACAAGGGCCATGGAGTTCAGTCCACTGCCACACAGGAACACACCATCAAAGCATTTCTGACAGATGGCCATCCGGCCTCTGTTTAAAAACCTCCAAAGAAGGAGACACAACCACACTCCCAGGCAGCGCAATCTGCTGTTGAACTGCCCTTACCATCAGGAAATTCCTCCTAATCTTTAGATGGAATCTTGTTTCCTGGAGTTTGAAGCCATTGCTCCATAATGTCCTAGTCTCTGGGTCAACAGAAAGCAGGCTTGCTCCATCTTTCCTACGACATCCCTTCAAATATTTGAACATAGTTATTATGTCACCTCTTAACCTTCTCTTCTCCAGGTTAAACATCCCCAGCTCCTATGTTGCTCCTCAGAGGGCTTCATGGTACGTTCCAGCTTGTCAAACTCCTTTCTGAACTGTGGTGCCCAGAACTGGACACGGTATTCCAGATGGGTCTGACCAAAACAGAATTGAGGGGCACCATCACTTCCCTTGACCTAGATGCTATCCTCCTATTGATGCGGTCCAGGGAATCGCAGAAGGGAGGTATCTGAATATTTAGTGCCTAAGGAATGGTACACTGGGGTACCTGTTATGTGAGGCACTCTGTTGTCTAGGAAGTTGCCAGTTCTTCTGTTTTTCTTGGTGACTAGGGAGAAGCAAAAGTGTCCTCCACTGGTGAGAAGTATGTCTGGAAGTCAACTTGGGCTTAAATCTTCGTAGATTGACTTAGATGTGCAGGAAATAAAAGTGAATAGTTTTACAAATTCTGTATTCAACCAGGGGCTGCCATGATTTTACAATTTATGGGCATCCATTGCACAGTGGTAGCCAGTGGAGTGACAGACATGCTATGGCCCTGATGTGTGATAGGCATGGATGTGCATTGGGAACCAGAATACAACAGGAGTGCCCAATGTGCAGCAGAAGTCCCTGATGCATATCAGAAGTGCCGGATGCTCATCAGGAAAACTCAAAGCACATTGGAAGCGTACAGTGTGCATTGGAGCACTCTTACCCATGCTTGGGTAGCCACTCCACAGAAATGCAGATAGGTTCATTGCATTTCTGTGAAGTACCTATGGATTTGTGAACTGATGAAATGTAGACCATAATGGGGAATCTTAGCTCATATCTTGCTCTGCCAATTTTGCTTTGGCCCCTCCCATGACCTTAGCCCTGGTCATAGCTGGAACGTGGGCCCCACGGCCAATCTCAAATTGGAATGTGGTCCCAGGGTGGAAAAGTCACTTCATTCCAGGACCTAGCTAGCTACTTTGGCCTAAATCCTGTTAGTCCTGACAAGAGCAGACCCATTCAATCAATAGGATTTGCCTACATGTTGACTTATCATTCAACAATTGATTGAATGGATCTACTCCACTTGGAACTAACCAACAGTGTTATGGTGAGTAAACAAACCACATTCCACTGTATCTCCAGACACAGAGCTTGCTTTGAACCCCCGAACACAAGGTAGGCAAGTAGAAAAGAGAAGGAAGGAAAGAAAGAAAGAAAGAAAGAAAGAAAGAAAGAAAGAAAGAAAGAAAGAAAGAAAGAAAGAAAGACAGAAGGGACACTCATATAACTTTGGTCAAAGGATCCCAGGAAGGAAGATTCCGGTCGGTATCTTTTAAAAAGCGACAAAAGCCCAATTTTTAAAAGAAGGAATACAGGTGTACCTCAGTGGACGAAGTAGAAACATTCCTGGGCATTACTTCTTTCACACAAAGTTTGGCACCAGAGGCAGAAGCCAAACGGAAAGAACAGGGGGAGGTTCCTACACCGCAAGAAAGAACAGCAATTCAATGTATTTTGTCAAAAAGTTTATCCCAAAGTAACAATATGCATATGTGATTGGAGACAACCCACAATAGGTAAACCTTGGAAAAGCCAGCAAAAACCTAGCAAACTTTCTATCCAGCTAGACAGAGGAGAAGGAGGGAAACTGGGGTGGTTGGGAAGGTGTAAAAAGACTTTGTAAAAAGAGCTTCTTTATCTGGGGCTTCAGCCATTTCCACACCATACTGTTAGAGTGTTATTATTCTACTTTCAACCTCCATTTATTGAGGCCAAAGAGCTCTCTGGCTGAGAGGTCTCAAGACTGCTCCCTAAACTGCAAACCCACAATGAAACCACTCCTGTGAGCCCGGCATCCAAGCTTTGCTTAAAAACCTCCAATGCAGTAGAGACCTCTGCCTGTGGGACTTCTTTCTGAAGGGCTCCATCCCACGGCTGAACAGTTTTTGCCATCAGCAAGACTTTCCTAACGTTCAAGTGGAATTGCCTTTCCTAAAATTTCAAATCCTTTGGTTTGTATCCTCACCAAGAGCAGAAAACAAGCCTGCTTCTCCCCATTCCATATCCTTTTTGTCAGTGCAGAACTACATAGCTTGAGACAAAGGCAGATAAAAACAAAGAGAAGGAACTTTCTATGGGCACTCTGGGCTTATCTGATGGGCTACGGACCAGGGTATGGTCAGAAAGTGGAATTGGTTGCAAAGCAGAAGCCAGTCTTTCATCAGCCAAGTGAGTCTCCACAATTCCCTCACGATACCTATAGGAAAAAGGCAAGAGGAAAAGAATCGATGAAAGAGCAGATCTCGTGCTGAAAGCACAGTTGTTGTTGTTTCTTCCTAGTTTCTGGGGGAGCAAGCCTGGGCCATACAGCTTTAGCGAGGTCTTCTATCAGGTGACAAGTTTTTGCCTTTCATCCATTCATTCCCACCCAATCTTATTCTCCCCTTCATCCACTAGGAGGATCCCTCCCATTTTCCCTTCCCAAAACACATCGCATGATTAGAACTCCATTGGACACATGGCACTCTTTTCCTGGCATGGATGACTTCTCACAAAAAGGTTCAGAGATGTCTTAATGAAGCCCCTCAGAACAAGGAGAAAAGAAAGACTAGAGCCTGCGTGTCATGAATTTCAACTGTCCCTCATTTAGAAAACCTGACAAGAATAATTTGAAGACAGTGCATAGAATCATAGAAATGTAGAGTTGGAAGAGACCCCAGGGGCCATCCAGTCCAACCCCCATGCAGGAATACCCTCAAAGCACTCCCGACAGATGGCCATCCAGCCTCTGCTTAAAAACCTCCAAAGAAGGAGACTCCACCACACTCCATGGAGGCAGCAGATTCCATTGCCGGACAGCCCTGACCGTCACGAAGTTCTTCTGAGGTTCAGGTGGAATCTCCTTTCCTGCCGCTTGAATCCATTGCTCCTTGTCCTGGTCTCTGGAGCAGCAGAAAACAAGACCTCTCCTTCCTCTATGTGGCATCCCTTCAAATATTTAAACATGGCTCTCATGTCCCCTCTTAACCTTCTCTTCTGCAGACTAAACAGACCCAGCTCCCTAAGTCTATCGTCATAGGGCTTCATGGCTTCCAGGCCTCTCACCATTTTGGTCGCCCCCTCTGGACTTGCTCCAGCTTGACCATGTCCTTCTTGAATTGGGGCGCCCAGAACTGGACACAGGATTCCAGATGAGGTCTAACCAAAGCAGACTAGAGCAGTACCAGTACCTCCCTCGATCTAGACACCATACTCCTATTGATGCAGCCTGAGAATTGCATTGGCTTTCTTGGCTGCCGCATCACACTGCTGACTCACATTCAGCTTGTGGTCTATGAAGACTCCTGGATCCCTTTCACATGTACTGCTGTCCAGCCACGGGTCCCCCATCCTATATTTCTGTATTCCATTCTTTCTACCTAAGTGTAGGACCTCACACTTCTCTCTGTTGAATTTCAGTTTGTTCACCCTGGCCCAGCTCTCCAATCTATCCAGGTCATTTTGAATTTTGATCCTGTCCTCTGGCGTATTAGCAACCCCTCCCAATTTGGTGTCATCTGCAGATTTGATCAGCGTGCCCTCTATTCCTTCTATTCTATTCCAAATTTGATGAGCATGCCCTCTATTCATGCTGCACTTCCCACTGAGTTTTGCAAAGATGGTTGGATTGTGTGTTGAAAGCACGGTTAAAGAACCAAGAAAAGAGAGATGGAAGAACCACCTGGAAAAAAAACCATGACAACTTTTTTTTGGCTGAAATGACATTTATTTGGCTAGAATGTAGAAGCCAAAAAGGGGGGGGGCAGGGAGAAGGTGAAAAGAAAACCCAATACACAAAAAACAAAAAAATTGCAATGAATCCAGGAAACAAGAGATATTTAACACTGATCAAAAGAGGCAGAGGAGTCTGCCATCACCAGTCTCGTGGCACCACTGGGCTTCTGTTAGCGACACTGTTATCTTGGCTTGCCTGTAAAGGAACCCTCTCCAACCTGGTATCTTCCAGACGTCTTGTCCTACAACTCCAACGGCGCCTGAACACTGTTGTTGTCCAAAAGATCTGAAGGGCACCAGGTTGAGGAAGGGTCCTACAAAGAGCGATCCAGAAGGCCTTGTCTAAGAAACCCTGACCACCACATTAGGTAGGTCAACTCTTCCAGTGCTGAAATTGTGATTCCCAACAGCTCTCAGATCTTTCCATAAAACATAATGCTTCCAAAGAGGGGAGAAAATACGTAACATACAGGCCAGAAAAAGCTAAAATCTAATTGTTGCTAGAATCCTACTACAGAAACAATTTTTCTCCAACAGATACATCCACTCCTTTCCATAGGAAAGTCACTCTGGAGAGAAGCAAGATTGCAACTGTGGAATTTAGCTGGCTTCAAAGACCTCTATTAGGCCTGTCCCACGATAACTTGTTGCTTTGAATGGTCCCAATATCCAATATGGCTTTTAAGGGGGGGAAAAACAGCAGTACCTTCAGGGAACAGAAATGATGTGATTCTAAGAACATATGACAAAATGAAGAAGGGGCAGTTTTTTAAGGGGTTAAAAGGACATTATTAGATTCCATTCAATTGTATTAGACAGACAAGTGCCTGAAGATAACTTTAATCAGCTTCATGCCACTTGTGAAGAGGACTTGCTGGGTTTTAATGGAGTTAATACAGGAGCTGTTCGAGTACGGATCTCGGATTCCACGGTGCACCATTAATGCTTGTAAGGAGGAACCGGCTTCCGAAGATGATGCGGTTCTTGTATTATGGGAACCCCTCACCTAAGATCATCCTGTCCCACTGTGGTATGACTGTAACACTTAGTCACTTGCCAGTCATCTTGACCACGTCCTTGATCTAGATCTAGATGTTCCACATACATTTTGCAAACTAGGAAGTCTTTCTAGGTTCAATGATAATGGCAGAAGTCTTCTCTGAATGACCACACACCAGTCAAGACTTGAACTACCTCAAGTTGTGACTGGTGCTGTGTGAATTCCCATTCAGGTAGAACATTTACACACCCCCACAAAAATACTCCAAAAAGTTGGCTTAAATCCTATTGTTACTCCCAACTAGAGTAGAACCACTGAATCCTTTGGGTTTAACCACATGTTGACTCACCATTCAATGGGGCTACTCTACTCAGAATTTAACCAATGGGACTCTTATCTGTTATGCACAAACAGGACAAGGTGCAGCTGTTTCCTCACTGACATCCATTTATTTTTTGAATTTTATTTTGCAGATGCTTGTTGAAGCACTTGTATGCAAATAGGTGGTGGGGACTGTCCCCCGGAAGTCACTGAGACTACTTGAGAGTAAGGGAGGCTGCAATATATGCTTTGGTAGATCTACCAGCAATAACTTGTTGCACCCTCCCTGTGAAAAAACATAGCTTTCTTGTAACAGGTGGAAAAATTGTGCCTCCAGCAGGCAAGAACGTGGAAAAATTTAGCATACTGCTCTTTGATCCCAATTAAAAGGGATAATTGTGGCTTCCTCACTGTGCAAACTGCACTGAGCCAGGACAACTAAATGGGTTCAAGGTATCCTGAATTTGGACACAAACACTCAGAAAGGCATCCCTCCAGCTAAGTGAAGCGGAGTATCTAAGCTCACCAGCTCTTCCTGGTGAATGTCACTCCACAATGGCGGCATGAATGGTTCTGCAAAGGCCAAGTCCAGCTTTGGACCTGATAGTGCCAGATTCACAAGTCCGTTTTGCAGTGGCAAAAGCCACTCTTTGGCTCTCTCCAACAAACATTGACTCACATCACGATAGGCTGAAGTATAAGAGCACTGCTGTGGAGGGGGATTTGGGATGACCCAAGCTTACTCTGAGCAGGGACTCTTGCATCAAGATCCATTCTATGAATATGCAATGAAGAGAGAAGCAACAAGGACAGATGGAGCAAACCCTTGTGAGTGTATTTATGTTTCTACCAGCCATTCAGTTTGAAAGAAAGCGAATCAAAGAACTGAATCCTGCCAGTTAGTTCCAACTGGAGCAGGTTTGCTGAATCCATTGCTGAATGCTGAGTCAACATGTAGGCACCCCTTACTGATTAAATGGGTCTACTTTAGTTGATGCTAAAAAGAGAATTTAGGCCATAAACTTCAACTGAACAGGTAGAGTCTCCATTCCTGGGGGCAAAAATGGTTTCTTGTTGTTACCCAAGAAGTGGTAGAGGGGGGAATCATTAGAGCACTCATATGCAAAATGCAAAAACAGACGGCGATCCCCATTTGTTAGATCTGAAAGTGTGAAAACTCAGTATGTTCAAATATAGTGGAAGTGGCTTCAACTGGCTAGCTGCTAAAGGTTTTAACTTAATACAGTCCAAGCTATTTTCCAAGGGATACAAATTGCATGGGGAAGACTGCTGTTTATTCACAAAATGGCGATGCCGAGCCATAAGAGGCACAGCTCGCAACTTCCACGGACCACGTCAACTTTGTGCCCTCTCAGTCAGAGAAAGAACGCTGAAGTTGCAGTCTTGTGAAGAAAATAAGAAAAGTGGGAACTCTCTTATTCTGAGGTGCCCCCAGTCAGGGTGGACTTTGCATCAGTTGATGATGCTCGGATTCCCGTCCATAGGCCGAAAGATTCTGCTAGACTTATGGGGACGTGCTTCATGCATGGCTAAACTGACGTGTGCGAGTCTTGAAAGCACATTGTCACATTAAGATCCTACATGCATGTTTTTTTTACACAACTTCAAAATGGCTGTGCCGGCTGGCTGGATTCTGGGAGCTGCAGTCTAAAAAAGTGACTTTTCTAAGCTCTGACAGCCCATGCTGTAGTTTTGGAAACAGGTAGATAACACCATGTTCTTGGGGCCAGTTTCTGGAGTACCTTGGGAACTATGTTAACCCCATGCTGCTATCGCTTTGGAGTGGCCGGTTACTTGACTCAGCCACTCATTCAGAGTTCCCCCTTTGCTGTCTCCACGGCCTTTGCAAGAAGCAGAGTTGAGACAATTTATGACACAGCTTTGAGACACAAGAGTCGCTGACCCTAACTTCTGTGATAAAATGATCTTATGAAAGGACCTCCTGGTGGTAAGCGCAAGTTGCCGTGCCAGTGAGTGTGTGAAGTCACTAATCTTAGATCTCTTTTCCTGAGCATTTTAATGTGCTGGCAAAACCATCAGAATATAATTTCAACACATGAATATAGGAGGTAATCTGCCGTCTGCTGAGTCTTCCTGTCCCCACAAACTGCTCCTGTGAGTCAGCTGCCTAGAATTTTGCAGGTGTTCAGATGCTTGTCTCTGAACAAGATGACCAAATGTATGACCAAATATACACCTGGAGAGTTAAATAAGTGCTTTTGGTTTTAACAAAATCAAGTCTCCATCAAGATACTCCTCTTTACATGGAATAGAGACATGCTCTGAGAAAAAGAAACAGCAACTCCCAAAGGTTTTGGATCTCTGCGCCTTGGGAGTGGAGCTAAAGCCTCTTACTTCAGATTCTCAGTCTGGAGTGCTACAATCCAGACAGAAATCTGTGTCTGGGATGACACCACTGTGTAGAGCAGTGCCAAGTGGAGGCTCACTGAACTGAAAGTCTCTCCATGTATTTTTTTTTAATCCTCGCACATAGAAAGCTAGCACACCAGTAAGAAGGGTTCTTATCCAGCCAACATCCTAGTTTTCTGTGTGCAGGGATTTCTTTTAATACAGAGCTCTTACTCATATGTGCCTACTCAACTGCAGCCTGACGTGGCCCATGCCAAAGAGACCTGTTTACTATCATGAGAACTGGGGGTGTGTGTGCCTCAGCTAGTGTAAAATACTGCTTTTACTCAGAGATAACACTTGTGTCACAAAATGGCTAGGTGCTGAAGTATCTTGAGGCTTTCTGTGCTGTGTCCACACAGTGAACAGGAGCTGCCTGCTTGGAATATACTAAGTGTGAGCAACACACTGCATCACAAAACAGACATTCCATAACGTGCATCTGTCTTCCTAAGTAAGGATGATTTAGCTGGAAAAACGCAGAGCTTAGAATACTCAGTTTTGGTGCTGGCTGATATGTTCTGAGAATTGTAGTCCAAAAATGTAACCCCACTAGGTTTTGGAATAATATGATTCACAAACAGCTCCCTAACTACCTCCAGAGACAGGTTCAAGACACACAAAACCCAAAAGGGAAAAATTCAGAAGCCATCCCCACATAGGTAAAATCTGGGGAAAAAAATCCCATTCATTGATAAATAAGACAGTTAAATCTGAATGTTTATTACACAATTAATAACAAGAATTAACGGGAACAGAGACGCAAGGGTAACGGGCGGTTCCCCAAGATGAAGGAGAAGCTTATTGTGTGCGTTGTTAAGCCCAGAGCCTGGAAAAGGTAACTTTCTGAACAGTGACTCCCAAAATCCCTCAGCCAGCACAGCCACTGAATAAGTGGATTCTGGGAGATGTAGTCCAAAAAGGCAACTCTGGCGCTCCGGTTCATTTGCACCTAACGCAGGGTGAAAACTAACAGGCAGGAGGACTACTTCACAACAACCAGAAGATCCAGCAATGACACCATGAGTGTGTCTTACCCTCCTCCCCAGCCCAATCTCCCCACCAGACTTCTTCGGGACACAGTGCACACGTTGGGTGACATTTCTGAGAAGGGGCCTCATTCCTCCCTCTGTCCCAAAAGGCAAGAAGGCAGCAGGGCCCAGAAGACTCAGCGACTGAAACAACGACAAAGGCAGACAGAAGACTCAGAAAGATGGGGACAGTCGTGTAATTTGGGAAGTAGGAAATCAGCGTACGGAGTGGGAAACAGTTCTGAAAAGGGATAGATACAGCCCAAACAGCCTTGGAAGGAGAACAACCAATAGTTGGGGACTCAGAAAGAGGGAGGCAGAAGCCTTTGCTAGGAGGGAAACACACAAAAATAACAGGACAGATTGCTTTTAAGGAGTCAGGGAATTAGTGTAGTTTTCGCTGTCCAAGCAGAACCCGAGGACTGAGGCTTCAAGATTCTGCAGCAGCCTCCTCCAACTTGGCACCGTCCAGAGAGGTCAGACTACCACATCTAAAATCCCCCAGCCACCTCTGGAGGGTGCCGAGTTGGAGAGCCCTGTTCTACAGGAATGAGCATGACTTGTCTCCTAGCCAAGAAACCCAGGAGCGGGGGGGGGCACACCTAGCCCCCATGCTACACCCAGGAAAGAGTGCCTCCTTTGTAGTGCACACCCCCTAGATGGGGCTTAAGTAAACGTTGCCCACTCGGCCTGCCTTTGGGAACTGAGCCAACAAAAGGCATGCCTCTTTATCAGACACAGGAAAAGACAAAACTCTGGAGCGTAGTTGGGTGGGAAGATGGCAAGCTGCAAAGCATAGACCCTGACACCTTTTTGCTCCTCTTGAGGACTAGCAACATGGGTCTTGGGGAGATAAGGTGAGCAGTCACAGGAAACGACAAGACGCTGGAATGCAGTTGGGTGGGAAATTGGCAAGATGCGTGGGACGGCCCCTCCACTTTTTTGCTCCTCTGGAGGACTAGCGACATGCATCTTGGGGATATAAAGTGAGCACCCCTGCTCCCCCACACCCTTGCAGAAGGCCACAGTCCGCAGCCATTCAGTTCTGTCTCTTTTCCTCTGTAGCAAAACCTAACAGGACTGCTTCTTGTATTGCCTCACCTTTATGCAAGCTGGAAAGCGTGGTGAGTGGGAGACAGCCTGCAGGGTTACAGGGTACACCCTAGGTACAACACAAGGACCGAGTGGTGGGTCAAAGAGAGAGATGGGCAAAGGTGTATGTGCCCACAGGTTGGTCTCTCTGCCCTGCCAGCGAGCCAAACAAGACCCTCAGCTTGGATGCCATTGGCTAAGGTTTAAAATAATGCATTTGCTTTTCCAAACAGACAGACAGAAAACAACCAGTAAAGAGGAAGCAGCAAATAGAGAGCGGGCAAGAGGAAGGGGTTCGGAGAGTTGGACAGTGTGCTCCCCTGGCAATGGAGCCCCTGGTAAGCGAGAAAGAGGCCTCCTGGGTGGACACCCGAGACAGATCCAACCTCTTGCTTGGCGCAGGTTTCCTGGAGCTCGGCAGCAGCTCCTTTGCGAGGCGGGACTCGTCAACGAAGTCTTCGGGAAAAAGCAACCTCCCCTTGGTTCAGGCATGAGTCTCTAGTCCTCTTCGTCCTCACTGATGTCATAGGTGACCGCCAACTTGTTCCTGGAGAGGCTGGCTGGGGAGGAGGGGGGCGTCCTGGCGGTGAAGGGCCAGCGGAAGGAGGGAGAAGGCGAGCGGTCGTGGGTGGGGCTGCTGCTGGGGCTCTGCTTGGGGCTGATCGCCTGGAGCATCCGCCCCTTGCCCTCTTTTAGCATGTGCTTCTGGAGGGCCGAAGGGGGACGGGAAAGGGACAGGCAGGGAGGGAGGAAGAAAGGGGGAGAGAAGAAATCAGCTGAAATCATCAACATCACCCACTCCCTCATCATCAGAGACACAGTGTTTGGTTCGCTGTATCAAGCATGTGTTCTCACATCCCAGAATAGAATCATGGAGTTGGAAGAGTCCTCAAGGACCATCCAGTCCATCCTGCCACGCAGGAAGACACAATCAAAGCACTCCCTTTGACAGATGGCCATCCAGACTCTGGTTAAAAACCTCCAAAGAAGAAGACTCCATCACACATTGAAGCAGCTGTGTATTCCACTGTCAAACTGCTCTCACCCTCAGGACATTCTTCCTAATGTTTATGTAGAATCGCTTTTCTTGTAGTTTGAAGCCATTGCTCTGTGTCCTAGTCTCTTGGAGCAGCAGAAAACAAGTTTGCTCCATCTTCTATATGACATCAGTTCAAATATTTAAACATGACTATCATGTCACCTCTTAACCTTCTTTTCATCAGGCTACCCATCTCCAGTTCCCTAAGCCTCTTCTCACAGGGCTTCATGGTTTCCAGGCCTTCTATCATTTTGGTTGCCCTCCTCTGGGCATGTTCCAGCTTATCAATATCCCTCCTGAACTGTGGTGCCCAGAACTGGACACAGCATTGTCTCTATATTGTCTTTCAATCTGACCGCACAAATACCCTCAGTGACTCATTACTGGAAAATAGTGATGGTGTAAATGGTGCCTTTGGAAGCACTGGTCATGCTCTGCTGTGTCCCAGCCCAACACCAGCCAGGGACATGCCATAAGCTTATTTGGTTGCCTGTGGACAACCCCTTAGCAGTTGCCTGTACCTGTGACCTCAATATGATACTGCCAGACAGAGATGGCCGTGATGATGAGTATGTGTTGGAAGATCTGAAACAAACTGTTTCCAACCATATTCAGAACATTCTGAAATCCAGCTTTGTAGCAGCCTACGAAGAAGTGGGGGATGAGAAAGGAGAGACCTTTGCTGTCCGCACCATTGAAACCTAAATGGTGAGACAATGACAAACGTTTCTTTTTAACCCAAGACTTGTCCAAGGGCAAAATAGTAGGCTTATATGTAGGAGACCTTTTTATTCTGGCAGGCCTTTGAAAATTAATATTTTAGGGGAAACAAGCCTTGCATAATGTGCTGGACTTTTGCTGTAGTGTTCTTGCCTTTTTCAAAAAACAGCTTATCTTTTTATGTGGTTCTAGTTTTCCGATAGTTTAACTGCTCAGCCTCCTCACTGACATGGAAGCGACCCACTGCTACTGACTGGAGACAAAACTTATGAAAGACAGTTTCCTGTTGAGGTGTTTCAAAGGGAAATGGGGGAAGGAAACCGGGGTATTGCGTGGGGATGGCTCACCTCTTCCTTAGCAATGCACTTTCATTCCAAGTTCTGCATGATAAAGTGGAGCAAGCTAGTTTGCCAAATTGAGTGTTGGAATTGAAAGGAACCAGTACTTGTTGCTTTGAGTGGGTGTTCTTTCTTTAAGAGAAGGCCTAGTACCTTCTCAGTGGCTGCTCTGGGCCTTGGAGCTCTCTGCCAAGAGAGGCTTAATTGGTCGCCCTCTGCTTTCCTTGCATCAGCAAACAAAGGCCTTTTGGGTTAGACACAGCCTGGACTATTAATAATTACTAAAGAAAGGTTATTTAATTGGGTGTGTGTGTTGGCTGTAGTTTTATCCACATTATTATGCATTTCCAGGCTTGCCCCCACATCTGACAGATTAGGGACTGCAGCACTCTCAGAAAATGGGACTGGTTGAAAAGTGGAACCCATGTACTATACCATAGAGAGCATGAAGGACTTATGGGGCTCGCTTGGGACTGAACATGCACGCGCTCTTTGCCAAGTCTCTCAGCCAAACCGCTTTTCAGCTCACTTTGCAATCAATGTGTGCGTGCAAGCAGTTCCAGGCGAGCCTCCACAGGTATAAAGAACTGACGGAAGAGCAAAACCCCCATCAAATTAATGGATCTTGTCTTTAATTTGGAAACATCAAAAGAGCAAGTTGTTGTCAGATAATGGTGCGTTCAAAGGTGGGGGCTTCCAGTAGAAGCTTTTAAACTGTTTAAAATTAGTGCTGCTTTTAATAGGATAATTTAATATTTTGAAAAAAACAATTTCCTACTGTAATTGCCTTTTAGCTGTATTTTGTTTTAACCTATGTCACTTGCTGCTGTGTGTCCCATACTGGGACAAAGGCAGTATATGAAATAAGATCAGATAAAATAAATAATAAAACAAACCAAGCATCTCACAGTGCCTCATCTTGCTTTGTGTGACAATCACTTGTTAGTTGAGCTGGACGTTACCACAAGGCCAGGCTCCTCCACTAGGTCAAGTGACTAAACTGACACAGTCCCCTTGATCTACTGTGAATAGCTTCTACTCTAGAGGAAATGAAAGGCTTTCCCTATCACCACCTGCTCCCTGATGTTTTTCACAGAGATGCTGCCAGGAACTCAACCTGAGATCATGCACTTTCAACACAGCTCCTTTACCAGAGATCAACTGACCCACAACATGGGTGAGATCTGTTCTCTTGGGGGTATGAACAACTCTGAGATAAAAAGCCATAATCCTGCTAGTGCTTTATGCATGTGTATGTTCCCATATGGAATTAGTTGGGTGTTTTTATCCCATGCAGATCATCCACATTCAGCTCAAAGTTGCAGAAGTGGAGTTGCCTGTGTAGTTCCATCTTTAAGCAGATGCACACTGGACATGAATGTCCAATCTGCAATACACACATGAATGGATGTGTGCTGTGCAAATGACTTTCTCTATTATACTATCAGCCCTCCACTTTTGTGAAGGTTAGGGGTACAAACCCCCCTGAAAGTGGAAAAAACACAAATAAAAATGAAAATTACGGGCGTTTTTTAAAAAAACCTGAGAACACTTCTCTAGGTATCCCTAGGTCCTCCAGTACAATTCTATGGTCAATTTCTGGCAGAAGAGGGACACAATCACACTGGAGGACCTAGCAATACTTACAGAAGTGTTCTGTCTAGGAATCTCTAGGTCCTCTGATGCAACTCTATGGTCCACTTCTGACTGAGAATCAAGAATCAAAATAAAATAAAATAAAATAAAATAAAATAGTCTGTGAATAATCAAATGTATGAATGCTGAACCCGCCAAAGAGGGGGGCTGACTGTATACCAGATATGATGACAGGCATGCCACCTGGGGAATTTCTGGGAGCTGTCCAAAAAACGTTCCTCTCCTAAGGCCAGGAACAATTTATGGGTGAACACAGCACATACAAACTGCTCCCCCTGCCAAAACGACTAGCTGGAGAGATGTGGAAGCCATTCGTGTCCTTCTGCTTCCTTACCAGTGCTCCTTCTGGGCCGAACATCTCCAGGAAGTTGCCGATGAACTCGCGGGATTTCTCTTCCCATTTCTGAATGAGGTCAATGCTTTTCTCCTCAACCTTCTGGACAAACTCCTTGGACTTTTCCTCCACGTCTTTCACCCTCTTCTTCACTTTGTCCACACGCTCTTGCAAATGGTACTTCTTCTCCTGAAAAAAGTCAGGCTTTAGGAGGGTCACAAAGGCAAGCGTCTGCTGCTTATTACTTTCCGATAGTACTCCCAAAGCTATGTAACTGCGTTGAAACACAGTTTAATATTTGACTCTACCAGCACATCTGAAGAAGTGGATTGAAAGCCATGAAAGATTACACTAAAACAAAAAAGTTAGTCTTAAAGGGGCTTCCTGATTCTTCCCCACTCCCCATCTTCTTTTTTATGCTGTGACAAACACACAAAGCTATCTTTTTGAAAACTGTAGACAAATGACTTACTTTTGCTTCGTTATAGTTAAGCTGTAAAATTTGGAGCCACAACAAAAAATGCAGAATTGTCATCCTTCAGTAAGTGAATAAAACCACTGATACTGCATTAAATAGTTATAATAACTGAAGATGGCACAAGTCTATTGTGTGCCTTTCAGAAAACCTGACTTCCTGCAAAATTGCTATTTACAAGTCAGACCACTCATCCATCCAGTCTGGTACTTTCTGTACTGACTCTGTGGTCTAAGGTGGGTAAAAGTCTTTCCCACTAACCACTGCCTGACCTTTCTAAGGGGAGATGCTCAGTGTGAAGAGAGGAGCTGGGCAAGCCTGGCTGAAGGCAGCCAATCACAGCTCAGGGAACGCTGTGAAGGAGGGATGGTAGGGAGGAAATGTTACAAAACTGAGGCTTGTCTCTGTCAGAAGGTAGGTAGGGAAAAGCTGACAAAGAGATAGGGAACAGATTTCAGAAAGAGAGGAACGGATGGAATAGAGACAGGATGGTCAGACAGAGAAAAGGACAGATTATGATTCTGAGGAGTTGTAAATGATCTAGTAGTTCAAGTGTTAGTTCATTATTCATTGTTTGTTGTTGTGTGCCATAAAGTTATTTGTATCTTAATAAACTTCCACATATTCGTTTTTAGTCTCTATTCATACTGTTTCAGGTGAAAGGCTTGGTCATGCTTATTACATCAAACCTACTAAAACCAGCCACTGGTCCACAAGAGGGGGTCAGCATAAAGCCCAAGGACCCAATCCAGGAAAGACTGCAGGGGGGAAAGGGCAAGGTGTGTGACTGGAACCCAGGATTGGAGCTGTGGGGCCAACCTGGCAAAGAGGATCTGTCACACTGGTGATTAGATCTTCTGAAACAAAGCAGAGGGATAAGACACAATAGAAATCCAGGTAGTTCCCCCTTGGACTCACGTTAATGAAGCTGACGTTGAGCTCTTTGGCCGTGTAGCCTCTCTGTAGGTTCCGCCGAGCATAGACGTCATAGTCTCGGACAATGCGGGTGATGATGTCTGACGTGGAAATCCCTTCCGTTCTCTGCGTTGGTGCAAACATGCCTGCAAGAACAGAAGAAAGGTTGGATGGTCATTTGTCTATAGTTCATGGCTGAACTTATTCTCCAACTTATAGATGGGCATAACACAGCCCATGAGTCCCATGTGGTCCTTGGACTCCGCGTCTGTGGCTCTGAAGCCCCCCACCAATCCCCAAAAGGCCAACCTTCAATTTTTTTTTAAAAAAAATTTCAACCAGGCAGAAAGACAGCCCCCAAACATGTGAAAAAACAGAAAAACCCCACACCCCAACTCCTCAGGACCCTGTATTGCACCCAGTACCTCTATTTTTCTCTATAGTGCTTCTCAAAATAGTGACAGAAAACTAAGTGTGTCACTTTCTGATGTTATTTTGAGAAAGCCTGCACCGGAAAATGGGGTTCAAGCCTGCCTGAGGGGCCGGTGGAAAAATTGGACTCTGGATCTACCTAGAAATCTGCCTAGAAATCTACGTAGAAATAGACTGTCCATCCTGTGGTTTGCAAGCTCTACTCAGGTGGTCTGAAGAAAGATGGTCAGAACAGCAGAGAACATTTGGAGTGGCCCCTGCACATGACTAATTTGTTTTTCCAAATTAAGGCTGGACTATCAAATGTCCTAACACAACCATAAACTTCATATTATGGTTGTGTTTTAGTATGCTAAGCAAAATGAAAGAATAATGTAAAATGCTGTCTGCCCTGAGGGTGAAATTTTACTTTTCTTTACTTAGCTGTAGCCACACACTCACCTGCTTCTTTAATGTGTTTATAGACATCATCGCTGCCAGCTGAGGAATATGGGATGTCGTCATGGGCAACAAAGTCGATCTGCAGGTTTAGCAACAAAAGATGTTGAGCAGAACAGAAAACAGTGACAGTGAAGGCAGAGTGGTGGACCCTCCTTTAGGTCTGCCAGGGGCAAACTCATTCAGAGGAAGAGGATCCCGTTAAGTTGGGAGCAGGGGTCAGCAAGAGTGCATGGGAGAGAGAAAGATTTTCCAGGGTATTTCCCAGCGATCACGTGAATCTTTTCGCCAGTGCTATCAGACGGTAGCATAAGGAAATATAAGACTATAAATTGAGTGGTTTCTTCCTGCACTGTTTGGAATCCCGTAAACTTTCCCCTCTAAGAAAAGTCAAACAACTGGTGAAATTTCACGAGATCCAATGTCTTCCCTTGTTTCTTAGGTGTCTTCTGAATTTTATATCAGTGGTTGTTAACCTGGGATCTGGGAACCCTTGGGGGTCCATCAAGCCCTGTTGCTGGATATCAACAGCTACAGCAGCAACAGGGACTTACCCAAGGTCAGACATTGTCTGAGCAGGGATTTGAATCCTAGACTCCAGAAGCCTTAAACCAACCAACCAACCAACCAACAAACAAACATTTAAAAATGTACTTGAATATTTAAATCTAAATTTAAAATGTTTAAATCTTGAGTTTAGATCATGCTCTGTATCTAAACATCTCAGAGTGGCATACAATAAAATCAATTTAACCAATTTAACCAATTTAAAAAGTGTGTGTATTACGTGTGTGTACATGTGATTGCATGCCTTTGGCAGGACTGGGATTTTTTTTTGCTATTGTTTCACTTGAAAAGTGCCATGTACTATGATGGCACTATACAAATAAATGATTCAATAAATAAAAATATACCAAATGATTTACAAACATATTAAACAATTTGACAAGTTTTAAAAAGACAGTTTCAACCCAGTTAAAGCAGTTTAAGACACTTTAAAACCCTGTAGATGAGTGGAGTTGGACAAAACCAATTGGCCCTCAGGGGCTTTCATAGAAACGCATGTTTTTACCTGGTGGCCCAAAGACACTGGTGCTGGTACCAGTTGGGCCTCCCAGCGGAGGGCATTATCAGTCCCAGGGTACCACAGCAGAGAAGCCCCAATACAAGAAGGTCCGCTTTACCCTGTGCTCGGCCAAGAACTCCGGGGTGAGGGTCCACGGTGCGTTCCTCACCACCTCATCCACATAGCGGCAGTGCTGCACAGCGTCGTAGCGCTCGGCTTCATTCATCACTGTGAAGCCCTTGAAGTTGTGCGTCAGTTCATCACTACAGACTGCAAGCACAGAGAGAAACATTTGTGGTAACTTTGGGTTTTTATAGTTATTAAGGAGTCATTATGCAGAAGACGTGTAATATCCAACTGCAATGAAAGAGGTTTGATTATGCTATGATGGAGTATAATTGCCAAGAAGAAAGTTGAAAGTCACCTTTCATTTTCTTTTGCTTTCCTATATTTTTTTTTCCTCTGCATTGCTACCTATTTTTCTTTCTCATTCTTCTTGTATTTTTAGGGCATTTAGAAAAACTACTAATAAAAATTAGATACATATAAAAAGGAAACACAAACATTCGTCTTAAGGTCTCCTGTTCTCTTCTAGTGGGGTGGAAATCATGCGCCCATGCAATTCTCATTGGATGGCAAGACATAGGACAGCACAGCCAACAGCGGAGAATGGTGGGAGCTGCAATTGAACAACATGTGGAACACCCCACGGTTCCCACCACAACGCTGGTTGTCACTTGTGCTGTCACTTCTGGGCTTTCCTGCTAGACTCCCTGCATGATGTCACCCCTCAGTCTCTCTCCACATCTCTCCATGTGACCCACCTATTCCAAGAGGTCTTTTGCCCAACATTCATTCATTCATTCATTCATTACGGCAAGCAGTCAGCAGAACCCAAAATACAACCAGCATGATGGCCAACTTGGAGAAAGATCTTTAAAAGGTTATTTGTTTTGGCCCCCTCAGTTCTCAAAATTTTCTCCAGCCAGCATGCATTTTCCCATGCAAGAGTGGGGAAAATGTGGTCCTGCAAATGCTGTTGAATTGTAACTCCTATCAACCCCAGCCACCACAGCCAATGTCAAGGAACGAAGGGCACTACAGTCCTGTATGTTTAGTTATTTTCCATCCCTGGATTAACACAAACATTTCTTTATCTTGCTCAAGAAAACCTGAAGTGAATTCAACCTGCAACAGGGGATATATTGATTTAACTCACTTCTCTGAACAGATGCTTCATGCCAATTTTGGGTTAAATGAATTTTGGCTCAGAACTGGCTGAGGAACCTTTCACCTTGTCGATGTTTTTATACTTCACTTCCAAAAGCTCTTCTCAGAATGGCCAAGAGGAAGAGATTCTAAGAATTTTTGTTCTATGCCCAATCAAACTTTCAATCCCTTTTTGTTTGACAAAGCCTTTATTTAACAAGGAAGTAACCAAATATTTTTTACATAACTTAAAATGGGACTGTGAAGTTACCGAAATTGCAGAAGACTTTTTTTGCCACAAAGCAAAATGGAGAGTGTAGTTAAGAAATCAGAAGATTTAAGCCTCGGGAGGACAGCAATGAAGGAACTAGGTAAGTTCCTCAGGTGTAAAGATATAGAATTAAATACCACAGTCAAGATCAGCCATGCCATACTACAGTGGGCCCTCCACTTTTGCAGATTTAGCACTTGTAGATTTGATTTATTCATGGGTGATTTGATTTTATCTATTTTTTTTTAAAGCTTACCCTATTTGCCTCTGCCATGGAAAATATGTTCTCCCTAGGAATCTCTAGGTCCTCTACCATGATTCTATCGTCCACATTTGGCAGTATCAGATCACAGAGTTGTGCTGGAGGGCCTAGAGATTTAACTAGAGAAAACACTTCTGTGATTGCTGGATCTTCCAGCGAAACTCTACAACCCATTTCCACTGAAAGCTGACCACAGAATTCCCTGGAGAACCTAGAGATCCCTAGAGAATTGTTCTTAGCTGTAAAAATAAAAATAAAAAAATAGTATTCATGACTTTTTTTTAATCTGTGTTTTTTCACTTTTGCAGGGGTCTTGCACCCCTAATCCGCTATGTATGATTGTGAAAGCTGGGTAGCAAAGCAAGTTGACAGGAAGATCAATTCATCTGAAATGTGGCGCTGGAGGAGAGTTCTGTGGGTAGCACAGACAAAAAAAAAAAAGAGGGTGGGGGCGATTTGACAGCAAATCAGATCTGAACTCCCCTTAAAATCCAAAACAACTAAACTAAGGCTATTGTAGTTTAGACTGCTCATGAGTCAACATGACTCATTCAAAAAGAGGTGTGTATGTCCGCCTTCAAGGCGCATGTTGATTTACGGCAACCCTAAGAATTACAAAGGGTTTTCTTAAGTAAGGAATACTCAGAGACAGTTTGCCATTGCCCTCCTCTGAATATAACCTACAGCACCTGGAATTCTTTGGCAGTCCTCTAGCCAAGTACTAAACCAGGCCTGATGACACTGTGACGAGATCCAGCGCCTTCCAGATATTTACACCACTTTGGCCAAATTCTTACACAGTTTGATTTATTCAAAAGGATAAAGTGAGAGGCAGTAAGGAAAAAGGAAGACCGCATTACAGGTGGATTGATTCAGTCAAGAAAGTCATGATCGCCCTGACTCTGCAAGATCCAAGCAGGGCAGCTGATAACAGGATGTCTTAGAAGTTTCTCACTCACAAGGTTGCCGTAAGTCAAGGCCAACTTGATGGCAAATAGCAAGAGCAAGGCAACTTCTGATTTATTTCCTTGTTAAATAGAGGGTTCCCACGGGCCTAGACCAGTTGTGGGAGGTCAGAATGTAGTATTTGGTGAAATCAGGCTGGGGTGGTTGCATTTTCCTCACCCCTCTTCTACTAGAATTGTTGTTGCTCCTAGAATCATAGAACTGTAGAGTTGGAAGAGACCACAAGAGCTGTCCAGTCCAACCCCCTTCTCCCATGTAGAAATATGCTATCAAAGCACTCCCAGCAGAGGGCCATCCAGCCTCTGTTTAAAAAACTCCAGAGAAGGAGACTCCACCACACTCCCAGGGAGCACCATATTCCACTGTCAAATTGCTCTTACTGTCAGGAAGTTCTTCCTAATGTTTAGATGGAAACTTCCTGTGGTAGTTTGAAACTCTTGTTCTGTGTCCTAGTCTCTGGAGCAGCAGAAAACAGGCTTACTCCATCCTCCATATGACATCCCTTCAAATATTCAAAGATGGCTGTCATGTCAACTTCTTAGCCTTCTCTTCTCCAGGCTAAACATACCCAGCTCCCTAGGCTGCTTCTCATAGGGCTTCATGGTTTTCAGGCCTCCTACCATTTTGATCGCCCTCATAGAATCACAGAGTTGGAAGAGACACCAGGGGCCATCGAGTCCAACCCCCTGCTATGCAGGAACACCCATCAAAACATTCCCAACAGATGGCCATGCAGCCTCTGCTTAAAAACCTCCAAAGAAGGAGACTCCACCACACTGCACTGAGGCAGCATATTCTACTGCCGGATAGCTCTGACCGTCAGGAAGTTCTTCCTGAGGTTCAAGTGGAATCTCTTTTCCTGCAGCTTGAATCCATTGCTCCTTGTCCTAGTCTCTGGAGCAGCAGAGAACAAGCCTGCTCCTTCCTCAACATGACATCCCTTCAAATATTTAAACATGGCTATCATGTCCCCTCTTAACCTCCTCTTCTGCAGACTCTTCTTCTAGACATGTTCCAGCCTGTCAATATTGTTTCTGAACTCTGGTGCACAGTTGTGTGCCTTTGAGGTGCTTCTGATTTATGGCAGCCCTAAGATGAACCTATCACAAATTTGTTCAGATGGAGCTGGCCTTTGCTTTTGAGGCTGAGAGAACATGACTTGGTCAGGTCACCCAGTGAGTTTCCACAGCCCAACAGGAATTCAAACTCTGGTTTCCAGAATCAAAGTCTAATGCTCAAACCACTACATCATGCTGGCTCCACAGGGGTGAGAAAAGTGCAACTACTCCAACTTCTGATGTATTAGACAAGGGGAAAGGACTCTCTCTCTGTTCACTTCCTTGGTACAACTGTGGTTTTCAGCACAGCCGAGTATCTTCTTCTCCTCCACCCCACCTTGAAATGCTGAAAATGTTAAAGTGAACTCTACCTACCTCCCACAATGAGGTATGTGTTTGGAAAGAGGTTTTTTGCCTGCATCAGGGCCCGGGCGTGTCCGGAGTGGAAAAGGTCAAAAATTCCATCTGCATAAACTCTGACAGGTCTGTCTGCTAAAAAAAGAAAAGAAAAAAAATATTCACAGAATTGTAGGATTAGAAGTAGCAGCAACAGCCATCTTACTCATCTCCCTGACATGCAGGAAGATACAACTAAAGCACTCCTAAGAGACAGTCATCTAACCTCTTGAGTAAAGTCTTCCAAAGATAGAGTCAACTACCTTCCAAGTTGTCCATTCCACTGTCAAATGGCTCTTACCATCAGAAAGTTCTTTCCAACGTTATGGTAGATCTTTTTTTCCTTGTGATTTGAATCCACTGGTATGCGTGTTCTGCTCTTTGCAGCAGCAGAAAGCAAGCTTGCTCCATCTTCTACATACACCCCTTCAGCTATTTAAAGATGGCTGTTCGAACTAAACCTGTATATAAAATGGTTTACAATTCCCACAAAGATGTATTCCAAGTGCCTCCAACACATCCCAATATCCAGAGCTTGAAAAATTTAGGTTTCTGTACTACAATTTCCAAGTTTACCCAATCATTATGGCCAGAGACCATGCTGGCTGGGAATACTGGGATTGTAGTCCAAAGTAGTAAACTCTCCTACCTCAGCAAATATTCAAGGTTCTATTTACTGAATTACAGAAGCTCTCATTCTGGTTGGGGAACCAACATCCTTTGCTCAAATTCTGGAAGTGATTCCTGAAATGCAACATGAGCCTATGAACCAGGCCTTGGTTGTGGGCCAATCTTAACAAAACTCAAATATACCCAAAACCCAAACACGTAACAAGAGACAAGTTCTCTGTAAGAGGAGCAGCACAGAATGTGCAGAGCAAGCGGGTAAGCCTACTCACATTTCCCCCTTTGGGAAGTAAACAAGCAGTGTTCCTTCTCACATTATGGTTTTCCTACATGGACTGCGGTAATGTTTGTTAACATGATAGCTACCCACCCCTTTTTTTTTTTTTTTGGAAGAATGCTTTCCATATAGGACAACTGTAATACCAGAACAGTGTCTGGATAAAGAGATCCAACATGGCACAGCTATTTTGTGAGCTGGGAGAATTCCACCATGTGACTATCAGAGCCAAAGTGAGGAAAAGTTACCGTTTTCGGATTAGAAGACCTCAGCCAGCAAGGTCACTGGCAAAGCTACCTTGGAAGACAACAGGCAGAGGTGGCCCAAAAAGGTAACTTCTACAAGCTCCAGTTACCACCCACCCACATACAGATGATGATATCATGCTGCGGGTATGGTGAGTGGCAGGATACCTGCGCAGACAGCGGAAAGGCAGGGTGTGGTTTTCAGACATTGGAGGAAACCCATGAAATCAGCAGTGGGGAAAGTGAGGTCCACAGACTAGGTACGGTCCAGTGGGCCCCAATTTGAAGCTCTTAAAGTCTTCAGACTCCACTCTTTGTTAATACGTTTCTTGGTGACTCCCCTCCAGTCCCTCCCAATGGCTCAAACCTGTCGCAAAATGCACTCAAAACCTTTAGAACACCCTCAAGCACTAATATAGTTGAAAACTGGCCAAAAATTAAATGTGATGCTACTTCCAGTCACACTGATGACACCAAAGCTGTTTCACATAACTTTTAACATTTTAAATCATTCTGTTTTGTTTTTAATTTGTATTTTAACACTGGCAATTTTCACACGGGGGTAAAAACCCGCGGTGGGGCGACCAGAGACGGAGGTCGTTCACACCGCAGGGTGAGCTAGTGCGGTTGGAAAAGGTGAGGCTCCACACCTCCAACCGCTCTAGTGCAGCCACAGCGGTGGCGCTGCGATTTTTTTAAAAACCACCTTCCCAGGTGGTTTATATGAAACTCGCCCGCACTAATCCGTGGCAGCTCCTGGTGAGAATCTGCAGAGACGCATTAGTGTGTCTCTGCAGATCTGTCCGGGGGCGGGCTTCCGGCTGGCGCGCTGCCCTAATTGGCGGAGCGCTGCCGGAAGCCACCAGCCGCCATTTGGGGCGACGCCGAACGGCGCCGAAATTCGGCGGCGTGTGGAGCGGCGGAACCGCGCTTCCCGCAGGGACGGAGCAAAACGCAAGCAGGTAAGCTTCGCCCCTGTGTGCGCCGCCCTGTTTCGGCCCCCCCACGTGTGAAAAGGGCCACTGTCTTACACATTTTAGAAGTACCTCTATGTGTTTTCAAAACATTTTTATCTTTGTAAAGTTTTAATGGTTTTTATTTGTTCACTGCCTCAGGAGCTCTTGTGGGCTGGGAGGTGATACAGAAGTATCTCAAATAAATAATAAACAATAGAAAATGTCCCAGATCCTTCCATAGTTGCCCTTCCCTGAGTTATTTATCATTATAATGTTGCGCCCTGAGACCAATGTTCCAATCAGGAACAGTTTTGTTTAGAGCAGGAAAGGGGAAAGTGTAGCCCACAGGTTACAAGTAGTCCCTAGCTCCTTCCAAATTTTTTCTTGCATTTTCTTTCAACAAAATTATTGTGCCCCTAAGTGCTCCGTAGCTGGATTAGGAAGGCAATTTTGCCCCATTTCCTATCCCAGCAATTTTAGGCCAAGGAGAGGCATTTCTTCAAACAGGAAGTGATCTGGAAGTGATCAAACCCCTGGAAAACTGTTCTTTGCATCCCCCGGGGGGGGGCTTGCAGCATAGTTGGAGGCCAGGGCAGCCCCCCAATGCCTGACAACTGCCCACCTCTGGCCTGACAACTGCTCACCTCACACTACACTATTATAGTGCTCTTATTCCACTTTTAAGGGCCCTGACAACATTCTGTGGACTTCTGGGGTTGGTAGATTAGTGAGGCCCAAAAGCTCTCTGGCTGAGAATTCTAAATGCTCGTCCTGAAACTGCAAATCCCAGGATTCCATAGGATGTTGTCATGGCAGTTAAAGTGGAATAACAGTGCTGTAACAATGCAGTGTGATAGTGCCCTTGGAGTCTGCACCTGCTGGTGAGCTCAGGGATTCCAGGGAGGGAATTAGCCTGTGTCGCCTGTCCGCTGAATTCTAGTTCAACAAAGAATGACAGAGAAACCATCTAAGGAAGCTCCCATTGTGACAGTACCCTCAGAATGCTTGCTTGCTGCTCTCAGTCATTGGGGGGTTGATTTGTGCTAAATTCTTTCTGCTTTCTTCCCTCTCCACCTTTCCCTTTGTCAGACACCACCCCATACCAACAGCACAAAGCAATGCCTGATCCCCAAGGGTTTAGCTTCACCTCCAATGACCTTGTGGCTATTAGCAGAGGGATTATGGGGATTTGGTGGGTTCCACTGTGAAAGCAGGGTTGTGTCAAGGGGAGGTGACGCTACACACTCGGTCTGCAAAAGGAAGCCCTGGCATTTCTTACCTCCGTTTGGGGAGGGATTTGTTGACAGGCAGCTGAGGAGGGAGCAGAGGAAGGAGAGAACAAAGGAGATGGTGGCTTTCCTTGCACAAGGCTGCTGGGAGCGGGAGGCCGCATGGTCAGATTTTTAAAAGACTGGTGCAGTTTTCGGAATTGACTGGGGCCAGTTACAGGGAGCACGGAACTTTTAACAAGGAACACTTCATAGTGCTGGTCATGACCTATAAAGTCCTATATGGCTTAGACCCAGACGATCTGAAAGACCATATCTCCCCATACGAACCTGCCAGAGTTTTACGATCTCCAGGGGGAAACTTTCTTTCGGTCCCTTCACCATCCCAGGCTCACTTGATGAGGATGTGGGGAAGAGCCTTTGTAGTGGCTGCTCCCCAACCCTCTGGAACCCCCTTCCATGGAAGGCCAGGCAGCCCCCTCCCTGCTCTCTTTTCACCAGCAGGAGAAAACATTTCTGATCAAGCAGATTTTAATATGTAATCAGGGAAGGCTTTATTGGGATGCTTTATCTTTTTAAACTCTTCTGTGTCTTTTAAATGATTTTATATTGCTTTATGTGGGGCTTTTAATTGTTTTTAAAATTGGGTTGTTCAAGGTTTCTTCTTTTATTGATTGTTTCTGGAAGCTGCAAACAAAAATAGGAGTAGTAAAACACTGCTTTTTGAAAAATTAAAGGCAAACTGGTCTAGGACCTAGTGATCCTGATACTCTGTAATGGGGTGGGCAATTGATGGGGGCTAGGGGGTCTTATTGCTCCTCACTATCTTGAAGAACAATATTCCCTTGGCCTTTAACATCCTTCCCAAAAAGGAGCCAGTGTAGTGGTTTGAGTGTTGGACTATGCCTCTAAGAGATCTGGGTTCGAATCCCCTCTCAGCTGTGAAAATTCATAGGTGACCCTTGAGAAAGTCACACTCTCACAGCCCCAGAGGAAGGCAAAGGCAAACTCCTCTCTGAACAAATCTTGTAAAGAAAATAATAGGTTCACCTCAGGGTTGGCGTAAGTCAAAAACGACTTCAAGGCACATAGCAACAACAACCCTCCCTCAAAAGATTTTTTTAAGAAAACACTTTTGCTCTTATACCTGCTCATTGTCCCCTAGAGGGCATGATGGCAATGTTTACTTATTTTCTGGCCCTCTTTAGGGTCTTTTAAACCCAGGAGAGGCTGACAGAAAATGACACAGAAGTCAACTGGGTTCCTTTGTTTGAAAGTAAAGTCTTATTTTGTGCCCCAAATGGATTTGGGCCTCCAAAACTGATCCCCATGCCCACTACAGGGGATTGTGGGGAGCATTCTGGAGCAATTCTTTTTCAATTTGTTCTCAAAAAATTGGGGAGGGGTGCTGAGGAGCCCTTTGGGGACCACAAAAATGGCTTGTGGAGCACATGAGGCCCACAGTCACTTTCCCCACCTCTGCTCTGTGACAAAGTTCGGCAAAATGTAGCTCTCCAGGTGTTGTTGGACTTTTGCTCCAACCAGCTCTTGCTGCCTCGAGTCCCAGTTTTGAGGAAAAGGTGAGGTATAAATAAAGAGGCTGAGCCTCCCTTACCCCAAATACTTGAGATCAGTAGTGTTCTGTATTTTTAAATTCCTTTGGATCTTGGAATACAGCACCTTTCTGCAATAGCCTCACATGTGGTTTGTTTGTTACTTCTCTTGTGTATGCGATGCAACGCTGGAGACAGACTGAGGATCTGTGAAATGGCATGAATCCAAGCACAATGCTCAGCACAAATCCAGACCTCCTGCCACTTTACAGAACCTCAGTGTGACAAAGTTCAGGTGTGGCTGTCTGAAGAGCCAGGGTAGCCCGGAAGTAGAACAGCTCCTCCGGAGAGAAACCCAGCCCAGTACCATGTGGGAGGGGCTGGTGGCTAAGAGAAAAAGCTATATAAAGCTAAGTACCTATTGGTATTAATTACTTCTGTGAGAACCTAGTAGGGTTCTAGGGAGTAGAGTCCCTCAGTCAGCCAGAGAGTGTGGCTGTGTTGGGAGATTTAGTTCTCAGTGGTAGCCTACTAAGAGCCAGAAGAGTAACTAAGCCCTAGTAGGATCTGGTCAGAGAATGTGACCTAAATTGGGGGTTAAGTCGTTGGCTGCAGTTTAGCCAAAGTGCTATTGTATGATAATTGTGGTTTTTGTGAAAGTCAAAACACATTATTGAACTGTTTCTGAACAAGGACTTAACTGTTAATACTGTTTAAAGAGTGCACTGAAGAAATATATCAACATGGAATTACATATGAACTCTAATATGCTACCTTATTCTTGTTATCTTAATAAAATTCTACAGTTTATCTTTCTAAATTCTGACTTGGCTTGAGTTGTATACAGTACATCAGGCAACAAAGAAAACATTATTAAGCGTTTCTTAATAACCACTGAAAACCCTCACCCTTTTACACAAAGGTGGCGTTATAAGGGGGAGGAAGAACTGTGTGGCTAAGGCCACTTCTGCACTAGCCTGTTATAGTGCTATGATTCCACTTTCAACATCCTATGGAATCCTGGCGTTTGCAGTTTCGGGAAGGGCTGGCCGGCCCCCTCCTGCAACTGCAAACCCCAGGATTCCATAGGATGTTGAAAGTGGAATCATAGCGCTATAACAGGCTAGTGAGGAAATGGTCTAAGACAGGGTACCTTAACAGATTAGGGAACTGCTACACTAATCTAAGAGAAGGAAGGGCCTGTCACACTCAGTCTCTCTCTTTTGCTGCCAGCCTCCCACTTCTGGCTTTCAGTCAGCACTTGCTGTGCTCTCAGATCTGAGACAACAATAAGCAGGAGCATTGCAGTCACCACTTTGAAAGCAGAAGTGGGTGGTCAGTGGCAAAAAGCCAGTGCAAAGGTAGAAGTGGGCGGTTGGCATCAAAAAGTCTCAGCTTCTGGGGTCTTTTGGATTTCTGAATAAGGGAGGTTCAACCTGTTCTTCAACTAACCAGCTAAGCCAACAGCAAAGGATTCCGGAACATGCAGATCAAAAATATCTGGAGCGTGTTTTGCCCATCTTGGCTCTGCACAGAAATCTGTGGGTCTGGGAACAAATAGCATGGGGCCACGCATACTGGCGCCTGGGCTGAGGTGTCCCTGTCAGCTCTCTCATGCTTCTCCTGGATGGAGAGGCAGGAAAACAAATAGGAAATTTTGCAACTGCTATGGTCAGCGATCCTGCCCCCACAACTCCCCAAATCTCAGTATCACTGACTGCCCTGGCCACACCCATGAGAGTTTGAGGGGAGCAGGATGGGGAATTTGGGGGGGGAGCACGCCCAGCATAACTTCAGAGGCGCTGCTTTGAGAATTTACTTACGTGGCGTCCCTTTCGTTGCTTCCTCAAACGTCACCCGGATGTATGGCTTGCTGTAGTCTATCTCAAGCTCATCGGAAAATGGAGCCGGCTCCCTGAGCCCCTAGGTTCAAAAAGTTGCCAAGGAAATAGGTTTACCTTGAATTAGAGGAGAAAAAGTCCCAGTGTCTTTACTCAGCCCTGAACAGGTGCTCAAGACCAGCGTGACAGAAATAGTGTTACCCTGTGTTTGTATAAAGGTGCCACAGACTCATGGTGGAACACATGGGGGAAATGAGGGTCAAGCCACAGTACGCCCATCTTAAAAATAGATCCACAAGCAGTAGGAGGGAAATTTGTTTGAAGGCCTTGCAACAGGTCAGTATAAAAAGAGCAGAAGAAAGAGGGAAAAGGGACTCTCATGACACCCCTGAGACTAACTCATTTATTTCACAGAATCGTAAGGTTGGAAAAGATCCCAAGGGCCATCTAGTCCAACCCCATTCTGCCATGGAGGAATACACCATTAAAGCACTCCTGACAGATGGCCATCCGGCCTCTGTTTAAAAACCTCCAAAGAAGGAGACTCTGGCACATTCTCAGGCAGCAGCATATTCCATTGCTGAGCTGCTCTTACCTTTAGGAAGTTCTTCCTAATGCACAAACCTTCCTGAGCTACAGCCTCAAAGAAGTGTATATGAAGAAGTGGTCTTTAGTCCAGGAAAGCTTATCATGAAATTAACTGATTAAGTCTTAAAGATGTCACAAAACATTCTTTTCCTCCCTTCCTCCTTTAGCTTTTTTTCTTAAATTGAGGCAGACTACCACAGTGTACCTCAATGAAAATTGCCCCCCAAATGTTTTGGATAAGGTGATCCTACCTGGGGCTCTTTCGCTTTATGCAAGTATAGCATTACTATACCATTTTAACTGCCATGGCCACATCTTAGGAAATCCTAGAATATATAGTTTGCAGAGATATTACAGTTCTCTAGCAAAAAATTCTAACTACCTCATGAAAATCCAAGTGCCAGGACTTCACAGGAATGCTAGAATCATGGTAAGCCCCTTAATCTAATGCAAATTTATCTATTCATGACCATAGCTTCTCTTACTGAAGAATGCGGACACCCTTCATCTGAGAATCTGGAGATTTATCACACAGGTATCACCCTATTCGTAGAAATTTATCTCCCTGCATTCTGCACTAAACCTTCCTTGTCACAGTGTTCCTCCAGTTACAAGAAAACTAGAATCATAATGAAACTAAGAAAATGGTATATGTTCAACATGCCTCTCTTCCCTCTTCCACAACCCCCTCCTACAAAACGTACCACAGGGTGGGAGTAAGGGTGTCTGGGGTCTTTTGTAAAGGAAGCTGCACGTTAGATGGGGTGTATTTATTATTATACCTCTAAGAGAGGCCTCCATGTCTCTGTACTGTCAATTAACCCAAAACGCTGTGGTAAAGGGGCAGCAGTTCTGAATGGGGAGAGAGATAAATTTTCCAGACTTTGCCATTGCAACATACCATTGCTTTTATGTTTGGGGGAATCCATGTTTTGGGGAAACCACCCCATAATGTTTAAAATGACTTCAAAAAGGGCACCTTAAGTAGCCTGATGTAAATTGAACATTCTCTGTGTTTGTCAAGAGCAGTAGAATACAGAGTGTCATTTGGAAAACCTTAAGGGGATGGGAAGGAAGAGAATCAATCAGCTGACTTAAACCTGGAATGCTGAGGTGGCCAAATTATGGACCTCCCAATCTGTGGGACTGCAACTCCCAACAACTCTTAGCCACCACAGCCAATGGTGAGGAATGCTGGGAGTTACAGTTCAATAATATCTGGAGGGCTGCAATTCCACCCTTCCCAGCCCTAACACCTTGCTGTCTCCTGGAGGAGGGCAAAGTTAGCTGGCGAGCCTATCAAAGAGGAATATCCAATCAGGGGTTGAGGACATTCTGCAACATTTTGTTGCAGGTTCTCCTCGTTAAGAATGCTGACTACAGGACTGAAGTATTCCAGGTGATACAAGAGTGTCAAAATCTTGTCCCCCCTTCTTTTGGGTGTGGAAGAGCTGGGAAGCCAGCTAAAGGGAGGTGGAAATGGTAACCAGATTTTATCTGATAGGAGACGGGAAGGCTTCAGGATTTCTCCAATGAAAGAGCAAGAGCTGCTCTCGGGTGACAGCTGGAGAGAATGATTGCTGGAACATGTGGCCTTTCTCTGGGAGGGGCCAGAGGGAGTGAACACATTATGGACTTAAAGGCAAAGTACAGGATTACGGTTTTGCTCTGGTGTAATACACGTCACTCAAGAGCTTCACGCAATCAAAACTGCTATCGGAGGTACTTTTGAAAAGAACAGCAGTCCATGACCTGCTGGACTGTTTTGCAAAAGTTATTACAGAGAAAACTCCAGTTATCATGGAGACACCACCCTGACACCAACCTGTCATGGGAAGGAGAAAGCAAAACTGTTTCTCAGTGGTGCCAATGTATCTGATTTTCCTCCTCAATCACTTCCCAAACCATTTCTGTTGCTCCTTTTAATAACTTTCTCTGGGCTCAAAACACAATGCTGGAAGATCATCTCCGCACTACACTCTTATAGTGCTATTATTCCACTTTCAACATCCTATGGAATCCTAGGGTTTGCAGTTTAGGGAGGGGCCTCTAAAGCCCTCCCTAACCTGCAAAGCCGAGGATTCCAGAGAATGTTGAAAGTGGAACAATAACACTATAAGAGTGTAGTATGGAAATGCATGAACTAAGTACATTTCTTTCCACTTTTATGGAAGTTAAACCCTGACAACCAGCTCCACGTGCACAGAGACACACCCCTCCCTGCCAGGCTTTTCTACTTACTAAGCAGCTCCTTGGCATTTTCAGGGGGATGCCATCCGTCTCTGTCGCCCCATTCGGTCCCACCCCATCTTTCCTCCGTTTCCTGGAACTGAGCCTGGCTGATGCCTGAGGTTCCATTCCGTGGATTGAGTCTGGCAGCTCGGCTGAAAAGACCTGCAGGAGAGAAGCGGAAGGTTTGTAACTCCCAGAGGTCCAGCGATCACTGACAGCTGATGGGACAGCTGATGTGAAAATGACAGTAGCAGCCAGTTAGGAATGGCAACAGCCACCGTGCCCTCTCGGCAAATGGGACTAAGCTGGGAATATCTGTTGCCCTCTCCAATTGCTCTTATCTCCTGCCGGGGTAATAAAAGTCAGGTGCCAGCTGGCTGCCAAGAAGGTCTCTCTCTCTCTCATGACCCAGCAGGAATGCTGGAACTGAGAGCTTATTTTAGCCCGCGGCCAAAGATTACAAGTGCCCCTGTCCGGAGCTGAATGTGGCAGAAGGGTTTCTGAGAGGCAGGGTGTTTGCAACCTGCTGCCACCCTAGGAAACTGAAAGGAAGCTCTGAAAAAAACAAAAAGGCACACACGCTTGCAGGTATTTGCCACCCCATCCCCATCCAGGAATGTGAAGCAGAGGCCCCCCTCAAAATGAGTGGGAACGGCTGCCTTGTAGAGAAGGCCCGGTGCAATCCCTCCCCTCCCCACTGGTTGCAACCAGCCAGCTCTGTCCTTGTTATTGACCAAACTGACATCCTGGTGTGTCTCATTCACTGGCCTGTCCTTTTTTTTTTTTTTTCTTTTTTCTTTTTCTGTTAGACAGAGGCCATCCTGTGCCAGCAATGCCCTTCTTCTGTTTGCACGAGCGTCTCCAGACAAGGGAATAAAGGGGCACATTGATTAAAAATGGGATCACGCAGAAAGCAGACAGGCTAGCGTTTCAACTGCCATGGACAATAAATCGCAGTTGCCCTACTTCCAACCACAACAAAAGTTCCGGCGGGGGGGCATGGGGAGACCCTGTAAGTGAAGTAGAGTTGGAATTCATTAGTGACCAATTGGACAGTATCAGCCATGATGAGCTCAACAGGAACCACAAATGGTTTGCTTGCTACAGAAAGAAACATCCTTTTTAGATGTTTAGACACTTCCCCCCTCCACTTTGCTTTGCCTTGCCAATGCCTCTTTCCTTTTTGGACTGGACCATGCTTTCATTGTGCTTTCCAGAGCAGGGTGCCACACCTACCCCTGGCATTTCTGGGCCTTCTGGGACACACTTTAGAAGAACACTGTCCTTTTGCTACACTGGAGGGTAGGGAAGTGCAGTCATTATTATTACTATTATTAATTATTTCCCTCTTTTCCCCACAATTGGGACTCAAAGTGGCTCAGAATTTTAAAAACAATACAATTAATAACATAAAAAATGAATATTTGGCCACATGCAGACCTCCAAGGTCATTTCTGAGGCCTCTGGGGGCTCCCCAGCTTTCCTAAATTTGAGGAGAGGGATTTTTTTTTTTAACAAAAATGGTTTTACATGTACCCCCCCCCTTATCTGACAGGTTACAGAGTAGAGCACTGTCAAAAAAGCAGGGGCCTGCCATGCTTCCCACTGTTTGTCCCAGTACAAGTACTAGAAGACCCTAGAACTCAGAATCATAGAATCATAGAATCATAGAAATTCAGAGTTGGAAGAGACCACACAGGCCATCCAGTCCAACCCCCTGCCATGCAGGAACACCCTCAAATCAATCCCGACAGATGGCCATCAAGCCTCTGCTTAAAAACCTCCAAGGAAGGAGACTCCACTACACTCCGAGGCAACAGATTCCACTGCCGGACAGCCCTGACTGTCAGGAAGTTCTTCCTGAGGTTCAAGTGGAATCTTCTTTCCTGCGGCTTGAATCCATTGCTCCTTGTCCTGGTCTCTGGAGCGGCAGAAAACAAGCCTTCTCCTTCCTCTAGTGGCATCCCTTCAAATATTTAAACACGGCTATCCTGTCCCCTCTTAACCTCCTCTTCTGCAGACTAAACATACCCAGCTCTCTAAGTCTATCCTCATAGGGCTTCATGGCTTCCAGACCTCTCGCCATTCTGGTTGCCCTCCTCTGGACTTGCTCCAGCTTGTCAATATCCTTCTTGAATTGGGGTGCCCAGAACTGAATGACCAAACTGAGGCCATCACGCTTTGGCCACATCATGAGACAAAAAGGGTCATTGGAAAGCTCGGCAAGGCTTGGCAGTAGGAAAAGAGGAAGAGTGCATTACAAGTGGGTAGCCTCCATCAGGGAAGCCACAGCTACCCTGAGTTTGCAGGTCCTGAGTAGGACTCTAGTTAACAGGATGATGTGGAGGTTTCTCATTCATAGCCCCCCCCCATAAGCTGAAGGTGGTTTATAACAACAACTGGAGGATGGCCCTTGGCTCATGTCCTAGTTAGAAAAATAAAGGCTTCTTTTGAGCCTAAAAGGGCCCAGTGAGACCAAAAAAGTGGCACCATTACCCCTCCATTCCTATGAGGCACAGAGGGGGCTTTTTACAAAATAAAAAATAAAAAAACAAACCAAGAAAGCAGCATAGAGGGTATAGATAGCCCTCTGAGATCACTAGGAAGCAAGTTAACCCCCTCTCCATCCATGGCAGTTTCCCTGCTCCATCCAAGAAACAAGCCTATGTATCTCTCTGTCAACTGAGAAGAACAGTTCCTATTTTTTTTTTTTTTAAATTATATTTTTATTAAAGTTATAACAAACAATATTTACAAATAATCATTCCTTCTTTTCATAAATATGTAAGAAACAGAAAGTTAAGAATTATATACAATCAAAATTATGTATCTATATATCTATAAATTTATATACCTATCCAACATCTAATTCTATTTCTATTTCTTCTTTTTCTATTGATCTTCTATTTTAATCTACATAAATAGATAGTTCTATATATTTTTATATCTAAATAAATTTCAATTACATTTCTTATCTATTCTACTTTGTCTTATGAATTTTATGAGCATCCTTCTATATTATAAATTTATACAAATGTATAGTTTCAACATCTTTATTTTTTTCTTCTAGTTTTATTTCTCATCTGTTTTTCCAAGCTTCTACTGATCATTTCCATTTTTATGTGACTTGTCATATAATTTTGAAAATAAATGTTTCAATTCTCTTTCTCTATATCTTTGCTTATTTTCATGTTTCTTTCTGAATCACCCATTTTCGTTGTATGTATTCTTTAATTGGTTTCAAATCTTCCCTATTTTTCCCTCTTGTTTCACCCTTAAGTGCCATTGTTAAATCATCCATCATTATCATTTCTGATAGTTTAACATCCCATTCCTCAATATCAGGTATATGTTCACATTTCCAGTACTTTGCATAAATAATCCTTCCATTTGATACCATATACAGTATTATTCTCCAATATCTAATATGCTCTTTTTCTATTTGGTGTAACATATTTAACAGAAATATTTCAGGGTGCAAAGGAATATTAATTTGTAATATTTCCAATATTTTATTTTGAATGCTTTCCCAATATCTTTTAGCTTCAGGCCATGATCACCACATATGAAAAAATGTACCTTCTTCTGTCTTACATTTCCAACATTTACTTGAAATTTGCACATTTTTCTTAATTTTGCTGGGTCTAAGTACCATCTATAAATCATCTTAAAGTAATTTTCTTTCAGCTTTTGGGCTAATGTAAATTTTTGGGTATTCTTCCAGCTTTTCTCCCAATGTTCCAAGCTAATTTCATGTCCTATATTTCTTGCCCATTGTATCATTGAATCTCTAATTATTTCTGTTTCTAATTCTCTGTTTAATAATATTTTGTATAATATATTGTATAATAACAGTTCCTATTTCTGAGGAAGAGTAGTAGGGCTTTCTGTTACAAAAGACCTGTTAAGCCAGAATCAACACACGTTAAACATCCCTTATCTCAAAGTCCAAAATGCTCCAAAGTCCGAAATTTCTGAAACTCTTCTCGTAGGGAATGTGAGGGGATTATGGAAGCCTGCCTATGACTGCACATACATGATGCTTGCAACGTCTCTCAGGCCCCTTTCCCCCACCTCAGCTTGCTTTGCAAGCAGTGTACGCGCAGTCCAAAGCGAGCTGAGAGCGGGAAGAAAAGGCGCCAAGCCGACTGAGGGACTTTGCAAGCAGCACGTGTAAGCTTCTGTAATTCCTTATGCTCCCTACGGGAAAAAGGCAAGAGGAGAAGAACTGATGAAAGAGTGTATCTTGAGTTGAAAGAACAGTACACGGGCAGTCCAAAATCTGAAAAAATCCAAAATCTGAAACACCTCTAGTCCCAAGCATTTTGAATAAGGGACACTCAACCTGCATACAGCTCTGTGGCTTGTTTCAACTCCAAACACTTCTGGGTTGGACAGAAGAAGGCTTCCACAAACGGTTTTTGCTGAACCACCACATTCAGAAGAGAGCATAAAATGGCTCCTGGCCAAAACAAGACCACAAAATCCAGAGCCAGGGCTAATCTTTCACACCAAAGAACACAGTTCTAGCATTAAAGAACTTTTTTTGTTTATTTCTCAAGTACACTATTGAAAACAGATATTCAGGCTGGAATGGGTAAAAATTCACCATAATTGAATGGGTGTTTAAAATACTGAAAGATCGCATGCCCACATGTTTTCAGTAATGCATGGTGACTTTTGGCTGAGATAATAACACAGCAGTGGAATGAGGAAATCGCTTCTCTTTGGGCACAAAAGGGACTGACAATAACCGGGTACAGATAAGGCACAGCTGGGCAACTGTACTGGAGGTGGTAGCTAATTTTTGCCACCAACAACCCACCGACTCACCTACTCATCCCCACAGAAGCACTTTGGCTGATCCAGAAATGATGTGACATCACATTTGGTGCTGACTCAAACTGTCATTTAGGGACAGAGTAAATCCACTTGAAACACTCCACAGCGGTTTCAAACAATTGTTCACTCCAAAGTATTTTTTTTAAAAGGAATTTGGGTTCCAGGATCTTGGGGAGTGTCTCCTAGGGGCTGCAAAACTGGGGTTGGGGGGCACATGCAGCCTGAAAACTACAGTTCCTCCACTTCTGAGATAAGGAGACAGGCAGCAGCTCCTTGGCAGAGTACATGCTTTGCATTCAGGAGATCTCATGGCCATTTTCAGCCACGGTTAGGAAAGATTCCTGCCTGAAACACTGGAGACCTGCAGCCTGCAGGGCTGACAGTATAGCAGTACACTTCAAGACCCCCAGTAGATGCCGGAACCACGGGTAGAGACGAAGTCTAAATATACTGTTTTTCCTACACATACATAACTATAAGTAAAACAGACATAAGTAAAATAAGGGTGACTTCAAGACAAGCAGGGTGATACCACAGCAGTCAATGTGATAACTGAGATGGCTACTGAGCAACTAACAGGCAGGTAGCATATCCAGAGTGGATACGCTGGACAAAGGGCTGATTCACATCCCTGGCAGGACAGAGTGGGACACATGAGATTTCATCATGCTCCTCAGAATGGCATGCAATTTAAAACTTATGAATTTCTGGAATTTTCCTTTTAATATTTTTGGACCATGGGTAACTGAAACCAGATAAAGTGAAACTGTGAATAAGGCAGGGACTACTGGACAGGACTAGAGAGGTTCTTTCTGTCTTTCTTTCCTTGTTTAACTTATATTTCACTTTTCTCCTTGTACAGGATCCAAGGCAGCTTGTAAGCATTTAAAAAACAGCATAAAGTTAAAAAAATATTTGTACCAAATCTACAAAATAGTTACAGTGGATCCTCCTCTTGCATAGCCTTCACACACATGGGCACAAGTTTGCACAGGGCATCATGTTCCATTATAGTCAATGGATGTGGCTTGCAGCCAAGCTTGTGTTGCGTCCATTGACTGTAATGGGATGTGATGTCTCGTGTTTTTTGCTTTACGTGGGAGTTCCTGGAACCCTACATATATGGAGATTGTACTGCAACTGTCAGTTCAGTTAAAAAAACCCACATTCAACAAGAAATGAACAAAATAAATAAACAAGAAATAAACAAAAAAAGCACAATTAAAACATAGTAAGAAAAGATAAAAAGCACAATCCCACTAAAAACCCTTTCTGTTTCATAAATTATAAGCCAAAGGCCTACCTGTCTAAATAAACAGGCCTTTGTCTGTCAGCAAAAAGAAAGGAGAGAGGGAACTAGTCTAACCTCCTGCAGAAGCAAACTCTAGAACCTGGGAGCAGCCACGGAGAAGGCTCTCTCTTGTGTCCTTATCAAATTTGCCCATGATGGTGATGAGGTCCAGAGCAAGCCTATACCAGGATTTGACTTGGTATACATTAGGTTTCCACTGCTGGAAAAACCTTGCTTCTTAAGGAGTTGAGGACAGACCTGACACGTACATGAAACTCTACATGGCTACAAGCCAAAGCCTGCAGGGATATTTCAGGAGTGGAGGTGTGTTTCATCCAAACAACCTATTGGAAATGTAGGACAGTCAGTCCCCAAATGTGCAGGCCCTGTAAACGTGAGCACTTCCAAGGACTTCCTGTTCTGATGCAGAGATAGGATAGCTTGGAATTTCTGAGCTGCTGGCACAGCCACATGCTAGTTTCATGAGCTACGATGCAGTGCCTATTTTGCAATGGCTCTTTTGCTGACTCACATCCCACTTACTCCTCCTGAGTAAACCCACATCTCAGTCTTGTATTCCACCAGGGAATTCCCAACAGACAAAGTGAATGGGGTCAAGCTTTTCTCTCTGATAATATTAGAAACCAGTGGGGTCACTTCCATGAACGCTGAAGAGTGGGAGATTAAGGGCAGAGAAAAGGAAAGGCTTTTTCACACAGCATAGCATTAAACCATGAAACTCCCTGCCAAAGATGTAGTGATGGCTACCAATCAGAACAACTGTAACAAGATATTAAATAATTTCTTGAGGACAAGGCTACCAGACATGAAACTACATGCTACCTCCTGTATCAGAGGCATTAGGGTTCTGGCTATCAACTGCTGGTGTGAATATGAGCAGGAAAATAATATTGCCCTACAGTCTTTTGTGACTTTTCCAGAGGAATTCAAATGGCCGCTGCAGGGAAAAGGATGCCAAACTGGAAAAGCCTTTGCTCGGATCCAACATCAGTTGCCCCAATGAAAAGTTCTGTGGAACACAGAGAAAGCTAGAGACATTCAGAGCGAGGGCAACCAAAAAGGTCAAAGGCCTGGAAATCATGCACTCTTATGAGGAGTGGCTTAGGGAGCTGGCTGTATTTAGCCTGGAGAAGAGAATATAGCAATAGCAATAGCATTTATTTCTATACCGCTTATCAACTGAGTGTTATCTAAGCGGTTTACAATGTATTTTAGCTAATTGCCCCCAACAAGCTGGGTACTCATTTTACCGACCTGCGGAAGGATGGAAGGCTGAGTCAACCTTGGAGCCGGGTAGGATCGAACTCACAACCTTGTGGTTGCAGTACTAGCATTTAACCACTGCGCCACCAGGGCAGAAGGTTAAGAGGGGACATGATAGCCAAGTTTAAATATCAAAGGGAACATGGGGCAAACTTTTTTTCTGCGGCTCCAGAGACTAGAACATGGAGCAATGGCTTCAAACTATAGGAAAAAAGATTCTACCTTAATATTAGGAAGAACTTCCCAACACTAACAGCTGTTCAACAGTGGAATATGCTGCTGCCTAAGAGTGTGGTGGAGTCTCCTTCTTTGAAGATTTTAAAGAGAATTTGGCTGGCCATCTGTTGGGAGTGCTTTGATTGTGTCTTACTGCATAGCCAAATGAGATTGGGCTGAATGGTCCTTGAAGCCTCTTCCAACTCTATGATTCTGATTTAAAGTTTAACGTGGTCCCCATCAACTCATTTACCCTCCTCAGCACTGGGACTCCCTGATGGGGGTGAGTTCCCAGTCCCCAAAGGTCCCAGCACAGCTCCTTAACGGCAGTCACTTTTGCAAAATGCCAGTTAGGCCTCATCCAGAACCAGGGCAGGAAAGAAGCAACAAACAGCAGCAGCCAGAGCACTTCTTGTCTGGCGTTTGTATATATGCCTCATGAGGGGAAAAGTGCAGTAATTCTAGGAAAGACTGATGTTATTTTACAGCTTTGTAAAGCCGAGGATGATTACTCAAATTTTGAACTCGATGAGAAAGGCTTCATGAATCATCCTGTATCCGTCTGCCTGGCTCTTATAAAAAAAAATCTCTCATGGGATGAGACAACCTCCAGCATACAAACAAACTTGCTCATTTAAGCCAGCCTTTGCCAACTGGATACTTTCCCAGTCTGTGCAACTACCTTCATGCTAAGGCTGGGGATGCAGAAGAAATTTTGGGTGGAGTCAGAGCCTGTAGAAATGTACTGACTCTGGCTTCAAAATAAAAACTTATAATATTAAATACCTAGTTCACTGCTTTTCTCACTTTCATAAGAATTTAGGAAGGTTTCTCGTTCAGAAATTGTCAACAAATATATGTTCTGTCAGTCTAGGTAGCCTGATGATTCATGAAAAGCCTTGTGCTACTATTTTACTGCAGTAAATTTGGTATTACAGTCACCCCTCCACATTTACTGGAGTCAGGGGTGCAGGATTCCCATGAAAGTGGAAAAACCATAAATAACCCTCCCCTGCCCAACCACATTTAACACACAAAAAAGTATGATCCACATATTCAACCCACTACAGATGACTTTGAGACATCAGGGTTCTCTTTCAAGGCAGAAGTGGGCAGCTAGTGGAGCTTGTTACCACCACCACTGCTGCCCTATGCCATTTCTAACAGGGACTTACAAGCCTTGTCCGCAGTATCTCGGTCTTCAAAGCTTGCAGTCTCTATTAAAAATGGTGCAGGGCAGCAGTGGAGGGAGCAGCAAATAATCCATGAATAATCAAATCTGCAAAAGTGAAACCTGCAAATGCAGAGGGCCAACTGTACTAATAAACACATATTTGCCATTTATGGAGCCAGACAGTGGAGAAACAGTGGAGCCAGAGTCTAAAGTCTGGTGTACCTACTCTACAGCTCTGCTTTGTGCTGGCTGGGGATGAGTGGAGTTGTCATCCAAAACCCAGAGGTCACTATGTTGGGGGGATGATGTGTTGAGTATCCACCTTGTGGTAGTTTTAATGCAGTGGTTCTCAATCTGTGGTCCTCTGGATCTTTTGAACTTCTCACTTCCACACCCCCCCGAACGTTGGACACGATGATTAGATCTGCTGGAATTAAAGCCCAAAATTTCTGGAGGAGCAAAGGCCGAGAATCATTGCTTTAATGAATTCTTAAAACCAGTCTCCGCAGCTCTTTGCCCTTGATGAAACAGAAGACAAAAATCATAGCAAAAACAAACCAAATCCTCATGCTACAATACAGAGAATGATTTCCTTATATCAGTACAGTTAAGACTAAGTAAAGAGGCATTTGGTTCAGGCAGGCAATGAAATGTCAGCCCTCCCGACCATCACAAGCTACAGGTCCTTGCACTCCTTTGGCAGGAATCCTGGCTTAGCAAAATAAGCAAAGATTACGAACAACAGAAACATTCTGCAACCACATGTATGCACTCTATTATCAGAAGATGAGGTTTCCCTGTTTGGCTTTGGGATTTAAAGAGAGTACTTATTCTGGCCGCAAAGTTTCAGAAATAAACTCTCTGTAGTTTTAAATGAACACATAAACCTCTCTGCATTCTGCCGTAACCACATTTTCCTCTATCAAATTTGGACATATGCTTGCATTTGTAACCCATGTCATTGTCTTTTTTTTTTTCAATTTAGAAAAGTGTAATGTAGCTATTCTGCTGCTCATCTGGAACAGGTTACAACTACCTCCAAGTAAATACCCAAGTAGTAACTTGCAACTCTTACTACACGGAGACAGCAGGTATATAATCATTATATATGGCAAGTGCATACACTGTAATTTCCTTCCCTTTTTCTCTGATACAGCACTTATTTATAGGAAGAAAAAGAGCACGGGAGAAGAGGAAAGCTTAGCCCACAGCCTCCGTCTCTCCCAGGCTTACGGAACACATAGCTTTTCAAAAACAGAGGAAAAACAGCGACTGAACTGAATAACCATTAGGTTGACTAACGACCTCAAAATATGATTGTCTGCACGCTCCAATCTGAAACCAGTTTCAGGCCATTATGGTAAAACAAAGAAAGAAACAGATACGGGTTCAAGCCCTGTTTTTACAAGACACTTTCTTTTATCCTGCATGGCTCATTTTTTGCTCTCACAGAGTAGGGAAAATGCCCCCCCCCACAAAAAAATCTGATGCTATTGAAGACAGCTGCTCCCCTCCATAACTGCAGTTCTGATCCAAGAGAGAGAGTTTTGAGGGACACGACACCTCAAACAGTTTGGAAACAGAAATTAATTTTGCCAGCAGGCCACAGTTTTGTGGCATTGGTATGTCAAACATCTGTGAGACCTATGGCTTCTAGTTATGAGCAACATGCTGACATTCACCATCCATCATTCCTGCACGGCTAGATAAATCACACTGTTTTGCTCTGCTCCATGGCTTGCTTATTGCACTGTCAGAATACAAATCGAGCTGTCTGTCTGGTCTATTTCCCTCCCAACAAACCAGAAAATGAATCCCGAGTTTGTCTCTAATTTACAAGGAAAGAAACAGCCACAGACCTCACTTATAGCCACTTCTGAATGAAAAAAGGAAGCAGGATAGTTTGCTTAGCTACTCGCATCACAAACCAGAACAATATGATATCTGTATGTTACTTCGGCCCAAGCCTACCCGGTGATAGCACTAGATATCTCTTTTGATATCAAAACCATTCGCCCTTCCTCTGCCACCCTGCTCCACGTGTTTGCGAGGCCTCCGGACAAGCACGTACACAGGTGCGGCCGGTAATCGTTGGACACTCCATTCTCCACCCAGGCAGGCAGAACAGAGCCACTCCATTGCTTCAGAGATCTCTCCTGCAAACACCTTTTGCTTAAGTGCGACACTAACAAAGGTGCCCAGCTCTGAGCCAATAGTCTTACAAAGCCAAACTAAGCACCGTGTATTGCATACTGGCTACACTGTTGTTGATTCTGCGCTAAGCCGATCATGTTAAACTTGACCTTTTCCAAAGCTTTGTCCCGCTCCAAACTCACATTGTTCTCACCGAGTATGTCATGGCCTGCAGGCACAATTCACCCTATATAACCTCCCCGATTCTGAGACCACCTCGGATCGCTCACCCCGTTCGGACCGCTTGGATCGCTCTGGACTTCCATCCTGCCTCGCTGCCACTTTGTCTGACGAGCTCCCCTCAGCAACCGCACTGAGTTTCTCCCCTACCATCTTCAAGCTTCTTCAGGACTACAAGAAAGGTGTCGTATCACCTATTTCCCCTGAAAATCTGTATTTCTAATTCTTCCATTAGCTGTGTGATTGTGGTGTCTTTACTGTTTTTCTTTTAATAAAAATATCATTTTTCTATTTTAAAACTGTCTGACTGCTTAACTGACCTGACCTCGTAGACGCTGGGTTACAAGATCCCTGCTAAGTTACCCTGCCTCTCGCTACCTTAAGTGAGTGCTCCAGCTAATTTCCCCAACTTTGTGTTTGTGTTTTGGTCATTTGGGCATCCCTCCCGGGACCCCCAGAGAACAGGGTAACATGTAACTCAGGGGTTGGAAAAGTACAGTCTGTGGGCTACATACAGCCCTTACACTTCTGTGGCCTCTTGGCAGTCCTATGCCACCTCCTTTCCCAATAAAAAAAAAAATTGGGTATCACAAAACCAAGCACTGTCATGACAGTTTGCCTTTCTTGATTCTCCAGAACTCCTCAAAGCCTCAGGGGCATGTGAAAATGGCAATCAGAAGTAACGCAGCATCACATCCTAGTGCACAACTAGTGAAGGTGTGAGGATGAAAACTGCCTCCCCTGTGCAGTTGCCCTGTGACAGATCTTCTTGCCAGGCCGGCCCTGCAGTTCTAAACCTGGGTTCCTGTCACTCACCTTGCCCTTGACCTCCACCTTAATCCCCTCCTGGACTGGGTACTGGGGCCTCAAGGTTGCCCCCTATTGTGGACCAGTGGCTATCTTGTTTTGGTAGGTTCACTGTAGTAAATGTGACCAGGCCCTCCACCAAATTTAATACAGACAGAAACAGCAGTAAAAGCAAGTAAGTGGAAACTTATATTAAGACACAACTAAATACAACACTGACCCTTGAACTACTAAATCATTTGCACCAGTCTTTTCGTCTGTCTGACTCTCCTGTCTCTATTCCATCTGTTCCTCTTTCTCAGAAATCTGTTCCCTGTCTCAGCTTTTCCCCATCTGCCCTCTGACAGAGACAAGCCTCAGGTTTTGTAACATTTCCTCCTCACAGATCACCCTTCACAGTATTCCCTGAATTGTGATTGCCTGCTTTCAGTCAGGCTTGCCCAGCTCCTCCCTTCACTCCCTCCTATCATAACTGATCAGCTACAGTTCTTGTGGGTCCCTGGGCTGCCATGCGACCACAATCTACAAATGGAGGTGATCAAGCCTGCAGCTACAATGGGGTTTTCATCCAGTCCAGTCACTGTTCCCCCTGGGATATACCCGCTATGATCTTCTGAACAGTTCAAAAGTGGCAGACAAAGCAGCAAGTGTCACATTCTGGACACCTCAGAGATAACCACTTACCCAGCCATTTCAGAAACAGTTGGAAAGGCCAAAGAAAGTTGAAAACTTGTGTCCAAGCAGATTTGCTTTTCTTCAGAGGGGAGGAAAAGCAACGGTGGCATATGATGAAAAGGGAGGCAAGATCTCATGCTTTATTATATATTATAGTGGAAAGTGAAGAGCAGTATCAGAGGGAAAGCAAGTAAGACCAAACTGGGAGATGCAGACTGACTGAAGTACACCCTAATTGTGTCTTTAAGAGACAAGTAGGGCATACTACATTCAGGCCATTTCCGCACGACACTCTTATAGTGCGATTATTCCAGCCCCTCCCTAAACTGCAAACCCCAGGATTCCATAGGATGTTGAAAGTGGAATAATCGCGCTATAAGTGTCATGCAGAAATGGCCTCAGTCTCCATCCCAGGAAGTGGGCAGTGCAGGAACAAGGGGGCGGTATCACTCTCTTCCAAAACTGGAAAAGGCAGATGTTGCTTTGGTGTGCAAAGCAAGACTGGCTCTTAGGAATGCAATTAAACCCTGTAGTTAATGGCTGTGTGTGATACAGCCTATGCAACTAATATCCACCCCACAGGCTCTGCACAAAAGTGTGAGGTAACACCTACCACTCTTCCATCATTTTTCTAGCCTTTGGGCCCCAGGCTGATCTTGACGCACCCACAAAAGTTTCCACTCCATGAATACAATGAAGGGCACTCTGCTTGATGTCACAGTATGTCTGCCACCATAATGTATTTGTAAAATATCAAGGTGGTTACTTTTTGCTACCACAGAAGGTTTAAATGACAGAAATAATTACCAAATTCCAATGAAGTCTAGATGTGCTATGAGCCTGCAGACTTCCCAAATATAAACAACACACATTTGTTGTGATGTGCTCTCAAAATGACTCTTACAGTAACCCTATCCAAGTTTTTCTTGGCAAGATTTCTTCAGGTTTGCCATTGCCTTCTTCTAAGGCTCAGGGTACTGCATCCAAACAAGTGGCTTTATATCCATGAAAGCTCAGGCAAAAATCCAAACCAGTTAGTCTTAAAGATGCTGCCACATTTCTTTTCTTTTTCCTCTTCCTTCCTTTCTCCTTTTTCTTAAGGCTAAGAGGATGTGACTTGTTCGAGGTTACTGTGGCTAAATGGGGATTCAAACACTGATCTCCCTGAGTAGTGGTCCAACACTCACAAAAGGGTCCCACACTGGCTCTTGTTATGTGTTTTCCAACTGACTTAAACTTATGGCAACCCTATCGTAGGGTTTTTGGTTTTGTTTGGCCAGGCTTGTTCAGAAAGGGTTTGCCACTCCCTGCCTCTGAGGCTAACAAAGTGTAATTTGCCCAGAGTCTGACAGTGGGTTTCTGTGGCTAAGCAGGGATTTGAACCCTAGTTTTCCTAGTCCAATATTCAAACCACTATACCATGCTGGCTTATATATACAATAAGTACAATATAACAAACAATACACTTAAGACCACTATGTTTATCTCGAGACCATTATGATGCTATTGAAAAACACAGGAAACAAACTTAACACAGTTGCATGAGAACAGGAAAGCAAACCATGAACAACAAGTCTGTTGTGTGAACATGGGGATGCACAAGTAAGCAAAACAGTGGTGGGATCCCCTTGTTCTGTGCTTTCCCATCAGCCTAGACAGAGACTCCACGGGAAGTTGCTTCTGAGACAGGCAACTCTACAACACAACACTACAATACCTCAGACAGTTCCTTCTCACACCTCAGTCATATATTCTCCCCACAAAACAAATAGCACCGTCAAATGCTAAATAAACAGCTCATTCGCACCACTGCAATCTTTCCAAGCCCTGTGAATGTTCACAACTTTCCCTTACAATCAGTCCAGCCCATCAAACATAGCTGAGTGGGATGGGTTCTCAAATGCACCAAAAGTTCCTATTTACTAACACTATCGCTTTTAAGCTTTCAGTGGGCAGCCAAAACAGTGCTGTTCTGAATGGCATTTAATGTTTGAAAATGCCCTGCTTTTACTGTTTTAAAATTGGACTGTAGGATTGTTTCGAAGAGTTTTAAAACATCATTTTAACATTTTTTAAAATCTAAACATTTCTGCATTGTTTTCCTTGTTTTTATTTGTTCATTGCCTTGGGAACCCTTGAGGGCTGAGAAATACTTTAAATAAATAAATATATCATATCTATGTCCTGGCATGAGAATCCGTGTGTGGTATAGTGGTATGAGCACTAGTTTAAGACTCTAGGAGACCAGGATTTGAATCTCCTCTTGACCATCGGAAGTTTGGAAACCCACTGGGTGACCCTAGGAAAGTCACACTCTCCCAGCCTCAGCAGAGGGCAGTGGCAAACCTCCTCTGAATAAATCTTGCCAGAAAAATCTTAATTTTTAGGGCCAGCACAGTGTTGTGGTCTGAGTATTAGACCAGGACCCTGGCAGACCAGAGTTCAAATTCCTGCTCAGCTATAAAACCCCACTAGGGGAACCTGGGCAAGTCACACTCTCTCAGCCTGTGAGCAAAGCAATGGTGCCCCCACTTCTGAAAAAAATCTTGCCAAGAAACCTCATGACAGGGTAACCCTAAGCTGGCAACAACCTGAAAACACACAACAACAAAAACATGTTCTGGTGCTTACAGAAACACCAGAACAAAATATAAGGTCCTCGAAAACATTCTAAATTACATTTTTATCAAAGTTATAACAAACAATATTTACAAATAATCATTCCTTCTTTTCATAAATATATAAGAAACAGAAAGCTAAGAATTAAATACAATCCAAATATCTATATACCTATATCTATATACCTGTGTACCTATAAATATCTATATCTATATACCTATAAATTTATCTATATACCTATAAATTTATATACCTATAAACTTATATACCTACCTATTTCTCCTGTCTCTTTCACCTACCAGTCCACCCCTGCCTGGAATCCCAAACTCTGCACATGCTCTTCAACCACTCTCAGAAGGGAAGGGCTGCTCTCTCAAAAGTTCCTGGCAGCCTTTCCAGTTTTCTCTTCAGCATCGACCCCTCACAAAGATTTCCAATCAGGTCATAAGGTCTGAATGGAGGACGGCTGGGCCTGGGGGGCTACATTCAACTGCTACTCCCCACTAGGGGAGACCCATTAAACCCGCCGCTGAATGCTGGGACTTCTGACACCAGAATGAGTGGAACCCCAACTCAAATTGGATTTTCCCCTTTGGGGACACGACAGCCCCCCAAGGCACAAGCCCTGGGTTGGGAAAGGGGCTCCCACAAAACGCTTGTGGGGTTTTGGGAAGGGGGGGCCTTTGTGCCCCCCTCCTCTTATAAACCTTTTACCTTGGGAGCACTGGAAGCCCCCTCCCCATTCAAACAGCCTCCCCTCCTCGAGGTGAGGTCCAAAAGCCAAAGGGGGTCCCTCTCCGGGGCTCCCCGTCGGGTGGGCGCCGACCTACCCCACTGGCTGCCTCCAACGCCCCGACTCCGTCCTCTGGCTCTCTGACTCACCCTCGCTCAGCGCCAACGGGGCTGGGTTGGACAGGAAGTGCTTCCCGCCGGAGCCTCCCGGAACGGAACGAACGAAATGGTCCCCCCTCCCGCGCGTCCCGCCCAGAAACCGAGTCCCTCACGTTGAGGTTCCGGAGGGCGGCAAGTCCCACGAAAATATCACGTTTATCCAATAAAACGTATTACTGCCGATCTTCCTTTCAAGTCACCAAACCAAACACTAAGCTTGAAAGGAGAATTAACAGTAACTAGACTATAACTACACTGTTATAGCGCTATGATTCCACTTTCAACCTCCTATGGAATCCTGGGGTTTGCAGTTTAGGGAGGGGCCTCAAAGGCCAGGATTCCATAGGACGTTGAAAGTGGAATAATAGCACTATAACAGTCTAGTGCGGAAATGGCCCTGGTTCAGACCATCACTAAGGCCATTTCCGCACTACACTGTTATAGTGCTCTTATTCCACTTTCAGCATCCTGTGGAATTCTGGGGTTTGTAGTTTCCTGGGGCCAAAGAGCTCTCTGGCTGAGAAGTCTAAATGCCCCTCCCTAAACTGCAAACCCCAGGATTCCCTAGGAGGTTGAAAGTGGAATCATAGAACTATAACAGTGTAGTGCGGAAATGGCCTCAGTCATCAGTGCAGGATTTACCCACAAGCTAAGGAAACTACAGTTTAGTGCCTCAGCATATGGGGGACCTCTAAAGAGGAAACTTCTTTGGGTCCCACTCTGGGAGAAAGGTGGCATACAAAGGAAATGAGATAAATAAAATCACTTTTTTTTTTTAAATCCAGCAACTAAATTTCATATTTCGTATTCTTCTTAGACTAAACTGCTGTTTTGGTCATCTAGAGCTGGGAAATATTTTAGAGTACAGCTTCCAGAATCCTCCCTGGCCATACTGGCTGGAAGATTCCAGGAGTTGTAGTGCAAAATGTAACTTTTCCAAGCACTGGAATTCCATGTTGGCCCTTGAACTTGAGAGGGCCTAGCAGGTCTTAACCTGGGGACTGTCTGCACTATATTGTTATAGTGCTATTATTCCACTCTCAACATCCTGTGGAATTCTGGGGTTTGTAGTTTACTGAGGCCAAAGAGCTCTCTGATTATAAAGGCCCCTCCCTAAATTGCGAACCCCAGGATTCCATAGGATGTTGGAAGTGGAATTATAGCACTATAACAGTGTAGTGTGGAAAAGCCCTTGGCCATGTGTCATTTCTGTCTCTACCATGGTGAGGGAACCACTGACTCTCTAGACCAGTGGTTCTCAACCTTCCTAATGCTGCGACCCTTTAATACAGTTCCTCATGTTGTGGTGACCCCCAACCATAAAATTATTTATTTATTATTTACAATGCCTCCCCCCACTGGCAAAGGCTGCCTCGCTGGCCAGGAATGGGGGAGGTGGTGGGCAGGGAGGGAAAGAGGAGCCGCGCATCTCTCCCGGGAAAAAACTCCAAGAACCCCACCCCCCGAAGGCTCTGCTTCTGCTTCGCTCTCATTTCTGCTGGGGGGGGCAGTGTGGGGAAAATTTCCAGAGTGTCAACCCTGGCCGGGGGGGGGCAGGAATCCCAGTGCCTTTGTCTTTTGTGCCGGGCGCAGCTCGCCCCCCACAAGAAAAGCACCGACTTGCGGCCCCCTGGCCCTTCCACAGTGCCCCCCTCCGTGGCGAGTGGGGCAGGGGCCGTGGTGAGGAGGGGGGCTGCCCCCCGTGCTGCCACCCCCCCCAAGCTGGCCTGTCAGATGGGAGGTTCTCCCGGTAGCGGAGAAGGGGAGCGATTTCAGTCCCTTCTGAACATGGGGCAGGAGGACACGAGCGCGTGGCTTGGGCTTGCGCACCACCACTCCTGCTGTGGCGACGCTGTGGCTGCACGCGCTCCCACCAAAGGGGGCAGGAGGAGGCAAGCGCATGGCTCGCGCTTGAGCACCACCACTGAAGAGGGAATGGAGCCCAAGACCATCGGAAACACGTATTTTCCAATGGTCTTAGGCGACCCTTGTGAAAGGGTCGTTCGACCCCCAAAGGGGTCGCAACCCACAAGTTGAGAACTGCTGCTCTAGACAAAGCTTTCCAAACTTTTCATGTTGTTTTTTAGACGTGCATCATTTTGCAACACAGTAATCCAGTTTTACTAGCAAACCGGAGGTTAAAATTAACTTGTTATAAGAGATACAGACACATATTATTATTATTATTTCCAAGGTTGTAGGCGACACACCTACACACTTCAGGTGACACACTAACGTGTCACGGCACACCCTTTGGAAAGCCCTGCTCTAGATAGTTGGACTTCCAACTCCCATATGCCTCGACCAGCATAGTCAGTGGTTAGTGACTATGTGAAATGTATTCCACAATGCCACATGGAGCACACCTTCCCTGTCTCTGGTGTATAAAAAATATAGCCTCTCCACTCCTTTTCCTCCGGACCTTGTGGCCATATCTCAGCTTGACTGGTGCAACCTTCCCTTCTGAAGTTTCTCACTATTACAGCCGGTCCTCCTCAGCTCTGTCCAAAGTGTTCTTGCCAAAAGCGGGCTCTGATAAGAAATGATCCAGGACAGACACAGGAGAAAATGACATCCTCAGCTCAAGTCAGGAGGTCTTGTACTCAATGCCAATCAGATTGCACTGATACCTGTGGATGAACTTTCCCTGAGCACCCTCAACAGCAAAATAAACATCACGGCAACGGATTAAATAAGTGTTTGTTGCTTCACTTAATGATAGGGCTGGTCTGCCTTTGATCATCTGATGTTCTGCCTTCAATCCCTTAACCAAATGTCCAGCTGCTCAGTTCAGCCCAGGCTGTTACTTTTACCTTTTCTCACATCTGTTTGGCCATTTCCACACTACACTATTATAGTGCTATTATTCCACTTTCAGTCTCCTCTGGAATTCTGGGATTTGTAGTATACTGAGGCCCAAGAGCTCTCTGACTGAGAATTCTAAAGACCCCTCCCTAACCTGAAAACCCCAGGATTCCATAAGATGTTGAAAGTGGAATCATAGCACTATAACAGTGTAGTGCGGAAATAGCCTTTGTCTCAATGGTAAGTTGGAAGTTAGCACTTGAAAGCTGCTGGTATGCCTTAGCTAAGTCTGGGAGGGGTCTCATGACCTGTTTATTTGGCCAACTAGCCCCTTATTCAGCCTGGCTTTCAGCCATATCAAATGTGGGGGCTGCATGGCCATTAAGAAGGGTTTGAATCCCTGTTAGGCCATGGAAACTCATTGGGTGACCTTAGGCAGGTCACACTCTCTCAGCCACACAGGAAGGCAAAGGCAACCCTGCTCTCAACCAATCTTGTCAAGAAATCCCGATGATAGATTCACCTTAGGATCACTGTTAAGTTGCAAATGGCTTGAAGGTACACAACGACAACAACGACTACTACTATAATGTCATAACATACCGTATTTGCCAGAGTATAAGATGCAGCAGTGTATAAGACACACCACATTTATACATCAGCAAATACTATTTGCTGACACACTGGTGTATAAGATGCACCCCATTTTCAAACAGTGTTTTTTTTGGGGAAAAAGTGAATCTTATATGCCAGCAAATAGGATACCTTACAGCTAAGATTGTCTGGAGAACTGGTTCCCTCTGTCCCACCATCATCTCAGGCTCAGTTGGTGGGAAGAAGGGAGAGGGCTTTCTTGGTAGTTGCTCCCAGGCCATTTCCGCACTACACTGATAGCGCGATTATTCCACTTTCAACATCCTATGGAATCCTGGGGTTTGCAGTTTCGGGAGGGGCCGGCTGGCCCTTCCGAAACTGCAACCCCCAGGATTCCATAGGATGTTGAAAGTGGAATAATCGTGCTATCAGAGTGTAGTGCGGAAATGGCCCCAGTCTTTGCAGCTCCCTCCTTGGGGAGGCCAGGATTTCTTCTTCTTTGCTTGCCTTCCATCAGCCAAGTCAAAACATTTTTGTGCCATCAGGCTCTTAGAAACTGAATGGGGTGGGCTTTTAATTATGTGCTGTGCAGTTTTATGGTTTGTATAATCTTTCAATGAATTTTAACATTTTTAATGTTTAATGATTTACTTTGTTTAATTGCTTTTAAATTAATTTTTATAGTTATAATTTTATCAAAGTTTTTGTATAGTTGTATAATACTTCTTGTTTTTAAAACATTAGCTGCCTAGTGTATTGTTTTTCAAGAATTTTATGTTTCATGTTTTAATAAAAATCATAAAAAAAAGTATTGTCATTAAATAAAAGCATTTTGGAGTGAAATAAAAATTTTGGGAGAAAGTTGGGATAGAAATTAATAATAATACAGCTTGGGTCTAAGCTATTTGAAGGACAGTATCTCCCTATGTGAGAGCCAGGCCATTTCTGCACTAGACTGTTATAGTGCTATTATTCCACTTTCAACATCCTATGGAATCCTGGCCCATGAGGTCCCTCCCTAAACTGCAAACCCCAGGATTCCATAGGATGTTGAAAGTGGAATAATAATAGCACCATAACAGTCTAGTGCAGAAATGGCCTGGAAATGTTCTGTCAGGCTTTTAAGAATTGATTGCAATGGGTGTGTTGTTTTGTTGGTTTTAAAAAAACATTTTGCCTTTTAATGAATTTTAAATGGTTGTCACTATTGATTGTTAACTTGCTTTTAACACATGCACAGAAACACACTGATGTTTTTGTGTGTTTTTGATCTGTAAGCTATTTATTATTGAATACTAAAATTAGAATTGTCCATGCTATTGTATTTCCAGTTTCTGTGTGTGGTTGTGAAAGCTGGACAGTGAAGGAAGCTGAAGAAGAGTTCTACGGATCCCCTGCATGGCTAACAAGACAAATGAATGGCTCCTAGAACAAATGAAGCCTGAACTCTTCCAAGAAGCCAAGATGACTAAACTGAGAGTGTTATTTTTTGGAAACATTATGAGAAGCCATGACTCACTAGTAAAGATAATAACGCTTGGTACGGTAGAAGGCAATAGGTGAAGAGGAAGCAGTACAGATAGAATGAGTCAATCAAAGAAGCCACAGTCTTAAATTTGCAAGACCTGAGCAGGGCTGTTGATGACGGTGACGTGGAGGTTTCACATCCATTGGGTTGCGATAAGTTGGAGTCAACTTGACAACAGTAAAAAACAACAACTGCTTTGACTCCCAGAATTGGAGGGGAAAAGTGGGATATAAATGAGTTAAATAAATAAATACAAATAATAAAAAAATCATTCTGAGTAGGAAGAAAGCAGAGCACCTTCTGATCTAGAAAAGTCCAATCCCAACCGTCAGCAGTAACAAGATTAAATCCTCTGGCACAGTTAGGATTTACTCTTTCTTCTGACTATGGCAGTTGTTACCGTTACTTAAGCCATTTCCGCATTAGATTGTTATAGCACTACGATTCCACTTTCAACCTCCTATGGAATCCTGGGGTTTGCAGGTTCGGGAGGGGCCGGCCAGCCCCTCCCAAAACTGCAAACCCCAGGATTCCATAGGAGGTTGAAAGTGGAATCATCGCGCTATAACAGTCTAGTGCAGAAATGGCCTTAAAGAAAAGAACAAGGCGTATCAGTTTTTTTACATCTCATGAGGTGGAACATCCAAGATCAGCAGATGCTACATATCAGAAGTAATTAAAAATGATATTAAAATGATGTTTGATAATGCTGATTTGGAAATATTTCATTTAAAAGTTGCTAGGGACTTTGGAAATCAACCTGTTAAATCCATCTTTGCATCCACTGATTTCGCCTTGTCGTGATACTGCTGGACGGCGTGGCCTTCCTGTTGTATAACTTTGCAATGTTGAACCTACTGTTTGCCTGGCATAATGGACAATACGGTGCAAAGATTACAGCTGAAATCATACCATCTTGTAAGGCATAATAAAACGTTCTTGCACTGGAACAGTGGGCTTAGAAATAGCTGAAAAATATTAAAATTATATCATTGTGTTTTATAACTTTGGGACATGATAGTCTTTTATTGTACAGTTAGCACACTGCATGGAATTGTTGTATTTAATTATTTCAGTTTTTCTTTTAATCACTCAGTTATGGGCCCGGTCATGTAGACCTACTTCTTGAATTTAATGCTGTCACTTTGTTTGAGCTCTGTGGGCAAGGCAAGCTGTATGTTTGCACAAGATTTAAGCAACATTGCATAAGGCTGCCTGCTGATTTTGTGGCAGAGATAAAAATCAAAAATCATGATGTTCTTAATTTGTAGTTCAGGTTCTAATCCTCCACACAATTTATCTTGGATTAACTCCTTTTAAAGTCAGTGAGGTTTATTTCTGTGTAGGCATGAATTGCCCTGGGAGCCTCTTAGCCACTCCCTTGATGTCCCAAATAATAATTTAATTGCCTAGGATTTACAGTGTTTAATAATGAACAGGGCCCCTTTGCAGAGGTTTCAAAAGGTGATATAAGGGAGAAAGGGAAAGAGATAGTAGAAATATTTGGTGGGCAAGGGAAGGGCACTCTGCAAATGCTTAAAGTCACAATTTCTTTTAAATATTAACTTAATCCTGGCTGAGCCCAGTCTTTGAAGCTGAAATGATACCAAGCCCCAAGTAGAATATCTGGGGAAATTCAACATTATAATGCTATGATATGACTTTGTCATGGTTTCATCCAAAGAATCCTGAAGTTTGTAGTATGGGGAGTACTAGAGCTCTCTGGTTGAGAATTTTAAATATGTCTTATAGAATTAAAAAGTTGGAAGGAACCATAAGGGTCATCTAGCCCAACCCCCTCCCATGCAAAGATACACAACTAAAGCACTCCTGAAAGACAGCCATCCAGCCTCTGTTTAAAAGCCTCCAAAGAGAGTCCTAAACTACAAATCCCAGGATCCCAAAAGATGCTGCAAGGGCAGTTAAGGTAGTTTTCAACTTTTTTATCCTTTTAGAGGAACCCATGAAATACTTTTCAGTTTTCAGGGCATCCTTGCATAAAATTATTATTTCTACAGCTGAAGAAATGTTAATTCATTTTTTAAAAAAATCACAACCTCTTGCAGAACTCCTAGCAGTCTCTCCTAGAATCTGAGGTTTCCAGGGGACCCTGGTTGAGAAGATCTGGTGTAGTGTAAAAACCCCTTTATCTCAAAAGTTACATCCTAGAGACAGGCCCAGGAGTCAACAAAGTTGTGGCTGAGTTCAGTGTTGGGAATAGCAACCCTCCCGATGATGTTGGGCTGCAGCTCCAAAGAGCCCTGGCCATCAAAACCAATGGAGGTGGATGTTGGGAGCTGCAGTCCAGAAAACATCTGGAGAGCCATATGATTCCCTTCCAATGGCCTCAATCGGGTTGCTACACCCAACCAGAGTAGATCTGTTTGGTGTGAGCAAAGAAATAACCTTCTCAGTGGTTGCTCCCAGACGTGGAACTTCCACGACTCCATCCTTGCTCTCTTTCCTACAGCAGGTCGAAACACCCACTGGCTGACGTTGGGTGTGTCACATGCTCTCAGCCCCCAGAAAACCCCGTGATAGTGGCCATTTCCGCACTAGCCTGTTATCGCGCGATGATTCCACTTTCAACATCCTCTGGAATCCTGGGCTTTGTAGTTTCGGGAGGAGCCGGCTGGCCCCTCCCTAAACTACAAACCCCAGGATTCCAGAGGATGTGAAAGTGGAATCATTGCGTGATAACACGCTAGTGTGGAAATGGCCAGTGTCACCTTAGGGTTGCCGTAAGTCAGAAACGACTTCAAGGCTTACAACAAATACTCTTTTAATGTACTCAATAGTACTGGTACCACTCTACTCTGCTTTGGTTAGACCCCTTCTTGAATACTGTGTCCAGTTCTGGGCACCCCAATTCAAGAAGGATTGACAAGCTGGAGCAAGTCCAGAGGAGGGCGACCAAAATGGTGAGAGGCCTGGAAGCCATGAAGCCCTATGAGGAAAGACTTAGAGAGCTGGGTATGTTTAGTCTGCAGAAGAGAAGGTTAAGAGGGGACATGATAGCCATGTTTAAGTATTTGAAGGGATACCACGTAAAGGAAGGAGAGGGCTTGTTTTCTGCTGCTCCAGAGACCAGGACAAGGAGCAATGGATTCAAGCTGCAGGAAAGGAGCTTCCACCTGAATCTCAGGAAGAACTTCCTGACGGTCAGGGCTGTCCGGCAGTGGAATCTGCTGCCTCAATGGAGTGTGGTGGAGTCTCCTTCCTTGGAGGTTTTTAAGCAGAGGCTGGATAGCCATCTGTCGGGAGTGCTTTGAGGGTGTTCCTGCATGGCAGGGGGTTGGACTGGATGGCCCCTGGGGTCTCTTCCAACTCTACATTTCTATGATTCTATGATTCTAATATTTTAATGTGTAATGTTTTAACTTCACAAATTATTTCTTAGATCTTATAATTTTATGAATATTTTTTTTTTAAATTTGTTATTGTTTTAAATGTTGTTAGCTGCCTTGAGTCCTATTATTAAGAATAGGGATAGGGACAGAAATTAATAAAATAATAAAAATAGTAGTAATCCACCAAATCAACAGGACAGATTTGTCATTCAGTACCTGATTCCGAACGGGCTTACTGGGGTTGGGCTGAGTCCTTGACAGTTAGGTCCAGCTTACTAAATAAACTCACCCATTTGGTGGGTTTATTGTGTGGTTGGGATGAGTCCTAGGAAGTTAGGCCCAGCTTATTAAATAAACTCACCCATTTGGTGGGTTTACTGTGGCTGGGCTGAGTCCTAGGAAGTTAGGCCCAGCTTACTAAACGAACTCACCCATTTAGTGGGTTTATTGTGGTTGGGTTAGGAAGTTCGGCCCAGCTTATTAAATAAACTCACCCATTTGGTGGGTTTATTGTGCCTGGGCTGAGTTGTGGGCAATTGGGCCCAGCTTACTAAATAAACTCACCCATTTGGTGGGTTTATTGTGGCTGGGCTGAGTCCTGGGCAATTGGGCCCAGCTTACTAAATAAACTCACCCATTTGGTGGGTTTATTGTGGTTGGGATGAGTCCTTGGCCGGTTAGGCCCAGCTTATTAAATAAACTCACCCATTTGGTGGGTTTACTGTGGCTGGGCTGAGTCCTTGGCAATTGGGCCCAGCTTACTAAATAAACTCACCCATTTAGTGGGTTTATTGTGGCTGGGCTGAGTCCTTGGCAGTTCGGCCCAGCTTATTAAATAAACTCACCCATTTGGTGGGTTTACTGTGGCTGGGCTGAGTCCTGGGCAATTGGGCCCAGTTTACTAAATGAAGTCACCCATTTGGTGGGTTTATTGTGGTTGGGATGAGTCCTAGGAAGTTAGGCCCAGCTTACTAAATGAATTCACCCATTTAGTGGGTTTATTGTGGTTGGGTTAGGAAGTTAGGCCCAGCTTATTAAACAAACTCCCCCATTTGGTGGGTTCACTGTGGCTGGGCTGAGTCCTGGCCGGTTAGGCCCTGCTTGCTAAATGAACTCCCCCATTTGGTGGGTTCATGGTGGCTGGGCTGAGTCCTAGGAAGTTAGGCCCAGCTTATTAAACAAACTCCCCCATTTGGTGGGTTCACTGTGGCTGGGATGAGTCCTGGCCGGTTAGGCCCTGCTTGCTAAACAAACTCCCCTATTTGGTGGGTTTATTGCAGTGGTTCTCAACCTGGGGGTCGGGACCCCTTTGGGGGTCGCACGACCCTTTCACAGGGGTCACCTAAGACCTCGCTTCAAACCCTTCTCAGGTTGAGCTTCTGACACTATGATAATAGTTGGGGGTCACCACAACATGAGAAACTGTATTAAAGGGTCACAGCATTAGGAAGGTTGAGAACCACTGGTTTATTGCAATTGGCGCCGAGTCCTGGGCAAGTTAGGCCCAGCTTACTAAATAAACCCACCCCATCCGTGGGTTTATTGCGGTTGGCCTGAGTCCTGGGCAGTGAGGCCCAGCTTACTAAAGGAACTCACCCATTCGGTTGGGTGCAGATCCGCCGTTTCGTCCTTCTCTGACTCCGGGTCCTTTGGCTCATCCCCGGACCCGTGGCTGCCGGCGGGAGAGGGGGCCCTGGGCTCGCGCCACCGGCTCTCCAAGCCGGGGCCTACCGGGGCCAGAGAGCACCGGGGGCAGAAGTCCCCCTCCGCGGCGCCGGGGAAGGGGGCCTCGCACAGCAGGCACCGCTTGGATTTCTGGCTGTGCTTGCGCGGTTTGTCCACCATGGCTGCGGAGGGGGTGAGGGTGGAATAAATGGGGGTCGCGGAGGTGACCCTCTTGCTCTGCGGAAAAGAGAGAGGGAGGTGCCCCCTTGAGGCTCAGAGATGAGTGAGATAGTGACCTCCCTATCCTTCCCTTTGGAGACCACAAGGGGGTGGCACAGTTCACAATGGCAGGGAGTTGCAACAAGCAAAGGGCCGCCCTCGCCAGGTGTCTCCTCTCAAGCAAAAGATGTTCCAGCTCCAGACCTCTATTAGAGGGCATGCTGATCATATTTGCAGATGACACCAAATTAGGAGGGACAGCTAACACCCCAGAGGACAGGATCAGAATGCAAAAGGACCTTGACAGATTAGAGAGCTGGGCCAAAGCTAACAAAATGAATTTTAACAGGGAGAAATGTAGGGTACTACGCTTAGGAAGAAAGAATGAAATGCACGGGTATAGGATGGGTGATACCTGGCTTGGAAACAGTAGAAAGGGATCTAGGAGTCTTAGTCGACCACAAGTTGAATATGAGTCAGCAGTGTGATGCGGCAGCTAAAAAAGCCAATGCGATCCTAGGCTGCATCGATAGGAGTATAGTGTCAAGATCAAGGGAAGTAATAACACCACTCTATTCTGCTTTGGCTAGACCTCACCTGGAATACTGTGTGTCTAGTTCTGGGCATCACAATTCAAGAAGGATATTGATCAGCTGGAATGAGTCCAGGGGAGGGTGACCAAAATAGTGAAGGGTCTGGAAACCATGCCCTCTGAGGAGTGGCTTACAGAGCTCAGTATGCTTAGCCTAACGAAAAGAAGGTTAAGAGGTGACATGATGGCCATATTTGAAAGGATGTCATGTTGAAGATGGAGCAAACTTGTTTTCTGCTGGTCTGGAGACTAGGACAAGGAGCAATGGATTCAAGCTACACGAAAAGAGATTTCACCTAAACATCATGAAGAACTTCCAGTGGAATCTGCTGCCAGGGAGTGTGGTGGAGTCGTCTTCTTTGGAGGTTTTTAAACAGAGGCTGGAGGGCCATTTGCTGGGGGTGCTTTGAGCATGTGTTCCTGCATGACAGAATGGGGTTGGACTCGATAGCCATTGTTGTCTCTATAGTTCTATGGTTTTAGGATCAGCTACTGGATAGGTGAGAGCTAGGGTGGGGTAGCGGTCTGACCATTGAACTATGATTTTGGAAACCAGGGTTCAAATCCCAGCTCAGCCATGGAAGCTCACAGGGTGACCTTGGGTACATCACACATTCTCAGCCCCAAAGGAAAATAAAGGCAAAGCCCTTTCTGAACAAATGTTGCTGGGAAAACCCCATAATAGGTTCACCTTAGAGTCGCTATAAGTCAGAAATGACTTGAAGGCACACCAGAACAATCTGGGTAGGTGCTCAGGTGGGTTATCGGCCGACACACCCGCCAACATTTCACAGCTGAGGAAGGTCAGTGTGAAAATTAGTGATGAGCCAAAAGTTCAAGATGGACCACGTGTTTGTGCGTACCTTCAAGTACCCTGTCAATTTATGGCAACCCCATAAATTTCACAGGGTTTTCTTAGGCAAGGAATACTCAAGAGTTGGTTTTGCCAGTCCCTTCCTTTGAAATATATCTCACAGTACCTGGTGCTCTTTCATGGTCTCCTATCCAAATACTAACCAGGGCTGACCCTGCTTAGTTTCCTAGATCAGATGGGATTTGTTGCCTTTAGGGTCTGTACGCCTAGGGACCACATACCCCCTGACCTTTCACAGATGGAAACTGGGACACATGTGGCCAAGCAACATCAGTGTGGTCGTGATGGAAAAAATAATTAATGAGGAAGAAGAGACAAACTGGGAGAAGCTGCAGTAGTTTGCTTTTGCCTGAGTCAGCAGGGAAGGACAAAATTCTGCTCGCTCCCTCCTCTCCCCTTGCTGAGTTAACGGAGTGCAAAAAGCTCTTGCGCTCATTTTGCAGCAATGGAACTGAGGCCATTTCCGCACTAGCCTGTTATAGCGCGATGATTCCACTTTCAACATCCTCTGGAATCCTGGGGTTTGCAGTTTCAGCCGGCCCCTCCCGAAACTGCAAACCCCAGGATTCCAGAGGGTGTTGCAAGTGGAATCATCGTGCTATAACGGGCTAGTGTGGAAATGGCCAGAGTGAGGACAAAGGGGGGAAAGTGGGACGAAGAGAGAGAAACAGCTCCCTCCTCGACATGACATCCCTTCAAATATTTAAACATGGCTCTCATGTCCCCTCTTAACCTTCTCTTCTGCAGACTAAATACACCCAGCTCCCGAAGGTGGATTACTTCTTCCATTAAATTGGTGCCTCTGTTTTAAAAAAAAAAAGTTGGCATAAAAAATGTGTCCCTCAACTCTTCCCCAACTTCCCTTTCTCGGACTCAAAGAAAAGGGTGGATTGACTCTATGGGAAGCTTTCCGGGAATGACTCTTAATTCACCTTTTACATAGGCTGTCATCTTTCTATGAATCAAAGAAACAGAAGTGCCAAAATGGTTTCTTTGTTCAGTCAGATTTTTTTTTAAAGAAAACTTGTATGCACTTTTTATACATCACCCTAAGGTTTTCATATTTTAAGTGGCAGCCCTATTTTTAAATAGAAAAGAAACAGGATACCAACCAGCAGGTTTAGTAAACCTAGCACTGAAGTGATCTGTTAGGAAGGCTAGAACAGAATCTTAAGGTTACTTAGATTTTCTTCCTTATACAAAAAAGCATAATATGGAAGGAGAATGCAAATTTATGTAGTCTGAGTGAGAATATATTTTCAAGTTTGCATTGGTAGTAGAATTCATATGGAAAAAAACACTGGTCAAAAATTAAACAATGCATATAATTACAATGTTTACTGCGATTTCAGTATATTCATTCAAACAGATTCATCTTGGCAACACATACAGCAATGGAATTGCAGCTAGTAGTGTCTATTGTTGGTAATGCCCATATTCAGAAGGTCCAATTCTGCACCAAACACAAAGAAGAGGTATACATAAATAGAGGGCCATATGCAGAAATCAGTTCTCCATCCACGGAATGAACAAGAGCTGTGCAAGATTATTAACCCACTCACTTCAAGCAGGGCTTCTTCAGGATACTTTTATCTATACACCAGAACAGTATTAGAAGTAGCCCATGGTATCTTACAAGTGTTATGTAGAAAAATATTATTGTTATTGGTAAACACAATGTCCGTAGAATTTTAAAAATTAAAAAAAAATGTGCGGTGTAGTTTCAGAGTATTGCTTGGCTCTCTTGATGCCTCTGAAGAAGCCACTTTTATTCTCTGAACTCTTCATCAGCATTAGTAGAAGTAACAGCCAAAAGCAACTGCCACACAGAAGAGGCTGTCCTGGAGAAATGACGAGAGAGAAAAACCAGTGAGTGAAAATGCCCTTTGTTGAGCAAAAGCATGAATTCTGATTTCTTCTACAGTCACATGCAAGACACAGCACAGAGTAGTGACGTAATTGCTAGACTACGACCTTAGGAGACCAGGGTCTGAATCCCTGCTTGGCCACAGAAACCCATTGGGTGACCCTGGGCAAGTGATACTCTCCCAGACTCATCAGCGGGCAATACCAAACTGGCTCAGAACAAATCTAGCCAAGAAAATCCCATGATGGGGCACTTTAGGATTATCTTAAGTGAGATAGGACTTGAAGACACACAACAACAGCAGCAGCACTGTAACAAGCAAGATGAGGTTTTTCTGCAGAAGTTCTTTATTAAAGAAAAAAAGTTTCTAGGATTTATGAGAAGTGAGAAGATCAGCTTAAATCATCTGAATTTTGCCTGCTGAAATCTCAGTTGCTGGGGATGGGAGGTGATGAGACTTACCTTTAGAACCCAGTATGGCTTAGGACTATGACACCTAAAGGAACACCTGCTCCTCTACCAACCTAACTGTGTATTGACATCTATCTACAATTTCTTTGCCATTTAGACATGATCACATTAAACAATCCAGAATCTGTACGCTGGAGGAGAATGATCTTTGTCCTGCTGAACGTGGCTTTTAAGGAAGTTACATGCTCTCTAACCTCCAGGTAATACTAGTAGCAAGGTACAGACTGGTAGCAAAGTACATAGATTTTATATCCCTGGACTTTCTACTGGCTAAGACTACATTCTACCAGAACTATGAAACCTTCTTTAATTCAGAAGGCACTGTATATTTTATTCTGATCTAGAGAAAAAGCTAGTGATCATGAATATTTTTAATTACTATTTTCTAAAAAGGCGAGGGCAGCCACTGTCATATCTTTGGCCCCAATTTTTTGGGCACATCCTGCAAATTGTCTCGTCTTTAGCACTGCTAATCCAATTACAGACTCATGCACTGCATCTTAAAAGTCTCAACTTGCAGGTCTGAGGTAACGATACCTTACTCCTCCCCCTGTTTCATTTCACAGCCAAAGGCTTGCTCATGAATTTATGACATTATTCGTTGGCCCAAAGGTATTACTGCAGAAGCTTTCTTCTGTGCCAGTACACTTCTGCAGTGCTACTCTCTCTCTTTCTTAACATCTTGCCACAAAATCTACCTCTTCCAAAAAGCCTTTAGACTATTTATTTATTTACTGAATTTATACTCCACCTTTCTCTTGAGTTGTTGTTGTGTGCCTTCAGGTTGCTTCTGGCTTATGGCAACCCTAAGGTAAACAGGGTTTTCTTGGTAAGATTTCTTCAGAGGGGGCTTGCTTTTGCCTTCCTCTGAAGCTGAGAGAACGTGGCTTGCCCAAGGTCACCCTTGGGTTTCTGCTGCTGAGCAGGAATCTGAATCCAGGTTTTCCTAGACCAATGCTGAAACCACTACACTGTGCTGGCTCACATGCAGCATTACAGTGCCATTTAACTAACAGTCAAAGAATATGAATCCTACAAATGGGTGAAGCTCAATCCCTTTGGCTTGTTCAAGGATTCAGGGTACATTTTTTCCTGAACTTCTTGAACTTGGAAGGCACTTGGCAAAAATGGGAAACAACTTACATTCATGAAAACATCCTGAGCATAGTTGTCGGTGTCTGCATCCCAAAAACATCGGGCAGCCATGCTGAAGAAACAAATGAGGGCTCATCCATTAATCAGTTAGTGACAATTATTCACATTTGAACAGTGTTCATTCCACTGAAATGCTAGAATGATTCTCTGTCAGTGATAATAAGGAAAAGGTAAACACACACTGATCAAGATCTCCAAATTGGGAACTAGCTGGGAGGAAACAAGAATGTGAATTATCTGGGGATAATGTGTATGGATAGATTCCAAAGGGGAAAAAGAAGTGAGAGAGGAGAAAATAAGGTATACTGCCACAACTATGAAATATGGATCTGATATTGTCAGTGACCAGTTTATTCTTGATATTACAGGCATGTACAAGAATCTTCCACTTTTGCTGCCCCTTCATCTGACAACTCACTCTTTTGACACTTTTGAATTAAGGACAAGTTCTATTAATTCAATGTGCGGCCTGTTCTTTTGCCAGTTCTTCCCTACAGAGGCTTGCTTGGGATCGTTCACATTCACACGTGGCCTCAAGTCTTGCCTACAGAAAGAGTGGATCCCCTGGTCAAATTAAAGGAACTTGTTTTTATTGCAAGCAATACAATTAAGACATACAATATTGCAAAACAATTATAATTTTGGATGACCTGAGGTGCACGGAGCACAACTTACTTAACTCCTTCGCCTCTTTGCTCTCCAATCACTACTTGCACCACCATTTTGTATCTGTGAAATCCTTTCTCTAAAAAGGAAAAGAAAAATTATTAAGAAGAACAGAGTGATTTTGCCACACCTATAGCAACATCAAATATTTGGCCAGTTGGGAGAAGACCATCGATAGTGTGAGCTCATGGGAGGTGAAAATGTAGGGGAAAAGGCAGTTTCCCTGCTCCATCTGATTACCTTTCAGTCTGTCTCTGATTGTTTCCGATAAGAATTTGGTAAGTATTGGGATTTCTTCAGGTGAGTACTGCACAGTGGGCAGATGCTCTTTTAACACTTCATGGATGCAGTCTTTCACTGTAGCTGTGCGAAATCTGATAGAAAATAGAAGGAAACAAGAGTGTATTGAGACTGAATCTTTCCTTTATCAGTATACCAAAAAAAATAGATTTAGGGATATCTGATTTATGACTCACACTAAAGACAATCCAAATGGGTTTCATCCTCACATTTGCTACTGTATTCTAGGTATTTATGCACTCAGTCTATACCTTCAGAAAGAACATATGGTATAGCTCTGGTATACAATTATACCACTTGACCCTGCTGGGAGAGGTGAGATGGCTTAATTGAATGCCTTCCTGCAGAACAAACAAGTTCTTTGGACTGTTATTCTGTGCCTTCAAGTTATTTCTGACTTATGGCAACCCTAAGGTGGACCTATCGGAGGATTTCGTGGCATGATTGGTTCAGAGGAGATTTGCCTTAGCTTTCTCTAACACTGAGAGAGTGTGACTTGCCCAAGGTCAGCCAGTGCCTTTCCATGGCTGAGAGGGGATTCAAACTCTGGTTTCCAGAGTCATCGTCCAGCACTCAAAACCACTATACTACGCTAGATCCTGCTCCTTGAATACAGGGGAAAAAAATCCCCCAACAGGTCTCAGGTCCTAGTTCTGACATTATATGATGCACCAGTTGTGTTAAAGCTCAGAAGGTCCAGGTCTGCTCTGCGCCTGGATGAAAGACAGCCTGGGTACCACTGCATTCAGTTCAGTGGAAGAGAGGCAGACTGTATCTTCAATAATGAAAGTATGCAAAAAAATAAAAAAAAATAATAAAAAAAATTGAAATTCAACACAATTTGTTCACCATACTTCTCCTGAGTTGTGGAAAAGCTCAGATAGTCTTTATCCCCATCTCAGCAGACTGGCCAGCGAGGTTTCAAACCCATAACTCAGTTGTAGCACCAAGGTTTAGGAGGACTGTGTGAGAACTGGTGGCCATGTTCTGTCTTGTCTGTCTAAGCAATGTGCATGCCCATCTGTGCGGATATGCACCAGCAGAGATGGTTTGGGTCCAACTAACTATCTCAATCAACCACCATCAAAAATTAGAATTATATAGAATCCTAGAGGTAGAAGAAACCCCAAGGGCCACCCAGTTCAACCTCATTTCTGCCATGCATGAAAACACAATTAAAGCACTACTGACAGGCGGTCATCCAGCCTCTGTTTACAACACTGTTGAACAGCTCTTACCATCAGGAAGGTTAGGTGGAATCTCTGCCTGTAGTTTGAAGCCATTGCTCTACTTCCTAGTCTCCAGAGCAACAGAAAACAAGCTTGCTCCACCCTCCCTGTGATATCCCTTCAAATATTTAAAAATTGGCACCCAGAATTAGGCACTCAGGTGGCCAGAAGATGATTGCAGGTGATCCCAGACAGAAACCAGATTAGCTGGTGACTGGCAAGGACCCTCAGCCCCCCAGTTTTAAGAGAAAGGGGTAGAGAACCACACCTATTTCAATTTGCAGTTCTCCAAATATTACCGAAATATTACTTTCACGAACCCTTGGCCAGTCTAGTTATAAGACCACGTTGTTTGCTATGGGCAAAGTGCAGCCTTTCAGACGTTGCTGCACAGCAGCTCCCAGCACTCTTCAACACTGGCTCAGCTGCCTAGGACTGATGGGACTTGCAGTCCAAGAACACCTGGAAGCCCACACTTGCCCACCTCTGCATTTTGGGTTTGAGCCAGCAACCTGATTCTTTTTGCCCTCCCCCCTCAGTTTTATGTTTTTCTCTTCCAAATGAAACTGTCCTTTCTGTCCTTTCAAGCCATTACGCTATGCTGGCTCACTTTAACTATAAAATTATATGTATAAAAAGTTTCAAAATCAGTTTTATGAGAGCACCAGAATGGCTAGAAAGAGCCATAATGGGAAAGCTCCTAGGCCATTTCTGTACTAGACTGTTATAGCACTATGATTCCACTTTCAACATCCTATGGAATCCTGGGGTTTGCAATTTCGGGAGGGGCCGTCCCCTGTGGGGTGCCACAGGGTTCTGTCTTGGGCCCAGTGCTATTCAACATCTTCATCGATGACTTGGATGAAGGACTGGAGGGCATGCTGATCAAAGTTGCAGATGATACCAAATTGGGAGGGGTTGCTAATACTCCAGAGGACAGAATCAAATTTCAAAATGACCTGGATAGATTGGAGAGCTGGGCCAAATCTAACAAAATGAATTTCAACAGAGAGAAGTGTAAGATCCTACACTTGGGCAGAAAGAATGAAATGCAGAAATATAGGATGGGAGACACGTGGCTGGATAACAGTATGTGTAAAAGAGATCTAGGCGTTGTAGTAGACCACAAGGTGAACATGAGTCAGCAATGTGATGCGGCAGCCAAGAAAGCCAACATGATTGTTGGTTGCATCAATAGGAGTATGGTGTCTAGATCGAAGGAGATAATGGTACCACTCTATTCTGCATTGGTTAGGCCTCATTTGGAATCCTGTGTCCAGTTCTGGGCACCTTAATTCAAGAAGGATATTGACCAGCTGGAACGTGTCCAAAGGAGGGCGACCAAAATGGTGAAGGGTCTGGAAGCCATAAAACCCTCTGAGGAGCAGCTGAGGGAGCTGGGGATGTTTAGTCTGCAGAAGAGAAGGTTAAGAGGGGACATGAGAGCCATGTTTAAATATTTGAAGGGATGTCATGTCGAGGAGGGAGCAGGCTTATTTTCTGCTGCTCCAGAGACTAGGACAAGGAGCAATGGATTCAAGCTGCAGGAAAGGAGATTCCACTTGAACTTCTGGAAGAACTTCTGATGGCCAGAGCTGTCCGGCAGTGGAATCGTAGAATCATGGAGTTGGAAGAGACCCCAGGGGCCATCGAGTCAAACCCCCTGCTATGCAGGAACACCCATCAAAGCATTCCCTACAGATGGCCATCCAGCCTCTGCTTAAAGGTCTACAAAGAAGGAGACTCCACCACTCTCCATGGAGGCAGCAGATTCCACTACTGGACAGCCCTGACCATCAGGAAGTTCTTCCTGAGGTTCCAGTGGAATCTCCTTTCCTGCAAGAATCTGCTGCCTCCATGGAGTGTGGTGGAGTCTCCTCCTTCTTTGGAGGCTTTTAAGCAGAGGCTGGATGGCCATCTGTTGGGAGGGCTCTGAGGGTGTTCCTGCATGGCGGAATGGGGTTGGACTGGATGGCCCCTGGGGTCTCCTCCAACTCTGTGATTCTATGGGCCTTTCCACACCACACTGTTATACCGCTATGATTCCACTTTCAACCTCCTATGGAATCCTGGGGTTTGCAGTTTAGGGAGGGGCCTTTAGAATTCTCAGCCAGAGAGCTCCTTGGCCTCAGGAAACTACAAACCCCAGAATTCCACAGGAGGTTGAAAGTGGGATAATAGCACTAGAACAGTGTAGTACGGAAAGGCCCTATGCTTCTATGAATCATAGCGCTATAACAGTCTAGTGCGGAAATGGCCCTAATCTCTTTCAAGGAAAGACAGTTGGTGGAGTGCAGTTCCCAGCATTCCGGACGGGCACGCGGGATGATGGGAACTGCAGTCCAATCCGGAGCGCCACAGGATTCCGACCTACCCTTTTTACCAAGACGTTTAGTTTATTGGGTCAGTTTAATTATGTAAAAAACAACAACAGAAAAACCTCGGATGGGGGAAATAAAAAACCCCACACCCAGGGGCCGGGGGGAGGCAAGGATACGGTGGGCGCAGGCACTGACTTGTGGAGGAAGGCCGGCCGCAGGCTGTACGCGCGGGACGGGACCAGGCCGCTGCTCGGCCGCGGGGAATGCGCCTGGAAGGAGGCGCTCGGCACCGGCGACGGCGCAGCCTCCGCCATTTTGGCTTCCGGCCCCGTCGCCATAGCGACCAACCGGCCGCTTCCGGCAGCGGCAGAAAATGCTTCCGGTCCACTCCCGCCTAGAGATAGGAAAAGTATAGAGGGTGCCCCGAAGGCTGAACTTCCGGGAAAAAGGAATACAGGGAGAGGATGGCTGGATCTCCTATTATAACGTTATAATACACACTTTCAACGTCCCGTGGAATGCTGGGATTTGTAGTTTACTGAGGTCCAAAAGCTCTCTGGCTCAAGCACCCCCCAGTGCAAATCCCAGGAGTCCATAGGAGGTGGAAAGTGGAACAATAGCGCTATAACTGTGTAGTGCAGAAATAGCCAATGTTATTATAGACTTTATTATTATATATGGTATTAGGTTATCATCTTATGCTATTTTTAATATCATATTATCTTATATTGGCATATACAATAGATCCCTCATTATCATGGATCTCATTTGGGAAAAAGGCGAGTTATACATTCAATAAAATAGGGATAAATAAAAATGTCCCTGGAAGGCTGGGCCCCTTCTGAGTCAGCTTATGTCCCTTATGATAAGAGATGTCCCCCATAAGAGGGTGGAAAGATGATAATAATAATAATAATAATAATAATAATAATAATAATAATAATAATAATAATAATAATAATAATTTATTTATTTGTATCCCGCCTCTCCACATATATCGAAAGCTTTCCTTTCCATGTAGAGCCTTTCTGCACCACGCTGTTATAATGCAATTATTCTCCTTTCCACCAGTAGCAGAACCAAGATAGAGACCCAGGGTTTTACGAAAATTGTTTATTATCTCAGTAGGATCCTTCCCAAAAGACTGAGCCCCGTCCATTTACATTCAAAGCAATTTATACATTTCAGTGCAAATCACAGAATCATAGAATCATAGAAATGTAGAGTTGGAAGAGACCCCAGGGGCCATCCAGTCCAACCCCCTGCCATGCAGGAACACCCTCAAAGCACTCCCGACAGATGACCGTCAAGCCTCTGCTTAAAAAGCTCCAAAGAAGGAGACTCCACCACACTCCATGGAGGCAGCAGATTCCACCGCCGGACAGCCCTGACCGTCAGGAAGTTCTTCCTGAGGTTCAGGTGGAATCTCCTTTCCTGCAGCTTGAATCCATTGCTCCTTGTCCTGGTCTCTGGAGCAGCAGAAAAAGAGCTCTCTCCTTCCTCAACATGGCATCCCTTCAGATATTTAAACATGGCTATCCTGTCCCCTCTTAACCTTCTCTTCTGCGGACTAAACATACCCAGCTCTCTAAGTCTATCCTCAGAGGGCTTCATGGCTTCCAGGCCCCTCACCATTTTGGTCACCCTTCTCTGAACTTGCTCCAGCCTGACCATGTCCTTCTTGAATTGGGGTGCCCAGAACTGGACACAGTACTCAAGATGGGGTCTCACCAAAGCAGAGCAGAGTGGGACCAGTACCTCCCTCGATCTCGACACCAGACTCCTATTGATGCAGCCGAGAATTGCATTGGCTTTCTTGGTTGCCGCATCACACTGCTGACTCATGTTCAGCTTGTGGTCTATGAAGACTCCTAGATCCCTTTCACATGTACTGCTATCCAGCCACGTGTCCCCCATCCTATATTTCTGTATTCCATTGTTTCTACCTAAGTGTAGGACCTTACACTTCACATGTTTAATACATCACGTGTTTAAGACAGGAAACTGATTTGTTCCCACCCGTGTCTACCAAATGTTGCAAACCTTCTGTAACGCTGCTGATGGCTGGCACGTCAAGCCAAACCGATAACATTCCATTATACAAGGTTCCATTCCTTCTAACACAGAGGGACTTCAATGGCAGAGGAAATGAACTGCTTTTCCCTCATACCCAGAGGTCATCTAGGCTGACCCGAAACTGTCTACCACAAACCTCCTACAGAATCCTGGGGTTTGCAGTTTTGGGGGTGGCCTTTAGCAGTCTCAGCCAGAGAGCTCTTGGGCCTCAGGAAACTACAAAGGCCAGGATTCCACAGGGTGTTGAAAGTGGAATAATAGCACTAGAAGACTGTAGTGCGGAAAGGGCCGCAGGCTGAACGTAGGATTGCAAGAGGGAAAACTGGAGAAGGCAACTGTCCCGTTAATAGATGTGTGGAAGGGGAATTTCAGCACAGATTGCATGTTATCTAGGCCATTTCCGCACTAGCCTGTTATAGCGCTACGATTCCACTTTCCACATCCTATGGAATCCTGGGGTTTGCAGTTTAGGGAGGGGCTTTTGCAAGCCCCAGGATTGCATAGGATGTTGGATGTGGAATTATACCACTAGAACAGGCTAGTGAGGAAATGGCCCTAGTTGTGTGACGAGCAACACAAAGGTAGAATACCAACTTGTCAGTCGCCGCTTCCTGGTTGTGAACCCTGCATGTCGTGAATGCCGTTTGTCCCTTATTTCTGTTTTGAAAACTTGGCAGCATTGTTTCCAGGTGGAATACAGGACAGGGTTCCGGCGTCAACCATTGGGCAGAAGAGGGAATTGCAGGTTACGTGACAAGCCACACCAGCTGAAATGTCCACTTCTGAACAATTATTGAGTAAATTGTTATTGTTACAGTCGTAGACCATTTCCGCACTAGCCTGTTATAGCGCTACGATTCCACTTTCAACATCCTATGGAATCCTGGGGTTTGCAGTTTAGGGAGGGGCCATCTGGCCCCTCCCTAAACTGCAAACCCCAGGATTCCATAGGATGTTGAAAGTGGAATAATCGTGCTATAACAGTCTAGTGCAGAAATGGCCATTATTAGAACAGTCATTGTAGTGCAGTGGTTTGAGCACTAGACTTTGACTCTGGAGGCCAGGGCCATTTCCGCACTGGACTGTTATAGCGCTATTGTTCCACTTTCAACATCCTATGGAATCCTGGGGTTTGCAGTTTCGGGATTCCATAGGATCTTGCAAGTGGAACAATAGCGCTATAAAAGTCCAGTGCGGAAATGGCCCAGGGTTCAAATCCCTGCTTTGCCATGGAAACCCACTGGGTGACCTTGGGCAAGTCACACGCTCTCAGCCTCAGAGGGAAGCAAAGACAAAACCCCTTCTGGACAAAGCTTGCTAAGAAACCCCCATGATATGTTCACCCTGGGGTTGCCATAAGTTGGAAACTACTTTTTTTAAAATTATTTTTATTAAAGTTTCCAATCATTAAAACACATTTCTTGCAAAACACAAACTTAACATAAATCAGACATAGTACAATACACAGAACATCATAATACTACATAATAGAACACCAAAGAAAAATAAATAAATATCCACTCGATTAGTCTTGTTGCTATATCATCTGTTTTTTTTTATGTAGGATCTGAGTTAAGTCTATTTGACCTGCAAATTATCATCGTTTTAATTTTTTTTTTAAGTTCCATAGATACAAATCTTATCTTTGAGATTAGGCTACTCCATATGTATATATATATGTTCAGTTTGTGTGAGAATGTTTATAAAATGCATTTAAGATGGTATCTCACACCTGAAAGGTTGGCGAAAATGTACAAATGTGATGATAGATGTTGGAAATGTAAAACTGAGAAAGGCACTTTCTATCATCCGTGCTGCCTGTGTAATCATGCACAGAGATGCTGGAAATATATTCATCTGACTTTGGAGTTGGAAACTACTTTAAAGCACACAACAGGACTCCCCCTGCCCGTGGATACCAAATTCTGTGCATGCTCAAGTCCTCTTATATACAGTGGTGTAGTAAAATGATGTCCCTTTTGTAAAATGGTGACAACTTAAATCATAGAATCATAGAAATGTAGAGGTGGAAGAGACCCCAGGGGCCATCCAGTCCAACCCCCTGCCATGCAGGAACACCCTCAAAGCACTCCTGACAGATGGCCATCCAGCCTCTGCTTAAAAACCTCCAAGGAAGGAGACTCCACTACACTCCGAGGCAGCCGATTCCACTGCTGGACAGCCCTGACTGTTAGGAAGTTCTTCCTGAGGTTCAGGTGGAATCTCCTTTCCTGCAGCTTGAATCCATTGCTCCTTGTCCTGGTCTCTGGAGCAGCAGAAAACAATGTTTCACAACTGAATCATAGAATGATAAAATCATAGAGTTGGAAGAGACCCCAGGGGCCATCCAGTCCAACCCCCTACCATGCAGGAACACCCTCAAAGCACTCCCGACTGATGGCCATCCAGCCTCTGCTTAAAAACCTCCAAGGAGGGAGACTCCACTCCACTCCGAGGCAGCCGATTCCACTGCCGGACAGCCCTGACCGTCAGGAAGTTCTTCCTGAGTTTCAGGTGGAATCTCCTTTCCTGCAGCTTGAATCCATTGCTCCTCGTCCTGGTCTCTGGAACAGCAGAAAACAAGCCCTCTCCTTCCTCTACATGGCATCCCTTCCAATAGTTAAACATGGCTATCATGTCCCCTCTTGACCTTCTCTTCTGCAGACTAAACATACCCAGCTCTCTACGTCTATCCTCATAGGGCTTCATAGCTTCCAGACCCTTCACCATTTTGGTCGCCCTCCTCTGGACTTGCTCCAGCTGGCGAGAGTCTGAGCCTGATTATCTATGAAATGGTGCGAGGCTTCCGCAGGGCATGTCTACACATCAGGGTCGTGCTTGGTGTCCAGCAAAATCACAGTTTGCTTTCTGGATTTTTTCCCCCCAAATATTTTTGAGCCGTGGTTGGCTGAATCCATGGATGCAGAGTCTGTGGATACGGAGGGCTGCCTGTATGTTCCTCATTTTTTGGACTGGTATGGAATCCTGGGGTTTGCAGTTTAGGGAGGAGCATTTAGAAGTCTCAGCCAGAGAGCTCTGGGGCGTCTGCAAGCTACAAACCTCAGAATTCCACAGGAGGTTGAAAGTGGAATAATACCACTATAACAGTGTAGGGCGGAAAGGCTCAGTCTCCTGCCATTTGGCCTCCAGCACCTGCTATTCAGAGCTACACTTTCTGATCATGGAGCTTCTATATAATGAGTATTTTTGGTAAGCTGATATGGGTACCCTCAATAGTAGTAGTGCTGATAATAATTTTATGTGTAGTAGTGATAATATTGCGGCTTATAGCCATAAATAGGGTTGAGTTCCCTTACCTGTCCAATCTGATGGTAGAAAGTTCTATGAATTCTCTGTTTTGCTAGGTGAATCATAGAATCATAGAAATGTAGATTTGACGGAGACTCCAGGGGCCATCCAGTCCAACCCCCTGCCATGCAGGAACATCCTCAAAGCACAGATAGCCATCCAGCCTCTGCTTAAAAACCTCCAAGGAAGGAGACTCCACTACACTCCAAGGAGGCGGCAGATTCCACTGCCGGACAGCCCTGACTGTCAGGAAGTTCTTCCTGAGGTTCAGGTGGAATCTCCTTTCCTGCAGCTTGAATCCATTGCTCCTTGTCCTGGTCTCTGGAGCAGCAGAAAACAAGCCCTCTCCTTTCTCTACATGGAACCCTTTCAAATATTTAAACATGGCTATCCTGTCCCCTCTTAACCTTCTCTTCTACAGACTAAACATCCCAAAGCTCTCTAAGTCTATCCTCATGGGGCTTCATGGCTTCCAGGCCTCTCACCATTTTGGTCGCCCTCCTCTGGACTTGCTCCAGCTTGTCAATATCCTTCTTGAATTGGGGTGCCCAGAACTGGACACAGGATTCAAGATGGGGTCTAACCAAAGCAGAGTAGAGTGGTACCAGTACCTCCCTCGATCTAGACACCGTACTCCTATTGATGCAGCCAAGAATTGCATTGGCTTTCTTGGCTGCCGCATCACACTGCTGACTCATGTTCAGCTTGTGGTGTATGAAGACTCCTAGATCCCTTTCACACGTACTGCTGTCCAGCCACGTGTCCCCCATCCTATATTTCTGTATTCCATTTTTTCTACCTAAGTGTAGGAGGACCTTACATTTCTCTCTGTTGAATTTCATTTTGTTAGCCCAGGCCCAGCTCTCCAATCTATCCAGGTCATTTTGAATTTTGATCCTGTCCTCTGGCGTATTAGCAACCCCTCCCAATTTGGTGTCATCTGCAAATTTGATGAGCATGCCCTCTATTCCTTCATCCAAGTCATTGGTGAAGACTGTCCTGAATGTATTTCCCATCAGTGTGAGTTCTGGTGTTATAACTTGGAACACTTTGTGTCCAATTCTGGGCTCTACAGTTCAAGAAGGGATATTGGGAAACTGGAATGTATCCGAGGAACTGTTGCCCCCTTGGTAAACCCTGTCCCGGGATCTACAACTTTGATATAAAATTAATCTAACCCACCAGAGAGGTCGCCCAGATGAGCACATAGGCAACAACGGTCTTATGATCGAAAGAACCAGGTCAGGCCAGCAAACTCGCCAGTCGCATAACCACAGGAGACCTCAAGCTGTGCCAACCCATGGTGGACAAAAGATCATCAGCCTTTAAGGAGCCAACTTGAAGGGAGTAAGAGTTTTCCCACAAAGTTGGGCACTGGAAGCAATAAAATCTTATCAGGCAAAATCCATCTACATAAACTCACACTGCAACCCAAAGCGGCGAAAGATCCTGATACTTGGGTAACACCTTGTTATCGTCCAATATCAAATAAGGTGCCAGTGTGAAGTTGTGTTCCGTTGCTGTCCCCTTTGTTCTCCCCGGGAGAGGATTTGTGTTGGGTGGTCTCTCCATATTCAGTAGGGGAAAGTATTTAGTATGGGATGTGTAGTAGAAACATGTAGCTGCTTGCTTGGAACAAAGAATGTCTACCAGAGAGTCTCCATTTCTGCACTAGAGTGTTATAGTGCGATGATTCCACTTGCAACATCCTATGGAATCCTGGGGTTTGCAGTTTCGGGAGGGGCCGGCCGACCCCTCCCGAAACTGCAAACCCCAGGATTCCATAGGATGTTGCAAGTGGAATCATCGCGCTATAACACTCTAGTGCAGAAATGTCCACCGTTATGTAAAGACCACCTGGAATTCAGCCCTGATAGTGAGTACCAGTCTCAGTTAGTTCCTCCAAGGTCATTAGCTAACTGCTTAGTGTGGGAACGGATTGTTAAGCTATAACGTTTTGTCTCTGCAAATTGCCTTCAGTCTTGTACCCCCATCATGCTCCTAATAAATCATGCACTAGCATTGTTACTTTTGTGTGTGTGATCTCAGTTCCTGACAATTTGCCCTCAAGCTAAATTTTTCCTACGAACAGTCCCTGTTTTTGACGAGTTCTTTGGATACCTCCCGGTCATATCAACTGACCATTTCCCCCTCTCAATAGCTGTGTGATCCCCTCGGTGTCTCTTTGCTGAGTTCCTTTTCTTTCGCTGCTTTCCGGACAAAGGACTTCAGGAAAAGGTGCAGTATCACCCAAACTACGAATCCTTCAACAATCCCTCTATCTTATTTCCACTCTTTATCTCTATTTAGACCAGTGGTTCTCAACCTTCCTAATGCCGCGACCCTTTAATATAGTTCCTCATGTTGTAGTGACCCCCAACCATAAAATTATTTTCGTCGCTACTTCATAACTGTAATTTTGCTACTGTTATGAATCATACTGTAAATATTTGATATGCAAGTAACTACAATGCAAAATTCAAGCAAGAAATTTCCAAAAGTAGGCTGGAAAGAGAGAGAGAAGACTGCCCATCTCCTAGGAAAAGGTCTCCCCCTTGTCCTGAAATAAACTCTTCTTACAGGCCCGGCCAGGAATCCCTGGGGTAGCACGACAAGCTCCCCGCCTTGCCGGGCTGCCACCCAGCCCGCCCGCCGAACCCGGTGGAGCGCCGGGCTGCCTGGAAGCTGCTCCAACCCGCAGCTCTCTTTCCTGGCAGATGGACACCCCCGCCCCCTGCCCTGCGCAAGGCTTCCATCAAAACACCTCCCCCCTCCTGCAACCCGCTGACCCTGCCCCCCTCCCCGCCCAATGCCCAAGCGAACGGCACCCGATCGGGGTGTTTTTGCTGCTCTCTACCCCGCCTTCCGAGTCAGTGACACCAGTGACAAAATGGCAGCCCTGGAAGCTGGCAGTCATGCTCGGCGTGCACGCAGGGGTGCCCGGAGCTTAGGGGAAAAGATCTTGCTAGGTTACCCTGCCTCTTGCATTGCTATCGCTGGTGCTCCGTTGAGCTTATTTTCCCCGTCACTTGGAGCATATCGAGGTGTCTCTTGGGGACCCCCAGATTTTCAGGGTAACAAATCGTGGACCAAAATGATCAGAGCTGTGGAAACCACGTCTTCTGAGGAATGACTTAAGGAGCTGGGAACGTTTAGGTTGGAGAAGTGGAAACTAGGAGGAGATACGATAATCAAAATCTTTGTTACTCTTTATCTTTTGCCCGTACCACTTGCTCCCCAATTAGTTTGGGGTTGCAGTTCAATTTCGAGAGGGAGGCACATTATTTACAAAATCTGACCTTTCCAAAATACCGAGCTGTATTTACTAAAGCAAGATTTAATGTTATCCCCTCTGCCCTGCTAGAAGGTCATTTTAAGGGAATTCCCTACTTCGAACGGGTGTGCCCGTGTGGCGAAGGTTCTGTTGAGTCTCTAGAGCACGTTCTATTTTATTGCATTTTTTATAAGAATGAGAGGCTAAGATTAATTCTACCCCTACTGCTTAAGTTTCCAGGTAGGCCTATTAATTGGTACCTGGTGTATCTGTTAAATGATTCTGACAAAAGCAAAACAGAAGCAGTGGCAAAGTTCCTCCTCTCTGCGGTTAAAACTCGTAGGATTATGATTCAAGTAAAATAAACAGTCCTGCTTATTATTCCTTAAATATTTACATAAATATTTACTTTGTTTTAGTGCCATATGGCTTAGTATTTCTCAATGTATTTGCGAGTGGCTCACATGTTTTATATATAACCTGTTACCTAATGGTCTGTTGGCTGAAATAAAGGTATGATTGATAAAAAAAAAAAATCTTTGAAGGGGTGTCATGCTGAAGACGGAGCAAGCTTATTTTCAATTGCTCGGAAAAGTAGAGCATGAACTAATGGGTACAAATTTTAAGAAAAGAGATGCTGCCTAAAGATTAGGAAGAACTTTGTTTACTGTAAGAGTAAAAAACAGTGGAATAGATTGCCTTGGCTGGACGACAGTCTTTCAGGAGTGCTTTAGTTGTGTCTTCCGAAATGGCCCTTGTGGTCCCTTCTTACTCTAAGATTCTGTGATTTTACAAGCAAGAATCAAGGGAGCAAAATCTCAATCCATTTCATTTGTGATTATTAAAGTCTGTTAGTGTGATCATCCTCCACCAACTAAAGGCCATTTCCGCACTACACTCTTACAGCGTGATTATTCCACCTTCAACAAACTCCAGGATTCCATAGGATGTTGAAAGTGGAATAATCGCACTATAAGAGTGTAGTGCAGAAATGGCCTATGTCTTTTGTTTTTTTGGTACATGTGTTACCCTGTGTTTTGGGGGGTCCTGGGAGGGGTGCCCAGATTGCGAAATAAAAATACCAAATTGGGGAAATTAGTTGGAACACTCTTTTAGCTAGCGACAGGCAGGGTAACTTTGCAAGGATCTTTACACCCAATGTATACAGCGGTGGGTCAGAGAGCAGCTAGACAAAGTTTTCCAAATAACAAACAATTCTTTATTAAAGACAAAAACACGAAGAACACAACATAAACTAACTAGCTGAGAAATAGAAGCGGAGGTTTGTTTGGGAAAGTCTTGTAGTCCTGGAGAGAAGAGGGGTTCCGAGGAAGAAAGCTCAGCCTGGGAAGCTGAGGGGAGTCCCTTAGACAACCGGCAGCAAGGTGGGATGGCAGTCCAAAGTGATCCGAAGACGGTTGGAAAGTGAGGGGTTTTTATAGGGGAGTTTGTGCCTCTCGGCTATGGCAAGCCAGGTGAGAACAAAAGGAGGTTTGGCGCTGGACAAAGGATTTGGAAAGGTCAAGTTTAAAATGATGGGATTTGCGTTTGAAGACAATAGCGTGGCCGGGACATTGATGGCCCAACATAAAAGAGTAGCTCAGCTGAGAGCTGTGAGTCTATTGTGGAGTTTGCGGCTGGAAGTCCCGTGAAGCTGGGAGCGGAGTTTAGGCTGCTGGCCTCAATAGGGTCTGGAATGCAAAACCATTAGTGGCCGCACTCATGTCTGTGCTTGTCCGGAGGACCTCACAAACACGTGGAGTGTGGTAACTGCAAGCCAGTCCAGCTCAGGCTGAATTGTTTGATACCAAAATGATATCTGGGGGTCCTCACCCAGGATGCCATACCAGAAGTAACACATGAATAAGCTCCATCTGATTTAGTCTTTTTTTCGCAGCGCCGGCGCTTGCGCGACGGAGGAGGGCGGCTCACGCAAGAACCCTCTTCTGAAACACCGCCATTTCCCCCTGTCTCCTTACCGCACGTGGAGTTTTCTTGCACGACGGGCGCTCTTCAGCAACGCCCCCAGCTTCTGCAGCGCCCCCCGGGAGTTGTAGGCGGCGCTGGGGGCAGAAGCGGGGAGGAAGCGCGAGAGGCCCGCCTGCGACGGCGCTCCGCACTCCGGTAAGTGCGTGACGCCGCCAGGAGCCTTGCGCGAGCGCCGTTTATTTTCAGCTGCAAGCCGAAAATAAAAAAATACGCGTGAGCGCAGCTTCAGCCCCGTGAGCGCCGCGGAAGTGGGAGTGCATTGTGCAGAGCGACGCTCCCACTCCCATGAGGCTCACGGGGCTATTTCGCTAGAGAAAGCCAGTGTGAAAAGGGCCTTTGTGTTTTATGGAAAAAGTGCTTTAGTCTCACATTACTTTGGTTATTCTTCTTGTTCTGTTTATAGTTCTATAACAGAAGCAGAAATCATGTAGCCATCCAGATGTGGTTGGATTACAGTTCCCATCAGCCCTAGCCAGTATAGCCAGGAATGAAGAATGCTGGGACTTTTAGTCCAACAATATCTGGAAGGCTGTGTGACTCCTACCCCTCTTCTACAGCATCGTTATGATTTTAAAAATTGCTTTCTATGTAGTATACTGAATGCAAAGAAACACAGCAGTCAAATTATAGATGTTGCCTTTTTTTACCAGTTATACCATTTCAAGAAAATACAAAAAAGGTGTGCACGAAGAACCAGTTCCTCCTTTAACCGTTCTGCAGATTCATGGTGCATTCGGAACACGAATACTATTCTGGTATGTAGTCACAGTATAAATATATGTACAGTACTCTTGTTATGATGCAAGATTTGTTGTTTAAGTTTCAGGTCCGTTCTAGACTCTTTTTTTGGATTTGCGTGATGCTGAGTTAATGTTTTCAGTGAATTTTCCACGATGATCTCAAGATCTCTATTCTGAGAAGCCAGCCATTTGCTTTCCCTGAAATAAAAGCCTGTACTATGCGATGAAGAGAAAGTGAACTTCAACAAGCGAAATGATGCTTGATTGCAGTTTACGAAATTAAGTTACGAAAATAGCCATTTACCTAGACGAGTCAGCAGAAAGCATTTTTAATATGGAATATGGTTACATTTAATTTTTAGCATCCTATAGGCTATTAGATAATAAGAATAAAATAATAAAAATTAACACAAGTGTCGACTTGTTGTTGACTTGTGGATCTATCAAGGAGCATAGCTATAGGGCTGGAGGCAAAAGGAGAGTAGTGCCCCCCATAGAAATGGTTCGAAATACATGCTATTTGTAAGTTGTTTGCCACCTCGATCCATATGGAGAGGCGGGATACAAATAAATAATAATAATAATAATAATAATAATAATAATAATAATAATAATAATAATAATAATAATAATTCCTCTCCCACAAATGAATTTTTCCCTCAATGCTCACGTTTCTGGTATTCTAGTAACTTGGTTGAGTATTTGGAAATACAGTTTAGGCGTCCAAAGAAAAGGGGCAGGCACACTTAACCAAGGGAATGTGAACACAGTAAATGAGGAATGGTAGGTGAGAACAATTTTCAGTGTCTTGCTCAGCAATGCTAGAAATCTGAGAATTGAAGGAAAATTGCATGCGGTGTGTGTGGAATTATTATTTGGGGGAGCAATTCCCTCATTTGGTTTCCCTGAAGCTACACTCCTGGGTATATTTTAGATAGGGCTAAAAGATGGATTTAGGCCATTTCCGCACGAGTGTGTTATAGCGCGATGATTCCACTTTCAACCTCCTATGGAATCCTGGGGTTTGCAGTTTTGGGAGGGGCCGGCTGGCCCCTCCCGAAACTGCAAACCCCAGGATTCCATAGGAGGTTGAAAGTGGAATCATCGCGCTATAACTGACTCGTGCAGAAATAGGTTTGGGAATCACGAGGCCTTCCAGATGTTGCTACATTGCAAGTACCAGATAAGCCAGTTAGCACGAGTAGAATCTTTTCACACTTCTGGTGGACATTTCTTTGTTCTACAACAGCTACTTTGAGGTCAGTGACAGAGTGTCCTGGGAGACTGAAATATTCTCCCTTGGGCTTTTCTGTGTGTTGTTATTCCCAGTGTTGGATTAACGTCCAGTTATTCTTTTCCATGGGATTGTGTCCTGTTCAAAAGAATAAATGGACCTTAATCCAACACTGGGAATAATAACACACAGAAAAGCCCAAGGGAGAATATTTCGGTCTCCCAGGACACTCTGTCACTGACCTCAAAGTGGCTGTTGTAGAACAAAGGCCCTTTTCGCATTGAGGCTTCTCGTGCGAGGGGAGGGCGGCTCGCGCGAAAAGCCTCCTCCGGGAGGCTGCTGCTTCCCCCCTCGTTCCTTCCACAGGCGAAGGAATGAGGGGGGAAGTGGCAGCCTCCCGGAGGAGGCTTCTCACGCGAGCCGCCCTCCCCCCTCGCGCGAAGCAGTAGGCTGGCGCGTCCGTCCCCCCCTCGCGTGAGGCAGCAGGCTGGCGTGTTCGTCGCGCTAGCGCCCCACCCCGCCCCTTCCTTCTGCAGGGGCGGAGGGAAGAAAGCGCGACCTGGCCGCCTCCCCGACGCTCCGCACAGCAGGTAAGAGCGCGCGGGCGCCAGGAGCGTTGCGTGAGCGCGGGTGATTTTCGCTTCAAAGCGAAAATAAAAAAAAAACCACGATTGCACCGCTGCAGCCCCATGAGCGCGGCGGAAGTGGGAGTGCGTCATGCAGAGTGACGCTCCCACTCCCGCGAGGCTCACGGGGCTATTTCGTGAGAGAAAGCCCGTCCGGAAAGGGCCAAAGAAATGTCCACCAGAAGTGTGAACAGGTTCTACTTGTGCTAACTGGCTTATCTGATACTTGCAATCTAGCAACATCTGGAAGGCCTCATGATTCCCAAACCTATTTCCGCATGAGTCTGTTATAGCACGATGATTCCACTTTCAACCTCCTATGGAATCCTGGGGTTTGCACTTTCAGGAGGGGCCAGGGCATTTCTGGCAGAGGAGGGCATAACTCACACCAGAAGATGTGTCCCTGGAGGAACTGCTGCTGTTGCAGGGACAGCCGGCCCCTCCATGAATTGCAAACCCCAGGATTCCATAGGATGTTGAAAGTGGAATGATAGTGCTATAACAGTCTAGCGCAGAAATGGCCTAGGTGTGGTTGCAGAGTTCGCATCTGGATTTAAATAAAGCCTGGTCTCCATATTACTTCTCCATAAACTTCTTACTTTAAATGTTCTTGCTGGAACTGGAAGTTCCTTAGATACCCTCTAACCATCTCACTTTGGTAGGTCCTGATTAATTCTGCGTTGGCCCATTTTCTGCTGCTTTTAAAATATCCCAGTTTCTCTTTCTGCTCCCACATTCCCCTTTCTCCTCAGCTTACTTCAGTTGCAGCAAACTGAGGGCCTTTCTGCATTTCCCTGTTACAGTGTTGTTATTCTGTGGTGGGGACAGTTTCGGGTCAGTCTAGATGACCTCTGGGTGTTGGGTGTAAAGGAAAAGCAGTTAATTTCCTCTTCAATTGAAGTCCCTCTGTGTTTGAAGGAAGAACAAAGAAACTTTGTATAATGGAATGTTACCGGTATGGTTTGATGTGCTAGCCTTTGGCAGCGCAACTTAAGATTTGTGACATTTTGTAGACACTGGTGGGAACACATCAGTTTCCTTTCTTGAGCATGTGGTGATTGCACTGGAAATGTATAAATTGCTGTGAATGTGAAGGGGCGGGGCTGAGTCTTTTGGGAATGATCCCACTGGGACAATAAACAATTTTCCTTAAATCCATGGGTCACTATCTCTGTTCTGCTACAATTCCACTTTCAGCATCCTATGAAATTCTCAACCAGAGAACTCTTTGACCTCAGTAAACTACAAACCCCAGAATGCCAGAGGATGTTGAAAGTGGAAGGATAGCACTATAACAGTGTAGTCTAGAAATGGCCTAAGAGGTCTAAATACCCTGAAGGCACCATGTCCCATCTGATTTTGAAAGCTAAGCAGGTTCAGGCCTGGTTAGTACTTGGAAGGGAGACCACCCGGGAAGACCAGGTGCGGTTGGCTATATTTCAGAGTGAGGCAATGGCAGGTTCACTTCTGAGTATTGTTTGTCTTAGAAACCCCTATGAAATTCATGGGTTTACTGTAAGTCAACAGGTGATTTGAAGCAGACACAAGGCAGACATAGCTCTCTAAATCTAAGTATTTATTGTTCTTAGAATAAAATCATAGAATCCTAGAATCATAGAGTTGGAAGAGACCCCAGGGGTCATCCAGTCCAACCCCCTGCTATGCAGGAACCTACATCAAAGCACTCCAAACAGATGGCCATCTAGCCTCTGCTTAAAAACCTCCAAGGAAGGAGGAGACTCCACCACACTCCATGGAGGCAGCAGATTCCACTGCCGGACAGCCCTGACTGTCAGGAAGTTCTTCTGAGGTTCAGGTGGAATCTCCTTTCCTGCAGCTTGAATCCATTGCTCCTTGTCCTGGTCTCTGGAGCAGCAGAAAACAAGCCCTCTCCTTCCTCTACATGGCATCCTTTCAAATATTTAAACATGGCTACCATGTCCCCTCTTAACCTTCTCTTCTGCAGACTAAACATCCCCAGCTCCCTAAGGCGTTCTTCATAGGGCTTCATGGTTTCCAGACCCTCCACCATTTTGGTCGCCCTCCTCTGGACTTGCTCCAGCCTGTCAACATCTTTCTTGAATTGAGGCGCCCAGAACTGGACACAGTATTCCAAATGAGGCTTAACCAGTGCAGAGTAGAGTGGTACCATTACCTCCCTCGATCTAGACACCATACTCCTATTGATGCAGCCAAGAATTGCATTGGCTTTCTTGGTTGCCGCATCACACTGCTGACTCATGTTCAGCTTGTGGTCTATGAAGACTCCTAGATCCCTTTCACATGTACTGCTATCCAGCCACGTGTCCCCCATCCTATATTTCTGTATTCCATTTTTTCTGCCTAAGTGTAGGACCTTACACTTCTCTCTGTTGAATTTCATTTTGTTAGCCTCGGCCCAGCTCTCCAATCTGTCCAGGTCATTTTGAATTTTGATTCTGTCCTCTGGGGTATTTGCTATTCCTCCCAATTTGGTGTCATCTGCAAATTTGATCAGCATACGCTCCCCCAGAAAGTTTCTTTTAAGAGACTTTCCCGGCTCTGAAAAATCTGCCGTCTTGCTGCGCTGCAGCATCCATTTTGGCAAAATGACACATCATCTATCTTTTCAGCCATCGCACACCCACTCTTTAACGTTCTATGGAAAGAATCAGGTGCAGAGGATCTTATCAAGCCGGGAATCTCAACTGAGCGCTTTAGTTCTTCTGCAAAAAGTTTTCAACATTATAGGCAAAGTTTTTGTTTTCCTTTCGCTCAAATGCCAAGGGGGCGGTGACGGTGCGGAGAGCAGCTTTGGCCAATTTGAACAGTCCTGCTGAGATAGAGAGATGCTATCAGGTTAAAAAAAGTGCTACCTGTTATCTGTTGGTCTGTTTACTTTTGATGTGCTTGCAAAACCTCAGGTGGAAATTGCAGCCACGTGGTTCTGCCTGGGTCTGTTTAATTTGTGCCTTCCAGAGTTTTTTAAAAAAGCAATTTCTCAAGTAACATGGGACAGACACATTGAAAAAGCTAACTTAACAAAAAGTGTGAAATGGTTTTGGAAAAATTCAAGAGAACCAGGCTTTGGGTATGGAACTGGATGGGAGTCCGAAACTTACCATTTCCGCACTAGCCTGTTATAGTGCTATTGTTCCACTTTCAACATCCTATGGAATCCTGGGGTTTGCAGTTTAAGGGGCCTCAAAGGCCATCCTCAAAAGCCCCTCCCTAAACTGCAAACCCGCGGATTCCATAGGATGTTGAAAGTGGAATAATAGCACTATAACAGGCTAGTGCGGAAATGGCTTATAATTACAAACTTACATCTGGAATTAAGTTAATGCTGCAATCCTAATTTTGTCACTAGCATAGTGTAGTGGTTTGGGTGCTGGACTATGACCCTGGAGATCAGGATTCGATTCTTCGCTTGGCCATGGAAACCCACCTTGGACATGTCACACACTCTCAGCCCCAGAAAATCCTATCAGATTCGCCTTGGGGTTGCCATAAGTCTGAAATGACTCGAAGGCACACAACAGCAATCCTAATTTAATTCAATTAGCGGACGTGTTTCCATACTGTATTTTCATAGCTGTTTGGGAGCACTTTAGTTGCCAGGGCTTCTTCCTGTGGAATCCTGGGAATTGTAGTTTGCTGAATGATTTAGAATTCTCTAGTGGACTCCTCTTAGCTGCATTTTTAGGGGAATCTAGGGCCATTTCTTCACTAGCCAGTTATAGTGCGATGATTCCACTTTCAACATCCTCTGGAATCCTGGGGTTTGCAGTGTAAGGGGCCTCAAAAGCCATTCTCAAAAGCCCCTCCCTAAACTGCAAACCCCAGGATTCCAGAGGATGTTGAAAGTGGAATCATCGCGCTATAACTGGCTAGTGCGGAAATGGCCTAGCAGTAGAGAAGTCAGAGTGATATCCCCACACCAAACTACAGTCCCCAGGATTCTACAGGATGGGGTCTGATCAGTTAAGGGGGGATCGACCTGCTATAACTGGGCAGTGTGGATACAGCCTAACTTAAAATAAATTCAATTAAGTTCTCCTTTTGCTGGAATATTCTAATGTAATTATGTTTAGTTAGTTCTCAATGCTGCTGAAAGATTAAAGAACTCACACAGTGGAGTGCTGGCAGGTTGGCCAGTTACAGTTAAGGTGGCAAGAGACAGAACTAAGAATGAAATTCATAAATGGAATTGGGAAATTAGTTTTTCTTCCAGAAATGCACTTGGAGTCAGAACACAAAGTCACAGACAGCCGCCCTTCCTGGAAGTGGTTTCGTGTGACTCTTCATTTGCTCGATTCTCTTGTTCCTTAGCCGTCCTTCCTTCCTTCCTGCACAGACAATGTAATCGTCAAATTACTCCTGATTAAGGATAGATAGTCAGTGTGGTGGTTTAAGTGTGGGACTGGGACTTTGAGAGATCAGGGTTCGAATCCCTGCTCAGTCAGTGGGGAAACTCAATGGGGGACCTTGGACTCATCATACTCTCTCAACCTTGGAAGAAACCCAGGACAAACGTCCTTTGAATAAATTTTGCCAAGAAAATATTAAGACAGTGGCCATTTTCACATGGGGGTAAAACCCCGTGTTGCGACGACCGGAGACGGAGGTCGTTCACACCGCGGGGCGAGCTAGTGCGATTGGAAAAGGTGAGGCTCCACACCTCCAACCGCTCTGGTGCAGCCGCAGGGGTGGCGCTGCGAGTTTTTTAAAAACCACCTTCCCAGGTGGTTTTTATGAAACTCACCTGCACTAATCCGTGGCTGCTCCTGGTGTGAATCTGCAGAGACGCATTAGCGCGTCTCTGCAGATCTGCCCGGGGGCGGGCTTCTGGCTGGCACGCTGCCCTGATTGGCGGAGTGCTGCCAGAAGCCGCCATCTGCCATTTTGGGCGCCGCCGAACGCCGCCGAAATTTGGCGGTGTGTGGAGCAGCGGAGCTGCGCTCCCTGCAGGGACGGAGCAGGGACGGAGCAAAACGCAAGCAGGTAAGCTCCGCCCCTCTGTGCACCGCCCTGTTTCAGCTCCCCCACGTGTGAAAAGGGCCAGTGTTGCTGTAACGTGAAGGATGCTGGTAGAACAGGGTTCAAATCCCCACTCAGCCATCTGCCAAATAAATAGAGGTATGTAGTGGTCTGAATGTTGGACTAGGACTCTGAGAGATGTGGGTTCAAATCACTGCTTGGCCATGGAAAAAATAAGATATTGGATATCTTAGATATTAAGAGACAAATCATGGAGAATCATCTAAGTAGAGGCATAACAAAGTCCTTTTTTAGAAAGTCTTTTAATGCCCTCCCAAATGAGCTTTCTCCTCCTTCTCCTCTGTCTAGCTGGGAGGTTTTTTAGCAGCATTGGGATTGGAAGGGTGGTAAAGGAGGGATTCACAGACTTTTGGTGCCAGGTTGTAGCAGTGTGCCTGCAGTAAATAATGCAGTAAAACGTCATATAGGAATGAATGGGGTTCTGCTTTAGCTGATTCTCCTGCACTACAAAGAGCAAAGTGAACTCAGAATCCCTTACTAAGGATGTACAACTAGTAAAATCAAGGAAAGGGGAGATCAGATAAGCCCAACCCCCCAGCTAATATTGCTCTATTCCTTTATCTTAAGCAAAAGGTAGTGAAACTAAAATCAGTGGATGTGTTTTGGAAGAAATATTTAAATGCTTTCTAGCAGGTTCGAAATGTTTTTGCTTACTTACTCAAGACTTACCTGACTTGGCTGTTCATATTTCATATTGTTAGTTTTCAATAAAAGATTTGCTGAAACATGTTGACCTGCTGTTCCTTTTTGTGGTGTAGGAAGCTACCCCTAACCTTGGATTAAAGGCATACATTTTAATTTATCAGGGACACTGGGTGGAGGAACCTATGGATAAAGATTCCAGAAAATTTGTAATGCTGAGATCACAGCCATCCAAACCTAGTGCAAAATAGATTCTGCAATAGGTCTTTACAGAGTTTGTGCAAGGTTCAGGCTTGGACAGGACTCCTCTGCAAACCAGATTTGGCCAGCTTTGCTATCTGCTAATTCGGCAAATCTGTTCTTTCTCCTTCAACCCAACTGAAGATAAAAATCGCATTGCTTGGGTATGTGTAATTTTCCTTCAGCAAACCATAGCCATTTGTTGTTATTATTAGTGGCACGTGTTCCTTCCTAACTGCCACACTGATAATTTAAATGAAGAAAGCTAAAGATCATATCTGAACAATGGATCTGAATGTGCTTTTTGAAAGCACTTTTTTTCTTTTTTTGGCACGGTGCTTTTGAGCAAAACAAAAGTGTCAACAGTTTCTGAGGCTCGGCAGTCTAAATGTGTCCCTGGAGGGCAACGCATAATGGAGCGTTATGCAAATCATCCCGAGAAGATCATTTATGCATGGTGCAAAGGCAACGGATCATTTCCTGTCAACCTGCCCCATCATTTTTTTTTTCTTGCTGAAAAAGCACTATTTCATTTTGAACAGAGACAGAGAGACAGGTGCTGGGCTGTACATTGCTTTCTGGGCAGCCCCTCCATGTGGTACGTAGAACCTCCCGTGGATAATTATGAGTTAGGGTAACTCTTGAAAATAAAGGAAGGGAACTTCCAGAATGTGGACATAGGTGAAAATACTCTTCTGGGTTACGGAGAGTTAGACTGATGCAGGGCTGGGCAAAATGTGGCCCCTGGGTCCCACTTTGTGGTTCCTTAAGCCTCCCAAACCAGCCTGTTTTTTTAAAGGTGGCGTAATTTGGTGCAATGTTTGTCCCCAAAATACCACACAGAAGGCCCCCAGATGTGTGAAAACGTGCAAAAATACTCCCCACAAGCAACCATACTATCCTTAAGTACCTCCTGTTCCTTTGCAGCCCTTCTCAAAATGGCGACCGGAAGTGACGTAACATGGGAGACCCTAGCTACCATTGGTAACAGGGGCCACCTTAGAAGAAGCGCTCCTCATTGGTAACAGGGGCCATGTTAGAAGAAGCTCATGTTATCGCCATATACATCCATTCCTCTGTAGTCCTTCTCAAAAGGGCAGCAGGAAATGACATGATATGGGAGACTCTAGCTGCCATTGGTAACAGGGGCCATGTTAGAAGAAGCACTCCTCTTCCCCTGCTGCCCATGTTATCACCAAATACGTCCGTTCCTCTGCTGTCCTTCTCAAAATGGCAACAGGAAATGACATGACATGGGAGACTCTAGCTGCCCTTGGTAACAGGGGCCATGTTGGAAGAGGTGTTCCTCTTTTCTGCCGCCCATGTTATCCCCAAATACCTCTGTTCCTCTGCAGTCCTTCTCAAAATGGTGACTGGAAGTGACGTAACATGGGAGACCCATTGGTAACAGGGGCCATGTTAGAAGAAGCGCTCCTCTTCCCCTGCTGCCCATGTTATCACCAAATATGTCCCTTCCTCTGCAACCCTTCTCAAAATGGCAGCAGGAAATGACATGATATGGGAGACTCTAGCTGCCCTTGGTAACAGGGGCCATGTTAGAAGAAGCGCTCCTCTTCCCCTGCTGCCCATGTTATCACCAAATACGTCTGTTCCTCTGCAATCCTTCTCAAAACGGCAGCAGGAAATGACGTGACATGGGAGACTCTAGTTGCCCTTGGTAACAGGGGCCATGTTGGAAGAGGTGTTCCTCTTTCCAGCTGCCCATGTTATCCCCAAATACCTCTGTTCCTCTGCAGCCCTTCTCAAAATGGCGACAGGAAGGGACATAGCATTGGAGACCCTAGGGCCATGTTAGAAAAGCCATTCCCCTTCCCCTGCTGGCTCTGTTCGTCTGCAGTCCTTCTCAAAATGGCAGTGATATATTTAAGTCTTTTACTCCAAGTCTCAAGTCAAGTCTCAAGTCTCTACCTTCAAGCCTCATGTCTTTGAAGGTACCTTCAAGTCAAGTCTCAAGTCTAGGAGCCAACTTTATACCCCAAACTATATTCCAGAATTTTTGGACAAAGTCAAATAAAGTCAGTTTTAACAATTTAAGCAGAGTCAGCCCTCCACATTTGCGATTTTGCCATCTGCGACTTCGGAAGCGGGGAATAGGATCCTTCTTACTCCTCCTTACTGAAGCTTCAAAAGCTTTAGAAGGAAGGATCTTTCCTCCTCAAGCCTGTTGCCGAACACATTTGCTGTTCCTGTCTCAATTTCCACACTAGACGGTTACAACGCTGTTATTCCACTTGCAACATCCTGTGGAATCTTCGGATTTGCAATTTTGGGAGGGGCCCACCAGCCTCTCCCCAAACTGCAAACCCCAGGATTCCACAGGATGTTGGAAGTGGAATAATAGCGCTATAACAGTCTAGTGCGGAAATGGCCTGAGAAATGGTCCCACACTTTGGGCTCGGGACAGATTGTCATGCGACCAGTAGGCAAAAAGAAATGGAGGCGTTGTTCAAAGTGGTAAGGTTTCTGGATGAATCTGTTATGTTGCTAAACCAAGGGCAGCAAGTCAGTCACTAAAAATATACAAGTCACGAGTCGAGTCAGTGCGTCATTTATTGCTGGGTTGAGTCCGAGTCGAGTGGCCATTTCCGCACTAGACTGTTATAGCGCGATGATTCCGCTTTCAACATCCTATGGAATTCTGGGGTTCGAGAGGCTGGCCCCTCCCGAAACTGCAAACTCCAGGATTCCATAGGATGTTGAAAGTGGAATCATAGTGCTATAACACTCTAGTGCAGAAATGGCACTGAAGTGACTTAAGTCCAACCTGAGTTTGAGTCAGTTGACTTGAGTCTACATTGCTGCAAAGTGGCAGCAGAAAGTGACATGACATGGGAGTCTCTGGCTGCCATTGGTAAAAGGGACCATATTAAAAGAGACACTCGTCTTCCCTTGCCACAGAGGGAAGGCAACTTCTAAGATAGTGCCTTCCATGATATGTGAGGGCACATCCTAAAGGGAAAATGGGAGCAGTGGAGAATGTACTTTCTTTAGACCAATTCAAATGGGTGTATATATACACTGAATCTAGTAAGAAAGCCCTTTCCAAAGGAGAAGAAAAGGCTCTGAAAGTCCTAGGTTTTCTTCCAGAATAAAATAAAATAAAATAAAATAAAATAATATTTTGGAGATCCACATGGTCTTTTCTTCATCCCAAAGTATTTCCTGGGAATGCTGGCTCTACTAAGAACTTTTCATTCCTACTTTCCGGGTCAGATGAAATTAACCCAATATTCCAAAAAAAGGAAATCAGTGGTTGGTTGTCTGTCTGTATAATCCAGGGATCAATGAAGATGGCCAGCGCCCATAAAACACAGCTGTTTTTTTACAGGACACAAATTCAACAATGCTCAAGTAACGGGAAGAAGAAGGAGGAAGAACCAGGGAACAAAATGGTCCTCGTTCTTAACTACTGTAATATTGTTAAAGGACATTAACACTTGGACTATTTCCACACTGGACTGTTATAGCGCTATGATTCCACTTTCAACCTCCTGTGGAATCCTGGGGTTTGTAGTTTAGGGAGGGGCCTTTAGGATTTGCAGCCAGAGAGCTTTTGGGCCTCAGGAAACTACAAACCCCAGAATTCCACAGGATGTTGAAAGTGGAATAATAGCACTATAACAGGCTAGTGTGGAAATGCCCATAGTAAAGAAGGCTCAGTGGAAATTGATGAGGAACAATTTCTCAAATGTTTGCAAGTTTGCAAGAGTGCAGATGTGGCATGTGATCAGTTGGCAGGGGGAAGACACGAGGGAGGGGGAAGTGAGGGAAACCTGGGATATTTCAAGAATGAGTTTGGATGCAAACCTGGGATTATGCAGTTAAAAGAAGGCCAAAGAGAACTAGAAACTCTTATTCTTCCAGAGACTTTTTCCCTCTGGAAGAGCTGAGAGTCCGATTCGTACGGAGAGACCTGGGCCATTTCCACACTAGCCTGTTATAGTGCTATTATTCCACTTCCAACATCCTATGGAATCCTGGGGTTTGCAGTACACTGCATAGGATTCCATAGGATTCCATAGGATGTTGAAAGTGGAATAATAGCACTATAACAGGCTAGTGTGGAAATCCAATCACCAGTGCTGGCCGGTAGCTTCTTACGTTGGTGGAGCAGTGAATCCATATTGGCTTTTATTGTGAACTGTAAAGGACCTTTGTGCAGCTCTTTGGATAACTTGTTAAAGTTCAGACTAAAACCCGGAGTTGGGTTTCCCCACCCCACTGGCATGGATACCACAGGCCGCCATACTTTTCAACATTTTTGACAGTGTCTGAAACCTCCCTTCGTGTATTTATGGAGGGGAAAAGCACCATCTGGTTTTCTCTTGAATATTTCTCTCCGTGTTGATCATAAAACTTCAGACTTTCGCTAAGTCACTCCACATGGTTGGTTTATCAGTTTCTATCTGTGTAGGAACAGAGGGGGAAAAAAGTGCCTGTTTTTGTTTTCTTATCATTTTTTTCCTATGTAGATTCTGGTGTGCGGGAGCATTTTTTTTCTTAAAAAAAAAATCCCCTTGCGCCGTGCCTCTGTGATGTGCCAACGCAGCAAATTTGCAAACGCGACTGTGTGTCGAGCTTGAAAGATGCAGAGGTGGATGCTGCTTCCCCTTTCTTTCTGTGGTCGTATGCTTCAAAAAGTTTGGTTTGGGATGTTGCTGTTTCCTTTAAACGTACTGAGCATGTGAGACGCAGCGTAGTGAGAGTCGCAGAAGGCAGGAAGAGAGTGGGTGGGTGGGTGGAAGGGCTTCCCTGGCAGATGACGATGGGGACCCTTCAGTTCTGCCCCTGCTGCCATCTGGTACACACAGCGGAGAGAGAGGCACAAAGGCCGTCCCAACCGACGTGCCAGCAAGGCACGGAATGGCCCGTCGGAGATGAGGATGCTCTTGCCACAAGCTCCCTTGAACCCAGGGCTTGGGGCCTGAGGCGAGAGTCAACTCCCGGCCTCCCAGAAGTGACCATGGAACACTGGCGCCGGCTGGTTGGCTCTTGGCTCTTGCTGCTTTGTTGCCAGTCTGCTCTGCTGCTCAAGCCCTCCGGTAGGTCGTGGCATGGGTGTGTTTGGATGATGGTTCTGCTGATGAGTCCTGAGAGTAAGGCCATTTCCGCACTAGGCTGTTCTAGCGCTATGATTCCACTTGCAACATCCTATGGAACCCTGGGGTTTGCAGTTTCTCCTCCCAAAACTGCAAACCCCAGGATTCCATAGGATGTTGCAAGTGGAATCATAGCGCTAGAACAGCCTAGTGCAGAAACAGCCTAAGTGTGGAGTGACGCTTGGTCCCGTTAGGCAAACCGATGGAGGAAAGCGGGACTGAGAGAGAAAGGACAGCAGGCTGGGGTTGATGGAGCGGAAACACAAGAGGGCTCTTGTGTACTTAACAGTTGTGAAGGTGAGGAAATTTCAACTGATGCTGCTTGTTGTCTAGTTGCCTGACAAGCAACCCCTGCTTAAATATCCCACTTTTGCACAACCATGAAAGGTACAGGAACCCCGGCTAGTTTTCCATCTGGCCGTCCTAAAGGATACACACATGCTGGGATGGCTTTCCAAGACAGTGCATGGAATAGGAGCCCTGGTGGCGCAGTGGTTAAATGCCGGTACTGTAAGCCACAAGGTTGTGAGTTCGATCCTGCCAGGCTCCAAGGTTGACTCAGTCTTCCATCCTTCCGCAGGTCGGTAAAATGAGTACCCAGTTTGTTGGGGGCATGTATAGAAAATGTATCGAAATACATGCTATTTGTAAGTTGTTCGCCGCCTCGATCCATATGGAGAGGCGGATACAAATAAATAAATAAAAAAATAAAAAATACTAGCTGCAGAGAAGTTTTCTGCCAGAGGATTAAAGCCGTGGCGTCCACACGGGGAGTCTGCATAAATGAAAAATGACATCAGGTTGATGGGCATTTTAAAGGCTTAGCAAATGTATTATGGCATAAGCATTCCTTAGAGTTCACTTTGCCAGATGCATGCAGTGTTGTGCTAAGACTGGTATGGTTCCTACACCATGGGGGTGTAGAGAAAAAAAAGGTAAGCAAGGAAGAGCTAAAAGTTACATACTCTTGAGAATAATATTAAGGATGAAATGCATACGAGAGAATTAAAGAACCCATTCAGGAAAGAATGTTGACAACTCAGATGTTCCTCCGTCAGCCAGCTAATTAACCGGTATAAGGAGATAAAACCTCCATGATCTCTTTTAAGTCCGCAGTGATAGAATTTAACATGGTGATGATGAACTGTAATTGACTGGCCTTAGTCTGACAATGGCTGCTTTTAAATCAAGTAAGATATCAGAAAAGGGGAAAATTCAGAATCCAGTAAGGACACTTGGAAACCTATACAGAATTTAAATTATTATTATGTTTTAAAATCTCACTGCAAGTGTTAATGACTGGATGAGTGTCAGAATGCTTTCTGCTTTATCAACACTGCTTTTTGGATAGCCAACTGTAATGATTTTACATGGCTTGAGACCTCACTGTGGTGATCACAGCCTTTATTCTGGGTTGTTGGATGTCTTCTGCTTCTAACATCTAACCTCAGAAGTGAAGGATTTCTTTTAATTCTAGCCTTACAGTGGCAATGAGTTCCACTGGCTAATTCAGCAGTTCTCAACCTGTGGGTCGCGACCCCTTTGGGGGTCGAACGACCCTTTCATGCGGGTCGCCTAAGACCATCGGAAAATACGTATTTCCGATGGTCTTCGGCTCCATTCCCTCCTCGGTGGTGGTGCGCAAGCGTGAGTCATGTGCTCGTTTCCTCCTGCCCCCTTTGGTGGGAATGCATGCAGCCACAGCGTTGCCACAGCAGGAGTGCTGGTGCACAAGCGCGAGCCACGCACTCGCATCCTCCTGCCCCCTGTTCAGAAGGGACTGAAATCGCTCCCCTTCTCCGCTACCGGGAGAACCTCCCGTCTGATAGGCCAACTTGGGGGGGGGTGGCGGCAGCACGGGGGGCAGGCCCCCTCCTTGCCACGGCCCCTGCCCACTCGCCATGGAGGGGGGAGCTGCGGAAGGGCCGGGGGGCCACAAGGCGGCACTTTTCTGGGGGGGGCGAGCTGCGCCCGGCGCAAAAGACAAAGGCACTGGGATTCCTCCCCCTCCCCCCGGCCAGGATCGATACTCTGGAAACTTTTCCCACACTGTATCCCCCAGCAGAAAAGAGAGCGAAGCAGAAGCAGAGCCCAAGGGGGTTCTCGGAGTTTTTTCCCGGGGGAGACGCACGGATCCTCTTTCCCTCCCTGCCCACCCCCCCCCCGTTCCTGGCCAGCGAGGCAGCCTTTGCTGGTGGGGGGAGGCATTATAAATAATAAATAAATAATTTTATGGTTGGGGGTCACCACAACATGAGGAACTGTATTAAAGGGTCGCAGCATTAGGAAGGTTGAGAGCATTAGAAGCATTAGGAGCCCTGGTGGCGCAGTGGTTAAATGCCAGTCCTGCAAGCCACAAGGTTGTGAGTTCGATCCTGCCGGGCTCCAAGGTTGACTCAGCCTTCCATCCTTCCGCAGGTCAGTAAAATGAGTACCCAGCTTGTTGGGGGCATGTATAGAAATATATGTATAAAAATACATGCTATTTGTAAGTTGTCTGCCGCCTCGATCCATATGGAGTGGCGGGATACAAATAAAATAATAAAAAAAACTCACTGGGCTAATTACTTGTCATCCTCCTCCTCCTAGCCATAGTTCGTATTGCCCAAAATCAAAGTGTAGCTATAGGTTTATACCATCCAGTTATAACTAATAAATAAAGAAAAAAAATTATGCTGCCTCCACAAAATTTTATGGGAAGAGGGGTCCCAATTGTAGCATCCTCCATTTGATTTCTTCGCCTCTCATTTCACCCGTTTTCTTAACAGAAAAAAAATCCATTGATGAAGATAAGACGGATTTATGTGCTGCCTTTCTTCTGAGAGTGGGACCCAAGGCAGCTTCTGACAATAAATTAAAATATAAAAACATTTAAAACAGTTAAAAACATTAAAAGCATATAAAATCATCTTTATTTATCTTATATCCTGCGGCCAGTCCATATTTTTGTAGAATTTCCATCAGCATCTATATTGATTCTTGTGGATCCTCCAAAAATATAGTTACATCATCTGCAAAAGTTTTCAATTTCAATCCCTTTTTTCTTATTTTTAAGCCTCTTATCTGTGAATCCTCATTTATTGCAATCAACGATACTTCCAAAGCAGCTATAAACAATAGTGGTGATAATAGGCATCCTTGCCGTCCCCCCTTATTTATTACAAAGCTTGCCGTGGTGTCACCATTTAGTATTAACCTTGCAGATTGATCTTGATAAATTGCCTCAATCCATTTACCAAAGTCTTCTCCAAAATCATATTCTCTGAGCACCCGATGTATAAAAGTCCAGGAGACATAAAAGCATATAAAATCATAAAAACAAACATAAAACAATATTCACAAGTTGAGAAATAAACCCCCCCATCTTATGTCAAAGCCTGTTTAAAAAGAAAAGTTTTTGCCCACTGGCGAAAGGAAAGCAGGGAGGGGGTCCACCTAGTCTCCTGTGGAAGGGAGTTCCACAGGATGGGAGCAGCCGTGGAAAAGCCCCTGTCTCCCATATTAACTCACCAGGTGAGCTGGGATGGTGGCAGATGGAAAAAAAGCCTTTCCCTGCAGATCTTAGGGCTCTAGCTGGTTTGTAGAGGGAGATACAGTCTTTCAGATAGCCTGGACCTAAGCTATATGGGGCTTTACAGGTCATAACCAGCACTTTGAATTGTGCCCGGAAACGAACAGATAGCCAGTGGAGCTGTTTTAACAAGGGAGATATGTGCTCCTTATAACTGGCCCAGGTCAGCATTCCGGCTGCTGCATTTTGAACCTGCTGAAGTTTTCGAACAGTCTCCAAAGGCAGCCCCATGTAGAGTGTGTTACAGTAGTCCAGACGAGATATAGGCCATTTCCGTACTATACTGTTATAGTGCTATTATTCCACTTTCAACATCCTAGGGAATCCTAGGGTTTGCAGTTTAAGGAGAAGCTCTTAGAATTCTCTTTGGCCTCAGTAAACTACAAACCCCAGAATTCCACGGGATGTTGAAAGTGGAATAGCCTTTTTAAGGCTATTAGCTTTTTAAATATATGAGAAGTTCTAAATATTTATAGAAACTTGATATGTTGGGAGAAATTAAGGATAGGAAATTAAGGATAGGAAAATGTTTAAGAGATTAAGTAAAAGGGGAATAAGGAAGCAAAAGAGGAAATAAGAAAGTGAATCTTTTTTTTAATAATGTAAAAGAAGAGACGAAGAAGGATTGTTACAGATAAATGAAGCAATGGAACCTGAGTTTCGGCAAGGGGGGGAAATGGGGGGGTAGATGTGCTATGTTAGTGTATTGTTTCATTTTATTGCATTGTAGTATATAGTTTTGTCTTGTGTTTTATGTTTTTGGTTATGTTTATTATTTGTTTTGTTATTAAATATGTGTTTAAATAAAAATTTAATAAAAAAATTAAAAAAATAAGAAAGTGGAATAATAGCACTATGACAGTGTAGTGCGGAAAGGACCATAATCAAGGCATGTGTCACTGAAGGAATCAGTTGCATAGTGTCTATGGATTTGAAGCACAATTTATTCAAATTAATTAAAACGTATCCCTTCCCTTCTCTGGGGATCACAGGATGATGCACCAAAAAATGGGGATATTTTAAAAGACGAAAAGCATGTCAGATCATTTAAAGTCACTTAAGACAACTGGAAATCACTCAGAATGGTTTAAAATGACATCAACCATAGTAAATGCACGGAGTTTAATAAAACCAATGAGGCTCTGAAGTATTTAATTCAAAGCCATATTAGTGTTACTCCGGTCATGATATGTCTGGTGAGAGCACTAGATATCCTTTTGATATCAAATAATTTGGCCTTTGCTTGACTTTTCTCTGCCATCCTACTCCACGTGTTTGCAGAGGTCCTCCGGACAAGCATGTATTAGGCGCAGCCGTTAACGGTTGTACATTCCAAACCTCATTCAGGCAGGCAATTTAAGCCTCTCCGATGCTTTAGGGAAAAACCTTCTTGCAAACTGGCTTTGCTCAGCGCGAATCTACACAAAGCCGCACGGCCAAGAGCCGAGCCATTCCTTTATGTTGGACCATCAACGTACTGGCCATACTAATGTCATCCAGTGCTAAGTCCATCATGCAAAACTTGACCTTTTCCAACTCCTTTGTCCAGCTCCAAAATTCCTTTGTTCTCACTGAGCACAGCATAGCCTGTAGGCACGATCCACCCTATAAAAAGGTCCTGCTTTTGGGACTTCTTCAGAACACTGTGGACTTCCATCCTGCCTTGCTATCGGTTTGTCCAGTGAGCTCCCCTCAGCAAACCGTGCTGAGCTTCCATCTCTGCAACCCCATCTTTTTTTATTATTGTTATTTATTTGTATCCCGCCTCTCCATATGGATCGAGGCGGCGAACAACTTACAAATAGCATGTATTTCGAAACATTCCTATACATGCCCCCAACAAGCTGGGTACTCATTTTACCGACCTGCGAACGGATGGAAGGTTGAGTCAACCTTGGAGCCCGGCAGGATCGAACTCACAACCTTGTGGCTTGCAGTACTGGCATTTAACCACTGCGCCACCAGGGCTCATCTTCTCTCCAGGACTACAAGACCAGGTGTCGTATTACCCATTCCCCAAAGCTCTCCATTTCTATTTCTCAGTTAGTTAGTGTATGCCGTATCTTTCGTGTTTCTTGTCTTCAATAAAATATTATTTGTTGCTTTAAAACCTTGTCTAGCTGCTCTCTGACCTGACGCTGTATACATAGGGTGAAAGATCCTAGCTAGAGTTACCCTGCCTCTTGTTAGCTTAAGAGAGTGCTTGAGTTTAATTTCCCCATCTTTTGCTTTTGTTTGGTTATTTGGGTGCCCCTCCCGGGACCCCCAACATACAGGGTAACATTAGGACTTAGCTCTGGCTTGACACCAGTTGGGCTTTTATTCATAAGCAGAGTCAGCACTGTGTGATGGTTTGTGTGTTAGAGAGACAGGTTTCGAATCCCCATTTGGCCATGTGAGCCATTAGGTGAACCTGGGAAAGGCACCTTTTCTCAGACTCAGAGAAAGAGCATGGTGAAGCAAACTCTGAACAAATGTTGCCAAAAAACCCCTACAAGAAGTAGGTTTTGGAAGGCATGTAATAATGATGAAAGTTGGCTCTGCATTTTGGAAAAGCACTCTGAGAAACCTGGGTTAAAATCTCTACTTCCCCACAGAAACTCATTGGATGTTCTTGGGCAAGTCACCCTCTCTCAGCCTCAAAGGATGGCCATGGTGGCACACCTCTCTGAACAAAGTTTACCAAGAAAACCTAGGATAGATTTTCAGGGTTGCCACAAGTTGCAGAAAACTGGAAGGCACACATCAAAATGACCTGTTTTGTGATTGCTTTACGTGCTTGCAAGTGCCTTGGGACTCTTTCGCTCAGTTTGGCCACCAGGATTTTTTTTTTAAATTGTTTTTATTAGTTTGGCCACTTGGCTTTTAAGGTGGGTTTTTGGGGCATAAAATGCCTAGATCATAAGCCATTTCTGCACTAGAGTGTTATAGTGCTATGATCCCACTTTCAACCTCCTATGGAATCCTGGGGTTTGCAGTTTCGGGAGGGGCCTCCTGGCCCCTCCAAAAACTGCAAACCCCAGGATCCCATAGGAGGTTGAAAGTGGGATCATAGTGCTATAACACTCTAGTGTGGAAATGGCCATAAATGTGAATATGAAATAGTGACCAGGATAGGACAGCATAATGCCCAAAAGATCCAAATATATCTTTACGTTTTCGTTTTACACTCCTCCTGCAATAATATAAATTTAAATTTTAAAAACCTATTGTCATCAGATCACTCCTCCTGTAATAATATAAATTTAACGTTTAAAAACCTATTGTCATCATTCTTTTTTAAGAAATCAATCAACCGTTTCCATGCAGGCACAAATTCATTTTGTGGTCTGCCTTTTAACCTGTATGTTAAGTTGCCAATTTTAACAATTCCCACTAATCTATTTAACCACTCATCTGTTGTGGATATGTCCATTTCCCCTAATACTTTGCATATACTAATCTTGTTTGGCATTATTATTGTTTTGATGGTGTGCCTTCAAGTTGTTTCCGACTTATGGTGACCTTAAGGCCACCCTAGCAGAGGTTTTTCTGGGGCTGAGAGTGTGTGACTCACCCGAGGTCATTCAGTGGGTTTCCATGTCTGAGCGAGGAATCGCACCCGAGACTCCAGGGTGATAGTCTGGTGCTCAAACCACTATACTTTGCTAGCTCTCTTGATATTATAATTACTTCATTTATATCGTGGTTCCTCTTGCAATGGGGACACAAGGTGGCTAACAAAAATGAAAACTAATACAGCTAAAAGCACTTGCAAAGCACAAAATTAAAAACATATAGAAGTTTATTGTTGAACTGCAATGAAACTATTCATAGAATTAAAAGCATTTAACACAAGTCCATTAATTGAAACAAAGATGAATGTCAACAGAATAGCACAGTGTTAGAAACATGAACTTGCAGCTCATTGTTGTGCTTAAACTCTTCTTGTTCCTGATCGGGTACCTGAAGGAATGAATCCCCGTGGTGTGCCTGCTCATGTTAATTAACAAGAGTTAATTAACAAGGGTCTCCCAGCATGCTTGTAAACTCTCTTGGCTGTCAGAGGCTGTTTCCGCACTAGACTGTTATAGCGCTGTTATTCCACTTGCAATGTCCTATGGAACCCGCGGGTTTGCAGTTTTGGGAGAGGCCAGCCGGCCCCTCCCGACACTGCAAACCCAAGGATTCCATAGGACGTTGCAAGTGGAATAACAGCGCTGTAACAGTCTAGTGCGGAAATGGCCAGAGATGAATAAGATCAGTGTGAGAGCAAGGAAAGAGAACTTCATTTGTTGTGGTTTACAGCTGTAGATCAACCTCTTCTAACTTGATGCGTTCCACATATATTGGAAGACAGAAAAGCTGGAGAAAAAGTTGTCTGTTGCTTTTATCATAGAGTCATAGAAATGTAGAGTTGGAAGAGACCCCAGGGGCCATCCAGTCCAACCCCCTGCCGTGCAGGAACACCCTCAAAGCCCTCCCGACAGATGGCCATCCAGCCTCTGCTTAAAAACCTCCAAGGAAGGAGACTCCACCACACTCCATTGAGGCAGCAGATTCCACTGCCGGACAGCCCTGACCGTCAGGAAGTTCTTCCTGAGGTTCAGGTGGAATCTCCTTTCCTGCAGCTTGAATCCATTGCTCCTTGTCCTGGTCTCTGGAGCAGCAGAAAACAAGCCCTCTCCTTCCTCTACGTGGCATCCCTTCAAATATTTAAACATGGCTATCATGTCCCTTCTTAACCTTCTCTTCTGCAGACTAAACATACCCAGCTCTCTAAGTCTATCCTCATAGACTTAGTCTTTTTTTTTATGGCTCATCCAGTTCCCCTATGACAGTTCCCAAATCCCTGTATCCTCCCCTAGAATAAAACACGGAGAGCAAAAATCTCTCCCCAAATAGTCAAGAGTGTGCAAAACTGCCCCCAAACACAGTGGTTTAGGTTATTTCCCAGGCCATGACTCAACTGAAATCTTCACCTAAAGGTGGGCAAATCAGAACTAAATGTGATGTGATGTCACTTCTGAGTTATCTAAAATGCATTGTAGCTCATGGGGGAGCCAGATTGGCAAATGTTGGCCCCCATCTCAGTTTCCCATTCCATCTTCTGTAGCACATCCAGAGGTCCCCAGGTGGGATAGGTGGCTTTGATTGATTGAAACTGTGTGCAACCGTGTGGATGTTCCTGCATAGCAGGGGGTGGTTTGAGCACCAGACTATCACCCTGGAGTCTCGGGTGCGATTCCTCGCTCAGCCATGGAAACCCACTGAATGACCTCAGGTGAGTCACACACTCTCAGCCCCAGAAAAACCTCTGCTAGGGTGGCCTTAGGGTCACCATAAGTCGGAAACAACTTGAAGGCACACCATCACAACAATAATAATGCCAAACAAGATTAGTATATGCAAAGTGCAGCTCTCCAGAAGCAGGTAGTGGAACAGTGAGTTCACAATAGGTTTTAATAAAAGCCAGATTTGCCAGATTGGCAAATGTTGGCCCCCATCTCAGTTTCCCATTCCATCTTCTGTAGCACATCCAGAGGTCCCCAGGTGGGATAGGTGGCTTTGATTGAAACCGTGTGCAGCTCTCCAGAAGCAGGTAGTGGAACGGTGAGTTCACAATAGGTTTTAATAAAAGCTCTCCAAGAAATCATTAAAAAAAAATCAGCTATCAAATGAGCTCAGAACATAAGTCACTCGATTGCATATGAAAATGGCAAAGAACCTGAAAGAAAACTTTACAATTTACTTTGTATGTAGGTCTGAAAGACTACTATGAAATGTTGTACCAATGCTACATATCCCCAAACCATCGCATACATATCACTTAAAAAACAATTGTTGGAAATGCAAAGAAAACAAAGGCACTTTTTTTCATATGTGGTGGCAGTGCTCCACAGCTAAAGAATATTGGACTCAGATTCACAAATTTATCTCACGGATTTTAGAAGTACAGTTTGAAATGAAACCAGAATTGTATTTGCTAAACATGATTGGTGATCATTTTGTACTAAAGAGATACTCAAAATGAATGTTATATTTAGTAACATCAGCAAGGATAAATTATGTGAGGAAACAGAAGGTTGAAGAAAAACCTCCGATTCAAGAACGATTCTTGAAAATTCTTGATATTGTAGAAATGGAAAAGTTAACAACACTAATCAGAATTCAAAAATTTGAACAAGAATGGAGACCAATTCTGGACTTTATTGAAAACAAGAAGAAATAATAATGCTCAAAGAAGTGAACATTGAATACATATATAAACTATACAAATTGGATTTTGCTATATATGAATAGATATATTACTAACGAGAATTGTAATAATATGATAATGATCATTGATAATATGATAATAATATGATATGTATAATGCTGCAATAATACAGAAATATTTATAGTATTCAGTTTGTACAATACTAACACACTATATTGGTGATATTTACTCAATTATTTCATATTTTAGGACCGAATTTCTTTTCTCTTTTTCCTGTAATAAATTCCACTGTGAAAAGCAACAAGATGGAAGGACTTTGATAGAGTGGATAATTAATTGTTGTAAATATCTTATTTGTGTTAAAAAGAATGTAGGAGTTAACTGAGTGTAAATATATATTACTGTTCATTGTATATTGTATATTGTATTTATATGTATATATATATATATATATATATATATATATATATATTGTGTGTGTGTGTGTGTGTGTGTGTGTATATATATGTATATGTATATATATGTATATGAGCTCTCCAGGGTTCTGAATCCTATTCCTAAATAGGTCGAGTATTTTTTGGAGAGGGGAAAAAAGACCTGGGCCCTTTTCGCACTTTGCCTTCTTGCGAAAGGGGGGGAGGGTGTCTTGAGCGAGAAGGCTCCTCCGGGAGGCCGCCGCTTCCCCCTCGTTCCTTCCGCAGGCGCTTCCTGCTGGCGCGTCCGTCACGCTAGCGCCCCGTCCCTTCCTTCCGCAGGGGCCTGTGGGAGCTGTAGGCCCCGCGGAGGGAAGGAAGCACGACCCGGACGCCTCCCCGACGTTCCGCACAGCAGGTAAGTGCGCGTGGGTGCCGGGAGCATTGCGCGAGCGCGGGTGTTTTTCGCTTCAAGTCGAAAATAAAAAAAACCGTGCTCGCGCCGCTTCAGTCCCGTGAGCGCCGCGGAAGTGGGAGTGTGTCGTGCAGAGCGACGCTCCCACTCCCGCGAGGCTCACGGGGCTCTCGTGCGAGAGAAAGCCCGTGCGAAAAGGGCCCTGGAATGGACTCATTGCCCTGTTGACATGGGAGCTACCGGCTTCCACTGCAAACCTTTCTAGTAATGACACACATCTTCTCCTTTGTCTATTTGCACAGCAAGGTTTTTTCCAATCTGGCAGAGCCAACCGGTGAGAACAGAGGCTGATTTCACCTGCAATATCTCAAATGCAAATGTTTCCGATAACTCGCCGTACTGGTACAAACTGGATATGGATGGCCAGCCAAGCCTCCTGGATACTGGCAACGAGAACGAAAAGTACAGAATAACTCGTCTGGATCCACAGGCTTTTAACATGAGAATCCTGAAGTTAGAAAAGAATGACAGCGGGAGATATTTCTGCGCGTTCGTCTCCTTCTCCTTAAATCAGGCACTAACGGAAAGCAACCGAGGCAACCTCACTGTCACAGGTCTGATTGAATGTTTCTGGCACTTTCCCAAAGGGTCTGACCATTGGGTCTCTCACCGACTGTACTGAGTGGTAGCTTGGTGGCTGACCTGTCAGTAGGGGGGTGGTGGATCTGCTCTGGGTTTTAGTCTGAACTTTAAAGGAAAAAGGAGCCATTCAAGGTGCAGAATGTATCTTAGAATCATAGAATCATAGAGTTGGAAGAGACCCCAGGGGCCATCCAGTCCAACCCCCTGCTATGCAGGAACATCCATCAAAGCATTCCAACAGATGGCCATCCAGCCTCTGCTTAAAAACCTCCAAAGAAAGAGACTCAACCACACTCCAAAGCAGCACATTCCACTGCCAGATAGCTTTGACCATCAGGAAGTTCTTCCTGAGGTTCAAGTGGAGTCTCCTTTGCTGCAGCTTGAATCCATTGCTCCTTGTCCTAGTCTCTGGAGTGGTAGAGAACAAGCCTGCTCCCTCCTCAACATGACACCCCTTCAAATATTTAAACATGGCTATCATGTCCCCTCTTAACCTCCTCTTCTGCAGACTAAACATACCCAGCTCCCTACAGCATTCTTCATAGGGTTTCATGACTTCCAGACCCTTCACCATTTTGGTCGCCCTCCTCTGGACACATTCCAGCTTGTTGATATCCTCCTTGAATTGAGGTGCCCAGAACTGGACACAGGATTCCAAATGAGGCCTAACCAATGCAGAATAAAGTGGTACCATTATCTCCCTCGATCTAGACACCATACTCCTATTGATGCAACCAAGGATTGCATTGGCTTTCTTGGCTGCCGCATCACACTGCTGACTCCTGTTCAGCTTATGATCTACCAAGGCTCCTAGATCCCTTTCAGAAGTACTGTTATCCAGCCACGTGTCCACCATCCTATATTTGCGCATTCCATTTTTTCCGCCTAATTGCAGGACCTTACATTTCTCTCTGCTGAAATTCATTTTGTTAGCTTTGCCCCAGCTCTCCAATCTATCCAGGTCATTTTGAATTTTGATTCTGTCCTCTGGCGTATTAGCAACTTTTCCTGATTTGGTATCATCTGCAGATTTGATCAGCCTGCCCTCTATTCCTTCATCCAAGTCATTGATAAAGGTGTTGAATAGCACTGGGCCCAGGACAGAACCTGGTGGCATCCCACTAGTAACTTCTCTCCAGGACAAAAAGCAGCCATTGGTGAGCACCCTTTGGGTTTGGTGGGTCAACTGGTTACCAATCCACCTAACAGTAGCCCTGCCCAGCCCTCAAAGGCCCCTCCCTAAACTGCAAACCCCAGGATTCCATGGAAGGTTGAAAGTGGAATAATAGCACCATAACAGGCTAGTGTGGAAATGGCCGTAGTTCGATATCTTGAGTGGCTTCTTTAAATTTCAGACTAATTTCAGAGCATGTTCACATCAGCCCACTGAGAGCTCTCTTGATAGCTGCTTTGTCAGGATATTACTCTTTCTTCTTCCATTGCCTCTGTCTTCCTCTTTCTTGTATGTCTTGTTGGGAGATGCTATGCCACTTTTCCCAGGAAGAATAGTTTTCTGTTTTTCTTCTGCACCCAAGGCCGACATCACATGCTTTGTTTATAGCTTTACAAATATCATCTCCAAACAGAAGAACCTGAGAAGTTGCCGCCTGAATCAGACCAAATGTTTCTTGTTCTCCACTGTCCTTCTCTCCATGGTGCCCCAATCAAAGACCGAACTTCGAAAAGTTCCTTTTATTTTTGGATTTCAGTTCCCAGAATACCCCAATTTGGAGAACTGTAGTCCAAAACAAGCGACTTTTCCAAGCTCTAGGAAGCTCTAAGAAGCCCACAAACACAATGCAAGGCCAATCTATCTCTCTGCCTTTTTGGTCTCCAGCCAATAACAGTTGTGTCAAACTGAAGCAGGAGGTTCCCTATTGTTGTTGATACACCCGTGCTTAAGGTGGCACCAAGGCCATTTCCGCACTACACTGTTATAGTGCTATTATTCCACTTTCAACTTCCTGTGGAATTCTGGGGTTTGTAGTTTGCTGAGGCCAAAGAGCTCCCTGGCTGAGAATTCTAAAAGCTCCTCCCTAATCTGAAAACCCCAGCATTCCACAGGACGTTGAAAGTGGAATAATAGCACTATAACAGTTGAGTGTGGAAATGGCCCAAGAGTGGACATAGCTGGGCACCTACTGAGGCCAGCTCGCTGTCATGCCCTGTGACCTCCAGCCGTACTTCTTACCCTTGCTGTTGCTGCCTGGATAGACAAAGTGCATCCTGTGGCCCACATGTGGCCCCTAGATCATTTTTTGTGGCCCTGGGCCCAAAGCCCTCTGGATGTGTTCGAAGGACGTTTTCACCATTTCTGCACTAGCTTGTTATAGCGCTATGATTCTGGCCAGCCCCTCCCGAAACTGCAAACCCCAGGATTCCATAGGACGTTGAAAGTGGAATCATCGCGCTATAACAAGCTAGTGCGGAAATGGCCATGTCTGGAGGCCCTCCTGGGCCCTCCAGTGGTCAAAAAGCATTTTGCATTTTTTTCCTAAAACTTTTTTTGCTCTCAATTGCACTCTGGGGGGCATTGGGGTTATTTCTGCCACCCTTCCCCCCAAACTTTCAGCCCCAGAGAAGCCTTGTTTGAAACAGGAAATTAACTGGAAGTGATTTTGTTAAAAAAGTATTCTCTTAGGTCTAAAAGGACTGAGGAATGACCTCCGAACATGGTGAACGTGCCCCCATTCCCCTAGAGGGTGTTTGGGAGCATTTGGGGTGGTGGGGGAAACCCTTTTCTTTTTTTCCGTTTGCAGAGGTGGGTGTGATGGGGGAGTGTGGCCTTGCAAGTTCTCTGGGGATGGCTGCCTACCCCAATCTCTCTATTCTGCTTTGGTCAGACCATCACCTGGAATACTGTGTCCAGTTCTGGGCACCACAATTCAAGAAGGATATTGACAAACTGGAACATGTCCAGAAGAGAAAGACATTAAGAAGAACTTCCTGATGGTGGGAGCTGTTCCTTGGTGGAATCTGCTGCCTCAATGGAGCGCGGTGGAATCTCCTTCTTTGGAGGTTTTTAAAGAGAGGCAGGATGGCCATCTGTGGGGAATGCTTTGATTGTGTCTTCTTGCGTGGCAGAATGGGATCAGACTGACACAAGGGCCACTGAGTCCAACCTCATTCAGCCATGCAGGAAGACACCTTCAAAGCACTCCCAACAGATGACCATCCAACCTCCAAAGAAGGAGACTCCACCACACTCCCAGGCAGCCTGTTCCACTGCCAACCTACTCTTACCACCAAGAAGTTCTTCCTCAGGTTTAGGTGAATCTCTTCTCTTGTTGTTTGAAGCCATTGTCCTAGTCTCTAGAACAGCAGAAAACAAACTTGGCCTGTCTTCCATATGACATCCTTTCAAATATTGAAACATGGCTATTGGGTCACCTCTTAACCTTCTCTTCTCCAGGTTAAACATACCCAACTCCCCCAAATGCTTGCTTATCAGGCATGGTTTCAAGGCCTTCTACCATTTTGGTTACCCTCGTCTGGGCACGTTCCAGCTTTTCAATATCCCTCTTGAACTGTGGTGCTCAGAACTGGACACATATGTCAGTAAGGCAGCAAATCCACTCTGGGCTTAGATCTGAACTTTAAAGGTGTTATCCAAGGGTGCCTCTGCCCATATATGCCTTCCCTAGAATGGGAACACAGCTATGATGTCCCCTCTTAACCTACTCTTCCTTAGACTAAACAAACCAGCTCCCTAAGCTGCTCTTCCTAGGGCTTCATGGTTTCCAGGCCTTCTACCATTTTGTTCACCTCTTCTGGACACATTCCAGCTTGTCCATATCCATCTGGAGTTGTGGTGCCCAGAAGTGGACATGGTGTTCCAGGTGGGGTCTGCCCAAAACAGAATAGAGTGGTAAAACTCTTATTTTTATACTTGTTTTCTTGAAGTCTGGCCTGTTAGAAGACAAATGTTTCTGAAATACCACGTGCCTCCATTAGTCTCTCTTTACAAGGTTCTCCATAATTACTTTGAAACTGTCTTGCTTCTTGGAAAAGGCAGTAGCACAAGCAATGATGCGAGTTTCCCAGAGAAAGTAGAAGGATTTTCAGTGCTCCAAACAATGTAATCTGCTTTAAATGTTATATTCAGATCTATTCTAAGCTTTATGTGGAAATTATTTTAGTGGGGTATTCGTAATAATGTAAAGAGAATGTCACATATATTTCCCTTATCTTTAAGAAAAAACCTGAGAGAATACTATTTTGTCAAAGGTCACATACCCCAAGACTGCTCTAACCGATATATTTTGTGAAACTGCAGCACTTTCACTCGCTCATTCTCTGCGCTAACAGTTCCATTTCGAGTTAACAAAAACTGCATCTAGTACAACTAGCTTAACATTCTGTTTCACTGAAGGATGTGTCCGTGTGTCTGTGCGCACAGGCAACTTATCACATTTTCTCTTGGCTGCCTGTAGCTGTGACCGATTGAGAAATGAGAGATTTTATAAAACAGAAAAAGCTTAGCAGTGTGTTCATTTGTTAGTCTATTGTCAACGACTTATGTCCTTAGAAGAGTAACTAGAAGTTCATACCCTGTATTTTGCCTGTTTAAAATACTGATTGCAGTACAACAGCCTAGACCAGTGGTTCTCAACCTTCCTAATGCTGCAGCCCTTTAATGCAGTTCCTCATGTTGTGGTGACCCCCAACCATAAAATTATTTATTTATTATTTACAATGCTTCCCCCCCTGGCAAAGGCCGCCTCGCCGGCCAGGAACGGGGGCGTGGGTGGGCAGGGAGGGAAAGAGGAGCCGTGCGTCTCCCCCTGGAAAGCACTCCAAGACCCCCCCCGGGCTCTGCTTCTGTTTCACTCTCATTTCCGCTGGGGGAGGCAGTGTGGGAAAAGTTTCCAGAGTGTCGACACTGTCCGGGGGGGGGAGTAATCCCAGCGCCTTTGTCTTTTGCTCCGGGCGCAGCTCGCCCCCCGGAAAAGCACCACCTTGTGGCCCCCCGGCCCTTCTACAGCGCCCTCCTCTGTGGCAAGTGGGGCAGGGGCCGTGGAGAGGAGGGGTCCTGCCCCCCATGCTGCTGCCACACCCCAAGCTGGCCCATCAGATGGGAGGTTCTCCTGGTAGCGGAGAAGGGGAGCAATTTCAGTCCCTTCTGAACAGGGGGCAGGAGGATGTGAGCGCATGGCTTGCGCTTGCGCACCACCACCGAGGAGGGAAAGGAGTCTAAGACCATCAGAAATATGTATTTTCCGATGGTCTTAGGCGACCCCTGTGAAAGGGTTGTTCGACCCCCAAAGTGGTTGCGACCCACAGGTTGAGAACCACTGGTCTAGACAACTGTGGATAAACACACACAGATACATATAAACACATGGTGTGGAATTTTTTCCCCATGGGAAAAATATAGCATTAGAAAACCTTCTGGAGAATTTTACCCCCTACGTCGCTGAATACAAGACATGGTCTGGAATCCTGGTGCAGTCTTGCACTGGTGGAATTTTTCCTACAGAAGGAGGAGGATATTTTTGTAGAAATGCACAGTGTCTGCATTCAGTTCAAGCTTGTGAAAACAGAGTTGCTCATTGCACATGGAGCTGTGTGTTGCATATTGTCCACATTGCATGTTTGTTTGCATATTCAATTCCACAATGCTGCAATTTGCTAATGAGGTGGCATTGTGCAACCACTGCATAACTCCGTGAGTGTAGCTGTAGTCTGTCTCCTTGATGTAGAATTTTGGCCATGGTTTTCTTCAGTTAATCAACCAGCTTTGCTTTTGACCAGAGCTTGAGTTTCAGACCCATTGGGTATCTCTGTCTCTCTCTTTGAAATCTACAGAAATTGCATCAGAGTCTGGATCATCACAAGATAGCAAGGATGAAGAAGACTATGGGGACGACAATAATAATGAAAAAACTGAGGAAAATACCGGTCACAAAATCCCTCTTGCTGCCATTGGAGGGTGTGGATTCCTCTTGGTCTTGGTGCTGGCATCTTTATGTTTCTTCCTCATTAGAGTCATCTGGAGAAGGCAAGGTATGTGCACTGCTTTGCCACCCTTGGAGAGCTTTCCCGCACACCTTCTGCATCCATTGCTGGGATTGTACAGGGCGTTGTATGGTTTTCCAGATGTGATGGAAAAGAGGAGGAAAAGATCCCTGTAGGCACTTTTTCTGAGACAATGCCAGGCCCTTAGACAAACTGGCTGCTCCTCTGCCTCCCGTCTCCTGCTTGTCTCCAAACTTCCTAGAAGGAAAACAGACCATGAGAAAAGGCTGCCAGGGGGAGAGCACAAACTTTCCCTTTTTTAATTCCTAAGACACTCTCAGTGTTCTAAACCTCTGCCACCATGTGATGGAAAAGGGGGCTCTTTCCCCACTTGATGCTGACTTACTGCCCTTGAGTAAGAGGTGGGAACTCCATTTTTCCTTGGAACAAACTGCTGCCACCACCTACTGAATTAAAATCCCCATTCCGGCGACTCAGTAGGAAGCCACTGGGGAAAAGACTCTCTAACCCTATGCCATTTCCACACGAGACTGTTATAGCGCGATGATTCCACTTTCAACCTCCTATGGAGTCCTGGGGTTTGCAGTTTCAGGAGGGGCTGGTTGGCTGGAGGGGCTGGCTGGCTGGCCCCTCCCGAAACTGCAAACCCCAGGATTCCAGAGGAGGTTGAAAGTGGAATCATCACGCTATCACAGGCTAGAGCGGAAATGACCTAAGAGGAAGGGCGTGGGAAAAGCTCCTTTCCCTAGTTTGTGTGAGTTTGAAGAGTGCGTGTGTGACTATCCTAGCCTGTGTGGTGTAGTGGTTTGAGCTATAACTGGGAATTGAATCCCTGCTCAGCCACAGAAACCCATTGGGTGACCATGGGCAAGTTACACTCTCTCAGCCTCTAAGGAGGGCAAAAGGCAAACCCGCTTTGATCAAATCTTGGCAGGAAAACTCTAGGATAGGTTTGGCTTGTTGTTGTTCTTGTGTACCTTCAAGTCATTTCCAACTGACGCTAAGGTCAACTTATCATAGGGTTTTCTGGGACTAAGGCCCTTTTCGCACTGCATTTTCCATGCAAAAGGGCCCCTCGAGTGTTGTGCAAATGTGAGGAGCAGTCTACACGATGCACTCACATTTGTGTGACGCTCCAGGGCCTGGCAGGCACTGCTCATGCACTTTTTCATTTTTGGCTTTAAGCCAAAAATGGTGCGCGGTCATGCTTCGCTCTGGGGCCCCGCGCGCACTTGCCGTGCATGCAGAGCCTCAGGAACCGGGCCAGTCACGCTTCCAGTCTCAGTGCAGCCTGGGAAGGTCCCAGGCTGCACTGTGAAAGGAAGAGGCGGGGCTCTCCCACGAGCAGGCAGCTTGTGCGGAGCCGAAGAACCCCGGATGCGAAAACCTCTCTCCGGAGACTGCTCACGCAAGCACCGCACCCCAGCACCGAGAAAAGGTGAGTTGCAGAAAGGGCTTAAGAGTGTGTGATGCACCCAAGGTCACCTATGAGTTTCCATGGTGAAGCAGGGAATCGAAGCCTGGTCTCCAGGATCATAGTCCAATGTTCAAACTATTACACCATGCTGGCTCTCAGGAGTCATTGTTGAGGTTTAAGCATTGACCGACAACCCTAGAGACCGTGCCCACTCGACCATGGAATCCCACTTGGTGACCTTGGGCATGTCACACGCTCTCAGCTCCAGAAAACTCTATGATAGATTCACCTTAGGGTCACCATATGTCAGAAATGACTTGAAGACACACAGCAACAACATAGCCTTTTGTTGCTCAGTTGCTGCCACTGTGTGTTTTTATAAGAATTGTATTTAAGGCCATTTCCGCACTAGCCTGTTATAGCGCGATGATTCCACTTTCAACATCCTCTGAAATCCTGGGGTTTGCAGTTTTGGGAGGGGCCGGCTGGCCCCTCCCGAAACTGCAAACCCCAGGATTCCAGAGGATGTTGAAAGTGGAATCATCGCGCTATAACAGGCTAGTGCGGAAATGGCCCAAGACTCTTTCAATTGCCTCCTGGGCTTCCAAGCCAGACTCCACCTTGCAATGCATTGTTAAATAAACTCTTTCATCAGTCTACTATCTACTAACAGACTCCTTTCTTGAACCTTAAAGGGGCAATTTCTACCAACAATTTAAATGACAAATGAATTTTATCACCCGTATTGTTTTGCAGAGCAAGGAAAACACCATGATGAAAATGCTCCCTTGGTAAGTTCTTTTTGACTCAGAAAGGTTCAGTTGGTGGATGGAAGGGGTCACCATTTTTTGTCTGTGTCACATCATGTACTACAAGTAAAAACTCAGAAGTTTGGGCCGAGCTAGGAAGCAATGTGTTTCCCAAAGAAGTTACTATAATTACTCATAACTTTTTGTAGCAGCCAGCTACAGCTGAGTTACCCTTTTGCCTGCAACAACCATGGCTGTAAATTCACTACTTTTCAGAGGAATAGAAGTAAGGTGTTTCCCTGTTACTCTTTACTGTGCAATGCACTGCCTGAGGCTTAGCAATGGGACGGAGCAGAGGAAGGTTCACATGGGGTGGCTGCCTCCTGCTGCACTTGTGAAAGATTGCATTTGTCTTTAGAGTCCAAGATGCAATATCTGAATTGGCCACATGGGGGAACCAGAAGACATTTTTTTCCAATGACACGATAGTACCAGTAATGGTAAACTTGGTAGCAATGAGAATTCAAAGACATAGCCGTGTTTGGCCATTTCCACACAACACTATTATAGTGCTATTGTTCCACTTTCAATCTCCTGTGGAATTCTAGAGGTTGTAGATTATGGAGGCCAAAGAGCTCTCTGGCTGGGAATTCTAAATGCTCCTCCCTAAACTGCAAACCCCAGGATTCCATAGGAGGTTGAAAGTGGAATAATAGCACTGTAACAGTGGCCCTTTTTGCATGCTTTTATTTTTTTTGCGCGAGCGCCCCTGTAGCATCGCGTGTGTGGGAGCGATGCTCTGTATGATGCACTCCCCCTCGTGCAACGCTCACGAGGCTAAAGTGAGGCGCGTGCGCATGTTTGGATTTTCGGCTTTAAGCCGAAAATGCCCCAAGCTCGCTCAATGCTTGCAGCACCCTCGCACACTTACCTGTGTGCGGTGTTGTCGGCAAGGCGGCCCGGTCGTGCTTCCTTCCCCCCACACAGCCTACAACTCCCAGATTGCGCTGCGGAAGAAAGGGGTGGGGCGCTCGTGCGACGGTCGCGCTAGAAGGAAGGCATGCGGGAGGCAAAAAGGGCTGTTGTGAGCAGCTCGCGTGAGTGGCTGCTCGCGCGAGTGCCACTCTCCGCTGCCGCGACAAGGTAAGGTGCGAAAAGGGCCAGTGTTGTGTGGGAATAGCCACACATCTGGATCACTATGCAGAAAGATCTTATCCTTTGAGACTGATCGAAAGAATTTTGTAGCATAAGCTTTTGTAGACTGAGCACTTCACTCCGTGCATCTGATGAGGCAGACTCGGGACACAAAATCTTATGCTCCTAATTTCTTTCTCTCAGTCAGTCTCAAAGGTGCTACAAGATCCCTTTGTATATTGAGAGTAACAAGTAGCTCTGCAAGTTACCCCTCTGAACTGCATTTAACTGTAACATGTAACACCTCTTGGGTGATCAAGCACCATTTCCGCACTAGGCTGTTATAGTGCTATTATTCCACTTTCAACATCCTATGGAATCCTGGGGTTTGCAGTTTAGGGAGGCGCCTAGGGTCATCACAAGTGCTTTCAATCCAGACCAAAAGTGTCTTTATAGCTAGTGCAATTCTATGCTTTTTCAGCAGTTGGAATGAGTTAGACCAAGGCCTTTTGGTATCTTCTTTTGGCATCTTCTTTTCTTCGTTGTAGGAAGCAGAGCCCCCCGCAGTGGCCGTGTTCACCGTGGATTACGGAGTGCTGGAATTCCAGACCAGGCAGAATACAAGAAGGCCTCCCCTTCCTCCTCCTTCGCCTAAACGGCAGCTTTCGGAGCAAACTGAATACGCCACCATCATCTTCCCCGCGGAGAAACCACCCCCTGCGGACACCAACAAGAGGACTAAAAAACAGGGAAGATGTGCTGCTACCCGCAGGGCACAGCCACGCTGACGGGACGGAGGCAAGAGGTGACGATAGGCAAGTCTTCCTCATCATATTTGGCATTTCCCCTCTTCTGAGGTTCTGGATCAGTACTGGAGATGCTGAGAAGAGCGGCTGTGATTCATCTGTGAAACCAGACATGGTCTGGAGCTCAGTTGCTGCCTAGAAACCACATCCTCTGATTTCCATGGCATAGAGGTGGACCGGGGTGAGAAAGGTACCGCACTTGCTCCTCAATTAACATTGAGGGTGTTTTTCACCCTTGACGACAAAGGTTGTTTTGACATTTTGAGACACCCCGTGGAAGAAAACTTCAACCACCACCACCAGGCTTTTTGTATTTGTGTGAGCGTTGCTTTTTTTTTTAAACCCCTAGAACAGTCGTTCTCAACCTTCCTAATGCCGTGACCCTTTAATACAGTTTCTCATGTTGTGGTGACCCCCAACCATTATCATAGTGTCAGAAGCTCAACCTGAGAAGGGCTTGAAGGGCTTGAAGCGCTTAGGTGACCCCTGTGAAAGGGTCGTGCAACCCCCAAAGGGGTCCCGACCCCCAGGTTGAGAACCACTGCCCTAGAATCTTTCCCTGTGTTTGGTTAAATTTCTTTTTGTGCAGAAATCTGGATTTAGCAGGGGGAAACGTTGCATTTTGCATAAAAACATAGGCTGGTGTACTGGTTCCGTAGTTATGAGATCATAATCCGGACTTAATGATCTTGTAACTGCTGGGGATTTACATTTATAATTATTATCAATCAAATGCAACCTCCCGAACCAACTTTTTTAACCTTGCAGCATGCCAACTGAAGGATTTCCAAGGCAACGAAGCTCCAGATACTGGGAGATGATGTCTGCAAGGTTCTTCTGATCATGGGGAGCATTGAAACAAGGAGTCGCAGCAGGTCCCTAAGGGTGTCTCCCCAGCTGCCTGTTCTGAATGCACTCCAGGACCTGGAAAGTGCTGCAGACATTGTTTCCCAGGGTTCCAATCTGCAGTACCCCAGAAACTATTGCTTGAAGTGCTTCTTGGCTGAAAAAGTAGGTTTTGGGTTTCATCATGGTAGGTTTCATCAACAGCAACTGCAACAGTGGAAGTCTGCCATCATAGTTAAGTCTAATGATGCAATGTCTCTACCAGTGCATTTTGTGCAATAACATAGTTTGCACAAATTGAATTTTTATTTTTGCACAAACTCTTTTGGGTGTGAATTTTTGGTAAAACCAATTGCAAAATGCAAAACAACTGAAAATATGTTCAAAAACTCTCTGTTGTGATCTCATTCAGTGGAAAGAAAACATTTGAAATTCCTACAGTAAACCCTAGTGCTAAGATTAAACCCATGGAAGTATTTGCAACTGGCTTGTTAGGTTGCTTGTTCTGGTTGAGATGGAGACCCTTTTATTCTATACCATTATAGCACTGTGGTTTCACTTTAACCACCATGATTGCATCCTACAGAATCCTGGGGTTTGTAGTGTGATGTGGTCCTACAGCTCTCTGACTTGGAATTGTAAATTCCCCTCCCTGAACTGCAAATCCCAGGATTCCATGGACTGATAGAACCATAACAGTAAAAACAGTATCCTACTGGTACAATTATGTAGTGTGAAAAGGTCCTGATCTCCAATGCCTCTCTCACAGAGAGGGTTTTTTTTTTCTTCAGTCCTGTCACTTTTATGCAAAAAATGAGGTTCTGAGATTTGGAATCCCACATCCTGAGCACATATGTGTTTTTCAGGTTAACTTGAGATTCCGTGATGCTTCAGTTCCCTTCTTTCCTGCTGTTGATGTGTTTGAACTGGAGACTTTTTGAAAAGAACAAGCATGGTATAGTGGTCCGTGTGTTGGGCTGTCCACTTTATCACATGAGGCAGGAAAACCTCAATTTTAGCAGCGTAGCAGCATTGTTGGCTTGGACTCAGCACATGACCTCATTCTTCTTCTTTTGTGGTGCAAGACTGGAAAGTGTTTCTTTAACAAAAGAGGTTATTATTATTATTTTTTTTGTATTTATAAAAGAAACACTTTCCAAACAGTCTGGGTCTCCCACTGGGAGAATAATAGAAGAGGAGCTAGGTCATGTGATAAGTCCCAGCCAAAGACACCATTATCTTGCTGCAATTGCGATTTACCTGCCTCGTGTGATAAAGACCTAGGATCCTGGAAAACCAGGGTTCAAAATCCTGCCCAGCCATGGAAATCCGTTGGGGTGACCTTAGGCAAGTCACACTCTCTCTTTCAGCCTCAGAGGAAAGCAGAGGCAAACCTCTTCTGAAGTAATCTTGACAAGAAAACCCTATGATAGGGTTGCCGTTAAGTCGGACTCAACTTGAAGGCACACAACAACAACAACTTCTGGGGACAAACTGCTTGGTGTAAAATGCACCAAATGATTTTTCTGGTGGGGGTGGGATGATGAGAGCTCATATCTATTGGTGCCATGTTGGCTAAGCTTGCTGGTGTACGTTGGCTCCATGGTGCTGGGAGACCCGTGTCTAGCTCAAGAACTGGGGTTTTGGATTGTAGGATCAAAGAATCATAGATTTATAAAGTTGGAAGAGGCCAGAAGGGCCATCCAGTCCAACTCCATTTTTCCATACACAATCAAAGCACTCCTTTTGACTGGTGGCCATCCAGTCTCTCTTTCAAAACCTCCAAAGAAAGAGACTCCACCACAATCCCAGGCAGTGGATTCTACTGTCAAACTGCCCTTAAAGTCAGGAAGTTCTTCCTAATGTGTAGGTGGAATCTCTTTTCCTGTAGTTTTAATCCATTGTTCCTTTCCTAGTCTCTGGAGCACCAGCAAACAAGCTTGCCTCATCGTCCATATGATATCTCTTCAAGTATTTAACCATGGCTACCATGTCACTTCTTAACTTTTTCTCCTCCAGGGTAAAGATTCCCAGCTCTCTCAGCTGTTCCTCAGAGGGCTTCATGGTTTCCAGACCCATCCCAAAGGGTTTTATGGGGAGGGGATGAACAAGGGAAGTGAAGGATGGCAGAGAAGGCCAGGAAGGGCCATGAGAAGGCTAGCAATGGCTGCTGCCCAGAATGGCTGGATATAATCTCCAGGCATGGAACCAGTATGCTGGAGAACATAAGTAGGATTAAGCTATTGTCCTCTTGTCCTGCTTGCAGGCTTCTCAACTGATTGGCCTGTCTACTCTGGGAACAGGATGCTGGACTTCATAGGCCTTTGGGTCTGATCTAGTTGAGGTCTTATGTGTGGAAGCGTGAGGGGAAACACAGAGGAGAAGTGATGTGTCTACCTTGACCAAATGGCACATCTAAATCCTAATACCATGCTTGTGCACATTTTTTAATCAATTCACACAGTAGAAAAACCTGTGCTTGGACAAGTGGGGTTTTTCTTGGACTACAAGAATTCTGGGATACTGAAGGAGCTGTGACCTCAAAGTTCTCAACTGGGACCTCCCTTTCCTGGAAGAAGCCCACCTGAGCTGGACCAACTTGATCGTTATTTATTCAAGAGCAGGAAAAGACACTCTTTTGAGATTTGTTCTGATTGCTGCTCAGTCTTGTTTTCTCACCTTGCTTTTATATTTGATGTATATTTTTATGAAATTGTTTTATGGATCTATGCATATACCTAAAATATTGTGTGTGTGTATGTATTTGCTGCCAGGTGGGCTGGATGTACATTCTCTCAATAAATAAGGTAACCCTCTGGAGTACTTTGGTGCTGAATATATTTGTAACAGGGCATGTGGGACACACTGGGAGGGTGAACACCCTCTTGAGTTTTAGTCCAAACTTTAAAGGAGCTGTTCAAAGTGCTGACTCCTATCCCCAAGAGAGATTCAGCACCTTAGATAGCTCTTTTAAAACTCAGAGTAAAACCCAGAGTGGATTCACTACAGTCCTGATATGGGAACCATCCCCTGCCACAACCAACAACTCCTAGTTAAACCATGGTTTCTAAGTAGCTACTGAATCAGTGTCAGAAACCACAGTTTGAACCTGGTTTGCGGAACGTGGTTTGAGCAAATTGTTTCGGGGTTCCACCCAACTTGACAAACCATAATGTTGCTTTAGCCTCAGATGGCATTTCCCTTTGGGACAACATCCACTGGTTCTCTCAGGAAAGGAAGCAGAGAAGCTGCACAAACTATACCTTGCCTCTACTTCTGGAACATAGTCAGGGTTTGGAATCTAAAGCGCAAATAGTGCAAACCATGTTTTGTCTGTTAAACTGTGGGAAAAAACTCCCTATTGTAAGTAACTGAAGGAGGTTTTTATATGTTTGTCCCCCACCAACTTTTTGAGCTCTTAATGCGCTGTGAACCCTACTCCTCTGGAGGACCAAAGCTTCACAATTATTTGTTATAATTATTGCAAACTTACTATATGCTTCAAGCATATTTTCTGTTGTTTTTCAGAGATGTAATCTTTCAAAAAATGTTCCAAAGAATGGAAACATATAGTTCAGCTAACCGCAAAGGAAAAGTGTGGCTGTTACAACTTTCTTACAATGGCTGGGTGAGCTCAGGTTTGGGTTCTGTGAGGCCACATCAACACGCAGTTGGGTGTTCGTTTCTCACTTCGTCGATGCTGCAACCCTTGTTGTTTCTGTTTTTTCACTTCACTGCTTCTGTAAGGTTTCATAACTGAAGGTGTTTTGGTGCCAGTGGCCTGGAGACATGCATACGAGAAGCCCTTTATGCAGCAGCAACATTGAGCTATAAACTTCATTGAGCTATAAAAAGGAGAAAGGGAAGGAGAAGAAAGAGAAACAGAAACAGGGCCACACCTTTAAGACTAACTGGTTTTAGTTTTAGCATGAGCTTTCATGGCTATAAACCCACATCTTCAGATTCAGAGTCTCTCTGCAAGCCTCACAAGACTGTGAGAGGCTGAAAACATGGAATAAGTGTGTAAATTCTTATTTAAAATGGTGTAATTCAACAGCAGGGGCAGTGGAAAGCCTCACCAGCCACCTGCTTTTGCCTTGGGAAGGAATCCTTTTGCCTCAAAGGAAGAACTGGGTGGCTGGCGTGCTGTACACTTCAATTTGTGTACTATCCATTTGAATCTGCAATGGGCTGAATCCATGGTGGGTTGACTCTGCAGATTGTACTTTTTTGGTGCATGTTCAATATGGATTTTTTTTTTTGCCGTGGAGGCCTATAGATATTCATAGTTTTCCCACTTTCACAGGAGTTCTGTTCCCCCAACCCCAGGAACGTGGAGGGCTGACTGTACATTTTAATTGTTAACTTTTTGCAGTTTTCGGCTATATGATAATTTTTTAACATGCAAGCTTTGCTGAGTCCTTTTTGGGGGGGGGGCTGGTGGAGCAAAGACAGGATATAAATAAGGTTGTTAACAACAACTGTTGTTGCAAAGCATGGAGGGTGATCTCTTTTTCACATCCTCCTTTCTCATGCTCTCTCTTACTTTGAGCCCCAATTGTCCTGGGCCCAGGGGCACAAAGCCACAAGTACTGGTTCCCCTCAGTTCCATCCCATAATATATCTTGGCTACGTTCGTGATGTGGCTTGACACAGTGGTACATATGAAAAGGATCTGGAGGTCCTAGAAGACCACAATCTAAATGTGAGTCAGCCGTGTGATGTGGCAGCCAAAAAAGCCAATGCAATTCTGGGCTGCATCCAGAGGTGTGTAGCAGTGATGTAGACTCGAGTTGACTGACTCGGATTCAAGTTGGACTTAAATCGCTTCAGTGACTCGACTTGGAAATGAATGATGCACTGACCCAACTTGAGACTTGTATATTTTTAATGACTGACTTGCTGCCCTTGGTTCAGTAACATAACAGAGTCATCCAGAAACCTCACCACTTTGAACAACGTTTCCATCTCTTTTTGCCTACTGGTTGCATGGCAATCTGTCTCAAGCCCAAAGTGTGGGTCCACTTCTCGGAGGGGAAAAGCAAATGGGTCAGGCAACGGGCTTGAGGCATTCCCGAGGTCTGCTCAGCAGACTACCCCCCCCCTGCATATTGGAGGAGCCTTCTAAAACTTTTCCTAAGAGCAGAAAGCAAGACTCATCCCCAAAGTGCAGGATGCATATCTCAAAGGGGAGCAGAAAATGTGTTAGGCAGTGGTCTTGAGGAGGAAGGATCTTTCTAAAGCTTTTGAAGCTTCAGTAATGGGGAGTAAGAAGGATCTTATTCCCCACTTATGAAAAATCTTTCCATTTCAGAAATGGGAACAAGGATCCTATTCACCACTTCTGAAGCTGCAAATGGCAAAATCACAAATTTGGAGAGCCTATGCTACTTAAATTATTAAAACTGACTTTATGCAACTCTGTTCAGAAATTCTGGAATACAGGTTGGGGTATGAAGTTGGCTCCCAGACTTGAGGCTTGACTTGATAGTATCTTCAAGGACTTGAGACTTGACTTGAGACTTGGAGTTAAAGACTTGAATACATCACTGGTGTCCAGTGTCCAGACTGTGGGAAGTAGTAACACCACTCTATTCTGCTTTGGTCAGACCTTACCTGGAATACTGAGTCTAGTTCTGGACACCACAATTCAGGAAGGATATTGACGATCACAAACTTGTCCAGAGGAGTGTAATTGAGAGGATCAAAGGTCTGGAAACCAAGACCTATGAAAAGTGATGGAGGGAGCTGGGTGTTTGCTTGTTTTCTGTCTCTCCAGAAGGATTCAAAAAAGCAACATTAGGAGGACCTTTTTGATGCAGTAGGAGCCATTTGACAGTGGAATAGACTACCTGTTATTGGAAGTTTTTATACAGAGGTTGGATGGCCATCTGTCTGGAGTGCTTTAGCTGTTGATTCTTTACCTGGAAGATGGTCTGGGGCTATTTCCACGCTAGACTGTTATAGTGCTATTAGTCCACTTTCAGCATCCTATGGAATCCTAGGGTTTGCAGTTTAGGGAAGGGCCTCAAAGCCCCTCCCTAAACTGCAAACCCCAGGTTTCCTTAGGATGTTGAAAGTGGAATAATAGTAGTTGTTACCCTGTTCTCTGGGGGTCCCGGGAGGGGTGCCCAAATAACCAAACCACAATAACGCAACTTTGGGGAAAATTAGCTGGAGCACTCACTAAAGCTAGCGAGAGGCAGGGTAACTTAGCAGGGATCTTGCAACCCAGCGTCTACGGGGTCAGGTCAGTCAAGCAGTCAGACAGTTTTAAAATAGCAAAAACGATGTTTTATTGAAAGACAAACAAACAGTAAAGACACCACAATCACACAGCTAACTAAAGAATGGGAAATAGGGATTTTCGGAGGGAAATGGGTGATACGACACCTGTCTCGTAGTCCTGGAGAGGTATGAAGATTGAGTTCGTGGATATGGGACTGAGGGGACGGCTCACCAGACACAGCGGCAGCAAGGCGGGATGGAACTCGGGAGCCATCCAAGCGGTCCGAGGTGATCTCGGAATCGGGGGTCTATATAGGGTGAATTGTGACTGCAGGCCATACCTTACTCAGTGAGAACAATGCGATTTAGGAGAGGGACAAAGCTTTGGAAAGGTCAGAGTTTAGCATGATTCACTTAGCGCTGAATCAACAGTAGTGTAGCCAGTGTGCAAATGCAAGGTGCTTAGCTTGGCTTTGTAAGACTATCGGCTCAGAGCCAGGTGCCTTTATTAGTGTCACGCTTAAGCAAAAGGGTGTTTGCAGGAGAGGTCCCTGAAGCAACAGATTGGCTCTGTTCTGTCTGCCTGGGTGGAGAATGGAATGTCCTGCAATTATCGGCCGTGCCTGTTTACGTGCTTGTCAGGAGGCCTCACAAACACGTGGAGCGGGGTGGAAGAGGAAAGCTGAATGGTTTGATATCAAAAACGATATCAAGTGCTGTCTCCAGGTAGGCCTGGACCACAGTAACATAGTCCAGTGTGGAAATGGCCTGGGTGACCTTTAAGTTCCCTTGCAACTCTTATGATTTTATGAAATATAGTATTATGAAATAAATACCTACCCCAGTCCCTTTTGGTCTTTTTTTTTTTTTTTTTTCTCACCCACAGGTCTGCTTTCACAAGCTGCTGAGTGCAGCTGAGTAATTCTGAACTCTAGATGCTCTCAGAGAGCTACTGCTGTTGATGGAATGGAAAGTGCTGACTTGAGGGGAAAAAAAAGTTCTATTGGCTTCTCAGAACTGTGATCTCCCCACCCTAGGTACAGAGAGGGCTGTGTGGGTAGACAGGGCACAGTGCTAGCATCATCCAGGATGTCTGTACCTTGCGGCTGCTCCCATGCACCCAAGGTCTCCACAGTTGGTGGTCAGACATGGTTAATCTGTTAGACCGCAAGAAATGGGCTGCATTTCCTGTGATCACGAGCCTGTTTGCTGGAGTATCTATTAAGTCGGCTGTTGTTGTGTGGCTTCTGACTTTTGGCAACCCTATGGTGAACTTATCGTGAGGTTTTTGTGGTAAGATTTCCCCAGAAGCATTTTGCCATTGTCTCTCTCTGAGGCTGAGAGGGTGAGACTGCCCCTGCCAAACTGGGACAGTTGTAGGGTATGACATCGTGAGCATGCCTCAATATTCAATATGACTATGTGCCACTATATCTTTCAGGTAATGATAATACTGGTTGAGCACCTCTTACCGGAAATCTGAAATACTCCAAAATCCGAAACTGTTCATGTGAGTTGCAGAGATAGTGACACTTTTGCTTTCCAATGGTTCAGTGTATGCAAACTTTGGCCATTTCCGCGCTAGACTGTTCTAGCGCTATTATTCCACTTTCAATGTCCTATGGAATCCTGCAAACCCCAGGATTCCATAGGATGTTGAAAGTGGAATAATAGCACTAGAACAGTCTAGTGTGGAAAATGCATTTGTTTCACGCACAAAATTATCTAGTAATATGGCATAAAATTCCCTTCAGGCTGTGTGTGTAAGGCATATATGAAAAATAAATGAATTTCATGTTGCAACTTGGGTCTCGTCTTCAAGATATCTCATTATGTACATATATGCAAATTCAAGTGTTCCAAATTCGGAAAACATGCAAAAATCCAAATACTTCTGGTTCTAAGCATTTCAGATAGAGGATGCCCAACCTGAGATGATGATGATGATGATGATGATACCAATAATAATGGTGTTTGTTTATACTGTCCTTCCCACCAAAAGGCAGAACATCAAACATACAACTGGCCCTCCACATTTGTGGGTTTCACTTTCACAAATTTGATTATTTGCAAATTTCTTCAAGCCCCGCCCCATGTACTTCTTTTCTAGAGGAACCTGTCCTCTCAGCGGCCCTTTTCGCATTGAGGCTTCTTGCCCAAGCGGGGGAGGGCGGCTCGCGCGAAAAGGCTCCTCCGGGAGGCTGCCGTTTTCCCTCCTTCCTTCCACAGGCGAAGGAATGAGGGGGAAGCGGCACCGGAGGAGGCTTCTTGAGGGAGCCGCCCTCCCCCCGGGCGAAGCAGGAGGCTCTCGCGTCCGTCCGTCCCCACGCGCGTGCGAAGCAGGAGGCTCTCGCGTCCGTCCCCCCCGCGCGCACGCGAAGCAGGAGGCTCTCGCGTCGCCCCCCCCGCGCGCGCGAAGCAGGAGGCTCTCGCGTCTGTCCCCCCCGTGCGTGCGAAGCAGGAGGCTCTCGCGTCCGTCCCCCCCGCGCACGTGAAGCAGGAGGCTCTCGCGTCCGTCCCCCCTGTGTGCGCGCGAAGCAGGAGGTGTCGCGTCCGTCGTGCTAGCGCCCCTTCCTTCCTTCCTTCCGCAGGGGCGGAGGGAAGGAAGCACGACCCGGCCGCCTCCCCAACGCTCCACACAGGAGGTAAGTGCGCCTGGGCTCCGGGAGTGTTGCGCGAGCGCGGGTGATTTTCGCTTTGAGGCGAAAATAAAAAAACCCGCGATCGCGCCGCTGCAGCCCTGTGAGCGCGGCGGAAGTGGGAGTGCATCGTTCAGAGCGACGCTCCCACTTCCGCGAGGCTCAGGGGGCTATCGCGCGACAGAAAGCCCGTGCGAAAAGGGCCAGCAGCTCCAATCAGGCTGCAAAGCCCTTTAAAAACCTGCCTCTGGTCCTTCTCCACCTGCCACTCCCTGGCCAGCTGAGGATGGCTTGCAACCCAAATTCTCAGCACCACAGACCCTCTCCCAGTGTTCCCTCACAGCCAAGGAAAGAGATGGGCAAGAGAGAGGAAGTATAGGGCCCCCACACTGACCCACCCTATTTCTCTCTCTTTTCCCTGACCTGGTTTGGACCTTGGGTGCCTGCTCTCCCCATCATACCTCGTCCCGCCCTGTTACTCCACTGGAAAAACCCTGTCCCAGGGTCTACAATTTTGATATTAAAATATGATTCAATGTGCCTGAGAGGTCATCCGGATGGGCATGTAGGCAGCAATGGTCAAAGGATCGAAAACCAGGTCAGGCCAGTAAAATCCCCAGTCACGTAGCCCCAGGAGACCTCAAGCTGTGCAAACCCATGGAAGACAAAGGGTCCTCAGCCCCAAGACTCTGACTTCAGGGGATTAGAGTGTCTGCCCCAAGTGGAGCAAATATTCCATCAGGTGAGGACCATTTACATGAACTCACACCACAAACTAACACAGCGAAAGTTCCTGAGACTTTGGCAACACCTTGCAATCCCATCACGCAAAGGAAATTGCCATGGTGGAGTTTTGTTATCACTCCAACACCCATTGTTCTCCCCAGGAAAGGATTAGCCCTCCAGGTACCTTTTCCCCTACAAATAGTCTCAATTTTTGAGCATTTCTTTGGATCACTCCCAGTCATCCCAGCAGACCGTTTCTCCGTCCGTTGAGTGGTCCCCTCAGCCCTCTCCGTGCTGAGCCCCACTTCTCTGCTGTTTTTCCTGGACCCAGGACTTCAGGAAAAGGTGCAGTATTACCCCACCTACAATCCCTTCAATATTCCCCCTATTCAGTTTCCTCTCTTTTGCTTCTTAATAGGTCTTGAGTGAGTGTGTGAGTGATTGCGTTGCTGTGTGATACTTTCCTTCAATAAAATCATTTAGTGGACATCTTTGGTTTTTGGCTTGGCTTTACCCTGTAAACACTGGGTAAAAAGACCCCGCTAGGTTACCCTGCAAACCCCAGGATTCCAGAGGATGTTGAAAGTGGAATCATCGCGCTATAACAGGCTAGTGCGGAAATGGCCTGAGTGTGTGTATGTGTGTGTACCTCAAAACACTCTCTTCTCTCTCCACCCTAACAACCACTTATGTGTTATTTGTTTTAATGTTTGGTAAAACTCCTTGACTCCTAGATCTGTGTGTGGGAAGAAGATGGGACAGACATTACAGGCACAGGAGCCCTCTCCAGTTTTCAATCTGGCAGCCATAGGATGCAAAAAAACAAAAAACAAAACAACAAACCAAAAAACAAAACAAAACATTGTATTTTGGAGTGTAGGCCCTTCATAAAGACAGAAATGTACCCACCATATAATTTATGGAGGTAGGCAATAATGTTAATTTTGCAGAGAAATAATGGCTGAAATCAGTACTTATATTTGATATTTGGGTAGAACACAAATTAGCTGCTTTCTGGTTGTCAATCCTGCATGTTATGAAATTTGATTGTTCCTTGTTGCTGCTTTGAAAACCTGGCAACACTATTGCCAGGTGGAATACAGGTTGCTGAGCAGAAGAGGGTATTTCAGCAGTTCCAGGTTACATGACAAGCCACACTGGCAGAAATTCCCACTTAGAATCGTAGAATCATAGAGTTGGAAGAGACCCCAGGGGCCATCGAGTCCAACAACCTGCCATGCAGGAACACCCATCAAAGCAATCCCAACAGATGGCCATCCGGCCTCTGCTTAAAAACCTCCAAGGAAGGAGCCTCCACCACACCCCATGGAGGCAGCAGATTCCACTGCTGGACAGCCCTGACCGTCAGGAAGTTCTTCCTGAGGTTCAGGTGGAATCTCCTTTCCTGCAGCTTGAATCCATGGCTCCTTGTCCTGGTCTCTGGAGCAGAAGAAAACAATCCCTCTCCCTCCTCTACATGACATCCCTTCAAATATTTAAACATGGCTCTCATGTCCCCTCTTAACCTTATCTTCTGCTGATGAAACATCCCCAGCTCCCTAAGCCGTTCTTCATATGGCATGGCTTCCAGACCCTTCACCATTTTAGTTGCCCTCCTCTGGACACTTCTCCATAATCACTGAAATTAATAACACTAATACTAATAATAATAATAATGATGATGATGACAGGCAGTGGAGTGCAGTGGTTTGAACAGGACACCAGGTTTCAAATTGCTGGTCAGCCATGGAGACCCACTGGGGCCTTGGGCGAGTCATACTCTCTCAGCCTCAGAGGGAAGCAAGAACAAAACCCCCTCTGAACAAATCTTGCCAAGAAAAGCCTGTAAAAGGCTTGCCAGAGGGTCTCTGTAAATCAGAAATGACTTGAAGGCACTCAACAACAATAATCAATTCCCTCTTTTACCTCACCTGGCAAACAGGTGTCTCTGCACAAAGATGTGCCGTTGCTCTTGTAAGTGCCTGCCTTCCTGCTCTTCAGTCAAAATCCACTTGTCCTGTACCTTGTGGTCTTCCATCTTCTTCCCAAACTCTTCATTCCAGTTTGGCATATTGGCAGGTCAATCATAGAATCATAGAATCATAGAATTTCAGAGTTGGAAGAGACCACACAGGCCATCCAGTCCAACCCCCTCCCATGCAGGAACACCCTCAAATCAATCCCGACAGATGGCCATCAAGCCTCTGCTTAAAAACCTCCAAGGAAGGAGACTCCACCACACTCAGAGGCAGCAGATTCCACTGCCGGACAGCCCTGACTGTCAGGAAGTTCTTCCTGAAGTTCGGGTGGAATCTCCTTTCCTGCAGCTTGAATCCATTGCTCCTTGTCCTGGTCTCTGGAGCAGCAGAAAACAAGTCCCCTCCTTCTTCTACGTGGCATCCCTTCAAATATTTAAACATGGCTATCATGTCCCCTCTTAACCTCCTCTTCTGCAGACTAAACATACCCAGCTCTCTAAGTCTATCCTCATAGGGCATGTCTTCCAGGCCTCTCACCATTTTAGTCGCCCTCCTCTGGACTTGCTCCAGCTTGTCAATATCCTTCTTGAATTGAGGTGCCCAGAACTGGACACAGTATTCAAGATGGGGTCTAACCAAAGCAGAGTAGAGTGGTACCAGTACCTCCCTCGATCTAGACACCAGACTCCTATTGATGCAGCCAAGAATTGCATTGGCTTTCTTGGCTGCCGCATCACACTGCTGACTCATGTTCAGCTTGTGGTCTATGAAGACTCCTAGATCCCTTTCACACGTACTGCTATCCAGCCACGTGCCCCCCATCCTATATTTGTGGATTCCATTATTTCTGCCTAAGTGTAGGACCTTACATTTCTCTCTGTTGAATTTCATTTTGTTCGCCCTGGCCCAGCTCTCCAATCTATCCAGGTCATTTTGAATTTTGATCCTGTCCTCTGGCGTATTAGCAACCCCTCCCAATTTGGTGTCATCTGCAAATTTGATGAGCATGCCCTCTATTCCTTCATCCAAGTCATTGATAAAAATATTGAACAGCACTGCATTGATCCTTCTTTCGGACGTGCTGTGGCTTAAGGCTTTGTAACTTGCACCAAAAGAGGTGGACCAGCTAGCTCAGAACTGGACATGTCTTCCTCTTTTCTCCCGGTGAGGCTTTGTGTGTTTCTATTTGATCTGCTGCTCTTTAATACTAAACAAACACTGGAGAAGGGAGGAGTAAAGGTTGGTGAGAAGGGTAACCGAAAAGCAGAGACAGATGTACCCTGTTCAAATCATGGTATTGCCTTCTCTTTATAATCACCTCCTCATTCTGGCCCAAATTATGGGTTTTGGCTGACTATGGGATTATGCGGAGGCTAAGAACATTTTCCAATGAAGGTTTAACTGGGGCCATTTGCGCACTAGCCTGTTATAGCGCGATGATTCCACTTTCAACCTCCTCTGGAATCCTGGGGTTTGCAGTTCCGGGAGGGGCCGGACGGCCCCTCCCGAAACTGCAAACCCCAGGATTCCAGAGGAGGTTGAAAGTAGAATCATCGCGCTATAACAGGCTAGTGTGAAAATGGTCTGGGTTACCAAGAACTGGAATGCCATAACTTGTAACTGTCCTGATTTGGCAAGGACAATCCCAATTAATTGTCTGTTGTCTCACTTTTTCAGCTGTTTTGTTAAAGGTTGCAGTTTCTCTCCCTTTCACCCACTTCTCCCTTTCTCCTCAGCATACTACAATTACTGCAAACTGAGTTCAAGATACAGAAGTCATTTGCTTTCAATTAATTCAACAAAGGGGAGAGGAGGAGAGCATATTACCTTTCCCAGTAGGGAATGGGGATGGGGTTGTGTTACTGCAGTTATGATATGTCAGGTGAGAGCACTAGATATCCTTTTGGTATCAAATAATTTGGCCTCTGCTCGACCTTTCTCTGCCACCCTACTCCACGTGTTTGCAGAGGTCCTCCGGACAAGCACGTAAGGGCGCGGCCGTTAATGGTTGTACATTCCAAGACCCCATTCCGGCAAGCAACTTAAGCCTCTCCGATGCTTTAGGGAAAAACCTCCCTGCAAACCGGCTTTGCTCGGCGCACATCTACACAAAGCCACTCGGCCAAGAGCCGAGCCGTTCCTTTATGTCGGGCCATCAGCGTACTGGCCACGCTATTGTCATTGAGTACTAAGCCCATCATGCAAAACCTGACCTTTTCCAGCTCCTTTGTCCAGCTCCAAATTTCCTTTGTTCTCACCGAGCACAGCATAGCCTGTAGGTAAACTCCACCCTATAAAAAGTCCCCACTTTTGGGACTTCCTTGGATCACCCTGGACTGCCATCCCGCCTTGCTGCCGGTTTTTCTAAGGAGCTCCCCTCAGCCAGCCACGCTGAACTTTCTTCCCCGGAACCCCGTCTTTCTCTCCAGGACTACGAGACCAGGTGCCATATTCCCCATCCCTAAGCTCTCCATTTCTGCCTCCAAGTTAGCTAGTGTGTGTGTTGTTTTTATTTGCTGTTTATCTTTCAATAAAACTGTTATTTTTGTTACTTTTAAACTTGCTTGCCTGCTCTCTGACCTGAAGCCGTAGACATAGGGTTAAAAGATCCTTGCTAAAGTTACCCTGCCTCTCAACTAGCCAAGAGAGTGCTCCAGATAAATTCCCCCAACTTGTGTTTTTATTTGATTATTTGGGCACCCCTCCCGGGACCCCCAACACACAGGGTAACAGTTGAGCCTTTTGGATAATACCTTTCGGGTATCAACTAAAACTCTGCAAATGTGGAGACTATCAGCTGCCATTATGTTTTGTGTGGGTTGGTCTCATTGGGTCTGGTTGTGTCTTTGTTCAGGCACATTTCCAAAAATGAGCACATATGTGTGTGTGCGTTCTCTCAAAACACATTTTTCAAATAGAAGGTTTTGGGTTAAAATTCTGATGTTTCTAGTGAAATAGATCAGGCGGAAGCTATTGAAAAAAGAGATTTCTCCGGAGAACTGTTGCCAGTTATAAGAGAACACGTTGGGGCAGACATTACTGTATCGGAACATAGCTCTCAGGATTTCCCTGCTGGCATAAATCAAGCTCTGGAGTAATAAATGCCTGGGAACCACTTTGCCCCGTCAGAGGAAATATGGCTCTTTTCCTGTGGTCAAACAAAGCAATTGCTCTTGCCTTTTTTGGTAGTAGTCCAAATGATAAGTGTCCTTCCAATATTTCTGTGGAGGCATCAAACGCTGAGGATATTGTGGTATTGAAAGAGTTCACAAATATTTTCAATAATAATAATGATGATGATGATGATGATGATGATGATGATGATGATGATGTTCAGTTTACAGTTGAGTCCCAATTGAGCAACAGGAAGGAAAAAAAGAAAAAAATGTATTCCTCTAAGTCTGTCTTAAGGGCCTAAGTACTCTAAAGGCACCAGATCCCATCTGATCTTGGAAGCTAAGCAGGGTCAGGCCTGGTTAGCACTTGGATGGAAGACTGTCAACGAATACCAGGCGCCCTAGGCATACTTCAGAGGAAGGAACTGGCAGAACCACTACTGAGCATTCCTGGTCTGAGAAAACTCTAGGAAATTCAAGGGGTTGCCAAAAGTCGACAGGTGAGTTAAAGGCACACACAGTCAGTCTTCTGTATCTGTGCATCCTGTATCCCAAGATTCAGCCTTGGAAACATTTTTTAAAAAATGCGAAAAGCAAACTTTGATTGTGCCATTTTATGTACGGGGTGTAATTTTACTACATCATTGCACATAATGAGACTTCGGCATCCATGAATTTTGCTTTCGGGGAGGGGGGTCCTGAAACCAAACCTTAGCAAATTCAGAGTGCTCGCTGTATACACACAAAAGCCTAATTGATCACAGTCCCTAAGGAATCATAGGCCGTTTCTGCACTAAACTGATATAGTGCTATTATTGCACTTTCAGCCTCCTATGGAAGGGGAGGGGCGTTTAGAATTCTCAGCTGAAGAGGTCTTTGGCCTCAGTAAACTACAAACTCCAGAATTCCACAGGATGTTGGAAGTGGAATAATAGCACTATAACAGTGTTGTGCAGAAATGGCCGTAGAATCAGAGAGTTGGAAGAGACCCCAGGGGCCAACCAGTCCATCCCCTGCCATGCAGGAACACCCATCAAAGCATTCCCAACAGATGGCCATCCAACCTCTGCTAAAAACCTCCAAAGAAGGAGACTCTACCACACTCCAAGGCAGCATATTCCACTGCTGGACAGTTTTGACCATCAGGAAGTGCTTCCTGAGGTTTAAATGGAATCTTTTTTCCCATAGTTTGAATCTATTGCTCCTTGTCCTAGTCTCTGGAGCAGCAGAAAACAAGCCTGCTCCCTCCTCAACATGACATCAAATATTAAACATGGCTATCATGTCCCCTCTTAACCTTCTCTTCTGCAGAATATAGATAGTGTTGCCAGGCTAAAAACTGGAGAGGGCCCTTGTACTTTCAATTGGTTGTGCAGAAGAGGGAATTTCAACAGCCCTGTAACAAACAACACCTGCTGCAATGCCACTTTTAACACAACAATTCAGTGTACAGGAAGCCTCTCCATTTTCCTGTCTGGCAACTTGTCTTCCTCTCCAGTTCAAGGGATGCCGTTCTTTGCAGAGGCCTAATGGCAAGTTTTCATCCCAAAAGTGTTTTCCCACACATCAGGCATTGCACCCTGGCTATTTCACAGCCTCTGATTCCTTTCTTTGCTTCCCTCTTGTTCTCCTTCTTGCGTCTGGGCTCAGCCTTTTCTTTCCGCTACTCACTCCTTCAGCTTTGATTGTAATTCCAGCTCTTTTTCTAGTGTTCCAACTCAGCTTTCTCTCTCAGTTCGTCATGTCTTGATGACACCTTTCCGAGACCTGGCTCACTTAGGAAAGTGATTTTGTTTTCACTTTCAGTTGTCTACAAGCTCCTTGTAATTCACAAGAAACGAAACCTAACCGCTGAAAGTTAACCCGATACGTATCAATGCAAAATAACATAAAACATTATTAAACCCACAGATGTTAATATAATTAACCAAAAAAAAAAAGCACTGTTCCTTCACACCCTCCACTCCCTCCCTCACCATCTTGCTTGGACATGCAGTCACACCTAAAATTTCAAATAAGGGTACAGTGAAGATCGTAACAGTGGTGCAAATGAGGAGATGCTAGATTAAAAATAAGACTGTGCATTACATTTCTCTCTTACTGTAATGGTTCCTTCCCAGGGCTGTAGAAAAATTAATCACATGGAAATATAGAATCATAGGCTCTTTCTGCACGGCATTTTCCATGTGAAAGAGGTCCTGGAGCATTGCGCAATTGTGAGGAGCGATCCACACGACACAGTCACAATCGCATGACTCTCCAGGGGCCAGCAGGCGCCGATCATGCACCTTTTCATTTTCGACTAGAAGCCAAAAATGATGCGCAATCATGCATTGCTTCTGGGCCCTGTGCACATTTACCTGGCATGCGGAGCCTTTAGAGCCACGTCGGTCACACTTCCTGCCCCAGCGCAGCCTGGGATGCTCCCAGGCTGCGCTGAGGAAGGAAGAAGCGGGGCTCTCATGCGAGCAGGCAGCTTGTGAGGAGCCAAAGGACCCCAGATGCGAGAGCCTCTCACCGGAGGTTGCTTGACCGATCCCCACACCCCAGCGCCGGAAGACGGTAAGGTGCAGAAAGGGCTATAGAGTATGAGAGCTGGAAGAGACCTCAAGGGCCATCCAGTCCAACCCCATTCTGCCCTGCAGGACAACACCATCAAAGCATTCCCAATGGATGGCCATCCAGCCTCTGCTGTAAAACTTCCAAAGAAGGAGGCTCCAGCACACTCCCAGGCAGCCATATATTCCACTGTCAAACTGCTCTTACCATCAGGAAGTTCTTCTTCATATTTCAGTGAAATCTCTCTTCTGGTAGTTTGAATCCATTGCTACGTGTCCTAGTATTGGAGCAGCAAAAAGGAACCATGGTCCATCTTCAATGTGACATCCCTTCAAATATTTAACCATGGCTATCGTGTCACTTTTTAAGCTTCTTCTCATCAGGCTAAACATACCTAGCAGCTCCTCATAGGGCTTCATGGTTTCCAGGCCTTTTACCATGGTGGTCGCCCTCCTCTGGACACATTCCAGCTGGTCAATATCCTTCCTTAACTGTGGTACCCAAAACTGGACACAGTATTCCAGGTGGGGTCTGACCAAAGCAGAATAGAGTCAATGTGTTTCATGTCAGGGCGAATACGCTCTAACTATCCTTATTTGCCAAGGACGGTCCTGAGTAATCTCTGCCCACTTTTTAATCCCATTTTTCCAGCACATTTTAAGACGTCCCAGCTTCTCTGTCCTCCTCTTGCCTTTATCCTTTGTCGTCCGCTTATTTCAACTGCTGCACGCTGTCTTTAAAGTGCTAAAGGAGAGGAGGGGGAAACTGCCACACTTCTAGATTGTGTGTTCTTTGTGTGTTATTACCTTTGACATCTTGACCCTGCTCTAATGTTGCTCAGACATATATATCTCAGGCCATTTCCGCACGAGTCTGTTATAGTGCGATGATTCCACTTTCAACCTCCTATGGAATCCTGGGGTTTGCAGTTTCGGGAGGGGCCGGCAGGCCCCTCCCGACACTGCAAACCCCAGGATTCCATAGGAGGTTGAAAGTGGAATCATCGCACTGTAACAGACTCGTGCGGAAATGGCCCCAGTGTTTCATATGTGAAATGTTGGAAATTACATGCAGGTTGTCTTCAAATTCTAAACTCTGCCACTACCCAAGACATTTGGATGCAACTCATCCAGGCTTGTTTGGAATGTGTGGGCCTGTTTCTGCAGGAACTCTCTTCTCGAGAGCAATTCTTTCAGTTTCGTTTCTGGAACTTCTGTGCCGGGCTGTTTATATAAGTGCCGGAAGGGGAATAAAGGAAATCCTTTCCAAAGAAGTTGTTGTGTTAGACTGCGATGCCTAAAACACCAGAGTCCTGTGGATCTATTAAGAGTGACAGTGGAGGGACAGAAGGCATTGCTCTCATATTCAACGATATTCAGATTGTGGCTTTAAAAAAATCAAATAGTCTTTATTATTCTCAGAAAGAAATATGAAGAAGCTGAAAATAGATTTTTGGAGAGCTGTTTTTGAGGAGAAGATCGGGGAGGTGAAACCAAGAGATGCCTGGAGACTGACTATGGATCAGACTCTTGATATTCATCAACTGCAGTATGGATGGAAGAGATCTTTGCAAGAACATGCCTATGCAAGGTAACCATTACACAGGCTACTACTAAACTTTTGAAGATTTTGTTATTCATTTTAATTTTTTTTTATTGTAAGAAAAAGACAAAAAAAAAAATAACGTGACAAACATAAAAGTGAAGAGAAAGGTTTTTTAAAAAAGTGCTTACAGTTCTATTTCTCTCCAAATTCCATTTACATAGTAGTACTTATACAATGTATTGTAAATCATACTGATGATATATTTTGGTTATATGTATCTGAATCTCATTCTCATCATACCCATTGTTATTAATTATTCCCATAATTAACACTTTCAATGCTCAAGGGGCGCTTGTGCAAAAAAAAAAAAAAAAAAAACATGCGAAAAAGGGCCTTTCTCTGGATTTTTATATTTAAGTTTCCTAAGCTGACTTAAGTCCCAGTTTTGAAGAAAAGATGAGATATAAGTTAAATCATTGTCCTCCTCATCATCATCATATCATCTAAGCATATATAAAATTCCTCTTTTTTTTTTTTTTTTGCAAAATAAACCAGGTTCTTAAAAAAAAAGAAGATGATGGGGACGCAGTGCCTCCTGGCATAAGCACAGAGCAAAGATAGCTATGATGGCTGTTACAGGCTGATCATTGATTTAGATTATGCTTTTCAAAATAAAAAGCGCATGTGTCAAACACAAGGCCGGCGGCCCAAATCCAGCCCGCCACGCCATTTTATGTGGCCCTTGCATCTCTCCTGCAGGTACGGCACTCCTCCTGCCTGAGAAGCCCAATCCCTACATTGCAGGCCCCCGGCTGCTGGTATTCTGAAGAGTGGCCCAGCAGCCAGCACTCACAATCTACTTCTACTTCTGATTGCTCCTCTGCCCGAGTCTCGCCATCAGAGTGTTGCTGTGGGTTACCATGGCAAAGCTCTGCGTGGCTCTTGAGAGTGGGACAGAGGAGCAGTCAGAAGTAGAAGTAGATCGTGAGTGCTGGCCTCTGCGCTCCTCTTCAGAATACTGGCAGCTGGGGGCCTGCAATGCGGGGATTGGACTCACCAGATTCAGAGGGTCTGGGGGCAAAAAGAGTTACAGAGAGGGTCTCAACTGGGACCAAAAAGTGAAACAAAGTTGATGGCAAAGTTGTACCACTCTACTCTGCTTTGGTTAGACCCCATCTTGAATACTGTGTCCAGTTCTGGGCACCCCAATTCAAGAAGGACAAGGTCAAGATGGAGCAAGTCCAGAGGAGGGCGACCAAAATGGTGAGAGGCCTGGAAGCCATGAAGCCCTATGAGGATAGACTTAGAGAGCTGGGCATGTTTAGTCTGCAGAAGAGAAGGTTAAGAGGGGACAGGAGAGCCATGTTTAAATATTTGAAGGGATGCCATGTAGAGGAAGGAGAGGGCTTGTTTTCTGCTGCTCCAGAGACCAGGACAAGGAGCAATGGGTTCAAGCTGCAGGAAAGGAGATTCCACCTGAACCTCAGAAAGAACTTCCTGACAGTCAGGGCTGTCCGGCAGTGGAATCTGCTGCCTTGGAGTGTAGTGGAGTCTCCTTCCTTGGAGGTTTTTAAGCAGAGGCTTGATGGCCATCTGTCAGGAGTGCTTTGAGGGTGTTCCTGCATGGCAGAATGGGGTTGGACTGGATGGCCTGTGTGGTGTCTTCCAACTCTACATTTCTATGGTTCTATGATTCTATGAATAAAAAGTGCTTGGTAGTATTTGGCCTTTTCTGCACAGGGGCGATACATTGCACTGGCATCGTATTCTTGCTGTTATGTCTGCACGTTAAACTGGTTAGTATCCATGTTTCCTCTGCGGATTTGCACGGCTTGAGCTCTTAGTGCGATTACTATTGACGTAAAACCGACGTATTGTAACACCAGAAAAACTCCGATGTAAAGCACAAAAACTGGTTCGGCTGCATTTCTGACAACATGCAGAAGGTGTGCACGCAGAGGTAGTTCTCTGTGGGCATCCCCACCTGTGTTTTAGGGGGTTTTAGGTGAGTTGGTGGGTGGGGAGGATGGGTTATGTTTTAATTGTTTTTAATGTATTGATGTATTGTTGTGGTGCCGCCTTGATCCGTCGGGAGAGGCGGGATACAAATAAATAAATTATATTATTATTATTATTATTATTATTATTATTATTATTATTATTATTATTATTTCTCTGGCGTCATTTCTGTCCACTCCTGTCTCCGCCCCTCAAACGCTCTAAAGCCTGAAGAGTAATGAAGCAAGAGTATTTGTAAGGTATAAAGCAGGAATGTTTGTATCATACCAAAGGCATAGGCACTGACCGGTTCCAGGCAAGAAGCCAACCTACATATAAACAAAGATAAGCTAGTGAGGAAATGTAAAAAAAAATGTTTGAGTCATAATATTCCTGACTACAGAGCAGTGGTTCTCAACCTTCCTAATGCTGTGACCCTTTAATACAGTTCCTCATGTTGTGATGACCCCCAACCATAAAATTATTTATTTATTATTTACATTGCTCCCCCCCCCAGCAAAGGCTGCTTTGCTGGCCAGGAACGGGGGGTGGATGGGCAGGGAGTAAAAGAGGAGCTGTGCGTCTCCCCCGGGAAAAAACTCTGAGAACCCCCCCCCCGGGCTCTGCTTCTGCTTCGCTCTTGCTTCCACTGGGGGGAGCGTGGGAAAAGTTTCCAGAGTGTCGACCCTGGCCGGGGGAGCGAGGAATCCCAGCGCTTTTGTCTTTTGCGCCGGGCGCAGCTTGCCCCCCCGGAAAAGCACTGCCTTGCTGCCCCCCGGCCCTTCCGCAGTGCCTCCCTCCATGGCAAGTGGGGCAGGGGCCGTGGCGAGGAGGGGGCCTGCCCCCCGTGCTGCCGCCCCCCCCAAGCTGGCCCGTCAGATGGGAGGTTCTCCCAGTAGCGGAGAAGGGGAGTGATTTCAATCCCTTCTGAACAGGGGGCAGGAGGACGCAAGTGCATGGCTCGCGCTTGTGCACCACCCCCGAGGAGGGAATGGAGCCTAAGACCATTGGAAATACATATTTTCCAATGGTCTTAGGCAACCCCTGTAAAAGGGTCATTCAACCCCCAAAGGGGTCGCGACCCACAGGTTGAGAACCGCTGGTATAAAACATGAATGTTTGTATCATACCAAAGGCATAGGCACTGACTGGTTCCAGGCAAGAAGCCAACCTACCTATAAACAAAGATAAGCTAGTGAGGAAATGTAAAAAATAAATAAATGATTGAGTCATAATATTCCTGACTACAGAGGGTTAATATTATCAAATAGCTGATGCAATCAGATGTAAGGCAGCCAAAAATCCTTGGCTTCCAAGTGTTAAATTGTAGATCTGCGTCTGATAGGATGACTGGAGCTGGGAAGGATATAAAACTGACTCAGAAGAGCTAGCAATTAGACCATCTGGGCATCAGTCCCCCATATACCAGGACAGTTGTTCCTGACAGCTTTGCTGTTGCTGGATGAGAAAGACTCAGGTAACAGGATGGAGCAGACCTATTTTCTGCTGTTCTAGAGACTAGGGCATGGAGCAATGACTTCAGACTTCAGGAAAGTGATTCTCTCTAATCGTTAGGAAGAACTTCCTAATGGTAAGAACAGTTCAACAGAAGGCACTGCCTGGGAGTGTAGTGGAGTCAGAACATTTCCTCATGACACGCTTATAGTGTGATGATTCCACTTTCAACCTCCTATGAAATCCTGGGGTTTGCAGTTTTGGGAGGGGCCGGGCAGCCCCTCCCAAAACTGCAAACCCCAGGATTCCAGAGGATGTTGAAAGTGGAATCATTGCGCTATAACAGGCTAGTGCAGAAATGGCCTAACACTGGTAAGAAATAGGCCCAGGTGACCAGAAAGTAGCAAGAAACATATTTAGCTGGCAGACAGCAAAAAATGCCTTTAATCCCTCAGTCTAAAGCAGGGATGGGCAAAGGGTGGCCATAGGCCGTATGAGGCACCCAGGGCTGTTTCTGTGGCCCTCAATTAATCTTTGCCAAGTAGACCATATCAAAGTGTGGAGGTGTGCATCTTCTAACAGTGCCGGATAGTATGAAGCTTCTCTGTGGTCCTTGCAAAACTAGAGAGCTACTTTCGCTGACACCAGAGCCATTTCCTGTGATGTATTTTGTTTTTTTGTAAATTTCTGTGGCACTTTTTTAAATACCAAAATGCCTCTAAATGCTCTCTAGGGGGTATGGGGTCATTTTTGCTATGTTCTGGGGTCCTGGGGTCATTTTAGGCCCAGGAAAGGCCTCCTTTAAAATTGGAACAAAACTGGAAGGTGGCAGGGAAACTGTTCTTTTGGTGGCCATGAAGGTTAGCCAGCCAGTCACAACCAGTGCTTTGGGCCATGAAGTTTAGGGTGGGCCCAACAAAAGCATCCAATTGCAATCCCCTTTCTCATGATTTCTCCATCTCTTCCTATTAGATTCACCTGCTCGCAGTGCTTCCATAGTTGGTCCTCGCACCAAGTTGTCATCTTATTCCACATGCGTTGGGAGCCACATGGAAAGCAAGGATGTGTCCAGATGAGGTTCTTCGGACAACAGTGCCACAAGTGCTCTTCAAACAAGTTTGAAGAACCAGAATTCACGGAAGAGGCCATTGACAAAGTCTTGAACCACTTGGTCTTCACCATAAGAAAGGAATGCTATGGAGAGCACATTGAGGCCAGTGAATTATTTGAGGTGATAATTCAGAGTACAGGTCCTCACAGGCGTCAGTATTGTGAAGCGTGCAAACTGGGAATACACAAAGGGCATTACTTCTGGCATGGACATGGGGAGCATCATGGGGAAACTTCCAGAGGGGAGTCCGAAAGCACGGGGGCTTCACAGACCAAAAGAAAGATGGGAACACCAACACGGTCACACGGTGTATCCTCTGAACCTGGTTGCTCTTCGGATTGCTTTGTTTGCTGTATGATTATCCTTATTGCTGCTATTATTTTCCTTGCTTATTGGAATAACTGGTTCTAGCAATGGCAAAACAGGAGGTAAATCAAAATGCCAGTTCAAAGTTCCAGCCGTACAACATGGTTTGCTATGACTTCCCAAGCCCTGTTGCCTTCAGTATGAAAAGTGCTTAATGTTTTGCAAATGCTTTTATGCATCTTGCAAATTTGATGCCAGTTAGGCAAAGCCCGGTGAGAAATCCCCATGTGACTCTTGGCCGTTTCCACACTAGACTGTTATAGTGCAATTATTCCACTTGCAACGTCCTATGGAATCCTGGGGTTTGCAGTTTCGGGAGGGGCCGGCTGGCCCCTCCCGGAACTGCAAACCCCAGGATTCCATAGGAGGTTGAAAGTGGAATCATCGTGCTACAAGAGTGTCGTGCGGAAATGTTCTGAGTCTCTACACTGCTTGTTGCACCTTCTCCATCTGACTCTACTCAGGAGCAAGAGGATGCTTTGAAAAACAACAGCATTTGTTTTTCTACTTCCTGTTGCTAAATCTGCTACCACTTTATCAAAAAAAAAAAATTCTTCTTGTAAAGTACAGCTTGGACACAGACCAGATATATAGTCATGGTTGAACAAACACATTTAATTAAATAGAATAAAAAATAAATAAAGAAGGTGATTAAAATTTTCTTTTGGTTGTTTAGTTTCTTTATGCTAGCTACAAAAGTTTCTCCAGTTTCTTATTCTTTATACAGTAGTCTTCCCTCCCATTACCTGCTATTTTGCTTTCTGCAGTACCTGCGGTCAGCCTCTTTCCACACAGCCTCATCTTCCCCTTTGGCAAATGGGAAAGGCAGCCAAGTTTATTTTTTTTTATTTTTATTTTATTTCTTTATTTGTATCCCGCCTCTCCATATAGATCGAGGCGGCGAACAACTTAGCATGTATTTCGAAACATTTTTCTATACATGGCCAGGTATACAGCAGATTTAGGGTGGCTGGTGTGAACCATCATTTTGTGTCTGGGCAAATACATCCCCTTTATTGGTCTGTTTGTGTTTTTGCTTCTTCCTTGGGAGTCTAACCCCTTCCCCAGTCTGTCCCTGTTTGGGATCCTCATCCTACAACTACTCACCATGGTTTTACCAAGATCTCTATACTTAAGAAGCTTACCTGTACCACTGAAGTCCATTCTGCAGCTGTTTTCTTGGTTGTGTTTTGTTTATCCAAGGACTCGTTATTTAAGTTTAAAATATAAAGATGGTTCTCCCTACCCAAGAGGTTCTGGATGGGATTGAGAGATCATGCAAGTTGGTGCTTTTTTAAAAAAATTTTTATTATTATTTATTTGTATCCCGCCTCTCCATATGGATCGAGGTGGCGAACAACTTACAAATAGCATGTATTTCCAAACATTTCTATACATGCCCCCAACAAGCTGGGTACTCATTTTACCAACCTGCGGAAGGATGGAAGGCTGAGTCAACCTTGGAGCCCGGCAGGATCAAACTCACAACCTTGTGGCTTGCAGTACTGGCATTTAACCACTGCGCCACCAGTGTACCCCCTCCCATGGAAGCTATGACCTCTGTGACAGGTGGGCACACCTGTCCATTTTCAAGTCCTCTAAGCCTGCCCTGGCATGCCCAGAGTTGACCAGAAATGATATTTTAGTTTACTAGAAAGCACACTTCTGGCCAAGAGATTCTAGGTGTGGTGTGATGTTGCCAGATCTCAGAGCCTTACCTTGACTCTCCAGTTTTCATGAGTTACCTCCAGGTAGGAGAGGAAGGGGCCAAATGTCCCAGTTTTGCAGTGCTTAGCTCCTGGCAATAGGAAAGGGTTGTGGTGTCAGGGCCCACCCTCTATTGTGCATCTACCTTCTGATTAGAAGCAAATGGTTTAGGTTTATTTTCCTAATCTCCTTTTCCAAGTTAAAGAGCTGGAAAACGTGCCCTATCGTGAGTGGCTTAGGGAGCTGGACATGGAAGAGACGTTTAAGAGGTGACATGATAGCTTGTTGCACCTAGGTATCTGGGTGAAACTTCTGTTACCCTGTGTGTTGAGGGGTCCTGGGAGGGGCACCCAGATAACCAAATAAAAACACAAATTGGGGGAATTTAGCTTGAGTACTCTCTTGGCTAAACGAGAGGCAGGGTAACGTTAGCAAGGATCTTTAACCCTATATATACAGCAGCGGGTCAGAGAGCGGCTAGACAAAGTTTTCAAAGTAACAAACAATACTTTATTAAAGACAAGAAACACATAAGACAAGACATAAACTAACTAACTGGGAAATAGAAATGGGGAGTGATTCGGGAAAGGCAATACGACACCTGGTCTCGTAGTCCTGGAGAGAAGTGGGGATCCGGGGAAGAAAGCCCAGCATGGTTAACTGAGGGGAGTTTCCTTAGACGACCAGCAGCAAGGTGGGATGGAAGTCCAAGGTAGTCCGAAGACCACTTGGAAATGAGGGGTTTTTATAGGGGAGTTTGTGCCTACCGGCCATGGCATGCCAAGTGAGAACAAAGGAAATTTAGAGCTGGACAAAGGATTTGGAAAGGTCAAGTTTGCATGATGAGCTTAATGCTCGACGACAATAGTTTGACCAGTATGTAAATGTCCTGTCTAAAAGGACTGGTTCGGCTGAGAGCCATGCAGCTATTGTACGGTTTGCAGTGGGAAGTTCCCTGAAGCGATGAGCGAGGCTTGAGTTGCTGGCCTCAATAGGGTCTGGAATTTAAAACCATTAGCGGCCGCACCCTGTCCGTGCTTGTCCGGAGAACCTCGCAAACTCATGGAGTGAGGTGGCTGGAGAAAGGTCAAGCTAAGGCTGAATTGTTTGATATCAAAGTGATATCTGGGGTCCTCACCAACAGTGCTATAGCTGGAGTAACACTTCTAATGTATTCCAGGGGACCAAACAGTTAATTGTTTTATTGTTCGCTGCTGTCATATATCTAGGGGAAGGGAAAGAAGATCAGAGAAGGAAATCTGAAAGTATTTGGAAGGTGTTAGGGGAACTGGCAGTGCTCAAGATAAGGGGACAGGAACTTGCCTTTGTTTTGAGGAGAAAAGAAATGTAAATAGCAAAGGCTCTGGGAAAGTGCTTGTAGTGGTAGGGTGATAAATTTTCTCAATCCCTGCTATGTACACCTAAATTTGTATGACAAGGTATAAGATCTGTAACCACCTTATATGCAACAGTGTCAGCAACTTCTTAGGAAAGTTGCTATGTTGCTTGCTTTGCTCCAAATAAACATTTCTGCTCCAAGTCTGAGTGAAGTTATCCAGGACATGACACCCCGTCTCACTTCCTCCTTTGTCCTTGCTTTGGATGCTGAGTTCAAAGGGCAAAACAGAGTTCAAAGGGCAAAAGTAGTTTTTACTCCAATAACTCAGCAGTGAGGATTGGAGAGGATGGGATGAGATTTTAACCTTCCCTGTAGGGTCATGCAAAAGCACTGCAACCTTTTCTACCATGTGTATTCTTTCTCCTCATAACATTTTGACATCTTGACTACACTGTGGTGTGGCTTGGCCACACAGGTTCCAGTGTTCATCTTCGAAATGTTGGAAGGTGTGCTTTAAGAACATTTCTGCACTAGACTGTTATAGTGCTCTTATTCCACTTTCAACATCCTACGGAATCCTGGGCTCTGCAGTTTAAGGTGGGGCCATTTCTAGCGCAGAAATAGCCTAAGAGTGTCAGGGGCTGAAGACGCACCCATTGCATTTTATTTGCCTTAATATAGTTGATGCACATCATTTCACATTAAATGTGAACATGCAGATTAAAGCCTCCAACCTTTAAACTCTGCCGCTACGGAGGGAGTTGGACGTGTCTCAGCAAGACTTTGGATCTCTGTGGGAATGGTCCTCTTGGGAGCTTTCTCATCAGTTTCGTTTCTGAAATGTTTGTGCTTGGCTGTTTATACAAGTCAGAGCAGAGAACAAAGGTTATTAGTTAATTCCCTGATAGGGTGGCGGCAGCTGAAGAAAGGTAACCGAACTCACCGTACAACTGTCTTCTAAATACTGGCTTCCAAAATAAAAGCAAACTGCCTTTACAGTTTAAGCAAGTTTGGCATCCCAGAGAAGCATGAAGAAGTTGAACATGGAATTTTGGAGAGCTGTTTTTAAGGAGCAGATCGGAATGGTAAAACCAGGAGATGCCTGGAGTCTAACGATGGATCAGACCCTTGAATTCTATCAGGTGCCGTCTGGATGGAAGCGCTCTCTGCACGAACATGCCTATGCAAGGTATTAACTCGGTAGGCCTTAACGGACTGCTAATTATTTTGTCACAGGGATATCCCAATATCCTATAAGACTTAGATACCATAAAGGCAGCATATTCTGTTTGATCTTAGAAGCAAAGCAGGGTCAGCCTTCATTAGTATTTGGATGGGAGACCACCAGTGAAGACCAGGTGCAGTAGACTTTCAGAGGAAGGAATGGGCAAAACCACCTCTGAGGATTCATATATCCTTTTCACATGGGATTAAAAAAACGGTGTAGAGCAACCTCTGCGGAGGTTGTCTACACCGTAACGTGGATTGGGGTGGATTACTTTAGAGTAAATCCACACCCCAATCCACGCAGGGGCGACCGGGAGAGGCACTGCCCGTGCTTTTGGAAAACCACTTGTTTTGTGGTTTTTAAAAGGCACGGGGTGTGGAGCCCTGTCCAGCCCTGTCGCAGCGCCGGTATGGATCTGCAGGAGTGCCCAAGGGCGTGCCTGCAGATCACGCGGGGGGCGAGATTTCCAGCTGGCGAGCTTCTCCGACTGGCAGAGAGCCTCCGTCAGTCAGAAGCCACCATTTTGGGTGCTGCCAGATGCAGCAGATGCCGCGGACGCCACCAAGTGTGGAGCGGCAAAACGGGCTGCTCCATGCGGCGACGGAATAAAGATAAGCCCCGTTTCCGAGTGAAGCAGCCTGTTTCCCCGCCGGCGTGTGAAAAGGGCCATTGTCTAAGAAAGCCCTAGGAAATTCATGGGGTTGCCGTAAGCCCACAGGCAACTTGAAGGCACTGTGCACACACCCCTCGATTAATGAAATAGATGTGTTTCCTGGACACTTTTTTGTTTAGCAGAAAATTTAGTGCAAGAGGCAGAAATAATGTGAGATGAATAGGCAGAGGTTCCTACTCTCCAAATAAGCAGAGCAGGTCAACACAGTTCATTATGTATATGCACAATATGTATATGTGAAATGAAACAGCCAGGTCAAGTGAGCTTTGCACAAGTAAAGAAGAAAATGTTTTTAACCTTCTAGAGATTAAGTGAAATCTTCTTCCCAAATGCACCTGGGGTAATTTTTTTATTCTTTACCAACCTCCGCTTTTTAATTATTATTTCCATTTTGGTGGCCAAACGTATAGATCTTTCCTTTTTTGCATGCTAGGGGTTGCTGGTGAGGCAGACTTTTCTGTTCTCTACTTTTCTCTTTGCTTTGAAGCATAGAATCATAGAGTTGGAAGAGACCCCAGGGGCCATTGAGTCCAACTCCTTGCTATGCAGAAACACCCATCAAACTGTTCCGAACAGATGGCCATCCAGCCTCTGCTTAAAAATCTCCAAAGAACGAGACTCTACCACACTCCAAGGAAGCATATTCCCCTGCCGGACAGCTCTGACCGTCAGGAAGTTCTTCCTGAGGTTCAAGTGGAATCTCCTTTCCTGCAGCTTGAATCCATTGCTCCTTATCCTAGTCTCTGGAGTGGCAGAGAACTAGCCCACTCCCTCCTCGACATGACATCCCTTCAAATATTTAAACATGGCTATCCTGTCCCCTCTTAACCTTCTCTTCTGCAGACTAAACATCCCCAGCTCCCTAAGGTGTTCCTCAGAGGGCTTCATGGCTTCACCATTTTGGTCGCCCTCCTCTGGACACATTCCAGCCTGTTGATCTCCTTCCTCAATTGAGGTACCCGGAACTGGACACAGGATTCCAAATGAGGCCTAACCAATGCAGAATAGAGTGGTACCATCACCTCCCTTGGTCTAGACACCGTAGTCCTACTGATGCAAACAAGAATCACATTGGCTTTCTTGGCTGCTGCATCACACTGCTGACTCACGTTCAGCTTGTGATCTTTGATGTCCATGCATCCTTAGTAAAGAATTCTGGAGGCAGCTGCTGTTTTCTTGGTGAAGACTCAAGACTTATTCCACACTAGACTGTTATAGTGCTATGATCCCACTTTTGACATCCTAAGGAATCCTGGGGTTTGCAGTTTCGGGAGGGGCCAGCTGGCCCCTCCCAGGACTACAAACCCCAGGATTCCTTAGGATGTCAAAAGTGGGATCATAGCACTATAACAGTCTAGTGTGGAAACGGCCTTAATGACCCCCTTTAAATACCTCAAGGGATGTCACAGTGAGGAGGGGGCAGTCCTGCCTTGGAAGGTAGAACTAAAGGTTTTAAGTTACAGGGGAGCAGGTTTTGAGTGAAAATTAGAAGGAACTTCTTGACAGCGAGAGTGGTTTGGCAATGGAAACAACTGTCCAGAAGAGGTGGTAGGGTCTCCTTCTTTGAATGAGTTCAAAAAGAAGCCAGACAGGAACTTTGTGGGGATGCCCTAGCTGGATTTCCTTCATTGAGCAAGGGGTTGGAGATGGTGGTCCATGTGGCCCATGTTTCTGTGATTCTTGTGGGAGTCAGGCATAAACGGCTATAGCAGGAACAGTGAAAGTAGAATTCTGCTCTTTCCTGCTCAGGCTTAGGTCATTTCCACACGAGGTCAATACATCGTAGTCACCTCGAATTCTTACCCTCCTGTCTGCACATTGAACCATTTTAGCTTTGTAGTTTTCCTTGTGATTCTGCACAGTTTCAAAGGACAGGCTACCGTCATTATTGTCTTCATGCATTAAACAGACAGCAGGAAGAGAGTGGATCTGGTAATGGACTGTTAAGACAGGGGCACTTTTCACACCTTACCTTTTTGTGGTGCTGGGCTGCGGGGCTTGCGCGAGCAGCCTCTGGTGAGAGGCTCTCGCATCCAGGGTCCTTCAGCTCCGCACGAACTTCCTGCTTGCATGAGAGTGCCGCCTCTTCCTTTTGCAGTGCAGCCTGAGACCTTCCGAGGCTGCACTGGACAGGAAGCGCAACCGGCCCGGCTCCCAAGGTTCCACACGTAAGGTAAGTGCGCATGGGGTCCCAGAGTGATCATAGAATCATAGAATCATAGAAATGTAGAATTGGAAGAGACCACACAGGCCATCCAGTCCAACCCCCCGCCATGCAGGAACACCCTCAAATCAATCCCGACAGATGGCCATCCAGGCCCTGCTTAAAAACCTCCAAGGAAGGAGACTCCACTACACTCCGAGGCAGCAGATTCCACTGCCGGACAGCCCTGACTGTCAGGAAGTTCTTCCTGAGGTTCAGGTGGAATCTCCTTTCCTAGAGCTTGAATCCATTGCTCCTTGTCCTGGTCTCTGGAGCAGCAGAAAAGAAGCCCCCTCCTTCCTCTATGTGGCATCCCTTCAAATATTTAAACATGGTTATCATGTCCTCTCTTAACCTCCTCTTCTGCAGACTAAACATCCCCAGCTCTCTAAGTCTATCCTCATAGGGCATGGCTTCCAGGCCCCTCACCATTTTGGTCACCCTCCTCTGGACTTGCTCCAGCTTGTCAATATCCTTCTTGAATTGGGGTGCCCAGAACTGGACACAGTTTTCTAGATGGGGTCTAACCAAAGCAGAGTAGAGTGGTACCAGTACCTCCCTCGATCTAGACACCATACTCCTATTGATGCAGCCGAGAATTGCATTGGCTTTCTTGGCTGCCGCATCACACTGCTGACTCATGTTCAGCTTGTGGTGTGTGAAGACTCCTAGATCCCTTTCACACGTACTGCTATCCAGCCACGTGTCCCCCATCCTATATTTCTGTATTCCATTTTTTCTACCTAAGTGTGGGACCTTACACTTCTCTCTGTTGAATTTCATTTTGTTAGCCTCGGCCCAGCTCTCCAATCTATCCAGGTCATTTTGAATTTTGATCCTGTCCTCCGGCGTATTAGCAACCCCTCCCAATTTGGTGTCATCTGCAAATCTGATGAGCATGCCCTCTATTCCTTCATCCAAGTCATTGATAAAAATATTGAACAGCTCTGGGCCCAGGACAGAACCCGGTGGCATCCCACTAGTCACTTCTCTCCAGGATGAAAAGCAGCCATTCGTGATCACCCTATGATCCAGTTCCGGTCGCTCCAGAGCAGACTGAGGTGCGGAACTACGAAAAGTAGTCCGCCCCACTCCACTCCACGGTGCAGAAGACCTCTGTCGGAGGTCGCTCTTCGCCATTTTAATAGCCCGGTGCGGAAAGGGCCTATGATTCTATGACTGTTCTCTTCCAACAGGCCTTCCCAGACTAGTGTTCCACCACCTCTCATCAATTGTCCTTTTGTTTTTAATTTTGTTTTTAATTTATATTAATAATTAATGTGTTTTAGGGGGAATAGAAGGGTTGATGGGTGGGGAGGATAGGGTACATTTTAATGTTTTAATGTATTTATATATTCCTGTAATGCCGCCTCGATCCACTGGGAGAGGCAGGATAAAAATAAATTTTATTATTATTATTATTATTACAAAATTTATGTCACACTGTCTAAGCTATTAGCTTGAGCCCTATTGATAGTCCGGATCAGAGCAGACTCATTGACTTATGTGATCGCGTGGTGAGTTAACAGTGTGATTCAACAGCTAAACAAGGCAATGTGATTCCAGGCTGCATCAACAGGAGTACAGTCTCTAGAGGCCATTTCCACACTAGACTGTTAATAGCGCTATGATTCCAGCTGGCCCCTCCCAAAACTGCAAACCCCAGGATGTCATAGGATGTTGAAAGTAGAATCATAGCGCTATTAACAGTCTAGTGCGGAAATGGCCTAGGTCGAGGGAAACAATAGTACCAGTGTATTCTGCCTTGGTCAGACCACATCTGGAACACCATGTCCACTTCTGGGCACCACAACTCCAGAAGGATATTGACAAGCTGGAATGTATACAGAGGAGGACAAGCAAAATGGTAGAAAGCTTGGAAACCATGAAGCCCTATGGGGAGAGGCTTAGGGAGCTGGGTAGGTTTAGCCTGATGAAAAGAAGGTTAAGAGGTGATGTGATAGCCATGTTTAAATATCTGAAGGGTTATCATATGGAGGATGGAGCAAGCCTGTTTGCTGCTGCCCCAGAGAGTAGGACACGGAGCAATGGCTTCAAACTTCAGGAAAAGAGATTCCATCTAAACATTAGGAAGAACTTCCTGATGGTAAAAGCAGTTGGACAGTGGAATGCACTGCTGCCTGTGAATGTGGTGGAGTCTCCTTCTTTAAAACAAAGGCTGTGTGGCCAGGGGAGCACATTGATGGTGTGTTCCTGCATGGCAGGGGTATGGACTGGATGGCCCTTGCGGGTCTCTTACAACTCTATGATTCAGGGAGTCAACCCTTTTGTAAACCCTACTGATTCAATGGATCTATTCTAGTCAAGATTACTGATAGGATTCAGACCACTGTTTGGGAGTCCCAGACTTTGGCCCTGCTCACTGAGGCTTCAGGAAGTGGGAGGTCCACACATTTTGGGGTCCCAGATTTGGAAGCCATTGGCTAAGCTTTTGCATTGGGGTGGGCAGTTGCCAGATGTTAGTGGGCCACATTGCTCCCCCTAGGAGAGTTTGGAGGGCTACAACCCTTGCCATATGCCTTCATAAACAAATTAATTTCTTTTGCCCCCAGATGCCTGCAAACAAGCATCCAGCAGGAACCACTGATGCCACGTTTTTAACTTTCTTAGGCTGGTAACAGGAAGTAACCCAATACCCTCCAACGTTTCATAGATGAAAACCAGGACCCTTGCTACCAAGCAACACCAGAGTTTGGTCGAGATGGCAAATGTGATTAATGAGGAAGAACAGACAAGCCAAGAGAGGTTCCAGCAGTTTGTTTTTGCCTGAGCCAACTGGGAAGCACAAAAGCCTGCCCCTTCCTCTCCTCTCCCCCACTGAGTTAACTGAGCGCAAACTCCTTGTGCACATTGAATCAGGACCGTCCCTGCCAAGTTCGGACATTTGAAGGGTCTGTGAGCCAGATGTCACTTCCTGTTCACATTCTGTTTTTTTTTTTAAATGCCCCTCCTGGGCCGAAAATGGGCATAGAGAACAAGAAAAAGTATACCCTCTAGAGGGCATTTGGGGGCAAAAACATTTCTGATTCTTTTTCTCCTCTATGCATGGGTAGGTGTGTGCATTAGGAACCTCAAAAATGGCCTGATTAATTCTCTGCCATCCACTTTTCTAGCTGCTTTAAAATGTCCCAGTTTCTTTTTGCCTTTCCTGCTTCTCCCTCTGTTCTCAGCTTACTTCAAATGCTGCAAACTGAGTTCAGAATGCACAAGTGTTTGCCCTCAATTAGCTCAGCAGAGAGGAGAGGAGAAGGTAGAATCTTGCCCTTTCCAGTTGGCTCAACCAAAAGAAAACTGCTGCAACCTCTCTGAGCTTTTCTGTCCTTCTTCTTTAGTAAATTTTGTTTTCTTGACCACACAGTGATACTGTTTGGTCAAATGTGTCCTGGTTTTCATCTGTGAAATGCAGAAGAGTATGGGTGACCTTGGGCTTGTCACACGCTCTCAGCCCCAGAAAACTCCATGATAGGTTTGCCTTGGAGTCACCATAAGTTGGAAACAACTTGAAGGCACACAACAACAACAACGGGATAATCATCACCAAAGTGCTTGCTGTTGGGAGTTTGAGTTTGCTGGAGTGTTAGCTCTTTGTAACTTTCTATGAAAGCTAAAACTGTTAGGTGTTACCCTGATTTCCAGGGGTCCTGGGGGTCCTGGTCACCGAAACAGTTATTTTGAGTTCAGGGGGGTCCCAGTCACTAAGTAGGTTGCCTGAGTTTCCTGGGATCCCTCAGAGGACACCTAGTCTGGCCCCGATTTTAAGGGGATTTCCAAGTTTCACCAAGCACGCACCCAGCACGTCCGAGAGGTAGGGTAACCTTGCAAGACCTTGTACCCAACTTCTGCAGGGTCAGGCCGAATCAAAACCCAGACGAAATCAATTTATAATTATTTTCTTTACTTAAAACCTAAGTCACTACGCACTTATGCACTCACTCACGCGGACCTAAGAAAAATAAAGAGAGGAAAATTGATAGGGGATTTAAAGAGGAGCATCGGGGAAAACTACATCTGATCCTGGAGTCCAGGAATCCGAAAAAGAGCCAGAGAGTCGGGAGCGGTGATGCTCAGCACATGGAGGCTGAGGGGAAAGCTCAGCAAACGGAGTGGCAGCAAGGCAGGGAGGAAGCTGAGAGCGATCTGAGGAAGCACTCGAAAACAGGGGGTAGTTATAGGGGGAAATGTGCTTGGAGGGTAGACAGTCCCCGGGGAGAACAATAGGTGTTCAGTGGAGACAAAGCCTCTGAAAGGTCAGTGCTTGACTTGATGGGTTTCAGGCAGGGTTGTCAATAGCCCAGACAGTATGTAAATAGGAAGCACTTGACAGTTGTGTAGTCAGACTCGCTAATCCTGTCAAGCTGACGGTTTGGGGCTGAGAACCTTTTGTGTGCTTGATGCATACTTAATTGTGTTTCGATGTGTACTTACCTGGAGGTCTCCTGAAGCGGTGCAATAGAAAGTTACTAGCCTGACCAAGATTTTTTCTTGTATTTTTTAGCCGTTCGGCAGTGCCCGTATGTGTGCTTATCCGGGGGCCTCTCAAGCACATGGAGGGGTATATATATATTCTTAATAGCCAATTTATATTAAATTGTAGACCCCGGGTTCAGGCTTATCCATCGTAGTAACATAGGAGTTAGCCATTTTTTAAGCAGAGTTGCAGAGAAAGCAGGTCCCAATCTCTGTGTGGCTTCCCTGAACTGAGACTGACTTAGAAAGTAAAACAAGGCAGGCAGTTTCAGGTTCCAAACTTAAAAGATTTACTAATAAACTTTACAATTATATATGCACTGGAGAAACTAGATCCTAACTAACTAACAAAAGGATCAGGGAAGATAGTATCTTCATTCTAAACTCACCAACTTCTTGGTGGAGAGGCTAGCATAGCAGAGAGAAGGTGCTAGAAATAAGATTGCAAAAGGGAGAGAGAAAAAGAGAGGCATGATCTTCTATGTAAGGCCAATGACTGACTCCAGGGTGTATCTTGGGTCACATGCTCTGGATACCATAGCCAATAATTTCAAAGAACACAGAGCAACAGTTAGAATCATGGAAATCATAGAAATGTAGAGTTGGAAGAGACCCCAGGGGCCATCCAGTCCAGCCCCCTGCCATGCAGGAACACCCTCAAAGCAATCCCGACAGATGGCCATCAAATCTCTGCTTAAAAACCTCCAAGGAAGGAGACTCCACTACAATCCGAGGCAGCACATTCCACTGCCAGACAGCCTTGACTGTCAGGAAGTTCTTCCTGAGGTTCAGGTAGAATCTCCTTCCCTGCAGCTTGAATCCATTGCTCCTTGTCCTGGTCTCTGGAGCAACAGAAAACAAGCCCTCTCCTTCCTCTCAATGGCATCCCTTCAAATATTTAAACATGGCTATCCTGTCCCCTCTTAACCTTCTCTTCTGCAGACTAAACGTACCCAGCTCTCTAAGTCTATCCTCATAGGGCTTCATGGCTTCCAGACCCCTCACCATTTTGGTCGCCCTCCTCTGGACTTGCTCCAGCTTGTCAATATCCTATATTGAGGCTTTAGGTGAGAGTCTAAAGGGCTTTTACATGCAAAAGAAAATTAATCCTATGCTAGCTAAGCCCCAATTTGTCCTAGAATAAGAGGTGGAAAAGAGAGAGTGCCAGAATTTTCCAACACCTGTCATGTCTTTTAGGTTCATTTCCCCATCTCTCCTTATTAGATTTGCCTGTTCCCAGTGTCACCACAGCTGGACTTCACATCGAGTTGTCATCCTGTTCCACATGTACTGGGATCCATACGGGAGGCAAGGATGCATCCGGATGAGGTTCTTCCGGCAACAGTGCCATAAGTGTTCTTCCAACAAGTACAGAGAGCCAAAGTTTACTGAGGAGGCTGTCGTCAATGTCTTGAAGCACTTGGTCTCCACCATAAGAAAGAAATGCTACAGAGAGAGCATCAGCTGGGACCTCACTGAGGTCATCTGCCTAAGTAGTGGGTCCCATCAGCACAAATATTGTGAAGCGTGTCAACTGGGAATACACAAAGGAAACTACGGTTGGAATCAAAGCGCAGGGCTTCATGGGGAATCTTCCATATGGGAGCCCCATAGTACACAGTTTTCATGGATTTTTAACCCAAGGGATACACCAGTATCAACAGGCAGAGTTGACTCGAACCCCGCTGGCTGTTGTAGTTGCTGCTGCACCACAATTGTGGTCATAACCATCATTATTATGGTTATCATTCTCATCATTGTTAGCTTGCAGTAGTTTTGGGGAAGGTATTAATGCAGATTCAAGAATCTGGTCATGCCCCATGGGTTGCTTTGGCTATTGAGGTCTGAGTGCTTCCAGTGTGAATGAAATCTGTTGGATGTTTTCTGATGATGCCTTTATAAATATCCTTCCATTACATCTGGTCTGGAAACCTCTGGAGAAAGATACTTCCTTTCTTTTTTGCGTTGATGATTGCTTATTTTGATAAAATTGCATTCACTTGAGCAAGAAGCACTATGATGCTATCATGGGATGCCTCCATGACCAGCCACCGAGAGAAACGCTACAGGGAAGCTATCTTTTTATCCATGTTGTTGTGGGCAGCCCATTCATGTACCAAATATATGTGATGGATCTTCTTTCTGGGGCCATTTCCGCAGTAGACCTTTATAGTGCCATTATTCCACGTTCAACATCCTACGGAATCCTGGAGTTTGCAGTTTAGGGAGGGGCCTCAAAGACCCCTCCCCCCTAAACTGCAAACCCCAGGATTCCATAGGATGTTGAAATTGGAATAATAGCACTATAACAGTCTAGTGCAGAAACTGGCCCTGCAGTTCCAACCCGGGGTTCCTGTCACTCACCCTTTCCCCCCTTTAATCCCTTCCTGGATTGGGTACAGGGGCCACAAGGTGACTCCCTATTGTGGACCAGTGGCCGTCTCATTTTGGTGGATTCAATGTGATAAGCATGGTCAGGCCCTCCACTAACCTTTGGCTGGCATCCTGTTGGTGACTTATGATGGTCTCATACCTTCCAGAGACTTATGACACCTCCGGTATTTCACAGATGAAAACTGTGACACATGTGGCCAGGCGACATCAAAGTATGGTCACAATGGCAAAAGTTATGAATGAGGAAGAACACACAAGCTAGGAGAGGCTGCAGCAGTTGGCTTTTGCTTGAGGCTACTGGGAAGGGAAGGTTCTGCCTCTCCTCTTCCCTTGCTAATAGGGTACAAACTGTTTTTTGCTCTTTGAACTCAATCTGCAGCAACTCAAGTAAAGTGAAGACAAAGAGTCAAAGTGGGAGGAGGAAAGAGAAACTGGAACATTTTAAAAGCAGCTAACAAAGCAGGATGACAGAGGATTAATCAGGACTGTCCCTGTTAAACTGGGACAATTGGAGGGTATAGAAGGGGTAGGTCCAATGTCTGCCATTGTATGTGTGCTTTTATTCATTGCAGAAATTGGAATGTCCACCAACCTTACACAATGATCAAAATCCCCCCAGGACTCAGCTTCCAAAGCCCCCATTCTGTGGCCATTTAGTGGCTGGCAGAGAGCGGGGAGAATTGGAGAAATAGCTAGCTATGTCCTTCAGGTTAACCAAACACAAGTTAAGGATATCATCAATTTGGACCTCTATTGAACTCTGATGGATCTTGGTGGAGAATGTCATTGTTCTACATCTGGGATATAGGGGCATAGTCAGACTCTTCTCTGAATCTCCTGCTCTCCATCAGCTGCCCAATGGCTTTGGAGCGAGGGATACAGCAGCTAACAAGTGAGTTCTGGAGAGGGTGAAAGGGGACATATACAGTCCTCCTTCCACATGGGCAGGTGTTAGGGGCACAGGATCACCTGTGAAAGTGGAAAAACCACAAATATCTCTAAGGCACCCAAATCATATTTAACACACACACACACACTCACACACACATACAGGTGTATGATCCACAGATTTAACCCACCATAGCTGGTGGGGTCTACTGTTACCTCCACTGCTGCCCTATCCCATTTTTCATAGGGACTTGGAGCCTTGCCTCACGTTCTCACATTTCCGCGTTAGCCTGTTATAGTGCGATGATTCCACTTTCAACATCCTCTGGAATCCTGGGGTTTGCAGGTTCGGGAGGGGCCACAGTCTCTCACGGTTTCACAAGGCTTCCAGAAAGACTGGGAATGTGAGGTGAGACTTCTAAGTCCCTCTTAGAAATGGCACAGGGCAGCAGCGGAGGTGGCAGCAAATAATCTGTGAATAATCAAATCCATGGAAGTGAAATGCACAGATGGGGAGGGTCCACTGTTGTCTGAAGGCTTGGCTCCTGTCATGTCAGTATAACAAAACCTCCCACTTAGTTTAGTTTACCTTGTAGAGGAAAGCTTTCCAAATTGTGTATCATAACACGTTGGTGTGTCAGCTGCAGTGTGTAGGTGTGTCATGCAGATGTAATGGGTAGAAGGGCTGCCTTTGCCACCACCACAGCAGGCCACGTCTGGGTGGAGGGGCTGCCTCTCCTGCCGCCACCACCTTGGGCTAAGATAGACTATGGCAAGGGCGGTGGTCCAGATCTGGGTGGAGGGGCAGCCTCCACTTACTGAATTACTGTATCACGAAATGATGTTTATCTAAAAAGTATAGAATCACAAAATCATAGAAATGTAGAGTTGGACGAGACCCCAGGGGCCATCCAGTCCAACCCCCTGCCATGCAGGAACACCCTGAAAGCACTCCCTACAGATGGCCATCCAGCCTCTGCTTAAAAATCTCCAAAGAAGGAGGAGACTCCACTACACTCCGAGGCAGTAGATTCCACTGCCGGACAGCCCTGACTGTCAGGATGTTTCCTGCAGCTTGAATCCATTGCTCCTTGTCCTGGTCTCTGGAGCAGCAGAAAACAAGCCCACTCCCTCCTCCACATGGCATCCCTTCAAATATTTAAACATGGCTATCATGTCCCCTCTTAACCTTCTCTTCTGCAGACTAAACATCCCCAGCTCTCTAAGTCTATCCTCATAGGCCATGGCTTCCAGGTCTCTCACCATTTTGGTCGCCCTCCTCTGGACTTGCTCCAGCTTGACCATGTTCTTCTTGAATTGGGGTGCCCAGAACTGGACACAATATTCAAGATGAGATCTAACCAAAGCAGAGTAGATTGGTACCAGTACCTCCCTCGATCTAGACACCATACTCCTATTGATGCAACCGAGAATTGCATTGGCTTTCTTGGCTGCCGCATTACACTGCTGACTCATGTTCAGCTTGTGGTCTATGAAGACTCCTAGATCCCTTTCACACGTACTGCTATCGAGCCACGTGTCCCCATCCTATATTTCTGTATTCCATTTTTTCTGCCTAAGTGTAGGACCTTACACTTCTCTCTGTTGAATTTCATTTTGTTCGCCTTGGCCCAGCTCTCCAATCTGTCCAGGTCATTTTGAATGTTGATCCTGTCCTCTGGCGTATTAGCAACCCCTCCCAATTTGGTGTCACCGTCATGAGAATTTTGGAAAGTTTGGTTGTAGAGAATAGTCTGCACTACTGTAACGATGTAACAAATGCTAATTATGACTTGCAACAATATATTGAATATCGATTGATTTGCAACCATGTATTGGACATCAATTGTTGCATGTAGCCAGGTGCAGGATCAAAGGCTTCCAGGTGTCTGGGGAAGTCTCCGAGGGCGTCCGGCCAGGGAAGGGGGGAACATTAAGGAATTGAAGTATGAACTCCCAGGAAGTTCAGCAGGGCAGAGATAAGAACAAGGGGATTGTTTAGGTTTTCAAGCTCAAAGTATGTAAACACCTGAAAAGCCTGGGAAACATGGGTTCTGGTGGGATCATGTGAGATTTATGGCCCTCACTAATCCATGCTGTTCATGCCCAAATTTGTATGCTATAATATATAACCTGCCTACTAACTGATGCACCACAGTCTTAGCCATTTTTCTCAAGCTGCAGTGTTGCTCGTTTTACCTCAATAAAATGCTGCTGCTGGACTCTTGAGTGTTTTCCTGGGAAACTAGTTAACCAGCACATGACAACTGTAGTGTAGTTCTGCCTGGGGATCTTTTCCACTGTGCTTCGCAGTGTAGGATCTCAGCCTGAATGCACAATCAAATATGCAGCTGGCTGCACAACTGAATGTACAACCTGATCATGTGCACAACTGAAGAATGACTGAATCATAGAATCATAGAAATGTAGAGTTGGAAGAGACCACAGGGGCCATCCAGTCCAACCCCCTGCCATGCAGGAACACCCTCAAAGCACTCCCGACAGACGGCCATCGAGCCTCTGCTTAAAAACCTCCAAGGAAGGAGACTCCACGACACTCCGAGGCAGCATCTTCCACTGCCGGACAGCCCTGACTGTCAGGAAGTTCTTCCTGAGGTTCAGGTGAAATCTTCTTTCCTGCAGCTTGAATCCATTGCTCCTTGTCCTGGTCTCTGGAGCAGCAGAAAACAAGCCCTCTCCTTCCTCTACGGAAGGGCCTGAAAGTGCACAACACAGATTTAAATTTTCACATAGTTTGTTCATGCATGAAAGAATTTCAAAAAGTTTTCTCTAGACTAAACAAGGGTGATGAATTTGGAGACAATTGTTTTGATGATTGTTCATACTTGGGACTTGGCTGGAAGCCCGCACTGGGAGGCATAGGCCATTTCCACCCTACACTGTTGTAGTGCTATTATTCCACTTTTACTGTCCTATGGAATTCTGGGGTTTGTAGTTTCCTGAGGCCAAATTGCTCTCTGGCTGAGAATTCCAAAGGCCTCTTCCTAAACTGCAAACCCCCCAGGATTCCACAGGAGGTCCAAAGTGGAAGAATTGTACTATAACAGCGTAGTTCAGAAATGGCCATACATGGCTCTGTCTCTTGGTGCTGCCACTTTTTAAGTGATGTCTCCCCACACAATTAGTTCTGTGTCATTGGAGAACGGGGTCAGGGATCAGAGATATGTCCAACTATTTTCCTGTGCAAGAGTGAACTACACCAAGCATCTATTGGGTTCTTGGAACGTGTATCTGTGTATATACGTACCTACAGGTGTCCGTCCGTACACGCATGCGCGCACATGCACACACACACACACACACACAGAGGTTTAAATTGGTGTGGGCAAAATGTAGCCTGAGATGGCCTTTCTGCACCTTACCTTCTTCTGGTGCTGGGGTGTGGGGATTACATGAGCAGCGTCCGGCGAGAGGCTCTTGCATCCAGGGTCCTTCGGCTCTGCACGGGCTGCCTGCTTGTGTGAGAGCCCACCTCTTCCTTCTGCAGCGCAGCCTGGGAGTTTCCCAGGCTGCACTGGAGCAGGAAGCGTGAACGGTGCGGATCTGGAGGCTCTGCACGCCAGGTAAGTGCGCGCGGGACCCGAGAGCAATGCATGATTGCACAGCATTTTCGGCTTCCAGCTGAAAATGAAAAGGTGTGCGATTACCACCTGCTGGCCCCTGGAGCGTTGCACGATTGTGAGTGTGTCATGTAGATCGCTCATCACAATCGCACGATGCTCCAGGCACCCCTTTGCATGGCAAATGCCATGCAGAAAGGGCCCAAGTGTGGCTAGTGCTTTGAGTGTTGGGCCAGGACTCCAGGAGACCAGGGTTCAATTCCCACTTAGCCATGGAAACCCACTGGATGACCTTGGGCAAGTCACAATCTCTCAGCCTCAGAGGAAGGCAAGGGAAACCTCCTCTGAACAAATCTTAGGTTAAGTCAGTGTCAAAGATATTGGAAACCAGTGTAGTGGTTATAGTGCTGGATTAGGACTCCAGGAGACCCGAGTTCAAATTCCTGCTTAGCTGAGGAAACCTGATGGGCAACTTAGGGCAAATCACACTTGTTTAACTTGATGGAAAGTGATGGCAAGCCTCCTCCAAATAAATTTTGCCAAGAAAACCCTAGGATACAGCCACCAAAAGCTGGAATGGCCATGAAGGAGTCAATATTTGCTGACTGCTCCTTCCCTCGTTATTTTTGTATTTCAATGAAAAACTTAGTTTTCCAAAGCTTTTGGAGTTTTAGTTTAAATTTTGGTTTTATAATCAGTTTCCTTTATATTATACTTTTGTTTATATTTTATCTGGATCATTTGTTTTACAATTGTATAGTTTTATATGTTTATTATTCCTTCCTTCTCCCTCTCTCTCTTTCTGTGTGTGTGTGTGTTTGTGTGTGCATGCATAAATTTTAGATTATAAACTTTCGGCAGGACCCACTGTTTTGGTTGTTTTTCCCATAAAGTGCCATATACATCAATGGTGCTACATAAATAAAAGATGACAATCATGATAATAGTAACAGAACACAATGCCCATTTCCGCACTACACTCTTATAGCATGATTATTCCACTTTCAACATCCTATGGAATCCTGGGGTTTGCAGTTTCGGAAGGGGCCAGCTGGCCCCTCCCGAAACTGCAAACCCCAGGATTCCATAGGACGTTGAAAGTGGAATAATTGTGCTATAAGAATTTAGTGTGGAAATGGCCAATAACAAGAAGTCCCATTGAACTTGATGGGAATTGTTTCTGGACTGAAGCACATATGATTGCACTGCCCAACTTCCAGGAATCAGGGGTGGGTGGCTCCAATATAATAACTGAGCAGAAGAAAAATATATCCTAGAAAATAAGGGAAGTTGTGGGTATTTTCTTCATGGGTCTCTTTGATAAAGGCTGCAGAATTCAATTTGCTTTAGTGAAGAATTTTATTCAGGAAGAGGAGATTACATGAAGCACTGATATTTCATTTACCGGGTGCAAAAATTCATAATAAGTCTTAAGAATTTTTTTTTTTTTAAAAAAAGGTATTTCCAGCAAGTCCCTGAGATTTCACAGTTCTCTGAATGCTGCCATGCCTCTCCCTTTTTATCTAAAGTGTATGCACCCAGGACGCTGCACTTTGCCCCAACTTTAACTTCTGTGGCTCTGTCCTTGGAATCCTGGGAGTTTTAGTTTGGTGAAATTGGGAGTGCTTTGATTGTGTCTTCTTGCATGGCGGGGAGTTGTACTAGATGGCCTTTGTTGTTTCTTCCAACTCTATGATTCTATGAACTGCTTAGAATTCTCTACTAGGGAGTTTTAATCCCATCCCATGACTACAGCAGGAGCTCTCTAGTGGAGAATCCTAAGCTTCTCAAACTACAAATCCCAAGGTTCCATCATAGGCAAGAGCCATGGCAGTTAAAGTGGGAATCAAACTGGTTTAACTTTGTAGTTACACTTCAAACTGGCCCAATTTTGTTTCCTCCGACTAGCAGGATCTCTCTGCGGTCTCTGGCGGAAAGGTCTCCAGAGCTGGGAAAGTGTAGATTTTTTGGACTACCACTCCCAGACGTCAAAGGTGCCAAGCATGGTGAGTCTCCCAACTTTCTTAGATGAGGTAGTTTCAGTGAGAGATACAGGTGTCCCCTGCTTTTTGATGTCCTATTTTTTGACAATCTGCTCTTTTGACTCTTCTTGCTTACAATCAGATTGTAATTGAAATGGATGGAAGGAGCAGATCATTGAAAAGTGACCATGCATGGCTTTTTCTCTCTCAATCAACTCTTTCCAAGAGTGACGGCAAGGTACAGGCAGGGTGTGTGGTAACCTGAGGTTTTTGCAAAAAAATCTCATCATTCTCCTCCATTCAGGCTCACGGCTCTGTAAATCAAACTTTTTTTTCACTCATCATAGGTAAGATCAGACTCTTTTGGAAAAGAGTTCAGTTGAGGCGTATGCAAGATCTGGACCAGGGTGAGAACTGTGCAGCCCTCCAGATGTTGCTGGATCAGAGCTCCCAGCATCCCCCATCACTGCCCATGCTGTCTAGGACTGGTGGTGTCTGCAGTTCAACAAGATATGGAGGGTTTCATGATCCCCACTTCTGGCTTAAATCCACTAGTTAAACTAGAAGAGACTCAATGAATCAATGAGAATTTGACAACTCAACCCATTGATTCACGAGGATCATTGCCGCATTACACTGTTATAGCGCGATTATTCCACTTTCAACATCCTATGGAATCCTAGGGTTTGCAGTTTAGGGAGGGGCCAGGTGGCCTCTCCCTAAACTGCAAACCCCAGGATTCCGTAGGATGTTGATAGTGGAATCATAGCACTATAACAGCGTAGTGTGGAAATGGCCCTTAGGTTTGCTTTGGATAGGAATTATGTTCTCTGTGCTCCTGAATCCAGTTTCCAGTCCCAAATAGAGTAGACCCACTGAATCCATTGTATTTACCTAAGTTTAGACTTACCATTCAACATTTGATCCAATGGACATTCCCTGGAGAATTTGGAGAAATAAACGGACGTAGGCTATGTCTAGAACATGGATGGGAGTCACACACACAGTCCTCCAGGGTCTTCTTTGCATTTCTCTGTCCTTACTTGCACACCTCCCAAAGATCCCTGACCCCTTCCCCAATAATATTTTCAAGTGAAAATACAATCCCCCCAAACAGTAAATGGCCACCCTTGGTGACCTCCAGGGACAGTGGTTTATGGTAAAACAGTTCCTAGACTTCCTCCAAAAGCCCTTAAAAAAATCATGAAAATTCCAGAGATTAAAACTGAGACTGACTTTGGGTTCTGATTTAGGACCCCAGTTTGAACATCAGTGGTGAGGTGAGGCTTTTTGCAGGGGCTGAATAGGCTAAACAGCCTCTGCAGTTGCTCACTACTATCTAGAAAAATAATTACAATCAAAGGTTACCTTTTCTTTGAGGTCTAATGATAATGTGGAATGCTTCTTTTGGGCTAGAGTTGCCACATTGGGATTGTCCAAGGCTTTGAGATTTCAGAGCCCAAAACTCAGACATAAGTATGGATCCTCATGGAGGTGGCCTCTCAGGATGTCTTTAGGCATTACGTATTAAGCATCAGCCACAGTCACAAAGAGTATAGCATTCAAACAGAAAACACCAAGTCTAAAAAAATGAAGAAAACACAGGTACACCTTTCAAGGCAATGCTCTCACCCTGAGATTCCTCCTTCTCCTCATTCTGAGAAGTGAGTCCAGACCCTGAGATCTGGCAACCCTACTTTGGACAGAGACTCATGTTAGACCCTTTGGAAACAAATATCTTCTGTGCATCTGTTGTCATCCTTCGGGTATTAGGACAGGAGATATGATTTGGGGACGCCTCAGTTGTCTACTCCAGTGACCTCCTTAATCCAAGGCAGTGTCAAGAGGACATTGGAATATACCCCGTAGCGGTCATTCAAGCCACAGCCGTCACCCCAAGACACCGTCCCTAGGAGCTGCCATTGGCCGGTGCGATTGTTCAAAGCCACCATGGGACCTCCAGAGTCTCCGCTGCAAGCATCTTTTCCTCCTAGGGGAAGAGAGATTGAGAATCATTACTCCCTACCCAAGGAAGTTAGGCTGCCTCCATCTCTTTTAAGCTTCTGATCAGCAGCCAAAACAGTGGGAACAAGCATTTTGCAGATGCTTGAACAGAACATCCATGCTCGCTTTTACCTTGCTTTTCACCAGCACAGAGCATGTCCTCGGTTACGGCCTTTTGCAACTTGGCATAAGCTTCCTTGCACAGTGCGTGGTCCGTCAGCGGGATTTCAATCTGTGACACACACATAGGTACAACATGCTTTCAATTACAGTATTACATTACTGAGATGGATAAACCTGAATCTGGGGTCTACAATTTAATATAAATTGGCTATTAAAAATACACCCCTCCATGTGCTTGAGAGGCCCCCGGATGAGCATGCATATGGAAAAATCCTGGTCAGACCAGTAACTTTCTGTCACACCGCTTCAGGAGACTCCAGGTAAGTACACATCGAAACACAATTAAGTATGCATCAAGCACACAAAAGGTTCTCAGCCCCGAACCGTCAGCTTGACAGGATTAGCGGGTCTGACTACACAACTGTCAAGTGTTTCCTATTTGCATACTGTCAAGGCTATTGACAACCCTGCCTGAAACCCATCAAGTCAAGCACTGACCTTTCGGAGGCTTTGTCTCCACCTAATCATAGAATCATAGAATCATAGAATCATAGAAATGTAGAGTTGGAAGAGACCCCAGGGGCCATCCAGTCCATCCCCCTGCCATGCAGGAACACCCTCAAAGCACTCCCGACAGATGGCCATCAAGCCTCTGCTTAAAAACTTCCAAGGAAGGAGACTTCACTACACTCCGAGGCAGCAGATTCCACTGCCGGACAGCCCTGACTGCCAAGAAGTTCTTCCTGAGGTTCAGGTGGAATCTCCTTTCCTGCAGCTTGAATCCATTGCTCCTTGTCCTGGTCTCTGGAGCAGCAGAAAACAAGCCCCCTCCTTCCTCTACGTGGCATCCCTTCAGATATTTAAACATGGCTATCAGGTCCCCTCTTAATCTCCTCTTCTGCAGACTAAACATACCCAGCTCTCTAAGTCTATCCTCATGGGGCATGGCTTCCAGGCCTCTCACCATTTTGGTCGCCCTCCTCTGGACTTGCTCCAGCTTGTCAATATCCTTCTTGAATTGGGGTGCCCAGAACTGGACACAGCATTCAAGATGGGGTCTAACCAAAGCAGAGTAGAGTGGTACCAGTACCTCCCTTGATCTAGACACCATACTCCTATTGATGCAGCCAAGAATTGCATTGGCTTTCTTGGCTGCCACATCACACTGCTGACTCATGTTCAGCTTGTGGTCTATGAAGACTCCTAGATCCCTTTCACATGTACTGCTATCCAGCCACATACTGTCCCCCATCCTATATTTCTGTATTCCATTTTTTCTACCTAAGTGTAGGAGGATCTTACACTTCTCTCTGTTGAATTTCATTTTGTTCACCCTGGCCCAGCTCTCCAATCTATCCAGGTCATTTTGAATTTTGATCCTGTCCTCTGTCCTCACCTATTGTTCTCCCTGGGGACTTGTTGCTATGGTTCAGGCCTACCCGTGATAGCACTAGATATCTCTTTTTGATATCAAAAACATTTGGCCTTCCTTTGACCTTTCTCTGCCACCCCACTCCACGTGTTTGCAAGGCCACCAGACAGGCATGTACACAGGCGCGGCCGGTTAATGGTTGGACATTCCAACTCCCACTTAGGCAGGCAGATTAACGCCACTCCGTTGCTTCAGGGTCCTCTCTGGCAGACACACCTTGCTTAAGCGCGACTCTACACAAAGACGCTCGGCCTCGAGCCAACGCCCTTGCAATGCCAAGCCATTTGCATACTGGCTACGCTATTGTCAAACCTGCACTAAGCCTATCATGTAAAACTTGACCTTTCCCAATGCTTTGTCCCGCTCCAAACCTGCATTGTTATCACCGAGTATGGCTTGGCCTGTAGGCACCATCCACCCTATAAAAACTCCCCGATTCCGAGCCCACCTCGGATCGCTCTCTCGCCCCGTCCGGACCTCTCGTCCCGTTTGGATTGCTCTGGACTTCTATCCTGTCTTGCTATCACTTTGGTTTAACGAGCTCCCCTCAGCGAACCACGCTGAGCTTTCCTCCCTGCAACTCCTCCAGGACTACGAGAAAAGGTGTCATATCACCCATTTCCCCCTGAAAACTCTTATTTCTTATTTCCCAGTTAGCTGTGTGCTTGTGGTGTCTTTTCTGTCATTTGTCTCTTAATAAAGATATCATTTTTACTGTTTTAAAACCTGTCTGATGACTCTTCTGACCTGACCCCGTAGACATTGGGTTGCAAGATCCCTGCTAAGTTACCCTGCCTCTCATTAGCTTAAGAGAGTGCTCCAATTAATTTTCCCATCTTGTGTTTTTGCTTGGTTATTTGGGCGCCCCTCCCGGGACCCCCAGAGAACAGGGTAACAGACTGCCTACCCTCCAGGCACCTTTTCCCTTATAACTACCCCTGGTTTTCGAGTGCTTCCTCAGATTGCTCTCGGCTTCCTCCCCGCCTTGCTACCACTCCGTTTGCTGAGCTTTCCCCTCAGCCTCCGTGTGCTGAGCATCACCGCTCCCGACTCTCTGGCTCTTTTTTGGATTCCTGGACTTCTGGATCAGGTGTAGTGTTCCCCTGATGCTCCTCTTCAAATCCCCTATCAATTTTCCTCTCTTTATTTTCTTAGGTTTGCATGAGCAAGTGTTTATGTGCGTAGTGACTTAGGTTTTAAATAAAGAAAATAATTATATCTTCATTAGTCTGGGTTTTGACTCGGCCTGACTCCATAGAAGTTGGGTAGAAGTTGCAAGGTTACCCTACCTCTCGTGTGTGCTGGGTGCATGCTTGGTGCAACTTGGAAATCCCCTTAAATTGGGGTCAGTCTAAGTGTCCTTTGAGGGACCCCCAGAAAATTAGAGTAACAATTAGCCTCATGAAAGTTATAATGAACAGACTATATATAGAAGAAAGGAGACAAAGTCCTTTGGTGATCAATGATACAGTCCTGCTGCCAGGATCTTCTCTTGGCAGGGCAAGAGGCAGGTGGAGATGAAAAGAGATTGAGAAGGTTAGAGGATTACTAGGGGTGTTATCACACAAGGCAGGTAAATCACACTTGTGATAGGATAATAATGTCTTTGGCTGGGACTTTTCACATGACTGCTGTTGTCCTCTTGGTTCAAGATAGTTCGGAAAGCATTTATTTTACAAAGGATTAATCTGTTAATGGCTTCCTTTGTAAAAGAAACACCAAATGGTGGTCGTGGTCCTCCTCCTTTCCCTCCTTCTTCTCATTGGCCATTTCTGCACTAGCCTTTTAATAGTGCTATGATTCCACTTTGAACATCCTATGGAATCCTGGGGTTTGCAGTTTCGGGAGAGGCCAGCCGCTAATCTATCTAGCCACCAGTAATCTATTTAGCTACCATGTTTGTCAACTTGGCACAGAGGTAGCCCAATGTAAAGAGCATTGCAGAAATCCAGCCTTGAGATTATCAGCACATGTACTACCATGCACAGGCTAGGAGGTTAGAATAGATGGCCCTGAGGCCTCTTCTCGTCTCTACGGCCCTATGATTCCATGAACGAAGCTGAAAGAAGGGGCAGTGAAGATAAGAACATTAAAAAGAGCTCTGATGGATTGGATCCAAAGCCTATCTGCTACAGTATTCAAACAGTGGCCAACCAGTTTCCTATGGGAAATTCACCACCAGGATCTGACTGCACCTCCTGTCCCCTAGAAAACAATACACAGATGCATGTTTGATTCATGTTGCTGGAGGTGTTATATACCTGCTGGTGTCATACCCTAAGCCATTTCCGCACTAGACTGTTATAGCGCCATGGCTGGCCCCTCCCGAAACTGCAAACCCCAGGATTCCATAGGATGTTGAAAGTGGAATCATGGCGCTATAACAGACTAGTGTGGAAAAGACCCTAGTCCTAGGATTCAGGTGCAAATATGGGCAGCCACAACATACAGATATGAGCAGGACAATATTTACTGCATCCCAGCATAGATGAGAAAGGGAGAACCCACAAGGTTCAGTGCACTTATATAGAGAAAATGCATTAATTAGGCAAACAGCTAGGGGGGCTGCTGGCTAGCACATATAAGGGATGGAGTGGAGAGATGCTCATTGCAGACAACTGGTATTTCCAGTGAAAGCAACATGTTCTTCTTTTGATCCTTGGCTCACGTTCCTGGAAAACCTTGACCCTTGCTTTGTGTGCTGACTACACTGCTGGATACTCCCTCGAACTGACTTGGATTGCTGAGACAAAAAATGGTAACTGATTGATAAGCTTTTGTAAACCTTGTCTGTGGCTGCTACTATATTGGAGGACTGTGAACTGTGGCTGGTTTTCTGGACAGGACAGCTTGATGCCCACTTGCTTCCTGAATGTACTGTCTCCTAAAATGTGCACAGGTTGAACCTCCTTTATTTGAAATGCTTGGGACTGGAAGTGTTCTGCATTTTGGATTTTGGAATACAGTAACATTTTGGAATAGCCTTGCATCTTTTTTGTTTGCTGCTTGTGTTGTGTGTGAGACATGAGGCTGGAGGAAAACTGAGGATCTGTGAAATGGTGGGAATCCAAGCCTAGTGCTTGGTGTGAATCCATGCCTTCTGCCCTTTCACAGATCATCAGTTGCTCTCCTTTTATCACCACCCACCCACTTCTGCCTTTCAGGCAGCTGCTGCTGCACTGCTCCTGCTCATTGGTCTCTTAGATCTCCAGTCTCTCTCTTTTTGCCGCCAGTTGAGACAGACTGAGGATTCGAGAGATAAATAAGCAGGTGTGGTGCAGCTGTCACATTGAAGGTGGAAGTGGGCAACTGGTTGCAAAAAGTTTTAGTTTTTGCAGGTTTTTGAATTTTGGATTTCTACATAAGGGACGGTCAACATATATCTGCATGTGCGTGAGTGTGCATGTGCGCATGTGCATACGAACAGCAGGCTCACCTCCATCAGTGCCTCGGGGAGACGTTGCAAGAACTGCTTCCCCCATCCGCTGACAATAACCATGGTATCTGGCGGACAGAAACAAAAGAGCCTGTGTGAGAGGCAGACTTCACCTTTGGAAGAAACTGCCCTTACTAGAGGTCTAGGAAGGTTGCCAGACATCCCAGGTATACTGGTGAGGTGGGGGGGGGGAGTGGAGAAAGGGAAGGCAAGTTCAAACGGCAGCTGATGGAAGTGGGAATACTCTCCAACTCTCCCAATTTGATGGGGACAGTCCAGATTAATTCTCTGCCTTCCTCTTTTTCAGGTGCTTTTAAAATGTCCCAGTTTCTCTCTTGTCCCTCCACTTTCCACACCTTACTTCAATTGCCGCAAACTGAGTTCAAAGTGTCAATTCAGTTTGCTCCCAATTAACCCAGCAGGAAGGAGAGAAGGGGCCAGAATCTTGTTTTTGTGAGGAAGCTCAAGCAAAAGCAAACTGCTATAGGATTTCCTAGTTTGTCTGTTCTTCCTCATTAATACCTTTTGCCATTGTGACTACACTCTGGTGTTGCTTGGCCACATGTGTCTGGGATTTCAGCCATGAAATGTTGGCAGGTATGGAATTGGGAAAGATGAGTCAAGTGGAGAGGCTCCCAAGGAAGAGTGCCGGATCAATGTAGGAAGGCAGAGAAGAGCATCAGGGAAGGAGAAGATGCTTCCTCTGCTAAGCTCTTGAAGACTGTCTCAAAGGCAGAGCAGCCTCTAGATTTATCCTCTCACTTCCAGCTAACTTGGGAAGGACAGGCTTCTGTATAACATATTCAGGGGTAGCTGTGTTGGCCATGCAACAAAATAAAACAAAATCCAAAATCCCATCATTGACAAACTGAAATGCACAAACTACTGGCACATCATGCGAGCTTGGATTTTGTTGTATTTTCGCTTCTGCAGAATCCTGCTTGAGACCCAGTGAGGTGCAGTGGTTTGACTTTGATCCTGGAGACGAAGGTTCTGTTCCGCACTTGGTCATGGAAACCCACTGCATGACTTTGGGCACATTGTACACTCTCAGCCCCCAGAAAACCCCCTGATAGGTTTGTCTTGAGCCATTTCCGCATGAGACTGTTATAGCGCTATGATTCCACTTTCAACATCCTATGGAATCCTGGGGTTTGCAGTTTTGGGAGGGGCTGGGCGGCCCCTCCCGAAACTGCAAACCCCAGGATTCCATAGGATGTTGAAAGTGGAATCATAACGCTATAACAGCCTCGTGCGGAAATGGCCCTGGGGTTGCCCTAAGTCCAAAACAACTTGAAGGCACACAAGGGTCCTGGTTGGAGAGTGTATGGGCTTTGAGCTCCTCCTGCTGGGAAGAACCATTAACTGCAAGCTAGACAAATATTTCTTAGAAGAAAGATTGGTGGATCTGCTAAGAAGGAAGTGAGGACATTTGGGGTTATGAGTGAACCCTTCCTTGGATGTCAGCACTTGACCAAGAGAAGAGACAAGGCTGCTGTGACAGTCTGTTCAAGGCCAGTGCTACTCAAAAATAGTGGTATGTGGATCAGTCTTAGTTTTTGAACCATAGGCTGCTATTTTCCAAGAAACAAAGAGTGGTACACAATATACACAAATGTGGTGCCACTCTTTGGCACACTAGGGGGAAAAAAAACCTGCTGGTCCTCCCCATCTGCTAGCTTATGATGCAGCACTAGTCCAGAAAGACTATTTATTGAAGCTGCTTAAGGACTAGAAGGACTATTTATTGAACCCTAAGAGGAACCCGTCACAAGGTTTCTTGGCAAGAATTGTTCAGAAAGGGGTGCCTTTGCCTTCCTCAGAGGCTAAGAGTGTGTGACTTGCCCAAGATCACCCAGTGGGTTTCCATGGCCAAGCAAGGACTTGATCCCTGCTCTCCCAAGTCATATTCAGACATTTAAACCCTACACCACACTGGTCCTCAACTACTTGGATAGCTCCTTTGAAGTTCAGACTATGGCCATTTCCTCACTAGACTGTTATAGTGCTATTATTCCACTTTCAACCTCCTATGGAATCCTCAAAGGCCCCTCCCTAAACTGTAAACCCTAGGATTCCATAGGAGGTTGAAAGTGGAATAATGGCACTATAGTGCGGAAATGGTCCGAGTGCAAGCATGTTGAACTCAGTTCGCAGCAACTGAACTATGCCAAGGAGAAAGGGGGAAACTGAGAGGAGGAGGAGAGAGAAAGTGGGACATTACATATCATGTCAGATTCATGGTCCATCTTCTCAATATGATCAGCTTTGGCCGGCAGACACAGAGATTCTTTCCTAGCCTCTCTATGACATCCCTGGTCGTTCCCGATGATCTCCCATGCAGATATGAACCAGGCCTGGTCTTGTTTAGCTTCCTGATGAAATCTAGCATGTTCAGGGCTCTATGGTGTCCATTAACACCTTGCAATAAAGGATTGCAACACCAGACAATGAATCTACCTCCCAGCAAAGGATGGAGAAAGATATCCATGTTGTAACCTCTGATTTCTCACAAAAATAGCAGCGTAACATCCAGAAGTGCCCCAAAACTAGAAGGAAATGACAAGCAGTGAGTCTTGTGCAGGAATGTTCTGGGGAATTGTGCCCCATGGCTCAGGTCTGACAAGGCACAAACCTACCACACATGGTGGAGCATAATGCTTCTCCTCACTGTGGTGTTACTGCAGTTTCTAGCCCGGACTTGAAGGATATTAGATATCACTTTGATATCAATAATTTGGCCTTCTCTACCCATTCCTCTCCACGTGCTGCGAGGTCCCCTAGACAAGCTCACAGATAGGAATGGCTGCTAATCACTGTAATATTCCCAACAAATACAGGCAGGCCAGAAATAGCCGTCCTGCTGCTTCAGGAGACCTCAAAGGCAAGTACCCTATTATGTCTGCACGCTGCTTACAAAGGACTCCCTGCCCCAAGCAGGCAGCTTGATTAGAAGAATCCTCATCTGTCGAGCACTCTGCGTTTGCATACTGGCTACTCTATTGATAATTCGGACTTAACTCAATCATGCTAAATTCTGACCTTTCGGAGGCTTTGTCTCCAGCCCGAAACTCATTTGTTTTCCCCAAGTACGGACTAGCCTATGGCCACATTTTCCCCTATAAGATCCCCTGACTTTTGAGAGCTTCTTCGGATCGCTCCCGACTTCCATCCTGCCTTGCTGCCGCTTTGCTTGGCGAGCCTTCCCCTCAGTCCCACGTACTGAGACTCCATATCTCCGAACTTCTGCTGCAGACTATCCGGGCTTCAGGACAGGTGCAGTATCACCCAAACCAACAACTCCTCTAAAAATCCCTCTATCCCACTCCAACCTTTATTTCTATAGTTATCTGTGTGAGTGTTTTTTTTATTTATTTATTTGTATCCCGCCTCTCCATATGGATTGAGGCGGCGAACAACTTACAAATAGCATGTATTTTGAAACATTTCTATACATGCCCCCAACAAGCTGGGTACTCATTTTATCGACCTGCGAAAGGATGGAAGGCTGAGTCAACCTTGGAGCCCGGCAGGATCGAACTCACAACCTTGTGGCTTGCAGTACTGGCATTTAACCACTGCGCCACCAGGGCTCCATACACTAGTTGATTGTATTTTAATAAAAACAATTATTATTATTTCAATTCTGTTTGCTCCTTGACTCGGCCTGACCCCGTAGACATTGGGTAAAAGATCTTGCTCCGTTGCCTTGCCTCTTGTATTGTTAGCTTGTGCTCTTGGCTAATTTCCCCATCTTTTAATAATTGAGAGTGCATTTAGGTGTCCCTCCCGGGACCCCCAGAAAACAGGGTAACAGTGGCTATTTTTGCCCCTATCGCCAGAAGGCAGTTTCAAAGGGAGCTTGGTCTCCTGGCCATTTAATAGCTGGTGAAGAGCGGGAGATTCATAAAATGTCTGGCTGCACTTATATAGCGGGTACACGGTGGCTGATGTCACCCTCTCAGATCTCCAGTAAATTTAGGAAGGTCGCGGTGAAGGACTCCTTTGCTTATATCTGCTCCTTCAATAAAAACAGAGGTGGGTGGTCTGACTCATCTGGATTATTTCCTGCAAGGTTGGCAGTGTTCATGGAAATGTGTGGAATGAGTCAAGCACCATATGCAGAAAGAAAATACCATTCACTTAATTAAAAAAAAAATAGCCAAAACCTCACATTGCTAGCATCTTTAAGGGAGCAAGGCCTGCTATATAAACAGTACTTGCCTACCATGCTCTACTGGAAAAGGTTTTGGGCCAAGCAATTCACCGAGGGGGTTTGGCCACCTTCTTTCTGAACTGACGTTATGTGGATGAAAGATGGAGCCCCTGACATGCTCACCTTTTGGGCGAGTGCTGTCCGGCAAGCAAATGGGCATCACGTAATCGTTCAGCCGGGCCTCCCCAGAGAGCTCCACCAGGGCAATGTCGTACTCCAAGGTGGCCGGCCTGTAAGATGGGTGGACAAAGATCCTTTGGGCTTGGAAGTGCTGTTCTGTGTCGTCTCTCCTCTGAGTTCTGTGTTTCCCTGCAAAGACAAAGAAAGAGAAAGGGTGAATATTTCAAGGAGAAGCTTCTGGAACAGCCATTCTCAAACTAGTGCTCTATATGCTCTTTTGGGATGATGGAAGTTGTAGAACCCTAGAATCCCAGACCCGGATGTTTGTTTGGGGGCATTTGAGGGCAAAAGAAATTGAATTTGCTTGGGAAGGATTTGTTACCCTGTAAGTTGGGGGTCCCAGGAGGGGCGCCCAAACAACCAAATAAAAACACAAGCTGGGGGAAATTAAACTCGAGCACTCTCTCAGCTAAATGAGAGGCAGGGAAACTTCGCTAGGATCTTTTACCCAATGTATACAGCGTCGGGTCAGAGAGCAGTTAGACAAGTTTAAAGTAACAAATAGTACGTTTTATTAGGAACAAGCAACACGAAAGACACGACAAATACTAGCTAACTTAGAAATGGAAGTGGAGAGTTTCAAGGGAGCGGGTAATATGACACCTGGTCTCGTAGTCCTGGAGAGAAAGACCGGGTTTCAGGAGAGAAAGCTCAACGGGGTTTGCTGAGGGGGAGTTTCCTTAGACAACTGGCAGCAAGGAGGGATGGAAGTCCAAAGTAGTCCAAGGAAGTCCCAAAAGTGGGGACTTTTTATAGGGTGGAGTTTATCCATAGGCTATGCTCTGCTCGGTGAGAACAAAGGGATTTTGGAGCTGGACAAACGAGTATTACTACTACTACTACTACTACTACTACTACTACTATTATTATTATTATTATTATTATTATTATTATTATTATTATTATTATTAATTTGTATCCCGCCTCTCCATATGGATCGAGGCGGCGAACAACTTACAAATAGCATGTATTTTGAAACATTTCTATACATGCCCCCAACAAGCTGGGTACTCATTTTACCGACCTGCGAAAGGATGGAAGGCTGAGTCAACCTTGGAGCCGGGCAGGATAGAACTCACAACCTTGTGGCTTGCAGTACTGGCATTTAACCATCGGTTTTGCATGATGGGCTTAGCGCTGGATGACAATAGTTTGGCCAGTACACTGATGGCCCGACATAAAGGAATGGCTTGGCTCTTGGCCGTGCAGCTTTGTGAAGATATGCGCCGAGCAAAGCCGGTTTGCAAGGAGGTTTTTCCCTAAAGCAACGGAGAGGCATTAAGTTGCCTGCCTGAATGAGGTTTGGGATGTACAACCATTAACGGCCGTGCCCTTATGTGCTTGTCCGGTGGACCTCTGCAAACATGTGGAGTGGGGTGGCAGAGAAAGGTCAAGCAAAGGCTGAATTATTTGATATCAAAAGGATATCTAGTGCTCTCACCAGACATATCATAACTGGAGTAACAGATTGTGGCAAGGGTTATGGCCCGCTAACCTCTGACAATTGCCCATCCCAGAATCTTAACCAATGGCTCCCAAACTTGGGATCCCAGAATGTGTTGACCTTCAACTTCCTTAAGCCCCAGCAAGTATGGCCAACATCTGGGACTCCCAGATTGGGAGGCAGTAGCCTGAATCCTACTGGTAATCTTAGCTAGGGTCAATCTATTGAATCAGTAGGCTTTACAAAAGGGTTGACTCACAGACTCGCAGAGTCAGAAGATACCACGACAGACATCCAGTCCAAATTCAAGCCATGCAGGAAATCAACACACTCCTTGTTATCATGGTTATGCTATGTCTGGTGAGAGCACTAGATATCCTTTTGATATCAAATAATTTGGCCTTTGCTTGACCTTTCTCTGCCACCTTACTCCACGTGTTTGCAGAGGTCCTCCGGACAAGCAGTAAGGGCGCGGCTGTTAATGATTGTACTTTCCAAAACCCCATTCAGGCAGGCAATTTAAGCCTCTCCGATGCTTTAGGGAAAAACCTCCCTGCAAACCAGCTTTGCTCGGTGCACATCTACACAAAGCCACTCGACCAAGAGCCGAGCCGTTCCTTTATATCGGGCTATCAACGAACTGGCCATGCTATTGTCATTAAGTACTAAACCCATCATGCAAAATCTGACCTTTTCCAACTCCTTTGTCCAACCCCAAATTTCTTTTGTTCTCACCGAGCATAACATAGCCTGTAGGTAAAATCCACCCTATAAAAGGTCCCCACTTTCGGGACTTCCTCGGACTACTTTGGACTACCATTCCGCTTTGCTGCCAGTTGTCTAAGGAAACTCCCCTCAGCGAGCCCTGCTGAGCTTTTTTCCCCGGAACCCCGCTTCTTTCCAGGACTATGAAACCAGGTGTCGTATTGCCTTTCCCAAAAAGCTCTCTGTTTCTATTTCTCGGTTAGTTAGTCTATGTCTTGTCTTTCATGTTTCTTGTCCTTAATAAAATATTATTTGTTGCTTTAAAACCTTGTCTAGCCGCTCTCTGACCTGACACTGTATACATTGGGTTAAAGATCCCTGCTAAGGTTACCCTGCCTCTCGTTTAGCTAAGAGAGTGCTCGAGTTTAATTCCCCCAACTTGTGCTTTATTTGGTAATTTGGGTGCCCCTTCCAGGGTAACAACAGGGTAACATACAGGGTAACATCCTGACAGATGGCCATTCTACCTCTGTTTAAAAACTTCCCAAGAAAGAGACTCCACCACACTCCCAGCCAGCAGCGTATCTCACTCTCAAACTGCTCTTACTGTCAAGAAGCTCTTCCTAATATTTGGGTGGAATCTCTTTTCCTGTAGTTTGAAGCTATTGCTCCATGTCCTAGTCTTTGGAACAGCAGAAAATAAGCTTGCACCATCTTCCATATGACATCCCTTCAAATGTTTAAAGATGTCTATCATGTCCCCTCTTAACTTTCTCTTCTTCAAACTAAAGATACCCAGCTCCTTAAGCTGCTGTTCATAGGGCATGATTTCAAGGCCTTTTAAATAATAACAGCAATGAAAACATCATCCATTTAAAACACTATAAAACCATGTCAAGAATATTTAAAATATCTAAGATATTTGAGGTGGAGGCTGCCCTCTTCTGGTCTCACCATTTGCTTACCCAGGATAATTGTGAAGGAAGAAGGGCTGATTATGTCGGAGCTTCTGAGGACAGGATTCTCCAGTTCCAGTTCTTCGTGGAGGCAATGAGCAGCGGTCACGATCCATCTGTTGCCTTGGAAAGCAGAAAGGGTTCAGTATTTCTCCCATCCCTCTCATCCCCACCCAACCTTGCCAAGTCTTGGAGGGCCAAATGACAGAACTCTTCTTTTTTAAAAAAAAAGTAACTAAAAGAAACTATTTAAATTAATACTTTTAAATAAAGAGTTGGTAACTAGCTCCTTTGGGGCCTGGTAATGACATGTAAGTAGTTACTTCACACACCCAACGGACAAGGGGCATGTGGAGGTGAAAGAGAAGGAAGAGGAACAAGAAACATTTATGCCTAAATCCTATTGATAGGCTTGGCTTGGGGAAAGCAAATGAATCATAGAATCATAGAGTTGGAAGAGACCCCAGGGGCCATCCAGTCCAACCCCCTGCCATGCAGGAACACCCATCAAAGCATTGCCAACAGATGGCCATCCAGTCTCTGCTTAAAAACCTCCAAGGAAGGAGACTCCACCACACTTCCAGGCAGCAGATTCCACTGCTGGACAGCCCTGACCGTCAGGAAGTTCTTCCTGAGGTTCAGGTGGAATCTCCTTTCCTGCACCTATGGAATCAGCTTCATTTACTTATGAGCTGGATGACCATGCAGCAATGGATTGATTGGATCTACTCTAAGGATCTAGGGATTCCAGCCTTAAGAGTTCCCAATGGCATTAAAACTGGTGACAACTTTATGGTTTACAGCTTGCTGATGCTTTGGCACAGCCCATGACAAGAATCAGGTAACCTGCCAACTAGCCCATGGTGAGTTGGGACCCACAAATACAGCTATGAGGACCCCACACCCATCCCCATTGCTGGGAGAGGGGAGAATGGGTCTGTAGACTTTTGGGCCCAGCAGGCTGTGGACCAAGGCATGGGTCCTTCCTGCCACCTGAGGATGAAGCTGAACTCTTATCCCCTAAGCTGGCCAGAGCCTGTAATCCTCCCCAAAGTCCTTTAGTAGGACCACACCCATGTGTGAGGGGCCCATTCCGCACTAGACTGTTATAGTGCTATTATTCCACTTTCAACATCCTATGGAATGACAACTGACATCCTGTTAGTGACACACGGAGCTATAAATTGCCTCATTTATCTGGATCAAACTTTTGCACTGTTTACCAGAGGTATCACATGTTGGGTCCCGCAGAACAGTGCATCGCTTCCTGCTGCCATTTTGAGAGGAAATCCAAAGAAAAATGGAAGTATTTGTGGGGCAGATTCTGGAGTGCTTTTGATCGTGGGGATGTTTTCACATGTTTGAGGGCCTTTCTGCATGATTCAGGGGCAAAAATTGCCTGGAAATTGTGCCCAAATGGTATTCTAAAACTTTTTCAGTGGACGGGGGAGTGGTTTTGGGGTGCTGGTCAGGGGCTTCAGGGGGCAGAAAAGTAGAGCCTAGAGGCCACGCATGGTTGTATGTGTCTTGCTGGCCTCACTATGCTCCCTCCAGCTCAATGGAACAAAAGGTCTGCCCCAGAGAAGGTCAGCCCAACTCTGTAGGACCCAACATTTTGCTCACATAGAATCATAGAAGGGACCCTCTGGGCCATCAGGTCCAACACTTTGCTTGATAATGCTGGACCTCCAGCTAAAGCATCCCCAGCAGGGAGCTCTCCAGCCTCTTTTTGAAGACCCGAAAAAGAGACACAACCATGGCCATTTCTGCACTAGACTGTTATAGCGCTATGATTCCACTTGCAACATCCTAGAGAATCCTGGGGTTTGCAGTTTCGGGAGGGATAGCGCTATAACAGTCTAGTGCGGAAATGGCCCATGTCTCTAGGCAATTGCATCCACTGCTGTACTCTCTTACTGTCAAGGAGTTCCTTCTAATATTCAATCAAAATCTTGTTGTGGTGTATCTTCAAGTCATTTCCAACTTAAGGCTACCCTACGGCAAACTTATAGGGTTCTCTGGGGCTGAGAGTGTGTGACTCTCCCAAGGTCACCCAATGAGTTTCTGTGGCTGGCTGGGGACTTGAATCCTGGATCACTTTGCCACTACCACTACTCTCCTCTAAATTAAAACCAGTAGACCTAGTTCTACCCTTCAAGGCAGCTGAGAACAAGCCTGCGCCCTCCTCTTTGGGGTAACCTTAGTGGCATTTCAAGAGTGCCACCTTGTCATCCCTCAGTTTTATTATCCCCAGTTCCTTCAACCTCTCCTCAGAGATGCTTTCTACTCCAATAGACATTCTTCATTATCAGGATTAGATATGTTTCTGATCTCCAAGACTTATGTCTACATCCTTCTTAACGAAAAAGACCATTGTGTATCAAAATCTCCCTCCAGCTTTTCTTTCCTCTGGGCATTCCCGGTAATGCTTACCAATCAGTGAGCCCCCACAGAAGGGGCGGCTATTCCTTTGCAGCATGACCATCCATGGTGAGGTCCCTCTCTGAGCAAGGCGTCCTTTTGCAATGTGGGACAGTAGGCTCCTGGAAAACTTGGGCTTCCCACACACTGAAAGAGAAAGGAAAGGTTAGAAGGAGACTGGAACCATACCTCAAGAGACATTGGCAGCCACGTAGCTCTTGGTGCTTCCAAAGGGGGTTATGGAAGGAGTGGTTGGTTGCTTCTCCACTCTACTCCCAGTAGAAAGAAGTGGACATCCTGCTCCACCCTGCTACTGTTCGAACCATGGGGCATCACAAACGTGTGAAGTTCACACTTTCTATTTTGAAGTTCCTTTAAAAAGTAATTAGTTCCACAACACTACTAGGTGGTAGAATTCAAAGGCACTGCTGTGTTAGCTTGGATTGGTAGTCCAAGGGATCTTGCAGCATCTCTGAGCCCATTTCCACACTACACTCTTATAGCACGATTATTCCACTTTCAACATCCTATGGAATCCTGGGGTTTGCAGTTTAGGGAGGGGCCAGCCAGCTCCCCCAAAACTGCAAACCCCAGGATTCCATAGGATGGTGAAAGTGGAATAATCATACCATAAGAGTGTAGTGTGGAAATGAGACTAACTAAGGCCATTTCCACACTAACCTGTTATAGCGTTGATTCCACTTTCAACATCTTCTGGAATCCTGAGGTTTGCAGTTTAGGGAGGGGCCAGCCAGCCCCTCCCTAAACTGCAAACCCCAGGATTCCAGAGGATGTTGAAAGTGGAATCATCGCACTATAACAGCCTAGTGCAGAAATGGCCACAGAGAAAGAAGTTGGTAGCATAAACTCTTTCATGGAGGCAAACTTTCTCAGAAAACCCTGTGATAAGTTTGCGTTAGGGTGTCAGGTTGCTTTGCTTCCCTGCCATGCTAACGTCTCTGCCAGGCATTAGTTCTGTGTCTGTTTCAAAGTACTGGTTAGTAGATCCATGTTTCACTAGTGGGTTTGAAGGTTTTTGTGCATTCCTCTGCATTTAATCCTCATAAGAACTGTATGTTGCTTGACACGTGCTTTAGGTACCCAATAGCACCTGTCTTACTAGTGTAATATTATTGCTGTATACTATAAGTAACGGTATAACCAGATGCATGGAGAAAGAGGCTGGAGGAAGGCTGGGTGGAAGCCATGAGAAGGATGAAGTGAGAGTAATGTTTTGGGAATGAACAAATATTGATGTAACGGGCCTCATTAAGGTGTGAGATCAAATGTAGCACAAGGTCGGGAAGGCCTGGGAAAGAAGTCAGCCTGCAAAAAGAGATTCATAGAATCGTAGAATCATAGAACTCTAGAGTTGGAAGAGACCCCAGGGGCCATCCAGTCCAACCCCTGCCATGCAGGAACACCCTCAAAGCACTCCCGACAGATGGCCATCCAGCCTCTGCTTAAAAACCTCCAAGGAAGGAGCCTCCACTACACTGATTGATAGATTGTTTTATTGAACTGACAAATGGTAGTTGGCACATGCAAACTGGCAATGTACTGCTTGTAAGGAAATGCAGAATCAAGAAGTCTGGCAACCTGCTGAAATGCGCACTTGGGAACCTAAGTTAACTGCCTTGGAATAAACTTGGGTAAACTGTTGAGTGTTCATTAATGTTGGGAGCTTCCCTGTCAATGACGTAGGGTCACTATAAATTGGAAATGTCTTCCGGGCAGGCAACACACAAAGATAATTGTCAGAAGCAAAGTTTATGCTAAGGTTGCCGGCTGCAGGATAGTGATGGCATTAAGTTCTTGCTCTCAGCTCTTGTCTTTAGGCCTGACTTTTGCAGGTCAGCTGATGAATGCATTTTGTCTTGTTTTGCCCAAGGCCATTTCCGCACTAGAGTGTTATAGCTCTATGATTCCCCTTTCAGCATCCTGTGGAATCCTGGGGTTTGCAGTTTCGGGAGAGGCTGGCCGGCCCCTCCCGAAACTGCAAGCCCCAGGATTCCATAGATTGTTGCAAGCGGAATCATAGCGCTATAACACTCTAGTGCGGAAATGGCCTAAGACTTGCAGATCAATAGAGGATATCTGTTCAGCTCTGTAAAGTAGCTTTGTGGAAACTTCAGTTGCTAATGAAATGTGGCTTTTCTGGTGGGATTGGGCTGCAAATGGGGCAGGGCATCAGTGTCTCGTAGACCATACTGGCTTCTCGGCCACAAGGGTTGCTTTTGGTCTGAATCCGATTGTTTCGTTCCAGCTAGAACAGAACCAATGAATAAATTCTGGAAGGGCAAATCAACACGTAAGTACATCACTGCGATTCAATGGGTCTACTCTGGGTGGGTGGGGACCAAACTCCAGGACTGATGGCATTGTTCAGAGTAATCCTTGGTTTTTCATCATTACATGCAAGAATGAATAATTACTCCCCGTCCCCACACTGCTGGAGAAAACAAGTATTTTACACAGTATTCTTGTATTCAGGAGGACTTTTTTTTGCACAGAAAACACATGGAAGTATTTTGCTCAAAAAACACATTTCCTGCACAACCCCTCCATATTTGCTGCCCAGCAAACACTCTTTCCTGAACATCAAACACTTTTTTTTCCGCACAGAAAATGTGTTTTCTGCACAGAAAAGGCCATGTTTGTACAGAAAAATAGGATGCTCAAAAATGGGGAGAATACTGCCTAGAAATTTTATTGCTCTATTATGGTTCCCAACATATTTTTTCTGACTGGGGAATGAACCATAGAGAATATTCTTTCATTTCTCTAGTTGAGAGCTTGGGCACATTTATGTTCTTGACTATTGTCCCTGTAGCGAACTGAGCTTCTGCCACCAAGTTGGTGGATTTGAGATAAATGTTAGCATCATGACCAAACTTTCACAGCTGTCCAGGGGGATGAAAAAATTCACTTGTGTTAGTGAGAAAAGATATGAAGGCTGGGAACACACTGGGACACTGAATTTTCCTCTGTTGCAAACCCACTTGCACAGTCCCCATGGCCATTAGAGTGGAGATGGCTCATGCTTGCTGCACTTTCTTTGTTTGCTTTTGCAAGGAGCCCTGGTGGCGCAGTGGTTAAATGCCAGTACTGCAGCCATAAGGTTGTGAGTTCGATCCTGCCCGGCTCCAAGGTTGACTCAGCCTTCCATCCTTCCGCAGGTCGGTAAAATGAGTACCCAGCTTGTTGGGGGCAATTAGCTAAAACACATTGTAAACCGCTTAGATAACACTCAGTTGATAAGCAGTATAGAAATAAATGCTATTGCAATTGCAATATAGAATCATAGAATCATAGAGTTGGGAGAGACCCTAGGGACCATCCAGTCCAACCCTTTGCCATGCAGGAACACACGTCAAAGTATTCCCAACAGATGGCCATCTAGCCTCTGCTTAAAAACCTCCAGAGAAGGAGATGCCACCACACTCCATGGAGGCAGCAACAGATTCCACTGCCAGACAGCCCTGACCATCACGAAATTCTTCCTGAGGTTCAGGTGGAATCTCCTTTCCTGCAGCTTGAATCCATTGCTCCTTGTCCTGGTCTCTGGAGCAGCAGAAAACAAGCCTGTTCCCTCCTCGACATGACATCCCTTTAAATATTTAAACCTGGCCATCATGTTCCCATGTTTAATCCCTGAAAGTCCAATACTCCATTTGGCCTCCCCTCGGGGAGGCTGCACCCCAGCCCAAGGGCTTCCTATATGTCCAGTGATAGAGATTGGATATGATTCCCCAGCTGAAGGATAAGTCTGGGTAGAACTTGTGTGGGGGCTGCCTGGGAGTGTAGGCAAGTCTCTTTCTCTGGATGTTTTCAAACAGAGGCTGGATGTCCATCTGTTGGGAGTGCTTTGATGGTGTCTTTCTGCATAACAGAAGGAGGTTGGATTGGGTGGCTCTTCCAGATCTAGGATTCTATGTTTCTGGTCTAACTTCTGTTCAAAAGCTTCTACTCAATGAGAACCCACCACTTTCCAAGGGACTCTAACCCAGTGGTTCTCAAACATCAGCACTTCTGTTGTGTTGGACCTAGAATCATAGAATCATAGAGTTGGAAGAGACCCCAGGAGCCATCAGGTCCAACCCCCTGCTATGCAGGAACACCCATCAAAGCATTCCCAACAGACGGCCATCCAGCCTCTGCTTAAAAACCTCCAAAGAAGGAGGTGACTCCACCACACTCCATGGAGGCAGCAGCAGATTCCACTGCCAGACAGCTCTGACCATCAGGAAGTTCTTCCTGAGGTTCAGGTGGAATCTCCTTTCCTGCAGCTTGAATCCTTTGATCCTTGTCCTAGTCTCTGGAGTGGTAGAGAACAAGCCTGCTCCCTCCTCAACGTGACATCCCTTCAAATATTTAAACATGGCTATCATCTCCCCTCTTAACCTTCTCTTCTGCAGACTAAACATCCCCAGCTCCCTAAGATGCTTCTCATTGGGCTTCATGGCTTCCAGACCCTTCACCATTTTGGTCACCCTCCTCTGGACACATTCCAGCTTGTTGACATCCTTTTTGAATTGAGGTGCTCAGAACTGGACACAGGATTCCAACTGAGGCCTAACCAATGCAAAATAGAGTGGTACCATTACCTCCCTTGATCTAGAAACCATACTCCTATTGATGCAACCAAGAATCACATTGGCTTTCTTGGCTGCCGCGTCACACTGCTGGCTCATGTTCAGCTTGTGATCTACCAAGACTCCTAGATCCTTTTCACACGTACTGCTATCCAGCCACACATCCCCCATCCTATACTTGTGACTTTCATTTTTTCTGCCAAAGTGCAGGCCCCTACATTTCTCTCTGTTGAAATTCATTTTGTTAGCTTTGGCCCAGCTCTCTAATCGGTCAAGGTTGTATTGAAATTTGATCCTATCCTCAGCTCCCAGAAGCCGTAGCCAGCTTGGTTAATGTTCAGGAATTCTGGGAGATGATGTTCAAAGCACCTAGAGGACCAGTGTTTGCAAGTCACTGGTCTATTCTGTCATCAAACAGCTCTTACCACCATGAAGTTCTTCCCAACTGGAATTTCCTTTCTTGTCATTTCATAAATATCAATCCAGTTTATGCCTAGGAGTTCCCCACCTGAAGCGCAGTTTTCAACTCACAGAGGTTGGTACGTAACAGAATAGTTTTATTCCTTTTCCTTTGAACGACGGTAATACAAAATAGTAGGAGTGCTACAAAACAGAATACAAAAACCGTAACAAATAGTACAACGTCTCTTAAATATGTAACAGAGCCACGCATGTTGTTCTAAGCACATAATACAAAAGGTAGTATCTCTTTCTTTGGATTCTTTTGGGGCTTGGCTTTCTCTTTGCCGTCTACTCGGGTAAATGGGTCTATCAGTAACAAGGGAGTAAGAATCTCAGGGGAGAGCCAGTTTGGTGTATTGGTATGAGTGTGAATCTAGGACTTTGGGAGAGCAGGGTTCCGATTCCGCTCAGCCAGAGGAACCTCCTGGGTGGTCTTGGCAAGTTACACATGACCCAGTGTAAGAGCAAGGCAATGGGGACCATCGTCCTTGGAATAAATCTAGCCTAGTAAACCTTAGGAGAGGGTTGCCATAAGCCAGAGTTGACATGAAGGTGTCTAACAATAACAAGCATCACGGATCATGATTTGAGAACCAGCAAGGGCAACCTGGCTTGTTTTACTTAGGATGCTTCTGCACTACACTGTCATAGTGCTATTCTTCCACATTCAACCTCCTATGGAATCCTGGGATTTGCAGTTTAGGGAAGGGTCTTTAGAATTCTCAGCCAAGGAGCTCTTGGGCTTCAGGAAACTGCAAATCCCAGGAGACTGAAAGCAGAAGAATAGCACTATAACAGTGGAGTGCAGAAATCAGTGGTTCTCAACCTTCCTAATGCTGGCCCTTTTCGCACGGGCCTTTTCTCGCGCGACAGCCCTGTGAGCCTCGCGGGAGTGGGAGCATCGCTCCGCACGACTCACTCCCACTTCCGCCGGGCTCACGGGGCTGAAGTGGCGCGAGCGTGGTTTTTTTGATTTTTGCTTCAAAGCGAAAATCACCCACGCTCGCGCAATGCTCCCGGCGCTCGCGCGCACTTACCTCTTGTGCAGAGCGTCGGGAGCCGGCCGGGTTGCGCTTCCTTCCATCCGCCCCTGCGGAAGGAAGGGACGGGGCGGGGCGCTAGCGCAATGGACGCGACACATCCTGCTTCACGCGCGCGTGTGCGGGGGGGCGGACGCGACAAGCGCCTTTCTCGCGCGGGGGGGATGGAGGGGACAGGCTCCTTTCTCGCACGCGCGGGGGGGATGGAGGGGACAGGCTTCTTTCTCGCGCGCGCGTGGGGGGGGAATGGACGGACGCGCAAGCCGCCTCCGCCTCCGGGAGGCTGCCGCTTCCCCGCTCGTTCCTTCGCCTGCGGAAGGAAGGAGGGGAAGCGGCAGCCTCCCGGAGAAGGCTTCTTGCGCGAGCCGCCCTCCTCCGTCGCGCGAGCGCCGGCGCTGCGAAAAGGGCCGCTGTGACCCTTTAATACCGTTTCTCATGTTGTGGTGACCCCCAACCATTATCATAGTGTCAGAAGCTCAACCTGAGAAGGGCTTGAAGCGAAGTCTTAGGCGACCCCTGTGAAAGGGTCGTGCGACCCCCAAAGGGGTCCCGACCCCCAGGTTGAGAACCACTGGCACAAATGGTCTTAGAAGCAAAACAGTTTATCCACCCAGGCAGTGTTAACTGAGGTTTACAAGAATGACCCAAAGAGCCTTGAGCTTCCCTATCAACCCCAAAGGAAAAGGGTTGTTCTGCTCCACCAGATCAACCTTTGGTAGTGATATAATAGGCACATTTTTTCAGTCATGTCCTTCATCAGGCAGAATTAGAAGGGTTATGGTCTCTTTGTTCTCTGGGGTCTCATCTGGGGCTTCACCTGATCTGACCTCTCCCTGCTTTCAGGAAGCATGCGGGCCATTTCCGCACTAGCCTGTTATAGCGCTTTGATTCCACTTTCAACATCCTATGGAATCCTGGGGTTTGCAGCCAGGTGGCCCCTCCCAAAACTGCAAGCCCCAGGATTCCATAGGATGTTGAAAGTGGAATCAAAGCGCTATAACAGTCTTGTGCAGAAATGGTCGTGGTTTTGAAGAGCTCTCTGGGTAAAATGTTCCAACTCTCCAAATACTTTTCTCAAGAAGATGAACCTGTGTTGATTAGGCACAAGTATTTGTGAGTAAAACAACTTTTATATATTGTTTGAAGAAAACTAAGTTTGATTTCCTTCTTTGCCAGATTTTGGCCATTTCCGCACTATGTAGTTATAGTGTTATCATTCCACTTTCAGCATCCTATGGAATCCTTGGGGTTTGCAGTTTAGAGAGAGGTTTTCGGATTTCCCAGCCAGAGAGCTCTCTGGCTTCAGTGAACTACAAATCCCAGAATTGCACAGGATGTTGAAAGTGGAATAAAAGCACTATAACAGTGTAGGGTGGAAATGGCATAAGAAACTCATGAACCTCTACAGAATTAATGTTCTGGCAGGTGATTTTATAGACTTAAACCCTGTAATTCAATGTTTTCTACTTTCAAGAGAGATTTTTGTAAATTTAAAATCTTATATAGTTAAGGACACTAGAGGGGGATAGAGAGATTCTCTGCCTCTGTCTTTCACTATTGCTCTGCCTCCCCCAAACACGGAAGAACCTTTTACAGTTTTAATTAGAGATATAAATCTTGGACTGTTTTCGCTCATATGTAGGGACAAATAATTATGATTTTTTTTGCCCCACCATGGGTGAAAAGGAGTCTTCCTCTGCATTTGTCCCTGTATTTGAAGTTCCTAAGGTCTCGTCGAGGAATTATTCTCTAGAGAAAAACATTTTTTTGTTGTTGTTCAAAAACCAAGTTTTCTGCTTAGTGCAGGAAACCCAGTTTCTGTGTAGACTGGTATTTTGCACAAAACCACCTGTTTTTCTCTGCGAAATAATTTTTCTATAACACTTTGGGATGTTTGAATACTGCAAGAACATTGTGCAAACTTCCTGCTGCTTTATTATTCATCTTGACTGAGATTTCTGATTGTTGGGAAACCCATTTTTCGAGTAAGGAACAAACACAGTGCCTTATATGCAAAGGGTACTGTTCCAAAACATGTGAGTGTTGTGTCCCATTGTGGTCAATGGATGCAATGTGTGCACACCTGCAGCAGAGCAGGCCATGCTCTGCATGACTATGGCCATTTCCACACTACACTCTTATAGCGCAATTATTCCACTTTCAACATCCTATGGAATCCTGGGGTTTGCAGTTTCGGGAGGGGCCAGCCGGCCCCTCCCAAAACTGCAAACCCCAGGATTCCATAGGAAGTTGAAAGTGGAATCATAGCGCTATAAGAGTGTAGTGCGGAAATGGCCTATAAGAGGACATGATGCTTCATGTGACCTCACATTTGTGCATGTGGAGGTCATGCCAGAAGAGGGAGCACTGTGACCCCAAATGTACTTTCACCTCTACTTCTAGTGGTGTGCTCAGAGTAACTATTTTCTCACTTGGAAAGAAATTTGCTGTTGTTAAAGAGTCTATTTCGAATAAAGATTGTCCCTTTAGAAAAGGATTTATTTCATGGACTACAGTTACTTATTCCAGTCCTGCAAGACCTTGGATCCCCTTTTACTCTTCCCAACCAAGGGCATCATCAACTGAAAAGTTTAGCACTTGTAAGTCCCACTGGCTAAGGTGACAGAATCAGACACACATTTATCTCTTCCAGTCGATGTACTGGGAGGCTGAATTGCTGAGCTGGGTTGCAAACAGAGCCTGGAAAAGTGACTTTTGGGGACTCTCCACTCAACATTTCTAAGCTCTGGTTGCAAAATGATTATTAATTAATTTAACTTATACCCTGTCGTTCTCCCAGCACAGGACCTGAGACCTCTCTGATGTCCCAGATGGCTATTTGCTAGGGTTGTACTACCCTTGTTGAACGGTGGTCAGTGCAGCATTCACAATTGTCATGGGATGCCTTGGCTTTGGAATGGCCGGTTGAGTGGAAGATGGTGTCATACCAGCAACAAAAACAGTGTTGTTTGTGCATCTGTGTGTGTACAATATCAGATTTTGTTCAGAGAACAGAGAGATTCTCTGCCTGTGTCTTTTCTACTGCATGTAACATGGGCTATTTCTGCCCTACACTCTTATAGTGCTATTATTCCACTTTCAACCTCCCCTGGAATCCTAGGGTTTGGAGTTTAGGGAGGGGCATTTAGGATTCTCAGCCAGAGAGCTCTTGGGCCTCAGTAAACTACAAAGCCCAGAATTCCACAAGAGGGTGAAAGTGGAATAAGATCAATTGAACAGTGTAGTGCGGAAACGACCATGGTTACAGAAGGTCTCTACTTTCCTATTAGCGGTACAATTGTTTAGGACTGTATTAGGGATAATGGAAAGTAAGGGAAAGCTAATTTGTTTCTCCTTCCTGCCATTTAACAATAGCGTACCCTTATTCTGTGAAAAAAGGGAACCACACAAGAAGCCCCTCCAAACGGTTCTGACACCACTACACTTGGACACTCTTTTGGCAAAATGTTCCCAGTCCATGCACTGGTACTCATCTCACCCTACTTCATCTGCCCAGGTCAGCGGCATCCTTGAACGTCCACCCGCTTTTCTCCTGCAGCCAATTCACGTAGTTGGAGACTTTGGTGTAAACTCCATAGACTTGTTTGCTCCCACACTCTTCTGGTCCTCCCCATGAGACCAGTCCCTGGGCAACCCACCTCTGGCTCTCAAGGTCTTGGATGACAAAGGCTCCTCCGCTGTCTCCGAGGCAGGTGTCTTTCCCGCCTTCGTAATAACCGGCACAGAACATGTTCTCGGTCACGCTGTAGTTACCCGATCGGGACTCGTAGCTCGTCTTACACTCGGCGTGGAGCACCACGGGTAGCTTGACGTACTGCAGAATGTCGGACAGAGTCCGCATGCCAGAGCTGATGACGTCATCCACCGTGATGTTGGGGTTGGAGATGCCCCAACCAGCCACGAGGCCCAGGGTGTTGGGTTGAGGTCCTTCCAGTTCATGTTCATGCTGTGGCAGACATACCGGCATGACGTAGGGCCCCATGTCCACCTTCTCCTTCAGCTTCACCAGAGCAATGTCATGGTTGTAGTTCCGGATGTCGAAGGCCTCGTGAAGGATGATCTTCTCCACGGTCCGGTTGACGGCGTCCATTCGGTTTCTCACATCGTGGAGACCCAAGTAAACAGTGACGTGTTCTTTGGAAACCGGAATGATGGTGTTGTCCCGCCGTTGGGAACGAAGGACGTGAGCGGCTGTCAGGACCCAGGACTCAGAGAGGAGAGCTCCACTGCCAAACCATTTGTCATTTGGTACACGGGATGTGTCTTCCACCACAATTAGTGCCTGCCAGGGGAAAAATCCAGGCGCTGCATTTCGTCCACCGATGATGCGCTTGAATAATGTGGGCAGAGGGCTGACGGGCTGCCCACAGACTGTGGAAAGAGAACAACAGAGTTGATGGTGTGGCTATGACAACCATGTATTTCATGAAAAGGTAACTGAACTATGACTCAGTAGATTATGCCAATGTTCTCCCTTCTTATTTTGTCCACTGGTAGTGAGGAAGACGTCGCCTTACTTTCAGCTGCACACTTGTTTCCCACATGTATTTCCGCACTAGACTGTTATAGTGCTATTATTCCACTTTCAACATCCTATGGAATCCTGGGGCTTGCAGTTTAGGGAGGGGCCTGGCCAGGCCCCTCCCTAAACTGCAAACCCCAGGATTCCACAGATGTTGAAAGTGGAATAATAGAATTATAACAGTCTAGTGTGGAAATGGCCCTCAATTTCCAAACCTAATCAATGTGAATTCAACTGTTTCTAATTCTAGTGATGGAGAGAATTACAGTTTATAATTGCAAGTGATTCATTTTATCAGTAATTTAGGTGGAGAATTTTACATTCTGAAAGCTTGAATTTTTATTTTTAAAAATCACTTCCCAAGTTTTGGAATTAAGCACATTGATCACCCCCCCTTCACCATAGATTTTAATCACATTGAGTGTATGTGCAAGCAATAATTACAAATACATCCATGCCATCAAGTTTTAAGTGGCAAAATGCTGAGACCACGCACAATGTCTGGGAAATCATTGCTTTTCATATTGGAATTGATTTGAAGAAAACACACCATCATGCCAGCAATGGCCTTTATGGGCTGTATTGCGTATGCGCGTATAGATCAAGGAAGACAAAAACTTAACTCAGAGAAGGTAATAAAAGGAAGTAAGGCACTGATATGGTCAATGACAATTTCCTGTTTAAGATCCATGTCAAATTCACTTTTGAATTATTAAAGCAGAAGCTGGGAATGTTACTTTTTGGACTATCACTGTAGAAATTTTCAGAGGGTTTGCTGTGTTAGGGCATCATAGCAAATAATAATAATAATAATAAAAAGGCAGAGTCTTGTGTCACCTTAAAAACTAACACATTTTATTTGGCATGAAGCAGGCAGTAGCCGCTCTTGTTCAGGAGGTTCGTCTTAATGTTTAAATGGAATCTCTTTTCCTAAAGTTTGAATCCATTGCTCCTTGTCCTAGTCTCTGGAGCAGCAGAAAACAGGCTTGCTCCATCTTCAACATGACATCCCTTCAAATATTTAAACATGGATATCATGTCCCCTCTTCACCCTCTCTTCTCCAGGCTAAACATACCCACCTCCCTAAGCCACTCCTTACGGGGTGTTGTTTCCAGGCCCCAATGGAGTCTGTTCCCTTGGAAAGAGTGGGTGGATGGTTCCAAACCCCTTTTGCCAGTGATCTCCAGTAAATAATAATAGTTGAGATGAACGAATAGGCTGATGCAGGGTGAGATGGGTGCATGAAACGTGGGTCTTGACATGGATCTTAAGGCTGGTGGACATCCCATAACTCCTGTTTCCTGCTGCTACCTTCTGTGTCTGTGGCCGGTAAAGCTGCTCTGAGTTTTGTGTTTCACCATTACAGGAGCTTTTTACTGTTACCTTTAAAGGTACAATCTGTTTTTCATGGATTTCTATATAGTCTTAATTCTATAGGTAGCGTGGACGGATTTTAAGATAACTTTGATATATTTTTACTGATGTTCTTCAACATATTTTAGTCTGTCTTGGACCATTTCCGCCCTGTTATAGTGCTATTATTCCATTTTAAACCTCCTGTGGAATCCTGGGGTTTGCAGTTTAGAGAGGGGCATTTAGACTTCTCAGTCAGAGAGCTCTTTGGCCTCAGGAAACTACAGAGCCCAGGATGTTGGAGGCGGAATAATAGCACTACAACAGTGTAGTGCGGAAATGGTCTTGGTTTTAATGTTTTGTAAGGCAGCCTGAGTCTCAATCGGGGGAGGGAAAGGAGGAGGAGTATAAAATAATAAAATAATAGAAGCAACAGTACCAAAGGACTTATCCCCAAAATCTGTTTGGCAGCTTGGATAGCTCCTTTAAAGTTCGCACTAAAACCCAGAGCGGCTTCATTGCCACAATAACACAGAAGCCCCCCGCTGCCCCTGCCCACCCTTCCCGCATCCTGTGTGTGTTTTTCAACCCCTTGAAGGAAAAGGGACCGGTGGCATAATCTACTGGCAATGATGCACCCACACCACAGGCAGCGTTATCCATCATTGCACCCTCAGCGATCCTGAATACCTTTGCAAGAAAACGGTGAGCTCCCCACCAAACCCTCGCAGTGAGGTGAGGCAGCTGTGCCCTTCCTGTCGCTAGCCAGCAGGGCAACCTGCCCTTTCTTCCGTGATGCCCTAAGCTGGCAATGAAACAGAAGACAGACAAGTCGTACCGTGGTTGTTAGTAGCGTGTGCAGGGAAGGTGGATGATGGGTTCTCTTGGATCTGTGACACCTTTTGCTGTGTCATTGGAAACCAGTGCAGACTACAGATGAAAGCAGCCTGTGTTACATTCCCCCACCAGAACACAACATCATACAAGAAGCACCACAACACCAGTGGACACTCAGCCTCTGTACCCAGGATTAAGGGTGGGGGGGTTACATTCCCCAGTTGTTTGATGTTAAAAAGATCCAGGTAAAAAGACCCCAGATTTTTAAATCTAGGGTCATTTCTGCACTAGACTGCTATAGTGCTATTATCCCACTTTCAACATCCTATGGAATCCTGGGGTTTGCAGTTTAGAGAGAGGCCCTTGAGGATGGCCTTTGAGGTCCCTCCCTAAACTGCAAACCCCAGGATTCCCTAGGATGTTGAAAATGGAATAATAGCACCATGACAGTCTAGTGCAGAAATGGCCTCTCTCTGGCAAACTGGGACAGGTAGCGGATATGTTCCCAGTCCCTTCTGGTCACAGTTCCCCTTTTCACTTCTTTTGGCAGTTCCCACAACTCCTCCAAAATTTCAGGGGCAGAAATTAGCTCCTGGATCTGCTTGAAGTTGCCCGCCCCGGTCCAAATGAAGTAGCCCAATTCTAGGCATGCTGACTCAGAACTAAATCTTTCTTTGTCCTGGGAACACACTTCTGTCCAAGTAACTTGCCCTTGAAGGGCAGCTGTACACAAACTATTCAGAGAAGGAGGGCATCCCACTGAATTGTTTACTCCGGCTATGTTGAAGTCAATGATCTGCCCCAGAAAGTCCTGGAGGAAATGACAGGCAGCTGGCTTGAATCAAACAGAGAGAGAAAAGAAGCACAGCAGAATTCTTTGCTCATCCTGGCCAACTCGCTGTGACCTCTGGAAAACTTTCTCCGGGAACTGCCGGCCCCCCCGGATTCCATCAGTACCAGAAGCGGACAGAAAAAGAGCACGTTAACTGGGAAAGCCAGATTTTAAAGAGGGAGAAGGCAGCTTGTATTCAGCTTTGTAAGCTCAGGGAGACTTTGGAAAAGTTAACTTTCTCTTTTGCTGAATACCGTATCATAGACTCTGAGGTTTGGAAGACCTCTCAAGGGCTGTTTAGTCAAAACCTCTGTCATACACGAGGGATGCAAAAGAATTTTTGGAAATTTTCTCATCCTTGATACATGAACACACTCTATTGAGAAAACTATGAGCCACTGGATTTTTTTTCTTTGCATTTTTGGATCTTATTGCTTGAAAAATTCATTTGGATGGACACACACACACACAGAGGCTGGAATCTGGTTGGTGTTGCATGCGTAAGTGGCCCCACAGAAGCGGTAGGACATTGTTGCCCAATGTGCAGCATCTGCATTCAAATCACTGTTGTACCTGTGATGCCATTGTACACATAGATGTGCATTTGGTCATGAACTGGGTGGTGCAACATTGCCATTGAACACAAGGGTTGTACAGCACAATATGTAATTCCTTGCATGGAGATTTACATTACCCTTGCTTTGCCACTGTTTTCTATGCGATTTTTGTGTGTGCAAAACCCCAGGTTTGGTTGTTTCCCCCCTCCTTTTGCACAAAAAGGTTATTTTTTGCATCAATAGATTTTTCATAAAGTATAAAAAGACAACAAGAGTGCACCAAAAACCTTGTAATCTCACCACATAAGGAAAAAACCTTTGAAGTTATCCATATAAGAATGAATTGTGATGATTTAGAGCCAGAGTGGTGTAGTGGTTTGAATGTTTGATTATAACTCTGGAGATCAGGGTCTGATTCTCTGCTCGGCCATGGAAAACCACTGGGTGGCCTTGAGTGCATCACACACTCTCAGCCCCAGAAAATCCCATGAGAGTTCATTTTAGGGTCTTCATAAGTCAGAAATGTTTTAGGGCATGCAACAACAACAACAACAACTTATCTAGTGTGTACCAACAAACCTTGCTTCCCACCAGATCAAACTCTGCCATTTCTGACAAGCATAGACACCCATCTATTAACTAGGATTAATCCCAGAAGATACGCAAATGAAATAAATAAACCTGTCCCTAGTAGCAGTGGGTGGTTGCCAGGTGAATGGGGCTGTGAATCTGCTCCAGGCTTTGGATAGCTCTAAAGGAGTTCTCAAGGGACTGACCCCATTCAGAGGATACAGTTCAGCACCTTGGACAGCTTCTGCGAAGCCTGGATTAAGACCTGGAGTGCATTCACTGCCCCACCAGCATGGGAGTCATGTGCTGCCCCTGCCCAGTCCAATGACTGAGGACAGAAGAGATCATTGATTAGGTTGTTCCATGTAAGACTGGGAGAGCAAAGTCTTTCCTACACAACTGAGACCCAGGTTGCCTGGCAGACTGTCTTCTACCGATCCTCTGTGGAGGCCCTTCTCTCTGCCTCATCATCCTCACAGGTACATTGGTAGAAGCATGAGAAAGGGCCTTCTCGGTGGCTGCTCCCAGGCTCTAGAACTCCCTTCTTGGAGAGATTAGGCTGGCATGCTCCCTGCTATTTTGTCCACAGGCAAGTGAAAACTGCCTATAGTTTTGGCAGGCGTTGGACGGCTGATTGCTCAGGGAGAAAAGGATCTCTCAGAATGTGGGGCACTGTTTATTCAGTGTTTCCTCATCAAAAGCCATGCTTTTAACTTCTTTTAATTCTATTGATAGAATACTATTGTGCGATGTAATTTTCTTTTTTTAGCTGTATCTGTTTTTAACCTTTGTAAGCCACTCTGAATCCTGGACGAGGGAAAAGTGAAATGATGATGATGGCTGGAATTCAGTATGAGACTTACATCTTCCATAGAATCACAAAGTTGGAAGAGACGGCAAAGGTCATCCACTCCAATCCCATTCTACCACACAGGAAGACACAGCCATTTCCTCACTAGCCTGTTATAGCGCTATGATTCCACTTTCAATATCCTATGGAATCCTGGATGTTGAAAGTGGAATCATAGGGCTATAACAGGCTAGTGCGGAAATGGCCACAGTCAAAGCATTCCCTTTGGCATATGGCCATCCAACCTCTGTTTAAAAACCTCCAGAGAAGAAGACTCCACCACATTCACAGGCAGCAGTAAATCCCACTGCCAAACTGCTCTTACCATCAGGAAGTTCTTCCTAACGTTTAGAATCATAGAATTATAGAAATGTAGAGTTGGAAGAGACCACACAGGCCATCCAGTCCAACCCCCTGCCATGCAGGAACACCCTCAAAGCACTCCCGACAGATGGCCATCAAGCCTCTGCTTAAAAACCTCCAAGGAAGGAGACTCCACTACACTCCAAGGCAGCAGATTCCACTGCCGGACAGCCCTGTCTGTCAGGAAGTTCTTCCTGAGGTTCAGGTGGAATCTCCTTTCCTGCAGCATGAATCCATTGCTCCTTGTCCTGGTCTCTGGAGCAGCAGAAAACAAGCCTTCTCCCTCCTCTACGTGGCATCCCTTCAAATATTTAAACATGGCTATCATGTCCCCTCTTAACCTCCTCTTCTGCAGACTAAACATACCCAGCTCTCTCAGTCTATCCTCATAGGGCTTCATGGCTTCCAGGCCTCTCACCGTTTTGGTTGCCCTCCTCTGGACTTGCTCCAGCTTGTCAATATCCTTCTTGAATTGGGGTGCCCAGAACTGGACACAGTATTCAAGATGGGGTCTAACCAAAACAGAGTAGAGTGGTACCAGTACCTCCCTCGATCTAGACACCATACTTCTATTGATGCATCCAAGAATTGCATTGGCCTTCTTGGCTGCCGCATCACACTGCTGACTCATGTTCAGCTTGTGGTCTATGAAGACTCCTAGATCACTTTCACACGTACTGCTATTCAGTCACGTGTCCCCCATCCTATATTTCTGTATTCCATTATTTCTGCCTAAGTGTAGGACCTTACACTTAGGTGGAATCTTTTTCCCAGACTATGAAGCTATGGCTCCATGTCCATGGCCCTTTTTGCCTGGAATTTGCCATGCAAAAGGGCCTCTGGAGTGTCGCGTAATTGCAAGGAGCCGTTCATGTAATGTCCTCGCAATCGTGCAATGCTGCCGGGGCTGTCAGGCACTAATCACTCACTATTTCATTTCCAGCTTCTAGTCAAAAATGGTGCATGATTGTGCATCGCTCCAGGGCCCCGCGTGTATTTACCATGTGTGTAGAGCCTCCGGAGCTGTGGCGCTCACGCGTCCTGCCCCAAAACAGCCTGGGAAAACCCCAGGTTGCACTGCAGAGGGAAGGGGAGGAGCCCTCATGTTGTGTGCTAGCTAGCAGGCAGCGGCTGTGGAGGTGAAGCACCGGGGATGCGAGAACCTCTTGCTAGAGGCTGCTCGCATGATCCTTGCATCCCCAGTGCCGAAAGCAGGTAAGGTGCAAAAAGGACCCTAGTCTTTGGAGCAGTAGAAAACAAGCTTGTGCCATCTTCAACATGGCATCTCTTCACATATTTAAACATGGTTATCATGTCCCCCCTTTACCTTCTCTTCTCCAAGCTAAACACACCCAGCTCCCTCAGCCACTCCTCAGAGGGCTTCATGGTTTCCAGGCCTTCTATCATTTTGGTTACCTTTCTCTGGACATGTTTTAGTGCGTCAATATTCTTCCTGAACCGTGATGCCCAGAACTGGACACAGGATTCCATGTGAGGTCTGCCCAGAGCATATTTATAAGTTGATTTATGTGTGCAGTAAATAGATTTGAGCAGTTTTGCAATACCCGTCATTACCTGGGGCTGTGGTGACTTTACTACACACAGACAGCTATTGCACAATGGTGGAGTGATTTGTATGCCATGACCCAATGTTCAACAGGCACCAATGTGCATTGGGTTGTCTCAGTGCACATCTGGACACTGGCTAGGAAGTGCTGGAGCACAACAGAAGCTCCTGATGAACACCAGAAGAGCCCAGTGCACATCATAGAGTCATAGCAACATAGAATCTTAGAACTGGAGGAGACCCCAAGGGTCATCCAGTCCAACCCCATTCTTCCACGAGGAAGAAACAATGAAAACACTCCCGATCAAAGCCATCCAGCCTCTGTTTAAAAAACCTCCAAAGAGGAAGACTTCTCTGCACTCTGAGGCAGCGTGTTCCACTGCTGAACAGCTCTTATTGTCAGGAAACTCTTCCTAACACTTAGATGGAATCTCTTTTCCTATAGTTTGAAGCCATTGCTCTGTCTCCTGGTCTCTGAAGCAGCAGAAAAGAAGCTTGCTCCATTCTCTATAAGACATCCTTTCAATTATCAAAATGTAGCTATCATGCAATCTTTTAAGCTTCTCTTCCCCAGGCTAAACATACCCAGGTCCCTCAGCCACACCTCATAGGGCATGATTTCCAGACCATTTTGGATCAGAAGAGCCCAGTGTGCGCCAGATGTGTCCAGTGCACATCAGAAGTACCTCAGGCTCTTTGGTGCAGGGCTTCCGGTGCCTGGAAATGCACATTTGCAATCATGAACAGGGGTTTGTTGCACCTCTGCAAAGTAGCTAAGGATTCGTTAAGTTATACAACATAGACTGTGGAAGCCCTGGTGGCGCAGTGGTTAAATGCCGGTACTGCAAGCCACAAGGTTGTGAGTTCGATCCTGCCGGGCTCCAAGGTTGTGACTCAGCCTTCCATCCTTCCGCAGGTCGGTAAAATGAGTACCCAGCTTGTTGGGGGCATGTATAGAAAAATGTATCGAAATACATGCTATTTGTAAGTTGTTCGCCGCCTCGATCCATATGGAGAGGCGGATACAAATAAATAAAAAAAAATAAAAAAAATCTCAACCACTAATAATAATAATTCCCCATTATCCCTGTATCAATTCCAAACAGAAAGAACCTCAGAGATGCTGTAGGATGAAGCTTCAGTGTCAAAATAGATCCCTTCCATGTCTTTAGTTCTCATTTTTGACCTATGAAGAATTCTGTATGAATCAAAAGATCGCACTGTCTTTAAAATACAGGATTAGAATTAGCAGAGAACTGCTGCTGCAGGCATTGCCCTCGTACAGTCTAGGTACCTGGCTGACAAGTTGGTAGGCGTCTCCCCAGCTCTGCGTTCTGCCAGAATCCCTTGGCATCACAGGTGTAGGTACCTGGGGAAGAACCAAAGGACATTTGCTGTGAACATGAACAAGGCCACCAGGTGGGGCTGTAATAACTCCCTTTTGGCTTCCTTTTTTAATGCAGGTTGAGTATCCCTTATCTGAAAATCCAAAATGCTGCAACATCCAAAACTTTTGAAAAGCAGAACCCATTCTTCTTCCTGCAGGGATCCTGGGGTAATTACAGAGGGGACTGTACACATTTGTGCTGCTTGCAAAGCATCCCGGTTGGCTTGGCTTCATGATATTTAGGCATAGGAAACCTGTTGAGTCAATGGGATTTGCCTATCTCTTCACTCATCATTCCAGAACTGATTTCATGAACCTACTATAGTTGGTATGGAGTTTCTCTTTCAACATCAGAAGTAGATGTTGGGCTACTTGGTTTTGTTTCTCATTTTGCTCCAAATTTGCATTTTTATGTTTTGGGATTCACTGTTCCCTTCGGATCATTCAAGGGACAGAGATTGACTCTTGGAATGCCAAAGTTGTCAGCTCTGTAATATACCTCCTGGGTCTGATCTAGTAAAGCAATCCCTTCATATTTCTTATCCCAATGAAAGATGTGCACTCCTTATTCAGCAGCTACTGAAACCCCACCAGCTCCAGCCTCAAACATCCTGGTTGAGATATTCCTATGGGAGACATACATGTATTATTGTATACCTATATCTCTCTGTAGCTATGTCTTCTGATGCCACCCCTCCAAAAACTCACCATGTAAGCAAAGCAGCCCTCCCAAAATGGCCATTTCTCTGTTGTTGGAGAGTTGGGGGATAACTTGAATGCATGCAACTGTTTTCCTATATCTGGATGTGCTGTACATTTTCCAGGTTAGATATGGGATGGTGCCCTTGCCATTTTAATCCTGAGGTAGGCAGGTATCCTAGAATCCTAGGCCATTTCTGCACTACACTGTTATAGTGCTATTATTTCACTTTCAACGTTCAATGGAATCCTGGGTTTGCACTTTAGGGAGGAGCCTTTGGAAGTCTCAGCCAGAGACTACAAACTACAAACCCCAGAATTCCATAGGATATCGAAATTAGCATGATAGCACTATAACAGTATAGGGCAGGAATGACCCCAGAGCTGGGAGAGACCACAAGGGCCATCCAGTCAAACTCCATCCTTCCATGCAGGAATATATCATCAAAGCAGTCTGGACAAATGGCCAACCAGTCTGTTTAAAAATCTTTAAAGAACTCCACCACACTCCCCAGTAGCCTATTCCATTTCTGAACTGCTCTTACTCTCAGGAAGATCTTCCTAATCTTTAGGTGGAATCTCTTTTCCTGTAGTTTGAAGCCATTGCTCCACGTCCTAGTCTCTGGAACAGCAGAAAACAAGCTTGCTCCATCTTCCATATGGCATCCAGCAGGGAAGCGAGAGCCATGTTGGGAGAGAACATTTGTACCTGAACATTCCAGCTTGAAAGTTAAGGGAAGAGAGGTCGGTACCTTGGTCAGCCTTGATGGAATCTAGTGGTCCTTCCTCCTGCTTCTCCATCTATTTGGGACAAGGTGCAAGAGCCCCATTCCCGTATCTAACCTGGTAACCTTAACATGCTGTGACAGGCGTTTGCAGATACCTAGAGGTGTCGTTTAGGTTTCTCTGCCATGATATCCTTGCAGTAGTGAGTTGCAATGTGGTAAGTCTGAGGTATGCCACCATAATTCACTAAGAGGATGCTCAGTGCAATGCACACCCCCTGTTGGCTGGCTCTCCAAGGCCACTGGTCTTACCTGTGACATTAGGCACCATCTGGTAGTAAGGATGTTGGCAGGAATAGTGGATTGCTGACTGGTAGGTGGTCAGGTTCTGAGGAGTGGAGAAAGTGACAAAGCCATGGTCCAGCTTGGGTGGCACCTTGCAGTCTGCAACTGGAAAGGCAAACGGAAAAGACAGGAAAGGTCAAGCTGCAGCACGGAGAATGAGTTTGAGGCTTGGACTTCATGGCTGAGCAGGAACCCACAGGGCAGAATCTGTTGGCGTTTCACACATGTGTAAATCCCCTTATGGAAGTGGTTGGACATTTTATTTTTTTCTGATGCAGAGTGTCCACATCCAGTTCAAGGGCACAGAAGTGAAGTGGTGTATGCAATCCTATTATGCTTGCAAATGCACATTGCATTCCATGTTCCTTCCAACTCTTTGATTCTATGACTCTGTGACTCTATAGCCATTTCCACACTGGACTGTTATAGCACGATGATTCCACTTGCAACATCCTATGGAATCCTGGGGTCTGCAGTTTCGGGAGGGGCCGGCCGGCCCCTCCCGAAACTGCAGACCCCAGGATTCCATAGGATGTTGCAAGTGGAATCATCGTGCTATGAACGGTCCGGTGCAGAAATGGCCTATGACTAGAAGGAATGAGGACTAGACTGAGATTGTCATTCTTTGGACATATCATAACTCATTGGGAAAGATGATAATGTAGTAGCAAGGCAGCCGGACAAGAGCGAGACCTTTCTGCAAGTGGGTTATTTCAATCAAGGAATGTTGTGCCCATTAAAGTCCAGACTATAACCCAGAGCGGATTCATCCTCTCACTGACATTGGATCAGCCGGCCACAACTATCCAGAGGGGCTTTTTTTTTTTTTTTGGTATTGGTTCAGCAGCTGATGTGGTCAGGTAGGGAAGGAGGAAGAGGAAGACTTTTACTTCTCTTCCCCATTTTGAGAAGGACTGCAGAAGAAAATGGAGGGGGGGTAGCATGGGATTCTGGAGCTCTTATGGGGGTGTTTTGTGTGTTTAGAAAAATTTGGTGTGCCTTCTTCATGGTCTTGGAGCAAAAACTGCCCCCAAATCATGGTGACTTTTTTTTTTAAAAAAATATAGGTGGTTGGCCTTCTGGGAACTAGTGGGGGGCTTTCCAAGCTACAAAAATGGGGTCCAGGGGCTGCACAAAGCCTGTGGGCCACAATTTGCCCACCCTTCATCTAGGATAATATAAAGAGTAGTTTAACCACATCTCTGACATGGGAGCTATGAGCAGCTTATGGCTCATGTTCTTAGCTGGCATGGATTGCTTCCTTTTCCAGGAGGAAAAAAAAGTCCACGCTTTGGTCAGACCTCAGTTGGAATTGTGTCCATTTCTGTGCACCACAATTCAAGAAGGATATTGAGAAGCTGGAATGTGTCCAGAGAAGGGAGACCAAAATGGTAGAAGGTCTGGAAACCATGAAGCCTTTTGAGGAGTGGCTTCGGGAGCTGAGTATGTTCAACCAGGAGAAGAGAAGGTTAAGAGGAGACATGATAGCCATGTTTGAATATTTGAAGGGATGTCCTATGAAGATGGGGCAAGCTTGTTTTCTGCTGCTCCAGAGTCTAGGAGATGGAGCAATGGCTTCGAACTGCAGGAAAAGAGATTCCACCTAAACTTTAGGAAGAACTTCTTGATGGTAAGTGCAGTCCAATGGTAGAATATCCTGCTGCCTAGGAGTGGAGTGGAGTCTCCTTCTTTGGAGGTTTTTAAAGAGAGGCTGCCTGTCTCTCTGTTGGAAGTGCTTTGATGGTATATTCCTGGATGGCAGAATGGGGTTGGACTGGATAGTCTTGTGGTCTCTTCCAACTCTATGAGTCTATGTATCCCATAAAGTAGAAAGATCCAAAAGCCATGATTCTAATTAACAGTAGTAGGGGGAGTGTGTAAAGAACTCAGAAGTGCATGATAGAAGAAGTAAGGTGGAAGGAATTAAATTCATTTGTGGCAAATGAACATGAACTTTAAGAGAGACCTGGCCCATTGGGAGGGGTACTGTTGGCTGGCTAAAGGAGAGGCCTTCCAGAAAAGGCAGTGTGGTATAGTGGTTAGAATCCTGACCCAGGATTTGAGCATCCCAGTTTTAGTCCTCAGTGATGAAACTCACTGGGTGAACTTGTGGCATTCTCACTCTCTCTTTCTCTGAGTCATCCTACCTCACAGGACTGCTGTGAGGAAGAACACCTTTTGTATCTCTTTAAGCTCACTAGAGACAAGACAGGCTCTAAAAATGATTAATAACAAATAAAATAAACAAATGCATTTTCGAGGTGTGTTTCTGTCTCATTCTTTGTTTGCATAAGAAAGATTTCTTTTCCCACATAGACATTTGGATGTATTGCCCATGAAGTACACATAAATTTGCAGGCTCTTCCAAAAGGAGCCATTCTCAGAGAATATGGCCAGAATCCTGTTAGGAATGGTGGAAGTGCTGAACGTTTGTGTCCAATGTGTTGCATCCACATTCAGTTTTACAGGCACAGAAGCCAAGCTGTACATGTGGTGCGATTGTGCACATGGATGAACGTGCAGTTGTGCATTTGTTTGCACATTCCATTTGTACATTTTGTTCCACGTGTAGTTAAGCCACATTGCCTTCTGACAGAAGGGTTTCATAACACAGGATTGTGTTCTCTCGGTGTCTTAGACACATGTAAATTTTTGCACATGTGTGGTTGTATTTTTTGGCCATGGTGTTGCTGGAAGCAAAGAGGAATTAATACTTGTGTAAAGTGATTATGTCTCCTCTGAATGAATGCTTATAAGAGGCAATGGACTGGATGAAGAAAAACAAATTGAAACTAAATCCAGAGAAGCCAGAGGACTTTACTATTAAGGGTCTTAATCTGGGGTTGGAGGTGTGTCAACCAGTTCTGGATGAAGTCACACTCCCTCTGAAATACTGTGTTCTTATCATGGGCCATTTCCGCACTAGCCTGTTATAGCGCAATGATTCCACTTTCAACATCCTCTGGAATCCTGGGGCCAGCCGGCCCCTCCCGAAACTGCAAACCCTAGGATTCCAGAGGATGTTGAAAGTGGAATCATTGCACTATAACAGGCTAGTGTGGAAATGGCCTTGGTGGTACTCCTGGATCTGTCCCTCCAAAATGTAGCAAAAATAGATGTGATGGTCAGGAGTGCTTATTATCAGCTTTGGCTGATGCACCAATTGCACCCCTTTCTAGAACTGGAAGACCTAAATATGGTAATGCACAGGTTGGTAACTTCAAGATTGGTCTTCTGCAAAGTACTGCACATTGAGCTACCTTTGTACCAAGTTCAGAAACTCCAGCTGGTCCCAAATAGGGCAGCCAGAGTGGTTGCAGGTACATCCAGGAGTGAGCATATCACACCAATGTTAAAATCACTCCACTGGCTACCAGTTAGTTTCTGGGCAAAGTGCAAAGTGTTGGTTATTACCTTTGAAGTCCTACATGGTTTGGGTCCAAGTTACCTGGAGGATCACCTCCTCCCGTATGATCTGGCCCGCACCCTCAGGTCTAGGACATGGGATACGCTGCTGCCTGGGAATGTGGTGGAGTCTCCTTTCAAGGTTTTTAGGCAGAGGCTGGATGGCCATCTGTCGGGAATGCTTTGATAGTGTCATCTTGCATGGCAGAATGGGGTTGGACTGGATGCCCTTTGGGGTCTTTTCCAAGTCTATGATTCTAGGTGAGGTAGAATCATAGAATCATAGAATCATAGAAATGTAGATTTGGAAGAGACCCCAGGGGCCATCCAGTCCAACTCCCTGCCATGCAGGAACACCCTCAAAGCACTCCCGACAGATGGCCTTCCAGCCTCTGCTTAAAAACCTCCAAAGCAGGAGACTCCACCACACTCCATGGAGGCAGCACATTCCACTGCCGGACAGCCCTGACCATCCGGAAGTTCTTCCTGAGGTTCAGGTGGAATCTCCTTTCCTGCAGCTTGAATCCATTGCTCCTTGTCCTGGTCTCTGGAGCAGCAGAAAACAAGCCCTCTCCTTCCTCTACGTGGCATCCCTTCAGATATTTAAACATGGCTATCCTGTCCCCTCTTAACCTTCTCTTCTGCAGACTAAACATACCCAGCTCTCTAAGTCTATCCTCATAGGGCTTCATGGCTTCCAGGCCTCTCACCATTTTGGTCGCCCTCCTCTGGACTTGTTCCAGCTTGTCAATATCCTTCTTGAATTGGGGTGCCCAGAACTGGATACAGTATTCCAGATGAGGTGCATGATTTTGGCTGGCCTGCTGTCAGTGGCTCAAACAGGCCTCAATCTGCATATGTCTGTTTTTTTTAATTGCAGGGTTGGTATTCCCTTCCTCCATCTGCATCAACCAAAGTCCCTCCCAACATACCTGCCGCAGCCACCCTCCAGCCATTCTGTGTTTGGTGGAAAGCTGGGGGGATTGGAGAAGCACCTATCTATGTCTCTGCAGGCAGGCGTGAAATGATGACATCATCTGCTGAGACCTCAGGAAGACCCCAGTGGACCAAGTTGGATGACTCAATCATTTTGCACATGGCTATGGATATGTAGCAGTACAGGAGGTCTGGGGGACAGTGAATGGCCAACTGTAGTATAGTTCAGGATGCAGAACTACTATGCTGTCCTGAGCCACACAGGATTCTGGTTTTCATCTGTAAGGAACATGCTGCAACCATTGCAGATGCATGCATTTTTGAGACAAGATGTGCTTTCCTTCAATAGCAATAGCATGTGCATTTCTATACCTCTTATCAGCTAAGCGCTTCCTACGCGGTTTACAATGTGTTAGCTAATTGCCCCAACAAGCTGGGTACTCATTTTACTGAGCTGTGGAAGGATGGAAGGCTGAGTCAACCTGGAGCCCGTCAGGATTGAACTCACAACCTTGTGGCTGCAGTACCGGCATTTAACCGCTGCGCCACCAGGGCTTCACAGCGAATATTGGGAGTCAGATAATTTCAGCAATCTCAAGAACTTTGAATCTACCCCCATTCAATGCTGCTTTTAGTGGTCATCTGAAGACCTGCTGGCAATAAATCTGTCAGGCAATTATGGGGCAATCATACTCTGCACAGTGCGTTTTTGGGTACATTCTGAACCTATAATCCACTTGATGTGCTGAATTTTGATTCACCCCATATTTACATTGGTACACATTAATACTACATTAAATTTATACTTGAAGTGGCTCACGTTTTTCTTACTTTGAATCAGCCTATTATGACTCCCACATTGAGCTCCACAAAGATTGCTGAGAATATGGAAGAAAAATAGACCAGTTTGTTTAAAATAAAATACTAACTTTGTTCCAGATATAGATCTTTCTCTCATGCTTGGGAGGTGAGTAAGCACCTTTGAGCTGAGAAAGAAAATGGCTATTTTTTAATTTGCTGCTAATAAACTATGGGGAAGAGCCTGCATCAAGGAGACGGAGGGTAACTTTACACTCACAGAATCATCTGATGATGGTGCAATGCTACCTTAACAGTGAAAGGTGGGCAGTGAAGAAAACTGAGAGGAAGATAATCAACTCATCTTAAATGTGGGGCTGGAGGAAAGTTCTACAGATCTCTGCCAGCAAGTCAAATGAATGGGTTTGAGAGCAAACCAGGCCTGGACTTCCAGTGAAAGGGATCGAGGAGTCTAGGTGGACCACAAGCTGAACATGAGTCAAGACTGTGATGCAGCAGCTAAAAAAGCAAACACAATTCTTGGTTGCATCAATAGGAGTACGGTGTCTAGATCAAGGGAGGTAATGGTATCACTCCATTCTGCTTTGGTTAGACCTCATCTGGAATACTGTGTCTAGTTCTAGGCACCTCATTTCAAAAAGGATATTGACAAGCTGGAGCATGCCCAGAGGAGGGTGGCCAAAATGGTGAAGGGTCTGGAAGCCATGCTCTGTGAGGATAGACTTAGAGAGCTGGGTATGTTTAGTCTGCAGAAGAGAAGGTTAAGAGGGGACATAAGAGCCATGTTTAAATATTTGAAGGGATGTCATGTTGAGGAGACAGTGGGTTTGTTTTCTGCTGCTCCAGAGACCAGGACAAGGAGCAATGGATTCAAGCTGCGGGAAAGGAGATTCCACCTGAACCTCAGGAAGAACTTCCTGATGGTCAGGGCTGTCCGGCAGTGGAATCGGCTGCCTCGGAGTGTAGTGGAGTCTCCTTCTTTGGAGGTTTTTAAGCAGAGGTGGGATGACCATCTGTCGGGAGTGCTTTGATGTGGGTTCCTGAGTGTCAGGGGGTTGGACTGGATGGCCCCTGGGGTCTCTTCCAACTTTATGATTCTATGACTCTGAGGCCATTTCTGCACTAGACTGTTATAGTGTATTATTACACTTTCAACATCCTATGGAATCCTGGAGTTTGCAGTTTAGGATTCCATAGGATGTTGAAAGTGGAATAATAACGCTATAACAATCAAGTGCGGAAATGGCTCAGACTCTACGACTAGATGGAACGAGGACTAGACTGAGACTGTCATACTTTGGATCTATCAAAACTCATTGGGAAAGATGATAATGGAGTAGCAAGGCAACCGGAGAAGAGAGAAACCTCTCTGCAAGTGGATTGTTTCAATCAAGGAAGCCACGGCTGCCCTGAGTTTGCCAGACCTGAGCAGGGCAGTCGGTGAGCCTTGTCTTGGACGTCCCTCGTTCACAAGGTCGTCCTAAATCAAAGTCAGCTTGTTTTTTTGATTTGAAAACAAATTGACAATGTTATTAAGAGAAGAATCTATTAATGCAATTAAGCAGTACTGGGAGAGTGCTATGCCATTTTTCTCAGGGACTGAAGGCAGACGAGTTATATTAGGATTAGACTGAAAATTACATTTAGGATACTTGCAGTACCACTGCCCTTTCCCCTAACCTTTTCTTTTATGTATCCCATACATTTGATAACTGCGTTTATATTCTTGATACTAAACTACCCGAGTAAATACAATAAAAAAAAGGATGGTAAATGTGAGACAGTAAAATCTTCAGAAGTTGACAACCACCATGATCTGGGGAGTGGGAAGTTAATGACAGAGTGCTTTATTTTTAGGTATTTGTTCTTAGTAGATAAATGTTGGAAGGGTTTTTTCCCCCCTTCTCTTCTTATGTTTGTATTTTGTTAATGATTGAATGATTTGTAATATACTCTTTTCTTTTCTTTTCTTTACAGTGTTTAATTCTACATGATATGTGTTTTCTTTTTTGTAGTCTTAATAAAAATTATTTGTGTAGATAAAAAAAACAGGAAATAGCTGCAATACAACATCACTAGTGAATTGGGACACACTGCCCAAGTGGAAGTGCAACCAGGGCATTTTCATCCAGTGCAGAAGTCAATATTCATTTGAAAATTGCAGAAGCAGTGTTTCCCATGGATGCCTGGATGCCTTGCGCATGCAGAAGCGCATTGCAATCATGCATTCCACACTCGGGTCATTTCCACACTAGCCTGTTATAGCGCGATGATTCCACTTTCAACATCCCCTGGAATCCTGGGGTTTGCAGTTTCGGGAGGGGATGTTGAAAGTGGAATCATCGCGCTATAACAGGCTAGCGCGGAAATGGCCCGAGTGTGGAATGCATGATTGCAATGCACAATGCGCTTCTGCATGCGCAAGGCATCCGGTCATCCCATGGGCAACACTGCTTCTGTAATTTTGAAATTAATATTGACTTTTTCACTGGATGAAAATGCCCAAGTGCTTCTTTAGGGGAACACACAAAAGTGGACGTCACGAACAGGAAGCCAATCTATGGGGTCTTACCTTTTCCTGTTGATAAATACAGTCGGGAAAGCGCAAACAATGACTAGGAAATGCTGGAAATTATAGGCAAGGATAGTTTGCTTGACTACATGGATTTCCAGAAATCAGGGAAATGTCCCTTGTGCAAGAGTTTACCAGAGTCCCGTGATTACTGTCAGTGCTGTTTGCCCTGATAAGGTTTTGTTATCTCATCCAAAGGAAACTGGGAAAGGGTGAATGTTTGTGCATTGCTCAGAAAATCTGTCTATTTTATTTATTTATTTCATTGTATTGTATTGTATTTATTTATTTCTAAACTGCCTTTTCCCCAAAACTGGACCCAAAAGTCCAAAATTACTTTTTGGAGCCAGATTCTCAGAATGCCTCAGCTGCCACGGCCACTGTCCAGGATGCTGAGAGTTTAAATACAAATGGCCTGGATTCTGGGGGATACTAGCTCATTTCCACACTACACTGTTATAGCGCAATGATTCCACTTTCAACATCCTGTGGAATTCTGGGGTTTGTAGTTTGCTGGGGACCAAGAGCTCTCTGACTGAGAATTCAAAATGCCCCTCTCTAAACTGCAAATGCTAGGATTCCATAGGATGTTGAAAGTGGAATGATAGCACTATAACAGGATAGTGTGGACATGGTGTAAGCTATGTAATAATTAAAAAAGGAGCATTCTGCTCTCTCCGTGTTGTGCAAGGAAGGCAGATTATGCTAAAGTGCTTCACAGAGCGGTTCATCTTTAGAATGGGGATCTAGCATGCTGTTCAAAATGGGAACAATTATGGGAAAGAACCATTTCAGCGAGGATTATACATTATAGATGGGAGCTATAAGAATGAGGTTTCAGGTCTGCTGGAGAGCCTCTTCTCTCTGACCCATCAGTCAGGGAAATAAGTTGTGGGAATCTGTGGGAGAAGACCCTCCAATTATGGAACACTCTCCCCCTGGAGGTCTGACTGATTTCCGCACTACACTCTTATAGCGCGATTATTCCACTTTCAACATCCTATGGAATCCTCGGGTTTGCAGTTTGGGGGGGGGTCCAGCTCCTCCCTAAACTGCAAACCCCAGGATTCCATAGGATGTTGAAAGTGGAATCATAGTGCTATAACCGTCTTCTGTGGAAATGGCCACAGAAGTCATAGAATCTTACAGCTGGAAGAGACCCCAGGGGCCATCCAGTCCATCCCATTCTGCCATGCAAAAAAGACACAATCAAAGCACCCCAGACAGATGGCTATCTAGCCTCTCTTTAAAAACCTCCAAGGAAGGAGACTCCAGCACCCTCCACAGAGACAGCATATTCCACTTTCGAACTCCTCTTACCATCAGGAAATTCTTCCTAATATTTACATGCAATCTCTTTTCCTGAAGTTTGAAGCCATTGCTCCGTGTCCTAGTCTTCGGACCAGCAGAAAACAGGCTTGCTCCATCCTTCATATGACATCCCTTCAAATATTTAAACATGGCTATCATGTTGTGTCTTAACCTTCCCTTCCCCAGGCTAAACATATCCAGATCCTTAAGCCAGTCCTCATAGGGTTCCATAGTTTCCAGGCCTTCTATCATTTTGGTCACCCTCCTCTGGACATGTTCCAGCTTGCCAATATCCTTCTTGAATTGTAGTGCCCAGAAGTGGACACAGTACTCCAGGCGGGGTCTGACCAAAGCATAACAGAGTGGTACTATCATTCCCCTTGACTTAGACATTATATTTCTATTGATGCAGCCCAGAATCGCATTGGCTTTTTTAGCTGCCACATCACACTGCTGTCTCATGTTCAGCCTGTGGTCTACTAAGACTCCTGGGCCATTTCCGCACTACACTGTTCTACTGCTATTATTCCACTTTCAATATCCTGTGGAATTCTGGAGTTTGTAGTCTACTGAGGACAAAGATCTCTCTGCTGGAGAACTCTAAGCGACCCTCCTTAAATTTCTAATCCCAGGATTCCACAGGATGTTGAAAGTGAAATAACAGCACTATAACTGTGTAGTGCAGAAATGGCCTCAGATCCCTTCACAGGTACTGTGCTCAAGCCAAGTGTCACCCATCCTACCTCTGTGGATTTCACATTGTCTGCGGAGACCATCAGAGTATGCAGCTATGTCCCCGTAGCCAGAAGAAAGACATCTTCTGCCAAGATCTACCCACTCTGCATCTAGCTATGGGGACACAGCTGCACACTCTTCTGATCCCCCACATTCTCCACCAGCATCAGAACGGTGGCATTGGTGGGGCATTTGCAACCATTTGTAATCCTGGAAGTGGAAATTGGGGAGCTGTGGTGTAGATCTGGCTGCCAAACTCTTATGCTCCACAATCAATGTGGGATTGCACTTACAGAGGGTAAACGGGTAGTTATGGGCAGCCATGGAAACAGCAGAAGCTTGTAAAGAAGGTCAGGCATACCTCCCATCAGCCTGATGAGCCCATCCCACGTCCTCCTAATATGACCAAACTGTTAATTTTTAGAGCACAATCCCCATCTTTGAGTAATCTCAGCGCCTCTGCAGTTTTTGACACGAGGAGGAGGAGGAGGCTGTATTTATCATCATCCAGCCAAGAGAAACAGATGGGCTACGATGTGTCATGAAACTTGCGAAGGAGGAGGAGGAGGGCCTGTTTTTGTGCTGTCTGAGAAATCCCCAGTGTATCTTTCGAGAGATGGGCTTGCGTGGCAAGGGAGGCGGCCGCTTTGCAGAGTGGGCCAAGCAGATGGTGCGTGAGCCGTGTTGACTCCTCCACCACCTCCAGAGGCCGAGTTGGAAAATCCTTAGGAAGCCGCCACAAGTGCCTTTGCAGCCGCCTGAAGGCTCACAAGGGGGATCTGCCCCACTTTTTAGTTAGCGCTGGTTGCTGACATTGCAACATCCTATGGAATCCTGGGGTTTGTAGTTTCAGGAGGCGCCGACTGGCCCCTCCCGAAACTGCAAACCCCAGGATTCCATAGGATGTAGAAAGTGAAATTATAGCACTATAACAGCTCAGTGTGGAAATGGCTTTTGATTCTTAGGTGAGTAGAGCTACTGAACTGATTTCATTTACTTATTTGTTAATTCATAATTAAACGATGGGTTGAATCAGGTCTTCTCTACTGGGAATTAAGCAACAGGATTCCAGGCATGCAGTTAGCATTCTTGGATGTGGCAGGACTATTCCTCAATGTACCATTTAATTCAACTGGAATTGTGGAAACAGCATTTCCTGTTGCGCAAAGGGACAATTAGGAGGCAGCTTAATTATTTCTTTGCATTATTTATACCACCTGAAATTGCAGCCGGGGTTCTGTTAGTGATGCTTGCATGTGTAAATTCCCTTACCCACATAGCTCTCCCTTTTTGGCCATGGTCTACCATCTCTATTCTATTGAAGGTTGTGGAATCAGAGTTGGATGTGCAGGGCCATTGCAAGTTTGGTGGTATTATGTGTGCAGATGCAAACATGCATGGAGCATTTCAGTCGTGCATTTCACATCTTGTTTGCCCAATCAGTCAGAGAGTGTTTCAATTTGCTAATGAACAATTGTCTTATACTAACTCTATGAGTGTAAAGTTGTGTTCTGTTTCCATGATCATAGATCATATAATCATAGGGTTGGAAGAGACCACAAGGGCCATTGAGTTCAACACAATGCCATGCAGGAATACACCATCAAACCATTTCCAATAGATGGTCATTCAGCCTTTGTTTAAAAATCTGCAAAGAAGGAGACTCCACCACACTCCAGTGAGGCAGCAGCATGTTCCATTGTCAGAGTGCTCTTACTGTCAAGAAGTTCTTCCTAATGTTTAGGTGGAATCATAGAATCATAGAGTTGGAAGAGACCCCCGGGGCCACCGAGTCCAACCCCCTGCTATGCAGGAACACCCATCAAAGCATTCCCAACAGATGGCCATCCAGTCTCTGCTTAAAAACCTCCGAAGAAGGAGACTTGATCACACTCCGAGGCAGCAGATTCCATTGCAGGACAGCCCTCACCGTCAGGAAGGTCTTCCTGAGGTTCAAGTGGAATCTCCTTTCCTGCAGTTTGAATCCATTGCTCCTCGTCCTGGTCTCTGGAGCGGTAGAGAACAAGCCTGCTCCCTCCTCGACATGACATCCCTTCAAATATTTAAACATGGCTATCATGTCCCCTCTTAATCTTCTCTTCTGCAGACTAAACCTACCCAGCTCCTTAAGCCCCTCCTCATAGGGCATGGCTTCCAGACCCTTCACCATTCTGGTCGCCCTCCTCTGGACATGTTCCAGCTTGGAATCTCTTTTCCTGTAGTTTGAAGCCATTGCTCCATGTCCTGGGTCTGTAGCAGCAGAAAATGGGCTTGCTCCATCCTCCATGTGACATTGCTTTCATATATTTAAACATGGCTATCATGTCGCTGCTTAATCTTCTCTTCTCCAGGCTAAACCTACCCAATTCCCCAAGCTGCTTCTAATAGGGCATGGTTTCCAGGTCTTCTACCATTTTGGATGCCCTCCTCTGGACACATTCCAGCTTGCCAATATCCTTCTTGAACTGTGGTGCTAAGAACTGGACACAGTACTACAAGTGGGGTCCGACCAAAGCAGAACAGAGTGGTACCATCACTTCCCTTGACCTGGACACTGCACTCCTATTGATGCAGCCCAAAATCTCATTGGCTTTTTTAGCTGTTGTATCACACTGCTGACTCATGTTCAGCTTGTGGTCAACTAAGATTCCTAGATTCTATTCACACGTCCTGTGGTCAAGCCAGGTGTTTCCCAGCTTATATCTGTGCATTTCATTTTTTTTTTCTGCCCAAGTTTAGTACTTACATTTCTCCCTGTTGAAATCCATTTTGTTAGTTTTGGTTCAGCTCTCTAATCTGTTAAGATCATTTTGAATTCTGATCTCGTCATGATGTAGGATCTCAGGCCGGGGTTTTTTCTACAGTGGTTGAGGACAGGGTAACTGTGGTCAATGTTTAGTTCCAGGACATGCTGGGGACTCCAAAAGTCCTGGAAATCATAGCCTTTGAGAGTGATTTAGAGAGCTGGGAATGTTTAGCCTGGAGAAGAGGTTAAGAGGTGACATGGTAGCTATATCTAAATATTTGAAGGGATGTCAGCTGGAGGATGGAGCAAGCCTGTTTTCTGTTGCTCCGGAGTCTAGGACATGGAGCAATGGCTTCAAACTACAAAGGAAAGAGTTTCCATCAAAACATTAGAAAGAACTTCCTGATGGCAAGAGCTGTTTGATAGTGGAATATGCTGCTGCCTGGGAGAGTGGTGGAGTCTCCTTTTTTGGGTGGTTTTTAAAGAGAGGCTGAATGGGCAACTCTAGGGAGTTCTTTTTTGCTTGACAGAATGGTATTGAACTGGATGGTCCTTGGGGTCTCTTCCAACTCAGTGAATGTATGAATACAGTCTCTGAGGATTCTTTCCCAGTGGGTCAGGACTGGACAACTGTGGCCAATGTTTTGTTCTCGGATTGCTGGGGGCAAGGACAGCCAAAATGCTAAAAAATGAGTGTACAAGGGAACCAAACAGGAAGTGGCCAGAATGCCAGTTTTAATTTTGAAAAAAAATGGACTTTTGTTCTTTAAGTGTGATGGGCCTGGGTAACCTATTTAAAAGCTGAATTGCCATTTTGAGAGTGTTTCCAGGAAAGGACAGTAAAAGGATGGGAAGTTGGGGGGGGGGTTGAGGCCCCCAAATCTTGCCTTGGGGGCCAGATGTGGCCCCTCAAGAATGTGCCTTTCCCTGCACTAAGGAATGCAACTCTGTTTGGCTTCTGTTCACGTTCTTTACCGAGGCCATTTCTGCACTAGACCATTATAGGACTATTATTCCACTTTCAACACGGCCCCTCCCAAAACTGCAAACCCCAGAATTCCGTAGGATGTTGAAAGTGGAATAATAGTGCTATAACAGTCTAGTGCAGAAATGGCTCTAGCCCAGAATCTAAACCTATTTCGTATTTGTAAATTTTTTAAAAAAACAATCCTTTCTCATTTCTGTTTTTCATTGGCAAAGATCTGTCTGAGCTCTGTATATGATGGAGAATATTCTGAGTTAACAATGTGTTTTTCTATTTCTCTAAACTGACAATCAAACATTCCTGCTTTTCTTGATCTATATGAGCTGAGGGACTATACCAGGTGATAGCAGATCATATTATAACAGCTCAGCTGAGAATTTTGCAGGGATGGCTAGTGGTTTCTAGGTCAGTGGTCCATTGAACTCAGTCTATCTTTGTCCAAGATGCTGATCTGATTTTGAGACAGTGTAGCATGGTGGTTTAAGCATTGGAGTATAACACTGGGAGACCCAAGTTCAGATCCTTGCTCTGCCATGAAAACCTACTGGGTGGCTTTAGCCACGTCACACTCTCTCAGCCTCTGTGTCTTCAAGTCATTTCCGACTTACTGGGACCCCAAGGCAAACTGAGACTGTGTGACTTGCACAAGGTCATGCATGGCTGAGTGGGGATTTGAACCTTGGGCTCCCAGTGGCCTAGGCCAGCCCTCAAAGCACTGCCCATGCTGGCTCTGCTAAACTTCTAAACAGGATCACCATTTACTGGGGAATACTTTCCCACACGTTGAATTTGGGAGTGATGGACATAATGCCACATTGAAAGAGACCCACTTGGACTTTCATTGTTGGCCCTGAGAGGTAAAAGCAGAGCAGAGTGAATAGTTTGCAGAAAGAAGACAAGCAGGAAAGCCATCATCCCCAAGGAGAGCAACAGATTCAGTCAAATGTTGGAAAAAAATGATTTTCATTTCTGAGCAGAGAGACTTGGGCCATTTCTGCACTGGACTGTTATAGCGCTATGATTCCACTTTCAACCTCCTATGGAATCCTGGGGTTTGTAGTTTAGGGAGGGGCCTCAAAGGCCTCTGCTTCCATCTCTCCTCAAAGCCCCCTCCCTAAATTGCAAACCCCAGGATTCCATAGGATGTTGAAAGTGGAGTAATAGCGCTATAACAATCCAGTGCGGAAATGGCCTTGGAGTGTTTCGAATGAGAAAGCCGAGGAGATGCAGAGGGTCTTTGAGTTGCAGCGCATGCTCTCCCCCAGTTCACCATCTCTTGGATTCCTAAGAGATGTATGTTCTTCCATACCATGCATTGTCTGCTACTGTCTGCTTTTCTTTCTCTTTAGTCCCGGAGTTAAAAGCATGTCTTTGTAGGAAGAAGTTATCTGATTCCAGGCCCACCGTGACAGTAGAAAGAGGAAAGAAGGACCAGAGGTGCTTCTGTAGGAGTAATGAAAGATGATGGAGAGAGGGAGGGAAGGATCGCTCCCAGTGATGCGGCCTTAAGGGTCTCTCTCCACCGCCCTTGGGGAAGGGTTAAGAGACTAAGGCGACATCCTTATTTAAAAAAGGCACAGGGCGATGGGCACATTGGTCAAGCAGCCCCGGGGTTTGAATCCTCTGTTATCGCCGTCCTGTTGTCTGTCGTTTCAGTTTCAGTGACTGTTCCAAAAGCAGAAGGAAGAGGGAACAGGGCGGGCAGGCAGGGAGGCAGGCGGACCGGTAGCCAGGAAGGAAAGGGGAGGGAAAGCAGAAAGAGAGAAAGCGGGAATTAGTAGTCCAGCAGCGAAAGAGCATGCAAGAGGCAGCCAATCGCATCCCAAGTCATGAATCACGACCCACAAATTCAGTTTGCAGGAGAAACCCAAAGGAAAAAGAGAGCCTCACCCATTTAATAAGGAATGACCACTCTGTCCTTCCAGTTGATATTCTGGGCCTGGGGAAGGCCATCTACTGGCCCAAAAATGCTTTCTGATGTGCAGCCCCTGTGGGTTTCATAGGCATCTGAAGGTGCATTTGTATTTAGTTCTGTCCTGATTTTTATGTGGCTTCAGGTTGACTCCAACTTGACTTTCTCATAGAGTTTCCTTGGCAGGATTTATGCAGGATTTGCCATCTCCTTCCATCTAGACTCAGGGAGTGCGAGTTGCCTAAGGTCACACTGTGGGTTTCTGTGGCTGAGCGGGGGATTCAAAACCCAGTCTCCCACGAGTTTTCCGCACAAGAGTGTTATAGCACTATGATTCCACTTTCAACCTCCTATGGAATCCTGGGGTTTGCAGTTTAGGGAGGGGCCGGCCGGCCCCTCCCTAAACTGCAAACCCCAGGATTCCATAGGAGGTTGAAAGTGGAATCATAGCACTATAACACTCTCGTGCGGAAATGGCCCCAGAGCCCTAGGCCATTTCGGCACTACACTATCACAGTTCTATAATTCCACTATCAACCTCCAATGGAATTCTGGGGTTTGCAGTTTAGGGAGGGGTATTTAGAACTCTCGGCCTCAGCAAACTATAAACCCCAGAATGCCACAGGATGTTGAAAGTGGAATAATAGCACTATAACGGTGTTGTGCGGAAAGGCCCAGAGAGCGATTGGGATCTTTAGTCTTCCTTGTCTGCTTGTCTTTGCTTCTTCTCTCATCAGCCACATATCCCAAAAGCGATATGGGCAGATAACATTGCCTGGTTCAGTCAGAGTTAATTACTGGATTGCCCTTGGTTATAAAAGAAAAAGAACCGTCCCAAACTGAAACCCAATGCTCTTTCTTCCTGTTTGCCCTTTGATGAGTGAGGATGTGCCGCAACATGTCTTCCCCACGTCCTTTTCTTTCTTAGATTAGTTTAGAAAGGATCAGGTTATTGCTGTCCAAGAATGTATTTCCTTAATATATTCTAGACTTGTTTTTCTGCCTGCATTCTTAGTTCTTTAAACTCATCATGCTAAGATGGGCACCTCTGTTCTTGCTGGCATAAATCTTTCAGCAGGCTTTCATTCCAGTAATAATCTGTCCACATCCATCTTCAATAACAGGCATATGGTATAGTCCTCATGGGACTCTACCATCTGTAGAATTGCTAGTTGGAAAGCATTGCATGTCAAACTTTTTTTGCTATTATGAAGGGAATGGGGGAGAAAGTTTATCAGCCATTTCCGCACCAGTCAGTTATAGTGCTATTGTTCCACTTTCAACATCCTATGGAATCCTGGGGTTTGCAGTTCAGGGAGGGGCCTTGGAGCACTATAACTGTCTGGTGTGGAAATGGCTTCAGATTTCCAGAGGCTTCTTTATGTGGGTAATTAAAATGCATCTACCCTCCCCACCTTTCAGAAGTGGTACAGTCCTATCAGACTATGCTTTTTAATTAACTCAAAATTGGACCTTACTTTGGCAAGCAGGAACATTGTTGCTCCACACCCCGTCCTTCATGCACTCGATCTGGAAAGATTCACTCTCCACGTTGTCCTGCAGATAAAAGGAATACAAATGAAGGGTGGGAACAACACACAACGAAGATAGGCGTCCAGCTGCCCACAGGTCACCTCTGCCCTGTGATGCCCTCCCGTCCATGAAGGTATATCTCCATTGTTCATAAGAGCCTCCAGCTCTGGACATCAGCATGGAAGAGAAGAAGCAAAAGATGCATGAGGCTGCTTGCTACACTTAACAAGATCTGAAATCTTCCCCTTTTCTCTTCTCACCTCTGTCTTCCCTCAGCTGAGTGGCTCCAGAATTCTTTTCCAGAATTGGACTCTCAGTTTTGAACTGACCAGCAATACAGTTGGGGACAGTTGGCATTGGACATTCATTCCAGAACTGGGCAAAGTGACTTTCCAGACTACAACTCCCAGAACTGTCCAGCAGCTGAGGGGATCCTGGGAGTTGTAGTCTGAGCACTGGGTCACTGTTGTTGCTTGAGAGAGTTACTTTATTCATGTATGGCTCGCAAATCAAGAGGAAAGTATTTTAAAAATCTCAGCCCGGGAGAAAGTAAAGCTACAGTCGTTTCTCCACATTTGCTGGGGTTAGGAGAGCAGGAGCCCCACACAAGTGGAAAAAACCCAAATATCTCTAGCTCCTACAAACCATATATTTAACACTCATACACAAAAGTACAACCTGCAGATTCAACCCACTGCAGATTCAAATGTGCAATGCATTTGAATCTGTGGTGGTGGGCATGCCAGCTGCCCTGTTCTACCTTTGAGGCAGTTGATTCCTTCAGCAAGACAGAAGTGGGTGACTGGTGGGGCTTGCTGCCACTTCCACCTAACACCATATAGGGACTTAAAGCCCCATCTCACATCCGTGGTATCTCCCAGTCTCTCTCAGTCTTGCGAGGCTTGCAGACAGAAATTATGTGAGATGGGGCTTCTAAATCCCTATAAAAATTGCATGGAGCAGCAGCAGAGGTGGTGGCAAATAATCTGCCAACAATCAAATCTGTGAAAGTGAAACAAGTATAAATGAGGAGGGAAGATTGTAATGGACTTTCCTCCACCCCTAGACTGAATGCCCAACAAGAGGAGGCTGGTGGCTTTCACATCAGTGGAGCGTTGAATCTGCCCTGGGTTTTAGTCTGAACTATAAAAGGCATTCTTAAACCGTAAACTTTAAAGGCACCTTGTAGACTCTTAGGCCCTTTCCGCACGTTACCTGCTCGCGGAGGTGGGGGGTGCCATTTGCGCAAGCAGCCTCTTGCGTGAGGCACTCGCATTGCTCCTCTGTTCTCTCGCAGCTGGGTTGCCAGTCGCAACCCATTCTCCCACAACTGGGTTGCCGGTTGCGCGAACGCCCCTTCCTTCCTTCCTTCCTTCCTTCCTTCCTTCCTTCCTTCCTTCCTTCCTTCCTTCCTTCCGCAGTGCAGCCTGGGAGCTGTAGGCTGTGCTGGGGGAGGAAGCACGACTGGCCCGGCTCGCCCGACACACCGCAGGGCAGGTAAGTGCACGAGGGCCCCGGGAGCATTGCGCAATCGTGCAGTATTTTCAGCTGGGAGTGAATCATACGGACCGCTGCTCCCATTTACGCGACGATGAAGGGGCCCTCTCACAAAAGAAACTGCGTGCGAAAAGGGCCATAGAGTTGGAAGAGACTCCCGGGGCCATCCAGTCCAACCCCCCTCTGCCTTCCCCTCCCAAAACTTCAAACCCCAGGATTCCATAGGATGTTGAAAGTGGAATCATAATTCTATAACAGCCTAGTGCGGAAATGGCTTAAAGCAGATTTGCTGCTCCCACTGTCCTGCAGCCATCAGCTGCCCCTGCGTTTGGCATGGTTTGCCAGAAGCTCTACCTCCTTGAGCCGTGTACCTTGAGGATGTGGTACCCTGCGTTGCAGTTGATGACCACCTGGTCCTTGAAGGTGTACTTTGCCTGGGAGGGCTCAATCCTGCCATTGAGTGGAGGCTCCAGAAGTGGACAAGGGTCACCTTTTTTTTTGTTTTGCAAAAGAGAAAGAGAGGAGGGAGAAAAACCAAACAATTCCTCTTTAAACCAGAAATACCATTGAGATAGTGCTACAGGTACTAAGCAAGCAAGGTCAAATTGGATGATACAGTTTATTACATATTATTTATTTGTTGCATTTATACACCACCGTTCTCCCAAGATGGGACCCAAGGCAGCTTCCAACAGGTAAAAAAAACATTAAAAGCATATAAATAATTAAAATGTTTAAAAATATATAAAATAATAATTAAAATGTTAAAAAATTTAAAAGTATAATTAAAAACTTAAAAACGTAATTAATACCTTAAAAAGTAATAAAATTGTATAACAATAGATTTTTAAAAACAGCTACAAATAAGTAAAAAGGTCTCCAGCTCACCCATTGAAAGCCTGCTTAAAAAGAAATGCCTACGAAAGGAAAGCAGGGAGGGGGCCAGCTTGGCCTCCTGTGGAAGAAGGTTCCACAAGTAGCATATTTTTAAAAGAAATTCTCCCTCAAGGGGGAAAGATGTCTGTTTGTCCTAGCACGTGATTTTCCTCAGCTACACGTCTTGCATGGAAATGCTTTGTTTTGTGATTGGTGCTTGGAAGGTTAAATATGGTTGCAGTTTGCATGTCTGATTGTTGGGGCACAGGTTCCTAAGGAAGTTGTGGGGCAGGAACTGGTTTAATAGGTTAATTGTGGGGACCACATATTTCCCTTAATGTCTAATCTGGTGTCCGGTCTACACTGTGCAGTTTTGTTTCCTCTCTTCTCCGTATGTATTTTTAGACCAGGGGGTTTATCCAGAGTCCCCTTAGTCAGAAGATGCCAGGCTGGAGAGATGCATAAAATGATGCCGGAGCGCAGACCAGGGGATGTGTCAACCCTGCATCTCTCCTTCTGTGTCTCCTAAACTGACTTGACATCTGTTCAGTCTTCTAACTGAACAGTTTGTTGGTTCTGAACTGCATTAGTACCTTGTAAACACTAGCCGAGAACTTGTGGTCACTGGTGGTGATTGTCATGGCGAATCCACGATACATAAGCCATTTCTGCCCTAGACTGTTATAATGTTATTATTCCACTTTCAATTTCCTATGGAGTCCTGGGGTTTCTGCAAACCCCAGGACTCCATAGGAGGTTGAAAGTGGAATAATAGCACTGTGACATTTTCTGCACTACACTCTTATAGCGCGATTATTCCACTTTCAACCTCCTATGGAATCCTGGGGTTTGCAGTTTAGGGAGGGGCCGGTTGGCCCCTCCCTAAACTGCAAACCCCAGGATTCCATAGGAGGTTGAAAGTGGAATAATCGTGCTATAAGAGTGTAGTGCGGAAATGGCATATAACAGTTTAGTGAGGAAATGACCATAGTCTGAGCTTCAAAGGAGCTATCCAAGTAGTTGAGGGCCAGTATGGTGTAGGGTTTAAATGTCTGAATATGACTTGGGAGAGCAGGGTTCAAGTCCTTGCTTGGCCATGGAAACACACTGGGTGATTCTGGGCAAGTCACACTCTCTCAGCCTCTGAGGAAGGCAAAAGCAACCTTCTTCTGAAGAAATCTTGCCAAGAAGTGGCGCAGTGGTTAAATGCCAGAACTGCAAGCCACAAGGTTGTGAGTTCGATCCTGCCGGGCTCCAAGGTTGACTCAGCCTTCCATCCTTTTGCAGGTCGGTAAAATGCGTACCCAGCTTGTTGGGGGCATGTATAGAAATGTTTCGAAATGCATGCTATTTGTAAGTTGTTCGCTGCCTCGATCCCTATGGAGAGGCGGGATACAAATAAAAAAAAAAAGGAAACCTTGTGAGAGGTTCCTCTTAGGGTTGCCATAAGTTAGAAATGATGTGAAGGCATACAACCATTCCCAAAATAGGCTCAGCACCCTGAATAGTTCCTGTGATGTTTGAACACAGAATCAGAGTGCAGTCATCATGCAGTATTGATCCTTACATGCACCCTGAGGGCATTTAGACTGACCCCACAATTGGTGTCACACAAGGGGGACTGGAAGAAGTCCTTACGTATGGCAGAGGCAGGGATCAGGGACAGCCCTCACACTGAGAGTTTGCGGTGAACACTGTAAAGACTTCACATTGGGTGGGTTAAGTGTGAAGACCCCCACAGTTAGAGCCACAGTGGTGGAATTGCCTGAAAGGAATCCTCACAGTTGGATGGCACTGTTATTGTCTAAGTGGAAAACCGCACACTTGGTGGATACAGAGGTGGAATAAAGGGTGGAACTCTCACATAAAGGGTGGAAACCTCATATTTGGTGGTCCCAATGGTGGGACAGAGGGTTGAAAACCAGGCACTGGGTCTAGGCAGCATTGGGACATAAGTAGAAATCCCCACATTTGCTGGCATCATGGTGGAATGAAGGATGGAAACCTCATAGGGCTATAACTCTGTACTGTGAAAGGGCACATGATGACGTCAGGGTATGGTCATATCCCATAATGACATCTGGCTAAAGAACACTGTGAGAAGAAGGGCTGCTCTCCTTTGAAAATGGTTCCTCACTTCTGCTAAAAGGGAATCCATGAGCACTTTGAGAGTCTTTCTGAAGCAAGGTATAGGAATGTCCAAACAGATATATACATTGCTAGGAAAGGGATGGACTACAAATATTTGGAAGGAAGGGGGAATACCTGTATTTTGTTTGCATGAACACTTTGCAACCAGCAGTACTTTAACATTGCAACAGCTGTCAAGTTTCATTGCACAAAATGTTCTAGGCAAACTTATTGGCCCAAATCCTAATGGTCATTCTCAGCTATAGGGCCATTTCTGCACTAGCCTGTTATAGCGCGATGATTCCACTTTCAACATCCTCTGGAATCCTGGGGTTTGGCCCCTCCCGAAACTGCAAACCCCAGGATTCCAGAGGATGTTGTAAGTGGAATCATCGCGCTATAACAGGCTAGTGCGGAAATGGCCCTAGAGTAGAGTCACTGAGTCAATAGAATTTACCAACATGTTGACTAAACAGTCAACTGTTGATTCAGTGGATCTAATTTAGCTGGAACTAACTGATAGGATTCAGGTCAACAGCTCAAGGGAGACATACTTCAACCCAGGACCCTTCAGCTGTGTTACAGCACCCATCATCCCCAACAGGATGGAGATTTGCCATGCTGACTCGGGAGGGTGAAGGGTGATGGTACCTAAAACATCTGGATGGTAGCAGAAACAGCAAAGTTAAGCCCTTGAGAGAGGGCAGGGGGACAGAAGGTAAATAGGAATTTGGTAATTTGATAAATAGGATTTTTTAAAAAAATTCTAATACAGTTGGGAAGGAAAACAAAGTGGTTTGGTGTGTCCTCCTTTTTGAAGAACCTGTTCCACATAGTTGCTTCTGGAAGTCTAAGGGCTTTATCACACGAGGCAAGTAAATTGCAAGTATAGCAGAATAATAGTGTGTTCGGCTAGGACTAATCACACAGTCTCATTCCTCTTCTGTTGTTCTCCTGGTGGCAGACCATTTGGAAAGTGTTTGGAAAGTGGGTGGGGAGGATTGGGTATGTTTTTTAATGTTTTTAATGTAATTAATGTATTATTGTTGTTCACCACCTCGATCCATGGGGAGAGGCGGGATAGAAATGATGATGATGATGATGATGATGATGATGATGATGATGATGATGATGATGATGATGATAATAATAATAATAATAATAATAATAATAATAATAATAATACAAAGAAGGTCATTAGTGGTTTTTGTATGTGTCTGTTAATAAAATAAATACTTTACAAATGGTCTTTCACCGGGAGAGCTACAAAAAAGGAACGATATCACGAGATATGTCCTATTGAGATTTATCTACCTTGTGTGACAGAGCCCTAAGTCCCCATAGTATTGTGTGCATACTGAGTTTAACAAAACATATCACAAGATGGGATGGAAATTGAAAGTACCTCCCATTAGAGCAGGGGTGAGAGGTATAAGGCCTGTGAGACCCCATTTTGCCCATGGGAACCCAAGGCCTCTACAGATCTCTCTAACACACTTAGACCTCTGCTATTGTTTTTTCAGCCTTGAAAGTGACTTTTTTTTCAGCTGAAAAGCCACTCTTTTCCTGCATGTTAGCCCATCAGCACTATCTTGAGGGTCCTCCCCAACTCAATAAAAGCCTAAGAACACTGAAAAATGGCAGAAAGCCTTAAAACACTGGGGAAAATCACTTGCAATCTGCCAAAATGGCAGCTGTGGTGGGACACTGTGGTCTTTTGCAATTCTGGGGAGTCTCAAATGGTGGGGCGTTGCTCTTGGCCAGAGTTACCTATGGAGAGCTCATATTCTCCATGTGCCCCAATTTGGCAGGGGCAGTTTTGATTAATCCTCTGCAATGCCCCTTTTTAAACTGCTTTCATAGAATCATAGAATCATAGAATCATAGAAATGTAGAGTTGGAAGAGACCCTAGGGGCCATCCAGTCCAACCCCCTGCCATGCAGGAACACCCTCAAAGCACTCCCCCCTTTGACAGATGGCCATCCAGCTTCTGCTTAAAAACCTCCAAGGAAGGAGACTCCACCACACTCCATGGAGGCAGCAGATTCCACTGCCGGACAGCTCTGACCATCAGGAAGTTCAAAATGTCCCGATTCCTCTCTCCTCTTTCCCTCACTTCCCTCTTTTGTCCTCAGCACTACACTGTTATAGTGTTATTATTTCACTTTCAACCTCCTGTGGAATTCTGGGATTTATAGTTTACTGAAGCCAAAGAGCTCTCTGGTTGAGAATGCTACATGCCCCTCCTGAAACTGCAAACCCCAGGATTCCAGAGGAATGGAATGGAATGTAGTGCGGAAACGGCTGCTGTAAACCATGTTTGAAGTTCAATAGTAGCTTGGACTCAAGCCATTTCCGCACTAGGCTGCTATAGCGCGATGATTCCACTTTCAACATCCTCTGGAATCCTGGGGTTTGCAGTTTCGGGAGGGGCCGGCTGGCCTCTCCCGAAACTGCAAACCCTAGGATTCCAGAGGATGTTGAAAGTGGAATCATCGCACTATAACAGCCAAGTGCGGAAACGGCCTCAGTTGACTCAGCAGGAATGAGAGGAGAGGAACTGGTGGAATCTTGGCCCTCCCAGCTGGCCCAGGCAAAAGCAAAGTGCTGCAGCCACTTCCCAGCTAATTCCCGTCTGTGAAATGTGGATGAGCGTTACCTGTAGCTGCGTAGGACAGCTTCCATCCTCCGTTCTCGCCAGAATTATCACTGTGGAACAAGATATGGATGGTGTTGCTCCGGGTTTCGATCCGTCCTGGAGATCTTTCTCCACAAAAAGGCCCAAACTCTTTAAGTCCAGCTTTGATCTGTCAAGGGAGATGACCAAAGGATGAACAGAGGAAAGGGTATGGCTTAATGTTTAGAGTTGCTATTGGCCAAATTAGAAAGGTACTAAAAGAAAAGAAAGGATTCCATGACTCTTGTGAAGAAATGGAAATTGTATATGGAGTTATATTTTTCAAGTAGACCGGGGCCATTTCCGCACGAGCCTTTGAGGCCCCTCCCAAAACTGCAAACCCCAGGATTCCATAGGATGTTGAAAGTGGAATAATAGCACTAGAACAGTCTAGTGTGGAAATGGCCCAGGGGCCACTTGCACAATTATTATGTTATGATTCCACTTCAGATGTCATGGTTCCATGCTGTGGAATCTTGTGTTTTGTATTTTGGTGAGGCATTAGAGCTCTCTGGCTGAGAATTCTAAATGCCCCTCCTTGTACTGCAAATCCCAGGGTGGAATAATAGTGCTATAATTCTATAATGTGAATGGGCTTTTAGGGCTCATGTCTCTGTAGGAAGGAGGCTTGGAGGATGTATAGTCTTACAGAGATGACCAACATGGATACCACAGGATACGGTCAGAAGCAGAGCTTTGAAAAGTTACTCTTTTGGCTTACAACTCGCTGACCCTCTCTTCCATCTATGCTATTGGGTTTCTCTTGGGTCTTTTACAATGGCCCTTTTCGCACGGGCTTTCCCGAGCGAAATAGCCCCGTGAGCCGTGCGGGAGTGGGAGCGCCGCTCCACACGACGCACTCCCACTTCCGGCGCTCTCACGGGGCTGCAGCGGCGCGAGCGCGGGGTTTTTGATTTTCGCTTCCAAGCGAAAATCACCCCGCGCTCGCGCAATGCTCCCGGCGCCCACCCGCACTTACCTGTTGTGCGGTGCGTCGGAGAGGCGGCCGGGTAGCGCTTCCTTCCCTCCGCTCCTGCGGAAGGAAGGGGTGGGGCGGGGCGCTTGCGTGACGGATGCGATGGCATCCTGCTTCGCGCGGGTGGGGGGCTGCTCGTGACAGCCTCCCGCTTCGCGCGCTAGCGCGGGGGGTGGGCGGGCGCGACTGTCGCTCGCTCCTGGCGCGCGCGGGGGGGACGGGCGCGACTGTCGCTCGCTCCTGGCGCACGCGGGGGGGACGGGCGCGACTGTCGCTCGCTTCCCGCATGCGCGGGGGGCGGCGTGAGAGGCTCCTGCTTCTCGCACAAGTGGGGGAGGATGGACGCGCGAGCCGCCTCCGCCTCCGGGACGCTGCCGCTTCCCCGCTTGTTCCTTCACCTGCGGAAGGAACGAGCGGGGAACCGGCAGGCTCTCGAAAGAGGCTTTTCGCGCAAGCCGCCCACCCCGGCTCACGCAAAAAGCCTCAGTGCGAAAAGGGCCAATGAGCTGGAGAAAGTTACACTTTTAGACAGAATCCATCAGGTGGCATGGCCACTCTGAAAGTTGTAACTCGTCAAAAGTAACTTTCCCAAAGCTCTGGTCTGAAGGCATGTTGACATGGCAAGCCTGAGTTTGGCTGATGCTAATGTTGGAGACATAAAAGCCATTTCTGCACTAGGCTGTTATAGCGGGATGATTCCACTTTCAACCCCCTATGGAATCCTGGGGTTTGCAGTTTAGGGAGGGGCCTCAAAGGCTTCAAAGGCCCCTCCCTAAACTGCAAACCCCAGGATTCCAGAAGAGGTTGAAAGTGGAATCATCCCGCTATAACAGCCTAGTGCAGAAATGGCCATAGACCTATATTCTACTGCTAAAAGTACTGAATCAATTGGATTCCTTCCTTCATTCATACATTCATTCAATCGCCTCTTTTCTGCTGTTTATATTGGAATTTCAGGCTAGCATATAATATAAACAATTGAAATCACTTCCAGAATAAAACCATAAAGAATTTAATATACTTTAAACAAAACAAGAGCTAAAACCATTTTGAAAGATAAAACAAATTGAAGCCATGTATAGGAAGCCCCCACCATTTGACATCGGATGACTCTCTCTTTCAACGCTTCCAAATTAAGGAAAAGTTCCATTAATTCGATGGGGGTTCCACTTTTTCACCATTTCCTCTTGCCTATGGAGGCTTGCTTGGGATGCTCACACATGTGCTCCACTTGAAAAGGAGATGTGGGGGAAATGTGCTAAGTTGGCTGAGAGACTTTGCAAACTGCATGCGGTCAGTCCCAAGTGAGCTTCCATTTGTTCCTCATGCTCCCTACAGTATTTTCAACCGGTTCCATTTTCTGACAGTGCTCTGGTAACTTACTTGTCAGATAAGTGGCAGAAGCCTGTACATGCCAGGTCTTTCTTTTTCTTTAGGAGATGACCCTGATTTGAGGGTTGGAAAGCATGCCTCTTATTATAATGCGATGTCCCTTCATTTGAGGGATTGAAAGCTTTTGCTTTTATAAAATAAAAGATGAATAACAGATGCTATATAGTCCCGTATTTTGGAGCGTGGGCCAGAAATGTCTGCATTGTGTAATTTATTTAAGTATATGCGCTGCCGAAGCGAGCACATTGTGTAATTTATAAATGTGGACAATATGTACATTTTGCAAAGAAAGACAGACATGGCTAAACGAAGTGAAATCAATACTTTCATTTGGTACTGAGGAAGGACACAAACTTGTTAATGGCTGCGTCCTGATGATCAGCCCTGAATGTCAACGGTCCCTTACCGCTGTTAATGAAAACCTGGCAACGCTAACGTACAGTGATGTAGAATCAAGTCTATTGACTCAGGCCCTTTTCTCACGGGGTGCAGAAATCATGCCGCTACGATCCAGGTGGGTTTTCCCTTATTCCCCGCTAACACGGACTGAAATTTTAGGAGCGTTCTCACGGCTCCATAGGGAAGAGGCTTAGGCAGCATCAATGCATTCACACAATATTACCATGGCCACTCCCATAGGTGTCCTTTCCCTGCCCTGTCTGGCAGTGATTGGCTGTGCTCAATTTTTAAAAGAAACACTCTGAGCGTCATCACGGATGTCAGTACGCACGCGTGTCCCCTTATATCCTCCAACGAACCCCCCCACCCTGTCCCGCGCCTTTCTTTGGAGCCGCCGTGGAGACGTTTTCCCCCCTCTGTCTTTTCGCTTGCTTTCTGCTGTTTTGTGTATGGAGCATGAGCTGCCGATGAACATTGCTGGGGTGCTAGCCCCGCTAATGACGGTCCTTTCAGCCTTGATAGCAGCACTGGAAAGCACTGGGGGCAGTCTTGTCGCTTCTGCTGGCCACGCCTAAATCCCTCCCTCTCTTGATCCCCCGCACGAATCAGTACGCATCGTCGCTTTTTCACGAAACGACGAGCGCGGATTGTAGGAAAAAAACCACATTTCTTCCGTTTTTTTAAAGGTGTGCGCAAATGCTGGATGGTGGCTTCCCCGTGCGGATTGAGGTGAGAATCAAAAAAATTAAATGCGACCCGGTTCTCTCTAAGGTGAAAAAGGCCCCCGTTCAAGGTCGACCTGGGAAGATTTAATTACCCCGTGAGAAAAGGGCCTCAGACTCAAGTTGGGCTCAAGTCATTTCAATGACTCAACTTGGATTCAACTCGACAATAAATGATACGCTGACTTGACTTGACTTGTGCCTTGTGTATTTAAAGTAGCTGACTTGCTGCCCTTGGATCAGTAATGTAAGCAATCCATCCAGAAACTTTATGACTTTGAACAATGCTGCAGACTCTTTTAGGCCCCTTGACACAAAAGCCTCCAGCTTGAGGAATGGGAAGTAAGGTGGATTCTCTTCCCCACCTTTGAAGCTGCAGGCCCTTGTAAGCCCATTGACCCACCCCACATCCCGCCACTCCTTTTTTTTTTTGGTTAAATTTGGCTCCCACACTTGAGACTTGACTTCAAAGTATCTTGCAAGGACTTGAGACTCAATTTGAGACTTAAAGGTAGAGACTTAAGACTCTACTTGAGAATCAGGGCCTTTTCACACCTTACCTTCATCACGGCAGTGGGGAGCGGCGCTCATGCGAGCAGCTGTTTGCACGAACCGCTCACGGCAGCCCTTCTGCCTCCCGCAACAGCTTGCCGGTTGCGTGACCATCACGCTAGCACCCCGTCCCTTCCTTTTGCAGTGCAGCCTGGGAGCTGTAGGCTGCACTGGGGGAGGAAGCGTGACTGGGCCGGCTTGTTTGGTGCACCGCATGCAGATAAGTGCGTGAGTGCCCTGTGAGCATTGTGCGACCGCGCTGTATTTTCGGCTTAGAGCCGAAAATAAAAACAATGCACGCGCAGCCCGCTTCAGGCTCATGAGCATCACGTGAGTGGGAGTGCATCATACGGACTGACGCTCCCATTCGCGTGACGCTCAAGGGGCCCTCGCGCAAAAAAAAACTGCGTATGAAAAGGGCCTCAGATTAAAAGACTTAAATACATCACTGCTAACATACATTTAAAGAACCTTAAGCCAAAGGCTTTCATAAAAATCCATATCTTGACTTGGCATGGGAAAGAAACCAACATGGGTGCCAATCAGATCTGTTTTTTTTATTCAGTTATTTTTATTAAAATGGAACAAAAGAGAAAAGAGAGACAGAAGATACATAAGGAAAAATACAAGGCCATTTCTGCACTAGGCTGTTATAGCGCTATTATTCCACTTGCAACATCCTATGGAATCCTGGGGTTTGGAGTTTTGGGAGGGGCCGGTGGGCCCCTCCCGAAACTGCAAACCCCAGGATTCCATAGGATGTTGCAAGTGGAATAATAGCGCTATAACAGCCTAGTGCAGAAATGGCCCGAAACTGCATGAATGGAGAATGATTTGCTCAAAAAGGCAAAAAATAGTGTGTGTTAAAATTGACTTGAATCTAGAACTTTCTCTGTTGGGCATCTCACATTTGGATAAGGACATGGATGGGAAACTAGGAAGACTGATTTGGTACATGGTCACAGCAGCAAGAATGTGCCAATCAGATCTCTAAAGAAAGAGGATTCCACAATTGGGGTGCCACAGTTTAGAAGGCCCTGCCCCCTGTCCTCCACTTTGTATTGCCCCTACTAGTGACACACAGAGGAAGGTCCTGCCTACAGACATCAATTCTCAGGCACGTACATATAGGGCAAGGCACTCTATCTCCCAGGTGGTTCAGGGCTCCAAATGTCATCACCAGCACCTTGAATTCAGGCTAGAATCAAACTGTTAGCCAATGCATCTCCTTTGTTGATATTATATGTTGTCTCTATGGGACTCTGGTCAGCAGTCTTCCTGCTGCGTTTTGCACCAGCCATAGCTGTTGAGTCATCTACCTGCATGTTGATTCACCGTTCAACTATTGAGTCAATGTGTATAACATCTGATTTTCCCCAATCTTAAAGTGCTGAGAACTGAACCTAAGACCTGCATGCAGTCAAAAGCTTCTGCTTGACCACTGAACTGTGGCCCCACAGAGGACTTGCTCACCTTGATGTAGTCGTATGGACAGGTCACCTCTGGATGGTCTTCAATGTCAAAGCTGTCTTCAAACTGCAAGCTAATGAAGAAACCTTCTTCCAGCTCAATGCGGTACAGGCAATCGGAGCTCTTGGGATAGGAATTGGGGAAGTCTGGGCTGTGGATCACGCCACTTCTCTGTGTGAAGAGGTTGTCGCTGCACTCCACTGCAACAAAGAGAAGGGTCATGGCTGAGCACCCTGAACAATGTAAAACCAAGTTCATATACTTCCACAGGGCTTCTAGTTCATTACTGCTGAATACCAACATTGTGCAACTGGTTGCATAGGTGCCAATTTGCTTGCACCTTGTCCATTTTACAATGGAGAATGCAAAGAGGCTGTTTTTGCAACCCCAGAGAGTCAAGTGGGACAGTGAAGGACTGATCAATAGTTACGTATGAGTCAAGAATGACCAGGGTCTTGCTGGTTAGGACTGCCTGAGCAGACTTGCGGTTCCTATGGGATGTTGGTAGAGCAGAAACCTCCATTGTTCTTGTTGTTGTTGTACAAGGTCTACCAGAGAAGGTATGGAACAACCTTCCAGTTGCGCAGTTCCAGGAAGTAGTCTCAAGGCTTCCACTTATCTCACCTTCTGACCCCAGTGTGAGGACCTCCCCCTGTCCTAGCACTATGGCATCATATGTGAGGATCTTCTAGATGTCCCTGTAGTACCCATGTGAGACTTTATCAATGTAACCCCCCCTACCGGTTACCACCAGCCTGAATTAGGCACAAAAACAGTATCTGAACTCAAGCTTGCCAATACGCCTTTATGTAAGGTTCTCAGAAGCTCAAGTGTGTCATGCAAAAATAACGATTCATTCAACAGAAATTGAACATAACATCACAGAGTATTTCTTTAATAATCTAAATTTTGCTCATATTAACTGTAATTCACATCTCTTACTCATATCCTAACTAGTTCTGATCCTGACTCTAACTAATCTCTAACCCTGACTTACTTTCCTAACCATTCTAACTCTTCCGTCCACCTGTCATGCACTTCTGACTTATTTTTTTTTTAAAAAAGAAAATCTCTTTAGACATCCAGTTACTTCCAATGTCCCATTCTCTCACTCTGTAATGGCCAAGCTATAGAAAGAGTTAACTCAGATTGTTACCCCACTGGCATACCCTATCCTGGGGACTATAAATTTGATATCAATTATGCCCGCCATGCCAGAGAGGTTGCCCGGATGGGTACGTAGACAAAGAGGTTGAATGACCAAAATAGGTCAGGCCAGGAAAATCCTCAGTCATGTTCCCCTAGGAGATCTCAGGCTAAACATGTCCACACTGACCAAGGGTCCTCAGCCAAGGACTAGCCAACCTGAGTGTATTATTGGGTTTTCCCCAGGTTGAGCAACTGCACTGCAAGGTCCATCTGCATAAACCAATCATGCAAACTACCAAGTTGCCATTGTGCAACATTTCTCCCTTTGTTTTGGCCATTGTTCTTCTCGGGAGAGGGCCTGCTCTCAAGGTATATTTTGCTCTATAAGTAGTCCCAGTTTTTGAGGGTCTCTTCGGAGAACTCCCCACCACGCTAGCAGACTGGCATTCTGTTAGTCAAGTGATCTCCTCAGCCACCTCTCTTCGCTGAGCTCCATCCTTCTCACCGCTTCCCGGACTGAAGACGTCAGGATAGGTGCAGTATCACTGCCTTTATACCCTCTCTGCTGAATCTCCTATCCATTTTCCCCTCTTTCCTTTCTCAGAAGGCCTTGTGTGTGTGAGAGAGTGAGTGTGTTGGTGTGTGAGAATACATTGATTAATCCAGTTATTCATATGTTTGTCTGGCTTGTTGCTTGGTCTGACCCCGTAAAAATTGGGTAAAAGATCCTGCTGGGTTACCCTGCCCCTCGTTTTTCTATAGCGAGTGCTCTGCTAATTTCCCCAATCTTTGCATTTTTGGAGTGAATCACGGTGTCCCCCAAGGGACCCCCTGAAGTTAGGGTAACAAGGGGGTCTGACAAAGGATCATGGCAGAGATACTGGATTGGTCCCAGCATCCTTTTGCCAATGGGAGGTGAGAAGAGAGAAAAGAATGCCTCCTTGGATGAAGAAGGAGATAGGCATGTGGTGTAAGCTTGAAGCTAACTAGTCCATGGCCCTTTCCGCACGAGGCTAGTGAATCACTTCTTGCCGTTTCTTACCGGTTCTTCTGGGCTCAAAACAAGGCAGACTTTCCTTGGGCTACTCTGTATGTTCCACGCCGATTTGGAACAGTGTGAGTTCATAGATCCGCACTACGAGGATGAGAAAATGGCTGCTTCCTGTCGTTTGTTGGGCGGGACCAACCTCTGAAGCTGACTATGCCCACAGCCCGCCCTCCACTGATCACCAGTTCGCATTGGTGCGAATGTGCGCATCTGCACCACTGCGAAAGTATGAATTGGCACGATCCGGAAAACTGAAAAACCAGTTTCTTCCGTTTTTCAAATAGCGCACTCGAGGACCACTTGGGGGCGCATTTAATTGGACTTAGGTGCAGAATGAAGGTAAATAATCCCAACCTAGTCTGTTCCAAGGTGCAAACGACCTCCGTTACAAGACACATTGGCCCATCTTAATTTCCTTGTGCGGAAAGGGCCCATGTTGGAGCAAGGAAAGGAATCCCAGGAAAGGATTATAAGGAAACCAGGGACCAGCTAGTCTGATGCATTAGGTTTTCAATTCTTTTGAAAAAGACTAGAGGGCAGGGGAAGGCAACCTGGTGCTGCAGAATAATCTTCTTTATCTTTATGCCAACGTTTGTGGTTTGGTCCTTTCTTTTGCAGCCAGAGGGAAGGTGCATAGAGAGCCAGTCTTCTAAGCTAGTCGAGTTGCTTGAGCTATCTCCTGTTAACTCTTAGTGTGCTATTTTTCTATTTTTTTAATTAAAGAGTTTGCATTAATAAAAAGCCTGCTTGTTTCCTTAAGGGAAATTGGGGAGCCCTGGTCACATGTCTCCATGGCACAGTCTATCAGGAACTTGTAGAATATTATTATTTTTACTTTCTCCTAGAAAACATAAAGGAGTTTAGGGGAGGGTGCTGAGCCTTGACACTCTCCAAAACCTGGAAAGAGAGATTGAATTTCCAAGAAAGGGCTTAGTGGCAGCACTAGTATTTCCACTGCACTGGGAAGAGGTGGGCAAGTCTGGGCAAAATCTAGCTGCACAGTAGCCTGTTTTCACCACACCTTCTGTGATGGACCCTGGGGTATCCCGAGTGGTAGAATGATGTCCAGGAACAGGTTGTCAGGCAACCAGAATGCCCACTCCAGAGAGAAACCCAGACCCTTTGGTGTGAAGGAAGGGTTGGAGGGCTGTGAAGAAGAGGCTTTTTTTAGCAGGCACACTGATTTGGTTTTGAAATCAGACCTCAGGGAGCAAGGGCTAAGGGTGAATCCTTCAGTCAGAGAAGTTCTTGTTCAATCCAGGGGGGCTGAATGAAAGGGGTGTGTTTTTTCAGAGAAAGCCTAGAGAGAGGGGCAGAAGAGAAATCAACCCACTTTTGAATCTGGTCAGAGAGAGTGGCCTAGATTTGGAAAGAGAGCCTTTGGCAAAAAAAGGTAGCCAGAGGGCTGTGTGTGCGAGAGGGAACTGTGTTTTCATGCAGATGTAAAGATATAAGAAACTGTTATAAACGCATCCTGAAGATCTGTTTGAGCTTAGACATATATACAAAACCAATACTTTATTCTGTTTGTTGGTTTAATAAAGATTATAGTATATTTTTATAAATTTTGACTCAGTTGAATAATTTTCAGTAGTTGGGTTGGTGGGTGGGGAGGATGGGTTGCATTTTAGTGTTTTTAATGTATTTATATACTGTTGTAATGCCACCTCGATCCATTGGGAGAGGCGGGATATAAATAAATTTTATATTTATTATTATTATTATTATTATTATTATTATTATTATTATTATTATTATTATTATTATTACCAAACGGAACCACGCTACCATAGATCAGTAAATCACTCTAAATAATAACTGAAAAACTTTGCCCATTTTACATAAAGGTGGTGTTTAAAGGGAAAGGCAGAGCGGTGTATAAAGTGGCAAGGTGCTTTAGCAGACTAGGGCCCTTTTCGCACGTTACCCTTTAGCGTGATGGGGGAGAGTGTCTCGCGCGAAAAGCCTAATCCGAAACGCTGCCGCTTCCCCGCTCCTTCGTACTGCAGGTCGCTTCCTGTTAGCGCGACCGTCGCCCTAGCGCCCTGCCCCTTCGTTCCGCAGCGCAGTCTGGGAGTTGTAGGCTGCGCTGGGGGAAGGAAGCGCAACCGGGCTGCCTTGCCGACACACCGCACAGAAGTAAGTGCGCAAGGGCGCCGCGAGCATTGCGCGAGCATTTTCAGCTTAGGGATGAAAATCAAAAAATGTGTGCGCGTCCCGCTTTAGCCTCGTGAGCGTCGTGCGAGGGGGAGTGCGTCATACGGAGCGATGCTCCCACTCGTGCGGCGCTTAAGGGGCGCTCGCAGAAGAAAAAAAGGATGCGAAAAGGGCCTAGGGCAGGGGGAACCTGCCATACCAGTCTGTAAGGAGGAAAGGTAGGCCTTGTCACACCTCTCTTCCGACAGACCCTTATCTTACAGCATATACTGCACATTGTCTAAGTAAATAAATAACTATGCTTCACCTTAATATATCTGCTAACTGCACCATTTCTATATAAATCCAGACCATCACAGTTAGCCACTTCAGAACAACCATCCCCAGCCCCTTACAAGTGTGGACACAGTATAGGTGATACCTTTGCAAGTCCTGTTGTCAGAATGGAGGATGTAACCAAATCTGCAAGAACAGTAATACCCGCCAATATAGTTGTGGCAGTGATGGTCACAGGCCAGTTCCTCATCACTCTTCTCTAGACATTCGTCAATATCTGTGATGGAACGGAAAAGAGGAATGAGCTCATAAACTGAAGCCCCTTCTTCCATAGAATCATAGAAATGTAGAGTTGGAAGAGACCCTAGGGGCCATCCAGTCCACCCTCCTGCCATGCAGGAACACCCTCAAAGCACTCCCAACAGATGGCCATCCAGCCTCTGCTTAAAAACCTCCAAAGAAGGAAACTCCAGCACACTCCATGGAGGCAGCAGATTGTAGTGCCGGACAGCCCTGACTGTCAGGAAGTTCTTCCTGAGATTCAAGTGGAATCTCCTTTCCTGCAGCTTGAATCCATTGTTCCTTGTCCTGGTCTCTGGAGCGGCAGAAAACAAGCCCTCACCTTCCTATACATGGCATTCCTTCAAATATTTAAACATGGCTATCCTGTCCCTTCTTAACCTTCTCTTCTGCAGACTAAACATACCCAGCTCTCTAAGTCTGTCCTCCTAGGGAATGGCTTCCAGGCCTCTCACCATTTTGGTCGCCCTCCTCTGGACTTGCTCCAGCTTGACCATGTCCTTCTTGAATTGGGGTGCCCAGAACCGGACACAGTATTCAAGATGAGGTCTAACCAAAGCAGAGTAGAGTGGCACCAGTACCTCCCTCGATCTAGACCCTCGATCCTTCCCTTTTTTTGCTTTGCATGTCCTCAGGAGAACTTTACTTCTGTGTGCTGTGTTCCAGTGAGTTTTCTTCCCTGGTACTCGAGTGCTAGGCCTATATATGTCTACAAAAAATGTAAATCTTTGTCTGTTTTGTGTTTCTGTATGCTAGAAAGTAAAACTTCAAAAAGTTTTCTCCCTGGTGGCTGCAATTATGAGAGAACTATGCATTTTTTTTGATGACTGTTTTTGTAAACATTACTTTCTGTTCCAGTTTGAGCTCTCAGCCATGACTTGTGCTGAAGGGACCAGCTGGAAGTGCATCATATTGACATTCCAGTATTTCCAAGGAGTGTTCTAGTATTTCAAAGGAGCCCTGGTGGCGCAGTGGTTAAATGCCGGTACTGCAAGCCACAAGGTTGTGAGTTCGATCCTGCCCGGCTCCAAGGTTGACTCAGCCTTCCATCCTTTCGCAGGTCAGTAAAATGAGTACCCAGCTTGTTGGGGGCATGTATAGAAATGTTTCGAAATACATGCTATTTGTAAGTTGTTCGCCGCCTCGATCCATATGGAGAGGCAGGATACAAATAAATAATAAATAAAAATAAATAAATAAAAAATGGTGGAAGTAGGGCCTGCAGGGTCAAACCATGGGGACTTTTTTTAAAACAGCTGACAATGGCATCATCTCCCATTTTCCTAAGACTTTCTTGTTCCCTCTCAGCTTAGCTACAGCTCTTACCATGGAGTTGTGTACGGAATATATATTCTGAGCAACACTGTATTGTGAGCTAGGCATACAAACTGAATGGGCAATAAAGACCCATTAGCTCCAGCTGGTGGCTTCAACATCAATGGGATAGTAAACCTTCTCTAGATCTTAGCTTGAACCTTAAGGCAGTTATGCAAGGTGCTGAACCTATTAAGCATGTTGGATAGCCCCTTTAAAGTTCAGACGAAAACCCAGAATGTATTCACTTTCCACTGCCATAGAAGCCAACAGTCACCACTGCCAATAGTTCATCAACACCTGGAGAACTGAAGGTTCTCTGCCCTTCCCTGGTGGGACAAAGATCTTACTAGATTCAGCAAGGTGATTGCATCCGACCAGTTCCTTCTAATGGAGGAAGGAACTTGTCTGTCTGTCTGTCTATCTGGTTGTTAATATTAATATACTACTTATATGCAAGTATTTCAAAGTGGTCTGCATCAACGAAGCACACAAAGGAACAGAAGACAACATACAAATTCTTTTTGATATCCAAGAAACTGGTGGTGCAGTGGTTAAATGCCAGTACTGCAAGCCACAAGGTTGTGAGTTCGATCCTGCCTGGCTCCAAGGTTGACTCAGCCTTCCATCCTTCCGCAGGTTGGTAAAATGAGTACCCGGCTTGTTGGGGGCATGTATAGAAATGTTTCGAAATACATGCTATTTGTAAGTTGTTCGCCGCCTCGATCCATATGGGGAGGTGGGATACAAATAAATAATTAAATAAAAAAATAAAAAAAAAATAGGGAAGGCTTGCTCAAATACATGCCCATTTCCACACTACATTGTTATAGTGCTATTATTCCACTTTCCACATCCTGTGGAATCCTGGGGTTTGCAGTTTAGGGAGGGGTCTTTAGAATCCCCAGTCAGAGAGCTCTTTGGCCTCAGTACACTACAAACTCCAGAATTCCACAGGATGTTGATAGTGGAATAATAACACTATAACAGTGTAGGGAGGAAATGGCCTATGTCTTTAACGTATGTCCAAAGTTATGGAGTGCTGGAGCATGTCGAAGTTCTGATATATAAAAGATGTGACAAGAGATACAGCAAGATATCAGCAATGATAAAGTTACAACTGGTCCCATGAAGATCTAGGGCAGTAGCTCTCAAACATGTTCTGGAGAACCTCAGAGTTCCTCAGAAACTTATCAGGGATTCCTCAAAAAGGAGATGACATCTATCTAACCAGCAAGAAACATCCTTTACCATGTGCAGTACCAGGAGAGTGCCAGTCCATGTGATGTGATGGCAAAGTTCAAGAGGATGTATGGTTGATGTCTTAAGCCTAGCTGGACCCAGAGGTGGAAAATTGATCATTTATACCAGTGGTTCTTAATCTTTTCTTTACTGGGAATCCCCTGTAAATATAATCTGTTACCAGGGGCTTCCAAGACTCAACTCAAGATTTAAATATTTAAATTTAGATTTAAATCATCAAATATTTATTTACTTACTGAGGGCTTCTGGAGACTAGAATTCAAATCCCTTCTCAGGCACTGGGTAACCTTGGGCAAGTCCCTGTTACAGCAACAGGGCTTCATGGACCCCTGGGGCCCATGGCCCCCAGGTTAAGAACCACTGATTCAGAGTACTGCTTCAAGAATTCCACCACTAGCATGTAGCCTTGCTGACTTGAGATCCTGTAGTCCAAAACTTTTCCAATTCTTACTATTGCACGGGAGTTCTTTGACTGAACCAGAAAGTATTCCCTAAAGAGAAAACTTTGAAATTCAGTGGTTTATACAACCACATCACGGTGTAGCTACTCACCCACTGCTGTGTAATGGGCATCAAAACCCGTGAAGCGTTCCTCATTGGAGAAGTCTGATCTGAAGGTGAGACTCATGTATGAACCCGGAGACATGATTGCCTGTTGCCCTGGTGTCTGTTCTGTGTCTGTAGCCTCCTTCCCGCAGAAGGTAGCCAAGACTTGGTCTTCTGATTCGACCTATGAAAACCCAAGGAATATACAACTGTCAGTGAGGACATGGTGGATAAAGAGGTCCGATTCTTATTGTTAGTCCCAACTAAAGAAGATCCACTGGATCAATGTGACTGACCCAAATGTTGACACACCGTTCAACAGGTAATTCAATGGGTTTATTCTAATTGGGACTATCTTCTCTATCCTATTTTAGAAGAAGAGGCAAGTACAATTCCACCATGCCTAGATTCAGAAGCAGACAAGAGGCCCTCCCTCCATCCCAATTGCCACTAGACATGATGCATCTGTGTGGCTGTTTTTCTTGCCGGGCAATCAGCATGAGCTTAGTACAAAAGTGTGGCCTTGTACTCTGAACATGCTCAGGAGGCATCCCTACATCACACTCAGCAGAGAGGCCTTCCCTCCATTCCAACTGCCACTGCCCTGGCCTTGGAGGGAGAGAAGAAGAGGCAGGCACAGCTCCATCATGCCTGAGCCTGGAAGCTAGGAAAGGCCTCCCTCCATCCCAACTGCCATTGCCCTGGCCATGGAGGGAGAGAAGGGCCATTTCCGCACTAGCCTGTTATAGCGTTATGATTCCACTTGCAACCTCCTATGGAATCCTGGGGTTTGCAGTTTCAGGAGGGGCCGGCCGGCCCCTCCCGAAACTGCAAACCCCAGGATTCCATAGGAGGTTGCAAGTGGAATCATTGCGCTATAACAGGCTAGTGCAGAGATGGCCAAGAAGAGGTAGACACAGCTTCATCATGCATAGGCCCAGAAGCAGAAGAAGTACCCTCCCTCCATCCCAACTGCTTTGAAGAGAGAGAAGAGGAGGCAATATCTACTGGACATCATCCTTTCCTGCACTGCCATCCTCTTTTCTTTTTTTGGTGTGTGTCATGTCTTAATTAGATTGTAATCCTGAAGGCATGAAACTGTTTTATTGTTCTTTTACTTGTAAAGGGCCATGTACAGTGATGGCACACATAAATAAATAATGATTATGATGCTAATTCCCTTCCCTTTCCTCACCTTACTTCACCTCACATATGTCATGTCTTCACCTCACCTCGCCTGACCTGGATCCTGCCTTCCTCTCCACCAAGGCAGCTTACAGGGTAGAATTAAATCCAATTATGGTTCAAACTGTACATGGTATAATTTTTTAAAAAACAAAAACCCAATAAGTTGACAATCAAACTGAAATATTTTAAACATTTTAAAATATGTAAAACAATAAGCTAAAAGTACAGCTCAAAGCCTTTGGCCACATCCAGTGAGAGACTCAAAGGTCTGTTGGAATAAAAAAAATCTTTGCTTGCTGGCAGAAAGAGATACAAGAGAGGTCCAACCAAGCCTCTTGTGAGAAGGAGCTCCACAGTGTGGGAGTAGCCACGGAGTAGGTTCTACTTGTGTCGGGATGGTGAGCGATGGGGATGGTTCGCCCCAGGCAGCAATGTTGGGGGGGCGTCCTAGCTCGTAGCCCCCCTCGACTGCTGTAGCCCAGCCCCCTCACACTGTGGCCACGTCTCATGCTCTGCAGCCAGCCCCCGTGCACTGTGGCCACGCTGGCGACACTGTAGCGCCATCCCCCCCATGCACTCCAAGCTCTGCCACTGGTAGGCTCTCATTTGTGTCTTCACTAACTGCACTTGTGAGGGTTGATGGGCTGAGAAAAAGCCCTCCTACAAAGGTCTGAAGGTTCAGGAAGGCTTATATAGGGACATATAGTCTCCCTATATGCACCAACTAGATACAGGTATGATGTTACGGTCTGTTCTGTTATGGCCCCATGCACCATCCCATATTGATATGGTTTAATTGGAAAATATTATTTAATTGGCAAGCTCCATTAATTGTCATTGATAGAAAATGGGACCTGAGGTGACTGGATGGTCAAACCAGAGAAAGGAAAATTACTGACTATAAACGTGAGTTTGCAAGGAAGGTCAGCCCACGTCCCCCTCCAGGTGCAGTTGAAATCTTAGGCCATTTCCGCACTAGACTGTTATAGCGCTATTATTCCACTTGCAACATTCTATGGAATCCTGGGGTTTGCAGTTTCAGGAGGGGCTGAATGGACCTCATTGTCTGTGTTGCAACTCCCATTGTCTGCTTGTTCTGGGAGAGTGATTTGCACTTATACCCACAGGGTAGTTTTTGGCTATAAAAACCCTCCATTTTGAGCAACTCAGTGCAGTCTCTCACTCAGCACACTGTTGCTTGACTCTTGAACCAGAACTGTCCTTAGGCTCTGGTCTAAGCCATATTGCTGCCTTCTTCGCCGCTCTCCAGATTGGTAATTCTCACACGAATCCCTAAAACTCCTCTATCCACAACTTTCCTCCCTTCTCCTGTGGTTAGTTCTTGTGTGCGTGTGAGAATCCCCCAATAAAATACCATTTGGCTTATTTTTGGAGTCTCTGGCTGGTTCTTTTTGGCATGACCCCGTAAACATTGGTGGGAGATCTTGTTAAGTTACCCCCGTCTTTCAGGCCTCTTAATTTTGAGCTAACCATTTCTCCTCTGTCACATGGAGGTACTGGCACTTGCGGGTGGACCCCTGAGTCACCCAAGCTTTGGAGTAACGGTTCAGGAGAACATGTGTCTCATTTATCAGAGGTAATAAGGTAAGTATTTGTGGGGAGGGGGTGGTGATTGGTGGCATATTTCATGGAGTTTGAATAAGGCTGGGGTGGGACAGTGGGATAGAGTGAGTGAGTCAGAGGGAGAAGTCTGCCAGGTTTAGTTAGCGAGTGTGGTTTAGGCGTTTGAGTGGTTAGGAGAGTTAGAGAGGATCTGAGTTAGCTGGGAGACGAGAGCATGAGAGAGTGAAAGATGTGTTTTCAATGTATAAAATTATTAATCTGTTATATTCAAATTCTGTTAACCAAGTATTGCTTTTGGCCTCCAGGAGAGATGTGTATTAGAAAGTTGTAGGCCCTTTTCGCATGCTTTTTTTTTTTTTTTCGCGAGCGCCCCTTGAGTGTCGCGTGAGCGTGAGCGGAGCTCCATATGATGCACTCCCCCTCACGTGACGCTCACGAGGCTGAAGCAGGGTGCATGCGCATGTTTTGATTTTCGGCTTTAAGCTGAAAATGCCCTGCGCTCATGCAATGCTCGCGGCGCCCTTGCGCACTGACCTGTGTGCGGTGCTTCGGCGAGCAGGGGCGGTCGCGCTTCCTTCCCCCTGCGCAGCCTACAACTCCCAGACTGCGCTGCGGAAGAAAGGGGCGAGGTGCTCGTGCGATGGTCGTGCTAGAAGGAAGGCATGCGGGAGGCAAAAAGGGCTGTCGTGAGCAGCTCGTGTGAGTGGCTGCTCGCGCAAGCGCCGTTCCCCGCTGCCGCAACGAGGTAAGGTGCAAAAAGGGCCACAGTTTTTGTGGTGACAGCTGCTAACGAAGAGGGTTGGTGTCCAGTGGGGGCAGCAGATGAACAACATTTCCCATGAGAACCACGAGGACATCTAGGAAGTCTCTACAGTTGGTCGTGGGATAGGAGGAGGTCTTACCTTTTGTGGCAACCAAAGTAAGCTGGGAACAATGGTGGAAATGGGAGGAGGTAAGAGAAGCCAGGTCATTTTAAAAGCAGCTTAAAAAGTGTGAAAACAGAGGATTGGGACCAGCCAGGCTAAATCAGGACCACTGGAAGGTATCACGAACATCCTCTGATTCTGTTCCCTGCTAAACCATCCCTTCTGAAAGAAACAATTCCCTTAAAACTGATGAGGTTTCTCTTGGTCTCTGGTTTGTTCCCATCAGAATGAGGAAAAGTAATGTCTCCAATCCTGGGCTTTCACCAAAGCAGGGGGAGAGTGAAGGAAGCAGTTTTATATCAGGTACAGCAGTGGTTCTCAACCTTCCTAATGCCGTGACCCTTTAATACAGTCCCTCATGTTGTGGTGACCCCCAACCATAAAATTATTTATTTATTATTTACAATGCCTCCCCCCCCCGGCAAAGGCCCGCCTCACCAGCCAGGAACGGGGGGGGCGGGCAGGGAGGGAAAGAGGAGCCGCATGTCTCCCCGCTTCTCTCGCGCTTGCGCACCACCACTCCTGGGCCTTTTCGCAGAGGTGGGGGGTGCCGGAGGTGGGGGGTGCTCTCTTCGCTGCTCCTTAGTCCTGCAGCTGGCTTCCTGGTCACATGACCTCCCCGCCCCTTCCTCCCCCAGCGCAGCCTACAGCTCCCAGGCTGCACTGCGGAAGGAAAGAAGGGGCGGTCGTGCGACCAGGAAGCCAGCTGCGGGACGAAGGAGCAGCAAAGAGAGCGCCTTGCGCAAACCTGCTTGCACGAACGGCATCCCTCACCTCTGCGATAACATAATGTGCGGAAAAGGCCCAGGAGTGGTGGTGCGCAAGCGCGAGCCACGTGCTCGCGTCTTCCTGCCCCCTTTGGCGGGAGGATGCGAGTGCGTGGCTCGCGCTTGTGCACCACCATCGAGGAGGGAATGGAGCCGAAGACCATTGGAAATACGTATTTTCTGATGGTCTTAGGCGACCCCTGTGAAAGGGTCGTTCGACCCCCAAAGGGGTCACGACCCACAGGTTGAGAACCGCTGAGGTACAGGCTTAGGGAAATTTGTATTTTTGAACTACAGTTCCCACAATTCGCCTGCCAGCCTCATGCTGTCTGGGTGATTCTTGCAGTTTGATTGAAAACAGTGGAGCTTTTCCAAAACTGTGGTTAGAGAAATGTCTGTAGTTATGACAAAGGAAGGTAGTTAGGGAAACCACATTCACCCAGTCCAAACATTTTTTAAAGAATGTTCCTGCAGTTAGAAGCAGACTTGAAAAACAGAATAAAGGCCTATTCCCAAGTGTGTACAATCACTTATCCATTCATTTACTTAAATGTCTTAAATGTCGTATAGAGAAAATACTTATAGGTGTTTAGATTACAGCAGTGGCAGCTGGTGGTTTCCATGGGCAGTGGGCCAGTAATCCATTCTGGGTTTTAGTCCAAATTTTGAAGGAGATATCTCAGATGCTGAAACCTTATCCCCCAAATGGGTTCAGCCCTGGGTCTTCCCTTTAAAATTCAGATTAAAATCTAAAACAGATTTCTGCCCCGCTGACTGGGAAGTCACCAGCCATGACTAAATGACAACTAGAGCTTGGAAAAGTTACTTTTTAAGACTACCATTCCTTTATTATCAGACCTATTTGATAACTATAAAAATAAAAGTTCTGTGATAATTTGGTAGTTGGTATTATCAAACTTAGGTTGAAATCCTACAAGGGGACTGTGTAATGTAATTCGGTGGGTGTCGAGGGTTGTGTTCAATGTGCTGTATAACCCTTTTGGTGAATGGCAATGTTGTACAATCAAACATAGAACCAAATGTATAATTACTCATGCAACTGGGTGTTCAGCCTAATGTGTTACTAAACCTCTACATTCAAATGTACATATTGATTGTGCAACATACCCCTTGTGTTGAATGGAAATGGTGCATCAATGAATGCACACCTGAATGTACCCCTTAATGTGCAACTCAATGCATATGAGCATCATGTACACATCTGTGTGCATCTGCATACAAAGCTACACATTAATTGGGTTGCACAACCTCTTGTGTTGAACTGCAATGTTGCATAATTGAACCGAGGTGCATATCCCACTCTATGCACAACGAAACACTCATGTGCGTCCATAATTACATACTTATGTAAGTGTGCAATGCCCATCCATGAACAATGCACATCCACCAACAATGACGCATCATTCACGAATCTGCTTCCACAACTTTGAACATAATATCTATGTTGCACATTGGACAAACATATCCAACTCCTTCCCTAAGGGAACTTATGCACTCATAAGACACCAACAGGATCCCAGCCTTAATTAATTACTTAAATCCAATTCATTTGCTATTCTATGCAGATGAAATGCAGATTCTAATCTCATCTTCTGGAAGCACTGCAAACAGCTTTATTCACACTGGGTTGGAGGAAATATGTCTCCGATAATAACCTGGCTCTGATCCTCCTTTTATGCATATATGAATTTTTTTTCTGAAAGCTTTGCCAGGGGCTGCATACAAGAGCCCCAAAGTCTAAGTAATAAATCACAGCCAGGCCCTGAAATTTCCTGGAAGGAAATGATCCTTCCTTGGTAAGTTAAACGGCACCACAGCTAATAACATGTGGTTGATCTGGAGCGTAGCGTTTTGAAGGAACAGACCTGTTTCCAGCCATGCCAAGCCTGCAGTCTTCCAAGGCAACCCACCACACTCTGCTCCTAGATAAACATTATATCTCCACCGCCTTCTTTGGCCACAGATTTGGAAAAGAGAAACCCAAGCCTGCTGTGGCATCAATGCAGACTGAAGTCATGTGGGCATTTGAAACTTTCCATCAGGTTGTCTTAATTACCATTGCCTAGGAACAGATGAAGACAAACTCGCTCGGGATGGAGCGGGGAGGGAAATGAGTTTCCATCGTTTGGGGGATATGGTGGTTAAAAATAGCTATACATTAGAGGGCTGAGGGCTGGCAAAATAATCCATTCTGGGGCTTGGAATCTTTTTTTTAAAAAAACCTTACTACTAGGAGGAGATGTGGAGATGCACAGGCCTTACAGACTCCAAAAACCCTGTTCAGTCTCTGGAATCTCCCCACAAAAGAATGACAGACGTAGACTGTAAAAGATCCATAGTTTAATGGTCAGGAAGGTATTGCCCATCCGATGGGTAGACCACACTGTTCATTCAGTTGGGTTTGAGACTAGGGCCCTTTTTGCATTGAGGCTTCTTGCGCAAGTGGGGAGGGCGGCTCTCGCGAGAAGGCTCCTCCAGGAGGCTGCCGTTTCCCCCTTCCGCAGGCGAAGGAACGAGGGGGGAAGCGGCAGCCTCCCGGAGGAGCAGGAGGCTGGCGCGAGCCGCCCCCACGCGAAGCAGGAGGCTGTCGCGTCCGTCCCCCCCGCTTGCGCGAAACAGGAGGCTGTCGCACCCGTCGCGCTAGTGCCCCGCCCCATCCTTCCGCAGGGGAGGAGGGAAGGAAGCGCAACCCGGCCGCCTCCCCGACGCTCCGCACAGGAGGTAAGTGCGCGTGGGCGCCGGGAGCATTGCACGAGCGTGGGTGATTTTCGCTTTGAGGCGAAAATCAAAAAACCCACGATTGCGCCGCTGCAGCCCCGTGAGCGCGGTGGAAGTGGGAGTGCATCGTGCAAAGCGACGCTCCCACTCCTGCGAGGCTCACGGGGCTGTCGCGCGACAGAAAACCCGTGCAAAAAGGGCCTAGGATTCAGATCCCTGCTCAGACACTGGGTTACCTAGAGTCATGGAATCATAGAAACATAGAGTTGGAAGAGACCACAATGGCCATCGAGTCCAACCCCATTCTGCCATGCAGAAACAAACACTCAAAGCACCCTCAACAAATGGCCATCCAGCCTCTGCTTAAGAACCTCCAAAGAAGATGACTCCATCACACTCCCAGGCAGCCTGTTCCACTGTTGAATGGCTCTGACTATCAAGAAGTTCTTCCAGATGTTTAGGAGAAATCTCTTTCCCTTAAGTTTGAGGCCGTTGCTCTGTGTCCTAGTTTCTGGAGCAGCAGAAAACAGGCTTCTTCCATCTTCAGTATGACATCCCTTCAAATATTTAAACATGGCTATCATGTCTCCTTTCAACCTTCCTTTCCTCTTGCCTTATCTCTCCTTCTAGGGCATGGCTTCCAGATCATTCACTATTTTGGTCGCCCTCCTCTTGACACGTTACAGCTCGTCAATATCCTACTTTGGACAAGTCGCATTCTCTCAGCCTCATAGGAAGGCAAAGGCAAAACTCCTCTGAACAAATCTTGCAAAAAACAAACAAAACAAAATACTCAACCCCCCAAAAAAACCCAACTCCCCCCCCACAAAAAACCAACCCAAACCCCCAAACCCTTGTGATGGGGTTTTTTTCTTGGCAAGATTTATTGCCTTTGCCTTTCTCTGAGGCTGAGAGAATGTGACTTGCCTGAGGTCACCCAGTGGGTTTCCTTGGTCAGTGCAGATTCAAACCCTGATATCCAGAGTCATAGCTTTGGAGCATGCACATGCCTTCTAATGCGTTCCTTTCCTCAGGGACGGGTAGTGGGGGGGGTGTGGGTGCTGAAACTTCTCCATTGTTGAAATTGCTCCCTTGGCATCCACACGCACACATGCTGCCAAGTCGCTGTTGCTGCTGTTGGTCTCCTGCAGTTGTGCTTTGTGGACACCCTGTGCGGGTTCCACAGACCCTCAGGGATCCCCAGACCCAAGGTTAAGAACCACTGGAAAAGGTGATAATTCTGGATAAAGTGGAAGATGGTAGAAGAAGAGGAAGTCAGCACCACAGATGGATCAATTCAGTCAGGAAAGCAGCAGAAGATCTCTCATCCAAAGGATAACCATAAGCCGAAGCCAACGTGATGGCGCATAACAACAAAGAATAGACTTGACAGAAGATGTGACAGAAGTATCTAAAATTTGGTGTGATAAACTGTACAGAGAGGCATTGTCCCACCCTCTCTCTCATTATATGGGAGCTCAAAACTATCAACAGAAACTGATTGGTAGAAGATTTGGGGCAGACCAATGGAAGGGCTGTGGTTTGTGCAAGCCATTGTTTTAATCTTCTCCATTTCTGACACTTCTTCACATAGTAGATAGTTAAGCTGTGGAATCTGTGGCAGTTGGTGGCCTCCATGTTGATGAGACTGTGAAGCCCCTCAGGGGTTAAGTCTCTCCAATGTGCTATCTCCAAAATGCTTTTAGTACCTTGACAAGCTTCTTTGCAGGGGTGTTGTGTTTACTGTCAGTAGCAGCGCTTGTTTTCCTTCCCACTTCTTCAAGGATACTCAGGGAACAATATTATGGTGGGATGTAATTTCCTTCAGTCCCAACAGCATCTGTGTCTTTTTGGCCAGGAAATGCCAGAACCTAGAATAGTTCCTTTTTGGGACCACAAATCCCAGAATCTATCAGCCTGCACAGCCACTGGCTATATCCATTTGGGGAATACTAGGAGTGGCAGCCCAAAAAGTCCTGCTGCCCACATGTCTCCAGCTGTTGCAATCACAGGATATTCCATTACCGGAAAAAATCTGGCAATGGCCCCCAATCACACGATGCTCCCATCACTGGTGGCCATGCAGGAAGGGATGAAGTGTGATCTAGGCACTTCTTTCTCCAGTGCAGCATGGGAAGTGGACAGCTGCACTGTGGAAAGAAGGCATGCGTCACTTGCGCTACCCTTCCCCAGGCAGTTGGCCTGGTGTGGAGAGAAGTGTTCGGGTCATATTCCCATGCTGACAGTGGGATAGAGGCCCTTTCCACACGAGGCGAGTGAACTGCTCCGTGCCGTTCCTTACCAGTTCTTCTGGGTCCAAAGTAACACGGACTTTCCCTTAAGCCCTTCTGCAGGGCTCCTTCATTAGTCTAGGGCGAATCGGAGCAGTGTGAGGTCTTTAGATCTGCACTGCTCCAGCTGAAAATGGCGGCTTCCTGTTTCTTCGTGGGTCGGGACCAACCACTGATGCTGGCACGCCGACAGCCCGCCCTCCGCTGATTGCAGGCTCACATTGGTGCGAGCCTGAGCATCTGCACAAGTCAGCAGGAACGCAATGGTGCGCTCCAGAAGATTGAAAGACGGGATTTTTCTAGCCTTCACTTAGCGCGCTGGAGGACCACTTTGGGGCATTTTGGATCAGACTAAGGTGTGGAACTAAGGTAAGTAGTCCGGACCTAGAGGCTTTTCACACGTTACCCGTTTGCGCAACTGAGGAGGGTGTCTCATGTGAAAAGCCTCATCTGGAACACTGCCGCTTCCCTGATCCTTCGTCCCACAGGTCGCTTCCTGGTAGTGTGACCGTCGCGCTAGCGCCCCGCCCCTTCCTTCTGCAGCGCAGCCTGGGAGCTGTAGACTGCACTGGGGGAGGAAGCGCGACCGGCTCGGCTCGTTCGACGCATCGCATGCAGGTAAGTGCGCGAGGGCCCCATGAACATTGCGTGACCATGAATTATTTTCGGCTTAGAGCCGAAAATAAAAAAATGTGCACACGTCTCGCTTTAGGCTCGTGAGCATCGTTTGAATGGGAGTGCATCGTATGGACCAAGAATCCCATTTACGCGACACTCAAGGGGCCCTCGCGCTACAGAAACTGCATGCGAAAAGGGCTCTAGTCTGATCCAAGGTGTGGACGACCTCCGTGCCAGGACACTTTGGCCCGTTTTAACTTCCTCGTGCAGAAAGGGCCAGAGAAACATGCATGAAGGGTAAACCTGATCAAAGGCATATGTGGTCGTTGCAAGCACCAGCCTGGGAAAATAAAGGGGGTATAAGGACATAAAGGGAATTATGGCTTGGACAACTTGATGCTTTGCGTGCCTAAACTTGCATTGACAACCTATAAAAGATGTGTGTTGTATGTGCCTTCCAGTTTCAGCAACTTCTGTGGAAGTGTGCTGCGCTGTTCATGCTATCTATACCAAAATGAACTGCTGCCTATCTCAGAGTGAGTTTTGTGGAGTGTGGGTTACCCAGTACATGACAGTTCCTTCACTGGAGGAATTTCAGCAGAGTATGGAGGGGCTTCTGTGCTGCAGCTGCCAATTCCTCTGTGCTAATTCCTCCATTTATGCCCTGAACAGTGAAAGGGACTAGATCATTGTGGGCAGCTCCCAGCGCTTGAGATGGCCTCGTTGGACCCTTGCAGGAAACCCTCAAACTATCCCACTTTTTTTTTTAACCTTGAATCACCTTACAGTTTACCTTCTGCCTTGGATTTGTTTAAGTTCATAACCTTGGGGAAAATTCCACCACCTTTCTGGAGCAATTTTAGCCCCAGAAGAGGTCTTTTTTAAAACCAGGGAGCATAGCAGACATTTTAAATAAATTCAAAAAGGTTCAAGGAAGGGGGCAGGGGGTCCTTGGGGCCTTCTTAAGCAGCCCTGGGACCCACGCATTGTCCACCCCTGGAGTGGAGACTGTGGCCATTTCCGCACTAGCCTGTTATAGCGCGATGATTCCACTTGCAACATCCTCTGGAATCCTGGGGTTTGCAGTTTCGGGAGGGGCCGGCCGGTCCCTCCCGAAACTGCAAACCCCAGGATTCCAGAGGATGTTGAAAGTGGAATCATCGCGCTATAACAGGCTAGTGCGGAAATGGCCTGTGATTTTACATCCTGGACATTTGTAATGGCTAGACCAGGAGCAAACAATTCCCCCACGAGGGGAGACCAAGAACCCATGCTCTTCTGGGGCAGCACATTTTGATTAAACATTAACAAGAACTTTGAACCCATAAGATCCATTCATCAGTAGAAGTAGTGCCCCAGAAGGAAGGAAATTAGCAGATGAAAGGGATAATGCACAGAGTGGGAAGTGTATGTGGAGGAAGGGATAGTTGAGGGAATAACCAACAATAAACACACAACAAAATCCAAAATCCACAAAACAGCAATACCTTCATCAGCCAACCAAAATACATAAAATACATCCCACAAGCTGTCAAAGCTCTACTGGCTTTTTCATCAGGCAAAAACATTTGAAAAATCATACAGGAGAAGGAGAGAGATGAAGTTAGTGTCACAGGCCTCCAAACCAACTACAATAGAAACATCATCCGATACAAAATGTAGGGCTATGACTCTAAGGGCTTTTCCACACTACACAGTCATAGCGCTATTATTCCACTTTCAACATCCTATGGAATCCTGGACCTAGCAGTTTAGAATTCTCAGCCAGGGAGCTCTTTGGTGTCAGTAAACTACAAACCCCAGAATTGCAAAGGAGGGTGAAAGTGGAATAATAGCACTGTAACAGTGTGGTGTGGAAAGGCCACAGTACCCTCTCCTCAGATTATCAGCTTCGGCTGATACGCCAGCTGCGCCCCTTCCTGGACCTGGAACACCTAAAAACAGTGGTGCATGCGCTGGTAACTTCACGGCTTGACTTCTGTAATGCTCTCTACATAGGGCTACCCATGTGCTTAGTCCAGAAACTTAGTTCAGAATATGGCAGCCAGGTTGGTCACTGGAAGATCTAAAACTGACCACATAACACCAATTCTGAAGTGTTTGCATTGGCTGCCTATTAGTTTCTGGGCCCAGTACAAGGTGTTGGTTCTTACCTTGAAAGCCCTCCATGGCTTGGGGCCAGCCTGCCTGCGGGATCGCCTTCTCCCATATAATCCTCCCCGCACACGAAGGTCCTCTGGGAAGAACTTACTGCAGCCAGTCAGAACTAGGTTGGCTGCGGTTGCCCAGAGGACCTTCTCTTCTGTCACTCCCAAGCTATGGAACGGCCTGCCGGAGGAGACCCGGCATGTTACCAGTCTTGGCGGCTTTAAAAAAGCGGTCAAGACTGATCTCTTCCAACAGGCCTTCCAAGACTAGTGCTCCACCGCCTCCCACCAACTGTCCTCCTGTTTTTTAATGTAGTTAATGTGTTTTAGGGGGTTGGTTTTAGATGGGTTGATGGGTGGGGAGGATTGGTTATGTTTTAATGCTCTTAATGTATTTAATGTACTGGTATTGTTGTAGTACCGCCTCGATCCATGCGAAGAGGCAGGATATAAATATGATGATGATGATGATGATGATGATGATGATGATGATGATGTCCGCTTGATATATTTTACGCATTTCAATTGGCTAATAAAGGTATGGCTCCTTTGTGCATTTTGGATTTTTTTGTATTTTGCTATTTGGCAGCGGGACCATGATGACGTTGTATGAAAGCACGACTTGTGGACTGGCAGCAATGCATCCTCATCCTGCAACAGCAATGTCACAAGGAAACGGTCTTACTCTTGATTTCCTGCTCTACTCTACCACGAAACACAATGTAACAGCCAGCAGCCTATGGATTGCAATGAAGCAGTAATTAGTATATTTAAGCATGGATACAAAGTAGCCCCTTTTGCAATGATTAAATACAAAGTAGCATTTAGCAAAGAATACATATCCAACAGGTTAGTATTTTCATGGCAGGGAGCTTAGAGAACTTAGCGACCTGACAGTGTTACCCTGTGTGTTCGGGGGGGTCCCGGGAAGGGCACCCAGATTGCCAAATAAAATACCAATTGGGGGGAAAATTAGCTGGAGCACTCTCTTCGCTAACGAGAGGCAGGGTAATTTTGCAAGGATCTTTAAACCCAATGTCTACGGCTTCAGGTCAGGGAACAGGCACGCAAATTTAAAGTAACCAAAAATAACAATTTTATTGAAAGATCAACAGGAAATAAAACAGCACACACACTAACTAACTGGAAAGCAGAATTAGAGAGCTTAGGGATGGGTAATACGACACCTGGTCTCGTTGTCCTGATGGGGAAAGATGGGGTTCCGAAGAAGAAAGCTCAGCGTGGCTGGCTGAGGGGAGCTCCTTAGACACACCAGCAGCAAGGCGGAATGGCAGTCCAAAGTAGTCCGAAGACCCTTTGGAAATGAGGGGTTTTTATAGGGGAGTTTGTGCCTACTGGCTATGGCAAGCCAGGTGAGAACAAAAGGAGTTTTAGCACTGGACAAAGGATTTGGAAAGGTCAAGTTTGGCATAATGAGCTTAACGCTTGAAGGCAATAGTATGGCCAGTATGTAAATGTCCTGTTTACCGGGCTGGCTTGGCTGAGAGCCGTGCCACTATTGTGAAGTTTGCAGATGGAAGTTCCCTGAAGCTATGGCCCTTTTCGCAGCGCCAGCGCTTGCGCGACGTAGGAGGGTGGCTCGCACGACAACCGTCTCCCGAAACGCCGCTGCTTCCCCCTGCCTTCTTACCACACCTGGCGTCTTTTCCCGCGACGGGCACTCTTCAGCTACGCCCCCAGCTTCCGCAGCACTCCCTGGGAGCTGTAGGTGGTGCTGGGGGTGGAAGCGGGGAGGAAGCGCGACAGGCTTGCCTGCGACGGCGCTCCGCACTTCGGTAAGTGCGAGGCGCCGCCGGGAGCCTTGTGCGAACGGCGTTTATTTTCGGTTCCAGCCGAAAATAAAAAAATACGCGCTCGCGCAGCGTCAGCCCCGTGAGCGCCGCGGAAGTGGGAGTGCGTCGTGCAGAGTGACGCTCGCACTCCCGTGAGGCTCAGGGGGCTCTCGCGCGATAGAAAGCCCATGCGAAAAGGGTCTATGAGCAAGGCTTGTGTTGCTGGCCTCAATGGGGTCTGGAATATAAAACCATTAGCGGCCGCACTCTGCCTGTGCTTGTCCGGAGAACCTCTTAAACAGGTGGAGTGGGGTGGCTGGAAACCGTCCAGCTAGGGCCGAATTGGTTGATATCAAAATGATATCTGGGGGTCCTCACCCAGGGTGCCATACCGGAAGTAACAACAGGAGCAGGTTGTGTTAACAGAGTTTGTTCAGCAGGGGAACAGAACACTTTGGAAACTGGTGGGCTCTTCTTCTTTGGCAGTAATTAAAATGAGATTAGATGGCCCACTTCTTTATGGTGTTTTAGTGGTGGATTGCCTGCCTTGACTAGATGAATAAACTACTAGATGAGGCTAGGGGGTGGCTTCCAACACTACCATTCTGGTTGACAGTCTACATCAGGGTTGGGTGATATGTGGAGTCGGGGTGTACAGCTGGCCCTCTACATTCACTAGGGTAGGGGTGCAGGAACCCTGAAACTCTAGTTGGGACTAATCAACAGGCAGCCAGTCAGGATGTTATAGCATACCATGGCTGAGAATTCTAAGTACTCCATCGCTAAACTGTACATCCCAGCACTCCCATAGGAGACAGCCATAGTAGTTAATGTGGGATGGCAGCATTCTAAGTGTGCAGTACAGAAGGGACCTCAGTCACTGAATCCTCTTTCATAGAATCATAGAGTTGGAAGAGACCACAGGGGTCATCTAGTCCAACTTCCTGCTATGCAGGAACACCCATCAAAGCCCTCCCTTTGACATACGGCCATCCACCCTCTGCTTAAAAACCTCCAAAGAAGGAGACTCCGCCACACTCCATGGACACAGCAGATTCCACTGCTGGACAGCTCTGACCATTAGGAAGTTCTTCCTTTCATAAAATGACCACATCCAACGCAGATGACTTTGTTCAGCTATGTACAGTTTGAACAGGTCTGGCATTTCCTTCATCAAATGTGTATGAAATAGTGGGAATCATGCGAAACTGAAGATGGAACAAGCTTGTTTTTGGCTGCTCCAGAAGCTCGGACACAGAGCAATGGATTCAAATTACAGCATGGCCCTTGTGGTATCTTCCAACTCTAGGATTCTATGATTATGTGAAGTAGACTCCTATGAGACAAGTATGGTTTTTATTTTCATTTAAAGGACACTGGTATTCACTGTCTCGCTCTGTGTTCTCCAAACTTTCCCATGGTAACTCACAAACACTCTAATTTTTTAAGAAAAAAGAATCCCTTCTAGGGCTGCTTCTCTTTTGTTCCATCAGCTGGAGCATGAAATATCATGTCAAGATACACTAAAAAATAAATAAACCAGACATTAGACCATTCCTACACTGTTCTCGAAAATAAACACAGCATGACTTTATTTGGCCCCACCAACTGGAGTTGAGATCTCACCTCTGGCTCACAGAATTAGTGTGCAATATCGGGTGAATCATATCTCACCTTTATGTGTGTTCTATCTTTACTCTTCTGCTAAAAGAGATGCTGGAACATTTTCCAGAGTACAAGCAACTTCATCCTGGAAAAATGGCATTTTTGGAGTCCAACTCTCAGGAATTCCCCAGCCAGTCAAAAACATAACTTTTTCATGCCCTGTCCAATTACAGCTGAGATGCTAAACTTTCCCCCAGGCTGTGTCACTCCAGAATGCAGTATTGGGAAGACCTGGCTGAACTTTCCTCCATACAAAAAGCAATCTGGTGCATAAAAACTAGCCAGTCGGGCAAAAACTATGCCACTCTGTTTGTCCCTGAGAAGCTACCTCTCTATATGTAGGAAATGTTTTTATAATGTTTAATGATTCAAGTGATACGGCTCCAGCACTGAGTTTGCTAACTGAAGGAAGGAAAGGAAGGCAAAGACGAAAACCAAACCCTATTGTCAACTTCCAATCTATAAGTACAACCACAGACAGGTTTTGGAAAGGTATAGAGAATACAGTTAAAGATGGGCGCTCATTTCTCAGGGATGGAGTATATGTTTTGCAAACTGAACTAATTCACAATTGGGAAGTCATCATGGATATGGAACAGTTGCCTTGATTTACTCGTGCATAATTGTTCCATGTTCTTGACTCAGGCCATTTCCACACTGGACTGTTATAGCGCTGTTATTCCACTTTCAACATCCTATGGAATGCTGGGATTTGCAGTTTCGGGAGGGGCGCCCGGCTCCTCCCAAAACTGCAAACCCCAGAATTCCATAGGATGTTGAAAGTGGACTAATAGCGCTATAACAGTCCAGTGCGGAAGTGGCCTTAGTCATGATTGTGACACTATTGTCATGATCATAATTTCCCCCAGCTTACAGTACTACTGCATGGGGAAAAGGAGGTCCATTCTGCTGGTGATTGGGGCATGGGTGAATGATGTTTCCATCACATTTGGTGGGTGGGAGTGTTGCCAGACCAGGAGAAGTAACTTCAGCCAGGAGAGATTGCCTAGTGAAATGAAAATTAAGTAGAATTATAGAATTATAGAATCATAGAATTGGAAGTTTCCACAAGGGCTGTCTAGTCTAACCCCACTCTGCAGTGCAAGAAGACACCATCAGAGCACTCCCGGCAGAAGGCCATCCAGCCTCTGTTTAAAAACCTCCAAAGAAGGAGAAGACTCCACCGCACTTCCTGGCAGTGTATTCTACTCCTCTTCCTCAGTCTTTATTGCAGTTCACAAACCATAAGGCACATCACTATTCTACTGGCCAACTGTTCTTACTATCAAGAAGTTCTTCCTAATATCTTGGTGGAATTGCTTTTCCTGCAGTTTGAAACCATTGCTCCATAATGTCCTAGTCTCTGGAGCAGCAGAAAACGAGCTTGCTCCATTTTCCATATGACATCCTTTCAAATATTTAAACATGGTTATCATATCCTAACCTTCTCTTCTCCAGTAGCTGATGTAGAATACTGGATGATGATGATGATGATGTCGTCAGTATTTGGCAAACGGGCACTGTAGCACAACCATCACGTGACTATATGAGTATACATTTGCCCCGTGCAACCCTGATGCAAGATCTTGGCTCTCTTTTGTTTGCAAGAGGTGAGCGGGCATCTCTGGCACAAAGCAGCCTCCTTCTTCTGCCCAGGCTCCCCTCCCTTTATTGGCCAGTTGCGGGGGGGGAGACAAAAGGGGAGCGTGCATTCATATTCAAATCATTTCATTAGGGATTCAGACAGGCGCCCTGTCGGAGACATCCTCCCCTGCTTGGACCAGCCCTGAGGCTCTCAGTGTAAGTCTCTAAGCAGTGTGCAAAGGCATTTGGTGGTGATCACGGGGAGAGATGATGGCATCATGCCAGGTAGAGGAAGAAGGTGCCCCCAGGATGCCAGAAGGAGCAGAGGAGAAATTAGATGCTCTGTATTGGGGAAATTACCATGGATTTCTTTTAAAGCACTCCAGATGGACGGAGACGGTGGTAGTGGGGGAATAACAATAATGAAAAAGGTATGGGGCTTGGGGTGGGGGAAGGAGCCAGCTAAGCACAGTTACTTTGCCTCAAGTCCTCCTGTTCATGCTGTAACAAGCACATCTCTTTCCTTTTGTGAGACACAGGAAGGATGCAGTCCTGTCCAAAGGCTTTTATGGGATAATTTTTTTCAGAGGCTGGTCTGGTTTCATTTCATCTTTACAACCAAGGCAAAAGTCTTGTAGCATCAAATATGGAATCCCAGCTTCCATGCATGGAGGTGATGTCATCCCACAAAGGCAGGTTACGGAAGCCGCCCCCTCCCCCTGGGATTTGCTTTGACCAAAGAATGGCACGCACTAATCCGGCGATCTTCCCCCACCCTGCCACTCCAAACCCCAGCTGCCAAAAAGAGAGGCACCCTTAAGCAATAATAATTGTAAGAAATTCCAGAGGAGTAGCCGTGTTAGTAGCGAATCACAACAAAGAGGCCTTTGACTCGACAAGAAAGCCTCACACATTATTATGGCTTTTGGGAGCCAGAGCGCACTGCAGCAGATATACATATGGGGCAGATACCCAGCCAAGCATGGAGGGAAAAGGGCTCTGTTTCTGTTTACTTTGGAGCCAAAGGCCAGAAAAGCAGGGAGAAAGGCCAGCCTGTTTCCCCTTGCTCTATTTTTAAAAATTGTTCATAGTGGTGAATACAAAAGGCAAAGCAGATGCGTTGTCTGTAACAAAAAGTCCTCCATCTGTATTAGGACAGTGCCTTCCTTGGGCTGACTCAAACTGTGCAAGTTTGCAGGTTCTCCTGAATTCTGCATCAGGCAGATGAAGAACAAAGAGGAAAGCAGGAACAAACAAGGGCTACTGAAAACATGGAGTCTGGGGTTAATTAAAGAATCACAGAATCCTAGAGTTGGAAGAGATCCCAAGGATCATCCAGTCCATTCTGCCGTGCAGGAAGACACAATCAAAACATTCCCTTTGACAGATGGCCATGCAGCCTCTGTTTATAAACCTCCAAAGACGGAGACTCCACCACACTTCCCAGGGAGCGTATTCCATTGCTGAACTGCTCTCATTGTCAGGAAATCCTTCCTACTGTTTAGGTAGAATCTCTTTTCCTGTCGTTTGACGCCATTGCTCCACGTCCTGGTCCCTGAAGCAGCAGAAAACAAGCTTGCACCACTTTCCATATGACATCCTTTCAAGTATTTAAGCATAGTTATCATGTCACATCTTACCCTTCTCTTGTCCAGGCTAAAGCGGTCCTTGATTTATATTAGGACAGAACCTTTATTAGGCCAACTCAAACTGTGCAAGCTTCCAGGTTCTCCTGAATTCTGCCTCGGGCAGATGAAGAACAGAGAGGAAGGCAGGAACAAGCAAGGGCTACTGAAGACATGGAGTCTGGGGTTAGTCAAAGAATCATATATCATTTCCACACTAGACTTTTATAGCACTATGATTCCACTTGAAACATCCTATGGAATCCTGGGGTTTGCAGTTTCACAAGGGGCCTGCTGGGTCAAATGGGTTTCATTGTATGCCTCCCTGAGATACTATGGGGTGCCATATTTTAAAGAATGAATGAATCAATACATTTTTCTTTTGTCCTTTGAGCCTGGCCAATGACTTTTCATTAGATCGGGACAGGGTGAACATCGGTCTAATCCAGCTAAACGAGCTGTGCTACACAACCAAGCACTCCAGGGCAGATTTTGTCGAAGAACATCTGAGACACAATAATTCAAACTGGATTAACAAAAGGGTGAGTGAAGTTGCGAAATTGGACTCTGGGTTTCTTTCTGCAAGACTTTGGCATCTGAGAAGCAGGACACCACACCCTGTCTGCAGCTCTGAAGGAGAAGAAGTAGCATTGCTTGATTTCAGCTGATCTCGTGTGGATGATACCCAAAACACTGAGTACTGAGAATCTGAAGTGACTCAACTAGTTCATCCCTATCCTAAATATTGCAACTATCCTAGCCCTAGCCGTAGCCCTAGCTCCTACCCATACCAGGAGGATAGTTTATATTCTCCGGTTGTCCTGATTTTGCAGGGACGTGCTTGATTAATCCCGTATCTTCCCAACTTTGAAAAAGTGCTGGTTTCTTTCTCTTCCTCCCACTTTGTCCTCAGCTTAGGTCAGGTTGTGTTCCCCCCGGTCGCATGTGTGCAACAATAGTAGAATAGATTTCATAGATCAGATAGAAGGTGGTTGGATGAACAGCTAATACAGTCATCCCTCTGCATTTGCTAAGGTTAGGCACATAGGACTGCTGTGAAAGTGGAAAAACCATGAATAACTCTAGGTCTTCCCAAACCATATTTAACACCATATTCCCCATATTCAACCCACCATGGATTCCTTTGAGGCATCAGGGTTCCTTCACAAGGCAGAAGTGGGGGGTTGGTGGGGCTTTCTGCCCTCTTCTCTGCTGCCCCACACCGTTTTTAATAGGGACTCACTAGCCTTGTTTGCAATTTCTCAGTCTCACGAGGCTTGCAGTCCCTATTAGCAATGGCACAGGGAGGCAGCACAGTGACAGCAAATAATCCATGAATAATCGACTCCGCAAAAGTGAAACCCGCAAATGTGGAGGGCTGGCTGTATGTATCCATAATTGAAAACTACCTGCAACTGTGTATCTGGTTGGAGCTCCTAAAGTGTCCCAAAGCTCCAAATGTTCAATGTCACCATGCATCCAGCAAAAGGGAAGAAAATCAAGGGGGGGGGGTAGGGGAATGCAGAGTAGCGGGAAGGTGTTATGGGAGCAAACTGGGCGAAGATAAGGGGTGAGTGCATTTTTCCAGCTCCCAGGATGAAAGATACGTAAATAATGGAAGGCATGGGAAAATGCCAGTGTTGGTGGGGTGACCTGCATTTATGGCTTTGAACCAGTCATTGATCTGTGTGCCATGTATGGCAAGGTATAAAACCTGTAACCATCTTTGATGCTTTAGTCTCTTGCTTTTCTCCAAATAAACACCTCTGCTTGAACCTCTGAGTGAAGTTACGTGAGAGCAAGTTAGCCAGGGCATGACAGCTTACTTCAGTGGCTGCAAACCCAGTTCCCAAGCACAAAAATAGTTTGCACTCTGTTAACTCTGAAAGGGAGAGGATGGGTCAGAGTCCTGCCTTTCCCAGGAGGACGAGACCAAAGCAAACTGCTGCAGCCTCTCCTAGCTGGTGTGTTCTTCCTCGTTAATACCTTATTTTATTTTATTTTATTTATTTATTTATTTATTTATTTATTTATTTATTTATTTATTTATTTATTTACTTACTTGTATCCCGCCTCTCCATATGGATCGAGGCAGCAAACAACTTAGAAATAGCATGTATTTCGATACATTTTCCTATACATGCCCCCAATAAGCTGGGTACTCATTTTACCGACCTACGGAAGGATGGAAGGCTGAGTCAACCTTGGAGCCCGGCAGGATCGAATGCACAACCTTGTGGCTTGCAGTACTGGCATTTAACCACTGCGCCACCAGGGCTCCTTTTGTCATCTTGACTGCACTCTGATGTTGCTTGGCTACACATGTCCTGGTTTTCATCTGTGAAATACTTTTGCTGCCTCTCTGGAGCAATTGCCCCCAGGGAAAGTGTAAAACATTTCAAGGAAATGTGTTTCTGGATATATGGGCTGACATCCTGCTGGTGTTTGGGGCACACGCAAGTCCCCTTAAACATTTATGGTCGTTGCCATGTGCCTTTAAGTCAAATCCAACATATGGTGACCCTCTCCAAGGGTTTTCTTGGCAATCATGGCCTTCCTTTTTGGCTGAGAGAGTGGGACTTGCCCAAGGCCACCTAGTAGGCTTTCATGGCCTGAGTGGGGATTTGAAACTGGTCTCCTGGAATCCTGACCCAACACTCAAACCACAATGCCACACTGATTCTAAAAACAGGATATTCTTGGCAAGATTTATTCAGAGGCTGAAAGAATCTGGCTTGCTTGAGGCCACCCAATGAATTTCCATTGCTGGGCAGGATTCAGTCTTCCAGGGTCCTAATCCTGCACTCAGATCATATTTGATTATCTTGGCAAGTTTTATCCAGAGAATGTTTTCCACTGCCTTTCCTTGAGGCTGGGAGAGTGTGACTTGCCCGAGATCCAGGCTGAGAGGAGATTGAGACCCTGGTTTTCTGGTGTCCTGGCCCAAGGAACCACTTCGAACCACTTCACCAATTGTTGTTGTGTGCCTTCAAGCCATTTCTAACTTATGGCTGCCTAAGTCAAACCTATCATGGGGTTTTTTCTTTTCTTCTCTTTTTTTTTTTTTGGCAGAATTTGTTCAAAGGGGGGGTTACCCTTTCTTCCCCTGTGGCTGAGAGAATGTGACTTGCCCAAGGTCACCCAGTGGTTTCCATGGCCAAGTGGAACGCTGGTCTCCCAGTATCCCAGTCCAAAATTCAAACCGCTACATCACGCTCAAGCCATTTCCGCACTAGGCTGTTATAGCGCTATGATTCTATTTTCAACCTCCTATGGAATCCTGGGGTTTGCAGTTTCGGGAGGGGCCAGCTGGCCCCTCCCGAAACTGCAAACCCCAGGATTCCATAGGAGGTTGCAAGTGGAATCATAGCGCTATAACAGCCTAGTGTGGAAATGGCCTCAGTCTCATACTATATCACTCTACCAGTTTAATTGTCTTGGATTTTTCCAGAAAACAAGGGGCATTATTACTTGGTGAGGATGCTGAGAATTTTGAACACCCAAACAGCTCCCACAAACTACCTGGCAGAAAAGGGATTGTTCTAAACTAATTTTAAAATGTCCTCCTCGTGCCTGTCCCTGACGCCTGCAGGACACATGCTCAGCCTGGCAGGTAAAACTCAGGGGTGATGTGGAGCAGCTTAGGCCCAAGACATTTTCCCACTTGAATCAAAGGCAAATGGCTTCCTCCTTACTCACCCCATTCGACATGAAGTTAGATGAGAGGTTGAAAAAGCTACTTGCATATTGAATGGCAATTTGATAGCCTTGTTTAACTATTTGGAGGGAGGTCATATGGAAGACGGGGCAAGCTTGTTTTCTGCTGCTTCGGAGACTAGGACATGAAGCAATGGTTTCCACACTACAGGAAGACAGATTCCACCTAAACACGATGAAGAACTTCTTGGCAATAAGAGCTGTTCAGCAATGGAATACGCTGCTCCCTGGGACTGTGGTGGAGTCTCCTTCTCTGGAGGCTTTCAAGCAAGGATGGCCTTTTCTTGGGAATACTTTCATGCGGTCTTCATGCCTGGCAGAATGGGGTTGGACTGGATGACTCTTGGGGTCTCTTCCAACTATAGGATTCTATGGTTCTATGAACATAGGGTTTCTTGGGGTCTAGGACCTCAGTGGAAACCTATCCCAGAACTTATTCAAAGAGAATGGCTGTCATATTGTTGATGTCTTACACATGTATAAATTCCCCCATGGAACTGGTTGGATGTTTTTGTCTGAAGCAGAATGTCCACTTTCAACTCAGGTCTAAGGAAGTAGAGTTGCCTATGCAGTGCCATTGTCCTGAAGACATGCACGGAGGTGCACAGATGTACACATATGCATTAGACTGCACATTGGGCTGTGTGTTCAGTTGTGCCATTCAACACAAGAACCGCCCAGTCCAGTCCATGGCTAACTTTGCATGTGGAGATTTGCATTACAGAATCCTCAAGTGGACACTAACTAAGATATTGCAGCTGGCAAGGCATTCAAGAAGGATGTAGACAAGCTGGAGCGTGTTCAGAGGAGGATGACCAAAATGGTGAAGGGTCTGGAAGCCATGCCCTATGAAGAACGCCTTAGGGAGCTGGGGATGTTTAGTTTGCAGAAGAGAAGGTTAAGAGGGGACATGATAGCCATGTTTAAATATTTGAAGGGATGCCATGTAGAAGAAGGAGAGGGCTTGTTTTCTGCTGCTCCAGAGACCAGGACAAGGAGCAATGGATTCAAGCTGCAGGGAAGGAGATTCCACCTGAACCTCAGGAAGAACTTCCTGACAGTCAGGGCTGTCCGGCAGTGGAATCTGCTGCCTCCATGGAGTGTGGTGGAGTCTCCTTCCTTGGAGGTTTTTAAGCAGAGGCTGGATGGCCATCTGTTGGGAGTGCTTTGAGGGTGTTCCTGCATGGCAGGGGGTTGGACTGGATGGCCCCTGGGTTCTCTTCCAGCTCTATGATTCTTTGATTTTAAGGCAGGGTAGCATTTATTGTCAGACAAGGATCTGGACATGCATTTCCTTCTGTAATAGTGCGCCTGCTGGATGCATAACAGAGGGGTGGGGGTGGGTGGGGAAGGAGCAATAATGGGAACAAAAGGATTAAATCAAAGCTGCTTTTCATCTCTGATAATTCAGAACATTCTTTCTTCCAGGGACAGCAAATGGTCTTGTACAAGTAGCAACCCACATCAATTTGCTGGTTGTCTTTTTCCACATCAAGAAACGCCACCCCCATTGATGTGCATGCCTGCCTTGCCACAGTGATTCATGCCACTCGCACCCAGGATGCTGATCTTCACAGATGACTTTCCCTCATTGTTCATGCGTCACTTTTATTGTGAACATGCTGAACATTTGACCAATCTTTCAACAGAGCTGTCTGCTTTCTCCACTGCATTCTCTCTTTACCACACAGATCCAGCTCTCTGAAAAGCTGGAATCCTACGTATGCGTACTTTCCCCTCTGGAAGTAGTTGGACATTTTTGTCTGATGGAGACCGTCTGCATTCAGTTTAAGGTCATGGAAGCGCACATTGAGACGCACATTTATTTGTACATTCCTGTGACGAACCTGATGGGAGGGAGTCTTGACAACAGAGCCTCCTTGGCAACTGAGAGCGTTTAAGCTGATCTGCTGGTGAAATGGAAGCTTGGATAGCCCAGGGGAGGAGTTGGTGGAAAAAGAAAAATAATGGTTTTTAACTGTCTGGAGTGTGATTGCAGAGGAGTGTGATTTGTGGTGTGTTTGGGAGTGGTTGGAGATTTGAAGAGCTCTGTGGGAGAGAGAACTGAGAAACTGGGTGTACAAGAGATTGTGAATGAATTGAAAGAGAGAGAGAGAGAGAGAAGAATGGTGTGCTGTTTGTCAACATTTAGATACAAGACACATTTAAAACAATAGTGTTACAATAAATGTTTGAAGTTCTGTGTTCCTTAAAACAGTGCCCCAGAGTCTCATTCTGAATCCTGGAATATGCACGCTACCAATAATACCATCTTGACCTCAGTGTCAACAGTACCACAGTCTTGGAAAATATAAATCACTGCTGATTCTTACATCTGGGAGAAGGGCAGATTTAGGGAAGGCAGTAAAGGGGGAGAGTCCTGAATGGAAGAAGCCAAGCAGGGACAAGAGTGAGGGACTGCATTCCTATAGAGGGAGAACTGAGGCAGATCCGTTTGTCTTGGCGCTGGCTTGATTCAGAGATCTCCCTGGCTGTTCAGTTCTGATCATAAAGTGGTGTCAGGTTGGGCAGACCTTGAGTGCAAGGCTTGGGTGCACCTTTCGCACTTGTGTTTTCGTGTTGTGACAATTCCATTCCACCGTTTGTTGCAGTTTCAGCTGTGTGGCTTTGGTACCCAGTACAAGGGCTGCGTAACATAGGCTAGCTATTGTTTTATGCATCCATTTCAACAGAGCTGGCTGTATTGCCATTATGCAAGCATATGCGTACTCTGTAGGGTTGCACATTGCACAGGAATGCTCATTGTGCTTGAACATTATTTATGTATTAATTAAGATATTTTACCGTCTGTACATCCCTTCAAGTCTCCTATCGACTTATGGTGACCCCATCAATTTCATAGGGTTCTCTTGGGCAAGGAATCCTAAGAGGTCATTTTGTCAGTTCCTTCCTCTGAAATACAGCATAACATAGCCAGCATAACCTGGTATTCATTGGCAGTCTCCCATCCAAGTATTAACCAGGGCTGACCCTGCTTAGCATCCATGGGAAGATAAAACACCTATGGGTCCAAATTCATGAATTTCTCAGGGCTTTCTTAGGCAAGGGATATTCAGAGGTGGCTTGTCATTGCCTTCTTCTCAAACACAGCTTCCATCACAAGATCTCAGGGTGGCGTGTGAATACATTGGTGACTGGCTGTGCATTACAGACTTAGTGAGTTAGGGAATGTTGTCATTCAACACAAGGGTTGCGTCATGCCATTAACGAATAGTTATAAGCGATTTATGTTTGAAGTCTTTTTGTCAACTGAGCAATTGGTTGCACATTGCGAGATTTGGTGTCCCTCTGCCAGCATTTTTTAAAAGCTGTGCTAAAAGTTAATAGGACTTTTGTCTGAGTTTGTGCCAGTCAACGGAAGCCAAAGTTCTCACAAGAAAGAGCACTTGAGGTTTCAGAGACAATGGTTTGTATGTATTCACAGTAGCTTTCTTTTTCTTCCTCTGCTTTATTTATCTGGTTTTGGGCGCTAATTTGGCAAAAATAATTTTTTTCTCTTCCTGCACATTTGTCAGTTCTCATTTGAAAGATCAAAGGGACAGTTCCTTTTGAAAGGTAATTCACTAGAGTTCCAGATCCAAGGCTGAGATCTTACATTGGTGTTGCATAGCATATATTGCCCCCTGTGGAGCTGCATGCTGACTGTGCCATGCAATACTGGGGTTGAACGGCAACATTGCACAGCTGAAGGCATATGTGGATAAACATCAAAATGCATAATGCCTTTGTATGCACCCTGACATACACGCTCCTTCTTTCCACAGTGCAGCCGGCCTTTTCCCGCAATGCGCTGAGGAAGGAAATGCTTGGGAGCGCTTCTGCCCTTTCCGCACCGTCACAGCCAATGAGATCATTGTGTGAAGGGAGGCCATTACTGGATTTTTTCCAGTAACGGTATATCGCTCGATCGCAAGGACTGGGGACATGGCAGGAGTGGGACTGCGATGGTGTAATATGATGGCATGCATTGCAGACCGGAAGCAATGCGTCCCCATGCCGGGATGGCACCGTAGTGTGAAAAGGGCCTTAGTCTATACCCAAAGCACTACATCGCGCTGGCTATCATTGTTAAGACTGATTTAGAGGAGGGTTGCCATTCTCTGAGACTGAGAGATTGTGACTCACCCAGGCCTGCTCGCTAGATTTCCACGTCTGAGTAGAGATTTCAACCCTGATCTCCTGGAATTCTAGTCCAACACTTAAACCACGATTCTACACTGGCTCAGGTGATGGACAATATTGCAAAGTAAGATAACATAAAAGGCAAACAAGTTTCACTGAATCACAGAATCCTACTGCATTTCTGCACTAGCCTGTTACAGCGCTATGATTCCACTTGCAACATCCTCTGGAATCCTGGGGTTTGCAGTTTCAGGAGGGGCCGGGTGGCCCCTCCTGAAACTGCAAACCCTAGGATTCCAGAGGATGTTGCAAGTGGAATCATAGCGTTGTAACAGGCTAGTGCAGAAATGGTACTAGAGTTGGAAGAGACCCCAAGGGTCATCCAATCCAACCCCATTCTCCCCTTTGACAGATGGCCATCCAGACTCTCTTTAAAAACCTCCAGAGAAGGAGGAGACTCTACCACATTCCACTGAGGCAGCAGCAGATTCCACTGTCAAACTGCTCTTACTGTCAGGAAGTTCTTCCTAATATTTAGGCGAAATCTCTTTTAAAGAAATTCACAGAATGATTCTGATTTTGATCCTGATGGTGAGAGCATTTAGACCAGAATTCTGTGGCCCATGTATAAATTACTAAAAATATAAAGACAGAGATACTGCTACAATCCTATTCACACTTACTTACTTGGGAATAAGCTCCATCGGACATGGTGGATCTTATCACCAAGTAAACCCACTCAGTATTGCTCTGTTAGGATTTCATCCTTTGTGGCTTTTCCTATTCTAGAACAACAGAGACTGGAAAAGTTGCACTGGATTGGATTTTTCTTTCTTTCTAAGCAACTCTTAACAAAGCACAGCCTTTGTCAGGACCTGGCTCCAGTTAGCTCTGGACAAGAAACTTTGCTTGCTTTGTGATGATCTTTAGTTCATCCCATGTGGACGATACAGAGAAATTGAGTACAGAGAATTTGAAGTGAAACAAATAGTTCATACCCTCCAGCCATCCTGATTAATCCTCTGTTGCTTAACTTTTTCAACTGCTTTTCAAATGTCCTGGTTTCTGTCTCCTCCCCACAGTATCCCTCCTTTGTCCTCAGCTTTCTTCCAATTGCTACAAACTGACTGCAAAAGGAGTTTGCACTCCATTCATTTAGCAGGGTGGAAAGGAAAGGAGTGGCAGACCCTTGCTCTTCCCAGCAGGCTCAGGCAAAAGCCAACTGCTGCAGCGCCTCTGAGCTTGTATGTCCTTATTCATTAATAACTTTTGCCATCTTGTCCACACTCTGATGCTGCTTGACCACACATGTCCTGGTTGTCATAGGTGAAACATGGAAGGGTACCCTCTTATGGCAACAGGTAAAGAACAGAAAACCAAAAGCAAGAATATAGGTAGACGGTTCCAACAAAGGATGTGAGAAAATCGAAGAAGTTCCTGTTTACTCGCTGAGTCCGTTTGCCCACCCTTACAAGAAACAGTACCCATTGAGTTCCCCCAGTGTGGCCACACATTTTCTGGCCACGTGCCTGATCTCTCCCTCGTTGCATGATGTATCCAAGAAGGCATTCAGCCCCGCACTGGAATTTCACTGCTTTAATGAGCAGTTTATATATACATTACAAGGGGGCGGATTAGCTCCTCGTCAACCCAATTAGTGCATTCCAGGGCATGATGGAAAGAGGTCGATGGCCTCTTTTCTTGATTGCTAGATGTAGGGGTGGCGGGTTGGATAACACCAGCCTGGGCAGAGTTCCCATGAATGTTTATGGGTTTCTCTTCTAAAACAGACCCTTGCACCATTTGTGTGTGTATGTGTGTCCTATTTGTAGCTGGATACACAAAACACCAAGAAGGTGTGCTGTGCCACCCACATCTGCCTCCAGATCAGTGGGGCATTCTGTGAAGGACCGCCAGAAATCCTTCATCATGGAGACAGAATGTAAGACAGTGTGAAGCTCCCAGAGTCATAGAATCACAGAGAGCTTAAAGGGAGTCCAAGGGCCTTCTAATCAGACCCTTTGCCAGCCACAAAAGCACAGCTAACACAGTCTTGAAAGATGGCCATCCAGCTTCTATTTAAAGACCCCCAAAGAAGGAGACTCCACTACACTCCAAGGCAGTCTATTTCACTGTTGAATGGCTCTTACAGTCAAGAAGTTCTTCCAAATATTTAAGTGGGGTCTCTTTTCTTGTAACTTCTGTTACCAGACCGTACACTGCCACTCCATGATATGGTTTATTTGGAATCATAGAATCATAGAATCATAGAAATTCAGAGTTGGAAGAGACCACACAGGCCATCCAGTCCAACCCCCTGCCCTGCAGGAACAACCTCAAAGCAATCCTGACAGATGGCCATCCAGCCTCTGCTTAAAAACCTCCAAGGAAGGAGACTCCACTACACTCCCAGGCAGCAGATTCCACTGCCGGACAGCCTTGACTGTCAGGAAGTTCTTCCTGAGGTTCAGGTGGAATCTCCTTTCCTGCAGCTTGAATCCATTGCTCCTTGTCCTGGTCTCTGGAGCAGCAGAAAACAAGTCCCCTCCTTCCTCTACGTGGCATCCCTTCAAATATTTAAACATGGCTATCCTGTCCCCTCTTAACCTTCTCTTCTGCAGACTAAACATACCCAGCTCTCTAAGTCTATCCTCATAGGGCATGGCTTCCAGGCCTCTCACCATTTTGGTCGCCCTTCTCTGGACTTGCTCCAGCTTGTCAATATCCTTCTTGAATTGGGGTGCCCAGAACTGGACACAGTATTCAAGAGGGGGTCTAACCAAAGCAGAGTAGAGTGGGACCAGTACCTCCCTCGATCTAGACACCATACTCCTATTGATGCAGCCGAGAATTGCATTGGCTTTCTTGGCTGCCGCATCACACTGCTGACTCATGTTCAGCTTGTGGTGTGTGAAGACTCCTAGATCCCTTTCACAGGTACTGCTATCCAGCCACGTGTCCCCCATCCTATATTTCTGTATTCCATTATTAATTAATATTAATTAATTAATATTAATTGAAAATATTAATTGGCATGAAATATAAATTATATCCTGATATGGCTGGGAAGCCTGCTGGCACAGAGGAACTGGCTGTATACCTGTGTTGCAAAACTAGGTCAGACTGGGACCTCGGGGCACGGCTAGGTCATAGTCCAGTGATAATGGATTTGCAAATGTCTCCCAACGACTCAACCTTTAGAAACAATACCAACCAAAACTCTTTCTATGGAATGCCTGATTGTCTTCGACCCTCTTCCTTTGTCCAGTGAAACTCTCCTTTTCTCTCCTTATAGGAAGGAGCTATTGCAATTGTCATCGGTCCTTTGTCACCTAATGCTAAGACCATTAGCTCATTCCAGACCCCACTGCCTACCTTGCCGACCTCATTGTCTATTCCAAATGAGATCCATTAACACTTTCCTCCTCAGGGTGGAAAAAGAGTATTTAAACACTGGCCCTGATCCAGATAGCTTGCAGTATTGGCATATTGGCTGTCACTCTGCTGCTCCAATTCCCGTTTTGTACTACCCTTGATCTGAGCCACATCACTTCATCTCTTCACTTCTGGATTGGTAAATATCACCCACGTCACCCTAAACTCTCACTATCCAAACTTTTCCTCCCTTTTCCTTCAGCTAGCCTTGTGCGATTGTGAGATGGCTGGGAACTTGTATGCGTGTGGTTGTTAATTCCCCAATAAAACAAACATTCTGGCTGGTGTTCCTGCATTAGTACCACTATACACAGGTGTAAAAGTTCTGTTAGGTTCCCCACCCCTCACAGGCCTCCCCTTTTGAGCTAATATTCTGCACTATTTCACAGAGGCACTGACATCAGAGGTGGACCTTGGAGTCATCCACATTTTGGGGTAACACTTGACTCAACTGGGGCCATTTCCACACTAGCCTGTTATAGCGCTATGATTCCACTTTCAACCTATGGAATCCTGGGGTTTGCAGTTTAGGGAGGGGCCGGCCGGCCCCTCCCTAAACTGCAAACCCCAGGATTCCAGAGGATGTTGAAAGTGGAATCATAGCGCTATAGCAGCCTAGTGCGGAAATGGCCTGGTTCATGTTCTCACCTCTGGAGCAGCCAAACACAAGCTGGTTCCATCTTCTACATGACATCCCTTCAGATACTTAAGGACAGCTCCCGTGTCACTTCGCAGTTTTCTCTCCTCCAAGCTAAACATGTCCAGATCCCTCAGTCATTCCTAACAGGGTTTGGTTCCCAGGCTTTTGGTCATTTTGGTCGCTCTCCTCTGGACACCTTCCAGCTTGCCAGTAACCTTCTTGAACTGTGCTGCCAAGAACTGGACACAATATTCCCAGTGAAAGGTGACCAAAGCAGAGCAGAGTGGCATTACTGCTTTTTTCAGCTATGGAGACTGCACTCTGGTTCATGCAGCTGAGAATTATATGACTGTTTTTTTGGCTGCCTCGTCACACTGTTGACCAATGTTTTGCTTGTGGCCAAGATCCTTTTCCTGTGTACGGCTTTCAAGCCCAGCAATGCCACTTCAGGACTATGCAATCCTACTTCATTAGTGAATTGCAATGTTGTGCAAACAAATAAGGGGTGAGATGGTCGTAGTTTTTAAAGGGCTGCCAGAGTGAGGGCAGGCTTGTTCTCTGCTGCATTAGAGGGTTCAGGTCTAATGGTTTGAAGTTACAGGAGGGTTGATTTCAATTGAACATTAGCTGGACATTTTTGACAGTGGGAGCAGTTCGAGAATGGAACCAATTGCCTAGAGAGATGTTTGTGTCTCCTTCTCTGGACACCTTCAAAAAGAGGTTGGACAGCTACCAGCTGGGGATGCATTATCTGGAGATTCTATATTGAGCAGGAGATTGGACATTATGGCCAATGAACCCCCTTCCAACTCTACAGTTCTATGATTCTATGCACGCAAGTAAGGATGCAGAAAAGCACAAGCCATTTCTGCATACACAACGAGCATTGTACATGTGTGATGGCACCAGAGGCCCAATTCTTCTTTTGAAACCTTGAATACAATGAGCAATAAGCATCCAACGCACATAATGCACCATTTTCCATGCACATCTCCATAGGAAATGGGCAGTGTGCATGCATGATGACACTACATGCACAGTTCTTCTCATTTTGAACAGGATGTGGACATTCTGCATTGGATAAAAATCCTCACCCACTTCCAGAGCAGAACTTACACATGAGTAAGACAGCAACAGGTTCCCAGCCACCACTGTGTTACATCTGCGGTGGGGACCAGAAAAGGGGATGCTTTGCAGAACCCGTGGACTGTGCATCACTATTATTCAACTTGATTTTCAGTGTGGTTTGGGATGTTTGTGGGGTCTACCAGGAGTTAAACTGCCATATTTGAGAAGGGGTGGAAGGCAATTTTGGGGACAAAAATATCATTCCCAACTGATATTTTTGGACACCTGTCTTGGACGGCTTCAGGGGCCACAAAAAAGAATTCTGCTGCACTTTCCTCAGCCGTATTACCTGATCTTTCATGCCTGTGTTTATCACTTCTGCTTATATTGCTTCAGCCTGGTTGCAGCATCAGGCTTTGGATACATGGTAATCTGGCTGGTATATTTGTGCAGTGATATTAGGTGGAAAGGATGGTTGGAACTCTGAGTTTATGAGTCATGAAGTAACAGGAGTGTATTTGGGTGGAGTGTATTTGCATGTGGGTGGTGATTGTCTAAGACAGACAGAGTGGGAGGGGCCGTTGGTATGATGTGATAATGGCAGCTATTGGCTTCTGTGTCATTAGGGTGCTAAATCCACTCTGGGTTTTAGTCTGAACTTTAAAGGAGCTATCCAAGGTGCTGAAACCTACTTACAAAACTGGGAGATTGCAAAGCTCAGAATCAGTTTACCATGGAAGTAATTAGTTCCCACTATGACTGGGAAGATGGAGTAAGGAGGTGTGGATTTAGTGGGTGGCAGCACTACCCTGAGGAATAGTGTGGGAATTTGAGGTGGGATTACCATGATTTAGTCATCAGATACTCGTATCCTCTAGCATTTCACAGATGAAAACCAAGATATGTGCAGTCAGGCAACATCAGAATGTGGTCAAGATGACAAATGTTATGAATGACAAAGAACATAAAAACTAGGGCCGGCTGCAGCAGTTTGCTTTTGCATGAGCTGACTGGGAAGGGCAAGATTCTGCTCCTTCCTCTCCCCTTCTCCCTGCTATTAATGGAGTTAATGGAGAGCAAACCCCATGTGCATTTTGCAGAGGCATATCTAGTGTGGGGCAGTAGGGCACGTGCCCTGGGCACCAATACTGGAGATGGGGTGGGGGCGTAAAAAAGCCATGCCAGAAAATTTAGCAGCAGAAAAGGACGTGGCCCTGGGGGTAGCCATGCTTGCTCTAGGCACTGTTTATGCTAGATATGCCTCTGGCATTTTGCACTCAGTTTGCAGCAATGAAAATAAGCTAAAGACAAAGGAAGATAGTTGGAGGAGGTGGAGAAACTGGGACATTTTTTTAAAAAGCAGCAGAAAAAGTGGGAAGGCAAAACTGGACTGTCCCAGCCAAATCAGAACAATGGGAGGGCTTGCACATCTTTATGGTTAGGAGAACTACAGCAGAGGTTAAGAGAAACTGTGCTTTTTCCAACTTGTGATAAAGATAATACAACATCTATTTAGGATAGCAGATTATGGTCACTGGATTTTTGAGGCTCTGATGCAGAGGGAGTCAAAAGGTGAGGGCTTGGGGCTCAAGACTGCAGAAGACTAACCAGACCATTAGGTAGAGTGAGATGACAACCTCATGGGGCAGCAGGGTTGCCTGGCCAGGACTATCCTGGTCCCTGAAATTTCTGTGCCCAAGCCTGAGACGTAGGGAACGCTTCTTGTCACATCACAGGAGAATGTGCCCAGGGGACAGCAAAAGGACGATGTCACAAGGGGCAGCCCCTGATGATGTCATTTGGCAGGATACAGGAAGCAACAACCTCAGTTCCACAGAGTATGCCATTCAAAGAAAACCCACAAAGTTGGGTTGTGAGGACAACATAGACAGAAAGACATTTCAAGGCACTGCTCTTGCCCCAAGCTTCCTCCAATTTCCTGGAGGACCAGAGAAGATTGTCAAGGACAGCTCTTGAGATCTGGGAACACTATGGGGCACATTCTGAGATGTGACATCAAGGTGTTGGAGGATGGAGCTCTGGTGTGACACATGGGGCAGCAACCTTCTCTGGTAGCTACTGCCTTCACATGCAATGGAAGACACTATTCTACCATCTGGGTTGAAGAAAGAATCAGCCACCAGTCCTGTTGGCATTGGTACACACAAAGTGATTCTTGGTTGCATCAATAGGGGTATGGTGTCTAGATCAAGGGAGGTAATGATACCACTCTATTCTGCATTGGTTAGGCCTCATTTGGAATCCTGTGTCCAGTTCTGTCCAGAAGGATATTGACAAACTGGAACGTGTCCAGAGGAGGGCAACCAAAATGGTGAAAGGTCTGGAAGTCATGCCCTATGGGGAGCTGCTTAGAGAGCTGGACATGTTAAGCCTGAGGAAGAGAAGGTTGAGAAGGGACATGATAGCCATATTTAAATATTGGAAGGGATGTCATGTTGGGGATGGAGCAAGATTGTTTTCCACTGCTCCAGAGATTAGGATAAGGAGCAATGGATTCACATTACAGGAAAGGATAGTCCACTTAAACCTCAGGAAGAACTTCTTGATGCTCAGAGCTGTTTGGCAGTGAAATAGGCTGCCTCGGAGTGTGGTGGAGTCTCCTCCTTCTCTGGAGGTTTTTAAACAGAGGCTAGATGGCTTTGATGTGGGTTCCTGCATGGCAGGGGGCTGGACTGGATGGCCCCTGAGGTCTCTTCCAACTCTATGATTCTATGAAAGGAAGATGACACTGTCTTGTTCTGTATCACAGGCAATGGGACCTCAGGGTCCCATTCTTGTGGGCCAGAGCTGAAAGCCAGGAGCATTTGGCTACTGGTGAAGGCATCTGATGGTACATCAAGAAGCAAAGCCTGGCTGAAAATGGTAGTTGTGGAATTTGATTAAGCTAATCCTCAATGCCTTTGAAGCCAAGCAGAAAAGAGTCCGGCCCCTTGATTCAGCCCCCCGAGGACAGTAATCTGACTGTTCTCCCCACAGAAAATCTGAGAAGGAGACAAACAACCTGGAATCTCCAAGCCAAACGCCAAGGCTTTGGCCAACTTCACACACAGCCAATGTCTCAGACTACTGAGCTAAAAAGGGAAACAGAGACATGATTACTTTTAACCCAGCTTCCAAGAAAGCCCAGAGAAACAGCTATTGTTCCAGAAGGCTGCATGTTTTTACAATCCATCCCCCCTCCAACTCCCCACTTTTCGGCAAAGGATGCTCCTCCTCAGGGACTAATCTTCTCTAGTGAACAAGCCGACATAATGACCTTGGAGGGAGAATCCCGCCAAAGGAACAGCCAAGATTTAATTACCAGCTTGCTCTGGGGAAGTAAATGATCTACAGAAAAGTATACAGACCTCGGCAGGGCAGCGCATATTAACCAGAGTGGATGACCCCTCTCTTGCTTTGCTTTACTGTCAGAGGTCTTTCTTGGTTCTTTTGGGGAAGGGGGCTGGTTTTGGGAGGGCCCACAGAAGAGGACATGCTATTTGCAGCCGAAATGGCTTCTCTGAAGTATTAGGCCAGACTTGGGCCATTTCCACACTAGACTGTTATAATGCTATTATTCCACTTTCAACATCCTATGGAATCCTGGGGTTTGCAGTTTAGGGAGGAGCCTCAAAGCCCCCCCCCAACTGCAAATCCCAGGATCCATAGGATGTTGAAAGTGGAATAATAGCACTATAACAGTCTAGTGCAGAAATGACGTTGGAACTCAGTAATGAGATACTTGTCTGGGTAAAAAATGAGCATCGATTGCCTTTTGTCAACTGATATTTAGAAACACCAAATCACAGAACTGGAAGAGAATCCAAGGGGCATCTAGTCCAACCCTTTGCCATGCAGAAATAGGCAACAAAAGCATTTAGAAATATAGTGCTTCTAAACAGGTTTTATTTTGTTGTCACCAGAGGGGGGTAGCAGAGGGGGTGGGAATGAAGCCATTGTCTTCCAAATAAGAATACTTCCTCCCCCATGATTTTTTAACTTCACTCTGCATAATTCTAGCTTTGTGGCAACTTGAAACATCACCTGAGCATTTAGAAATAGAGTTTAGGCATGCAAAGAAAAGGGGCAAGCAGAGCGATATCGTGCGAATTCAAGCACAGAAGAGGTCTAGGTGTGAATGATTTTTAGCATCTCGCTTTCTGCAATACTAGAAATTTGAGGACTGAAGGGAAATATTTTCTGGGTGGGAGGAGAATACTCTAATTTCTACCTTCCATTATCACACCTCTCCAAATAAACCCCTTCTTCCTCCATTTTCCCCTTCCTAGAATCATAGAATACTAGGCTTGGAAGAGACTGCAAGGGCCAAGCAGTCCAACCCCATCCTGCCATGCAGGAAGAGGCAATCAAAGCATTTCTGACAAATGGTCACCTGCCTCTCTCTAGAAACCTCCCAAGAAAGAGATTCCACCCACTCCAAGACAGCATATTCCACCATCAAACTGATCTTACCCTCAGGAAGCTCTTTCCAATGTTGAGGTGGAATCTCCTTTCCTGCAATTTGAACCCATTGCTCCATGCCCTAATCTCTGAAGCAGCAAAAAACAGGCTTGCTCCATCCTCTGATTGACATCCCTTCAAATATTTAAACATAGCTATCATGTCGCCTCTTAACTTTCTCTCCTCCAGGCTAAATATATCCAGCTCCCTAAGCCACTCCTCATAGGGCTTCATGGTTTCCAGGCTTTCTACCATTTTGGTCGCCTTCCTCTGGACACATTCCAGCTTGTTAATATCCTTCCTGAACTCTGGTGCCCAGAACTGGACACAGAATTCCAGGTGGGGTCTGACCAAAGCAGAATGGAATGGTATTACTACTCTAGCTTGTCAATATCATTTTTGAACGGGGGTGCCCAAAACTGGACACAGTATTCCGGCCCCTCCCGAAACTGCAAACCCCAGGATTCCATAGGATGTTACAAGTGGAATCATAGCGCTATAACAGGCTAGTGTGGAAATGGCCCTGGATGCCATAGTCCTATTGATGCAGCCTGGAATCAGATTGGCCTTTTTAAAATTGCCCTATCACACTTTTGATTCATGTTCAGCTTCTGGTCTACTACTAGATCCCTTTCACATGTACTATGATAAAGCCAAGTGTCACTCATCCTATATCTGCGCATGTCATGTTTTTCTGCCTAAGTGTCGTACCTTATGCTTCTCCCTGTTGAAAATAATTCTGTTAGCTTTGGCCCAGCATTCTAAGCTCTTAAAGTCATTTTGAATTCTGGCCCTCTCCTCTGGGGTATTAGCTACCCCTCTTAATTTTGTGTCATAAGCTTGCCCTCTATTCCATTATCCAAATACTTTATAAAGATGTTGAACAGCCCTGGGCCCAGGACAGAACCCAGTGACACCCTACTAATCACTCCAGGATGAAGAGGAGCCATTGGTGAGCACCTTTTGAGTTTGGTCATTTAATCAATAACAAATCCATCCAAAAGCAAGTTTCTAGCTCTCATGGATGACATGATGCTATCCTTCACTTCCAGTGGCGTTTGTGGGTGACTTCCATGCCTTACAGAGCCCCTGACTCGTTCTGTTGCTAAGGCTTGCAAACATGCCCATCTACAGGCCATGAGATTAAAGTTCTCTTTGGGCCGATTCTGAATTCCTGAAACTGAATTTCAGATTGTTCTCATTTTTGACAGAAGCACACATGGCCTGGGCTGCACGCCATGCCAGATTCTGCCAGGCTGGCTGAATAGCTGTAAAACCAGAAACACATAAATGCTCAAATTAGTTATGTATTTCTTTAGAGAAGAAAAACAAAGCCGTGATCTATGAAAGCCATTTCGAAATTCCATGGACACGTGGGAGAAAAAAAATGCATAGAAAGGAACCATGGCCAATGCTCTGGTTCCCCCAGGGATCGGTCTCTGCCGGTTGCAAAGAGAAGAGGCTGGGCCACAAAGATTCATTCTGTGCTCATTCTGCGGCATTAGAGGAGCTGCCAAAGCCACAGAAATATGGAACTGCTTAGACCTTCCAGAGTCAAGTCTGCCCTTAGCTGCTTCCATGGAATGCGCCGCGCCAGCTCAAGATGTTCCTCCCTTATTGAGCCAAAAAACTGAAAAAGTGTTTTCGAGCCATGTGTTTCCTTTCCTTACTTTTCAGTTTTCCCTTCTGATGGGAGCATTCCCTCTTCGTGGGGTGGAGAAATAGTAGTTCAGATGGAGCACACATGAACTTGAGACCCACCAAAGAGGAAACCTTCTAGGTACAGCTGGGAAAAGATCACAGTCAGGCCAAACTAGATGTGGACAAACTATTCCTGATCAGATCTGCTTGAGGTACAACCTTTCTCAACCTGGGGCCAGCTAGATGTCTTGGACTACAGCTCCCATTGTCCCCAGCCAGCCAGTAACATTTCTGAGCTTCTGCTCAGGACACCATCTCAAGATTTCATGGAAATACCATGGCCTAGATCAAGACTGGGAATCCAGATGTTGTTGGACTGCAACTCACAGCATTCCTCACCATTGGCTTTGTTGGCCAGGGCTGCTGGGAACTGCACTCCAATCATCTCTGGAAGGTCACATGATTCTCACAGTTTGGCCTACAGCCAAATTCTAGTCCTACCTGCAATTGACTCAGTTGTAGAAAGATAAGGCAACACTTATGTAATTCCCATTGGTTGAATGAGTCTACTTGAGTTGGGAACCAACATTTGGATTCAGGAATGCAACCTCGGCCATTTCCGAACTTGAGTGTTATAGCACTGTTATCCCACTTTCAACCTCCTATGGAATCCTGGGATTTGCAGTTTCGGGAGAGGCTGGCTGGCCCCTCCCGAAAATGCAAACCCCAGGTTTCCATAGGAGGTTGAAAGTGGGATAACAGCGCTACAACACGAGTGCGGAAATGGCCTGCTTCATTAAATTCAGCCACCCCCGCCTGTGTTTAACCTGTGTCTTGCCTTGCAAAAAAAAATTGCTTCAATGCTCTCAGACTTGCATGTTTCTTGGTGGTCTTCTGATTGCCTGAATAAAGGATTTACACTGATGTGGACCTTTGCAGTTTTTCACGACTGCCATTGCTTTCTGAACATACGGATAAGACTGCCTTCCTTCTACTGCCTCCAGTTCTTAGTGGTTCCTGGTCAAATTTAGTTGCCATTATAAGGTTTAAATCAGAAGTAGGGATGTGCAGCCCACTCAGGAACTGTAGCACCCCCTCCAATTTTTTTTGGCCTAAAATATTATCCTGGGGGTGTGGGAGCTACTACATTTTACTACATAATTTTGCTACTATATTTTTGGCTCTTCTCCTATTTTAGGCTCAGGAGAGGCTGTAAAAAAACACAAACACAAACACAGAAAGTGAACTTGAACTTGACTTCCAGTTTGCTTCCTGCTTTAAAAAAGGCATCTCCTGAGCCTAAAACCATCCCTTGATTTGGAAGGGACAGTCCTGATTAATCCTCTGTCATCTCACTTTTTCAGTTGCTTTTAAAATGTCCCAGTTTCTCTCTCTTCCTCCTCCCACTTTCCATCTTCGTCCTTAGCTTACGTCAATTGCTGCAAATGTGAGTTCAAAGTGCAAAAATATTTGCCCTCAGTTAACTCAGCAGGGAGGAGAGGAGAGGAGAGAATCTCGTCCTTCCCCGCTGGCTCAGGCAAAAGCAAACTACTGCAACCTGTCCTTGCTTGTCTGTTTTTTCTCATTAATAACTTTTGCCATCTTGACTACTCTCCCATGTGGCTTGGCCACGTATATTCTGGTTTTCATCTGTGAAATGTTAGAGGAAGTGTAAAACAGCCTATAATGCCCCTATCACAACATGGCAAAAATTCTGCACAGTCTCTTACAGAATGATGACAAAAATATGAGGGCAATTTTAAATTTTTTCTTCCAGAAGTGGCAAGAGTGTGTGGCCTTCCAAGGTCCCCTGGATGGGCCAGTGTGGCCCCAACCACTGACAGTGGAATCCATTGTTGTTTGGGAGTGTGGTGGAGTCTCCTTAGCCATTTCCGCACGAGACTGTTATAGCGCGATGATTCCACTTTCAACATCCTCTGGAATCCTGGGGTTTGCAGTTTTGGGAGGGGCTAGCCAGCTCCTCCCAAAACTGCAAACCCCAGGATTCCAGAGGATGTTGAAAGTGGAATCATCGCACTATAACAGGCTAGTGCGGAAATGGCCTCTCTGGAGGTTTGTGAGCAGAGGCTGTACTGCTTGGATTGTGTCCTCCTGCGTGGCAGAAATGGGGTTGGACTGGATAGCCCTTGTGGTCTCTTCCAACTCTGGCCATTTCCACACTAGACTGTTATAGTGCTATTATTCCACTTTCTGCATCCTTTGGAATCCTGGGGTGTGCAGTTTAATTCCATAGGGTGTTGAAAGTGGAATAATAGCACTATAACAGTCTAGTGCAGAAATGACCTCTGTTGTTGTTGTGTGCTGTTGTTTCTGAGTATGGTGACCCAAAGGCGAACCTATCCCAGGGTTTTCTGGGGCTGAGAGTGTGTTGCATGCCCAAAGTCACCCAGTGGGTTTCCATAGCCGAGCATGGAATCGAATCCTGATCTCCAGGGTCATCTTCCAACTCTCAAACTACATCATACTGGCTCTTCAGTTCTATGATTCTATGATAGTTGCTCATCCTGGATTTAAATAAACATGCTAATTGGGTTTCCAGGCCTCTTTCCAAAATTTGAAAACTGCCTGGAGAAAGAAGCTCTCAAAGGGATGAAGTGAGATAGAGAGAGAGATGCCTCCACTCCTTTCTCTTGCTCACTTGTTGTTTGCTTCTGTGCCTTTTAAAACCCATTGTGCTGAGATTCCCCAGAGGTTTTCCAGCCCTGCTGACTTCAGAAATGCAAAACAAACTCTCTCCAGCTCTCCGCAGCATAATAAAAGCCTCCCAGTTCCACAATTCTGGGATGTTTTGGAGCAAAAGCTGGCTAAGCAGCTGTTTGATGCTAAAAGGTTGTCAGCAATAATGCCTTTCTCACCAAAAATAGCCTGACTCCCAGCCAGTGAGTCCCTGGGGTGCTTTTATAGAGGGAGGACCCGGCCATTAGACAGATGAGGCCGTTGCCTCAGGCGACTTATTTGGCCCGGAGGCTGCTAGGCCTTTGATGTGCTTTGGGGCGAGAGAGGTTTATGGGATCGTCTGCCTTTGATGCAAAAACAGATGGCTCCAGTTTAGGGTCGTTTCAGCTAGTAGACCCCTGAATCTAGGGGACCAGTTGCTCCCAACCCAATTGCTAGTCCTGTCTAGAGTAGATCCTTTGAATCAGTCAGGTTTTGTTGTTACGTGCCTTTGAATTAACCTCGATTTATCACCTAGCAAGAAAATTTTGGCAAGAAAATTTTCTTGGCAAGATCATTTTCTTGACAGTCGAATCTGCTGCTGCCTCAATGGAGTGTGGTGGAGTCTCCCTTCTTTGGAGGTTTTTCAAAAGAAGCTGGATGACCATCTGCGGGGAGTGCTTTGATTGTGTTTTCCTGCATGGCAGAATGGGGTTGGACTAGATGGCCCTTGGGGTCTTTTCCAACTTTAGGATTCTATGATCTAAGATATCTTCAGAGAAAGTTTGCTATTGCTTTCAGATGAAAGGCCTCCATCACTTCTGAATCAGCAATGCAAAAGATCAGGGGCATGAGTGGCAACAGACATTTTGCTATCTGCAGCAAAAGCCAGGATGATTTCCCCTCCTAATATCTGAAGGGAGGTGATATGAAGGATGGAGCAAACCTAATTTCTGCATTCCAGAGACTAGGACATGGAGCAATGGCTTCAAACTTTAGGAAAAGAGATTCCACCTAAACATTAGGAAGAATTTCCTGATGGTAAAACCAGTTTGACAGTGCTGCTGCTGCTGCCTTGGAGTGTGGTGGAGTTTCCTTCTTTGGAGGCTTTTAAACAAGGGCTGGCTGGCCATCTGTTGGGAATACCTTGCTGGTGTCTTCCTGCATGGCAGGAGGGAGTTGGACTGGAAGGGAGCCCTTGCAATCTCTTCCAACTTTATGATTCTACAAAAATCAAACTTACTTTGATACCAGTGGAATGAAATCTCTGTACTTATGGGCAACAGGGTAGCCTAATGGGTATAGCTATGTCTTGAAACACTTCACCAGTGCTATTTGACCTCAAAATCTGTTTCCTAAAGTACTTCTCTCATTCTGTCTGCTGGTTCTGACCCCAGAAAGGCAGCAACAGGAAATCTTTGAGAACAGAGCAGTGAAATTTGAATCTTCTCTGGGTTTAAGTCCAAAATTTACAGTGGCTCCTGGTCGGGTGCTCAACAGTTCCCTCTCCAGTAAGTTCAGCACCTTAGATACTCTGAAAGGTGGGATACAGATGCTAACAAAATGTATCAAAGCATCTCCAAAAAGGCAAACGTCAGAACAAAACAAGTAATGAGTGTTCTCAGGAAATGCGGATTAACATATGAAGCCAACAATTACACCTGGAAGTTAAAAAGATAATAAAAAGAGACTACAGTTCATCAGGAATGGAGGCTAGAAAAGAGGGAAGCTGTCCAGGGGAATAGAAATATTAGAAATGATGATAATAATAATCATATTAAGAATGATGTTTGCTGGACTCTTGTACCACCTTAACATAACTTTATTTCTACTTTGCTCATAGAATCATAGAACCATAGAAATGTAGAGTTGGAAGAAACCCCAGGGGCCATCCAGTCCAACCCCCTGCCATGCAGGAACACCCTCAAAGCACTCCCGACAGATGGCCATCCAGCCTCCGCTTAAAAACCTCCAAAGAAGGAGACTCCACCACACTCCCAGGCAGCAGATTCCACTGCCGGACAGCCCTGACCATCAGGAAGTTCTTCCTGAGGTTCAGGTGGAATCTCCTTCCCTGCAGCTTGAATCCATTGCTCCTTGTCCTGGTCTCTGGAGCAGCAGAAAACAATCCCAATCCCTCCTCTACGTGCCATCCCTTCAAATATTTAAACATGGCTATCATGTCCCCTCTTAACCTCCTCTTCTGCAGACTAAACATACCCAGCTCTCTAAGTCTATCCTCACAGGGCTTCATGGCTTCCAGACCCTTCACCATTTTGGTCACCCTCCTCTGGACTTGCTCCAGCTTGACCATGTCCTTCTTGAATTGGGGTGCCCAGAACTGGACACAGGATTCCAGATGAGGTCTAACCAAAGCAGAGTAGAGTGGTACCAGTACCTCCCTCAATCTAGACACCAGACTCCTATTGATGCAGCCAAGAATTGCATTGGCTCAGTAGCAGAGGTGCTAAGAAACCTGGTTAGTGAATTGGGAAGGTGCACATTGGAACAGTGGCAAGAGTGCCCGATGTGCATTATTGCTTAAAGTGCATCAGGAACATTGGCCCTTCTGCATATTGGCCACTTTGCTGGTTCTGCTTCATAGTAACATAACAGCAGCCCTCTACTGGATACGGACGTTGCAAAGCTGCCCAGTTCTAATTCCCACACATGTAGGTCCACTCACAAAGATGTAACTTTCGTAAAGGATTCAGGCTAACAACAACAATAGCAGCAATAACGACGATACTATATCCAAAACTAACTCTTTGCACATGTGAAATGAAACAATCCGATTAAGTGAGCCTTGCATAAGTAAACAGAAACTTTTTCAACCTTCTAAAGACCACTTGAAAACTTCTTCCAAAATGCATCCAGAAACACTTTTTTCTTTCACCAGTCTTCACTTTTCTTATCATTTCCATTTTGGTGGCCAAACTTATGAAGTCAGCCCTCCACATTTGCAGGTTTAACTTTCACGGATTTGATTATTTGCAAATTTCTCCAACCGCGGCCTCCTCTCAGCCTCCAGTGCTTCTTTTCTGAGAGAACCTTCTCTCTTGGCAACACTGATGTTACCCTGATTTCTGGGGTCCCTTGGGGGACATCTCAATGTGCTCCATGTGATGGGGAATGGAAACTAGCCAGAACACAAGCAATAGTAATGCGAGAGGCAGGGTAACCTAGCGGGGTCTTTTTACTCAGTTTTTACGGGGTCAGGCCAAGCCAAAAAGCAAACGAAAATGTCCAATAAATGATTTTACTGAATGCAAGTCTCATGCACCAATGTAATCACTCACACACTCACTCAAGAGCTATTAAGAAACAAAAAAGAGGAAATTGGATAGGGGTTTTTTGAAGGGGTGCAGTTGGGGTAATACTGCACCTTTTTCCTGAAGTCCTTGGTCTGGGAAGGCAGTGGAGAAGTGGGGCTCAGCACAGAGAGGGCTGAGGGGATTACTCGATGGACCCCAGCAACAGTCTGCTGGGGTGAATGGGAGCGATCCAAAGAGGTGCTCAAAAACTGGGACTATTTGTAGGGGAAAAAGTACCTGAAGGACTAATCCTCTCCCGGGGAGAACAATCGGTGTTGGAGCGATAACGAAGCTCCACCATGGTAATTTCCTTTGTGTGATGGGATTGCAGGTGTTGCCAAAGTCACAGGATCTTCGGCTGTGTTAGTTTGTGCTGTGACTTCGGCCCTTTTCGCACGGGCCTTTTCTCGCGCGACAGCCCTGTGAGCCTCGCGGGAGTGGGAGCGTCGCTCCGCATGACGCACTCCCACTTCCGCCGGGCTCACGGGGCTGAAGCAGCGCGAGCGCGGGTTTTTTGATTTTCGCGTCGAAGCGAAAATCACCCCGCGCTCACGCAATGCTCCCGGCGCCCACCCGCACTTACCTTTCGTGCGGAGCGTCGGAGAGGCGGCCGGGTCGCGCTTCTTTCCCTCCACCCGTGCGGAAGGAAGGGGCGGGGCAGGGCGCTAGCGCGACGGATGCGACAGCATCCTGCTTCGCGTGGGCGGGGGGCTGCTCGCGACAGCTTCCCGCTTCTCGCGCGCACGCGGGGGGGGCGACGCGACTCCCGCTTCTTGCGTGCACGTGGGGGGGCAGACGGGACGAGCGCCTTTCTCTCTCTTGCGCGTGGGGGGGGATGGAGGGGACAGGCTCCTTTCTCGCGCGCGCGGGGGGGAATGGACGGACGCGCGAGCCACCTCCGCCTCCGGGAGGCTGCCGCTTCCCCGCTCGTTCCTTCGCCTGCGGAAGGAAGGAGGGGGAAGCGGCAGCCTCCCGGAGAAGGCTTCTTGCGCAAGCCGCCCTCCCCTGCTTGCGCAAGAAGACTTAATGCGAAAAGGGCCTTCATGTAAATGGTCCTTGCCTGATGGAATATTTGCTCAACTTGGGGCAGACACTCTAATCCCCTCAAGTCAGAGTCTCAGGGCTGAGGACCCTTTGTTTATTATGGGTTTACACATCTTGAGGTCTCCTGGGGCTGTGTGACTGAGGATTTACTGGCCTGACCGGGTTTTCAGTCGTTTGACTGTGGCTGCCTACATGCGCATCCGGGTGACCTCTCAGGCACACGGGATCATATTTAATATCAAATTGTAGACCCTGGGATAGGGTTTTTCCATAAGAGTGACACTGATCAGCCCACACAGCCCCTTAAAAACCTGCCTCTGGTCCTCCTCTTCTTCTACCAGCCACTGTCTGACCAGCTAAGTATGGCTCACAGCCTCATTTCTCAGTACCATAAACCTTTTTCCAATGCCCACCTCCCCACTTAGGGAAAGAGATGGGCAAGAAAGAGGAGCTATAAGGCCATCATGTCAACCCTCTCCTCTTTCCCTGACCTGGTTTGGACCCTGGGCTTCTGCCCTCCCCACCGTGCTTTGGACTCCTTCCCAAACACGAACACTCATGCACTTTGATATCTGCAATTTTTCCACTTTTCCAGGGGCCCTGCGTCCTTAATCCTAGTGAATATGGAGGGCCAGCTATAGATCTATGTTCTTTGTCTCTCTCTCTCTCTCTCTTATAAGTGCACTGGAGGTAGCTGGTGTTCTCCCCTTTATACATTTCATGCATACTCAGTAAAGCATTCTGGGGTCTCTCTGCCTCACCTTTGGCCAAGTTGGATGGGGCTTCTAAGCGATGAAGTCCAAAAACATCTGGAGGACCAATGTTTGAGAGATGCTAATATAGAAGTTGGAGCAAACCTGGTTTTTTATTGGGTAGGCTCTGAACCAACGGATTCAACTAACAGGAAATAAGGTTTCTGATTAAACACTAGAAAAAACTTTCTGATGATCAGAGTTCTTCAACAGTAGAGTACACTCACTGGGAAGGTTGTGGACACGTCTTTGTTAAAGGGCTGGATGGCTGAGAAGTTACGCTTGTTTTAGCTGTGAATTCCTGCACTCTCACGGGGGTTGGACTAGATGGCCCTTTGTGGTACCTTCCAGCTCTATGATTCTATGAGTTTACGATTTTAATGGGAGGCTGGTAAAGACACTGCCTGTGGGATTCTGGGGGTTGTAGTCCAGCACATGTTTGAAGGTCAAGGTTGGTGACAGTTACATTGACAACTGTCTGTGCTAGTTTTCAAAGAAGTAGCTGGGTTAGTCTCTTGCAGCATAAAAAGCAGGAAGGAAGGGGGCAGGACACTTAAGACAAGTGGGTTTTAATTTCATATGAGCTTTTATGGATATAAACCCATTTCTTCTGATTCAGTAGTGAGTAGTATTAAGGACTCAGGCATAAAGCATACATATACAGTTGTGTGTTTGCAAGTGCTCACAGATGAGTGGGACATCTTGTCTGAAACAGCAGCGTGAGCTTTCAGATTCTTCCAAGTTATTTGTTGGTCACCTTCAAAACTGCCACAGAAATGCCCCACCATGCACACTTTGCAAGAAGAATGTAGCAGCTACATAACACCAGAAGCCTGGTAAGAGAACGTCTGCTTCATTCAGTGGCACAGCAATTCCAACTGGAGTGGAATCTTTTTGTTTCAGGTTTCTTTTGAAAAATTCTCACACCCAGAATAATGCATTATGCCGAAAGGTAGCAGGAAGGTGAGAATCATGTGCTGTTACTTTGAGTGGAGGCTGAGAAGCAGGGGGAGAGAGAATTAATCTGTCAAATTGGGGAATGTTCTGGCTCCTGTTATAGCTCCACTCCTTAAAAATAATTAAAAAAGCACATCTCTCTCGAACCATTTCTGCACCAGACTGTTCTAGCACTATGATTCCACTTTCAACATCCTATGGAATCCTGGGGTTTGCAGTTTCGGGAGGGGTCTTTGAGAGTAAGAACCTTTGAGGCCCCTCCCAAAACTGCAAACCCCAGGATTCCATAGGATGTTGAAAGTGGAATCATAGTGCTATAACAGTCTGGTGCGGAAATGGCCCCTTTTTTAAAGAGGTGGAACTATAAGGGGAAAGCTGTCAGAAAGCTGAGAGGTGTACTCCATCTGCACATGGGAGATCTATTCTGTCAAACTGTAATTGAGGAATGCTGTTGTGGTAATGGGCTCTTCTGTTATCTTAACAACACAGCTCTTCTTCAGCTAAACCAAGGATTAATATTCCGATGGTATAAGTTACCTTTATTGGGGTGAGCATCACTGTAGGAGCAACAGAGATCACAAGAGACAATTGCCCAGTGAGGATGACCAGCTTGTGAGAAGTGTGAAAGCTTAGAGATGCTTCAGAGAGGTGATGAAACATGCTACCATGGTAGATGTGTCCAGAGAAGGGTGATCAGAATGAGAAAAGACCTGGACACCATGAAGCCCTAGGAGAAGCAGCTTAGAGAGCTGGGTGTGTTTAGCCTGGAGAAAAGAAGGTTGAGAAGGGACATGACATCCATGTTTAAATATCTGAAAGGATGTTGTAGGGAAGATGGAGCAAGCTTATTTTCTGCTGCTTCAGAGACTAGGACATGGAGAAATGGTTTCAAACTACCAGAAGAGAGATTCCATCTTAACATTAGGACAGACTTCCTGAGTACGGCCCTTTTCGCAACACCAGCACTTGCACAAGGGAGAAGAGCAGCTCGCGCAACAACCCTTTCCCGAAACGCTGCCGCTTCCCCCTGCCTCCTTACCGCACCTGGCGTCTTCTTCCGCGACGGGTGCTCTTCAGCCACGCCCCCAGCTTCCACAGCGCTCCCTGGGAGCTGTAGGCGGCGCTGGGGGCGGAAGAGGGGAGGAAGCGCAAGAGGCCCACCTGTGACGGTGCTCCGCACTCTGGTAAGTGCGAGACGCCGCCGGGAGCCTTGCGCAAGCACCATTTATTTTCGGCTGCAAGCTGAAAATAAAAAAAATATGCACGAGCACAGCTTCAGTCCCGTGAGCACCACAGAAGTGGGAGTGCATCGTGCAGAGCAACGCTCCCACTCCCGCGAGGCTCACGGGGCTATTTCACGAGAGGAAGCCCGTGCGAAAAAGGTCTATAAGAGCAGTTTGACAGTTGCCTGGGAGTGTGATTGAATCTCCTTGTTTGGAGATTTTTATTTATTTATCATTTTTGTATATTATTTTAATACAAAACAAATATTTAAGAACAGTTTCTCCATCACATTTTTATCTCCATACATGAAAGTTTACTGTATTTTCTTATCCAACCACACTTCTGCTTAGAAGCTTAGTATTAACATCAATGTTACCAGTTGTTTAAATACTACAACAATTGTCTTTTAATAACCTTCAATCCAGGTCCTTATGTACTGGATATTCTATTAAGTAACCTTAACACTTTAGTACACATTTTGTTAAAACCCTTTGGAATATAATAATGTATTTTTTACCCAACTACTCATTCTCAAATGCTCTGTGTATGTTAATTATATTTTGTGTTGGAGGTAATTATGCAAGAAGGGAACAGGAAGATGTTGGAAATGCCACACTCAGACTGGTCCAATATATCATATGTGGTGGACCTGCCCAAAGACACGAAGTTACAGGAAAGAAATACACAAAAATATAGAAAAAATCTTGTTTGGGGATTTTTAAAGAGAGTCTGTGTTATCACGGTTATGATATGTCTGGTGGGAGCACTAGATATCCTTTTGATATCAAATAATTTGGCCTTTGCTTGACCTTTCTCTGCCACCCTACTCCACGTGTTTGCAGAGGTCCTCCGGACGAGCACGTATTGGGCACGGCCGTTAATGGTTGTACATTCCAAACCAGGCAGGCAACTTAAGCTTCTCTGATGCTTTAGGGAAAAACCTTGCAAACTGGCTTTGCTCAGCACGAATCTTTACAAAGCCGCATGGCCATGAGCCGAGCCATTCCTTTATGTTGGGCCATCAGCGTCCTGGCCATACTATTGTCATCCAGCGCTAAGCTCATCATGCAAAACCTGATCTTTTCCAACTCCTTTGTCCAGCTCCAAATTCCCTTTGTTCTCACCGAGCATGGCACAGCCTGTAGGTAAAATCCACCCTATAAAAGGTCCCCACTTTCGGGACTTCCTCGGAACACTTTGGACTTCCATCCTGCCTTGCTGTTGGTCTGTCCAGTGAACTCCCCTCAGCGAACCGCGCTGAGCTTCCATCCCCGCAACCCCATCTTCTCTCCAGGACTACGAGACCAGATGTCGTATTACCCATTCCCCAAAGCTCTCCATTTCTATTTCTCAGTTAGTTAGTGTATGTCGTGTCTTTCGTGTTTCCTGTCTTCAATAAAATATTATTTGTTACTTTAAAACTTGTCTGGCTACGCTCTCTGACCTGAAGCCGTAGACATAGGGTGAAAGATCCTGGCTGAAGTTACCCTGCCTCTCATTTAGCCAAGAGAGTGCTCAAGCTTAATTTCCCCAACTTGTGTTTTTACTTGGCTATTTGGGCGCTCCTCCCAGGACCCCCAACATACAGGGTAACATCTGGAAGGCCACCTGTCAGGAGTGCTTTGGTTTTGTCTTCTTGCATGGCAGAAAGGGACTGGACTGGATGACCCTTGAGGTCTCTTCCAACTCTAGGATTCTATCATTCTATGCCTTTTGAGACTTCTTGAGACTGCAACAGACTTGAGAGGTTTGGGGACCGACAGAGAGGTGTTGCCTGTCTCATTGTCCCCGGGACTCTGGCCCTTTTCGCACGGGCTTTCCCGGGCGAAATAGCCCCGTGAGCCGTGCGGGAGTGGGAGCGTCGCTCCGCACGACGCACTCCCACTTCCGGCGCTCTCACGGGGCTGCAGCGGCATGAGCGCGGGGTTTTTGATTTTCGCTTTCAAGCGAAAATCACCCCACGCTCGCGCTACGCTCCCGGCGCCCACACGCACTCACCTGTAGTGCGGTGCGTCGGGGAGGCGGCCGGGTCGCGCCTCCTTCCCTCCGTCCGTGCGGAAGGAAGGGGCGGGGCGGGGAGCTAGCGCGGTGGATGCGAGAGCATCCTGCTTCGCACGGGCGGGGGGCTGCTTGCGACAGCCTCCTGCTTTGCGTGCGCGCGCGGGGGGGCGGGCGCGACTGCCTTCGCTTCTCTCGCGCGCACGGGGGGGTGGCGCAACGGACTCCTTTCTCGTGCGCGCGCGGGGGGGCGACGCGACTCCCGCTTCTCTCGCGCGCGGGGGGCGCGAGAAGCGGGAGTCGCGTCGTCCCCCGCACGCGCATGCGCGCGCGAGAAAGGAGCCCGCGCTGCCGCCTCCCCGCGCGACTGTCTGTCGCTCCTGGCGCGCGCGGGGGGGCGGGCGCGACTGTCTGTCGCTTCGCGCGCGTGCGGGGGCGGCGGCGCGAGCGGCTCCTGCGTCTCACGCGAGCGGGGGGTGCGGAAGGGACAGGCTCCTTTCTTGTGCGCACGGGGGGGGATGGACGCGCGAGCCGCCGCCGCCGCCTCCGGGAGGCTGCCGCTTCCCCGCTGGTTCCTTGGCGTGCGGAACGAAGGAGGGGGGAAGCGACAGCCTCCCGGAGAAGGCTTCTTGCGCAAGCCGCCCGCTCCCGCTCGCGCAAGAAGCCTAAATGCGAAAAGGGCCTCAGTTGGCATGATCCTTCAGTCCAGAGGTGGGAATTGTGAGCCCCTTCAGATATTGTTGGACTGCAACTCCCAGCAGCCTTAAACAGTATAATGAATGGTGAGGAATGCCAGAAGCTGGAATTCAACAGCATCGTGATTTTCACTTTTCCTTAAGGGTTCCCTGTTAGATTCATGCACTGAATAATTGTTATAAATCAGTGTGCTTAAATTCTACATTACTTGGTTCTCACAGTGTTGTGTGAGTGTGAATTCATGCAAACCCGTTCTCTGCAAATGATATTCCCAGGATTGTACAAAAGCTGGCTTTTCTCCTGGAGTGTCTGGACAATGAAAAAGCATGTTTAAATTGGAACTAAACAAATAAAACATGCACAGTAACTATAAATGAGACAAACCAGCTTTTAATTGACAGCACAGTTACAGGTCAGGGTGAAAAGTCTCTCTCCCTAAACAAAGTCTCTCTCCCTAAAAAAAGAATCTCTCTATTTATCTCTCTTCCTGTCTTGGAGAGAGAAGAGGGGGAAAAAAAAGGACAGAAAAACATAAAAAATAGAAAAGAAGAAAAACAGAGACAAGAAAGAAGGAGAAAATCTTCAGTTTGTTCTGACTCTATTTGTTCTGACTAGGACAGGATCTGCCAGTCCTAGGACCCCTTTGCATAACAGAGGCCATTTCCACACTACACTCTTATAGCGCGATTATTCTACTTTCGACATCCTAGGGAATCCTGGGCTTTGCAGTTTAGGGAGGGACCATAGGGCCCCTCCCTAAACTGCAAACCCCAGGATTCCCTAGGATGTTGAAAGTGGAATAATCACACTATAAGAGTGTAGTGCAGAAATGGCCAGAGTTACTATGATTTCATTTGAATTGCCATGTCTGCACTGGAGGCTTTGCAGTTTGGGGAGCTGCTAGAGTTCTTTGGCTGAGAATTCCAAAGGCCTCTCCCTAAACCTCATAGAATCATACAGTTGGAAGAGACCCCAAGGCCCATCCAGTCCAACCCCATTCTGCCATGTAGGAATACATGCACTTCCTTTGACAGATGGTCATCCAGCCTCTCTTTAAAAACCTCCAAAGAAGGAGACTCCACTCCACTCCTTTGAAGCAGCAGCATGTTCCACTGTCAAACTGCTCTTACCATCAGGAAGTTCTTCCTAATGGTTAAGTAGAATCTCTTGAAGTTTAAAGTCATTGCTCCATGTCCTAGTCTTTGGAGCAGCAGAAAACAGGCTTGCTCCATCCTCTTTATGACATCCCTTCAAATATTTAAACATAACTATCATATTGACTCTTAATCTTCTCCTCTCCAGGCTAGACATACCGAGCTCCCCAAGTTGCTACTCATAGGACATGGTTTCCAGGCCTTTTGCCATTTTGGTCACCCTCCTCTGGATGTGTCCCAGCTTGTCAATATCCTTCTTGAATTGTGGTGTCCAGAACTGGACACAGTGTTCCAGGTGGGGTCTGACCATAGCAGAAGTGCTTCCCTTGATCTAGACATGAGGATTCCATAAGATGCAGCAATGACAGTTAAAGTGTACTGACAATACTATAACTGCTTAGGGTGCAAAGTTTCTTAGTAAATTCTTAAGAAACAGACCAAAATGAAATTGTCTTCTAAGTGCAAATTTAACAGGTATTCAGCAATTTCCCAGTCTAACTCTGGCCATTTCCACACTAGAGAGTAATAGTGCTATTATTTGACTTTCAACATCCTATGGACTCCTTAAAGGCCCCTCCCTAAACTGCAAACCCCAGGATTCCATAGGATGTTGAAAGTGGAATAATAGCACTATTACACTCTAGTGTGGAAATAGCCTGCGTTGTGTCTTCTTATTCCATATCTCTAAGTTGATGTGTGTTTATGTGTGAGTTGGAAACATAAAATGTAGAGGGGCAGAGGTGTCAGACAGCGTACTGCTTTTAATTCTAGGAATAATTTTAGAAATTCTCATTAAAGCAGCTGAAGGACTGTCAGAATGCAGGGCGAGATGACATTCTAAAGCAGCTGTTCTCAACCTGTGGGTCGTGACCCCTTTGGGGGTCGAACAACCTTTTCACAGGGGTCGCCTAAGACCGTAGGAAAATACCTATTCCCAATGGTCTTAAGCTCCATTCCCTCCTCGATGGTGGTGTGCAAACGCGAGCCACGCATTCGTGTCCTCCTGCCCCCTGTCCAGAAGGGACTGAAATCGTTCCCCTTCTCCGCTACCAGGAGAACCTCCCATCTGACGGGCCAGATTGGGGGGGTGGCGGCAGCACGGGGGGCAGGTCCCCTCATTGCCACGGCCCCTGCCCCACTCACCACAGAGGGGGGCGCTGCAGAAGGGCCGGGGGGTTGCAAGGCGGAGCTTTTCTGGGGGGGCAAGCTGCGCCCGGCTCAAGAGACAAAGGAGCTGGGATTCCTCCCCACCCCAGCCAGAGTCGACACTCTGGAAACTTTTCCCACACTGCCCCCCACCAGTGGAAATGAGAGGAAAACAGAACCAGAGCCCGGGGGGGTTCTCGGAGTTTTTTCCCGGTGGAGACGCACAGCTCCTCTTTCCCTCCCTGCCTGCCCCCACCCCCATTCCTGGCCAGCGAGGCGGCCTTTGCCGGGCGGGGGGCGGCATTGTAAATAATAAATAAATAATTTTATGGTTGGGGGTCACCACAACATGAGGAACTGTATTAAAGGGTTGCGGCATTAGGAAGGTTAAGAACCACTGTTCTAAAGCAATAATGTACCAGTCTTCAGCTCGGCACCATCCTAGAATTTGGGACCACTGTTCCCATCAGCCCCAAACCTGAGTGGGGATGATGGAGACTATTACCTGACCTGCCTATAAGGCCTCACGGCGTGGGTGAAAGAAATAATTCTCTCAGTCTTGATGAACTGAAACGGCACTCACCTTTACATAGTCGTATTCACACAGGTAGGAGGATTCGAGGTCGAAATGCATGAAGTAGAGCTTGATGCGAAATCCATCCGGCACCGAAATGTTCCAGGTCACTTCTGCATCACTGGGGTAGGAGTCGGGATAGCTGGGGGACTGAATCTCCCCAAACATGTCGGTCAGCTCGATGGCATCCGTGTTGACCAGTGGGAAGGTACAAAGGAACCAGGCAAGGAAGTGTCTGCCAAAGAGGAACACACAGACCCTGTGAGGTTTCATTGCACATTTCCCGCACTTATCTCAACACACCAAAAAGAATGCAATTGTAAATTCCCCTCGCGAAAACAAAGAGAAATGTTTTAGTCATATAATCAGAGGCTGGGTGGCCATTTGCTGGGGGTGCCGTGAGTGTTTGTTCCTGCATGGCAGGGGGTTGGACTCAATGGCCGATGTGGTCTCTTTCAACTCTATGGCCATTTCCGCACAACGCTCTATAGCGCGATGATTCCACTTTCAACCTCCTTTGGAATCCTGGGGTTTGCAGTTCCGGGAGGGGCTGGCTGGCCCCTCCTGGAACTGCAAACCTCAGGATTCCATAGGAGGTTGAAAGTGGAATCATTGCGCTATAAGAGTGTCGTGCGGAAATGTTCTATGTTTCTAAGATTCTATGAATCAGTCCTGCAGCTTGGAAAACATTTTGTTTTGGACAACAATGCTCAGTATCCCAAATCCAGCAGAAGCGCTTTTTTTTTTGGACTTTGTTGTCCTTGATGTCGTGTGCCTTAAAGTCATTTCTGATTTATGGCGACCCTATCATGGGGATCTGAGGGTATTTGATGCACCTAAAGTCACCCAGTGAGTTTTCATGGTTGAAAGGGGAATCAAACCCTGGTCTCCAGAGCTGTAGTCTAATGCTTTAACCACTACACCATATTGGGTCTCTACAAGTTCCCAAATCCCCATCCACTACACAACCCTTTTTGGGCAACAGTTTCTATAATCTCCAGACATCATGGTGGCCACACTTGGCTGGAGGATTCTGAGAAATGTATTCCAGAGAGAAAGAGAGAGAGACAGACTCTTGTCCAAGCTCTGATCAAGCTATGAATTTCTTGGGGAAATTTGGTCACCAAGTCAAATCTTCCAGTTTCTTGCACCTTCTTCCCTGATCCCCTTCAGTGCAATCAACAGTATTATGATGATTTCAAAATAGGTGTTCAGCAGGGCTTACTTCCAGGTAAGCCCCAATGTTTGACCTCACATTATGCTTCCCTGGGAGAATCTACTTCTTAACTAGTGGGCTGCTGCAAAGATGTAATTGTAGGGACCTGGTTGCTTTTAACTGTAGTACGTTAAAGAGGTCACCTGCTTCTATCTGCTACTCAATGACAGAGCCAGTGTAAGTTCCCTCACCAGTTTGTTACTACAGTTCAAGCCTACCCGGTGATAGCACTAGATATCTCTTTTGATATCAAAATCATTTGGCCTTCCTCTGCCACTCTGCTCCACGTGTTTGCGAGGCCTCTGGACAAGCATGTACACAGGCACGGCCGGTAAAGTGTTGGACATTCCATTCTCCACCTAGGCAGGCAGAACAGAGCCACTCCGTTGCTTCAGGAACCTCCCTGCAAACACCTCTTGCTTAAGCGTGACTCTAAACAAAGACACCCGGCCTCGCGCCGATAGTCTGACAATGCCAAGCTATTTGCCTACTGGCTATACTATTGTTAAACCTGTGCTATGTCCATCATGTTAAACTTGACCTTTGCCAAAGCTTTGTCCTGCTCCAAGCTCGCATTGTTCTCACCAAGTATGGCATGGCATGTAGGTACAATTCACCCTATAAAAGCTCCCCGATTCCGAGACTCACCTCGGATCGCTCCTGAGTTCCAGACAGCCTTGCTGCCGTGTTGTCCAGCGAGCTCCCCTCGGCCTCCATGCTGAGTTTCTTCCCGAACAACTTCAGTTTGTCCAGGACTATGAGAAAAGGTGTCGTATCACCCATTTCCCTCGAAAACCCTTAATTCTAATTCCTAGTTAGCTATGTGTTTGTGGTGTCTTTTCTGTTGTTCGTCCTTTAATAAAGATATCATTTTTGCTATTATAAACCTGTCTGACTGCTTGACTGACCTGACCCCATAGACTTTGGGTTACAAGATCCCTGCTAAGTTACCCTGCCTCTCACTAGCTTAAGAAAGTGCTCCAGTTAATTCCCCCAGCTTTGTGTTTGTTTGGTTATTTGGGGGCCCCTCCCGGGACCCCCAGAGAAACAGGGTAACAAGTTGTACCAGTTCCGCCATTGTGTGATGAACATATTTCATGCTCCTCAAGTGTCCCAGTCCAGCAGGGTCATTTCTGATTAATGCTCTCAGCCTACTTTTTCAGTTCCTTTTCAAGGTCCCAGTTTCTCCATTCCTCCCACATGCCCCCTTTGTCCATAGCTTACTTCAGTTGTGGCAAATTGAGTTCAAATGGCAAAAATAGTTTGAATTAAATGAACTCTGTAGGGGGACAGGGCCAGTCAGAACAGATCAGAATCTTGCCCTTCCTAGTGGGCTCAGGCAAAAGCTAACTGCTGGAACCTCTCTTAGCTGGTCTGTTTTTCCTTATGAATAACTTTTGCCATCTTGACCACATGCAGATGTTGCTTGTCCATGGGTGTCCTGGTTTTCAGCTGTGAAATGTTGGAGGGCATGCTATTCAGTCCCTGGTTGCCTATGTATTATCAGCTTTGGTTGATATGCAAACTGTGCAACTGGAAGACCTAAAGATGGTAGTGTGTATGCTGGTAACTTCAAGGTTGGTCTTCTGCCATGCATTGTACACTGGGTGTTACTCCTAGGTGAGAATCTCTATCCTGGGGTCTACAATTTTGATATTAAAATATGATTCTGTGCCAGAGAGGTCCCCCAAAGGGGCATGTAGGCAGGCAGCAATGGTCAAATACCAAAAACCAGGTCAGGTCAGTAAAATCCCCCATCACGTAGCCCCAGGAAACCCCAAGATGAGTAAACCCACAATAAATAAAGGGTCCTCAGCCCCGAGACACTGACTTGAGAGGATTAGCGTGTCTGCCCCAAGTTGAGCAAATATTCCATCAGGTGAGAACCATTTACATGAAGCCACACCGCAAACTAACACAGCTGAAGATCCTGAGGCTTTGGCAACACCTTGCAATCCCATCACACAAAGGAAATTGCCATGTTGGAGCTTCGTTATTGCTCCAACACCCATTGTTCTCCCTGGGAAAGGATTAGCCCCCCAGGTACCTTTTCCCCTACAAATAGTCTCAGTTTTTGAGCTGTTCTTTGGATCACTCCCAGTCATCCCAGCAGACTGTTTCTCCATTCGTTGAGTGATCCCCTCAGTTCTCTCCATGCTGAGCCCCACTTCTTTGCTGCTTTCTCAGACCCAGGACTTCAGGACAAGGTGAGTATTACCCCAACAACACCCCTTCAATACTCCCTCTGTCCAATTTCCTCTCTTTTGCTTCTCAATAGCTCTTTGGTGCATGTGTGCATGACTGTGTTGGTGCGTGAGGCTTGCATTTAATAAAATCATTTATTGGACATTTTGGTTTGCTTTTTGGCTTGGCCTGACCCTGTAAAAACTGGGTAAAAAGACCCTGCTTAGGTTACCCTGACCATCGCATTGCTATTGCTTGTGCTCTGGCTAGCTTCCATTCCCCATCACATGGAGCACATTGAGGTGTCCCCCAAGGGACCCCAGAAATCAGGGTAACATTGGGCTGCCTTTGTACCAAGTCTGGAAACTCCAGCTTGTCTAAAATATGGCAACCAGATTGATTACAGGTACATCGAGGAATGAGCATATCACACCAATATTAACATCACTCCACTGGCTGTGTAGTTTCTGGGCAAAATACAAGTGTTGGTTATTACCTTTAAAACCCTACATGGTTTTGGTCCAAGCCACCTGCAGGATTGCCTCCATCCATACAATCTGCCCCATACACTCAGGTCTTCTGGGGGCCATTGACTTAAACCAACCAGGATAAGACTGGCAACAGTTGCCCAGAGGACCTTTTCTTCACTACCCCTAGACTGTGGAACAACCTGCCGGAAGAGATTCGACAGCTGAACATGCTGTCTGAATTTAAAAAGAAGCACTAAAGACTTATCCCTTCCACCAGTTACTTTTTAACTATGAATTTTAAATTAGTATATTTTAAATGGTTTTATGTATTTTTAGCTGTATTTTAATTTATGATGTACACTGCCTCATAGAATCATAGAATCATAGAAAAGTAGAGTTGGAAGAGACCCCAGGGGACATCCAGTCCAACCCCCTGCCATGCAGGAACACCCTCAAAGCACTCCCGACAGATGGCCATCCAGCCTCTGCTTAAAAACCTCCAAGGAAGGAGACTCCACCACACTCCGAGGCAACACATTCCACGGCCGGACAGCCCTGACTGTCAGGAAGTTCTTCTTGAGGTTCAGGTGGAATCTCCTTTCCTGCAGCTTGAATCCATTGCTCCTTGTCCTGGTCTCTGGAGCAGCAGAAAACAAGCCCTCTCCTTCCTCTACATGGCATCCCTTCAAATATTTAAACATGGCTATCCTGTCCCCTCTTAACCTTCTCTTCTGCAGACTAAACATACCCAGCTCTCTAAGTCTGTCCTCATAGGGCATGGCTCAAGCCATGGGGAGAGGGAGTTAAGAATTAAAAAGATGATGATGATGATGAGTTTCATAATCATAATCAGTTCACATAGGTCAACATCCTGTTGTTACTTCCAACTAGAGCTTCCGAATCGATTGGATTTACCCATGTGTTGACTTCCCATTCAACGGTTGAGTCAACAGATAGAATCTAGCTGGAATTAAGCAACAGAATTCCAGCCATGGGGTTGTGTGTTCTTGGATGGCTGTGTAACTCTTTCTCAGTGCTTTCAGTGTACCAGTAGATTTGCTGGGATTCCAGAAACAGTCCCAGTGTATCCTCCATTTCACAATAGGGCAAATAGCTGGCACATTAGCAGAGACACCATTGGTTACACAGTGTTGGTATTCAACAGAAGGGTGGTGAAGTGCAACCACCACGTAACTATGTCAATATAGGTTTATACTCCGTAATGGAAAACCCATCCTCTGCAACTGGCCCTGGTGCCTGGAGGACTTGGATATTGTAGTCCAAGAAAGCAACCACTGGAATCCTATATGACCTGTTGAATTATATAACTTACATATTCATAGAATCACAGAATTAGAAGAGACTCTAATGGCCATCCAGTCCAACCCCCTTCTGCCATGCAGAAAGACTCAATCAAAATACTTCCAGCAAGTGGCCATCCAACCTCTCTTTAAAAGCCTCCAAAGAAAGAGACTCCACCATGCTCCACTGAGGCAGCAGATTCAACTGTCGAACTGCTATTACCATCAGGAAGTTCTTCCTCATGTTTGGGTGGAATCTCTTCTCCTGTAGTTTGAAGCCAGTGTTCCATGTCCTACTTTCTGGAGCAGCAGAAAACAGGCCCGCTCAGATATTTCATGCAAAGTAGTTTCAGATAAAGAAGATTCTAGAAATAGTATATAATTTGGGGAAAATGCAAAATAAGGAATAAGGGTGAGTAAACCTATTTCCACACTAGCCTGTTCTAGCGTATGATTCCACTTTCAACATCCTATGGAATCCTGGGGTTTGCAGCTTCGGGAGGGGCCGGCCGGCCCCTCCCGAAGCTGCAAACCCCAGGATTCCATAGGATGTTGAAAGTGGAATCATAGCGCTAGAACAGACTGGTGCAGAAATGGGCTAAAACAGGAAGGGGTTACTATTATATGGTTGTATAAATTGTAGAAAGATACTGTATTTTTTACTGGATGGAAATTTTGATATAAAAATAATAATTACAAAGGCAACCAGGCTTGCTCCATCTTCCAGGTGACATCCCTTCAAATATTTAAACATGGCTATCATAGCTCTTCTTCAGGCTAAACATCCCCAGCTCCCTAAGCTGCTCCTCAGAGGGCTTCACAGGTTGCCCTCCTCTGGACATTTTGGTTGCCCTCCTCTGGACACCTTCCAGCTTGTCCATATCCTTCCTGAACTGTGGTGCCCAGAACTGGTCCCAGTATTCCAGGTGGGGTCTGACCGAAGCAGAATAGAGGGGTACTATCCACTTCCCTTGACCTAGATGCAATGGTCTTATTGATGCAGCCCAGAATCGCATTGGCCTTTTTAGCTGCCTCATCACACTGTTGATTCATGTCCAGCTTGTGGTCTGTTACAACTCCTAGATTACTTTCACATGTACTGTCGCCACACCAGGTCTCACCCACCATTTATCTGTGCATTTCATTTTTTTCTACCAAAGTGTAGTACCTTACATTTCTCCCTGTTGAAATTCATTTGGTTATTTTTGGCCCATTTAGGCTCTCCTAATACCTTGCTATGTAGCCGAAATGCTAAGAAATCTGTTTACTGAATTGTGAAGACATGTAATTAAATCCACCCATGAAGATATAAGCCCCCCCGACAAGGATTCTGGTGATTCCCCCCCCCAATTCTGACTGAAATACCCCCAGTGTAGCTGCGTCCACCACTTCTTGGGGCAGTCTGTAGAACAACCTCCAATAACAAGTTTCTATTTCACTGAAGCAAAACAAGGGAGATTCCAAACCTATGAGGTTGAACTGGAATTTTTTATTGAGCAAAAGGTCCAAGATGTAATCCTAATTTATATGTTATTTTGGTAGCAAAGACAGGGAGATTTGTGGTCTTGTCACTCATGTATCATATTCTGTGTCAAAGCATTTGAGGTTGCAACTCTTTCCTGGCCATTGAAATGATTGATTTCTTGGTCTCCTTGGACTCAAGTCATGCAAAGTGTACTTCCCTTTTCTTGTTATATAAAATAAAATAAAATAAAAATTATTCTCCATCTAAATTAAAAGAAAGCCAGTCTGAAAAGAAGACAAAACAAAAAGGCCTGCCCTGGCTTTCCTTTCCAGAGTTGGACCTCACCCAGCTGCTAAAATGGGCAGCAGAAAGTTTCTCTTGTAGAGCGGAGCTAAGAGCCAGGGTGATGCAGTGGTCTGAGCCTTGGACTAACACCCAGGAGACCAAGGTTCGATTCTCTGCTCTTCCATGGAAACCCACTGGGTGATCTTGGGTGCATCACACCCTCTCAGCCCCAGAAAACCGTGGGATAGGTTTGCCTTGGCGTTGCCTTAAGTTGGAAATGACTTGAAGGCACACAGCAGCAACAACAACAGAGTGGAGCTGAAGGAAGGGGCTGCTTAACCCTTTCTCTTCCTGCCATTCATCCACCCAAAATTGCCCCCCTGCTGGCTGCTTCTATTCCTGAAAAGGAAAAGACAAAGGAACTCCAATGCTTTTCTTTGACAAATGGGAAAGCCGTAGGTAGAGGCCAATTTATGGAGAGAAATGCATGGGAGGGAATGGATTATGTTCCTTCTCCTCCTCCTCCTCCTCCTCCTCTTTCAATAGGCATTGAATTGTATAAGTTACTAGGAAATTTATCCAGCTTTGCCTGGCTGATGTCGGTTGCTATGACTTATGATTGAAATATAACCAAAATTTCAACTGACAGCACAGGCGTTTGTTGCATACCAAGTTCCCTGTGAAATGGACTCCAAACAATAATTTGCTGAACACGGTTGAAATTTGCCAGCTTTAGTCTCAAGCTTGCACAAAAATGTTCTGGATTTCAGCCCATGTCTGGATGTTGTTTGGTCAAGACCATTTTATAAATGTGCATTCTGGAGCCCACTGGAAACAGAAATCCAAAGTATACGTTCACGTGGGACCCAAAGTAATTGATGACTCAAGTCCACAACTGTACTATAGTTTTTGTTTGGGTGTCTGTTAGATAACACACCAGATTGGATGATTTTGGCTTCAATCCTATTGGCAGCCCCAAATCCACTGAATCAAGTGCTGAATTGTGATGTTGGTCTTGTGTGCCTTCAAGTTTTTTTCTGACCTATGATGACCTTAAGACAAGCCTATTTTTTTTCTTTCCAAAATGTCTTCAGAGAAGGTTTGCCTTTGCCTTCCTTCCTTCTTCCCAGAGGACAGGATCAGGATTCAAAATGATCTTAAGAGATCAGAGATCTGGGTCAAAATGTTACCCCAGTGGCAGACCGCATCCCGGGGGGATATAAAATTGATATCAAATATGCCCACCATGCCAGAGAGGTTGCCTAGATGGGTGCATAGACAAATAGGTCAAATGTCCAAAACTAGGTCAAGGTCAGGAAAGTCCCCAGTTACGTTTCCCCAAGGAGACCTCAGGCTAGACACGTCTGCACGAACAAGGGGTCCTCAGCCAAGCATAGCCAACTTGAAGGGATTACTGGATTTTCCCCAGGTTGAGCCACTCCGACTTTGGAAAATCCTATGAGGGTGAGCTCCACCTGCATGAACCAATCATGCAAACTTTCAAGTTGCTATTGTGCGGAATTTTTCTCTCTATTTTGGCCATTGTTCTTCCTGGGAGAGGCCCTGCCCTCGAGGTATGTTCTGCCCTAAAAGTAGTCCCAGTTTTTGAGGGTGTCTTTGGAGAACTCCCTGCCATGCTAGCAGACCGGCACTCTGTTAGCCGCGTGATCCCCTCAGCCGCCTCTCTTCTCTGAGCTCCGTCCTTCTCACTGCTTCCTGGACTGAAGACTTCAGGATAGGTGCAGTATCACCACTTTTACACCCTCTCCACTGAATCCGCTATCAATTTTCATCTCTTTCCCTTCTCGATAGGCCTTTTGTGTGTGAGTGAGCGGGTGCGCTGATGCATGAGAACACATTGATTAATAAAATCCCTTTATTGGTACGATTGTCTGACTTTTCTCTTGGTTTGACCTGGTAAAATTGGGTAAAAGATCCTGCTGGGCTACCCTGCCCCTCGTTTTGCTATTGCCAGTGCTCCACTAATTTCCCCAGTCTTTGCATTTTTATGGAGCGAATCAAGGTGTCCCCCAGGGGACCCCCAGAAGCCAGGGTAACAAAAACTAACAAAATGAATTTCAACAGGGAGAAGTGCAAGGTACTTGGGCAGAAAAAAAGTCCTGAAATGCACAGATATAACATAGGTGACACCTGGCTTGACCATAGTACATGTATTTCCACTTTCTAGCTATAATTGTGACACCTGGACAGTGAAGAAAGCTGACAAGAAGAAAATCAACTCATTTGAAATGTGGTGCTGAAAAAGAGTTATATGGCTTCTGTGGGATGCTAAAAAGACAAACCAATGGGCCCTAGAGCAAATCAAAGACATTTCTGTACGGGCTTAAAGAAATGGTGCAGAATGTCCTCCAGGGAGGACATCTGCACCTGGGAGCGGACTAGGTTGGACCTACTTAGTGTAGTTCCGCACCTCAGCCCTCTTGGGAACGACCCGAAGTGGTCGTCCAGCGTGCTTTTGAAAGACCACTTGAAACAGGTCTTTCAAAAGCACAGAGCGCACCACTCCATGCCCGCACTTCGGTGCAGATTTGCAGGCTCACACCAATGTGAGCCTGCAATCTGCCAGGGGCGGGCTTTAGGCGGTGAGCTTCAGTGGTTGATGGAGAGCCTTGACCAACCAGAAGCCACCATTTTCGTCCCCAGAGCAGTGTGGAGCAGCAGCCACGAACTGCTCCGGACCAGCCTGAACCCAAGCATGGAGCCAAGAAGTCTAGTAAGTACCAGCACGGGGCGATTCCCTCGCCCCGTGCGGAAATGGCCCAAGCCTGAACTTTTCCTAGAAGCCAAGATGACTAAGTTGACTGTCATACTCTGGCCATATCATGAGCAGACATGACTCACTGGAAAAAACAATAATGCTTGGAACGGTAGGAGGCAGTAGGACAAGAGGAAGACTACATTATAGGAACCATGGCTGCCCTGAGTCTGCAAGACCTGAGCAGGACTGTGGATAATGGGATGACTTTGAGGCCTCTGACTCATGGGACCATCATAAATTGAAGTTGACTTCATAGCAACTATATGGGAAAGACAGAGAACCAGTGGCCCTCCAGATGTAGTTGGCCATGCTGTCTGTGGATGATGGGACCTGGAGTCTTACAACATGTGGAGTGGGAAGTAAAGGCCACATATTCCTCCCTCCCTCATGATTTATACCATGGATGTGCTTTTGGGAAGGGCTGGCTCTGTCAGCCTGTGTAGTCTCTCAGTCAGATTTAGAGATTAAATGGAAATCCATCATTGCCTGAGTAAAACAAATTGGAGAGGCTTTGCCTTTGGGAATTTGTGGGACTGGAAGGCAGAGCGAAGGAGCCAGGGGGCGGAAGAATCTGTGAGGGCCTGGAAGAGAAGGGACGTGCTTGTTTGGAAAGATTTACTGCAGAGCTCTTGAGTCTGAGGTTGTAAACTGATGGGCTGAGAAGATAGGACCCAGGAGAATGGGATTTTAATTGGGCAGTCAGGCTCCTTCTTCAAAACAGGGACAGTTTTACAAGTGAGAGAAAGGAAGCAGGAGACATTTTGGCCTCCAGATGAGTTGAGGTTTACAACAGGAAGCCTTTCTTCTGCTTGTCCTCTCCAACCAGAGAAGAACAAGTCAAAGGAAAAATCTGCTCAGAAGAAGGAAGACCACGTCTTCTACAGAAGGAAGACCTTCTACTGGCTTCTTTCTTTCTTTCTTTCTTTCTTTCTTTCTTTCTTTTCTTTCTTTCTTTCTTTCTTTCTTTCTTTCTCTTCCTTCCTTCCTTCCTTCCTTCCTTCCTTCCTTCCTTCCTTCCTTCCTTCCTTCCTTCCTTCCTTCCTTCCTTCCTCTCTCCCTCCCTTCCTTCTCTCTTTCTTTCTCTCTTTCCTTCTCTCTCTCCTTCCTTCTCTCTCCTTCTCTCTCTCTCTCTCTCTCCCTCCCTCCCTCCCTCCCTCCCTCCCTTCCTTCCTTCCTTCCTTCCTTCCTTCCTTCCTTCCTTCCTTCCTCCCTCCCTCCCTCCCTCCCTCCCTTCCAAAAAGAGTCAGAAGTAGAAAAGGCTCTGCAAAGGTTGCATGTTTGGTGAGGACATGGGAGAGGCTCTTCTTGGTAGCTGCTCCAAGGTTATGGAACTCCATCCCAAGGGAGGCTCCCTTGGCCCCCTCTTTGCTCTTTGGTACTGTTTGAATGGCCATGCGAACAACACAGGTTTTTATGGGAACAGGCTTTCTTTGAGACACCCAGGTGGTCCCAAACCATGAAAGGATTCAAAGAAGGATAACCAGTATGTGCCCTTTGGGCTGCAAGTGGCCTCAAGACTTTTCTTGTGTTCCTGAGTGGAACCACTCTCCAAAATGCCAGAAAGAAAGGCTAACTCCAGTGTTTCCAGCAGGCTTGAAGGTGGGCTGGTGGGAAATGATGAAATATTTCATCTATTAAATTGGGTGAGAATCACATAATCGCACAGATGTTGATGGACTATAACTTCCACTCAGTAAAGCCAATGTAGTGATGGGAGTTACAGTCCAACAGTCCAAGTAGCTGGAGAGTTACTTGATTCCTCCCCACCTAGCAAATGAAGTACAATAATACAAAACAACGTTGAGCAAAGCAGAGTTCTCCTAAGCTTATTGAACTTTCGCTCCTTTGAGCTCCAGTCAGCATGGGCGGTGGTGAAAGCTGCATGCTGGGAGATGCACTCCAGCAACATCTAGAGGGTTTCACTTTGTTCATGCCTGCATTAAAATTCCAAAGAAACCTCAGATCCTTTTGGCTAGTCCTAAGTTGAGTGGACTCATGACATCAGTGTTGGAGTGGTGGGTCAACATGTAGGTATATTCCATTGATTCAATAAATTTATTCTGGTTGCAAGTACCAAAATGATTCTAGGTACTATGAACTTACAAGCAGCACTAAAATTGTTGTTGCTGTTATGTGCTTTCTAGTTGTTTCCAACTTAGAGTGACCCTAAGGCAAATCTATCATGGGGTATTCTTGGGAAGATTTCTTCACAGGCCTTCCTCTGAGGTTGAGAGTGTGTGACTTGCCTAAGGTCACCCAGAGGGCTTTCATGTTTGAGGAGGGTTTCAAACCCTTGTCACCCCGACCTCTAGGCCATGTCCCCATTAGACTGTTATAGTGCTATCATTCCACTTTCAACATCAGATGGAACTCTGGGATTTGCAGTTTAGGGAGGGGCCTCAAAGGCAAGTTTTGTTCCTGAGGGTGGCACAATCAAGAATCACTCAAGGGTCCTCAGATCTGAAGGAACATCTCCCTCTTGAATTCACACGGGCCATTTCCACACTACATTCTTGTAGTGCTTTTATTCCACTTTCAACCTCCTGTGGAATCCAGGGGTTTGTAGTTTCCTGAGGCCCAAGAGCTCCTTGGCTGAGAATGCCAAATGCCTCTCCCTAAACTGCAAACCCCAGGATTCCATAGGATGTTGAAAGTGGAATAATAGCACTATAAGGCCATTTCTGCACTAGACTGTTATAGTGCTATTATTTCACTTTCAACATCCGATGGAATCCTGGGGCTTGCAGTTTAGGGAGGGGCCTTTGAGGCCTTTGAGGCCCCTCCCTAAACTGCGAACCCCAGGATTCCATCAGATGTTCAAAGTGGAATAATAGCACTCTAACAGTCTAGTGCGGAAATGGCCCCAGTCCCACACTCAAACCACTGCAGCATTCTGGCTCTCCGTACTAAAAAGTTACAGCTATATTACTGATAAAACCAGAGGAAGGGCTCAGTCACATATATTCTCGCTATAGCTGGCATTGCGTTTTTCCAGAGATTTCTCCCCACTCTTCCTCTCCTCACAGTAACAGTGATGCTGCACAGGATAATTTCTTAATTGCACAAGACAGCACCAATCCGCCCATGCAAGACAGCTTGGGCACTTTAAAACAAATGATTCCTAGCCCTACCTGTCAAAAGACATTGTATCTCAGCTCTGTCTTTCACTCCTTAACAGATATTTTACAGAAAGAAAAAAGACAGGAGAAACAAGCAGGAGATGTGAGAGGGCTGGAGATGGGAGACAACCCCATCTGGAGTCCCAGGAAATTCTGTGAATTAGGCAGGGCAGGTGTGCAATCACATCCACATCTGGAAAGAATGTTGTGTTGTAAATACTGGGGCGGGATATTTCTTGCCATCTTCTGATTTGCTCCATGAGGTCCATTTCAACATTTTTGCTTCCTTGGTGGATTGATTGTCACATTTATGTTCCAAGATTCCTCCCGTGAGCTCAAGGAGATGCATCTGTCTCTTCTCTCCAGTTCTTCCTTACAAAAACTCTGCAAAGTAGGGCAGGCTGAGAAGAACGATGGCTTCACAACTCAGTCCTAGGAGGACTCAGACAACGAGGAGGCAGATGGCCAAGAAGCTGTAGTACCCTCTGAGTCTGAGGAAATGGGGTCTGAGGAAGCAGAGGATCCTGATCCACAGTAGGATGTGGCAGAGGCTGCAAACGCTGGACAACACACCCCATGCTTCATTGAGACAGAGGCCATATCCGCACTACACTATTATAGTGCTATTATTCCACTTTCAACATCCCGTGGAATTCTGGAGTTTGTAGTTTCCTGAGACCCAAGAGCTCTCTGGCTGAGAATTCTAAACTAATTCTAAATAGAATTCTAAATTCTAAATTCTGGCCCTTCCCTAAACTGCAAAGCTCAGAATTCTACAGGATGTTGGAAGTGGAATAAGAGTACTATAACCGTATACTGGGGAAACTGCCAAAAGCAGAAATGCTAAACTGTCCTTAGTCTAAATAACAAACGTTGACCCAATTAGCACTAATGAGACACCTGTAAACTTGAAGGAGCTGCTTATAAATATTGCGGCAGTTGCCTCCTGGCCTTTGTGCTGACAACTTTCTCATCTGGTTGAGTAGCGGTACTTTCTTTCATTTCTGTTTTCTCTTGACCTTGGACTGACTACATTTTCATAGAATCATAGAATTATAGAAATGTAGAGTTGGAAGAGACCACACAGGCCATCCAGTCCAACCCCCTTTTATGCAGGAACATCCTCAAAGCACTCCCGACAGATGGCCATCCAGCCTCTGCTTAAAACCTCCAAAGAAGGAGACTCCATACTTCATTGAGACAGCAGATTCCACTGCCGGACAGCCCTGTCTGTCAGGAAGTTCTTCCTGAGGTTCAGGTGGAATCTCCTTTCCTGCAGCTTGAATCCATTGCTCCTTGTCCTGGTCTCTGGAGCTGCAGAAAACAAACCCACTCCCTCCTCTACATGGCATCCCTTCAAATATTTAAACATGGCTATCATGCCCCCTCTTAACCTTCTCTTCTGCAGACTAAACATTCCCAGCTCTCTAAGTCTATCCTCATAGGGCATGGCTTCCAGGCCCCTCAACATTTTGGTCACCCTCCTCTGGACTTGCTCCAGCTTGACCATTTTGGACTGTTTTACTTTGTCCTTGCTGACTCATGTACTTGAATGTCTTACCTGCTGATACAACTTTTGGACTGGCTAAAGACCACCCTTGTGCTTCTCCCTGCATCTTGCTCAGCTAATCCACAGGGACTCAGACTGGACTGAATACTCGATCACTCCTCCTGCTGTGGGCATTTCCTGCCGTGTTCAGGACAGATTGGCTCTAGGTCACCCAGTGAATGTCATACTTCAGTGGGGACTAAAACCTGCCTGTTTCTGAAGAACAGCCATTCAGAAGGCCTCTTCTGCATATTCCATCGCAGCCTTTGCTATGGGCCTAGGTACTGAACTTAAGGAAGTGTTGTTGATTTTAGGATAGAGTTTATTGATGGTCATCTGTCGGGAGTGCTTTGAGGGTGTTCTCGCATGGCAGGGGGTTGGACTGGATGGCCCCTGGGGTCTCTTCCTACTCTACATTTCTATGATTCTATGATTCTCTCCCCCCACCCCACCTCTTGTTTTAGGTCAAGAGCAGGGCAGATAGCATCGGGTTTTTTTCCTTGCATGCCAAAATCTTCTGCTTTCTCACCTAAAGTCTCACCACTTGCTCATGTGTCCTTTAAAGGTATGGCTATAACCTTTCATATCCAGGTTGCCAGACCATATGACTTAGGAAAGTTCCTAGGGTTATCGCTTTTATAAAAGACCCCACTTCTCAGACCTCTCTCTCTTCTTCTCCATTTTTGCTTCTTCCTTCTCTCTGACCATGTTTTGCATCTCCATCAAGAAGATGATGAGTTAAGAACGAAGCTACTATCTTACCTAACTTATTCATTAAATAGTGAGGATGTAGGCTCCCCTCTGTGTATGCAAATACAAAAGCCATTAGTAAACTTTTTCTAAGGTTGTAACCTGAAACTGCCTGCCTTATTTTGTCTTCTCAGTCAGTTTCAGTTCAGAGAAGCAACACAGAGATTGGGGCATACTTCCTCTGCCGCTCTACTAAAAGAAGGCTGATTTCTAACACTTTTAGCTTTCATCGAATTTCCCCAAAAGGCTAATTCCCTGGGAAACTCTAATTCCCAACATTTACAGCATGACCATATTCCATAGGTGCTAATTTGCATGTCTCTGTAGGAGTTTAGGCAGAGCATGTATTCATCTCATTTCCTCTTTGTTGATCTTAGCCGCTCCTTCTTACCTTCTAAGGTTTACCTTATGGTTGCGACAAGTTGGAAACAACTTGAATGTGCTGATTTAGGCCATTTTCCCCCTACACTGTTCTAGTGCTGTTATTCCACTTTCAACATCCTGTGGAATCCTGGGGTTTGCAGTTTAGGGAGGGACATTGAGATTTCTCAGCCAGAGAGCTCTTTGGCCTCAGGAAACTACAAACCCCAGAATTCCACCAGATGTTGCTGAAAGTGGAATAAGAGCACTACAACAGGGTAGTGCAGAAATGGCTTTACAACTAGTTTGTCCTGTTGAAAGCCAACAACAGTCCAGATGAGTACATCTAAAGTACACAAGAATTAGCAGAAAGTGAGGCTAGACCCGAGACTTACACAGAGAGACAAACAGAAGATTGGTCCAGGCTGTCCAAGGTTCAAAGAGAGGAAGCAGGCCTGTGCAGAGTCCAAAGCCAAGAGGGGAGTTGCCAGAAAGTTTAGTCAAAAGGTATGTACTCAGTGAGCCGGGAAGCCAGAAATGTCAGATGGCACTGAATAGAAGTTTGGGTGCCGTTGTTCTGCAGCAGTGGAATGGCCTGGTCTAAGCTAATTTATAGCCAGCAGTTAATTAACCCAGCTGGCCTCATTAGCTCAGTGTTCTGTATTTAAACTGGAGCAAGGCATTGCCTGACCTTTTGCTCCCAGCATTTTCATTTATGAGATGGTGCAGTGCCATTGCTGCCTCCTCTTCCTCCTGATCTGTAGTTGCTCTCTGGGACAGACTGGGCTTTGTTTCTGCTGGTGCCATAGTGAGGACTACCAGCCTTCTCCGTCTTGGCACACCTCTTCCCCTTCTTTATCCGAGGAGGCCTCCTCCAGATAGAATGCGACATGGCTATAAATCAGCACAGCCAAAGCCCTGTGGCAACAGATCCATTTATCTCTGCTTGGGATTACGTGATGTCCTCTGCTGTCTTGTTTCCTGACCTTCAGCGTCTGCCTAGAACAGTTGTCTTCACTGATATCCTGCTTGCTTTGGACCGTTCTTGGACTCCTTTTTGGGCTCAGGTCCTGGGGGCCATTGGCCAGACTTCTGTTCTTATGGGGTCTCTGCGTTTGTCCGTGTTCTGATTTGGTTAGTTCATAGAATCATAGAAATCATAGAATCGCAGAAATGTAGAGTTGGAAGAGACCCCAGAGGCCATCCAGTCCAACCCCCTGCCATGCAGGAACACCCTCAAAGCACTCCTGACAGATGGCCATCCAGCCTCTGCTTACAAACCTCCAAGGAAGGAGATTCCACTACACTCCAAGGCAACAGATTCCACTGCTGGACAGCCCTGACCATCAGGAATTTCTTCCTGAGGTTCAGGTGGAATCTCCTTTCCTGCAGCTTGAATCCATTGCTCCTTGTCCTGGTCTCTGGAGCAGCAGAAAACAAACCCACTCCCTCCTCTACATGGCATCCCTTCAAATATTTAAACATGGCTATCCTGTCCCCTCTTAACCTTCTCTTCTGCAGACTAAACATACCCAGCTCTCTAAGTCTATCCTCATAGAGCTTCATGGCTTCCAGGCCCCTCACCATTTTGGTCGCCCTCCTCTGAACTTGCTCCAGCTTGACTATGTCCTTCAATTTTTGTCTGGGGCACTTGCTACCCTTAAACAGGACTGGAAGCTATTGTGTGACTGATACGATTTGCACATACTCAAAAAGTTGCCACAAATGCAAACACTCCCTTGAGACTGTCTGGCAACATTTCATTTTCTTGTAGGCAAGGAGGGCAAAAAAAAAAGATCAAAATCTCTTTGTCTTATCAGTAAGGAGAAAAATTATAGTTTCTCATGACTGTGCCCAAGATGAGTGAGACTTGCATTGCTATACTACACATTTTGTGCTCTCATGCAGTGGAAGATTTTTTTTTCCTGGGTTTTAATCTGAATCTCAAAGGAGCTACCCAAAGTAGAATCATAGAGTTGGGAGAGACCCCAAAGGACATCCAGATCAACCCCATTCTGCCAGGCAGGAAGACACAATCAATGCACTCGCAAAACCTAGGCATCAGGCCTCTTCTTAAAAACCTCCAAAGAAGGAGACTCCACCACACTCCTGAGCAGTGCATTCCACTTTTGAACAGCCTTTACTGTCAGCAAGTTCTTTTTAATAGTTAGGTGGAATCTCTTTTCCTGGAGCTTGAATCATTGCTTCATGTCCTAGTCTCTGGAGCAGCACAAAACAAGCTTGCTCCATCTTCCATATGATATCTCTTCAAATATTTAAACATGGTTATCGTGGCTATTAACCTTCTTTTTGTCAGGCTAAACATACTCAGCTCCCTAAGATGATCCCCACAGAGCTTCATGGTTTCCAAATCTTTTACCATTTTGGTCACCCTCCTCTGGACACTTTCTGACCTGTCAATATCCTTCTTGAATTGTGGTGCCCAGAACTGGACACTGTATTGGTCCAGGCAGTAGACCAAGTGCAGAACCCTGACCCCAATAGTTTCAGCACTTTGGACAGCAACTTCAGAGTTCACACTAAAGTCTGGAGAAGATTCACTGCCCCTGACAGGGAAGTCACCAACTGCTATGAACAGAAAGCCTGAATAGGAATTAGATTCCTGTTAACAAATCTGCTGCAAGCAGGAGGTAGATCTGCATCTCTTGTTGGATCTCAGAGTAGTTTGCTATAGGCTGCCAAGATTTTTGATTCTCAGGATAGTGGCAACAGCAGAAACGCAATAACCCCCCTCCAAAGTAGACTGCTGTATGGGAAAAACAGCAAATGGGCCAAGGTCACACAGAGAGTCCAGTGGGGGGCATGTACCTGGGGCCATTTCCGCACTAGCCTGTTATAGTGCTATTATTCCACTTTCAACATCCTATGGAATCCTGGGGTTTGCAGTTTAGGGAGGTTGCCCAAGACCACCCAGCGAGTTTCACGGATAAACAGAGATTCAGATCCTGGTTTCCAGAGTCATAATCCAACATTCAAATCACTACACTGAATTGACTCTTTAATCACCACGCTATCTTTCCAAAAACTAGAATTAACAGGAGCAAACAAATGATGATAAAAGTGTTACCAATCAACTCACTAAAGGATAAGAGAAGCAACAAGCTACAAAACCCCCTAGAATGTCTGTGACTTATGGGCGCCAGAAATTTAAAAAAAGCACACTAAATACATCAAGGAAACAGGAGAGCAAACAGCTGATACCAACAATCACCGTATTGCTTAAAATGAAAGAGCAGCAATCCAAAGGTCAATGTGTGATTTGGACAAGGTAAGAAACCCATCAACAAAAGGATCCAAATATTATAAAAGTCAGAATCTGTTTGCGATTGCCTTGTTTCTCTAACCTTACATGACATTTTCTCCATTCTAGCTATATTCCAGACTATATTCATCCAGCGGTCCAAATATTAAATCAAGACCATTATTCCAATTTAGAGCAATTTCCGGTTGAGTGCTACACACAGTAATGCAATTAACGACATATGCATCAATTGATTATGTTCCACTAACAAAAGCAAAAATATCTTAATTGGCATGAATCAAAAACAGATAAATCAGAATCAGAGATATTGTAATTCCCCAAAGAAAAATGTTAAAACTGATCTTAAAGTTATATCAGGCCAACTCAGTGCTTCTGGACTGTCAGCTTTTTTCTAGCACAAAAAGAAGAAACTTTTCCCAAAGAGTTCTGTAAAACCTCGAGGCTTGCAAACTGCATTGAAAACTTGTGTGCAACCGGAGACACTACTATGCAGGTTTCAAAGATGCTGCTTCAGTTTTGCTAATTCTGGAAGTAACAAAAGAATCAACCTGAGTGTGCATCAACTGAAGTCTGACAACAGGGAATCTTCTGGGGAAATGGTCTGCTGATTTGCTGCCAAGGACGGCTTAGTCTGTTTTAAAACTTTCCTTCTAGCACAAAATTCAAGTTGCATTTTAATACAACGCGGGTACTGGTGGTAACACCCAGAAACAGGCAAATCCCAAATCAGATCAGATAATATATTCTTCCTTTTCCTACTAAACTAGGAGAGGTGCAAATCTCTCTTTATCATGATTTTTCCAAACTGGCAACTTGTTTTTTGCAAATGACATCTTTCTCCTGGTGGGTTGCCCCCTCCCTGCAATTTCCAGTCCCACCGTTTGGAAAGGATTGGCCTTACAATTTTTTTTTAAATAATTTTATTAAATTTCACAGATAAAAAAAAAAACTTTCTTTAACCTGTAATTTTACATGAAATGTTTCTGATCTTCCACTGTGTTCTGATCTTCGCTTCTCAAAACACACTCCACATATTACATTTATGTATCACAATACAGTGTTCATCTCAAACGTTGGAACATGCTTTCCCCTCTTCCCATTTCCACAATCAAAATACAGTCATTTTCCCTTGACAGTTCGCAGCTATCACCCATTATTGGCCATTCTGCTTTTTTCTAACAATTTTTTGATGCACCCCTACACAAGTACCGGCAGGGACCCATAGACCCATTGGTCCCGGGAACACATATTGTGAGTTTCCAAGTGACTCTCCTCCCCTCTTGCAGCTGACTCCATCCACACTGTTTCCAAGTGGCGCATGCCGGGCAAAAGAAATGAATTAATAAATAAACTTTAAGACTATTATCATTATCATTAGTATTAGTCACTTGGCAAAGGACAGTCGTGAAGCTGCAGAACCAGCCAGGGTCAGAATCAAGCTGGTTTCTAGAAGTCTTTCTTGCTCAACCCCTGGCAAATCTTTCATGGAGTGGGGAAGATAATGTCCTTTGCCAACCTTGGGGAAGAAAAGAGAGCCTCGTGCGACGACTCACCTCATTTTTTCAGCTCTGTGGGTTCCTCGGCTGTTGGTGCCGGTGGATCCGTTTGGAGAGAGGGTGGTTGGCTGAAGTCAGTTGGTTCAGCTGCGTGGCTTATCTTTGTTCAGAGATGTGGTGCGTGCATGTGTGTGTGTGAAAGAGAGAGAGAATGTGTGTGTGTACATGTCTGGGGCTTTCTGACATTCCCCATGCTTGTCACGCCTTCCTCTCCCTGCAATAATCACTCCCCAACCCTTACACACACACACACACATAGGCGCACCGACACAGAAACAAACCTACCAATGTTTAATCCCTTTCATTCTCCGCTGTTCCAGCCATCCCACCGCCTCTAACAAGGATGTCTCAATCCCTGCAGCATAAGTCACACTGAAGAAGAAGAAACAGAAGTTAAGAATCTGTCTCCCCAAAGTGGCACAGTTGTGCATTGTCAGGTTTTTCAGTTTTTTTCCAATTCCCACTCCCTACTGCTGCTTTGCCAGATGGCTTACCAAAAATTTAACATTTTGGTTCTCAGCAGGGGGATGAAGGACTCTAGCAGAAGAGGAGACTCCAGCATAAACCTGTCCAGTTTTTTTTTAAAAACAACATCCACCCACCCACCCTATCCTGCTCATTAATGTAAGGATGGATGAAGGCCCCAGGAAATGCACACAATGCATGTGTGCATTGTGGTTCTGAAGTGAGGCAGAGAAGCATTTCATCCATACCTCAAATCTCTCCCTTTTTCTCCATTCTGGCAATCAGTGGCCTGGGTCCATTTGCTACTCCTGCTTGGAGAAGACCCATTAACTCAACTGATGAATGGCAAGTAGCCTCTTAGGTAAATTTCATTAATTCAATGAGGCTACTTTAATTGGGACTAGCAATTGGATGCTGTCTGTAAATGGCAATGATACCGGCCATTTCTGTACTACGTTGTTATAGTGCTATTATTCCACTATCAACCCCCTGTGGAATTCTGGGTTTTGTAGTTCCTAGAGGCCCAAGAGCTCTCTGGCTGAGAATTCTCAGTGTCCCTCCCTAAACTGGAAACCCCAGGATTCTATAGGAGGTTGAAAGTGGAATAACAGCACTATAACAGTGTAGTGTGGAAATGGCCATTATTCAAGCCATGGAAATTTGGGTGGGGGAAGTGATAAAGTAGTCATCAGATAGACAGCAAATGCTTTGCACAGTTTGAGGGAGTTACTTTTGTAATCTCATGCATGCTAGCTAGATTGATTCTGGGAATTGTAGTCCAAAAAAGTAACTGCTACACATGCTGATGCCATCTGGATTGGAGGATCTACGTTTGGAAATATCCAAGCTTTCCAATTGAATGCTCTCCAGATGTTTTGGACCACAGCTGGATGAGCATGGTGGGGGTTACAGTCCAATACATGTGGAGGTCAAGATTGTTGAAGGCTGCAGTAGGTGCCATCATAGATTCATCAAGTTGGAAAGGAACCCAAAGGCCATCTAGTCTAACCCTGTGACAGTAGAGGAACCCAGAGCTGAAACATCTTGCAAATTACTTTAGTAGTACCCAAACAGCACTGCTTCCCAATCCCCCTTGTACCCAAACACACACCCTTGTAAGTGTGTATCTGTGTTCATATATGTGCCTTCATGTCACCTGTCAATTTGTGTTGACCCCATGTTGACCCTCAAAGCCCCAAGATTCCATAGGATGTTGAAAGTGGAATAATAGCACTATAGCCATCTAGTGCAGAAATGGCCTCTCTTCCTCTCACTTCCCTCCCTTGTCCTCAGCTTGCTTTGCTTGTTACAAATTGATAGCTATGTTTAAATAAAGGATATCATATGGAGGATGGAGCCAGCCCATTTCCTGCTGCTCTAGAGAATAGGGCCATTTCCACCCTAACTGTTAAAATGCTATTATTCCATTTGCAACATGCTGTGGAATTCTGGGGTTTGTAGTTTCCTGAGGTCAAAGAGCAATCTGGTTGAGAATTCTAAATACCTCTCCCTAAACTGCAAACCCCAGGATTTCATGGCATGTTGAAAGTGGAATAATAGCACTATAGCCATCTAGTGCAGAAATGGTCTCTCTTCCTCTCACTTCCCTCCTTTGTCCTCAGCTTGCTTTGTTTGTTACAAACTGATAGCTATGTTTAAATAAGGGATGTCATATGGAGGATGGAGCCAGCCCATTTTCTGCTGCTCTAGAGAATAGGGCCATTTCCGCCCCAATTGTTAAAATGCTATTATTCCATTTGCAACATGCTGTGGAATTCTGGGGTTTGTAGTTTCCTGAGGTCAAAGAGCCCTCTGGATGAGAACTCTAAATGCCCCTCTGTAAACTACAAATCCTTTAGCACAGATGAATGTTACTGTAGGGCTGGGGAAATGGTAGCCTACGGACTGAATATGGCTTTCAGCATTGTTCTTTGAGACATCCCCTGGTCCCAATTTTTTTTGGAAATTCTTTTGTGTGTTTGTGTGTGTGCTCTGAAATACTTCCCAGACAGCTCTTGGGGGTGTGGGTAGCAATTCTGGCATGTTTTGGAGCTCCCTTGGGCCATTCTAGACCCCAGAGAAGCCTCTTTCCAACATGAAGTTGACTTCCAGGTCACTTCCTATTGGGAAAAAAGGACCTTTGCTTTGCTTGAAATGGCTCAGAGAGGGATGAAAACATGGTGAAATTGCTTCCCCAAGCCTTGGGGGGTTTGGCAGCATTTTGTGGAAGGAAAATATGAATTTTGGGAGTATGTGCCCCTGAGGTCCTCCGGGAAAGTCCCTGCAGCTGCAAAATAGACCATTGCCCGCCATGGGCTAGAAGATTTTTGAGCTCGCCCTGGCAGCTTGTCAACTCGCCAGTTTGAAATTCCATCTATATGGAATATTTGCTGGCTGCCAGGAAGTGGCTGGCACCAGCTGGAAGGGAAATAAAATGCCAAAGGCACCCTTTGTGATTCAAAAGGGTGGCAGGGATAAAAAATGCGATGAACTGCGGAGCAGAAAGAGATCAAAGGATGTTTCTCAGTGGTTCCTCCTGTGGCAAAGCCATCTTTTAGAAAGGAAAAAAGGAGTAATAATAGCTGTTTATGCTCTGTTGCATTGTCCTCCTGAGTCAGTGGGGGTGGAAGGGGGAAGACAGGAGGGAGAGAGGCAAGGCGGAGTTGGCCGAACTTCTTGAAAACAGCATGCTTTTGCTTGGTTTCCTTTGGACATCAGATTTTTCACAGAACCCCTTTGCTTTGGTGTTAAAGAGAAACCACCTTCTTAAAAGGCTATTTCCAAATGAATGTGAAATTCATATAATCTTCTTGAATCATCTTTCTGTACAAACTACGGCTGGAATCACATTGGGGACTTGTGTCTGCAGGAATTAGAATAGGGCAGTTCTATAAGGTCAGTATCTATCATGCGTAGCTGTCTTGCTTTTCCAAAGAAACACTCAGACTTCTAGCAGCAGGCATTTATTTAGGAATTAGCAAGCAACACGGCAACTTTCAAAAGTTGCTAAGACTGGCATAGGTGGGAAGGCAACAGGTTTTATACTTTGACATATAAATTAGGGTGCGAGTTACAATGATCGGTGAGAGTGGTGAATGTCATGCAAGTCCATTGGACCCAGAGTGTGTCCTGCAGCATGGGTGGCACCAGATATCTCTTGGGACAGACACCTGGTTGTCACGGAGGATGTGAAGTCCTAAGCTCCTCCTGACAGAGAGGTCTCCCTGTTACCCTGTATGTTGGGGGCCCCAGGAGGGGCGCCCAAATAACCAGATAAAAACACAAGTTGGGGGAATTTAGCTGGAGCACTCTTTTGGCTAAACGAGAGGCAGGGTAATGTTAGCAAGGATCTTTAACCCTATGTATACAGCGGCGGGTCAGAGAGCGACTAGACAAGGTTTTCAAAGTAATAAACAATATTTTATTAAAGACAAGAAACACGCAAGACAAGACATAAACTAACTAACTGAGAAAAAGAAAAAGAGAGCTTTTCAGGAAAGGCAATACAACACCTGATCTCATAGTCCTGGAGAAAAGCGGGGATCTGGGGAAGAAAGCTCAGCAGGGCTGGCTGAGGGGAGTTTCCTTAGACAACTGGCAGCAAGGCGGGATGGAAGTCCAAAGTAGTCCGAGGAAGTCCCAAAAGTGGGGACCTTTTATAGGGTGGATTTTACCTACAGGCTATGTTATGCTCGGTGAGAACAAAGGAAATTTGAAGTTGGACAAAGGAGTTGGAAAAGGTCATGTTTTGCATGATGGGTTTAGCCCTTAAGACAATAGCGTGGCCGGTTCGTTAATAGCCCGATACAAAGGAATGGCTTGGCTCTTGGCTGCATGGCTTTGTGTGAATCCGAGCCGAGCCGAGCCGAGCCGGTTTGCAGGGAGGTTTTTCCCTAAAGCAATGGAGAGGCTTAAGTTGCTTGCCTGAATGGGGTCTTGGAATGTACAGTCATTAATGGCCGTGCCCGTACGTGCTCGTCCAGGAGGCCTCTGCAAACACGTGGAGTGGGGTGGCAGAGAGAGGTCAAGCAAAGGCCAAATTATTTGATATCAAAAGGATATCTAGTGCTCTTACCTGACATATCATAACCGTGATAACATCTCCTGGATACTGAAGTCTCCCAGCTTAATAAACTGGGAAGACTCCTGTACTACTGATGGGACCAGCACCATCAGATCAATAAGGGAGATTGCTGAGCAGCAGGGTGGAGGGTATGCCAACGGAACGCCTCTTGTGTTCCACCTATGCACCCACCTTCAATACAGGGGCCATTTCCACATTGCACTGTTATAGTGCTATTATTCCACTTGCAACATCCTGTGGCATTCTGAGGTTTGTAGTTTAAAGGAGGGGCATTTAGAAATCTCAGCCAGGGAGCTCTTTGACCTCAATAAACTACAAACCGAAGAATTCCACAGGATGTTGAAAGTGGAATAAGAGCACAATACCAGTGTAGGGACGAAATGGCCAGGTACGCCCTGCTTATTTCATGGGTTAGGGGCCAGGGCACGGTCAGGAAGTGGAAATGGTTGAAATGAGGAACCCTGTCATTTTTTTCACCTTATACAATATGATATTGTAAGCTTATATAATATATATGGCACATTGTAAGCACAAATACTGTATAAGATGGGAGAAGGCTCACAAATGACCTTTACAGTATACAATACTGTCCACAAGGTGGTGCCAAGTGAATTGAAAGAAAAAAGTGGAGTGTGGGCCATTTCTGCACTACATTGTGATAGCACTATTATTCCATTTTCAACCTTCTATGGAATCCTGGGCTTTGCAGTTTAGGGAAGGGCACTTAGAATTCCCAGGCAGAGAGCTCTTTGGTCTCAGTAAACTACAAATGCCAGAATTCCACAGGAGGTTGAAAGAGGAATAATAATACTACATCAATGTAGGGTGGAAATGGCCATGGTCACAAAAGCATCGTGCAAACATGACAAAAGAGCGGACCACGCATCAAAAGTACGAGTTATGGGTATATTTCAAACCTATAGAAAGAGCAGGTTGTTACCCTGTTCTCTGGGGGTCCCGGGAGGGGCACCCAAAGAACCAAAACACAAACACAATTTTGGGGAGAATTAGCTGGAGCACTCACTAAAGCTAGCGAGAGGCAGGGTAACGTAGCAGGATCTTGCAAACCAGCGTCTGCGGGGTCAGGTCAGTCAAGTAGTCAGACAGTTTTAAAATGACAAAAATGATGTTTTATTGAAAGACAAACAAACAGTAAAGACATCACAATCACACAGCTAACGGGAGAATTAGAAATAAGGATTTTCGGGGTAAATGGGTGATACGACACCTTTCTTGTAGTCCTGAAGAAGTGGAAGATGGTAGGGAAGAAACTCGGCATGGATGCCAAGGGGAGCTCACCAGACAAAGTGGCAGCAAGGCGGGATGGAAGTCTGGAGCGATCTGAGGTGGTCTCGGAATCAGGGGCTTTTTATAGGGTGAATTGTGCCTGTAGGCCATGCCTTACTCTGTGAGAGCAATGCAAGTTTGGAGCGGGACAAAGCTTTGGAAAAGGTCGAGTTTAACATGATCGGCTTAGCGCTGAATCAACAGTAGTGTAGCCAGTGTGCAAACGCACAGTACTTAGTCCGGCTTTGTAAGACTATCGGCTCGGGGTCGGGCGCCTTTGTTTAGAGTTGCGCTTAAGCAAAAGGGTGTTTGCAGGGAGGTCCCTGAAGCAACGGAGTGGCTCTGTTCTGCCTGCCTGGGTGGAGAAGGGAATGTCCAACACTTACCGGCCGCGCCTGTTTACGTGCTTGTCCGGAGGCCTCGCAAACACGTGGAGTGGGGTGGCAGAAGAAGGCCGAATGGTTTTTGATATCAAAATCGATATCTGGTGCTATCACTGGGTAGGCCTGGGCTGAGATAACAAGGTTGTTAAGAAGTGAAGCCCTGAGAAGCAAGGGATGACTGTACACAAACTCAAACCCACAAACTCAAGACTGTGGGATGGGGCACCTGGTGAGGGTGATAGAACCTTGATAGGCCACAGCAACTCCACCTCCTCACCTGCTGCTGCAAGGAGAACTCAGGCCATTTCTGCACTAGACTGCTATAGCGCTATCATTCCACTTTCAACATCCTATGGAATCCTGGGGTTTGCAGTTTTGGGAAGGGCCAGCCAGAGCTGAGAGAGAGGTGAGCTTCCCCAGCATCATCCAGCCAGGTCTCTGTATTGCAGGCCAGGTAGGCATGTTCACCTAGGATCAGCTCCTGGATTTATGATTTTTTTTTTTTTTACCATTTACCAATCTTGCATTGAGGAGCAGCATTGTCAGCCCAGAGTGTTTGTTGCCAAGGCTGTTTGGACTACTTGGGTTGGGGGACAGTTTTTGGGGAAACCAATACCTTGTGGCTTTCCTCATGGCAAAGTAATGTCTCCCCACGGATGAAATCAATAAACATTTACATTCCCAAATGAATGCCAGCAGTGTGGACAATATTTTTCCCTGGTTTAGGTTGGTAGCTTTGCAGTCTGCTAACATCAAACATATACATACACACATGCCTTCACAGGTATGCAGAGTGTCCTTCCAAAATGTGTACAGTTCTCCCCTCACATTCATGGGTTTGGTTCTTGTGGGTTTGATTATTCATGGTAACCACTTGCCTCCCCCTTGCATGCTTTGCTGTCTGCAGCTGCCAGCGCAATTGCACTGCCAGCGGGCAAGAGAGTGAAGGGGAAAGAAGATCTCCCCCCCATGCTCGCTGCCCCTGCTGCTTGCACAATTGCGTGGGTGGGAGTGGCAAGAGGGAAGATCTTTCCTCCTGCCCTCCCATGCGCTGCTGCTGGCATGATTGCATGGGTGGAGGCAGCAACAGAGTGATGGGGAGAGATCTTCCCCCTCCCTCTCCTGTGCCTCTGCCGGTGCAATTGCACAGGTGGGGGCAGCAAGAAAGTGAAGTGGGGGAAGATCTTTCCCTGTATGTCTCTCTTGCATGGCTTCCTGTGCTATTGTGCGGCTGGGAGGTGAGAGAGTGAAAGGGAGGGAAGATCTCCCCCCTCCATGCTCTCCTGCTGTCTCTGCGCATGCAATCACACAGAGTAAAGGAGAGGGAAGATCTTTCCTCCCCTGCTCTCCTGCACAGCTGCCCACAGTTATTTGCATTTTTTAAAACTTTCACAAGGGTTCTGTGTCCCTCATCCTCACAAATGTGGAGAACCTACTGTATACACATTTTAACAGCCATAGTAGCTATGGTGAAGGCTAAGTAAATACATTTATATTGAAGAACAAATGGTATACGGCGGCCCTCCACATTTGCGAGGTTTCGGGGTCCAGAAATCTCATGAAAATGGAAAAATCACAAATAACTCCCCCTGCAATCCCCTCTCATACCCTTACCTTTTGCCGTGGCCCACGAACCTTCCTTCTCTGCATCAGGGCCAGAGGCAAGGGAATGGGAGGGGATGTTATCACGGTTATGATATGTCTGGTGAGAGCACTAGATATCCTTTTGATATCAAATACTTCGCCTTTGCTTGACCTTTCTCTGCCACCCTACTCCACGTGTTTGCAGAGGTCCACCGGACAAGCACGTCTGGGGCGCGGCCATTAATGGTTGTAAATTCCAAGACCGCATTCAGGTAGGCAGTTTAAGCCTCTCCATTGCTTTAGGGAAAAACCTCCCTGCAAACCGGCTTCGCTCGGCGCGAATCCACACGAAGCCACTCAGCCAAGAGCAGAGCCATTCCTTTATATCGGGCCATCAACGTACTGGCCACGTTATTGTCATTGAGTACTAAATGAATCATGCAAAACCTGACCTTTTCCAACTCCAAATTCCCTTTGTTCTCACCGAGCATAACATAGCCTGTAGGTAAAATCCACCCTATAAAAGGTCCCCACTTTCGGGACGTCTTCGGACTACTTTGGACTTCCATCCCACCTTGCTGCCGGTTGTCTAAGGAAACTCCCCTCAGCGAACCCTGCTGAGCTTTCTTCCCCGGAGCCCTGCTTCTCTCCAGGACTACGAGACCAGGTGTCGTATTACCCATTCCCGAAGGCTCTCCATTCCTATTTCTCAGTTAGTTAGTGTATGTCTTGTCCTTCGTGTTTCTTGTTCTTAACAAAATATCGTGTGTTACTTTTAAAACCTTGTCTAGCCGCTCTCTGACCTGACGCCGTAGACATTGGGTGAAAGATCCTTGCTAAAATTACCTTGCCTCTCATTTAGCTGAGAAAGTGCTGGAGTTCAAATTTCCCCATCTTGTGTTTTTATTTGGTTATCTGGGTGCCCCTCCCGGGACCCCCAACACACAGGGTAACAGGGGGAGCTCCAGAGGGCATGAGAAAAGCGCATGTCTGCCTTCTCCCCCATTCTCTTGCCTTTCGCCTGGGCACTTTTGCTTTCTTTCTCTGTGCCAGCAAAATGCAAGGGGAGAAGAAGAGGAGAATGGGCAAGGGAATAATCAAATTCATAAAGGTCAAACCTGAATGCAGAGGGAGGACTTTAATAATTATTTAATCAGAATTACAGATTACGTCTTAAATTACAATGTTGTATCGGGTGTTCAAAGTGTCCCTGCACAGCAATGGACTATGTACATTGTTTTGCTTGTGATTTTGTGACATTCCTCTACCATTGGAATCGTTAATCCCATCAAGGATGTATAATTTTAAAAAAAATGCAATTATAATATAAAATAAAATTTTGAAAAATCAGAATTATAAGCTGTTAAGTGTGTATACATTTTTTGGTGACATCCTCTAGATACATATTTTAAATTCATTCACCTTCAGGGCTCACTCTCCTCCAAATTTAGGTTGTTCTGCCCCTGGATTTTCTGCCTTCTCCATGAACGGGGAACGCACAACATTATTTTGCCTCCGACATAAGCCTCAGGAATTTGGCTGTATTCCGACACTGATTGGACTGTTCGTTTGACAGCAATGCCATAAGCATCCATTTCATGGCAAACGATCACTTACCACACAAATAAACACATTCCCTTTTTGAGGTGCAGCTGAAACTAGCCCTTTTCCTCTACTCCTTTAATTCCTTACAGCCCAGTGAAAGACCCCCTGGAAAGAGTAAATTCCTGTGCTAGCTGGGGATAATGGTAGTTGTAGTCCAACACTTGTGTAGGGTCCCAAATTGGAGGCGGCTGGCCCAGTCCCTTGGGCCAAAATAGAATCATACAGGTGAAGATAGAATGATAGGACTGGAAGGAATCACTAAGGTGACACAATCTAATCTTTGCCCTTATCATAGATGAAAACCAAGGCTGTTTCCGCACTAGGCTGTTATAACGTTATGATTCCACTTTCAAAATCCTATGGAATCCTGGGGTTTGCAGCTTTGGGAGGGGCCAGCCGGCCCCTCCCAAAACTGCAAACCCCAGGATTCCATAGGATGTTGAAAGTGGAACCATAGCGCTATAACCGGTTAGTGTGGAAATGGCCCCAAGACATGTGGACAAGCAACATCGGAGGACTATTAATAATGAAGAAAACCACACAAGCTAGCAAAGGCTGCAGCAGTTTGCTTTTGCCTGAGTGTGCTACGAAGGGAAAGATTCCACTCCCTTTTCTCTTATCCTCCCAGCTGTGTTAAATAAGTGCAAATTGCTTTGCACTTGGAACATAATTTGCAGCAACGGAAATAAGCTGAGGACAAAGGGGTAAAGTGGGAGGAGGAGGGAGAAACTGGGACATTTGAAAAGCAGCTGAAAAAGTGGGATGGCAGAGGATTAATTGGGTGTCATGCGCCTGTCCCAGGACCCAGATATGACCCTTCCCAAAAGTCACAACACCGACATGAACAAGGCAATAGTTCCTGCAGCCCAGTGTGGGTGGAAAAGTGAGAACCTATGAGACTCGGAGTATTTATATAGAAAAGGTGCATCAAATAGACACAGTGAGGGGAGACTGTCAGCCTATATAAACAGGGAAAGGGATGGAAAGACAACTGATCTTATGAGTAGAAGCAGCATACCTTACATTTTGGATCCCTTGCTCATGTTCCTGGAAAGCTTGACTCTTGCCTTGTGTACGGATTTTGCTACTGGACTGTTGCTTTGGATTTACTATGGATTCAGATTGCAAAAACAACGACCAGTAACTGGCTGACTAACTCTTCTAAACTTTGCTTGTGGTTGCTGATAAAAGACTCTGAGAGCTGTAAGCCTTGGCTGGCTGCTGGCACAGGACGATTGGGACTGTCCTTGCAAACTGGGACAGTGAGGGAGGAGGGATGAAAGATTCCTGACAGGTGGCCATCCAACTTCTGCTAAAAACTTCTAATGAAGCAGTTGACCACCTCCTGGGGGGGTCAGTTCCACTGTCAAACAGTGCTTGCTGTCATTAGAGCTTCTAGCTTTGCTTTTCTGCAAGAGTTGTTGCAGAGGAATTTGGAGTGGACAAGGTGAGGCTGGAAAGGTGACCCTAACCTCTCACAAACATATATAGGATAGGTCTAATTGAGAGCTCTGCTTTGGAGCTGATGGCTGTTGGTTAGTCCCAGTTAGAGTACCCCAGCTTAATCAGTTGTTTAACAGTGAATTGACATGTAAGCAAATTCAATTGATCCATAAGTTTGTTCTAGTCAGGACTAACAATAGGATTTAAGCCTATATTAGCCACAGAGGGGATGCTATTCATTGGATGGGCATCAGAAGATTATGCAAGCTTAGCTACTACCATATGCTGGCTAACTGCCTTTCCAGGAAAACACTGAGGCCATTTCTGCACTAGACTGGTATAGTGCTCTGATTCCACTTTCAACATCCTATGGAATCCTGGAGTTTTCAGTTTCGGGAGGGGCCGAACATCCATAGGATGTTGAAAGTGGAATCAGAGCACTATAACAGTCTAGTGCAGAAAACAGGCGAGAGTTCAGTAGCAGCATTTTATTGAGGTAAAGCGAGCAGCGAGCAGTTTGAGGAAAGCTGCTAAGACTGAGGTACATCAGTTAGCAACCAAGTTATACAACAGAGCATACAAGTTTGAGTGTGAGCTGCATTGATTGGTAAGGAGAGGGCTTGTTTTCTGCGGCTCCAGAGACCAGGACAAGGAGCAATGGATTCAAGCTGCAGGAAAGGAGATTCCACCTGAACCTCAGGAAGAACTTCCTGACAGTCAGGGCTGTCCGGCAGTGGAATATGCTACTGTCTCGGAGTGTAGTAGAGTCTCCTTCCTTGGAGGTTTTTAAGCAGAGGCTGGATGGCCATCCATCGGGAGTGCTTTGAGGGTGTTCCTGCATGGCAGGAGGTTGGACTGGATGGCCCCTGGGGTCTCTTCCAACTCTAGATTTCTATGATTCTATGATTCTATAAATGTTGTTTCACCCAATGTCCCACCCCGATCCCAAGGTTTCTCAGGCCCTTTGGGTGTTTGCACACTTTCATCTTGAGAACTTAAACGCTTCCCTAGTTCTTATCTTGTTCTTCTGATTGTTCTCACAATGACTCCCTGGGTTCACATATTCCGTTTCCTTGATGTTTCCCCTTTCCCTGGCCAGATACCCTTGGACACTTCCCCAGACAACTGAAACCTTTGATTTCTCTGCAGAGACACATACATACAGCAATTGGTCTTCTCTATGTTGTTGCAATTCAATTGATTCAACACACTGGACATTTCCGCACTACACTGTTATAGTGCTGTTATTCCACCTTCAGTGTCCTATGGAATCCTGGGGTTTGCAGTTCAGGGAGGAGCCCTTAAAATTCCCAACCAGAGAGCTCTTTGGCCTCAGGAAACTACAAACCCCAGAATTCTACCGGATGTTGAATGTGGAATAATAGCACTATAACCGTCTAATGTGGAAATGGCCATTGTTATAAGTCACCATTAGCATCTGTTGCGTTGTTGCGGCAAGTGATCTATTTCTAAAAGCTAGCTAAGTGAGGGATTTTCTCTTATGCTACTATGGCAGGAGTTGGATTGTGGTGTTGTGCATTTGATCATGCAACAAGAGGCATGGCCGTGCATGGGCCATATTAGCCACAAAAGAGATCTCATTCACCAGCTGCATGGCAAGAAACCATGCAAGCCTAGCTATATTCTATTACTGGATTGCACTGTTGGCACATCCAATTGTGGAACAAGAAGTGTGGCTGAGAAAATACTGAAGAGTTCCACCCACTTGTGCAGTGGCTTTTACACAAGTGCAAAACACCAACAGGATTCCAGCTGATGTGTTTAAAATGCATCAGCCTAGAAGTTTTCTTTGTGGCTAACAGCAGCCTCGGAAATGGAGTCTCAGCCTCAGATGTAATTTTGCACTTGGAACAAAAACCCGAAGGCAAAGTGTGTGTCTTCCATAGCACTTCACATATAGCACCTTGACACCACAGGCATTCTAGAAACGAGACTATTTCTTAGTTTCTGTGATAAATAATAATTAAGGCAGCATACTGTTGATGGTAAGGTAAGGTGTTCAAAATTACTGTGTGAAAATAAGGATTAAATCTAGTGACAGGCACTGTGCAGCCCTCTAGACTTTGTTAGATTGTGGAGTGCTGGACAAGATCCTGCAGGAAACTCTTGAAAACAAGATGGCAAAATGTGGGCTAGATAATACTACTGTTAGGTGGATTTGAAACTGACTGAATCCAAAGGGTGCTCCTCGTCAATGGCTTCTTTTCATCCTGGAGAGAAGGGACTTGTGGGGTGCCACGGGGTTCTGTCCTGGGCCCAGGGCTATTCAACATCTTCATCAATGACTTGGATGAAGGAGTGGAGGGCATGCTGATCAAATTTACAGTGATACCAAATTGGGAGGGATTGCAAATACCCCAGAGAACAGGATCAAATTTCAAAATGACCTGGATAGATTGGAGAGCTGGGCCAAAACTAAAAAAAAATGAATTTCAACAGGGAGAAGTGTAAAGTACTACACTTGGGCAGAAAAAGGAAATGAGCAGATATTGGAACTGTTCCTCTCAAATTGGAGCAGTCGGAGGGTATGAAGCAGCAGCCTTCCCCAACCTGGTGCCCTTTGGATGTGTTAACCTACTATAACTCCCACAGTCCCCGGGTAAAATACCTGGCTGGGGATGAGGGGAGTTGTAGCCAATATGTTTAATGAATGCCAGGCCGGTCTCGTCCAACTGGCAAACATGTCACTTACAAAGCCTATTTCAGTCTTAAAACCAGAGACTCTTTTTATTGGAAATCCCAAAAATTCATCATCTCTGTCATCCAGCCCAAAGTAATACATGAACATTTCCACACGACACTCGATAGCGCGATGATTCCACTTTCAGTCTCCTCTGGAATCCTGGGGTTTGCAGTTCCAGGAGGGGCCGGCCTCTCCCGGAACTGCAAACCCCTGGATTCCAGAGGAGGTTGAAAGTGGAATCATCGCGCTATAAGAGTGTCGTATGGAAATGGTTCAGGTCTAAATGACTCAAAAATGCTTCCTCTTCAGAAGCACCTTCCATTCTTAGTGAAGACCGAGGCCCTTTCCGCACGAGGCTGGTGACTCGGTTGGTGCTGTTTCTTATCGGATTTTCTGGGCTCGAAACAAGGCGGACTTTCCCTCATTTCCTTCCGCACAGCTACTGCGGATGTTCCATTCTGATTCGGAGGAGTGCGAGTTCATGAATCCATACTGCCTCCGCTGTGGCCACTCCGGCTACTCCCCTCATGGCTGTGATTGGCCCTTTTTTTTTGGTATGATTTAGTACGTCATTGTGTACGTGCGTATGTGGGAAAGTCCATTCTACCCCCTGGCCTTTCCCATGAGCCCTCTGCCGGCCACCAATTCGCATTGGTGCAAATGTGTGTGTCTGCACCACTGTGAAAGTACGAATCGGCTCAGTCTGGAAAACCAGAAAACCAATTTCTTCTGGGGCCCTTTTCGCACGGGCTTTCTGTTGCGCAAGAGCCCCCTGAGCCTTGCGGCAGTGGAAGCGTCGCTGTGCACGACGCACTCCCACTTCCGCGGTGCTCACGGGGCTGATGCTGCGCGAGTGCGTATTTTTTTATTTTCGGCTGGAACCGAAAATAAACGACGCTCGCGCAAGGCTCCCGGCGGCGCCTCGCACTTACCGGAGTGCGGAGCACCGTCGCAGGGGAGCCTGTCGCGCTTCCTCCCTGCTTCCGCCCCCAGCGCCGCCTACAGCTCCCAGGGAGCACTGCGGAAGCTGTGGGCGTGGCTGAAGAGCGCCCGTCGCACACGAAGACTCCATGTGCGGTAAGGAGGTGGGCGGAAGTGGCAGCGTTTCAGGAGAGGGTCATTGCACGAGCCATCCTCCTCCGTCGCGCTGCGAAAAGGGCCCGGTTTTCAAATAGCGCGCTTTACTACCACATGGGGGCACATTTCGTTGGAATTACGTGCAGAATGAAGGTAAATAAACCGAACCTAGTCCGCTCCAATGTGCAGAAGATCTCCGTGGGAAGATGCATTGGCCTGCCTTAATAACCGCGTGCGGAAAGGTGAACAGATGTAAGATTCCTTTAACCTGCGGACACAGCAGACATAGTGCAAAAAATATATATATCAATATACTTAAAACAGATGACCATAATTTGTTGCTATACAAGTATACTCATCCTTTTCTCTCTATATAATATTAAAAATTTAGAATTGATGAATTAAGAAATAGGATGGTTGCAATATGAATGCCATAAGCATCTTATTTTGTTTATTTGGATTTAGGTTTACTATTTTTATCTTATACAATTAGATTTAAGCAACAAATGTTAAAGTGAGTGGTATTTTTTGATTTATCAGATCAGTGTTTCTGTAGATTTACTAAGGGTTGCTGGTAACAAGGCAGGAGTCACCTAGTTATTTATTACTTTTGATTGATGTTTAGAATTTTGTTGTTTAGTGGTTATTATTTAGTATTAGATCATATACTGGATTTCGGTTTGTCTTTGTATACATAATCTTTTTTCTCTTTTTCTTTATGCTTTCTTTATTTGTTTGGTTTATATTAGCTGTTCTGTGTTCTTATATAATTAATAAAATAAATAAATTAAAAGAAACAGAGGCCATTTCCGCACTAGCCTGTTATAGCGCGATGATTCCATTTTCAAGATCCTCTGGAATCCTGAGGTTTGCAGTTTCGGGAGGGGCCGGCCGGCCCCTCCCGAAACTGCAAACCTCAGGATTCCAGAGGATCTTGAAAATGGAATCAATGCGCTATAACAGGCTAGTGCGGAAATGGCCAGAGGCTGCAAATTCCAATTAACTCTGGAACAGACCGCTATCCTTCCTTCCATTTCTCTCTTTTGCCTGGCCAAGGATGCCCTCTTCAGGCCAAGAGGAGATACACAGGACTTCTTTATTATCAGCTTTGCCCAAACTAGGAATGTGATCTATGAGCAAAGACAAAATTTGGAGCTGTGTACCTTTGTCACATTGTAGTGATCATAACAGAAGGCAGAGGGGTGTATGTGTGTGTGCAGGGGAAATGACATAGCTATTAATATTTTAATACTTTTTTCCTTTCTTTTTTCCTCTTTTCTTCCTTTCCTCCTTCTCTAATCCTCCTCTTTTCTACAGGGGAAGGGTAGGCTGGTGGGTATTGTGACAGTGGAGCAATGGCTTTGCTCTTGATTTGAGACTGACTTGTAAAAGCCCTCTCCCGTGTGCTGAAAGCTATCTGAAAAATTCATCACCCAAATGGCAGTTCCTTTAAAGTTCAGACTAAAACCTGGAGCAGATTCACTGCTGCATCGACAACAAAATGCAATGGCATGGACGACTTGAATTTGGGAACCCAATGATCTATCTTTACACTTGAGGATCTTGTCTAGTTCCTTCCAAGTCCGAGTCTTCTTCTGATTTCTTGATTGTAGTCCCCATCTCGGTTTATGATTGAGGCAAGGTGCAGAAGGGTCTAAATACCCTAAAGGTGTTGGAAAATTCTGGCATTCTCTCTCCCTGCTTTTTGTTATAGGGCTTAGCTGGCTTAAAGCTTCTTTTTTCTTTGCATGTCAAAGCCTTCTGCCTTCCCACCTACAATCTCAACTCTTGTTCTTTGTGTTAATTTAAATGCATGGCTATGGTATCCAGGTGACCAGACCATGTGGGGTCATTGGCCTTACATAAAAGACCACACTTCTCTTTCTTTGCTTTCTTTGCCATTTTGCTCCTACTTTCTTCCCTCTGACCATGCTTCACCTTTCCACCAAGAAGATGGGGAGTTAAGGAGGAAGCTACTCTCTTACCTAACCATTTTGTTAGCTAGTTAGGATCTAGGATCTTCAATGCGTATGTAATTGCAATGTTCATTAAGGTTGTAACCTGAAACTGCCTGCCTTGTTTTGCTTTCTAAGTCAGCCTCAGTTCAGGGAAGCCACACAGAAATTGGGACATGCTTTTTTCTGCTGCTCTGCTAAAAGAGGGCTGATTCATAACAGTTTTAGTTTTCATAGAATTTCCTCCGACGGGCTAACATCCTGGGAAACTCCAACTTCCAACAAAAGGCACCAGATCTGTCTGATCTTGGAAGCTAAACAGGGTCAGCCCTGGTTACTACTTGGATGGGAGATGGCTGATGAACATTCATGGAATCATAGAGGTGGAAACATTCTTATGGGCCATCTAGTCCACCCACCTGCTCAATGCAGGATCACTAGCTAAAGCATCCTCAGCAGACCAGCCTCTTTTTGGATACATTCAGAGAAAAAGACCCCACCACCTCTCCAGGCCAATGGGTCCATTGCCAGACCGCTCTCACTGTGAAGATATTCCTTCTAATGTTCAATCAAAATCTACCCTCCTGTAACTTAAAACCATCTGACCTGGTGGGTGGCATCACTAGGGCCATTTCCGCACTACACTTTTATAGTGCTATTATTCCCCTTTCAACCTCCTCTGGAATCCTGGGGTTTGCAGTTTAGGGAGGGACCTTTAGAATTCTCAGCCAGAGAGCTCTTTGGCCTCAGGAAACTACAAATCCCAGAATTCCACAGGAGGTTGGAAGTGGAATAATAGCACTATAACAGTGTAGGGCAGAAATGGCCTGGGGACTCAGGAGGTGCATGTATCCACTTCAGGTTTTAGGATGAACTATTATGGGGCTTTCCAAGACTTGAACCCTATCTCCAGATGTAAATTTTGGACTACAACCCAGGTTGGTTCCACTGTCCTACTAACATGGAAACCTCCTACCACCACTCTTGATTATGGAAACAAGTCTTTGTTACTTTCATTCTTTCAGCGAAAAAAAAAGTTACTCAGTTTTCTCTCTGCTGTGAGAACTTCTTCCAAAACTTCTTCCAAAGCTGCACAATATTTCAAGAGCGTTTGCAGTTCAGGGAGTTTGCCTGCATACACACATAGAAAACACAATGGGTTTGCTGGTTTCTGTGCAAGAATATTGTTTTCTGCCACATTTTCTGGGCAGAAAAGAAGAATCTTGCACACAAAATGCCGTTTTCTACACAAAACACTACATGGTAAAAATGAAAGCTGGAATTTACTTGCGAACTTACATCTCCATAGGTGGACTTAACATCTTCAAGAAACAGAATTGAACAGTTTTACAATGTTTTATATTCAGCAAAGGGCAACGTTACTTTATTACGTAGGAGCACCATCAAAATGATGAATGCACCAGGGGATGCCAGCTGGGAAGTGTTGACGCGCATCAATGGGGTCTGATGTGCATTGAACACTCAAGTCCCTAACAGGATTTCTTAGTGCCTCTGCTATGTAGCTAAATATACAGAAAGCTACAGAAAGCAGATCGTGATCAAGGGTTCCAGCTGGAGTCCCAAACAAGTTCCTTGCCAGGCAGGATTCTTGGAGTTCCTGACACTCAACAAACCCATTTTTTCATCTGTTGTGTGATTTCTTTACATTTCAAATACAGTAGCGTCTCCACTATTGCAGGGGTTTAGGGGAGCAAGACCCTTGCGAAAGTGGAAAAAACATGAATATAAATAAAAATCAGGAATGCTATTTTCGGTCCCTGAGAACATTTCTCTAGGAAACTCTAGGGCCATTTCCGCACTAGCCTGTTATAGCGCAATGGTTCCACTATCAACATGCTACAGAATCCTGGGGTTTGCAGTTTGGCCCCTCCCGAAACTGCAAACCCCAGAATTCCGTAGCATGTTGAAAATGGAATCATAGCGCTATAACAAGCTAGTGCGGACTAGTCTTAAGTCCTCCATCATGACTCTGTGGTCAACATCCAGCAAAAGCTGATCATAGAAACATGCTGGGGGACCTAGAGATTCCTAGAAAGAATGTATTTTTTCAGCAGCAAGGGCAAATAAAGTAAGAATTTTTAAAATAAATAAATAAATAAAACAAATAAACCTGTGAATAATGAAATCCATGAAAGCTGAACCTACAAAAACTGGGGGGCTGACTGTGCTCTTTTCAACCCAGATCCTGATAACATCTAAAATGTTTGTCTGTTCAGAGGCTGGGAAGAAGAGATCTGGCATCCAAAGGTGCAAAGGTGATGGTGCAAAAGAGGGTATAAATCTTGGCTTTCAGGATTCCCCAGCTTGGTGGGGTTTGGGTTGGGGTGCAGTGATTTCCTTAGTCCACCAGGTGGAACTCTTCCTATTTAGTTAAAACATCCCTGTCATGTTATTACCCGAAGCGATAGGCTGGGAATGGAGTATGGATTTACTTTAAACAGGAGAAACATCCACCAGAAACATTTGCTACCAAATATATGCATGGCTGTAATGCCTTTTTTTTTTTTGCACAGAAAATGCCATCTTCTGCACAAAAGTCCATGTGTATTTTTCATGCAGAATAAGTCCTGAACTGGAAAGATTGTTGTTTACTGCTAAGACAACAAGAAATGAATTCTTCTACCTTCTTTAAAAAATGTCTTTGAAATTTCTTTCCATTCCTTGCAAATCTCTGCGTGTGGAATTATGCACTGATTTCCTAAGCAATGCTTGTGTTGAATGGCAACCTTGTGCAATAGAATGAACAACTGAATGCATGTGTGCATTGACATGTGTTTGTGTCTCAGCTTGCATCAGCATGAGAAATAGTACCAATGAGCACCTCCACTTCTGCAACTGTGAACTCAGTACATATGCTCTGTATTGGACAAAAATGTCCAACTCCTTCCATAGAGGATTTTATTCACGTCTAAGGCCATTTCTGCACTAGACTGTTATAGCGCTATTATTCCACTTGCAACATCCTATGGAATCCTGGGGTTTGTGGTTTTGGAAGGGTCCGATTGGCCCCTACTGAAACCGCAAACTCTAGGATTCCATAGGATGTTGCAAGTGGAATAATAGCGCTATAACAGTCTAGTGCGGAAATGGCCTAAGATGTCGACAGGATTGTCTTTCCCTCTTATACTGCTGCCTTGTTTTCTTCCTTTCAACTTTCAATTCTGGTATTTAAGGCTCTGAGTTCTAATCTCCCCCAGTATCTAGCAGCTTGGCTAGCAATCTAAGGAATCTAAGATCTTCAGGCAAAGATTATTGTCTATTCCACGGATGTGCACAGCCCTGTCAAGGCTACACGCCTGTCAACATCTGGCTCTGCATTTGTGGAATGGTCTTCCTTTGGCCCTCCAGCTTTGGACCTCTGGACCCCTTACTTCTTTTTCATAAGGGGTTGAAGACCTTCCTCTGTAATTTACCAGATTCAGCTGCTAAGTTGTGCCTGAGGTTGCTGCAGTGGGTAGTAACTGGTGGGGTGTTGGGGATTTCATTTTAAATACATCGATTGTGTTATATTTTATTGTCCTTGCCTTTGGCCATTTCCGCACTAGCCTGTGATAGCGCGATGATTCCACTTTCAACATCCTCTGGATCCTGGGGTTTGCAGTTTCGGGAGGGGCCGGCCCCTCCCGAAACTGCAAACCCCAGGATTCCAGAGGAGGTTGAAAGTGGAATCATCGCGCTATCACAGGCTAGTGCGGAAATGGCCTTTGACTGTATACACTGATGTTCCACATTCCGGTGAAAAGGGCATTATAAATAACTGTTGCTGTTGTGGTGGTGGTGATGATGATGAGGATGACGATTCCCACCTGTAACCAAATCCTTCTCATAACCAAATATTAATTTAGTACTTGCCCATCGCTGTCCTTTTCTCTAGTCCTGACTGATTTTCCTCTCCTTTTGTTGTCTTTCCACACTGTTCTATATTGTAAGCTCCTCGGGGCAGAGGCCTAGCCGTGGCACTGTAGAAAAATCAATCCACAAAACTAATTAAAAAAGAGTGAGGGGGAAATTAATTTCTCGCCAAAGGCCATCCTTCTACTGCTTCCAGGACTGCGGTGTGTGAAACTGAAATGAACTTTTGCAAGAGTTAGAAATGTGACAAATTCTCTGCTTTTGCAACCCAGACGTTGCTCTCAGTTTGTCATCTGAACCGTGAAGCTATCAGCTGATCGTTGACTGGTTTGGGCTATCAAGTCAGCTCCAACATATGGTCATCCTTTGAATGAGAGTTCTCCAATATGTCATTTTTTCTTAACACCTCTGTTTCTGGCCCATGGCTTCCTTTTTCAAATCAATCCACATATAAATGTGGTTTTCCTCTTTTCTTACTACCTTCAACTTTCTCCAGCAATATTGTCTTTTCTTGATATCTACATTCTTTTATTCCAACAAACTAAGGCCCTTTTCGCACGGGCCTTTTCTCGCGCGACAGCCCCGTGAGCCTCACGGGAGTGGGAGCGTCGCTCCGCACGACGCACTCCCACTTCCGCCGGGCTCACGGGGCTGAAGCGGCGCGAGCGCGGGTTTTTTGATTTTAGCTTCGAAGTGAAAATCACCCGCGCTCGCACAACGCTCCCGGCGCCCGCGCGCACTTACTTCTCGTGTGGAGCATCAGGGAGCCGGCCGGGTCGCGTTTCCTTCCCTCCGCCCCTGCGGAAGGAAGGGACGGGGTGGTGTGCTAGCGCGACGGACGCGACACGTCCTGCTTCGAGTGCGCGTGCATGCGGGGGGCGGACGGGACGAGCACCTTTCTCTCGCGCGCGGGGGGGCGGACCGGCCGAGCGCCTTTCTCGCTCACGCGCGGGGGGGGGCGGACGGGACGAGCGCCTTTCTCTCCGCGCGGGGGGGCGAACGGGACGAGTGCCTTTCTCGCGCACGCGGGGGGGATGGATGGACGTGCGAGCCGCCGCCGCCTCCAGGAGGCTGCCGCTTCCCCGCTCGTTCCTTCGCCTGCGGAAGGAAGGAGGGGGAAGCGGCAGCCTCCCGGAGAAGGTTTCTTGAACGAGCCGCTCTCCTCCGTCGCGCGAGCGCCGGCACTGCGAAAAGGGCCTAAGTTTGTTAATATAAAATTTACAAGGGTCTCTTGTAAGTCATGGGACAAATGCTGTCAAATCCTGGAAGCTATTGCATGTCTTTATCAGATACTATTAAAGTGGGTCAGCCTAGATGACCTCAGGAAGTGAGGAAAATTAGTTAATTTCCTCTACCATTGAAATCTCTCTGTGTTTGAAAGGAATACAACGGTACTCTGTGAGACAGTGTTAGGGAGGATGGAATGTGCCTCGCAAAGCTTCCCTTACTTTGCAACATTAGTGAGATTAGGCAAGAGAATGGTGGGAACCATTTGTACGTGTCAAGTTTCTTTTTTTGGACATGTGATGTATTTGTATTGGAGATGTATAAAATGCTCTGAATGTAAGGAGGCGGGGCCCAGACTTTTGAGAGGTATCTCACTGGGACATTGTGCACAATAAATCTTTTTTCTAAAACTGTGGGTCTCTATCTCAATTCCGCTACACTATCAAGTTGTTGCACAGCCTTCCTCGGTCAGAAAAGGGTGATGCTGAATATAAAGCATTTGTACATCCAGAGACTATTCGGACATTGTTCACACCAATGTTTACAGAGGAAATCTGGGGAGCAGTGGAGTGGGAATAAAAAAAATTGAGTTATCATTGTGTATATACTTTTAGAGAACTCTCAGGAACATTTGTTGAGTATTTGGTGGCACCTCTGGCTTTGCTAATCAGAAAGGACTGGGAGACATGCCTTAATGGCTATGTATTTTGGGGTGAGTATACAAGCTACCTAAAATAATGCTTGAATTTTTTTTTCCATTTGAAATGCGATGCTTGAGAAGAATTTTATGAATACTTGTTGTTGATGTGTGCCTTCAAGTTGTTTCTGACCTAAGGCAACCCTAAGGTGAACCTATCACAGGGTTTTCTGGAGGCTGAGAGTGTGTGATGTGCCCAAGGTCGCCCCATGGGTTCCCATGGCTGAGTGGGGAATTGAACCTTGGGCATGTCCACCCTACACTGTTATAGCACTATTATTCCTTATACACTTTTATAGTGCTATTATTCCCCTTTCAACCTCCTCTGGAATCCTGGGATTTGCAGTTTAGGGAGGGGCCTTGAGAATTCTCAGCCAGAGAGCTCTTGGGCGTCAGGAAACTACAAACCCCAGAATTCCACCCAGGATGTTGACAGTGGAATAAGAGCACTGTAACAGTGCAGGATGGAAATGGCCTAGATCTCCAGGGTTGTAATCAAATTTCCGCACCACACTGTTATAGTGCTGTTATTCCACTTTCAACATCCTGTGGAATTCTGGGGTTGGTAGTTTCCTGAGGCCCAAGAGTTTTCTGGCTGTTAATTCTAAAGGCCCCTCCCTGAACTGCAAACTCCAGGATTCCATAGGATGTTGAAAGTGGAATAATAGTACTATAACAGTGTAATGCAGAAATGGCCAAAGATCAAACCACTACACCACTCTGGCTCTCTGTGAACCTCTAAAAAGACAAATGAATAGGTCTTCGAGCCAATCAATGCAGATTTTTCCCTAGAAGCCAAAATGACCAAACAGAGGTTGCTGTCCTTTGGACACATCATGGGCTCTTTTCACACTGCGTTTTTGATGTGAAAGGGCCCCTTGACCGTTGTGTAAATGTGAGGAGAGGTCTGCATGACACACTCACATTTATGCAACGCTCAAGGGCCTGACGCGGACCGTGCACACACCTTTTCATTTTCGGCTCAAAACCAAAAACGGTGCGCGGTCACGCATTGCTCCAGGGCCCCGTGCGCACTTCCCTGGCATGCAGTGCCTCGGGAGCTGGGCCGGTCACGCATCCTCTCCTCGGTGCAGCCTGTGAGGTCCCAGGCTGCACTGCGAACAGATGAGGCGGGGCGCTCGCACGAGGAGGAAGGAGCTGCGGAGCTGAAGCAGCAGGGACGTGGCAGCGTTCCTTCCAAGCCTTCTCATGCGAGGACCCCAACCCAGTAGCGTGAAAAGGTAAGGTGCAAAAAGGGCCATGAAACCATGTGATTCACTGAGAAAGATGACAATGGCCCTTTTCGCACCTTACCTTTGTCGCGGCAGTGGGGAGCGGCACTCGCATCAGCAGCCGTTTGCGCGAGCTGCTCACGGCAGCCCTTCTGCCTCCCACAGCTGTTTGCTGGTTGCACAACTGTCGCACTAGCACCCCGCCCCTTCCTTTCGCAGCGCAGCCTGGGAGCTGTAGGTTGCGCAGGGGGAGGAAGTGCAACCGGGACGGCTTGTTCAGCGCACCGCACGCAGGTAAGTGCGCAAAGGCCCCACGAGCATTGCGCGACCACGTAGTATTTTCGGCTTACAGCTGAAAATAATAAAATGCGGAAGCGTCTTGCTTTAGGCTCCTGAGCGTCACGTGAGTGGGAGTGCGTCATACGGACCGACGCTCCCATTCACGTGATGCCAAAGGGGCCCTCGCACAAAAAAACCCCAACTGTGTGCGAAAAGGGCCAATGTTTGACAAAGTGGAAGGCAGGAGGAAAAGGGAGACTAGATTACAGATGGATGGATTCAGTCAAGGAAGTCACAGTCCTGGTTTTGCAAAATCTGAGCAGGGCAACTGATGGCCAAGTTATCTTGGAAGCATCTCCTGCATGAGATTGCCATAAGTCCAAGTCAACTTGATTGCAAATAACAATGTCAAAACAGAAAGAGTGCTCCTTTGAAGCACAGCATGGATCTCTGTGTGATTCTTTCAAAGCGACATATGCACGCAGGACTACTTTCCTCTCCAGCAATGATGCCCCACCACAATGATTTGGAAGAGCGTTTCCTTTGATGCAGCAAACACGGAACACTCCTTCAGTCATATTTGTTCAGAGGAAAAGGCGGGGAGAGCCAAAAATTCCTCTGGCAAATTTGTGTGTTCATTGGGTACTCTGGTTCCCAAGTGTATGATTTGTGGCACCAGAAGCACATCTTTCCCACCTATGGAATTGAAATTGGAAGCCCACATCACTCTAGGGACATAAATCTTCACGTTTTTCTTCCTTGCAGACAAGAATAAATTATTCTCAAGTATTCTCCCTGTTGGATGAGACCGCAGAGATTACTGCTCAGTTCCCAATTGCTGTCTGTACTTTAAGTAGTATTCATCTATGCATAAAAGGAGAAATTTTTTTTTCCTGAGCAGAAAGCATATGCATATGGATCTTTTGGACAGAAAAAACACAGAAATGCATGTGGTTTTGCTTTGCAAAATAGATGCTTTCACTTGGAGAAATATACCTGAATTTTTGATGCAGACAACGTGCATTTCTGGGAAGATAAATACACCCCAAAGTTCAAAGAATCTCTCCACAGTCTCTTAGCTGCCTGTATTTTAATAAACAGAATTTCCCAAGAGTCAAGAAAACTCTTTCTCAGTTGGGAAATAAAGCAAAGCATCTCTACTTTGCACACATTGACTTTTGCTTTTACAGTGTGAGGAAAGTGGAGTTCTGCTCCTCTGTTTTCACATGACCCACAGACATTTAGTGTTGAGTGGTACCTTAGACCATGGAAACACAGGCCATTTCCGCACTACACTGATATAGTGCTATTATTCCACTTTCAACCTCCTATGGAATCCTGGGGTTTGCGGTTTGTAGTTTAGGGAGGGACGTCTAGAATTCTCAGCCAGGGAGCTCTTTGGCCTCAATAAACTGTAGACCCCAGAATTCCACAAGATGTTAAAAGTGGAATAATAGCACTATAACAGCATAGTGCGGAAATGGCAATAGAATCCTAGATTTGGAAGGGGTCCCAGAGGCCATCAGGCCCAGCCTCCCACTCAGTGTAGGAAATACAACCACAGCGTTTGCAACAGGTAGCTGTCCAGCCTCTTTTTAAAGACCTCCAGAGAATGAGATCCTCTCCCCACCTCTCTAAACAATTGGTTCCATTGCCCAACTATTCTTACTGTCAAAACATTCTTTCTAATAATATTCAATTGAAATCTATGGTCCTTTAACTTCAGATCATTAGGTCTGGTCAATTGCATCTCTCTGTTACCTTGACTTCTGGGGGTCCCTTGGGGGACATCATGATTCGCTCCAAAAATGCAAAGATGGGGGAAATTAGTGGAGCACTGGCCTTAGCAGAACAAAAGGCAGGGTAATCCAGCAGGATCTTCTACTCAATTTTTATGGGGTCAGACCAAGCAAAAAGCAAGACAATTCTACTAATAAATGGATTTTATTAACAAATATGTTCTCATGCACCAAAATAATCACTCGCTCACACACATAAGGCCTATCGAGAAGGGAAAGAGGTGAAAATTGATAGGGGATATAGCAGAGAGAATGTAAAGGCAGTGATACTGCACCTGTCCAGAAGTCTTCAGTCCGGGAAGCGGTGAGAAGGACGGAGCTCAGCGAAGAGAGGCGGCTGAGGGGATCACTTGGCTAACAGAGTGCCGGTCTGCTAGCATGGCAGGGAGTTCTCCGAAGAGACTCTCAAAATGGGGACTACTTATAGGGCAGAATGTCCCTCAAGGGGAGGCCCTCTCCTGGGAAGAACAATGGCCAAAATAAAAGGAAAAATGCCACACAATAGCAACTTGATGGTTTGCATGATTGGTTCATGTAAATGGACCTCATCCTTGTAAGATTCTCCAAAGTTGGAGCTGCTCAACCTGGGGAAACCCCGTTAATCCTCTCAAGCTGGCTATTTGTGGCTGAGGAGTCTTTGTTTGTGAAGATGTGTCTAGCTTGTGGTCTCCTTGGGGAAACATGACTGGGGATTTCCCTGGCCCTGACCTAGGTTTGGTCGTTCGACCTATTTGTCTACGTCCCCACCTGGGTGACCTCTCTGGCATGGAAGTCAGATTTGATATCAATTTTATATCCCCCCCGGGACGGGGTCTGCCACTGGGGTAACAACTAGGGGGTGCAGACTGGACCAGTGGGGGTGACACCAAAATGACTGCCTGCTCATTCTTTCTCCCCCTCTCCACAAGAGCCCACATAGCTTCACGTAGGGTGACTGCCCTCTTTTTTTTGTATGGCTGGACAAGATCTCCAGTGCCTTCATCAATGAAGAGTTAGGTGGGTAGATTGGGATGCCCAGAGTGCGAGGTCCCACAGCAGTGGTCCAAGACCCCCGGGATTCTGGCTTCTAACCAGAAAAGGCTCCATGGGGGTGATACCCTGGTTTACTGTGCTGGGTGTCAGCAGCCCTAGTGACACTACTGGACCTGGTCCCACTCTCTGGCACAGGAGAGAACAGGTCTTCCCCCTCCTCTCTGGGGCAGCCCTTGAGGTATTTAAAGAGGGCAATCATGTCCCCCCTCAGTCTTCTCTTCACCAGGCTGAACATGCCCAGCTCCTTCAACTTCTCCTCGTACCTTTTGTTCTCCATAGCTCTTATCATCCCTGTGGCCCTTCTCTGAACTTACTCCCACTTGTCTATATCTGCCCTGGTGGCGCAGTGGTAAAAATGCCAGTACTGCAACCACAAGGTTGTGAGTTCGATCCTGCCGGGCTCCAAGGTTGACTCAGCCTTCCATCCTTCCGTAGGTCGGTAAAATGAGTACCCAGCTTGTTGGGGGCATGTATAGAAATGTTTCGAAACACATGCCAATTGTAAGTTGTTCGCCGCCTCAATCCATATGGAGAGGCAGGATACAAATAAATCATCATCATCATCATCATCATCATCATCATCCTTAAAATGAGGCACCCAGGCCTGAACACAGGACTTGAGAGGACACATGACCAGCACAGGAGATGGTGGGACTATGACTTCCCTTCCAGGTTTCCAAATTGAGGGAAGTAATAGTCCCACTATATTTTGCACTGGTCAGACCTCATCTTGCCCGGCCTGTTGCTCAATGCATGTTCTTCAGCGCAGGATTTGCAACTACAGCCACCCTGATCTGGGGCCCATCCACACTACACAGCTATAGCATCATGGTCCCATTTGAACTGCCAGGACTCCATCCTATGGAATCCTGGGATTGGCCGTTCAGAGAGGGGAATTTTGATTCTCAGCCAGAGAGCGGCAGTTCTTCAACAAACCTCAGGATTCCATAGGACTGAACTGTGGCCATTACCGCACCACACTCTTATAGCGTGATTATTCCACTTTCAACATCCTATGGAATCCTGGGGTTTGCAGTTGAGGGAGGAGCCTTTGAGGAGAAGAGGAATTGGAGGCCTTTGAGGCCCCTCCTGAAATGGCAAACCCCAGGATTCCATAGGATGTTGAAAGTGGAACAATCGCGCTATAAGAGCGTAGTGCGGAAATGGCCTGTGTCAGCTGAAGTGGAATAAAAGTACTCTGTGTAGTGTGAAAGGGCCCCTGGTGATGCTGAAAACCTTCAGCTGAAGAAAAGACAATTGCTTCCCAAGACAGCCTCTTCCATTGTTAAGCAACTCTTAATTATCAAGAGAATTGAGCTCATCTTTCTCCCAAATCTGCTTCTTTGCTTTAGTTATGTTCTCTGGACCCACCCGTTTATAAAATTTATTTGGGGCCAATGCTAGGGTGATATTTTCCCTGTGAATTGCCCAGAATACAAGAAAATCATTCAGAGATACAGTCGTGTGGTTTTCCCAACCTTCCTGAACCTCCCAACCACTTCCATATAACCATTTTTCATTCTCAATGGGACCAAAAATAATGACAGGAGATCACATGACATCACTTCCATTAGACTGCGAAATGTTAGTGTGGCCAAATTGAAGGAGCTTGAGGGTGGAAATTGACTCCCCTTCTGGAGGTGCTCACCCTGGAGTTAAATTTGGGTGACCAAAATTTGGCCTGCAGCCTGTGTGTAGCCCCAGGATTTCACTTTCATACCCCCTGAATCCTCTGTCAGCACCCCATAGCCCAAAGTCCCCATTTTTTAAAAAAAAAAATCACACAAGAAGTTCCCAATTATCATAGAATCATAGAATTGTAGAGTTGGAAGAGACCCCAGGGGCCATCCAGTCCAACCCCCTGCCATGCAGGAACACCCTCAAAGCACTCCCGACAGATGGCCATCCAGCCTCTGCTTAAAAACCTCCAAGGAAGGAGACTCTACTACACTCCATGGAGGCAGCAGATTCCACAGCCGGACAGCTCTGACTGTCAGGAAGTTCTTCCTGAGGTTCAGGTGGAACCTCCTTTCCTGCAGCTTGAATCCATTGCTCCTTGTCCTGGTCTCTGGAGCAGCAGAAAACAAGCCCTCTCCTTCCTCTACATGGCATCCCTTCAAATATTTAAACACGGCTATCATGTCCCCTCTTAACCTTCTCTTCTGCAGACTAAACATACCCAGCTCTCTAAACCTATCCCCATAGGACTTCATGGCTTCCAGGCCCTCACCATTTTGGTCGCCCTCCTCTGGACTTGCTCCAGCTTGACCATGTCCTTCTTGAATTGGGGTGCCCAGAACTGGACACAGTATTCAAGATGAGGTCTAACCAAAGCAGGGTAGAGTGGCACCAGTACCTCCCTCGATCTGGACACCATACTCCTATTGATGCAGCCGAAAATTGCATTGGCTTTCTTGGTTGCTGCTTCACACTGCTGACTCATGTTCAGCTTGTGGTCTATGAAGACTCCTGGATCCCTTTCACACGTACTGCTATATGTATACTATACTGCTACACGTATACAAAAGTATCACCCCCCGCCCCACCAGGGAACCTCTTAGAATGCTCTAATACTCCTAAATCCTTCAATTTTCATTAGAGGTCTTCTCAAAATGGTGACAGGAAGTGATGCAATGTCATTTCCTGTCACCATTTTGAGAAAGACTCAAGGGATATTTTGAGACCACTGTCAGGGGTGTGTGTGCACAACCTACTGGGGAAGGGGGCAGAGGGGAAATTAATTCCTTGCCCCTGTGCCATTGCCCACCCTTGAATTAAAGAACCCACTGCAACTGATGCTAGAACCTATGAGAAGTCCGTGCCATCTTCAGAGGGCTGACTGAGGGGACGGGAGCCGTGAGCCATCATCACACAGAGGCAGAGGGGGCAACAAGGAGCAGCGGAAGACATTTTGCTGCCAAGGCAAGGAGCAAGATGGCTTCCCCTTCTATTCTGTATACAGCAAGTAACTGGATTAAAAGCTGAACCGTCCTTCAACCATTTTCTTCTCTGTTCCTCCTTAGCTCCAGCAGACACAGACCATCACTTGCTGTAAAAAGGAAGAAAGGAAACCGAGAGCAGGAACTGCAGTGATATTAGACCCTATTGTTACCACGGCTCAGACATACCCGCTGATAGCACTAGATATCTCTTGATATCAAACTTATTTGGCCTTCACTTGACTTTTTTCTGCCACCCTGCTCCACATGTTTGCAAGGCCACCGGACAAGCACGTAAACAGGTGCGGTAGGTTAATGGCTGGACATTCCAATCCCCACTTAGGCAGGCAAATTAACACCACTCCGTTGCTTCAGGGACCTCTCTGCAGACACACCTTGCTTAAGCCTGACTTTACACAAAGATACTCGGCCCCGAGCGGGCACTCTCTCAATGCTAAGCCATTTGCATACTGGCTACTCTATTGTCAAACCTGTGCTAAGCTGATCATGTAAAACTTGACCTTTCCCAATGCTTTGTCCCGCTCCAAACTCACATTGTTATCACTGAGTATGGCTTGGCCTGTAGGCACAATCCACCCTATGAAAAGTCCCCGATTCCTCGGATTGCTCGCCCATCAGATCGCTCGCCCCTTGGATCACTCCTGAGTTCCATCCAGCCCTGCTGCTGCTTCGTCCAGTGAGTCGTCCCCTCAGCGAACCGCGCTGAGCTTTCTCCCTGCAACTCTCCGCTTTCCTCCAGGACTACGAGATAAGCGCCCTTTTCGCATGCTTTTTTTTTGCGCGAGCGCCCCTTGAGCATCGCGTGAGTGGGAGCGGCGCTCCGTATGACGCACTCCCACTCGTGCGACGCTCACGAAGTTAAAGCGGTTTTGATTTTCGGCTTTAAGCTGAAAATGCCCCGCACTTGCGCAATGCTCGTGGCGCCCTCGCGCACTTACCTCTGTGCGGTGTGTCAGCAAGGCGGCCCAGTTGTGCTTCCTTCCCTCCGCGCAGCCTACAACTCCCAGACTGTGCTGCAGAAGAAAGGGGAGGGGCGCTCGTGCAATGGTCACGCTAGAAGGAAGGCATGCGGGAGGCAAAAAGGGCTGTCATCAGCAGCTCGTGTGAGTGGCTGCTCACGCGAGTGCCACTCCCCGCTGCTGCGACGAGGTAAGGTGCGAAAAGGGTCAAGGTGTCGTATCACCCATTTCCCCCCAAAACTCCCACTTCTAATTTCCAGTTAGCTGTGCACTTGTGTTGTCTTTTCTGTTGTTTGTCCTTTAATAAAGATACCATTTTTATTGTTTTAAAATGTGTCTGACTACTCTTCTGACCTGACCCCGTAGACATTGGGTTACAAGATCCCTGCTAAGTTACCCTGCCTCTCACTAGCTTAAGAGAGTGCTCGAATTGATTTCCCCATCTTGTGTTTTTATTTGGTTATTTGGGCATCCCTCCTGGGACCCCCAGAGAAACAGGGGCCATTTCCGCACTACAGTGTTAAAGTGCTTCTATTCCACTTTCAACGCCCTGTGGCATTCTGGGGTTTGTAGTTTACTGAGACCAAAGAGCTCTTTGGCTGAGAATTCAAAGTGCCCTTCCCTAAACTACAAACCCCAGAATTCCATAGGAGGTTGAAAGTGGAATGATCGTGCTATAAGAGTGTTGTGCGGAAATGGCCAGGGTAACACTGTTCCACCCTCCAAATGTCCCAATTAACCCTTTGTCATCCCACTTTTTTCTTTTTAATACAGGTCAGGACCGAAATATTTTAATGATAAAATAAACAACATACCCAACAGGATTCAGACCTACCATTCTATGGTTGGTTTGAAATAGTCTCCATGCCCTTCAACTATTCATATTTTGGCAGAGACAGTCTCATTTAATTCTCTGCCACCCCACTTTATCAGCTGCTTTTAAAATGTCCGGGTTTTTTCGTCCTCCTCCACTTTTCCCCTTTGTTTTCAGCTTACTTCAGTTGCTGCAAACTGATTTTAAAGCAGAAAAGGAGTTTGCACTCAGTTAGCAGAGAGGAGAGGAGAAGAGAAGAAAGGAAGGAATCTTGCCCTTCCCAGAAGGCTCTGGCAAAAGCAAACTCCTGCAGTTTCCCATTTGGGGGTCATAGGACGGGAGAAGCTTTGCATCTTACTATTGCTGTTAATCCAGGGAATGGCTCTGTCCTATCAGCTTGCCTTGAAGCATTTATAGAAACATAAAATGGTAGAACCAGAGAATCTTGAATTGAAAGGGTTCATAACAGCCATCTTGTGAAGCTCTCTTTCATGCAGGAATACACAGCTAAAACATCCCTGAAATGCCCAGCCAACCTCTGTTTAAGGATCTCCAAAGATGGAAAGTACATCAACTTATGTGGTACTCTATTCCACTTTCAAACAGCTCTTTTAATCCTCTAATGTTTAGGTGGAATCTCTTTCCTTGGCCATTTCTGCACTAGACTGTTATAGCGCTATTATTCCAGGTGCAACACCCTATGGAATCCTGGGGTTTGCACTTTTGGGGGACCAGCCGGCCCCTCCCGAACCTGCAAACTCCAGGATTCCATAGGATGTTGCAAGTGGAATCATAGTGCTATAGCAGTCTAGTGCGGAAACAGCCCTTGTTATTATGCTAGAGTAACCACTTCTTGTGGCATTGCCAGAGCTGGGAGTGTTTGATTTGCAAGTTAATTCAATAATGTTATATGTTAAAAATTGGAAAAACTGGAGCTGACTCAAATGCACAAGGAACAGAAATAAACACTATCATTGAAACTATTTAATGGTCAAGTTGCCATTAATTAACTCATCAATTAAAACATCAACGTTGGCAGTCAGTCCGAAGGAATTGCAGAGAATGGAACAGAATTTGTCACTGTTATCCCTAGCAGATTTTGTTACTGGCTCTTTTAAAACATCTTTGTCCTTTTAGAGTTGTCTTCTTCCAACCTGGAATTATTCTCCACATGGACTAGAAAGCACATAATAGGATTGCTGCTTGAGAATAGTGTGAATCCACCATGTCTGGGAACTGTCACATTGGGAAAGGCTGCCCAAATCATCTTAGAAACTCTTCAGATCATCACCTGCATTTCTCTCATTTCTTTCCATGCTCACCAACACATACACTTCACACACTCTCCCAAGGCCTTGTTTGTTAACTTTTCAGAAGAAGTGAGTTAGCAGTTAGACTTTCAGTTAGAGGGTACCAGTCCACTGCAAGTACAGCAGGATAATTGCAGAGATCAGTCAGTGAATCAAGGCTGGAGAAATCTTAACCTGAACATTTTGAGAGTCCCTGGGCAGATGCAGAGTGCTTTTCTGTACAACTCAATTTACTGCATGCTTTCTGCCTCCTTGTCCCCAACAAGGCGTGTGGTCTGCAAAGATTAGTGGGGGAGCACAGGTTTCGTAATACAGAAGCCAGAGATCCCAAGTGCAGTCTATGGCATCTAAAATTTTGAAGACCAAGTATGTAATAAGCTCACTCGGAGGAGAAGATGGGTGAGAAGCAGAAAGGAAAGGTGCCCTATGAGGATAGACTTAGAGAGCTGGGTATGTTTAGTCTGCAGAAGAGAAGGTTAAGAGGGGACATGAGAGCCATGTTTAAATATTTGAAGGGATGCCACGTAGAGGAAGGAGAGGGCTTGTTTTCTGCTGCTCCAGAGACCAGGATGAGGAGCAATGGAGTCAAGCTGCAGGAGAGGAGATTCCACCTGAACCTCAGAAAGAACTTCCTGACAGTCAGGGCTGTCCGGCAGTGGAATCTGTTGCCTCGGAGTGTAGTGGAGTCTCCTTCCTTGGAGGTTTTTAAGCAGAGGTTGGATGGCCATCTGTTGGGAGTGCTTTGAGGGTGTTCCTGCATGGCAGAAGGGGGTTGGACTGGATGGCCTCTGGGGTCTCTTCCAACTCTACATTTCTATGATTCTATGATTCTATGTGAGAGAAAAGGACAAGCCAAGAGAAAAAAAAAGGGAGAGGGAAATGGGTTTAAGGAAAACTTATCATTTAATTACCCAGTGGCTTAGCACTGTGTGAGTAATACATTAGGAACTGCAAAGGGGCTCATTGAAGCTCACTGCAAATGACATTACAAAACATATTTTATTTGATGATCAACCATGAAATAACGAGGTCAGTGGGGGAAATCTTTTTAAATTATTGCTACTGTGACATTAATTGTACTGTCAATCATGGTCTAATACTATCATGTAGTGCAGTATTACTTAGTTGTATTATGTGCATGTCGACGTAGTTGTTTGTACTCTGTTTTTACTGTATTGATGTATGATGTTTTGTTTTGGTTGTCTTGTCTGTTTTGTATGGCCTATTTCTTTTTTTTCTACTTTTTTATTGCTCTTTTTCATTGCCTGAAGATTGTCTTAAGTTTGTGTGATTCATTTCCTTTTTTAAAATGAAATGGAAAAAAAAAAAAAGAAGGAAAGAAATAATGAGACTAAACACCAACTTGGATAATAAGGCCACTTCATTTAAACTGACGTATTTAATCTTCTTAGCCTTCCCGTGGATGAAACACCTCAGCCCTGAGGGCAATCCAATTTGCTTTGGTTGCTCCCCGGTCCAGCTCCCTGGGGGACCCCCAGCCAAGCTGTAGGGCCCTACAAGTGAGAGCCTGAGTCCCAGGTGAACCTCAAGAGTGGTCTTCTTCCCTGACCCCCAGGACGCAGGGCCCTAAAGAGGGAGTTCCCTGACCCTACACTTGAAGGGTGCCAATAGGTGAACACTGAATTCTTATTCTCCCCTTCTACCTGCCAAATGAACACCTCTTTAAGACGCCGGCCATTTCCGCACGACACAGTTATAGTGCTGTTATTCCACATTCGACATCCTATGGAATCTTGGCGTTTGCAGTTTAGGGAGGGGCATCTTTGGCCTCAGTAAACCACAAGCCCCAAAATTCCACAAGACCTTGAAAGTGGAATAATAACACTATAACGGTGTAGTGCAGAAATAGCTGCCAATTGTCCCTATGCCATCAGCTACAGTATGGGATAGGCAACTCTTCCCGGGAAAAAAAATGGTGGGGGGATGCCTATCTGTCCCTGAAGTGACCAGACAAACTCACATCGCAATGAGGGCAGGAGGGTGGGCTGAGTGAACAATCCAGAGTGACACATGCCGGGGAGGAATGGCATAAAATAACCCAAACTCCACCCCTGGAATTTGAGGGAGGGTCCTGTCTTTCCACCTCAAATGCCTTTCTGAAAAGACCCCCAAATATTATATTATGATTGTGTATTATAGCAGAATATACAACAGAAACCGATCCAAACCACAATCAATAGAGGAGAAGAAGTTACTGAAGACAGTCTCTCGGCACCCCCTCCAAACACTTTCCTTCCATACAGGCCCATGAGGAGGTATCCTGCGAGGGCCCTGGCTGTTTGAGGGCCTTTGTTTCCTCCTCAGAAAAGAAACCACCCCCGCCTACCCCGTTCCCTTCCAAAACTTGCTTTTCCTTCTTTGCTATTCTTCCTTTTTTCCCTTTAATCTCAGGCCATTTCCGCACTAGACTGTTATAGCACTATGATTCCACTTTTAACATCCTACGGAATCTTGGGGTTTGCAGTTTTGGGAGGGGCCAGCTGGCCCCTCCCCAAACTGCAAACCCCAGGATTCCGTAGGATGCTGAAAGTGGAATTATAGCGCTATAACTGTCTTGTGCGGAAATGGCTTCAGACCTGGCTGCTAGTTCACTGAACTGACCTGGGCTCCAGAAAGCTTTCTTTCTACCCGTCCCTCTTCCCTGTTGTCTTCTCAAGGAAATTACATAGATTAGTCTGCCTAACAACAAAAATAGTGACTCTTTGTGCAGTGGTTGGCACAGCCTGTGTGTAATTTTGCCCCCTCCCAGCCCTAATGGCTATTGATTGTCTGTGCTGCAGGGTGCTGTCATCTGGGCTGGCAGCTGCCACCATCTCAGAGGTCTGCAGAGTTATGCTGATGGAACTTCATGCTCCACCATTGTCGAATATGAGCTTTGCAATGGATTGCAACTCTCAGAATCCCCAAGATCCTGGACCTTATAGTCCAAAAAGGCTTCCCCTCAAGGTATGATTATTTTTCCAAGCTCTAATGATTCCCAAGGAGATATAAAACAAAAATGTCTAGAAATTCATGTGCTATCACAGCAGTCTGGAAGCTGATTCCATAGGCTCTGCCTGTCCTCATGGCCCTGCTCGTGATCATGAAGAAATTGAATCCTGCAACCATGCATTGAGAAGGAGTGTGCATGTTGAAACTTAGGTCTAAATCCTCTTGCCAGCTGGAGTAGACCCACTCAGTCAATGACCCTTTTTGCACCTTACCTTTTTGTGGTGCTGGGGTGTGGGGCTCGCACAAGCAGCCTCCGGAGAGAGGCTCTTGCATCCGGGATCCTTAGGCTCTGCATGAGCTTCCTGCTCACACAAGAGCCCCGCTTCTTCCTTTTGCAGTGCAGCCTGGGACCTTCCTGGCTCCCAGGCTGCACTGGCTCCTGAGGCTCTGCACGCAAGCTAAGTGTGCGTGGGGCCTTGGAGCAATGTGTGACCGTGCAGCATTTTTGGCTTCAAGCCGAAAATGAAAAAATGCATGCGCAGTCTGTGTCAGGCCCTTGAGCATTGCACAAATGTGAGTGCATCGTGTGGACCGCTCCTCACATGTGCGCGACCCGCTCAAGGGTCACTTTCGCATTGGAAATGCCATGCGAAAAGGGCCAATGAGATGTACAAATATGTTGATTCATTATGCAACAGCTGATTCAATGGGTCTACTCTAGTTGGGGTTACCAATAGGACTCAGGCGTTAGCCTCTAAAGGGAGAAAAAAGAGCTGTGTATGAGAGAGAGGTGGAACATTCAAGAGAAGATTCACTCCATGTTCAGTGACTCCACTTTCTAAAAGAAATCACGCACTGGAGAGGACACTAAAACAAATGACAATGGCCTTTTCAGTCACTGTACATGATTCGCTCAGATTCAGGTTGTCACCCACTCTAAATACCTTTGTGTTTTATCGCTCTCCTGCGATCCAAAATCCACATAAAGGTCAACCACGCTGGGGGAAGAAAATGGAAGAGAAGATTACTCAGAAATGAAAGAACAGATTTGTTCAGAATCTTCCTCTTGCTTTGCAAATGATGGGACCCCACTGAGCTTCCTGTGGGGAGAGCTGATTTCTTAGAATATACTGGAGATGTGTTGTGCAGTGCTGGTCTGTGATCCAATTAGCATATCACTGGAACACACATTTTCTAGAACGGCTGGTTTCTAGGCAAGTTTTGTCCCTGAGGGTGGCACGGTCAAGAATCACTCAAGCGTCCCCAGATCTGAAGGAACACCTCCCTCTTGAATTCACATGGGCCATTTCCGCACTACGTTCTTGTAGTGCTATTATTCCACTTTCAACATCCTATGGAATCCTGGGGCTTGTAGTTTAGGGAAGAGCCTAGGCCTTTTTGCCCCTTACCTTGTTCTGGTGTTGTCGCGAGGGGATCGTGTGAGAAGCCTCTTGTGAGAGGCACTCGCGTCCCTCCGCTTCCCCTCAGCACCAGCACCAGCTGGGCAGAAGGAAGCGTGAGCGCTCTGCCCCTTTCTTCTGCAGCACAGCCGGGTACTTTCCCAGGCTGTGCTGGGGGAGGAAGCACGATGGCTGCGCGTCCGGAGGCTCCACAAACAAGGGAAGTGCGTGTGGGACACGGGAGGGACACGCAATTGCGCATCATTTTCAGCAACGAGCCAAAAATGATATAATACGCGATCGCTGCCCAATGGCCTCGGGAGCATTGTGCGATTGCGAGGACGTCATGTGAAATGGTCCTTGCAATCGCGCGATCCTCCTGAGGCCATTTCGCAACAGGACTGGCGTGCGAAAAGGGCCTGGGTGAAGCAAGTACTCTCAGCAGTCAGAGCAAGATAGTGAATTTCACTAGGTAACATTCAGAAGCTGTAGCACTGGATCCAAGAACTCATGGGAGGGTGGGTTCATCAGCCCAATTAAGTTGGGAATCTCGTTACATTTTTGGACACATAAGTGCAGTTGTACTTTTTTGGCTATGGCATAAAATGTTGTATTTAGTTCATAATTGTGTGGATATTCCATAAGTAAAACTGTTGTAGAGCCTGGAAAGCATGGCCTATGGTAAGGAGCAGCTTAGAGAGCAGGGTAGGTTTAGTTTGGAGAAGAGAAGGTCAAGAAGGGATGTGATAGCCATGTTAAGCATTTGACGGGATATCGCATGGAAGAAGGAGTAAGCTTGTTTTCTACTGCTCCAGAGACTAGGGCCATTTCCACACTACACTGTTATAGCGCAATTATTCCCCTTTCAACCTCTGGAATTCTGGGTTCGTAGTTTCCTGAGGCCAAAGACTGCTCTGGCTGAGAATTATAAAGGCCCCTCCCTAAACTGCAAACCCCAGATTCCATAGGAGGTTGAAAGTGGAATAATAGCACTATAACTGTGCAGTGCAGAAATGGCCTAGGAGATGGTACTCCGGCTTCAGACTATAGGAAAAGAGATTCCACCCAAACCTTAGGAAGAACTTCCTCATGGTAAGAGCATTTTGACCATGGACTCTGCTGCTGCTTGGAAGTGTGGCGGACTCTCTTCCTTTGGAGTTTTTTCAAGAGAGGCTGGATGGCCATGTGTCAGCAATGCTTTAATTGTGTCTTCCTCCATGGCAGAATGGGGATGGACTGGGTGGCCCTTGGAGTCTCTCACAACTGTATGATTCTATGAATTATGCAGTTTCAGGTAGTGCATCACTATTTGTCTGTGCAACATCTCACTGGGTTTACAGGGATTATGGAAACAGCAAGCATGTTTACAGATATGTGACTTGATTGCACAGGGTTGATGTTCAACAGAAGAGCAATTCAGTGCAACCACCACTTAACTACATGGGTGCAGACATACACTATGCAAGCATGATTTTGGATTTCAGCCTAAATCAAGGCAGGACCTTTTATTTTACATTATGCCCGAAGATACTGAATCTTTGCCAGCTGCGCAGGTCTCTTCTGATGTTCTTGAGGGGGAGCCATGGCTGAAGAACATGGCCTGGACCAGCCTGTGTCTGGTGACATTGTCCAGCCCAGTGTCTTGCAAGCTTTATTCTGACTTCCTTGTCCCTTCCTCATGGAGTGAATGCTATCAAGTTATTTCCATCTGGAGTTTACTGGAAATGTTTCTGGATGATGGGGTATAGTTTCTTGGCAGGCTTCAGGCCTCATCACTTCTCATTTTAGACGCCAGTCACTGGTACAATAGGGCACAGATTCAGAAGGGGTCTAAAATGAGAGATGGGTGGGAAGGAAGCATGACGGATCGCTATGATTATGAAGCGAGGAATTACAGCCCTTTTCCTGTATGGATTTCAATGATTTTGTCAGTTAGCAGATGTCTGATTGTTGATGTGTGGTTGATCATCAGCATGTCTGCTGATCTGGAGATAATCAGCAAGCTGGAGATGAACAGCGAGAGAGAGAGAGACAGAGACTGAGAAGCAGAGAGAAATCATTTAATTTATAGCTGCTTTGTTGTGGTTTTGTAGCTCCAAGTTGGCTGTGACTTATGACAGCTCTATTGCAGGGTATTCTCTGTTTATTCAGAGGAAGTTTGCCATTGCCTTCCCCTGAGGTTGAGAGAGTGTGACTTGTCCAAGGTCAGCTGGTGGATTTCTGTGGCTGGGCAGAACCTGGCTTTCCTGGGCCATTTCTGCACTAGCTTATTATAGCACTGTTATTCTGCTTTCAGCATCCTATGGAATCCTGGGATTTGCAATTCAGGGAGGGGCCTAAACTGTAAACCCCAGGATTCCATAGGATGCTGAAAGTGGAATAATAGCGCTATAACAGTCTAGTGCAGAAATGGCCCTGGATTCTGAGTTCCACATGAAAACCACTACAGCACCCTGGGTTCCGGTGCTTCAAAATGGCTCTGACTTCTGGCAACCCTCCTGTAGGATTTTCTTGGCCAGATTTCTTCAGTGGGGGTTAGCTGTCTTCCTCCAAGGATGAGAGAGTGCAACTTACAGAAGGTCAGTCAGTGGTTTTCCATGGCTGAATGAAGATTCAGATCCTGGTCTCTTGGACACCCAGTCCAATACTAAAACCACAGGATTCTGGCTCCCAGTGCCTTCAACAGCTGACTCTAACTTCTTTCAACTCTACCCTCTGGTTTTCTTGGCCAGAATTCTTGACAGGTTGTTTCTCATTGCCTTCCTCTGAAGGTGAGAGAGTGTGACTTGCCCAGGATCACCTAGTAGGTTTCCATGGTTGAACCCTGGCCTCCTGGAGTTCTAGTACAATACTTAAACCACTACATCACACTGGCTAATACTTTGTTCTTGTTGTTGTGTGCCTTGAAGTTGTTTCTACCTTATGGCAACCCTAAGGTGATCCCATCATGGGGTTTCCTAGGGCTGAGAGTGCGTGACATGCCCAAGGTCACACAGTGGGTTTCCATGGCTGAGCAGGAAACTGAAGCCTGATCTCAAGGGTCACAGCCCAACATTCAAATCACCATGCCACACTGGCTCTTGAGGTCTACTTTGCACTACCTCAAATCTTATAAAAAGTGGACTGGAGGCATCTGTTTATGCTTGCAAGGGACATCACTGCTTATGGTAACTTTGGAATCCTTACCTAGTTATTGGAAATGCATTTACTTTTCAAGTTTGGCTGGCTAGCTGCATAGAGTTCTTTTGGTGGCTGATAGTAAGAATAATAATAATTTTGCAAAGAAGAGTTCTATTAACGTACAAGGCTTCATAGACAGGGATGAAAAAGGCAGGTTTTGTGAGACATGTCATCTGTTGATAACTTACACCAAACCAAATGATTAATGGTTAGAATCCTCTACATGTCTTGCCATGTGCAAGTTCCCCTACAGAAGCAATTGGACATTTTCTTTTGTCTGACGTACAATGTCCACATTCAATTCAAATCTATGGAAATGGGGTTGCACATGTGATGCCATGGCATAAGCAGATGCTCATGTTCAGCTGATGTGTGTCCCCCTGCTCCTGCTGAGATAGGGGGTACTATTCCTTTGCTTAACCATTTTCTTATGCACTTAGTTGCCCATTCATTGGCACATTAGGTGGTGTAATGATTCTATTCTATGCATGAGGCATAGAGTACAATCAACACACAACTCTGCTGGTGGGGATTTATGTCGTACAACTCTTGTCTCAGATCTTGACCATCCAGTCCTGCAGTTACACATTTTCTCCTACAGAAAGACACATTAGAACAGGCAACTCCCTACTAGCAAAACCAAACAAAAACTTTTGCTCTCAGAGTAACAGTGTCGTGGCTTTAATGTAATTTCTCTATTGAGAGAAATCAATAGTACCAAGGGACCTAGGAGTCTTGGTGGACCACAAGTTGAACATGAGTCAGCAGTGTGATGCGGTAGCCAAGAAATCCAACATGATTCTTGGTTGCATCAATAGGAGCATGGTGTCTAGATCAAGGGAGGTAATGGTACCACTCTATTCTGCATTGGTTAGGCCTCACCTGGAATCCTGTGTCCAGTCCTGGGCACCTCATTTCAAGAAGGATATCGACAAGCTAGAGCATGTCCAGAGGAGGGTGGCCAAAATGGTGAAGGGTCTGGAAGCCTATGAAGAGTGGCTTAGGGAGCTGAGTATGTTTAGTTTGCAGAAGAAAAGGTTAAGAGGAGACATGATAGCCATGTTTAAATATTTGAAAGGATGTCATGTCCAGGAGGGAACAGGCTTGTTTTCTGCTGCTCCGGAGACTAGGACAAGGAGCAATGGATTCAAACTACAAGAAAAGAGATTCCACCTAAACCTCAGGAAGAACTTCCTGACAGTCAGAGCTGCCCGGCAGTGGAATCTGCTGCCTCCATGGAGTGTGGTGGAGGCTCCTTCTTTGGAGGTTTTCAAGCAGAGGCTGGATGGCCATCTGTCAAGAGCGCTTTGATGTGCATTCCTGCATGGCAGAATGGGTTGGACTGGATGGCCCTTGTGGTCTCTTCCAACTCTACGATTCTATGATTCTATAACTGTGTTAGTCTATTTTAGCATTAAAGGACACAAAGGGATCTAGCAACTGGAATAAAGACATTTCCACCATAATCTTTTGTAGGCTCAGTTAAAAAAAGCTTGTGCTTGAAATTTCTTCTTTCCACTTTAGTCTTAAAAGTGCTACTGGATTCCTTTATATCAGTTGTTAAATAGTCTTCTTGGCCTTGACTGGGTCTGGCCTCCTGTTCTTGATGTACACAGGCATCTGTTGCACTGTGCATGTGGAATGGCTTACCATTTGGATCCTGGTGACAACATTTGACCTAAGATTTTTGCTACCCAGTTCTTGATCAGTTGCATCATATAATGCAGAGTTGGTAGGAGTTAGACATGTCTAGAGTTAGTACCAGTGGGAATGGAGCTGTCATATGATACAGAGTGATGTGATGAGTGTCTTTTCACATGAATTTTAAATTTTATGGTGTTTAGCTTTCCCATTTTACATTTGCCAGAATCCTGCTGGTGTCTTACGCATGTCTAAGTTTCCCCATGGAATCAGTTGGACATTTTTTGCATGATGTGGAGTGTTCCAGAAAGTTTCACAAGCGATGTCATTGCGCATGTGTTAATGAACATGTGTGCTTGATTGCACATTTGGGTGTGCACTACGGTGTGTGGTGTTGCCCTTCAACGCAAGGTTTGTGCAACATAAATGTGCAACATAAATGTGCAACATAAATGACTAAATGACTAAATGACTACAAAAGTGGAGATTCATGCTACACCACCCCAGTGCAGGATTTCAGCCTGTGTACATTTCTCTAAATTTTAACTGCAGCCTGTAAACTATAAATAGCAAAAAGGATTTTTAAAACTCTGACATGCATTCTTCAGTAACAGCTTGAACTCTGGCCTCAGCTACAGCTGTTTCCTTTCAGTAAACATGACGTGGAGCCTTCTGAGCACTCTCACTCCCAGAATGTTTTGTTTTAGGATATCTGTTTTACGGATCAGGATGAATATGATATTGATCCAGCCACGTCTATTTCATTTCCTCTATTTTCAATTCATTAGTCCTGCTAGGGCTTTTATGAGTGTCTTGCTCTTTGGGCAAAGTACTCCCATGTAATCAAGCTCTGTTGTTTTATTTAGAGCAATAAGCCCTGAGATAATTTCACGTATAATTTGGCTCATCGTCAGGTGGGCCAACTTCCAAAAGCTTAATTAAAGATGCAAATCAGAAGAAACCTTTTGGGCAAATATTGGCACACAGGCATATGGTGGTATCGGGTGATATTGACATGCGGCAGACAAAAGACTCTTTGATCAATGAATAATAAGGCAAAATAGACTTACTGGATCATAAATGAGCAGGCAAGTTGACAGGGACAAAACGAAACGAAAAAAATCATGCATTTTGATCCACACTCTGGGTATTTAGAGAAAAAACCCCCACATATGAATGAAATCTGATGAGTTGCTTTATCCACAGTATTGTTATACTAGCATTCCTTGAGTTTAAATGGAGAAATGGGGTTTAAAGCAATGGAATTGACCTCCAAGTATATGCATTCATTCAAGATTGCATGCCATGGAGGCAAAGGTGGTTGGTTGGTGGCTGCCCAGCATGGCAGGGGTCAGAAATTATGGCTGAGGTATGAATCACACAACCATAGAGCTGGAAGGAGCCTTACAGGCCAGGAGGTCCAGCTCCTTGGTCAATGCCAGGTTTCCAGCTAGAGCATCCCCAGCAGCAGAGAGCTGTCCAGCCTGTTTTTGAAGACATTCACAGGAAAAGACCCTATCCCCTCTCGAGGTAATTAGCTCCATTGTCGAATCACACTTTCTGTCTTTCTAACATTCAGGCCATTTCTGCATTAGCCTGTTGTAGCACTATTATTCCACTTTCAACATCCTATGGAATCCTGGGGTTTGCAGTTTGGGGAGGGGCCGTTTGGGGAATCATGACTCATAGAGTTGGAAGGGTCCACATGGACCATCTGGTATAACCCTCTGCTATGAAGGAATATACAACTAAAGCACTCCTGAAAGATGACCATATCACCTTTGCTTAAAGATCTCCAAAAATGGAGAGCCTACCCTGACAAAGGGAGTGGGCTTGTTTTCTGCTACTCCAGAGACTAGGACAAGGAGCAATGGATTCAAGCTGCAGGAAAGGAGATTCCACTTGAAGCTCAGGAAGAACTTCCTGATGGTGAGACCTGTCTGGCAGTGGAATCTGCTGCCTCCGTGGAGTGTGGTGGAATCGCCTCCTTCTTTGAATGTTTCTAAGCAGAGGCTGGATGACCATCTGTCGGGAGTGCTTTGATGAGTGTTCCTGCACGGCAGGGGATTGGACTGGATGGCCCTGGGGGTCTCTTCCAACTCTATGATTCTGATTCTATTCTATGATTCTATGACTCTATTCCAAGGATGAAGAGCTGCTACACTCATGAAATTCTACCTAATGTTTAGGTGGAATCTCTTGAAATTTGCAACCATTGTTTTGTGTTCTAGTCTCTGGAGCAGGAGAAGACAAGTTGGTTCCATCTTCTACATGACATCCCTTCAGATATTTAAAGATGGCTATCAGGTCACCTCTCAGTCCTCTCTTCTCCAGACTAAATATTCTCCCCTCTCTAAATCATTCCTCATAAGGCTCAGTTTCAGACCTTTCATCATCTTGGTGGCCTTTCTCTGGACACATTCCAGCTTGCTAATAGCCTTCCTGAACTCTGGCATTGAGTGCTGGGCGTAGTGAGGTCTGCTCAAAGCTGAACAGAAGGACATTATGCCTTGCCTTGATCTGGGTGCTATGCTGCTATTGATGCACCCCAGAACTGCATTGGCTTTTTTGGCTGCTGCATCACACTGCTGGCTCATGGCTAGAAGGTGGTCTACTAAAACCCCTTGATCCTTTCCATATGTACTCCTATCAAGCCAAGTGTCACTCATCCTATATTTGTACATTTCATTTTCCCCACCTAGATATAGTTATATTCATCCCCACTGAAATTAATTTTGTTATTTTTGGCCCAGCTGTCCAACTGGTCAAGGTCATTTTGAATTCTGATTCTCTCCTCTGGGTATTAGCTCCCCCACCCCTTTATCTGCAATTTTGATAAGTGTGCTTTCTATTCTATCATCTCAGTTATTTAAAAAAGATGTTAAACAACACTGGGGCCAAGATAGAAATCTGAGAAACCCCACTAGTCACTTCTCCATAGGACAAGTCCACTTTGGGCTATAGTCCTGATACAGAAGTCTGGCAGCTTGAGAATGATGGGACTTAGAGTATCATGGAGTAGTATAAAAGTATCAGGACCAGGCCTCTGCAGCATTTGCCCCCAGGGCCCTTTGAGTTACTAGCCTGCTTTGTTATTAACAGCTATAAAATAAACTTTTAAGCTGGTGCTGGTGCCAGGGGAAACCTGCCCATTGTTGCTATCAGCCTAGACTTTAATGGAACTATCTATGGACCTTGTCCCCAAATAGGTTATATATCTTGGGATATAAGGAAGTGATCCAATGACAGGTTCAGCACCTTGTTTAAACTTCAAACTGAAACCTGGAACAGATTCACCACCACTCCAACAGGGAGGGAGGATTCCATGACTGGGGTCTTTTCTGCACTAGTCTGTTATAGCACTATTATTCCACTTCCAACATCCTATGGAATCCTAGGGTTTGCATTTGGGGGGGGGCTGGCTGGCCCCTCCCTAAACTGCAAACCCCAGGATTCCATAGGATGTTGAAAGTGGAATAATAGTGCTATAACAGTCAGGTGCGGAAATGGCCTGGGTATATAAGCTACGTGTGGATCAAATTCACCGCATTCATTAGATTTATGAAAATCAGCATGGTGCAGCAGTTTGAGCATTAAACTAGACCAGGGTTTGATTCCCACCAGGCTATGAAAGCCCACCTTGGGCATATCACACACTCTCAGCCCCTGAAAACTCTGTGATAGGTTTACCCCAGGGTTGCTGTAAATTGGAAATGACTTGAAGACAACCAACAGCAACAATTAACTTTACGTTTTGTTGTAATTTTTGAAGAAGACAGTTATTGAATCATAGAATCATAGAATCATAGAAATGTAGAGTTGGAAGAGACTCCAGGGGCCATCCAGTCCAACCCCCTGCCATCCAGGAACACCCTCAAAGCACTTCCGACAGATGGCCATCCAGCCTCTGCTTAAAAACCTCCAAGGAAGGAGACTCCACCACACTCCATGGAGGCAGCAGATTCCACTGCTGGACAGCCCTGACTGTCAGGAAGTTCTTCCTGAAGTTCAGGTGGAATCTCCTTTCCTGCAGCTTGAATCCATTGCTCCTTGTCCTGGTCTCTGGAGCAGCAGAAAACAAGCCCTCTCCTTCCTCTACTGATACTGCAATCTCTATTGTTCATTTAAATTTCTGTTACCAGATTTTATGCATATTGTTTACACTATATTATTGTTCATATTACATTGTATCCTGATCATTTATGTCCCCAGTTCTTTTTTCTGATTTTACTGAAACTATGGCAGTTCTTTACCATTTCCTTCCTTCCTTCCTTCTTTCTTTCCTTCCTTCCTTCCTTCCTTCCTTCCTTCCTTCCTTCCTTCCTTCTTTTATATGCTGAGTTTTTCTTGGAGTGGGATGCAAGGTGTTTCACAAAAAGAGTTTTTGTTTTGTTATTAAAACAGAAACAAACTGTTGAAGAAGAAAAAAAAAGACCATATTGAATGAATATGCTAAAGAAAGTAGAGAACACTTGCTAATACATGTGTACAGAGAGAATATACTGAGCAAAGAGATGCATTGAAAGAAAATCCTAATAAAATCATCTTCAAACCAGCCACAACAAACCACTGCATGGTCAATATGTTAAAAACATAAGAGGAAAAGCTGAGAAGGAGGACATCTAGAAATGGTTACAGAACGGGATGCTGAAAAACGGAACTGAGGGACTTATATTTGTGACTCAAGAACAGGTGGTTTAGACAAATAGCACCAAGGCAAATATTGGAAGAAAAATAATGACAGATAGTAAAGTCATCGGTGTGGATAAATAGACAGAACTGTTGACCATGTTATTAATTAACTGTTATTAATTAATGCATTGAGCTCACACAAGCTGTATACAGTCCTCCCTCCAGATTTGTAGGTTTGACCTTTGCAAATTTATTTGGCAGATGCATGTACCTTCCCCCCACCCAATCTCCTCCTCCTATTCCCTTGCGTTTTGCCTGGTGAAAGAAGGAAGGCAAGCATGCTTTGCAAAAGGCAAGAAAATGTGGCAGGGGGGAGGTATGTGTGCACCTTCGTTCTCTGTCTTTGGTGCTCCTCCTTCCCACTCCCTTGCCTTTTGCCCAGCTCTGAGATCGTGTGCCAAAGCAAAAGGCAAGGGAATGGAGAGAGCCCCAGAAGCCCCAGAAGGGAATGGGAGAAAGAGTGCATGGGGGGGGGAGTTATTCATCTTTTAAAAAACTTTTGTGAGGATTCTCTGCCCTCTGAGGAAGGAGCCAATTGAGAATTATCGGAAGTCTTGCATCCTGTGTTCCTTCAGGATGTACCTATTATTGTTGTACTTGTGTGCCTTCAAGTTGTTTCTGCTTTATGGCGACCCTCAGGCAAACCCATCATGGGGTTTTCTGGTGCTGAGTGTGTGTGACATGTCCAAGGTCACGCAGTGGGTTTCCATGGCCAAGAGGGGAATTGACCCCTCTTCTCCAGGGCTGTAGTGTAAGGATCAAACCACTACACCACGCTGGTTTTTCAGGGTGTGCAGCTCTCCCCAAACTAAGTGAATTGCATGGAAGAAGAGAACACTTTCTTTTTGGAAAGAGTGTGAGTTGGGGGAGCAATATCACTGGGAATCCCCCCCCCCAGTTAACTGCAGTGTCACCCAGAATGCATCCAGTGCTGTGGGATTTAGGAAGTCAAGCTGTGTCTCCTGATGATCACCTGGATTGGAGACCATCAGGAATGATGAAAGAGTCTCTTGGTCAACGAAAGAATCCTGCCTGATATGCTGGAGAGTTATGGCTGCCTGCTGGGTATCGTTCATCGAGTTTGCATGGATTGTTAAAAGATGGGGATGCTGGGGAGGTTAAGAGGGGAGCCCAGAGTAGTGGACAGGAGGAGAAGGAAGATACCCAAGTGGATAAGGAAGATGGAGAAGTGAGATGCTCAGAGGAGAGAACCATAGAATCATGGGGTCACAGAGTTGAAAGAGACCCCAAATGCCAGTACTGCAAGCCACAAGGTTGTGAGTTCGATCCTGCCGGGCTCCAAGGTTGACTCAGCCTTCCATCCTTCCGTAGGTCGGTAAAATGAGTACCCAGCTTGTTGGGGGCATGTATAGAAAATGTATCAAAATACATGCTATTTGTAAGTTGTTCGGTGCCTCGATCCATATGGAGAGGCGGGATACAAATAAATAATTAAAAAAAAACCTTTTGACATGCAAAAAGACACAGTTGAAGTACTCCCAACAGACTGCCACACAGCCTCCTCCAAAGAGGGAGATTCCACGACACTCCCAGGCAGCAGCAGATTCCACTGTCAAATATCTTCTACCATCAGGAAGTTCTTCCTGGTCTTTAGGTGAAATCTCTCTTTCTGTAGTTTGAAGCCCATTGCTCCATCTCCTAGTTTCTGGAGCATCAGAAAACAAGCTTGCTCCATCCTCCATATGAAACCCTTTCAAATATTTAAACATGGCTATCATGTCCCCTCTTAATCTTATCTTCTCCAGGGAAGGACTGGATCCTCTGGAGTTATGGAGGATAGCCTGGGACATGGGCACATCCACAACCCACTATTCAGCACCTGAGGGGCTTCAGAAAACACCAGCCAGACATGGAGATGTGGAGAAGTGACATCATTAACTCCTGGGATCCCAGCAGAGAGGTAGCAAATGTCCCCAGGAAGAGAGACCAGTGGGACACATTTACGCATATAAGAAAAAGCCCAGACAGAACTGGTTGTGAATTATATTGAATGCTACTGCTGGTTGTCTGCCAGAGTTTGCTGGGTCAGAGGAATAAAAGGTCTGATTCAGGGTAAAGCAGCTTCCTACCAGTGGATGAGAAAGATCTCAAATGCAACCCCTGGCTGGCATCTCCAGGTTGGCCTGGGAAGGAATTGCACCGGAAGCCCCAAAGAGCCACAGCTGGGCTGGATGGAGGAAGGGTCTGACTTGGTACGACGCTTTTTCCTCTTGCTTTGCAGAAGACCCCAAATGCTGTCCCTGGCATCTCCAAGGTAGCCTAAAAGAAATTGTCCCCGAAACACTGAAGAGCCATTGCTGCCTGTCAGAATCAGCAGTATTGGATGGAGTGAGAGCCTCAATGGAAGGCATCTTCTGGTTTTGATTAAAGAGCCACCAATTGCATCTGGTTTTGGAAGCTAAGCAGGGCAGGAACTGGTGAGTGGCTGGAGGAGAGACACCAGGGATCAGTTGCCAGGCATGACTAGGAAAAGAATCCTGCTTGGAAGGCCATGGCTGCCAGTCAGAGTTGGTAAAACTGGCCTATATGTACTCTTAGATGCAGTATGACACATCTTCCTATATTCTTATGCAGGAGATGCCAAGTTTGATCCTCAGCTGTGGCTCTCCAGAGTTTCCCCAGGATTCTTTTCTTTAGCCTGATCTGGAGAGCCTGGGGTTTAAACCTGGGATCTTCTGCGTAAGCATCTGCCAGTCAAAGCTGATAATATTGAGACTCGGCTCACTATGAGGCCATTCCCAACTTCCCAGGTTCAAGGTTTTGAGTTTTTAAAAATTATTTTATTATAAATAAGCAAATATACACACATAGAACAGTGGATATTTCCCTCTCTTCGCATACAGAAGATGTCTGCAACCATTATGACAAGGAATGTGTTATAGCAGCCATTAAATAAAGAGAAGAGATTATACAACATATCCTTTTCAACAATCTCTTCCCTTTATTTAACACATTCATGATGTTATATAGGAAAAAAAGAAAGAAAAACAAAAACAAGAGGAGGAGGCGTGGGAGGTTCAGGCCTAAATGCCCTAAAAGCACCAGGTCCCGTCTGATCCTGGTAGCTAAGCAGACTCAGCCCTGTTTAGTACTTGGATGGGAGACCACCAACAAATACCAGGTACTGTAGACTCTATTTCAGAAGAATCATAGAGTTGGAAGAGACCACAACAGCCATTGAGTCCAACTCCCCGCCATGCAGAAACACACACTCAAAGTACTCCCAGCAAGTGGCCACCCAGCCTCCCTTTAAAAATCTCCAAAGAAGGTGACTCCGCCACAGTCTGAGGCAGCAAATTCCACTGTTGAATGGCTCTTACTGCCAGGAAGTTCTTCCTGATGTTGAGGTGGAATCTCTTTTCCTGTAGCCTGAATCCATTGCTCCATATCCTAGCCTCTGGAGCAGCAGAAAACAAGCTTGCTCCATCTTCAACGTGAGGTCCCTTCAAATATTTAGACATGGCTCTCCTGTCACCTCTTAACCTTCTTTTAATTCTGTTAAACATACCCAGCTCCCTAAGCTGCTCCTCCCCGGGCTTCATGGTTTCAGTGCTCTTCACCATTTCAGTCACCTTCCTCTGGACACACGATCCAGCTTGCCAATATCCTGCTTGAATTGTGGTGCTCAAAAGTGGACACAATATTCTAGGTGAGGTCTGACCAAAGCAGAATAGAAGGACTAGGCAAAGCCACCTCTAAGGATTCCTTGCTTGAGAAAATCTTACAAAATTCACAGGGTTGCCATAAGTCAAGGGGTAACCTGGAGGCACAGGCATCTATAGGAAGGTTCCCGTGAATCTAAAAGAGAGCCCCTTACCTAACCTTGATTAGAAAAGCAAATAAGGAGGAACGGAGCAAAACGAATGCAAGATACTCCCCTCGAATTTGAGCTGTTTTGCCAGAGGGCCCTGGGGGCCAGGACCAGCCTGCTAACATGGTACAGAAAGGGTGCCCGGAATTATTTGGTGATTACAGTGAATATCATGAAGCTCTAATATGGAAAAAGCAGTGGGAAGAAATAATTAGATGGGTGAAGAAGAGATGGAGAGGTAAAGAACAGAAGAAAGAAATGCTAAGGGTAACATCTACAGTAAGGAGGGAATATAGCAGGAAGAAGGAGAAAATAAATAAATAAATAATAATTATAACAACAATAATTGCTAATTATGGTAGACTACAACAATAAAAAGAGATTTCACACGAAAGAGGTTTAGTAAAAGAAAGGAAATAAAGAGTTTGGAGCGGAGAAAGCGTGGAATAAGGATGGGAAGAAGGGGGAGGGAGGGAAGGGGAATGACTGGGAGGGAGGGGAAGGGTTTTATAAAGAGAAGGGGAGGGGAGGGGAGTAAAGGAGGGAGAGAGAAAGAGGGACCGAATATCTGAAATGATAGGAAATGTAAGATAACAATGTCTGGAAAGAACAAATAGAGGACTTTATGTACAAATGATGTACAAGTCTTGATCAGTTTGGAAGAATTAAGAAAGAATTCATGTGAAATAGCGATAACAAATGTTTGTTTTAGGTGCGAAATTTCAATAAAATGATTATAAAAAGAAAAGGAAAGGGTGCCCGGATTTCTGCGAAACCGTCTTGGGTCTCCCCGCTTGCCGGACGGGCTCGGAAGGGCAGGGAGACCCGGGGAAGGCTTTTGGAGACGCCCGGCCGAGCCCCCCAGAGTGGATCCCCCCAGGCGAAAGGGGCTCCGGTTCCGGGTCCCCCGGCCCCCTTGGTCGCCCAGTTCCCGGGGAGGACCGGCCCTCCCTCCTCGCCCCCTCCCGACACGTGTCCGCGCTCCCTCCGAGGAGGGCGACCGCGAGGACGCTGCGCACCGAACGGTGCGTAAAAGCGCAGGGGGCTCCTTTTGGGTGAGGGGGCGAGGCGGAGAGGGAGGGAGGGAGGGAGAGCCGCCTTGACGTCAGCCCCAGGCTTGATAAAGTGGGGGGCGTCGCCGGAGATCCCAGAAGCCCAGCGCCGGCGAACCCGCAGCAGCCCGAAGGCGCCGAAGCCAGCGCGCAGCCTTGAGCCGCTCCCGTCCGCCCCGTCGGTCCGGCCGCCGCCTCGCCTGCCGTCCGTCCGCCCGCCCGGCTCCCTCCACGCTCCGCCGCCCGTCCGCTCGCCAGCATGCTGACCTGCCGCCTCCAGTGCGCCCTGGCCCTCCTCTCGCTCGCCCTGGCCCTCGGCACCGTGGCCGCCGCCCCCTCCGACCCCCGGCTCCGGCAGTTCCTCCAGAAATCGCTGGCCGCGGCCGCGGGGAAGCAGGTAAGGGGACCCGGGGAGACGGGAGGGTAGCGGAGCCCGGCGGTGGGTGAGAAAGCCAGGGCGCTCCCGAGCGGGGGCAGAGTCCCCGTCCCCCCGAGCCCCGCAGTCCGATCCCGATGGAGGGCAGCTTTACGCCCGCTCCCAGCCAGGGCATGCGAGGCACGGCTGGTCTCCTGGTAAAGTTACTTTGGGTGAACTCCCTTGCCCAGGATGCCCTCGCCAGAAAGGGTGCTGGGGCTGTAATCTCTCCCCAAAGGGACTCTCCCGAGCACCGGAATGCTGAGAGGCTCTTTGCGCACCTGCAGGTTCCATTCCTAGCTTTGATAGTGAATAAGAAAAAGTATCTAGCCTAGACGGAGGAGGCTAAAGAGCCACCAAGTCTAGCTTTGCCTCGCTGGACGTGAGCAGTCCTCTGAATCCAGAAACCCCCCGCTCCCCAAACAGGACCACCGTCCTTCCTTACTCAACAGCAGCAGCTGTTCCCAGGTAGACTGTTTCCAAGCCTGGAAGCTCTGTTTGGTTGGCGTGGCTCATTGCTCTGGAGATAGACTTCTCCTCGTCCCTTAGTTCATCTAAGCCTACCCCTGAGCCAAGACAGGGCTCTTGACTTTAGGTATTGGAGTGTGAAGATCACACACCCAGCATAGGATGGGGCCTATAGGTGTGTTTGAGCCTCACTCCCTGTCTTCATCCAAAGCGGCCACTGGCAGGGTTGGGGGCGAGGAAGAAAAACAGAATTTAAAGAGGGTCTCAGTCCCTGGATCTTTTGTTGAAAACCAAAGCCATTTCCGCACAACACTCTTATAGCGTGATGATCCCACTTTCAACCTCCTATGGAATCCTGGGGTTTGCAGTTCCGGGAGGGGCCAGTCGGCCCCTCCCGGAACTGCAAACCCCAGGATTCCATAGGAGGTTGAAAGTGGAACCGTTGCGCTATAAGAGTGTCGTGCAGAAATGTTCCAAGTGTAAAAGAAAAGGCAAATGAGTGTATAAGAAGCATGGCCCCATCTCAGTACATTCTTTTTTTTTCCAAATGCCAGGAGCAGGAGAAAAGTACCTCTGAGCTTGTAATGAACTTGCTTCAATCCAGGCTCTCACCTGGTGGGTTTTGAGAAAACCATGAGCTATACACCCGCGTTCCTCATCCTGATGCCGTCCAAATATGCTGGACCGCATCTCCTAGCTTTTCCAGACAGATGGAAGTTTCGGTCCAACACACTTGGAAGGGACCAGATTGGAGAAGGCTGATCCATGCAACTAATATATTATGAGTTGGCTTTAGATTCATATTTTGTCTAATACGATGAAGTTCATGTGAGTAGGCAGATATGGTATCAGAATGATATCAAAATGAAATTTGTGGATATGTGAATCCTTTTTCTTCCCAATTCACCAGTGTTTATAGATGCAAAAAAACCCAAAATGATATCCATCCTATCTATCTACCTACCTATCTATCTATCTATCTAGATAATACAAATTATAGTGGGGAAAATGTTGAACTCATACACAGAGGAAGCATACTGCTAGTAATGCAAACCTAGAAACTGAGGGAAAAGCGACATAGGACTCCAATCAGTCCCTGAGTAAAATTAACTCAGAATGGCTATTTTTTTTTCCAGTTTGAATTGTCTATCAAGGAGACCATGACAGATTCTTTCTAAGACATGGGCAGGACCTGTCCCAGCCTCTAAAAATTCCAGCTTTGCCAAGTTCATTTGTCTCTGGCAAAACTCGGATAGAATCAAGGGGGCATCTGTTTGCCATTATCATCCAATGAAGTGGACATTTCTCCATCACAGATGGACAAATTAATCTATGCAATCATAGATTTACAGGCGTTTGTTGGAAGAAAGAAAGGGGTGGCAATCCAAATTCAGCATCACAAGCACAGCTGAATGCCCTGGGACCCACAGCCAGACTTTTCGGATGTTAAGTACTCAATTGGCCAGATGGACAAATTTATGCATCCTAGTTTCTCTTACATTTGAATATTTAAAATGTCAAGTTCTTTCCATTCCATATATGAAGGCATTCATGCGTTGTCATAGATTTGTGTCAAAAAGGGACTGAATAATAGAATGATAGGACAGAGTTGCAAGGGATCTCCAGAGGCTATCCAATCCAATCCAGTCCTCAGCCAGTGCAAGGACTCTATAGTTAAAGTCTGAGAGGTGGGCACCCATAACTTCCATTTAAAACCCTCCAAAGAAGGAGAGTCTGTTGCCTTCTAAAGCAGGCTATTCCATGGTGGAACAGCTCTTACATCCAGGATAGCCCATTACTCCTTAAATACCTCAAGGTTTGCTACCAAGAAGAGGGGGCAGGCTTGTTCTCTGCGGCCTCAGAGGGTAGAATGAAATCTAATGGTTTTAAGTTACAGGAGGGTAGGTTTTGATTGAACATTAGAAGGAAATTCTTGACAATGGGAGAGGTTTGGCAATGGACCCCGTTGCCTCGAAAGGTGGAAGGATCTCCTCTGAATGCCCACCTGCTGTGGGCTTTTCTAGCTGGAGAGCTCTAGGGCTCCTTCCAACTTTTATCCTCTGATTCTATGAGTGCTTAGTCAGAATCTCTTTTTCTTACCATTTGAATCCATTGGTTCAAGTCCTATCCTCTCTCTTTTTTTGCTAACTGCTAGGATAATTTGAAAAAGTTTGGAGAGTCAGAGTCCTTTTCAATACCAGTTGGTGAGAGCAGGTGCAGGTTGAGGAGACAAACAGGAGGCAAAATTTCTTGCTGTCACATCTCAGTTGAAGCACCCCTGAAAACAAGATAGCAGACCAGCTCAATTTTATCCAGAATTTCTTATGCTCTTGGGTCTGCCAGAAGCAAAGATGAAATACAACAGAACATATTTCTGTTGCCATGTTCTTGAACAGACTCCGTACAGCTTATTTGCTGTAAGGTGTCTTCTTTGTGATGCTCTTGTTTTCGTGATACTTCCACCCATTCTCAAGAATATAACTAGGAAAATAGTATGCTAATTGCCCTCCAGACCTATCCATGAACAACAACATTCTCACTTCTCATCCAGATCCAGAAACAACCAAAACACAGCCTGGCGGTCTTTTTTAGAGAAGGCATCAAAAAGTGTGTGTAGAATTATCTAGCATGCTGAAAAATAATCTTGCTGTATCTGTCCAACTTCATTGAGATTCCTCACAAGTAAACTTTGCCAAGTTTAATTATGTCCTTGTAAATGAGTGCAAGTTTGGATCCTTAAGGCAGTTACAAGACAAATTGCTGTGTTCCTTATTGCCATGTTCCTTAAAGAGAGGAGATTTGGGTGGGAAGACCTGTTGGTAACAAACTCCTTTAGGACTATGATGTTTCAGCTGTGTAGCAGGCAGGCACGTTTCAGAGTAGCACAGAACTATTCAACAAAGCAAGCAAGTGTTCAGGATGCACAGAACTCTTTTAAATAAGCTAATCCAATCATGGAGTTCTGAACACAATGAAGCCCTTTTCATTCTTGCTCTGTGGAAAGTGCCCTTGTTGTAAAGAGTTGATTCATGTCTTTAATGATTCCCTGTTTAGAATGGATCGAAGAACCAGCTTGATGGAGTGGTTTGTTTTGGGCTGGGACTCTAGGAGACCAGGGTTTGAATTCCCACTCAGCCACAGAAACCCACTGGGTGGCTGTGGGCTAGTCACACCCTCTCAGCCTAAGAGGAAGGCAATGGCAAAGCTCCTCTGAATAAATCTAGTCAAGAAAACCTTAGGATAGGGTTGCCATAAGTCAGAATTGACCTGAAGGCATGGAACAACAAGAAGAAGGAGCTGGTTGGCATCTGCAAAGATTTGCCATATACAAGGGATCAAAATAGCCATTCCTCTCCTCTCCACCTGTTTTGCCTGGTAGCATCTCTTTCACATGAGAGCCAGTGTGGTGTAGTGATCTGAGAGTTAGACAATGACTCTGGAGAACAGGATTTGAATCCCTGGTCAGACATGGAAACTCACTAGGTGGTTTTGGGCAAGTCACACTCTCTCAGCCTCAGAGGAAGGCAAAGACAGCCCCCCTCTGAACAAATCTTGCCAAGAAAACCCCATGATTGGCTTGTCTCAGGCTCACCATAAGTCAGAAATGACTTGAAGGCACATGACAACCACATCTCTTTGACACAAAGCAGTGGCTGGGACTGCTGTACTTCCAGCAATCCTGCTTTGGGAGGTCTGGCAGTGTCTGAATCAATTACATGACCAGCTTCCTGGGATAAGGCACTTCAGTGTTTTTCTGTTCCGTTGTGAAGGAAAAGGTCTCCTCCCCATGGCTGGGTGATAGAGCGGAAGCCAAAACCTCTTCCTCAGCTTTGGATCCATTCCACATTGTATATTTGCCCTTGTGAGTTTGCAGTCCCACGTTTGTAAAAGTTTAGGTTTGGCTGTGCGAGGGCAGATTCTCCTACATCATGCACTGTATTATCCTATATTATGAGGACTCTACCAAACCTACAAATCTAGTAAGATAAGAAACAAATCCTGTGGCTCTTAGCCTCTTCCCAAAGTATATTTTCTCATGAAGAGAGATGCAACATGGAAATTAGTGCTTTCCTCCTTAACCTACCACTTTCGGTAAACTAATATTGATCATTTATATAGCACATTTAATTGGCATAGCATATGAGAATCCTTGGCTGGAATCCTGCTGGTATTTTACATACACATTAAGTTCAACAACAAGTTGAACATGTAGGTTCAGATCAGTGTAGCAGTCTGAGTGTTGGACAAGAATTTCGGGAGACCAGGGTTCAAATCTCTGCTCAGCCACGGAAACCCACTCAGTGATCTTGGGCAAGTCATACACTCTCAGCTTCAGAGGAAGGCAAGGACAAACCTCCTCTGAATAAATCTTGTCGTGAAGCTCCTAGGGTTGTGTTGTCATAACTTGCAAGCACATAACAACAAGTTCCCTCATGCGTGAGGTTATATTTTCTTAGGTGTTGCACACCAGCTCTATGCACAGCTCACAGTTGTGCAAGCAATGTAACAATTGTGGATGGTGTGTGTTTGTTAGTGCCTTCAGCCTACCACTAGTTTCACCGTGCATCCCCCCATTGCGTAAGGAGACAATAAGCAGGCATATTGATCGATACACATTTGGCTGCGCATTTCGGTATTCAGCAGAAGGGTGATGTAGCTCCACCACTGTGTGAGTGTAGATTTACTACACAAGGAAGATGTAGGATCTCAGCCCATATGTACTATAAATGCCATGTTATAGTTGGTTACTATCACCCCTCTGTTTGGCAGATAGCAACTAAAGCTGAGAAAGAATGGCCAGATTGAGAGATAGTGATCAGTCCAATGTGAGAGGTGGGGAAATGTAGCTCCTAGGGCACCATTGGGACAATCAGTAGCAGAATCCAAAATGTTTATCAGCAGCAACCCTGAGGAAGCTTCAAAATGGAAGCTGAGGCATATGGCTGGTGCAAAATCTAAGAGAACGTGCTTGCAGCAAACGGTACACTCATAGCACTGTCCAAGGTACTGAAGGACTGATAGCGAGAATTTTGTGCATCAAGGGAATCCACCATTTTCTTCTAGACCTCAGGTCTCTACTGAAAGAATCCGGAATATCATCTCCCATAAAGATGTACAGCAGATGTGAAACAGTCTAGGGATCCAGAGCTTCAGAAATTTCATACTTGCAGGCATTTTTGCTATTTTCCCCCTCTTTGCTGTAAGGAAGTTGAAAACTCTGTGCAGTTTGCAAAGACTATTTGCAGCTGGAGACTTATTCTGGTGATCAGGAGCCCAGCCCCTAACAGCATGGGAAGGATAATTTGAGATGGCTCGTGTCAGCAAGGCAATCTATAGTCTATGGGGCAGTGGTTCTCTGTCTCCAGATATTTTGGACTTTAGCTTCTACAAACCCTGACTGTTAGCCATGCTGGCTGGGGATTCTGGGAGTTGAAGTCCAAGACCTCTGGAGGACCAAAAGTGGAGATTGGTTGCCTTTGGGTAAGCCACAGGGTTCATAGGCTCCCCAATTAAATTTAAGGAAAAAGTTCTTTTCCCCTTTTATATACAAAGAGTCAATAAAACCTTTCCCCCCAGTCTCTGTTAAGGAAACCTCAGGGGGAATAATCCACGGTTCATTCATTTGCCTTGTCTTTGATGGATCAGCTTTTATCTTCCATAGGACAGAGAGTTAAGGAAGGCAAAAGACTAGGGATCTTGTATGCAGAAACCACGAATGAAACCTATATCTCAGTGAGCTGTACTGTCAAGACAGCATTGCAGCCAATCTGAACAAATTAGGCAGCCCAAATAATCAAGGGGCTGGACCAGCTCCCGGAAAGTTATTATTCTTTGTAGTGTGGAGGGAAGATGAGTAAGGGGATAAACGTGTATAAAATGATGTATGGTGTGAAGAAAAAAGAGAGAAAGACTTCTTTTTCTCTATCTTTCACAATACTTGAATCTAGTTAAGGTCAGTGGATGTTCTTCAGCAGCAGGAGATTCAGGACAGATAAAAGGGAAAGACATCTTCTCACAGCACAAAGTTGGACTGTGGAACTCACTGCTACATGATGTAGTGATGGCCGCCAACTCAAAATGACATCAAGAGGGGATTAGACAAATTTGTGAAAGGTGAGGTGATCCATGTTTCTTAATGATGGCTAATTATTCCTTCTAGTATCTAAAAGATTAGGCTTATGTATACCAGTTACTGGCAGACAAGAAAGCAAGGATGCTAATGCTCTCATGTGATGCTTGTGAGTTTCCCAGAGCTTCTGGCTTATTGAACATTATCCTCTTCTCCAGTGAATCACATCATCTTGTGACACGCCCAAAGTACAATAGCCCCAGCTTAGTAATTTTGGCTTCTAGGGAGAGTTCAAGCTTGATTTGCTCTCAAACCTACTGATTTTCCTTTTTGATGGTCCATGATATCTGCAGAACTCTCCTCCAGCACCACATTTCAAATGAATTAAGTTGATCTTCTTATTGTCAGTTTTCTTCACCATCCAGCTTTCACAGCTATACATGGAAAGCAGAAATACTATTGCACGGATAATCCTGTCTTAAGACAATAGTGGGCAAAGTCTGTCCCTCTAGATGTTGTTGGACTGCAGCTCCCAGCATTCCTCACCATTGGCTATGCTGACTAGTGCTGATGGGAGCTGCAATCTAACCATATCTAGAGGTCTAAGTTTTGCCCATCTCTGGCTCTAAAATGGCACATTTTCATAAGCATGTTTTGAACGTTCACACCCCACAGTTGTGATCCTGCTCTGTGGCTGCATAGCTTAAAACTGATGGCAATGAAGCTGTGTGTTCTGGAGTTTCATTAAATTGCTGTTATACCGATCATTTCTGCAACTCATTTGAGCACTGAGAAAAAAATACCTTGTGTTCACTTGTTGCACAAAGGGGTGTCTGCACAAAAGTCTGCAAGCTGGCAATGTCATAGAGAATGCAGTTGCTGACACAGCTCGTGCAACCCATACCATGAAACCAGCTGCTCAAACTCTCATAGAAAATATAGCCACTTGCATTAAAATGCAACAAGTGGTCTGTGTTTCTAAGTGAGTGCGTTGGATAAGATTAAAATCATAAGTCCTCTCCTACAATTCAGAGAATGTAGGAGCTGAAAAAATTAGTGGAAAGCACTCCGTATGTGCTCACAGCTGTGTTCTTTTGAAGGGATGTCATGCTGAGGAGGGAGCAGGCTTGTTTTCTGCTGCTCCAAAGACTAGGACAAGGAGCAATGGATTCAAGCTGCAGGAAGGGAGATGCCACCTGAACCTCAGGAAGAACTTCCTGACAATCAGAGCTGTCCAGCAATGGAATCTGCTGCCACCTCCATGGAGTGTGGTGGAGTCTCCTTCTTTGGAGGTTTTTAAGCAGAGGCTGGATGGCCATCTGTTGGGAATGCTTTCATGGGTGTTCCTGCATAGCAGGGGGCTGGACTCGATGGCCCTGGAGTCTCTTCCAACTCTATAATTCTATGATTCTATGATCAGAGAACTGCAGAATCCTAGAGCTGGAACCCCCTTCCGCCATGCAGGAAGACGCAATCCAAACACCCCTGACCAACAGCCATCCAGCCTCTCTTTAAAAACCTCCAAAGAAGGAGTCTCTACCACACTCTAAATGAACTCAGTTCTCCAGGGCTTTAGCATTTATGGGGGAAATACTTTCATGTATACATTCAAAACATGAGTGGCCATTTCTTTTTCTTTATGGGTTTTTAAAATGCACAGGCTGCCTTTGTTCTACAAAACTGGGAATTGTAGAAACAGAAATTAGGCGTCAACAATATATATTGTTAGCATCACGTCACACAATTAACTGTATGATGCAATAGATGTCAGTGGAAAGATGCATTCTTTAAGGTGTTTGGGGAACCTTGAACTGGACTCAAAAATCAGTCCAATGTCGTGGTTCCAAAACTGGTGTGAAGAGGCTCCATGGATGCAAACTAGTCAGAATTTTAGCAGCTGGACTCTCCACTGGTTGAACATACTGGAATGTCTTCAGGGGCCACCCCATGTGTAACACTTTATAGAATCATAGAATCATAGAAATGTAGAGTTGAAAGAGACCCCAGGGGCCATCCAGTCCAATCCCCTGCCATGCAGGAACACCCTCAAAGCGCTCCCGACACCTGGAAGTTATCAGAACGTGGTTCCCTGTAGCCAAGCTATCCAGAACAAGCCACCACAGTGAGTGAACTGGCCAGCACTGGTCAAAGGAGGAACCATTAAATGTGTGAATTTGGTTTTAGCACTAGAGGGGAAAATAATTTCCAAAGCAAGATTACAGATAAAGGAGTAGAATAAAAGTGACATGCATTCACTTAGTGAATGGACCCACATGCCTTTATGGTCATAATTTTCTATGAAAGTTCAAAATGAAGATATGGAGAGAATAATGTGAGGTGAATATAAGAACTTAAGATTTACTTTGACCAAAGTTTGAAAACTAGAACTTGGAAAAGTTCTTTTTTGGGGGGAGGGTAGCTCACAGAATACAGCAGATAGCATGGCCAGTTGCAGTTCAAAAAACTAATTTTTCCAAGCATTGATCCAGACTCCAGCATATTTTCATTTCAAGCAGCTCCTGGTCAGATGTTCCTGGAGCAGAATAGCAAGGCAACAGCTGTCCCTGGTTACCTGTCCCTCACCATCCACTAGTGTTCTGAGCAGTCCTGCCTTTTGTCCAGTAAGCTGCCACGTAGCCATGTTGCTAGCATGGATTGGCAGTAAGCTGCCATGTAGCCATGTTGCTAGCATGGATTTGTGCATGTATACAAAGAATAGTCTGCAAACATGTGGTCAATCACAGCTTCTTAGGATGCATGTGCATAGACAGATACCATGCATGTGATAATGAAAGCAGAATAAAGCCAATAAGGCAAGATCAGTTTTCTGGCAAACCAGTATCCAAATTTCCCAAAGTACTTCGAGGGAAACAGAAACCATTTCAATAGTGGCTGGGATCTGATGTTAAGATTGCACGATATAAATGTCTGCACATGGCGTTATGCATTCATTGTGCTGCACAATCCCTTGTTGAATGGCCGTGTTGCGCAACTCAGCTGGGACACCAAATGTTGTAACCCAACACAACAGCCACATGTCGATTGCCTGGCAGAATTAACCCTGGAGGCACAACTCTCCTTCTGTAACTTTGAACTGAACGCACAAGTTCCATATTGGGCAAAAATATCCAGCTGCTTTCATAGAGAAACTAATGCATTTGTAACACACCAATGGGATTCCATCCAGTAGTTAATTACTTATTTATTAAAGTTATTAGCAGTGCTTATGTATAGTATCGTAGAAGCGGGGGGAGCAAGAAACAGAAAAACTAATTAGGATAGGTCTCATACTTCCACTATTTGATGAAGTGAGCTCCAGTCCACTAAAGCTGCACCATAACCAAAGCTATTTGTCTTTAAGACATCACAAGATCTGCCAACAAGTTACGGCAAACATTATATGTGAATTTCTCTTCTGATGTACATACAAAAATTCCTAATAATCTAGAGCCTTTCAGAGACATTTAAGAAACAATACAATTATTGTGAATATATAGTATGACTGTAATAGCTGTCATAGATTGCTGCTATCAGAAATAGCATATAATTTGATTTGTGCTTATAACTTATATTACATAGAATAGTACTATTCTTGGTGGCAGATACCTAGCTTACACACAAAGGTATGGTCCTGTTGAATCCTGTTGGGTAGTCCCAACTAGAGTGGACACACGAGTAAATCATAGAATCATAGAGTTGGAAGAGACCCCAGGGGCCATCCAGTCCAACCTCCTGCCATGCAGGAACACCCTCAAAGCACTCCCAACAGATGGCCATCCAGCCTCTGCTTAAAAACCTCCAAGGAAGGAGACTCCACTACACTCCATGGAGGCAGCAGCAGATTCCACTGCCAGACAGCCCTGACTGTCAGGAAGTTCTTCCTGAGGTTCAGGTGGAATCTCCTTTCCTGCAGCTTAAATCCATTGCTCCTTGTCCTGGTCTCTGGAGCAGCAGAAAACAAGCCCTCTCCTTCCTCTACATGGCATCCCTTCAAAGATTTAAACATGGCTCTCATGTCCCCTCTTAACCTTCTCTTCTGCAGACTAAACATCCCCAGCTCCCTAAGATGCTCCTCATAGAGCTTCATGGCTTCCAGACCCTTTGCCATTTTGGTCGCCCTCCTCTGGACACGTTCCAGCTTGTCGACATCCTTCTTGAATTGAGGTGCCCAGAACTGGACACAGTATTCCAAATGGGGCCTAACCAATGCAGAATAGAGTGGTAATTCCTAATAATCCTGTTGATTAATGAGCCTGCTTCAGTTGGGCCTGATAATTTCAGGCCATTCTTTCCACTAGGGTTTCTAACCACACTTTGATCAGCCTTCTGTTAGTGACATAGGCTGCCGTCCTGTTAGTCAGTTACTAATGTCAGAAGCTAGGCTTGTGCCAGTGCAACTGTTCTGTGTTTACATTCATGCCATGATCTTAGCACACCTTAAAAGGCAGCCACCCATTCTGATTGATAGAGCAGAGTGCTTTAGGATGGTGAGCAGAGTGCTTTAGGATGATGTCACACAGCCCCCTCTTACCACTGAGCAACAGTGTGAGAAGCAGAAGCACAGACACCTGTGGAGTCCTGTCACACATCTTTCCAGACTTCCGCACTAGACTGTTATAGTGCTATTATTCCACTTCCAACGTCCTATGGAATCTTGGGGTTTGCAGTTTGCCTCAAAGGCCCCTCCCTAAACTGCAAACCCCAGGATTCCATATGATGTTAGAAGTGAAGCAGCAGTGCTATAATAGTCTAATTCGGAAATGGCCTTTGTCACACCGTTGCTAGCTGGAGTGAGGGGCTGATCACCACATCCTTCAGCTCCCTGCTAACTAGAACCACAGATCTTGATCACTTAGGGCAACTGACTGGCTTTTAAGGTGGGTTTCAGAGGTTAGATCAGGAAAGGGAGCACAGCTACGACATCATAGGTATGTTTGTTAATTTAATTTAAATTAATTTAATTTATTCCTCCCTCCCTCCCCCCACCCCAAGTGGGATCCCAGGTAGTAGATACAGGATCTTAGCCATTCATAAGGATAAGTCCATCCCTGGCAGATCTCTGCAGCTGATGTCAATGATCTACATTTGACTCTGGAGGCACAGCTAAACCCTTCTCTGATCTTCTCAGTCTCCACCAGCCACTGAATGGCCATGGAGAGGGGGGCTATTGCAGCAGAATAGTGAATCCTGGGGGTGGTGAGAGGGGGAGTGTTCTTCTGTCTTTGAAACTTCTATTATGCTACTTTTTTTTTTATAAGCAATTTTTATTAAAATTTTAAACGAAAAAGAAGAAAAAAAACCCCTCCCTGCTTCCAGACATCAATTTTCCCAGCTGAATCTGAGTTTAACATTCCATTCCATATAAACATTCCATTCCATACATTATCTCTGTTTTACAACAATCATAAACTATTACTTTTAACTTATATTTAACTATTTACATTTTATCTTTTACCACCTCATTTTGTCTTTCACTTTTCTCACAATCTTTCTTTCTTTTCCCCTATCTTATTCTTTTATCCAATTCAATACCTCTCGCCATTCTCTTTCAAAGCCCTGGATTGGCTTATTTTTGAGTGAAAAAGTTAACTTTTCTGTCGCTACCGTATCCAGGACTTTGAATTTCCGTTCTCTTATATCAATATATTATTATGCTACTTTTGGTGATGTGGGATCTTGGGCTGCAAATGTTCCCTTGTCTCTGTTCATTGTCATAACCACAAGCAGATGCTCTGACTTTGGCTAGAATCCTGTGGGTGACTTATGTTTACCTAAATACCCTTATGCCAAAGGCTGCGCTTTTTAGATATTGCAAAAGGGTAGCACCTTGATTATGGTTGTGCAGGTAGCAGCTTTACTGAAGTAATGACTGATTGGTTGTGTTATTCCAAAGAGTGATTTGTCTGCAGTTCCATCTCGCAATGGTATTTTTATCTACACAAAGTATATGGTGCAATGAGTTGTGAAACACTGCCATACACTACGGGGACAGTGTGTAGCACATCCATGGTGTAGCTGTGTTGATGTAAGCAAGTCCAGAGGAGGGTGACCAAAATGGTGAGAGGCCTGGAAGCCATGAAGCCCCATGAGGATAGACTTAGAGAGCTGGGTATGTTTAGTCTGCAGAAGAGGAGGTGAAGAGGGGACATGATAGCCATGTTTAAATATTTGAAGGGAAGCCATGTAGAGGAAGGAGAGGGCTTGTTTTCTGCTGCTCCAGCAACTAGGACAAGGAGCAATGCATTCAAGCTGCAGGAAAGGAGATTCCACCTGAACCTCAGGAAGAACTTCCTGACGGTCAGGGCTGTCTGGCAGTGGAATCTGCTGCCTGGAAGTGTAGTGGAGTCTCCTTCCTTGGAGGTTTTTAAGCAGAGGCTGGATGGCCATCTGTCCAAGGGAGTGCTTTGAGGGTGTTCCTGCATGGCAGGGGGTTGGAGTGGATGGCCCCTGGGGTCTCTTCCAACTCTACATTTCTGTGATTCTATGTAATATTAGACTGTACAGTCTTTTTATTGGATCTTGCCCTGTGTTCTCAGAGTTTGGGCTCCACAATGCAACACTTGTTTTAAGAATGATGGCCACTTGGGTAGAATGACAGAAGAAGTTTCTTTATGGTGTAGCAAGGACCCTAGCCTTATATGCATGGTACCTCCTTCTTTGCTTCAGACGTTTGATGATGGAAGGTAGATAAATGAATAAATGGCTCTTGAACATGGTGGCTAAGGAATTCTGGGCATTTTGAGGCAGTATAGACCTGTGGGTGGGAGGTCCAACAGAAGAGAAAAGGTGTCCCTGGCATATTTCTGGAATTCTACTGGGTCAAGTAGCTAATGGCCAATAGATGCTAGATGGACTTAATCTAGTGGTGGCAGGTGGTCTCCATGTTGCTGGAGTGGTGAATCCACTCTGGGTTTTAGTTGGAACTTTAAAAAGAGAGATACCCGAGATGCTGAACATCTATGCCCTAAAGTTCTTTTCAAGTTTAGACTAAAATCCAGAATGGATCCACAGGAATTGACTGGAAGTCATTTCCAGAACCTTTTTTCAACAAAAGGAAGTAATTAGAAGTCATTTCCAGAACTTCTTTTAACTACAGGAAGTGACTGGAAGTCATTTCCAGGACTTTCTTTTTAACAGGAAGTGACTGGAAGTCATTTTCAGAACATTTTTTTTTAACAACAAGAAATGTCTGGAAGCCACTTCCAGAACATTTTTTAAGAACAGAAAATGACCAGAAGCCATTTCCAGAATTTTTTTTTTAAAACAACAACAACAGGAAATGTCTGGAAGTCCCTTTTTGGAAGTCGTTGTCTCTTCACTTCTTGTTTTTATAAAAAGGTCTCTGTTGGGCCTTAAATGACCCTCGGTGGTGTCCAAAAGTGTGGCAAAAATGCATCTGATGCCCCCCAAAGGCATTTGGAGGAATTTTTGATGCAAAAACATTGGACATGTGAGGGACCCTGGGGGCCACAAGAATAGTCCTGGAGGGTGCGGGCCACACTTTGCTCACTCCAGGATGTCTCCTTCTGGTAAATTGTGCCCTGTTGTCCTTTTCAGGAGGCCATCCCAACATATTGAAATATGACTCCCCACCACTCCCGGACAGAAAGCCAAGGGGCAATGATGGCTAGGATGATGGGAATTGCTGCCTAGCACATCTGAGTGGCATCAGGTTGGGTTAGTCTGTTTCGGGCACTCTTTTAAATCTTCTTACTGGTCTAGACTGAGGCCATTTCCACACTACACTCTTATAGCGCGATGATTCCACTTTCAACCTCCTATGGAATCCTGGAGTTTGCAGTTCTGGGAGGGGCCTGCCGGCCCCTCCCGAAACTGCAAACCCCAGGATTCCATAGGAGGTTGAAAGTGGAATCATCGCGCTATAAGAGTGTAGTGCGGAACGAGTGTAGGCAATTATCCAGGGGTCAAAGGGATTTTTTTTTTTTAAATTTTGGCCTCCTGGCCTGACAAAATTGCACTACGGCATACTGGAAATGATGTCACATCATCTCCGCCTGCCATTCTGGCCTGTTTTCAGGTGGCTTCTTCCCCTTCTTGAGGGTTTGAGGGGAAGTTCCATGGGAGTGTGTAAGAACTCAAAGGACATAGGAATTTTGTGGCTTTTGGGCTGGTTTTCAGGCAATTTTTCCCCAAAAAAATAAATGGAAAAAAAAATAAATGGTGGATATAGGAGTCCCCAGTTGAGTTGCAATACTGAAAACTGGAGAGAGCTTCTGTACCATTAATGGTCATGTAGAAGAAGACATTTCAGTAGGTGTTGCTTGTTATCTGGTTGCATGACAAGCAAGCTCTGCTGAAATTCCTTCCTTTATACGATACAACCATTAAATATGTAAGAACTGATTCCATTTTTTTTATTAATCATTTTATTGAAGTTTCACAACTAAACCAAACATTTGTTGTTGCTGTTTCACTTGAATTATTTCTTGATTCTTCCAAACTGATCTAGATTTCATTTCCAATATCTCTTAACATAGTTATATCCTTGTACTGCATTTTTCAACTATTTTACATGTTGGTACCTTGCATTTCATTTTCCATATCCCTGCTTCATGATATCAACTGTCATCATCACAATGAATTTTTCCACATATTACCATGAATTATAGACTTCTATCAAGAACTGATTCCATTTTGCAACAACCTGACAGCCCTTATTCCCTGGGGAGGATTTTGGAGCGGGGAAGGATGGCAAAAGTAGGATTTGGGGACCCCATGCAGTCCGTGGCCCACATGTCCGTGGCCCACAAGGAGCCCTGGTGGTGCAGGGGTTAAATGCCAGTACTGCAAGTCACAAACCACAAGGTTGTGAGTTCGATCCTGCCGGGCTCCAAGGTTGACTCAGCCTTCCATCCTTTTGCAGGTCGGTAAAATGAGTACCCAGCTTGTTGGGGGCATGTATAGAAATGTTTCGAAATACATGCTATTTGTAAGTTGTTCGCCGCCTCGATCCATATGGAGAGGCGGGATACAAATAAATAAATAAAAATAAATAAATAAACATGTCCTCACCCCGTTCTAGAGTAAAAACGGAAACGGGTACGAGATGTTTGTCCAGGAAGTGGATCCCCAATTGGGATCGAGCAAGTCCTGACCCTGAGTTTCTCTTTCTCTTTCTTCTCCTCCAAAGGAACTGGCCAAGTACTTCTTGGCGGAGCTGCTCTCGGAACCCGGCCAGACAGACAACGAGGCCCTGGAACCCGGCGATTTGTCCCGCGGGGCGGAGCAAGACGAAGTGAGGCTGGAGCTTGAAAGATCGGCCAACTTGAACCCGGCTCTGGCGCCCCGAGAACGCAAAGCGGGATGCAAGAACTTCTTCTGGAAGACGTTCACGTCCTGTTAGCTCTAGAAGCCTCCCTCCCTCTCCCTTAAGCCCTCACTTCCAATCCCTCCCCTCTTATTTCCCAGTTTCTTCATGCCAGGAGCTGAAGACTGTACTATATAATACATTGGTAGGGTAAAATGGAGAAAAGAAAAGGAAAAAAAAAGGAAAAAAAAAAGGAAAAAAGGGAGAAAAAAAGGAGAAAAAAAATCAGTTTGATTTGGGAGTCGTTTTAATAAAACATTCCGTTTCAATGGTACACACTTTCTTTGAGTCTGTGATCTCTTGACTGTTTCGTCATGATAATACACTGACCCGTCCCTAACACTGCAAGTCACACCTCTGTGCTATTTTTAATTCTTTCTTGCAATAAAGTTTATGCTTCAAAATCTCATGGGTATATATTTTCATTGAATCAATCTCTCTCTCTCTCTCTCTCTCTGTCTCTCTATCTCATATTAAGGTTGAAAAACACACAAAGCCACAGTCTCATTTATATATAACTAGTGTATATACCCGGTGTTGCCTGGGATTTTATTTTCTCATAGGTAATAGAAAGATTTGAGATCCTGTGTCTCTAATTCCCCAACTGTCTTGTCTAGTATCTGCAACTTTTCTCCATATTCCCCAATCCAATCTGTATTCAGAGTTGTTAACATTCAGAGGTTGGGTTCCCGAGAGAATGCAATGCCCTCCTTCTTGCTGCTTGGCCTCATCTCCATAGCAACTGGCCTATTTATGACGGACACAGTTTACTGAGGCACAAGAGCTCTCTGGCCGAGAATTCTAAAGGTCCCTCTCTAAACTGCAAACCCCAGGATTCCATAGGATGTTGAAAGTGGAACAATAGCAATATAACAGTTTAGTGTGGAAATGTCCCAAATGTGATGATGGCAAGAATGAGAGAAGCCCTCTGTTAGAGACTGTAAGATTTGATAGGCTTATATGGGGAGGTGTGGACATTCAGGTAGCTGCAACACAAGCTGTATAGGGCTTTATAGGTCATAACCAGCATTTTTCATTCTGCCTAATAAAGAACTAGTTTTTAAAATTGGTAATGCCAGAGGCCCTGGTGGCGCAGTGGTTAAATGCCAGTACTGCAAGCCACAAGGTTGTGAGTTCGATCCTGCCGGGCTCCAAGGTTGACTCAGCCTTCCATCCTTCCGCAGGTCGGTAAAATGAGTACCCAGCTTGTTGGGGGCATGTATAGAAATTTTCGAAATACATGCTGTTTGTAAGTTGTTCTCCGCCTCGATCCATACCGAGAGGTGGGATACAAATAAATAATAATAAAATAATAAAAAAATAAATCTTTTACAAGCCAAGTATGTCCTTGAGTCCAGCAAGGACTTTTCTTTAAGATGCACAAAAGCAAATCTATGTCTGTCTGTCTGTCTGTCTGTCTGTCTGTCTGTCTGTCTGTCTATCTATCTATCTATCTATCTATCTATCTATCTATCTATCTATCTATCTATCCATCCATCCATCCATCCATCCATCCATCCATCCATCCTACCTATCTACATACCTACCTACCTACCTACCTATCTATCTGAAGACATTAGTAGAATGGTCAGAGAAATATAACTCTGGAAAGACAGCAGATGATCTAAAGACACCACATAACAATTATTAAGGGATATTGAGCCTTATTTCAAGACTTAATATAATGTTGGTAAGAAGGAGAATGGCCTTCTTTTATGAGTAGTCCACAGAAACATGGCTTAAACCTGAAACAATATGTGTCAGCATGCGTTTTGGTAACAAAATAGGCATTTCTCATTGCTCTGAGTCTCTTTTGTGGAATACACACCTTTAAAGAAAATCCTAGAGATTGGAAATTTATGATTCCCGAATACAACTCCCAGAATCCTTGAGGAAGCATGGATGAAGGATTTGTAGAATCATAGATCATTGAATCCTACAGCTGGAAGAGACCACAAGGGACATTCAGGACAACTCCCTACCATGTAGGATTACATAAAGCCCTCTAAGAAATGGCCACTCAGCCTCTGTTTAAGAACCCCTAAAAAGGATGCCTCCACCATGCTCCAAAGGCATATTCCACTGTGGAACTGCTCTTGCCACCAGGAAGTTCTTCCTAATGTTCAGGTAAAAACTCTTTCCCTGTAATTTGAATCCATTGTGCCATGACCTAGTCTCTGAAGCAGCAGAAAATGAACTTGTCCTGTCTTCCATATTGCTTCCATTCAAATACGTAAACATGGCTATCATGTCCCATCTCAACTTCCTCTTCTCCAGACTAAACATATTCAGCTTCCTAAACTGTTTTCCATAGGGCTTCATGGTTTCCAGGCCTATTGCCATTTTGATGGCCCTCCTCTGGACATGTTCCAGCTTATCCTTCATGAACTGTGGTGCCCAGAACTGGACAGTACTCCAAATGAGGTCTGACCAAAGCAGATTCTGTGACATATAATCCAAAAGGTAACATTTCTAATTGCTAATTTATCCATAAGAAGCACTGAATGAGCCATTCTGAAGTCACACTAGCAATGGATTTAAGAGGGGCTTAAAATGTTGGTATCTGAGACTATCACCTTTACTGTTTGTGCAGTTCCAACAGTAAAACTCACATAAAGATTTCCATTGCCAGGGACTTCAGCAAAGATACAGTACTCCCTTTCTCCATAGCCATGGTTCTCAACCTTGTCTCTCCAGATGTTATTGGAACACATCTGTCATCATCTCCAAGCAATGTAGACATGTTTAGGAACAGTGAGAGTTATAATGAAATGACATATGGGCACCTGTGGTTGGAAGCCATTGCTGTAGAGCAAAGGATAGATCATAGCTATGTCATGGAGCACCAGATGATTACTGGACCACCAATAGTAGACCACAGGGTTGCCTTATGGAATGTGGACCATGGTTGGATCCAGAAAGACAATTAAGAAAGAATTGCATATAGGTCATTACATGCAGATTCGTTATGCCTCAATAGTCAAGAGGTTCCTCTGAACATGACCTCCTGCTTTGTAAATCACCAACACATTGGTAGGATGCAACAATGGGTCTAAATCCTATAGTTAGTCCTGACTGGAGTAGACCAGGGCCCTTTCCATGTCCTACCTTTGTCCTAGCAGTGTCCGGTGACAACGGTGGCAACAGCTGTCCCAGGAATATTCTGTGATTGCAATGCCTGGGGATGGGACAGCAGCAGGACTGTGACAAAAAGTCATGCAACATCAACAAGTTGTAGACCTCTGCCATCCTGTCCCCTTAGCGGGACTGCAACGCCATGCAGAAATGGCCTCAAACTGCATGTAACACAGATGCTTTGAATGCTGAAAAAGGTTCCAGGTTTTGTTTTGAATGTTGTGCACCATCAAGTCATTTCTGGCTTAGGGCCAACCCTACGGTGAACCTATCATACAATTTTCTCAGCAAGATTTGTTCAGAGGGGTTTGACACTATTGCCTTCCTCTCAAGCTGAGAGATTGTGACTTGTCCAGAATCATTCCTATATATATCCATTATAATATATATATATATATATTTTAAAAATCCCATTATATTACTATCCAGAATATTGTCCAGAGGAGGGTGACCAAAATTGTGAAGGGTCTGAGTGCCATGAAGCCCTATGAGGAGCGACTGAGGGAGCTGGGGATGTTTAGTCTACAGAAGAGAAGGTTAAGAGGGGACATGATAGCCATGTTTAAATATTTGAAGGGCTGCCATGTCAAGAATCATAGAATCATAGAAATGTAGAGTTGGAAGAGACCCCAGGGGCCATCCAGTTCAACCCCCTACCATGCAGGAACACCCTCAGAGCACTCCCGACAGATGGCCATCCAGCATCTGCTTAAAAACCTCCAAGGAAGGAGACTCCACTACACTCCATTGAGGCAGCAGATTCCACTGCCGGACAGCCCTGACTGTCAGGAAGTTCTTCCTGAGGTTCAGGTGGAATCTCCTTTCCTGTAGCTTGAATCCATTGCTCCTTGTCCTGGTCTCTGAAGCAGCAGAAAACAAGCCCTCTCCCTCCTCTACGTGGGAAGGGAGCAGGCTTGTTTTCCGCTGCTATCCAGAAGGGAGCAAGCTTGTTTTCCGCTGCTCCAGAGACTAGGACAAGGAGCAATGGATTCAAGCTGCAGGAAAGGAGGTCCCACTTGAACCTCAGGAAGAACTTCCTGATGGTCAGAGCTGTCCGGCAGTGGAATATGCTGCCTGGGAGTGTGGTGGAGTCTTCTTATTTGGTGGTTTTTGAACAGAGACTGGATGGCCATCTGTCGGGAGTACTTTGAGGGATGTTTCTGCAAAGGAGGAGATTGGACTGGATGGTCCCTGGGGTCTCTTTTAGCTCTATGATTCTATGATTCTATTCCAAATATTTACTGTTCATTATCACTTTCCTACAAGGAATAGAAGATAGACAAAATTTTGCCACTTCGTAACCAGAGAGCTCAGGTCTGACAACAGACAATCTACATAGAATGTGAATGTTTCTGGGGAACCAGAGAAATAATATCAAGGCAAAAATTGCAAGAGAAAGGTCAGTACAGTCATACACAGGTGATAATTTCTGTCTGTGCAATGTCACTACATGCACAACTCTACTTTTGCAAATTTGAACCGAATGCAAACATTGCATCTTGAACAAAACTCTCCAACTGCTTCCATAGAGGAACTTACACAGCTATAAGGCAGAAACTGGTTTCCAAGGCCATTTCTGCACTAGCCTGTTGTAGTGCTATTATTCCACTTTCAACATCCTATGGAATCCTGTGGTTTGCAGTTTCCAAACCCCAGGATTCCACAGCATGTTGAAAGTGGAATAATAGCACTATCTCAGTCTAGTGCAGAAATGGCTCAACTCTAATTATAGATTTTGGGTGGGATATCATAAAATGAGGTTTCCTTTCAGACTGATTTTCAGCAATGTAGGGCTGTTTCAGGCAGGCTAGAGGCATTTTGAGAGGTTCTGGAAGCATTTTTCACAAGTTTCCTTAAAAAAAATGCCTGAAAATATTAATTTGAGGAAGATCTGGGGACTTTGTGTATATATGCCTTCAAGTTATGTGTTGACTTATGGTGACCTCATGAATTTTATAGGGTTTTGTTAGGCAAAGAATACTCAGAGGTGGTTCCTTCCTCTGACAAATAACTTACAGCACCTGATATTTGTTGGTGGTCTCCTATCCAAGTATTAACCAGGGATAATCCTGCTCAGCTTCCAAGGTCAAATGGGATCTGGCGCCTTTAGGGTATTCCGGCTCTTGTTGAGAAGTTTAGGGCCATAAAATGAAGTTGGGGGCCACATGTGGTCCATGAGCCATCCTTTCCTCACACCCTTGCAATGGGGTTCTTTGAATAAATTTCTTCTCTCATAATTTTTTTTAATTTTAGGATTAATAGTGTGGAGGAAAACATAGCAGAGTGTGCTCTAGTAAACCCAATCAATAGATTTGTCTTAGAAATATTTCTATTTCAAGGAAGGATTTTTTTCCCCCCTTTAAAACAGCAATCATCTTTAAAACTGAAAAGACAGATGTGGGCAAAATACAATTTTGTTTGTCAATTTTGAGCTCCGGAGTGACGTAAATATGCTCATTAAGCTGAAGAATCCCACTGATGCCTTTCCAGCTCAATACTTTAGCTCCTCAATTATTTCCTAAAGTAGGAACATTTTAATAATTTCACAGAAACGCTAAGATTTCTCTGTCTTGTCACCTTAAATGGATTTCCTTTTGTTTAAGGCTGGCTTTGTTTCTGGTGCACATAAAATCTATCAGTTCAGTGAGTCAATGTGTGTTTCAGTCTATCTGCAACAACAGGCAGTCTCCCAACCATCGCCTGTATCAGTTCCTTAACTAAGTCCACTTCATAGAAATCATAGAATCATAGAATCGGAAGAGACCCCAGGGGCCATCCAGTCCAACCCCCTGCCATGCAGGAACACCCATCAAAGCTTCACTAAGGCCATTTCCACACTAGACTGTTATAGTGCAATTATTCCACTTTCAACATCCTATAGAATCCTGGGGTTTGTAGTTTCCAGAGGCCAAAGAGCTCTTTGACTGGGAATTCTAAACCTCCCTCCCTAAACTGCAAACCCCAGAATTCTATAGGATATTGAAAGTGGAATAATAGCACTATTACAGTCTAGTGCAGAAAGGCCCCGGGAGACCAGAGTTCAAATTTCTGCTCTGCCATGGAAACCCATGGTTTGATCTTTGGCAAGTCACACTCTCTCAGCCTCAGAGGAAGGCAAGGGCAAACCCTCTCTGAACAAATCTTGCTGAGGAAAGCCCATGATAGCTTTGCGTTAGGGTTGCCATAAGTTGGAAATGACTTAAATGTTAACAACAACTATTACTACTATTACACACACCAGGGTATGATAGAGCATTCTGGAAACCTGAGGATGATGGGACTTAGAGTAGCATAGAATAGCATAAAGGAATCCAGAATTTTCTTAGAATTTTCTATGCTACTTAGAGTAGCATAGAATAGTATAAAGGAATCCAGAATTTTCTTCCAGTGCCTTTTTAGTTTTCTCCCAGTGCCCTTTTAGTTACTAGCCTGCTTTGTCATTAACGGCTATTTATAAAATAGACTCTTGAGCAGGGATAGCTGGTGCTTGGGAATTAGGATACCAGACTTGAGAAGCACAACTTGACCTGTGAAACATATAGGCCCCAAGAATGGAATGTATATTGCTGATAACAAAGGAGACATCAGTGCCAGCCTCCCAGAGTATCTCATGAAAACAGACCCCATTTCTTTGTTGCCATCAGTTATACAGTTGGCCCTCCACATCTGCAGGTTTACCATTCACAGATTTGCTTATTTGCTGCCTCCTCTGCCACTGCCCTATGCCATTTCTAACAGGGACTTATAAGCCTTGCCTTGTGTTCACAGTCTCTTTGGAAGCCTTGAGAGACTGAGGCCTTTTCTGCACTTTGATTTAGCGATGGTGCAGAGCGTCCACCGGCGAGGACATTTGCACTTGAGGGCAAACTGGGTCCGGACTACTTTATGTATGTCTGGACTTCAGCCCGCTCCAGAACGCCCAGAACTGGTGGTCCGCCATGCTATTGAAAGAATGCTTAAAAGAGAACTTTCAATAGCACAGCACGTCCCAGTCCGTCGCTGTGCAAATGTGTAGATTTGCATGCTTGCACCAGCGCGAGGCTGCAAATCTTCCAGGGGTGGGCTTTAGGCTGGCGAGCTTTTCCGGTTGGTGGAGAGCCTCCACCAACCGGAAAGCACCATTTTTGTCCCCGAAGAAGTGTGAAACGCGGGCATGCACTGCTCTGGATCAGCATGGATCAGTGGAGGGTGCACGCCAGCCTGGTAAGTATCACAACACCCCGTTTCCCCCCACAAGTGCAAAAAAGCCCTGAGAGAGATTGCAAATTTCTGTGAATGCGAGGTGACACTTGTAAGTCTCTATTAATAATGGTGTAGGGCAGCCACTTACTTCTGCCTTGTGAAGGAACCCCACTGCCTCTAGGGCAGAATGGAGGGGCTGGTGTCCTCCCCACCACAGATTTGGATATATTGTGTGCTGTATGTTTGAATCTGCTGTGGGTTGAATCCACATATTGTCTTGTATTTTTTTCTCTGTGTTAAATATGCTTATTCGGGGGCGGCTGGGGCGGCTGGGATGGGTCTATAGATATTTGTGGTTTTCCCAATTTTGTCAGGGTTCTGCACTTCCAATCCCCACAAATATGAAGGGACAACTGTAATGTGTGTATAAAAAGAGAAGAGTTCCCAAATTAGTGAGGTTTTCAGGAACAGGAACTTTTGCACACTGGGGATGAGAAAAATGCCATGACTGCGGCTTACCAGTTGTGTAGCATACAATTACACCAGTGTAGCAAGGTTGGAGTTGGTGCATTGCATGGATGCCCAACTGGATTGCACTGCTTTTCTACTATACAACTGTCACTCCAGCTCTCTGCCCATTGCTAAGTACTGCATTTATGGAAAATGCTAGGCAGTGGAACTACTGCTAGCACAGTGGTTTACATTGGCATTAGCAGGCTTACGCAACCTGGGGCCTTTCTGCACTACACTGTGACCCTTTTCGCACGGGCTTTCCCGAGCGAAATAGCCCCGTGAGCCGTGCGGGAGTGGGAGCGCCGCTCCACACGACGCACTCCCACTTCCGGCGCTCTCACGGGGCTGCAGCGGCGCGAGTGCGGGGTTTTTGATTTTCGCTTCCAAGCGAAAATCACCCCGCGCTCGCGCAACGCTCCCGGCGCCCACCCGCACCTATCTGTTGTGCGGTGCGTCGGAGAGGCGGCCGGGTAGGGCTTCCTTCCCTCCGCTCCTGCGGAAGGAAGGGGTGAGGCGGGGCACTTGCGTGACGGATGCGATGGCATCCTGCTTCGCGCGGGTGGGGGGCTGCTCGCGACAGCCTCCCGCTTCACGTGCGCGCGCGGGGGGTGGGTGGGCGCAACTGTCGCTCGCTCCTGGCGCACGCAGGGGGTGGGTGGGCGCGACTGTCGCTCGCTCCTGGCGCACGCAGGGGGTGGGTGGGCGCGACTGTCGCTCGCTCCTGGCGCACGCGGGGGGACGGGCGCGACTGTCGCTCGCTCCTGGCACGCGCGGGGGGGACGGGCGCGACAGTCGCTCGCTTCCCGCGTGCGCGGGGGCGGCGCGAGAGGCTCCTGCTTCTCGCGCAAGCGGGGGAGGATGGACGCGCGAGCCGCCTCCGCCTCCGGGACGCTGCCGCTTCCCCGCTTGTTCCTTCGCCTGCGGAAGGAACGAGCGGGGAACCGGCAGGCTCTCGGAAGAGGCTTTTCGCTCAAGCCGCCCACCCCGGCTCACGCAAAAAGCCTCAGTGCGAAAAGGGCCTGTTATAGTGCTATTATTCCACTTTCAAAATCCTGTGGAATTCTGGGGTTTGTAGTTTCCTGAGGCCAAAGAGCTCTCTGGCTGAGAATTCTAAATGCCCCTCTCTAAACTGCAAACCCCAGGATTCCATAGGATGTTGGAAGTGGAATAATAGCACTATAACTGTCTGGTGCAGAAATGGCTTCAGTCATGAAATATGTCCAATTATGAAAACACCACATCCTGCAAAGTAGGAGTGTATGGTGTGGTAACAAAGCTATAGTAAAAATCCTTCTGTTCCCTCCTTGATCATGGTGTTTGTGGATATGTCTGGGAGGGCAACGTTAACGGTGGCTATAGTGTCACAATCATGACTAAGTAGGAATTGTGAATATGTATCCATTATGGATGAGTAAATCTAGGCAACTGTTCCATATTCATGATCACTGCTTAGTCACAATTGTGACACTACTGCCGTGGGCATAACTCCCCCCCTAGCCAGGCGCAAGGGGAGAAGAAAATCCATTCTGCAGATGACTGGAACATGGGTGAATGATGTTTCCATCAGCTTTGCAAGGGTTGGGCCAGGAGAAGTTACTTAGCCAAGTATACTCAGCTAACTGATATAGGGGCCATCAAGTTCTTTTCCCTCAGATTTATGGAGAAAGTTATAAATTCTGTGACTTTTTTTCAAAGAAATGGATGCAGCACCATTCTCAAATATTAATACTAGCCAAACACATAGGAACAGTTCTTCCCATCACATAGAGGAGCAGCAGTCTTAATTCAGCATCTCAAACATGTCTGACTGTAGAGTAGTGGTTCTCAACCTGTGGGTCGCGACCCCTTTGGGGGTCAAACGACCCTTTCACAGTGGTAGTCTAAGACCATTGGAAAATACGTATTTCCAACGGTCTTAGGCTCCATTCCCTCCTCGGCGGTGGTGCGCAAGCTCGAGCCACACTCTCACATCGTCCTGCCCCCTTTGGCTGGAGCGTGTGTGGCCACAGCATCACCACAGCAGGAGTGGTGGTGCACAAGTGCGAGCCACGCACTCGCGTCCTCCTGCCCCCTGTTCAGAAGGGACTGAAATCGCTTCCCTTCTCCGCTACTGGGAGAACCTCCCGTCTGACGGGCCAGCTTGGGGGGGTGGCGGCAGCATGGGGGGCAGATCCCCTCCTCGCCACGGCCCCTGCCCCACTTGCCACGGAGGGTGGTGGTGCAGAAGGGCCGGGGGGCCACAAGGCGGTGCTTTTCGGGGGGCGAGCTGTGCCTGGTGCAAAAGACAAAGGCGCTGGGATTCCTTCCCCCCCCCAACCAGGGTCGACACTCTGGAAACTTTTCCCACACTGCCCCCCCAGCAGAAACGAGAGTGAAGCAGAAGCAGAGCCCAGGGGGGTTCTCAGAGTTTTTTCCTGGGAGAGACACACGGCTTCTCTTTCCCTCCCTGCCCACAGCCCCCTGTTCCTGGCTGGCGAGGCGGCCTTTGCCGGGGGGGGGCATTGTAAATAATAAATAAATAATTTTATGGTTGTGGGTCACCACAACATGAGGAACTGTATTAAAGGGTCGCGGCATTAGGAAGGTGGAGAACCACTGGTATAGAGAGATGTGAAGACTTTAAGAATTAAGCACTCACAGCCTCTGCCTGACTGGGTACCTTTGTCATTTTTTTTTGGAAGAGAAATCTGGAGGTTGTAGCCCAAACCCTGAATCCCATTGGTAGTCACAAAAAGATTTTATGCAGTTAATTGCCATCATGTTGGGTTTGACTTATGATGACCCTATGAATGAGAGACCCCAAGATCCCCTGTCCTCAACGGCCCTGTTCAGGTCTTGCAGACTCAGGGCAGCCGTGGCTTCCTCGATTGAGTCTCTCCACCTGTAGTGTGATCTTCTGTTATTCCTACTGGCTTCATCTTTGTCAAGCATTCTAGAGACTTCAGTCTTGATGTACTCTAGAATTCATTCATTTGCATTTTTGGCAGTGTATGATGTCAATGGAACTTCCCTCCACGTTTCAATTTTTCTACTAGCTCTTCTTCGCTGTTCAGCTTTCACAACCATATATAGAAACCGGAAATATGATGGCATGGACAACTGTGACTTTGCTTGGGTAGTCAATGATATAATGAATATCCTATGTGGAACAGCTGAGGCACTAGTGGGTGTTTAGCCTGGAGAAGAGAACATTGGGAGATGATATGAGATCTTCCAAATACAGTCAGCCCTCCACATTTGCAGGTTTCACTTTTGTGGATTTGATTATTCACAGATTATCTGCTGTCCCCTCTGCTGCCTCCTTGTGCCACTTTTAATAGGGACTGCAAGCCTTATGAGACTGAGAAACTGTGAATGAGGCTTGTAAGTCCCTCTTAAAAATGGTGTGGGGCAGAAGCGGAGGTGGCCAGAAGCCCCACCAGCCCCCCACTTCTGCCTTGTGAAGCAACCATGATGCCTCAAAGGAATCCGTGGTGGATTGAATATGGTGATCACACTTTTATGTGTGTTAAATATGGTTTGGGAGGGCCTAGAATTATTCATGGTTTTCCCAGAGATGTGTTTAAGTCTTTAACTCTGAGTCTCAAGGCAAGTCTCAAGTCTTTACCTTCAAGTCTCAGGTCAAGTCTCAAGTCCTTGAAGATACTTTCAAGTCAAGTCTCAAGTCAAGTCTCAAGCCTGGGAGCCAACTTTATAATCCCAACCTATATTCCAGAATTTATGGACAAATAAAGTCAGTTTTAATAAGTTAAGCAGAGTCAGCCCTCCACCTTTGCAATTTTGCCATCTGCAGCTTCACAAGTGGGGAATAGGATCCTTCTTACTCCTCCTTCCCAAAGCTGGAGGCTTTTGTGCCCATTTCCGAAGTTGGAGGATTTTTCAGAAGTGGGGAACAGGATCCTTCTTGCTCCCCATTAGTGAAGCTTCAAAAGCTTTAGGAGGAAGGATCCTTCCTCCTCAAGTCTGTTGCCGAACACATTTGCTGTTCCCCTCTGAGAAATGCCCCCTGCACTTTGGGGGTGAATCTTATCTTCTGCTCTTAGGAAAAGTTTTAGGAGGCTTCTCCAATATGCAGCAGGGACAGGCTGCTGAGAAGACCACAAGACCTCCTCAAGCCCATTGCTTACTCCATTTGCTGTTCCCCTCTGAGAAATGGGCCCACACTTTGGGCTTGAGAGAGATTTCCATGTGACCCGTAGGCAAAAAGAGATGGAAGCATTTCTCAAAGTCGTAAGGTTTCTGGACGAATGTGTCATATTACTGAACCAAGGGCAGCAAGTCAGTCATTAAAAATATACAAGTCTTGAGTTGAGTCAAGTCAGTTCATCATTTATTGCTGAGCTGAGTCCGAATTCAGTCACTGAAGTGACTTAAGTCTGACTTGAGTCTGAGTCAATTGACTTGAGTCTACGTCACTGGTTGTTCCACTTTCACGAGGGTCCTGTGGCCCTAGCCCTAGTGAATGTGGAGGGATGATTGTTCATATCACTGAATACTAGATATGGCAGACCCGACTGAACCAATTGTTGAAAGGTGAGTCATGTAAATTCTTTTCAGAAGATACATCTACTCTTGTCTGGACCACCACTAGGATTCATGCCTCCCAAATGAGTGTGTCCAAACAGGCACACAGGCTGCTAACAAGCTGCAATGCCAGGCCTGAGGCAATGTTATTGGCACAAAAGGCCCTAGAGAACTTTGGAGCTGGTTACAAGCTGGATGGTGTCTAGGGTCAGGGACATCAGGATAGCAAATTCTTCTCCTATATAAGGATTTTCACACAGAAGATGGAGCCAACTTGTTTTCTGCTGTTCCAGAGGACAGGACCCAAACTGGTGGATTACAAGAAAGGAGAACCCACTTAAACATTTGAAAGAACTCCCTGAGTTCTGGATGTATTCAACCTTACAGCAGACTACCTGACAAAGTAAGGGATTCTCTTTTGTTGGAGGTTTTAAACAGGGGTTGGATGGCTGTCTGGCATAGAATCATAGAATCACAGAGTTGGAAGAGACTCCAAGGGCCATGGAGTTCAACCCCCTTTTGCCATGCAGGAATACACCATCAGAGCATTCCTGACAGATAGCCATCCAGAAGGAGACTGCACTGCACTCCGAAGGAATGCATCCCACTGTTAAACTGCTTTTACCATCAGGAAGTTCTTCCTGATGTTTAGATGGAATCTCTTTTCCTGAAGTTTGAAGTCACTGCTCTGTGTCCTAGTCTCTAGAACAGCAGAAAATAGGCTTGCTCCATCTTCCATATGACATCCCTTCAAATATTTAAACATATCTATCATGTCTTCTCTTAACATTCTCTTCTCCAGACTAAACATACTCAACTCCTTAAGCGTCTCCTCATAGGGCACGATTTCCAGGCCTTCTACTATTTTGATTGCCCTCCACTGGACATGTTCCAGCTTGTCAGGGAGCTTTTTGTGGATTGCCAAGGATAGACTATATTAGGATGTGTTAAGCTATCTGATATGGAAGATCAGCAAACTTTCTCATCCAGTGGTGGAGCTTGGAGTGTGTGGAGGGGGGGCAGGAGGTGTTACTGCAGTTTAGGCCTACTTGGAGATACCCCCAGATATCATTTTGATATCAATAATTTGGCTCTCTTCCACCACCCCTCTCCATGTGTTTGTGAGGCCCCCGGAAAAGCACAGACTAGGCTCGGCCACTAATCGCTGGACATTCCATTCTCCACCCAGGCAGGCCAGAAATAGCCAGATCCTTGCTTTAGGAGACCTCTCTGCAAACACTCTTATTATGTATGCACGCTGTTTACAAAGGACTCCCTGCCCCGAGCAGGCAACTTGGCAAGCTGAATACTCAAATGCCAAGCACTCTGCTTTTGCATACTGGCTACCTCTTTGTCAATTTGGACTTAACTCAATCACATTAAATTTTGACCTTTTCCAAGCTTTGTCTTGTGCACGAAACTCATTGTTTTCCCCAAGTATGGAATAGCCTGCAGTTACATTTCTCCCTATAAAAACCCCTGATTCTGAGACCATCCTTGGATCGCTCCCGAATTCCAGACCGCCTTGCTGCTGCTTTGCTTGGCGAGCTTCCCCTCAGCTCCAAGTGCTGAGATACATCGCACCCCAGCTTCGCTCTCTATTCTTTCTGGGCTCCAGGAACAGGTTTCATATCACCCGAATCAACTATCCCTCTGAAAATCCCGCTATCATACTCAAACCTTTATTTTCCTTAGTTATCTGTGTGTGTGTGTGTTGCTTACATTGTGTGCCTGTATTCAATAAAGATCATTCATTATTTCCAACACAGTTTGTTTCTTGACTTGGCCTGACCCCGTAAACATTGGATTACAAGATCCTGCTGCTTTACCCTGCCTCTCGTAGTGCCAACCAGTGCTCTTGACTAATTTCCCCCATCTTGTGTAATTGTAAGGTTATTTAGGTGTCCCTCCCGGGACCCCAAGTAAACAGGGTAACAGAGGGGGCGGGGCTACGATGCAAGAAGCATGATCACTGTGTGTGAGGGTGTGGCCAGGGCACATGGGGGCATGGCTATGGGCCAGGACACCCCAAAAACAGTGCTGCCCGGGGCGAACTGCCCTCCCTTCTGTCCCTATGTGACTGTTCTCATCTAATGGCACCATATTTGTGCCCATTGACTACTTGCTTTCTTCCACTGATACTTGCTGCAGACTGGCAGTGAACAGATCACAGACTGGCACCAGTTCATGTGTTACCCTGTATTCTGGGGGTCCCGGGAGGGGCTCCCAAACAACCAAATATAAACACAAGATGGGGAAATTAACTCGAGCACTCTCTTAAGCTAACGACAGGCAGGGTAACATAGCAGGGATCTTGCAACCCTGTGTATACAGCGTCAGGTCAGGAGAGCAGTCAGACAGTTTTTAAAGTAATAAAATTGATAGCTTTATTAAAAGACAAACAACAAATAAGAAACCACATACACACAGCTAACTAGAAATAGAAATGAGAGTTTTTTGGGGAAAATGGGTGACACGACACCTTTTCACGTAGTCTTGGAGAGAAGCGGAGGTTGCAGGGAAGAAAGCTCAGCATGGTTCGCTGAGGGGACGACTCACTGGACACAGCGGCAGCAGGGCTGGATAGAACTCAGGAGCGATCCTAGGAGGACTCCGAATCGGGGAGTTTTTATAGGGTGGATTGTGCTTACAGGCCATGCCATTCTCGGTGAGAACAAAGGAAATTTGGAGCAGGACAAAAGTGTTGGAAAAGGTCAGGTTTTACATGATTAGCTTAGCGCTGGATAACAATAGTGTAGCCAGTATGCAAATGGCTCAGCATAAAGAAAGTGCCGGCTCTCGGCTGTGCATCTTTGTGTAAAGTCGTGCTTAAGCAAGGTGTGTCTGCAAGAAAATGGTCCCTGAAGCAACGGAGTGGCGTTAATCTGCCTGCCTAAATGGGGATTAGAATGTCCAACAATTACCGGCCGCGCCTGTTTACGTGCTTGTCCGGTGGCCCTTGCAAACACGTGGAGCAGGGTGGCAGAGAGAGGTCAAATGAAGGCCAAATAAGTTTGATATCAAGAGATATCTAGTGCTATCACCGGGCATGTCAGAACCGTGGTAACACATGGGCCCCCACTGTTCAGAGTCCCTGGACACGATGACCTGGGGTTTTCTTCCAGATCAATGATTCTATCATTCCATGATTCTGTCTGAGGGAGTTTCTTCCCACACATTGACCTGCCCATCTTTTGAGATGTACAGATTTATTATCATGGCCTTCTGGATGCAGAGCCCCAATAACCTGTTCAAAGGAAACCAGTGCATTTTCTCCAAATTGCTTATTCTAGGAAATGTGCTTGAGCGATAACAGCAGGATACGGAATGAATCATAAGTGTCTTCTCTTGCTTTTGTTCTGTGTTTGTGTTTTAATATCAGGCATGTGGAGCAGATTAGTTGTTGGTATATTTTTAAAGAGCGAAAAGCTCTCAGCAAACCAGTGGGCTGAGGTGGGTTGTGGGTGGTGGGGTGGGTGGGAAGCCACAAGAAAGACAAGGGAGTTTTGGGAGGGAAAGAACATTCATAATATTTTTAAAAAGGTTGAAAAATGTATTTCTTAAGTATTGGGAATCCCTGACTAGTAGAACCTTGTACTAATGAGAATTTTTTCAGTTCAGGACTTTGTGCAAAATTCACACTTGTTTGTTTTGTTTTTTTGATATGTGTAGAAAATAATATTTCTGCTGAGATATATTACTTTTTTATGCAGAAAATAATCTTTTCTGTGCAAAAAAAGCATGTGAATTTGGTGCACAATCAAGTCTGGAATGGCAAAGAGTCTTCAAAAACCATGCAGTTTTCAAAAACTTACTTGCAGGAGGAAGAAAATTGCAAAAAATACTCATTGCTTCCTTTAAAAAGGAAGACTGGAATCCTGTTCAGGACTTAACGAGTTTGTAAGTGGACCTACATCTGAGAGAATTAGAATTGTACAGTAGTGTAGTGTTGGTACCCAGCTGTTAGGTTATTATGTAGCAGGGCCAGCAAAGTATCCCAATGCACACTGAGTACTTTTCCTGCGCCATTTCCGCACAACACTCTTATAGCGCAATTATTCCACTTTCAACCTCCTATGGAATCCTGGGGTTTGCAGTTTTGGGAGGGGCCCCCTGGCTGCAAACCCCAGGATTCCATAGGATGTTGAAAGTGGAATAATTGTGCTATAAGAGTGTTGTGTGGAAATGGTCCTGGTGTCCTGTTACGCATCTCCACAATTCAGTAAAGAGGTCTCTTAGTTCCTCTGCTACATAGCCAGGTACGTGCAAAACCATGTAATGTAACTTTAGGATTCTGGTGCATATTAGCAAGGAATTCAAGGGAAATGAGCGTATGTACAATATTTTTCCCCTCAGCAACCATAAAGCTTCTTGGCACTTAAGGCAAAGAAATGGAGAATTCTGCCCTGTAGCTTTCTCAGTGTCATCCCTTTGGGTCCTTCCTTGTTGGTGGTTTTTTCATCAGAAAAGGGAAAGAGCACCCTTAGAAGTTTGGGTAGGGAGGCAGTTGTGGTTGAAAAGCTATTTCAGCCTTCTCACCTATTACAGTGTTGACCCACCATTTAACAATTGATTCAACAGGTCTATTCCTATTACCCTGAAAGCAATTTAAAAACAGTTGATGATGTTATTATTATTATCTTGCCTTTCCCCCAGCAATGGCGCTCAAGGTAGAGTACAAGTGATTAAGACCAGTACAGATTAAAAACATGCAAAAACATCTCTCTCTCTCTCTCAACAATTAACCAATCTGTAGAGTTAAAGCTATTTAAAACTCATTAAAAGGATATAGAAAAGTCAACAAAACAGCAATCAATTAAGCAAAGCCTGAAGAACAGGAAAGTTTTTACCCACTGGCAGAGTGAGAACAAAGAGAGGGTTATTGTAGCTGCCCTACAGAGGGATCTTATCTCTTTTTATGATAGAGTTACTAGCTTGATAGATGAAGGGAGTGCTGTGGATGTAGCATATCTCAATTTCAGTAAGGCCTTTGACAAAGTTCCCCATGACATTCTTGCGACGAAGCTAGTAAAATGCGGGCTGGACAGGGCTACCGTTAGTTGGATTTGTAATTGGTTGACCGACCGAACCCAAAGGGTGATCACGAATGGCTGCTTTTCATCCTGGAGAGAAGTGACTAGCGGGGTGCCACAGGGTTCTGTCCTGGGCCCAGAGCTGTTCAATATCTTCATCAATGACTTGGATGAAGGAATAGAGGGCATGCTCATCAAATTTGCAGATGACACCCAAATTGGGAGGGGTTGCTAATACGCCAGAGGACAGGATCAAAATTCAAAATGACCTGGATAGATTGGAGAGCTGGGCCGAGGCTAACAAAATGAAATTCAACAGAGACAAGTGTAAGGTCCTACACTTAGGTAGAAACAATGGAATACAGAAATATAGGATGGGGGACATGTGGCTGGATAGCAGTATGTTTGAAAGGGATCTAGGAGTCCTCATAGACCACAAGCTAAACATGAGTCAGCAGTGTGATGCGGCAGCCAAGAAAGCCAATGCAATCCTTGGCTGCATCAATAGGAGTATGGTGCCTAGATCGAGGGAGGTACTGGTACCACTCTACTCTGCTTTGGTGAGACCCCATCTTGAATACTGTGTCCAGTTCTGGGCACCCCAATTCAAGAGGGATATTGACAAGCTGGAGCAAGTCCAGAGGAGGGTGACCAAAATGGTGAGAGGTCTGGAAACCATGCCCTATGGGGATAGACTTAGAGAGCTGGGTATGTTTAGTCTGCAGAAGAGAAGGTTAAGAGGGGACATGATAGCCATGTTTAAATATTTGAAGGGATGCCACGTAGAGGAAGGAGAGGGCTTGTTTTCTGCTGCTCCAGAGACCAGGACAAGGAGCAATGGATTCAAGCTGCAGGAAAGAAGATTCCACCTGAACCTCAGGAAGAACTTCCTGACAGTCAGAGCTGTCCGGCAGTGGAATATGCTGCCTCGGAGTGTAGTGGAGTCTCCTTCCTTGGAGGTTCTTAAGCAGAGGCTTGATGGTCATCTGTCGGGAGTGCTTTGAGGGTGTTCCTGCATGGCAGGGGGTTGGACTGGATGGCCCCTGGGGTCTCTTCCAACTCTACATTTCTATGATTCTATGATTCTATGATTTTCAAAGTCTGGGAGCAGCCACCTAGAGGCCCTCTCCCGTGTTCCCACCAAGAAACCCAGGAGATAGTTGGACAGAGAGAAGGGCCTCCCCCCGATACCACAAGTGGTCACGCAGGGTCATATATGGAAGCCCTTCAACAAAATGGTGTATCACCAACCTGTCCAAAGCAGTCAGTCAGTGACCAGAAATCTACCTGAATGAAAAGTCTTTGCCTCCAGCTGAAGGACAACAAGGAAGGGATTGTATATGAAAAACTAAGAAAGAAGCTAATAGCTTATGGTAACATGGCTTTTTCGGGTTTCAGGTCCTTTGCTGCTCTAGCCCCACCGCTCTCTCTTGCTGCCAAGTTCTTGGCAAAGCACCAGTGACATCACAATGACACCTCTTAGGCTTCAGGCAGGGATCACTGCAGTGTAAGCTGGAACAGCAGCCCTACGGGCAGGCCCCCTTCCCCAGTGGCTGGGCAGCATCCACTCTTTTCCTTGGGGCCATCTAGGAGGGTGGGGAGAGCCAGGAACACCCTAAAAGAAACCCCTGCCGCCTCTGGCGTTTTCTGGAATGCCTGTTGCTCTTTCTGAACAGAGAGCCACCCAAGAGAGGGCAAAGTCGCCATGCTCCACATGGCTAGGCAAAGTTCTAGAACTCGAGGTCAGCCAAGATGCTAGAGCCAAAGGATGAGCTGGAAGAGGAACTTTCAGAAGAATCATGTGACCTGGCAGTTGCAGCAGTCCTCCCGGCATCCTGTCTCCAACGTCTGCACAGCAGTGACTGGAAAGAGCGGTATTTCTCCCTGGAAATCTTTGAGAAGGCTGTGGAAGGGATAGAAGAAAGCCAGTTTCCCTGCCAGGCTTTGGTGAGGTTGCTGAGTAAAGAACCTGGATGGAAGGACCCCAAACTCCAAATAATACAGAAGAAGCTGTACCTCCTCACCCTCATTGCCCGGAAAGGGAACTTCTCCAAAGTTTCAGCTCAGTTAGTCTTGAGAAGCTTAGTGGAGAAGATCGGGGATGTCATCTGCGGCACCAGTGCCAGAGAAGCTCTGATGGCCGTGGCAGAAGCGTGTGGATTGCCCTGGACAGCAGGGGAGGTCACCAAAGCCGCTGTCTTGCAAGAGTGCCCCAGAGCACATACAGAAACTCTCAGATGGCTGTCTAGTGCCATCAAGAACTTTGGCTTTGAGGGCATGGAAGCTAAGAACTTTGTTGGCTACATCAAGTCTGCCCTGGCTGCGATCCACCCAGATGTGAGGGCTTCTGCATTGCACCTGCTGGAAGTCATGTATGTGCATGTAGGACCCCCACTGAGGGTCTTTTTTGAGGATGAAGAGCCAACTCTTCTCCACCAGATAGATGCTGAATTTGAGAAAGTGCATGGCCAGAGTCCACCCCTTCCCACTCAAGGCAGCTGCAAGTCTGGCAAAGTTGGTGGCAATGAACAGAGAGGAGGTGATGCGCAGTCCCACAGGAGGAATGATGCTGTTGATATTAAGGAGAAGATCTCAGCAGAGCTGATGGCAAAAATGCAGGACTCAAGCTGGAAGGTTCGCAAGGAAGGGGTGGAGGAGTTGTCTAGGATTCTTAGTGATGTTGACGCCATCTACCCCAGCATTGGGGATCTTGCAATTGTCTTGAAGGCTTGTTTGCATGACTCCAATAAAGCTCTTGTGAAGCAGACCCTGATTGTCCTTCAGCAGCTTGCTAGGGTGATGGGACCAGGCATTAGGCATCATGTCAAGACTCTGGGAATATCCCTCCTTGTTGTCCTAAGAGATAGCAAGAGCAGCTTGAGAGCAATGGCCCTTACGACTGTGGAAGCTTGGGCTGAGCAGACTGGTATGAAGGATTGGCTGGAAGGGGAAGATCTCTCAACCAATCTGAAGAAGGAGAATAGCAGCCACAGGCAAGGGATTCTGGGTTGGCTGGCAGATAAGCTGCCCTCCTCCAGTTCTGCGTCTACTGACTTGTTTCGTTGTGTGCCTCACCTCTATGCGGGCTTGGAGGACAGTCATGAAGAAAAACGCATGGCTGCCCATGAGGCTCTGTCCTTCTTCCTTCTCCACCTAGGTTTTGAGAAGATGTCTGAAGCTGCCAACAAATTGAAGCCAGATTCCCGAGACCAGGTGTTAGCTATGTTAGAGAAGTTGAAAGTGGGACAACCAACCAAGCCCCTGCTCCGCTTTTCCAAGTCTCTTTCCAAGCTCCCAACAGGCAAATCTTGGTTCAAGTCAACCATGGCTTCTGCTAAGGAGTCCAACCCACCTTCCTCTTTTACTGAAAATGTAGAGTCCAGAGAGTCCAGCTTGGATATCAGCAAAGCCAAGTCAGAAGGAGCTGTCCCCAAAGTGAAGAAACTACCAAATATGAAGGTGCAAGCAAAATTTGGCATGAAGGAAGACAACAGCAAGCTGGGGCCCATTTTCATCATTCTTCCCAAGGCCAAAGAGCAAAGGGCAAAGGACGAGAAGGCTCTGAAAGTGCTGAGATGGAACTTCAGTACTCCAAGCAGCAAGTATGTTGAGCAGCTCAAGGCTCAGATGAGTGGTTGTCTCTCCAGCTGGTTGCAGGAGGAGCTGTTTCACTCCAATTTCCAGCACCACATTAAAGCTCTGAATGTGATGACCAAACATTTGGAAACAGAGAAGGAAGGAGTCATCAGCTGCTTGGACCTTATCCTGAAATGGCTCAGCCTACGTTTGTTTGATACCAACACGTGGGTGCTTATGAAGACCTTGGACTACTTGAAAAGACTCTTCGCTCTGTTGATTGAGGAGAGATATGAGCTCATGGAGAATGAAGCCTCCTCTCTCCTTCCCTACCTGATCCTGAAAATGGGGGTGACCAAGGAGTCCATCCTAAAAGAGGTGCGGGCCATTGTGAAGCAGGTGACTGTGGTCTACCCAGCTTCAAGGACCTTCTGTTACCTCCTGGAGGGAGCCCAGGCCAAGAATGCCAACCAGCGGGTGGGATGCTTGAAAGAATTGGGGTGGCTGCTCAAAGCATATGGTCCAGAGGTGTGCCAGCCAAACCCAAGGAAAGTTCTGAAGACCATCATCACCTTGACAGGTGACTCAAACAATGCTGTTCACAATGCTGCCTTGAGGGTCATTGCAACTGCCCGAGATGTGTTTGGGGTTGAGACCTTTAAGGCAATTGGAAACATCTCTGAGAAACACATGAACTCTTTGGAGGGGAATATACAAGCAGTAGAAGCCAAGAGAAGTAGGGAAGAAAAAGTGGGCAACCAGTTCTTCAATTTGGCTGCCAGGCAGGGGTCACCAGACTCCTTCAAACAGAACTATGGAACTGATTCCTGTACAGAAGAAGAAGAGGAGGAGGAGGAGGAAGAGGAGGAGGAGGAGGAGGAGAAAGAAGAAGGAAGAGAAGAAAATCTATTTTCCCTTATTGACCAACCTGAGGTAGAGAATGCTGATGAAATGGCCTTCTGCAGTAATCCAAACCCAGAGAAACGTCTCTTTGAATCTTGGAGCAGTAGCCCCCGCAACATCAATATGATCATTTTCCAGGTAGCCAGCGGCAACATCAGCACCTGCATTGAGGGCCTATGGCTGATACAAGAGATCCTAAGGCAGGAGGACAAGATGGAAATTATGTCTGGCCATATAAACCAATTCCTGATAGCAGCAGTCCAGCAGCTGAAATTCCTCCATCGGCTCTACGTGACAGCAGAGGAGGAGATGAGGAGGGAGCAGGTCCTCGAGCTCTATAGCCGTGTAATTTGCAGCATAATCTCCCTCTTCCAGGTGGAGACCTTGGCCCAGGAAGCTTCTGCAGGGGTGCTAAAGGACCTGATATGCAGCCTCCTCACCCTAATGCTGGATTCTCCGGTAGGAGAGCCCCAAGAAGGGCGTAAAATTATCCACGCAGTCAACTTCTTGGTAGCGAAGGTGTTGGAGAAATCAGACCAGACCAGGCTTTTCAGTTCTTTGCTGCTTTTACTCTGTGAAGGCATGACAGCGAACACAAATCTTTTTGCTTTTTCTGAAATGGTGGCCAAGTGTTTGTGGAATATCTCCAAGCACCTTCCAAAAACCATCGATACTGTGAATTTGGACCAGGTCCTGCTACATATACACATCTTTATGAAGGCTTTGCCCAAAGAAAAGTTGAAGAAGTACCAGAGCAGTTATCCTTTCCGGGCACTGAAGACTCTGCTGCACACTCTTTGCAAGCTGAGGGGAGATGAGATCTTGGATCATCTCAGACTAATAGAAGACAGGGATGAGTCTGAGTTGGAAGCCCACCTGTGGAAAGTTCTAGGACTCTCTAGGGAAGAGCAGACTCCTACAGATGAGGAGGACAAAGGCTCTTCCAGTCCAGCAGAGAAGAAAACTGATGATGTCCTGGCTGAGATCTTCAAGAAGATCAACTCCAAAGAGTCGGCCAGGGCAGGACTTGAGGAGCTGTATGAGTACAAAGAGAAATATCCTGAGGCAGATTTAGAACCTTTCCTGAAGACTTGTTCTCTCCTCTTCAGGAGTTATGTCAAGCATGGTTTGGCAGTGATAGCTGGAGACAGACAAAACAAACAAAAATGACTGGTTTTCTGCAGAGAACCCTGCCTAGACTGAACCTCAAGTTGTGTCCTTCACCCTCTGAAGGGCTTCAAGTAAAGACTAACAGATTGAGAGGGTCCACAATTTGGCCAGGTATACTTTTCACTGGACATCTTTCTCAGACCAGAAAATCTGAGGTGAAAAGGTGGTGAAAAGGTGAGAAGGTTTTTCACAAGGTGAAAAACTAAAAAATAAAATTGCTCACTCAGCTAAAAGTGGCAAAAAGTAAAATCCACCCTGACTCATTTGGGTTCAAATGATAGGCAGGATGTTCCAGGATTTCCATGTGTTATCCACACTAGTCCTTTCAAACTATCTGTTGTGGCAGAGCGGCACCTCCTTCTCCCAAATTGTCTAGGGACTAGTACCATGCTTGTGCCGTACTATTACCATATTTGCATGGTTTCTGGAAACTCACCACAGACTGGTCTATGGACAAATAATACTCACCATTCAACACAAAGGTTGTGAAGCATAATAGGTGCATAATTCCATGTGGGGAGGCTTCTGCCATGCAACCCTGATGACAAGGGCCCCTGTTTCAATTCTACTTGTTGGAACTGTTGTTAGTGTGACTGTCTCTAAAACCTCTTGGCCAGAGATAACACAAGAGGGACAGAATCCTGTGAGCGACACACATGCACCTAAGTGTGTTTTACATGCCTGTACGTCTGTTTTTGGACAGCGTGCAAAGGCACTCTTCTGCAGTCCTGTGCACAACATCCTAAACTTCACCCTCCCCACAGCTGTTAAGCCACAGAAGGGGCTGATGTTATCCTGCTTACTGGTGGGGAAGGAGGTAGCAGGGAAAGAATTCCACTGGTATAGCTTGGAAAGGGAGAGCCAGTGTGGTGTCGTGGTTTGAGTGTTGAATTACAACCCTGGAGTCCAGGGTTTGGTTCTCCATTCAGCCATGGAAACCCAATGGGTTACCTTGGGTGCATCACACACTCTCAGCCCCAGAAAACCCTGTTATAGGTTTGCCTTAGGGTTGCCATAAATCAGAAATGACAACAACAACACTCAGAAAGAAAAGGCAAAGAGAGTTCTCTTTGTGTTGTAATTCACTGAGCAAGGAGAGAAGCTCTCCTGAGGTCAAGAAGCCAAGGAGTCAGAGAGTAGCCAAGATAACCAAGAGAGGCAGAGAGATATACCAAAAAGTAGTCTAGGTCAAGTTCCAAGAATCCAAAAAGCAGGGCAGAGCCTCCAAGTTGGCTTGGATGTCTTTTCCACAGAGTGGGAGATGAATGTTGCTTCTAGCATCTGATGAGTGTTGGCTGCCTGTCTTATCTAGGCAGGCAGATTGTTCAGTGAGAACAACACCAATGGAGCTTCAGGGGTGCCCAACCCTTCCCCAAATGTTCTTGTACTGCTTCTGTCCCAGGCATGACACTCTCTTGATGTGCGCACTCCCATTTCCTCCCCCCCCCAGTCCCACACAAGCCTGTTGGTCAATATCCAAATTGTCTTCCTGCTGTCTCCTCTCCCCACTAATAAGCAGAAGCCCCTCTTGGGAAGAGGCCTTTGCAGCCCGTCCAAAAAATGACTTATGTGGCAGTTGACATGGAACGGTGTATGTGGAGCATAATGCTTCTCCTGCTTGATGTAGGATCTCAGCTGTGGTATGATACCCCTGGTGTGGCCACATACACTTATTATGCAGTGGCCAAAATGCAGCGTAATTCTTGGATGAATTGGCAGGGACCTAGTGTCCAGATCAAGGGAAGAAGCAGAGCCATTCTATTCTACTTTGGTCAGACCTCACCTGAAATCCTGTGTCCAGTTCTGGGCACCTCAGTTCAAAAAGGATATGGACAAGCTGGAATGTATCCAGAGGAGGGTGACCACGCTGGTCAAAGGTCTAGAACCACCAAGCCCTATGAGGAATGGCTTTGAGAGTTGGGTGAGACCTTAGCTTGGAAAAGAGAAGACTCAAGGCTTTTCTGCGCTACACTATTATAGTGCTATTATTCCACTTTCAACCCCCTGTGAAATCCTGGGGTTTGCAGTTTGGGGAGGGTCCTTTAGAATTCTCAGCCAGAGAGCTCTTGGGCCTCAGGAAAAGACAAACCCCAGAATTCCACAGGACTTTGAAAGTTGAACAATAGCACTATCACAGTCTAGGGTGGAAAGGCCCTTAGAAGTGACTTGATAGTGATCTTTAAATATCTGAAGGGAGGTCATGGAGAAGATGGAACCAGCCTATTTTCTTCTGCCTTGGAGATTAGATTCCACCTAAATATCCTTATTGTAAAAACTGTGCAACAGTGGAATGGGCTGCCTCAGGATGGAAGACTTTCTTCCTTCAGAGGTCTTTAAACAAAGGTTAGAGGGGAGTCTTTCAGGAGTGTGTTACCCTGATTTCTGGGGCCCCTTGGGGGACAGCTCAATGTGCTCCACGTGATGGGGAATGGAAACTAGCCAGAGCACAAGCAATAGCAATGCAAGAGTCAGAGTAATCTAGCAGGATCTTTTTACCCAGTTTTTACAGGGTCAGGTCAAGCCAAAAACCAAACAAAAAATGTCCAATAAATGATTTTTTTTGAAAAAAAGTCTCATGCACCAATGCAATCACTCACACACTCACTCAAGAAGCAAAGGAGAGGAAACCGCATAGGGGAATATTGAAGGGGTTGTAGCTGGGGTAATACTGCACCTTTTCCTGAAGTCCTTGGTCCGGGAAAAACAGCGGAGAAGTGAGGCTCAGCACAGAGCAGGCTGAGGGGATTACTCAATGAATGGAGCAACGGTCTGCTGGGATGACCGGGTGTGATCCAAAGAAACTCTCAAAAACTGGGGCTATTTGTAGGGGGAAAAGTACCTGGAGGGCTAATCCTTTCCTGGGGAGAACAATGGGTGTTGCAACAAGAAAGAAGCTCCACAATGGTAACTTCCTTTGTGTGATGAGATTAAAAGGTGTTGCCAAAGTCTCAGGATCTTCGGCTGCATTGGGTTGTGGTGTGACTTCATGTAAATGGTCCTTGCCTGATAGGATTTTATTGCTATTAGTGCTCAACTTGGGGCAAACACGCTAATCCCCTCAAGTCGGCTCTTCAGTGGCTGAGGACCCTTTATCTTCTGTGGGTTTGCACAACTTGAGGTGTCCTAGGGCTACATGACTGGGGATTTTACTGGCCTGACCTGGTTTTCAATTGTTCGACCATTGCTGCCTACGTGCCCATCTGGGTGACCTCTCCAGCACATTGAATCATATTTTAATATCAAAATTGTAGACCCTGGGACAGAGTTTTCCAGTGAGATAACAACTGTTTGAGTTTCACATTCCTACAAGGCAGGGAGTCCTACGGTACCTTCCAGAGCTAGGATTCCATGATTCGAGTGGGCATGCCTCCATTAGGCAAAGATGAAGGAAACCAGAAAGAGCTAGCTTTGCCAACTTGAGATTTTGAAAGGACCAGGAGTCGAGAGAAAGCAAAGTATTAAATCATGGAGATTCCAACCACCTTGCTTAGTCAAAGCCCCGATCCCAGGTCCAAGGTTAACAATGTCAAAGCTGTAAGGTGAAGTCCTGGATGACTGATTGGCAGCTCCTTCACACCTCCAGCCTGCAGGTGCTTTCTTGCCTCTCCTGCATGAATTTCTTGCAAAAGCACCCTCCAGTCTTCAGTGTCTGAGGCCAATCAATAGTTTCCTGTTGAGTCAAGCTGGAAATTGAGCTTGATGTCAAAAACTTCGCTTTGCTCCCCTGCAACCTGAAAAATTCCATAACAACTCCCCCCACCCATACCTATGACAGACAACACAGTCTTTTCCTTGACCCTTCCGGGTTTGTTTCAGTAAAGTTGCCAACTTCCTACGCTGCTTCTTTGAGAGCATACCTGAGGCATGGCAGATTATAGGAAAAATCATTAGGCAGGGCGATTTGAGAAGTATTCTTTTTGTTTCTGCATACCGAAGCCTTTTCCCCTCCAGCTGTGCACAGAGAGAATTTCAAATCCCTCCTCGGCTTCTCCGACAGAGAATGCCTTGTGCAATAAGGTTGCTATGGACACCCACAAAATGACGATCAATTGCATGGATCATAACTTCCCCACTGGCATCATAGGGGACTCTAAAAAGCCCCATGGAACGTGCCTGTTTTCCTATAGTCTTGGAACGTATCTTTCCATAAAGCACAATCTCCGATGTTACTCTAAACAATGGAAACAAGTTACTCAGACAGTAAAATTGCTCACTGTGTGGAGAAAGGAGTTAGAGAAAAGGTTTTCTGCTCCCCTTCTTCCATGATACTATTATTTGGATTGGCCCCATGAGCCTAATGGGCTGCAGACTCAGGGGATGGCTGTAAATTTTCATGCATTGCTTAAGTTAATCTGGGGAACTTGCAGCAATGAGAACTTGTAAGAAAAGCTGTTCAACCTGAACACCGGGAAGGAGTTTTTGAATGTAAGAGCTGTTCGATAGTAGAATAGACTCTCTTGGAGGGCTGTCCCTGTGGGTCTTTTAAACAGACTGCCATCTCTTGGGATGTGTGTTCCTGCATGACAGGGGATTCATCTAGATGACCTTTGAATACCATGGGCCTTTCTGCACTGCTTAACTATTGCACTATGATTCCACTTTAACTGCCATGGTTCTGTTTTATGGAACCATGGGTTTTGCAGTTTTAGGGAGAGATACTTAGCCGTCTCAGCCAGAGAGCTCCAGTACCTCCCAAGACTACAAATCCCAGGATTCCATAGGAGGCAGTTATGGTAGTTAAAGTGGAATCATAGTGCAATAGTTATATAGTGCAGAAAGGTCCTATAATTCTATCATTCTATGATTCTTTAGTATTATTATTTCTACTATTTTAGCTATCTCCTTTCTCTTCCCCAGTTTGGGATTCAACATTTATAACACTTAAAGGAACATAGCTAAAAAGTAACTTCTTTTTTCTTTTTGGCTTCTGATCAGCTTCTTTCTTTTCCTACCCATCATTATTGGGTCAGTCATCTTGATCGTAAGAATGAAAGACTTTTTATCAAATGAGAAAGTGGAGGAGGAGGGAGAAGATGACGATTATGAGACAGAAGGATCAAGATCGCAAGGAGCAAACGAGCCAGAGACTGCCAGTGTATAGAAACCAATAGCCAGAATTTGCAGGCATGGCTGCTGAGCTGCCAAAGGGTTGCAAAAGCCTCTTCTTAGAATCATAGAATCATAGAAATGTAGAGTTGGAAGAGACCCCAGGGGCCATCCAGTCCAACCCCCTGCCATGCCAGAACACCCTCAAAGCACTCCCGACAGATGGCCATCCAGCCTCTGCTTAAAAACCTCCAAGGAAGGAGACCCCACTACACCCCGAGGCAGCAGATTCCATTGCCGGACAGCCCTGACTGTCAGGAAGTTCTTCCTGAGGTTCAGGTGGAATCTCCTTTCCTGCAGCTTGAATCCATTGCTCCTTGTCCTGGCCTCTGGAGCAGCAGAAAACAAGCCCTCTCCCTCCTCTACGTGGCATCCCTTCAAATATTTAAACAAGGCTCTCCTGTCCCCTCTTAACCTTCTCTTCTGCAGACTAAACATACCCAGCTCTCTAAGTCTATCCTCATAGGGCTTCATGGCTTCTAGGCCTCTCACCATTTTGGTCGCCCTCCTCTGGACTTGCTCCAGCTTGACCATGTCCTTCTTGAATTGGGGTGCCCAGAACTGGACACAGTATTCAAGATGGGGTCTAACCAAAGCAGAGTAGAGTGGTACCAGTACCTCCCTTGATCTGGACACCATACTTCTTCTGTCTTAGGAGTGCAAACCAACATCAATTGAATTTGAATCTCCCTCTGTTATGTAGTATAATTATTCAAGCAAGATCTGCTTGCTGCTATTTAAATGTTAACAATAAAAATGCATTTGTTCTTTAAAAGAAAGTAACAATATGCATAAGTAATTAAACCATCAAAAAAAAAAAATCAAAAGAGGATGGACAAGTGAAAGATCATACGATCAAGTGGACTCAAAAATTTGGTCCTCAAAGCCAGTTAGAACAATGGGAAAAGGTGTGGACAAGAGTTTGAATTATGATCTGTGAGAGAATTTTTATAAAGAGACTTGCAGATAGTATTTAATACCAGAAAAGTTGTCCAAAATGTATAATAGTTCTTCTAATATCTGTTGGACATGTAAGAAACAAGAGGGGATTGTTTTCACATGTGATGGACATGGGAAAAAGTAAAGAATCTCTGGACTTTGATGCGTCAATTCACAGAAGTTATTTTGAAAATTAAGAGTAAATTGGAGCCAGAGGTATGCTTATTGTGACTGGAGGATGATCAGATAAAAGCCCTTTTCGCAGCGCCAGCGCTCGCGCGATGGAGGAGGGCGGCTCGCTCAAGAAGCCTTCTCCGGGAGGCTGCCGCTTCCCCCTCCTTCCTTCCACAGGCGAAGGAATGAGCGGGGAAGCGTCAGCCTCCCGGAGGCAGCGGCGGCTCACACGTCCGTCCATCCCCCCCCCGCGCGCGCGAGAAAGGCGCTTGTCCCGTCCATCCCCCACACGCGCGAGAAAGGCGCTTGTCCCGTCCATCCCCCCCCGCGCGTGCGAGAAAGGCACTTGTCGCGTCCGCCCCCCCGCACGCGCACGCACGAAGCAGGACGTGTTGCGTCCATCGCGCTAGCGCCCCGCCCCGTCCCTTCCTTCCGCAGGGGTGGAGGGAAGGAAGCGCAACCCGGCCAGCTCCCCGAAGCTCCGCACAAGAGGTAAGTGTGCGCGGGTGCCGGGAGCGTTGCGCGAGCACGGGTGATTTTCGCTTCGAAGTGAAAATCAAAAAGCCCGCGCTCGCGTCGCTTCAGCCCCGTGAGCCCGGCGGAAGTGGGAGTGCGTCGTGCGGAGCGACGCTCCCACTCCCGCGAGGCTCACGGGGCTGGTGCGCGAGAAAAGGCCCGTGCGAAAAGGGCCAAAGAGAACAGTCAGAAGGATCTTACAATATATATCCACAGCAGCCAGATTACTCTTGGTGGAGAGATGGAAAAAGAGAGAGGTCCCAACAGGGGAAGACTGGATGATGAAACTTCTCCACTTGGTTGAAATGGACAAATTCACTGCATTGTTGAAAGATATGTCTATGAGTAACTTTAAGAAAGATTGGGATAGAGTTATGACATTTCTTACTGATAATTAGGAAGTTAAGCCCTAGGACACAGAGCAGACTACCAGTTTTTTTAAAAAAATTTTTTTGCTTTAACTTGTTTTAGCCTCCGTGTAAGCTGCTTTGGATCCTGTGCCAGGAGAGAGGCAGGATATAAATGAAATGAAATGAAATAACTACGGACCTTTTCTCACTATCCTGTTATAGTGCTATTATTCCGCTTTCAACCTCCTGTGGAATTCTGGGGTTTGTAGTTTCCTGAGGCCAAGGAGCTCTCTGGCTGGGAAGTCTAAAGGCCCCTCTCCAAACTACAAACCCCAGGATTCCATAGGAGGTTAAAAGTGGAATAATAGCACTATAACAGTCTAGTGCAGAAATGGCCATAGAATCCCACTGTTTTCACAAGTCTACTCTAGTTGGAACTAAGGGCCTTTCTGCACTACACTGTTATAGTGCTATTATTCCAGTTTCAACCTCCTGTGGAATTGTGGGCTTTGTAGTTTCCTGAGGCCAAAGAGCTCTCTGGCTGAGAATTCTCAAGGGCTCTCCCTCAACTGCAAACTCCAGGGCCCTTTTCGCACCTTACCTCGTCGCGGCAGTGGGGAGCGCCGCTCGCGCAAGTAGCCACTTGCGCAAGTTGCTCACAACAGCCCTTCTTGCCTCCCACATCGGCTTCCTCTAGCACGGCCGTCGCACGAGCACCCCGCCCCTTCCTTCCGCAGCGCAGTCTGGGAGCTGTAGGCTGCGCTGGGGGAAGGAAGCGCGACCGCCTCTGCTCACCGAAGCACCGCACGCAGGTAAATGCGCGAGGGCACCATGAGCATTGCGCGAGCACGCAGTATTTTCGGCTTACTGCCAAAAATAAAAAAATGCGCGCTCACCCCGCTTCAGCCTCGTGAGCGTTGCGCGAGTGGGAGTGCGTCATATGTAGCGACGCTCCCACTCACGCGACACTCAAGGGGTGCTCGCGCAAAAAAAAAAAGCATGTGAAAAGGGTCCAGGATTCTGTAGGAGGTTGAAAGTGGAATAAGAGCACTAGAATAGCATAGTGCAGAAATGGTTTTTGTATGTTTTAAAATAAAAGACTATCTGCCTTTTATCTCTCCATATGAATCTGCCTGAGTCTTAAAACCTTCCGTGGTGGGCTTTCTCTCCATTCTGCCACCCTTGCTGGTGGGGACATGGGAAATGGCCCTCTCGGTGGCTGCTCACATGAGCCATTTCCACACTAGAGTGTTATAGCACTATTATTCCACTTTCAACATCCTATGGAATCCTATGGAATCCTGGGGTTTGAGGTTTCGGGAGGATCCAGCCGGCCCCTCCTGAAACTGCAAACCCCAGGATTCCATAGGATGTTGAAAGTGGAATCATAGCGCTATAACAGCCTCGTGCGGAAATGGCCATGGTTTGGAATTCCTTCCCCAAGTAGGTGCTATTGGCTTTCTCCTTTCTTTTTGCTAGCAGACAAAGACCTTTTTATTCAAACAGGCATTCAGGTTTTAGTTGTTTGGGGTAGAAGGAAGTGTGATGGGCATGCCATTTCTTGTATGAAATACTGCTTAATGTGCTTGCAATTGCTTTTAAATTACTGCTTTAATTGTGTTAGTTCAATGTTTTAAATTTTTTTTTGTACCACATACTGTTTGGCCATTTCTGCACTAACATGTTATAGTGCTATTATTCCACTTTCAACATCCTATGGAATTCTGGAGTTTGTAGTTTACTGAAGTCAAAGAGCTCTCTGGCTGAGAATTCTAAATGCCCCTCCCTAAACGGCAAATCCCAGGATTCTATAGGATGTTGAAAGTGGAATAACAGCCCTATAACAGGCTAGTTGTTTTCCTTTAACTTGCATCGTAAGATGAGTTGGGTCCTATATTGGGAGAAAGGCAGGATAAATACTTTATATGTATGTATTTATTACTTTTAATACAAAATAGCATGAACACGAGCTAATATTTTCAACATCAACTACATTAAAACACAATATTGAAACAGTCAATTAAGGGCCTATCCGCATTACACTGTTATAGTGCTATTATTCCACTTTCAACATCTTGTGGAATCCCAGTGCTTGCAGTTTAGGGAGGGGCCTTTAGAATTTTCATCCTTGATGTACTATTAATCTTGCCATATGTTTTAATATTTATCTATTTTATTAATAAAAAAAATTAAAAAAAGAAAGATAAAGAATTTGCAGCCACAGAGCTTTTTGGCCTCAGTAAACCACAAACCCCAGAATTCCACAGGAGGTTGGAAGTGGAATAATAGCATTCTAACAGTGTAGTGCAGAAAGGCCCTAATAATACGAATTCACTAAAATACCAACTCACTAAGTAAAACTAAATTACTGAAACACAAAACGGCTCTGATCGCTCTCCCAAAACCAAACTGTAATGAAAGAGAAAATATTTTAAAAGGAAAAAAATTTTTTTCCCACCATTACAGATCCAACTAAGCAATCTTATTAGAGTTGTAGTTGTTGTTGTGTGTGTCTTTGAGTCGTTTCTGACTTACAGCAACTCTAAGGGTTTTTTTCTATTTTGGGTCTTTCTCACACTTATTTTAACAACTATTACAACTTTTTCAATACTATTTCGATAGTATTACAGTAGGATTACAACAATGGCCATTTCCGCACGAGGCTGTTGTAGCGGTATGATTCCACTTTCAACATCCTATGGAATCCTGGGGTTTGCAGTTTCGGGAGGGGCCGACCGGATGTCCTTTGAGGTCTCTTCCAACTCTATAGAGGCCGGCCCTTCCTGAAACTGCAAACCCCAGGATTCCATAGGATGTTGAAAGTGGAATCATACCGCTACAACAGCCTCGTGCAGAAATCTGAAATGTTAACATATCCTCTAGTACACTTAATATATTCCATAGTATAGTTATTTAGTTATTTAGTTATTTAATTTAGCTGTAACTCCTCAAATATTTCCCCTTTCTTTTCTTATCAACAAAAGGGGATGGGAGCTCTAAGATGAATCTTTCATGGGGTTTTCTGGGGCTGAGAGTGTGTGACGTGCCCAAGGTCACTCGGTGGGTTTCCATGGCCAAATGGGGAGTCGGACGCCTGTCTCCAGTGTCACAGTCCAATGCTCCAACCCCTATGCCACTCTAGCTCTGGTTACCACTCCCACAAGCCATTGTGTTGCAAGATTTCTTATTGCTCAAAAAGTCCACCAATGCTTTCCATGCTTTCACATAAATTAATAAAACATTTTACAACAGCCCTGAAGCTGTGTTAATAACAGGTGTGACAGCCAGATTTGAGCTTGGGGCGCATGAGATAGACCTGCTCAGAAGAGAGATGTGGACCATGCCTGCACATTGGCGCTGGGAAGTACGAGTATGGCCAGGTCAAACTCTGCTCTCATTTGCATGCATAACGAGCCGGGGTGGATTCCAGGAAGCAACCCTCAAGGAAGACGGAGCAAGCTCGGTGGAAAGATTAACTGAAAAGAAGCACGGGGCCCAAGTAAACAAATCCATCAAAGCCATAAAAAGCCGACCGTTAAACAGAGACCCGCTAATTAAAAATATAATAAACCTGATACTCATGCTAGAGGCGTATTTAAATTTGTGCAAGCGCAGGCTTTAATTTGCTCTGCGCAGCTTAGCAGCAAAAGGGGCTCTGCTGTGCAACCACATGAGTCGGATTCATCACAGGTTGTGGGTTCACCACATGCTGTGTTAGGTTTAACAATTGCCTTCCCTTCCCAAGGATTTTTTTCTCCTTCCCTAGGAAGGGAATAAGACAGAGAGACGGAGTAGGGGGGAGAGGAGAGAGCACATACAAACTTATACTCCAAGGATTTGTTTGGTTTTTTGTCGGACCTCATCTTAGAATCATAGAATTATAGGCTATTTCCACACTAATCTGTTCTAGCGCTATTATTCCACTTTTAATACCCTGCGGAGTTCTGGGGTTTGTAGTTTCCTGAGGCCCAAGAGCTCTCTGGCTGAGAATTCTAAAGGCCCCTCCCTAAACTGCAAACCCCAGGATTCCATAGGTGTAACAGTGTAGTGTGGAAACGGCCATAGAGTCCTAGAGCTTGAAGAGACCCCAAGGACCATTTGGTCTAACCCCATTCTGCCATGAAGGAAGACACCATCAAAGCACTCCTGACAGATGGCCATCCAGCCTCTCTTCAAAAGCCTCCAAAGAAGGAGAGTCCATTGCACTCCGAGGCAGTGCATTCTATAGTTAAACCACTCTAACCTTCAGAAAGTTCTTCCTGATGTTTAAATGGAATATGTTTTCCTGAAGCTTGAAGCCATTGCTCTGTGTCCTAGCCTCTAGAGCAGCAGAAAACAAGCTTACTCCATCCTGGATGCTGACAGCCCTTCAAATATTTAAACATGGCTCTCATGTCACCTCTCAACCTTCTCTTCTCCAGGCTAAACATGCCCAGCTCCCTAAGGAGCACCTCATAAGTCTTCATGGTTCCAGATCTTTGACCTTTTAGGTTGCCCTCCTCCATTAATTTAGCCATATGTTTCTCTGTAAGATTAATACATTATCGTCATTCATAAATTACATCCTACACTCTTTTCTGTAGTTATGAAGGGCCCTCACTCTAAAATACATATTTGGGTTTTTTTGCCTTCTTGCTCAGTCTATATAAAAGGAAAAGCTTTCTCTACTTCCAATGGGGGACATCCTTTACAATAACGGACACTGGCCAGTTCTAAAGAGGAAAGGCTATCTGACCCTTAAATAAGAGACATCTCTCACTATAAGGGACTCCTGGCAACCCTAACCCTTGGGTCATTTTTGTGGTCCCCAGAACTCCTCACCATCTCACTCTTAGATGCTCCCCAATAGAGAAAAACAATCTTTTGCTGGGAAAAGGAAGCTTGTTAGTCCTGGAAGCTTCCAGGAGTAGTGATTTCCCTTCAAAATAAGGTGCACCTCTACTTTTTTCCCACTGGAGCCACTTGCAGGTTGGTTCGGCTTGGGGCTGTTGCATCCAATGGTGAGTCCTTGTGGCTGAAAAGTAGCCTGTGAGCAGTGATGTATTTAGGTCTTTTACTCCAAGTCTCAAGTCAAGTCTCAAGTCTCTGCCTTCAAGTCTCAAGTCCTTTCTAGTCAAGTCTCAAGTCTGGGAGCCAACCTTATACCCGAACCAAAATTCCAGAATTATTGGACAGAGTCATATAAAGTCAGTTTTAACAATTTAAGCAGAGCCAGCCCTCCACGCTTGCGATTTTGCCATCTACAGCTTCGGGAGTGGGGGATAGGATCCTTCTTACTCCCCATTACTGAAGGTTCAAAAGCTGTAGAAGGAAGGATCCTTCCTCCTCAAGCCCACTGCCTAACACACTTGCTGTTCTCTGAAAAACATGTCAAATGCTTTGGGGACAAATCTTGCCTCCTGCTGTTAGGAAAACTTTTAGAAGGCTGCTCCCATATCCATCAGGAACAGGCTGCTGGGCAGACCACAAGCCCACCTCAAGCCTGTTGCCTGACAAATTTGCTGTTCCCCTCTGAGAAATGCACCTGCACTCTGGGGACGAGTCTTGTCTTCTGCTCTTAGGAAAAATGTTAGAAGTCTCCTCCAATATCCAGTGGGGACAGGCTGCTGGGCAGACCTCAAGCCTGCCTCAAGCCCATTGCCTAAACCGTTTGCTGTTCCCCTCTGAGAAATGGGCCCACACTTTGGGCTTGAGACATATTGTCCTGTGACCAGTAGGCAAAAAGAGATGGAGGTGTTGTTCAAAGTTGTAAGGTTTCTGGATGAAGATCTTGTGTTACTGAACCAAGGGCATCAAGTCAGTAAATAAAAATATACAAGTCTTCAGTTGAGTTGAGTCAGTGCAGCATTTATTGCCAGGTTGAGTTGCTGAAGCAACTTAAGTCTGACTTGAGTCCAAGTCAATTGACTTGAGTCTACGTCACTGCCTGTGACCTTCCTAGAAGGTTGGTCACCTCCGATGCTGCAAGACATGTTTTGCTGAAGGTGAGTTGACGTGGTGCCGGCCAAGGCAAGTGCTGTCTCACTAGATCATGAAATTTGCTTCCACAGGATATAGCACTGGATGCCAACTTTGATGGCTTTAAAAGGATATTAAATTAATTCATGGGGATAAAGCTGTCAAGGGTTACTAGCCACAATAGCGGAGTATTATCTCCAGTACTGGAAGAAGTCCGCTTCTGTATGCCAGGTCCTGGGCAACATAATCAGGAAGATGCTTCTAAGAGGCATCTGTTTGGCTGCAACACAGGGAAACGTGCCCAACTTGACAGGCCTGTGGCTGGATTCAGCATAAGGAATCATAGAATCATAGAATCATAGAGTTGGAAGAGACCCCAGTGGCCATCCAGTCCAACCCCTGCCATGCAGGAACACCTATCAAAGCATCCCAACAGATGGCCATCCAGCCTCTGCTTAAAAACCTCCAAAAAAGGTGACTCCACCACACTCCATGGAGGCAATAGCATATTCCACTGCAGGACAGCCCTGACCATCAGGAAGTTCTTCCTGAGGTTCAGGTGGAATCTTCTTTCCTGCAGCTTGAATCCATTGCTCCTTGTCCTAGTCTCTGGAACAGCGGAAAACAGACCTGCTCCCTCCTCAACATGACATTCCTTCAAATATTTAAACATTTGACTGTCAGAAATAAGTTGGCCCACTACATTCACTAGGGTTAGGGGCACAGGATCCTCATAAAAGTGGACAATCACAAATGTCAAAATGCATGTGTATTTCTGTAGGAAGGAGGTCAAGGCATGGTGTGGAGAACAGGCATCCAGGGTCCAAACCAGGTCAGGGAAAGGAGAGGAAAGGAGGGGTGTGTCGGCATGGTCACTCTATATTTCCTCCCTCTGGCCTTTCTCCTTCCTTGGGTGGGGGGCAGTGGGAGAGGGCTTGTGGTGCTGAGAAATCAGACTGCGATCCATCCTTAGCTGGCCGGGCAGCAGCTGGTGGTGGAGGAAGAGGAGGATTGGGGTGGATTTTTAAAGGCCTGATCAGAGCCACTAAGAGGAAGGTTCCCATGGAAAAGAAGCACCTGAGGTGGAAAGGACAGGGGCTGGAGAAACTCTCAAATAATCAAATATGTGAAAGTCAATCTGCAAATTTAGACAGACAACTGTATAATAATAATAATCAAATTCTGCTTGAGTCTATTTAAGTTTTGATCTGTCCATATCTGGGGGGAAAAAAGAGCCAGCATGATGTAGTTGTTTGAGCTTTCGGGTCTACCTCTAGGGACCAAGGTCCGAATCCCTGATCAGTCATGGAAACCTACTGGGTGATCCTGGATGAATTTCTCAGTTCCAGAGAAAGGCAAAGGTAAACCCACTCTGAACAATCTTGTCAAGAAAAGCCCATGATCAGTTCACTTTAAGTTCACCATAAGCTGGAAATGACTTGGAGGCAGAGAAGGCTGAAGGGCAGGGAATGAGTGCTTCCCATAGAGAAAGAAAGAAAGAAAGGAAGGAAGGAAGGAAGGAAGGAAGGAAGGAAGGAAGGAAGGAAGGAAGGAAGGAAGGAAGGAGAGGCTTCAAAGTAGCTAAACCTTAAAGGAGCTATCCCAAATCCTTAGCTTCAATGGGAGATATTCAAGAGACTAAACTCTGAAGGAACTATCCAAAGTGCTGTCCCTTAAGGGGGATATTCAAGGTGCTAAATGTCCAAGGATCTATCCAGGGTACTGAATCTCAAATAAACTATCCAAAGTGTTGATTCTTACAGGAATGACCCCAGGGACTGAACTCTAAAGGAACTATCCAAGATGATGACCTTTGAAACAGCTGTCCAAAGAATAAAACCTTGAAGGATCTATCCAAGGTACTGAACATGAAAGGATTTATCCAAGGTGCTGGTCATCTAAGGGAGAGGGACAAGAAGCTGAACTTTGAAGGAACTGAGATGATGAAATTATTTGCAGGACAGGGTTCAACATCTAGGATAGCTTTCTTATAGCCTACGCTAAAACCCAGAGTGTTTTCACTCCTCTCTTGACATGGTAATCAGCAAATGCCACAGCAGAGAATCAAAAGCTGATCAAAGTGCTGGCAGCTGTGAACAGATCATACAGGTGGAGAAATATTTTCCCCCATTTTTTGTAGCCGCATTTCTAGGAGAAGCTCAGCTTTGCAGTAGAATATCTATTTGATTTTGTAAGAATGCCTCCCTTCCATTTTCCCGATATCATTTGCCAACAAACCAAGAGAGGTTTAAAGGGCTTTTAGAATTTTCTGGGGGAAGGAAAAATAAAACCCCATGGTGTTTGTAGAGAGTGGCCGGGTGGGTAAATCTTAGAGAGACAGCTGTCTGTCTGCCCCCGCACCACAAATGTCTTCTAGAGTGGAGCATTTTTAGCATCTCCGCTCTCTGCTTTTGTCTCATGAGATCTGCCACAGGGAAGCTGCTCCTTTGATTTGATCTGCATATAATTTGCAACATGCGATTAATTCTCGAGTCCCATTAAAGGTTGGGAACAGCGTAGTCTTAATTAGCGGAGATCTCTGCTGCTCTCCTTCCTGTTTACCCAGAAAGCGTGCAAACCCCCAGCAAGGAGCGTTGTCAGTCGTCGCTCCCGCTGAACCTGCCTGTGTCGTTCTGGGCTTGTGCATTAAGATTAATAAATATTAACTTTGCGGGTGAATTCTCCCCCGCCCTCCTGCCTGCTTAAAATGGAAACAATGAGCGCCCCTAATTAATCAGATTAGGCCTTCAAAAGCAATTTCCCTTTTAGGAGTTTCATTTCTGTTTTGCCAGCAATTAACCTTGATGACTTGAGTGAGCACCCATCCTTGGAAAAATTTTTAAAAGGCGGTGCGGTGGGTGGGAGAAGGAAGTGGGGAGAGAAGTGCTGTTGTGTGTTTAATGGAGCCATAATATGGATTAGCTAATCAAGTGTGAAGTGGCTGTTTGCCCTCAGTGCTGTAATTATTTGAAAGCTTTTTTTTGGGGGGGGGAGGGAATCATGTCAGAATTCCACCTTTGTTCTGGACTATTTTTGTAGACAAAAAGAAAAAGGAGAGCACATCAAGACAGCACCACCTGGAGGTTCCCAAAAAACCACATTGAGCCCTATATCGGGCAAAGAATCTTAGAATCATAGGCCATTTCCACCCTATGCTGTTATAGTGCTCTTATTCCATTTCCAACATCTTGTGGAATTCTGGGGTTTGTAGTTGACTCAGACCAAAGGGCTCTTTGGCTGAGAATTCCTAAATGCCCCTCCCTACACTTTCTTGTTGATTTAAATTGGCTTGGTTTCCAATATCTTTTACTGATAAGCTATGAGACTTCACCCACCCCTACTTCTTATCATGTCATGATAACTAAAACCAACGGAGAACCTGCGGTGAAGCATCTAATGTTTGCCACAGATTGGAACACCAACAACATCAAGAAGGCTTTCTTGGTGGCTGTTCCTCAGCTGAAACCCTTTACAAATTATCCAAAGGCTGACTAACTTCACAGTGAGTGGTGGTCCTAACTTCTAACCAATCAGTACGGAGAGAGAAATTAGAAGCACAAGGAGGGGTAGCTCATAAAGCAATGAAGAGGTCCCTGAATATTATTTTGCTCTACTATACACTTTCAACATCCTATGGGAATCCTGGGGTTTGCAGTTTAGAGAGGGGCACTGAGAATTCTCAGCCAGAGAGCTCTTGGGCCTCAGTGAACTACAAATCCCACAATTCCATAGGATGATGAAAGTGGAATAAGAGCACATGTCAATGTAGGGGGGAAAGGGCTGAAACGTGTGGGTCCTGATTCAAGATGTCACATCCATTCTGGATGAGAGCCACATGAAACAGCAACCTCTGTTATCACCAGCAGCTGGTGATAATGCAGAAGCTAGACTGCTGGCCCGAAAAGCAACAGATCCCATCTGATCTTGGAAGCTGAGCAGGGCCAGCTCTGGATAGTATTTGGATGAGAGGCCACCTATGAATGGCAGGTGGTGTGGGCTGTATTTCAAAGGAAGATGGGGCAAGCTTGTTTTCTGCTGCTCTAGAGACTAGGACATTCTGCAATGACCATGCAGCAATATCTCACTGGCTGTTTCGTGTGCAGATGTTATCATAAATTACAAGATCCTTGATAGACAAGGATAACTTTCAAGGAAGGACAGGAAAAAGGGGTCGTCTTTCTCTCTCTCTCTTTCCTAATGACACTAAAGCAGAAAGTGAGAGGGTAGAATAACATTCCTCAGTTGTTGTTATATATCTCCAGCCTTGGTGGGACATCATTTCTGTGGAAGGCAGGGGGGAATGTCTGCTTGGATGGGTGTGAGTATGCATGTGGTAAATCCAGAAAGAGGACCCAAGGCTTTGTAAGACTGGCTTACTTCTGGAGAGTCCTCTGAGGCTGTGGAAGCACCTCTCCTGCATACACTGATTCTCTGCAGGTTTACCTGGTCATCATTTTGAGGATGAGTAGGAATTGTTGGCTTATTTGTGAAAGGCATGGGCTCTTCTAAATCAGTGGTTGCTTTAAGCCAAAGCAGGAATCCATGCTTGGTTTAAATAGGTTCATTGAATCATAATGTAGTGGGGATGTGTGGGCAGATGAGATTAGATTCATAGAGTCATAGAATCCTAGAGTTGGAAGAGACCCCCAAGGGCCATCCAGCCCAACCTCGTTCTGCCATGCAGGAAGACACCATCAAAGCACTCCTGACAGATGGCCATCTGTTTAAAAATCTCTAAAGAAGGAGACTCCACCACACTTCCAGGCAGCAGTGTAGCACACTATTGTGCTGCTCTTACCATGAGGAACTCCTTGCTAATGTTGAGGTAGAATCTCTTTTCCTGAAGTTTGAAGCCATTGCTCTGTGTCCTAGTCTCTGGAGCAGCAGAAAACAAGCTTGTCCCATCTTCCTTTGAAATACAGCCCACAGCATCTGCCATTCATAGGTGCTCTCTCATCCAAATACTATCCAGGGCTGACCCTGCTCAGCTTCCAAGATGAGATGGGATCTGTTGCCTTTAGGGCCAGCAGTCTAGCTTCTGCATTTTCACTAGCTGCAGTTGTCTTCAAGGGCAGAGATCACTGCAATGGTCTGATGGGGAGTTTCCATTGCATGAACTACTGTGGTTAAGTTATCTCTGCCAATGAAAGGCCATAGCTGGTGGACCATCTGTAGCTGGTGCCAGGTAGTTTTAGCCATGGAGTCCACTTGGGCCTCGAATACGAGGTGGATCCAACAGCACTCCCCAGTTATGCCTGCTCAATCCTGAAGAGTAAAACCTCATCAAGCGAAGGTATCCCACCAGCTACCAGGTCCGAGAACTACCAGCCTGCAGAGTCTTTTTCTTACTGCTTCAATGTATTGCTCCTCGTGCAGCCCATTATAGCATCCAGGAACTGGTCCAGGACCTGGACAGCCCCAGCTGACTGATGACAAGTTTAGGGTGGGCTCTTCACCATGTAGAGAACTGCTTTCTTTCCCAACATGCAGGAAAAACAATGGCAGATATATGAGTTGAACAATTTTGTCTCTTTCTTCCCACATAAGTAATATTCCCTGGTATGATTAACGTCATCTTTACCAAATGGGGCATTGTTTTTAGCCAGAGACATAATCATCCATCATTGTCAAATCTGGCCAACGAAGGAATGAAGGGTTTGGCCTTTCAAGTTCCAAAAAAAAAAAAAAAGCTTCAGTTTTCCAAAAACCCAGGACTTTCATGTGCAATGCAATTCTGAACTGCATCAATAGAAGCATAGTGTTCAGATCAAGGGAAGTAATAGTACTGCTCTATTCTGATTTGATAGACCTCACCTGAAAAAATGTGTCGAGTTTTGGATATCACAGTTAAAGATATTGGCAAGCTGGAACTTGGCCAGAGAGTCTGCAAACCAAGTTCCTAGAAGGATAGCTTAAGGAGCTGGATATGTTTAACCTGGGGAAGAGAAGACTGAAAGGTGACATGACAGCCATCGTTAAATATCTGAAAGGATGTCATGTAGGAGATGGAGCAAGCTTGGTGTTTGCTTCTCGAAGGACCAGAACATGGATTCAAATTGCAAGGAAAGAGATTGTGCCTAAACATTAGGAAAAGCTACTCAACTGTAAGAGCTGTTCAACTGTGGAATAGATTGTCTCTCTTTTGGTGGTTTTTAAACAAGATGGATGACCACCTCACAGGATGTGCCCAGGGAGTTGAAAGATTGTCCTTGCAGTCCTGTCAGGTTATATGATTTTATGAATCTATGTATTAATGTTTTGCACGGTGGTGTCTAGTGATGGGGACTCACAATTGCAGATGGAGCACGGAAGCTTGGTGAGATACCTCCTTCTTGGTGATATTGATTTAATTGGACCTATCTGGCTATGAGAGAGCAATATGAAGCAACCCTGATTTTCCAAAAGGTCAACAGCCTTGTTTTGGGAGGTAGCTATACAACATGAGGAGCTAAGAGTTTCTTCCCAAGAGGGGTCACATTTAGGCCAGAGAGCTCTTCTGAGCAATTAAGGGCAATTGAGGAAGATGAATCATGGTAGCAGCTGCTGGGAGCCAGTTACTGATGTGCTCCAGGATGGAGCTGGGATTGCCAAATGGAACTTCAAAAAGACAAAAAGGAAAATAAACGGACCATGCTGATCCATTGGAATAAAGCAAACTCTCCCTCCAATCGACAATATTCTTAAGGTTAATGACTTATCCTCCCTTTCTAGGATTAGATATCCATTTACCAAGTGCTCCAGAATTCTTCATTAGACTAGATGGTAAAATAATTAGGGAGGAAGTGGAAGAAGATGACAGTCCAAAAAAGTTCAGCAAAATATTTTAAGCTAGGGTGGGGAAAGTGAAGCCTGCGTAGATGCTGTGAGGCTGTTAAATTCCTTTGGTCCTTCTAGACTCCTTGAATCACACTTCTTCTGCCTTTCTGTTCCAGGAACATTAGGAAGAACAGCAAAGGCTGGTTCAGCAGTGGAGGAGACTGTTTCAGAGGCTGGTGGATTCTCCATCTTTGGGGATCGTGAAACAGAGGTCGGAAGGCCATTTTTCAGGGGTGCTTTAGTTGTGGATCTTTGCACTAGGAGAAGGTGGACAAGATGACCCTGGTGGTCCATTCCAGTTCTAAGAATCATAGACTCATAGAATCATAGAATAATAGAGTTGGAAGAGACCCCAGGGCTATCTAGTCCAACCCATTGCCATGCAGGAACCCCCATCAAAGCGTTCCCAACAGATGGCCCTCCAGCCTCTGCTTAAAAATCTCCAAAGAAGGAGGAGACTCCACTACACTCCGTGGAGGCAGTATATTCCACTGCTGAAGAGCTCTGAGTGTCAGGAAGTTCTTCCTGAGATTTAAGTGGAATCTCTTTTCCTGCAGTTTGAATCCATTGCTCCTTGTCCTAGTCTCTGGAGCAGTGGAAAACAAGCCTGCTCCCTCCTCAACATGACATCCTTTCAAATATTTAAACATGGCTATCATGTCTCCTCTTAAACTTCTTTTCTGCAGACTAAGCATACCTAGCTCCCTAATCCACTCCTATAGGGCTTCAGGACTTCCAGACCCTTCAACACTTTAGTTGCCCTTCTCTGGACACATTCCAGCTTGTTGATATCCTTCTTGAAATGAGGGGCCCAGAACTGGAAACAGTATTTCAGATGAGATCTAACCAAAGCAGAATAGAGTGGTACTATTACTTCCCTCAGTCTAGACACCATACTTCTATTGATGCAACCAAGAATTGTGTTGGCTTTCTTGGCTGTCTCATCACACTGCTGACTCATGTCCAGCTTGTGGTCTACTAACACTCTTAGATCCCTTTCACAAGTACTGTTGTCCAGCCAGGTGTCTCCCATCCTGTATTTGTGCATTCCATTTTTTTTCTGCCTGGGTACAGGACTTTATATTTCTGTCTGTTGAAATCTCCAATCTGTCAAGGTCATTTTGAATTTTGATCCTGGCCTTTGGGGTATTAGCAACCCCTCCCAATTTGATATAATCTGCAAATTTGATCAGCATGCCCTCTACTCCTTCATCCAAATCACTGATGAAGATATTGAATAACCCTGGGCCCAGGACAGAACCCTGTGGCACCCCACCACTTACTTCTCTCCAGGATGAAAAGCAGCCATTTGTGAGCACCCCTTGTGTTTGGTCAGTCGACCAATTACAATTCCACCTGACAGTAGCCCCATCTAATCTACATTTTACTGATTCATGCAGAGCATTCTCCTCTAAGGTTGAAATTCAGGACTAAGCTGTCCAAGATGACTCACGAGCCCCTGTCCGGAGAACTTGAAGACTCTCTCAGACCCAGATTCTGCCTTGAGAAGGGCTCTCACCTGGGGGACTCTTTCCTCCTTTGACACAGACCCTTCCATTTGGGGCCTGTCAGCTCCTTTTCTTTCTTCCTGGAAAGAGGCCACCCTTATCTTTGGAACCCTGTGCTCCAATATTGCTGACTTATGTTTTGTCCATTATATGGACATTTTTGCCAGATGGGTGAGTATGGAGATTTAGAGATCCTTGGGCTACCTGCAGTGAAATATGAGGTAAGGGTTTCCTATGTCTGTGGCCAGCAAATGTGCAAAGAGACAGATTGTCCTAAGTGAAGCAACTACAGGGATGTCAATCCAGTCCAAGTTATGCATAGGTAACTGAAGAAGATGAGGGAAGGTGCAATGGGAAGATCTCAGCCTGTCCAGAGGTCATTCCCCAAAGCCAGTAGTCCTGATATCCAAATCCAAAATGGGATGAAACAGAGAGTCATTTAAGTATAGCCAATCCAAAAATGCCAGGAAACAGAGGAACACCAAGAGCACAGCCAGTTGAAGAAACTGAAAGGAGGTAAATAACAATAGCTCCTCTCAGCTGCTAGGAGATTTATAGGTGGTTTCTTCTGAATGCTGGGTGCTTGATGAGTCAGTGTGTCATCTATTGAGTAGATAGTTCCTGTGAAGTTTCTCTTTGTCTCTTTGCTGGACTTTGTTACCAGGTCGTACATCCCCACTGCATAAAATGGTTTAATTGGCAAATATTAACTGACCTGAAATATAAATTATATCCTGTTATGGCTGGGAAGACTGTTGGCAAAGAGGAACTTGGGAGCACATGTGTGTTGCAAAACTAGGTCAGATAGGTACCTCAGGGCATGGTTAGGTCATTTTCAGGGAAGCTCTAGTGGCAGTAGACTTGCAGATATCCCTCAATGACTCAACCTTTAGAAACAATAGTGCCCTAATGTGTTTCCACAGAATGACTGATTGTCTTCGTCTGTCAATGTCAGGCGGAGGCCAAGCAACACAGAGGCAGCTACTGGAGTTTTGATGGCCTTTTAATGAGCAGACTGTAAATTAATCAAGGGTTTACAGCACCCAAAGCAAACACAGGCAATAACTAAGGCCATAAAGTAAAGGAGGTTACGTCACCCAGAATGAACGAAGGCAGAACTCAGAAATATCAAGCCCTTGGACAGGACACAGAGTCATGGATGAATGATGTTGTTGCCCCGTACCTGAACTCCCCCTAGCATCTGCCTAAATAGTCTTTACCCCAGCTGGGGCTGATCAAATGTCCGTTGGCCTGGCTCCCAGCTGGAGGCCCTCAGGTCTCAAGCGCTTCTCTCACAAGCATCTATGCACCCCCTCCTTCTCCAGCAGTCTCTGGAGGAACGTGGGGGAGAGTCAGCTGAAAACTCCGGGCTGGAGTCAGAAGCAGCAGCTTCTGTTGAGCCAGAAGCATTGGACTCTTGACACTCTGCTGTAGGTATCAGCCCCGGGTCAGCTGGGGAATCGCTAGCAGGCCCCTCCCTTGCCTCTGCAGGAGCCCCCTCTCCCTCCAAGGCCTCCTCCACATCCAACTCAGAGTCCCCGTCTGAATCGGCAGCCTGTTCAGCCTCCTGCTCAGCCTGGCTCATGACATCGACCCTCTCCCTTTGTCTACTAAAACTCTTCTTTTGTCCCCTCACCATCATTAAGGAGCAATCTTGATTCTAATCAGTCCTTTGTCACCTAGCACCATTAGCTTGTTCTGGACCCCATTGTTTGTGCTGCCAGAGAGCCACTAACATCTTCTCTGTCAGGGAGGAAAAAGAGTATTTAAACCCTAGCTGTGAGCCAGATAGCTCGTAGTACTTTGTCATACTCGCCGTCACTCTGCTGCTCTGATTCCCATTTTGTACTACCCTTCGATGCCTGGTCTGAGCCACATCACCTCATCTCTTCACTTCTGGATAGGTAAATATCACCCACGTCACCCTAAACTCTCCTTTTCCAAACTTTCCCTCCCTTTTCCTTCAGCTAGCCTTGTGTGATTGAGAGACTGCTTGAGTCTTGTGTACATGTGACTGTTAATTCCTCCAATAAAACAAACATTCTTTGAATCTCCAGCTGATGTTCCTGCATTTGTACTGGTTTACAAAGGTGTAAAGGATCCTGCTAGGTTATCCCCTCTTGCAGGGCCTCCCCTTTGAGCTAATATCCCCCATGGTTTCACAGAGGCACCGGTATTGCCAGTGGACCCCTGAGTCACCCACGTTTTTGGGTAACAACTTCAGAATGTTGGAGAGTCTCTTCATCTGTCAAGTCCTGGTGAGGAAGAAACCCCTCAGCTTCTTCAAACAGCTTCTTGGATTTAGGGAAGGAGTGGTCTGGGGCCAGAATCTCTTCACAATCCAACTCCCTTGTGTTGTTTTTCTGGGATCCCAGAGGCTGGGCTATGACAACAAGTTCCATAGTGATGCACTATCCCTAAGATGACTTTTCCTCTCAGCCCAGAAATGAAGATGTAACATAGTGGTGCTTCACCACCTAATTTCAGAGACTAGGGCTTGGAACCTAACTGGGGTTGCTCTTGTGTTGAATGGCAACTGAACCAAGCAGTAAATGTACAGAGGAATGCACAATGAAAGGTACATTGCATGCCACTTCCACAGTTTTGAACTGAAGGCCAATATTCTGCCTCAGACAGAAAAAAATGTCATCTCCTTTTGTAGATGAACTTATGCATGTGTAAGACATCAACTGTTTCCCAGCCTGTGACAGTAATTAAAGTACTTTGAAATATACTTTGCTCTAATACTGAAATAGAGCGTAAAAGGCATTTGCAATGAATCAATGACATACATGTCAATCAATACAATGAAACCATACACAATCAGAATCCAGCCTACCTCTGTCTTTATTAGAAACTCAATTAAGTTGTGCATAATTCCACCCACCTCTCAAGAAATGTGGTGAGATGGTGCATAAGACTCTGTTGAATAGAACAGAGTTTGGGAAGAATGGGGAAAAGCATGAAAAACAAAGCCTTTAACCAGGAAAGCAGGAGTGTTACGGGGACTTTTAAATAAAGGTTTTGCTATTTGTCAGGAAATGAAGGGTTTCAGATCTGCTTAAAACTCAGAGCTAGAAGGCTGAGAAGAAGTGGAGGAGAGAAATGGATAACAGAGGCACACAGAGGGAAGATGCTGTAATAGACTATGGCCTCAAACCAACATCCTCTCAGTGTAGGATAAATATCCACTTGTGGACATAGAATGGTAGCACCATGGCATTGTAGAGCTGAAAGAGACCACAAGGGCCATCCAGTCCAACACCCTGCCATGCAGGAAGACACTGTCAAAGCATTTCCAACAGATGGCCATCCCGCCTCCAAAGAAAGTGACTCCATTACTCTCTGAGGCCATGGAATCCACTGTCAAACTGCTCTTTGTTGGATAAAAATGTGTGACATTTGCCCCAGTTGAAAATACATTTGATGACTACGTGGAACACCTGGGGAATGACCTGGCAAGTTATGACACATTCCCTAGGGGACATGGAGTAAAGGGCTGAGTCATGATAGTGAAATCACGGCAAGGGGTTGCATCACGCAAATGGCCCTGAGTGATGACCTGGAAGAAGGAGTGTATAAAAGAGGAGCGGGAATGCTTGCTCTCTCTCTGACTCTCTGCATCCAAAATCTCTGTCTGACGCTGAATCTCTGCCTGTGGACCTGAGTATCCTGTGTATAGATGTACATATTGTAACCGTGAAGATTAAAGCCTCCAGGTATTTTGGATGACAAACTCAGTGAGTTAACTAAGCAGTGGGTAGAGGAGTCAAAGCTGATGCTGTAGTTGCACACGCTTTTTGCTGTTTGGAAACTCTGCTATGTTTATGCTTGCCTCTGAGACACTGTTTGTCCAGAGAGCAGCGGTTCCGGGAGTAATTTTGTGCTCATGCCATAAATCATCTCCCATCACTCTTACTATCAGGAAATTCTTTCTCAGGTTTAGGTGGAATCTCTTTTTCTGAAGTTTGAAGCCATTGCTCAGTGTCCTAGTCTCTGGAGCAGCAGAAAACAAGCTTGCCCCATCTTCCATCAGATATTCCTTCAAATACTTAAACATGGCTATCATGTTGACTCTTAACTTTCTCTTCTCCAGGCTAAATATACCCAGCTCCCCAAGCCACTCTTCACAAGGCTTGATGGTTTCCAGGCCTTCCACCATTTTGGTCTCCCTCCTCTGGACACATTCCAGTTTGTCAATATCCTTCCCGAACTGTGGTGCCAAGAACTGGACAGAGGATTCCAGGTGGAGTCTGACCAAAGCAGAATAGAGTGGTAAAATTGTTGAAAGCCAGGGTAGGGGAGTGGTTTGACCACTGGACTAGGACTCAGGAGAGCACAGATCGAATCCCCATTCAGCTGTGGAAGACCACTGGAGTGCCATGGTCAAGTCATGCAATCTTGGACTCAGAGGAAGGCCATGACGAACCTTGTCTGAATGAATCTTGCCAAGAACACTCTATTACATAAAGCCTGTGTTCTGTAGTGGTTTGTGCTGGACTAGAATCACCAATGTGATTGCATCAATAAGAGTATGGTGTGTAGATCAAGGGAAGTAATAGCACTACTCTATTCTGCTTTGATTAGACCTCATCTGGAATATTGTGTCCAGTTCTGGGCACCACAATTTAATTCAAGAAGGATATGACAAATTGGAACATATCCAGCCAAGGATGACTAAAATGGTGAAGGGTCTGGAAAGCCTGAAGTTCTATAAGAAGTGTCTTAGGGAGCTGGGTATGTTTAGTCTGCAGAAGAGAAGGTTAAGAGAGGACATGATAGCCATGATTAAATATTTGAAGGGATGGCATGTCGAGGAGGAGTGGGCTTATTTTCTGCTGCTTCAGAGACCAGGACAAGGAGCAATGGATTCAGGCTGCAGGAAAGAAGATTCCACCTGAACCTCAGGAAGAACTTCTTGATGGTCAGAACTGTCCAGCAGTGGAATATGTGCCTCAGTGGAGTGTGGTAGAATCTCCTTCTTTGGGGGTTTTTAAGCAGAGGCTGGATGGCCATCTGTTGGGAGTGCTTTGATGTGGGTTCCTGCATGGCTGAAGGGGGCTGGACTGGATGGCCCCTGGGGTCTCTTCCAACTCTGTGACTTCTATGATTCTCTGACTCTCTCCCCTCTCTCCAACAACCACTAAACAGCCATTGGGAAGACTATCATGGTGCAATAGTGAGACCGGGGAGTGGTGATAGGGAATCTATAGAGGAGTTCCACACACAGAGCTTTGGCACAATGGTTGACCATGTAAGATCTCACCTAGAATCTGTATTTGGTCTTTCTCAAATGTAACCATGTATTTCTTTTGCGTGCAGTGCCCTCGGTAATCTTTGTTTCCTCTGCCACTCTGGATTTCCTGCAAATGAACCATTGATGGGATGGATGTACCGTTAAGTCTGGAGGTTGTGTGCAGCAACCTTAATGGGTAATTAAAGGTTTGATTCATATATAATGGCATCCCAGGAGCAGAGAAGGGGAAACTAATGGATGAATGGAGACCCCCTTCTAGGATGTGCTCATTTGCTCTTTCACAACGCAGGGCATGGAGAGAGGGAGAGAGTGAACTGTGGCTGGGCTCTGAGTAGCCAAAGCAAAAATAAATAAAACGGGACATTTTCATAAGTAATGCAGGTGTACGAATTCATGAAGCAGCATCGTATACAGGGGTCAAAAATATATCTGACAGCATAATAACTGGTTTTTTAAAAACAAATTGATGATGCAGCTGCAAAGTTGCAGACTTTGGCCAAGTTGCCACAGTGACGTAGGCTTTAAAAGATGAACCAATTAAAGACTTTCTGAAAGAATGGAAACTGTTCATGGATTTTTTTTTTAAAGAATAAGAACCTAACAATGTAATAATCTGAGGTTAGGGTTACTAGTAATTCTAGTAAGTTGAATTTAGATCTGTAACTGTAGAATAATAGATTTTCTACTAATAGGATTTTTCTTTTTCATTAAAAGGAGGATGAGAGCTCTTTTGTTTCCTAGGCCATTTCTGCACTAGCCTCAAAGGCCCCTCCCTAAACTGCAAACCCCAGGATTCCATAGATGTTGAAAGTGGAATCATAGCACTATAACAGTCTCATGTGGAAATGGTGCATAGTTGGAATCCTCCTGGACAGAGTAGGCCCATTCAATCAGTGGTTGAATGGTGAGTCAACATCAAGGCAAATCCAGTGGGCTCAGTGGCTCCACCTGAGTGAAGAGTTAACACAAAGATTCTAAGACCTGTGAAATGGTGACAGTTATGAACTCTGCTTATGGAGCTGTGAAATGAATATGTCCATTGTGCACCGGCCAGAAAGTACAACTGCTTATGTGAGAGAATGTACACAGGTCTAGGACAGCTCAGGTCCAAATTATCTGAAGGATGGTGTTCTCCCACATAAATTTGCCCATGTTCTGAGATCAACTGGATGATATGAGATCAATCTTGGCTGCATCAATAGGAGTATGGTGTCTAGATCGAGAGAGGTACTGGTACCGCTCTACTCTGCTTTGGTTAGACCCCATCTTGAATACTGTGTCAAGTTCTGGGCACCCCAATTCAAGAACGATATTGACAAGCTGGAGCAAGTCCAGAGGAGGGCAACCAAAATGGTGAGAGGGCCTGGAAGCCATGCCCTATGAGGATAGACTTAGAGGGCTGGGTATGTTTAGTCTGCAGAAGAGACGGTTAAGAGGGGACAGGATAGCCATGTTTAAATATTTGAAGGGATGCCATGTAGAGGAAGGAGAGGGCTTGTTTTCTGCTGCTTCAGAGACCAGGACAAGGAGCAATGGATTCAAGCTGCAGGAAAGGAGATTCCACCTGAACCCCAGGAAGAACTTCCTGACGGTCAGGGCTGTCCAGCAGTGGAATCTGCTGCCTCGGAGTGTGGTGGAGTCTCCTTCCTTGGAGGTTTTTAAGCAGAGGCCGGATGGCCATCTGTCGGGAGTGCTTTGAGGGTGTTCCTGCATGGCAGGGGATTGGACTGGATGGCCCCTGTGGTCTCTTCCAACTCTACATTTCTATGATTCTATGATTCTAACTGGGAAGTCCATCTTTCCATTCCAGCACCCTCACAGGTACATCTGGTGAGAACATGGGAGACAGAGCCTTCTCAGCGGCTGCTCCCAGGTTCTCTGGAACTCCCTTCCCAGACTGGTACTGTTCTTGCTCTCTTTCTACAGAGAAGTGCAGGACTTTCTGTGTCAACATCCCTTTGAGGACTGATAGCATAAGGCCTGTCCCCCACCCCAAAAAGTGTGGGGTTTTCTATTTGTTATAGTGGTAGTGGTATATTTAAAAAATGGTTTGTGTTTTTATGGTTATAACTTTTCTTGATAGTTTAATCTTTTTTTTTAAAAAAAAAATCTTTTGTACTTTGTGAATATTTAACTATGTTTTTAAACTGTTTTTAGCCACCTTGAGTCCTGAACTGTGTAAAGGCTGGGAAGAAGAGGAAGAGGAAGGAAGGAAGGAAGGAAGGAAGGAAGGAAGGAAGGAAGGAAGGAAGGAAGAGGAATAGGCAAAAGAAGGAAGGAAGGAAGGAATAGGAATAGGAATAGGAATAGGAATAGGAATAGGAATAGGAATAGGAAGGAAGGAAGGAAGGAAGGAAGGAAGGAAGGAAAAGGAATAGGAATAGGAAAAAGAAGGAAGGAAGGAAAAGGAACAAAAAAGGAAGGAAGGAAGGAAGGAAGGAAGGAAGGAAGGAAGGACAAAGAAAGAAGTAGGAGGAGAAAAAGAAGAATGAGGAGAAGAAGGAGGAGAATAAACAGAAGAAAAAGGGGAAGAAAGAAGAGAAGGAGAAGGAAGATGAGGAGAAAGAGGAGGTGGGAAGGAAAGAAGGGGAGAGGAATAATATGCTTCAGCCTGCATCTCAAAAGTTCCACGTTGGGAGTTTTAGCTGAAGTTTAAAAAGTGGAAGTAGAAAAACATAACCATTACTAATCATAAACATTTGTAAAAAAATAATTATAACCCAGACAGGTTTATTAGAAATATTTAAATCGTTATTTCCCCTCTCTTAGACTGTGAAACTTCATAATAGGGATGTAAAGCTTACCTTTGCTCATCCTTGCAACAGTAAATGAGAAAATACAAGAGCAGCTGCAACAGCAACCTTCCCCTCACTGTGAAATGACAAGGATTTGTTTGCTTGCTAGTTTAAGGAGGCTCTCCAAATTTTTTTCAATTGGTCTCATACATTTCTGTACCTGCACAACATTTAAAACTGCTGCTGTGTTGTTGGGACTATTAAAAAAAAGCATTGGATGAGTTTCTTAAATCTTACTGATCAATCAGCCTGTTCTTTTTTGTTCTCCCCGTCTCTCTGTGTATACAAACATTTAGCTTCAGAAAAGAAAAAAAATGTTAGTGCATCACAGAAATCTTTGGTGAAAACTACAGAAGACATGAAGGGAGAAAAGAAGTGAGCCAGAAATCAGGAGTGTAGATACTGGAGGAGGAGGAGAATGGGGACATTCACCCCCTGCCCAAATAAGCATTCTGAACACCTTCAGTCCCCAAAATCCAAAGCATTACAGTAATTTTAAAATTCAGTTGAGCGTTTAGAAATTGACTTTAGGCATCCAAAGGAAAGGGGCAGATTGAGTGATCAAGGGAATGCAAACAAAAAGAGCATCAGAGTTCTAGGTATTTATAATTATCAGTCTCTCCCTGCAATACTAGCGATTTGGGGAAAGATGAAAACTTAGCTGAGTTGGCAGGACTCTTATTTGGGGGCAAAGCCTTCATTTTGCCCCCCTCTCCCCACAGCTACAGTTTTGTCCAGGGTTTTGTTGATGGCTTCCTCACATGCAAGTTCCTCTGTGGAAGCAATTGGACATTTTTGTCCAAAGTGGACTGTCTGCATTCATTTCAAGGTCATGGAAGTGGAGTTGTACATGTGGTGCCATTGTGCATGTGGATGTCCATCTCCACCTGCTGAATCTGAAATTAGCACTCCACCCACTTGTACATATTGATATGTAGTCAATTGTCTGTATGGTTGTGCATTTAATTACTATCTGAGGTGCTCTGATTCCCCAATACATCCAGCACCATGGATAGGTCCTTCAACAGTCAGCACTTTGGGCAGATCCTTCAAAAACGGTGCTTCCTAAGCTATCTGATGGAAGGGACCAGTCAGAATCCTTCCTCCAGTGTGTCAGGGAGCAGCACTGCATTTGTGCTCCTTTTCCTTTTTCCTTTCTTTCTTTCTTTCTTTCTTTCTTTCTTTCTTTCTTTCTTTCTTTCTTTCTTTTAGATAGACATAGTGGTCAAAGTGGTGGTCCTTCGACTGTTGCTGATCCCTGAGCCATTGGCTGATGGTCTGGGAAAAAATAGTTATAAGCAATGGATACAAATGTGGTCTTGGTTCCTGGCACACTGGAAGAAAAAAAAAATTGCTGGCCCTCCACATCAGGTAGCCTAAGAAGCAATGCTTTAAATCACCTTGGATAGCTTTCGACTAGAACCAGAGGACATTCTGCACCTCGAGTATCATAGAATCATTGAGTTGGAAGAGACCACAAGGGCCATTGAATTCAACCCCCTTCTGCCATGCAGGAAGACACCAACAAAGCACTCCTTTTGACAGATGGCCATCCAGCCTCTGCTTAAAAACCTCCAAAGAAGGAGACTCCACCACACTCCCAGGCAGCAGCATAGTCCATTGCCGGACAGCTCTGACCAGCAGGAATTTCTTCCTAATGTTTATATGGAATCTCTTTTCCTGGCATCAAAGGAGTAGTTCCTTTAAAGTTCAGAACCATTGACAGATCCTTCAAAACAGTCCTTCTCAAGTTATCTTTAAGTTAATAACTTCAGAGGAGTGGTTTAATTCCATTTATGGTCTACTGCTTTTAAAACATATGTACTTCATATTGTTTCAGCTTTGTGTTTTAAACATACATTGCAAGCCAATTTGAGTGCCATTTGGGAGAAAGACGGGCTATAAATCCATAGAATCATAGAAACCTAAAGCTGGAAGAGACCACAAGGGGTAGCAACTTCAGCCCCGTCCTACCATGTAGGAATCCTGACAGATGGCCATCCAGCCTCTCTTTAAAAACCTCCAAAGAGGGAGACTCCACCACACTCCATCAAGGCAGCAGTGCATGCCATTGTTGAGCAGCTTTTCCTATGGGGAAGTTCTTCTTAATTTTTAGGTGAATCTCTTTTCCTGTAGTTTGAAGCCATTGCTCTGTATGCTAGTCTCTGGAGCAGCAGAATCTAAGCTTGTTCCATCCTCTATTTGACATTTGGCTACCATGTTGTTACTTCAGCCCAGGCCTACCTGGTGATAGCACTAGATATAGCTTTTTGATATCAAAACCATTCAGCCTTCCTCTCCCTCCGCTACCCTGCTCCACGTGTTTGCGAGGCCTCCGGACAAGCATGTAAACAGGCACGGTAATTGTTGGACATTCCCTTCTCCACTTAGGCAGGCAGAACAGAGCCACTCTGTTGTTTCAGGGACCTCTCCTGCAAACACCCTTTTGCTTAAGCGTAACTCTAAACAAAGACACCCAGCCTCGAACCCATAGTCTGACAATGCCAAGTGATTTGCATACTAGCTATACTATTGTTAAGCCCATCATGTTGAACTTGACCTTTTCCAAAGCTTTGTCCCACTCCAGTCTCACATTGTTCTCACCGAGTATGGCATGGCCTGCAGGCACAATTCACCCTATAAAAATTCCCCGATTCCAAGACCACCTTGGATCGCTCCGGACTTCCATCCCGCCTTGCTGCCGCTTTGTCTGACAAGCTCCCCTCGGCAACCACGCTGAGTTTCTTCCCTACCATCTTCAGCTTCTTCAGGACTATGAGAAAGGTGTCGTATCACCCATTCCCCCAAAAAATCCTTATTTCTAATTCTTCCAATAGCTGTGTGATTGTAGTGTTTTTACTGTTTGTTTGTCCTTTAATAAAGATATCATTTTGCTATTTTAAAACCGTCTGACTGCTTGACTAACCTGACCCCGTAGATGCTGGGTTGCAAGATCCCTGCTAAGTTACCCTGCCTCTCGCTAGCTTAAGAGAGTGCTCCAGCTGATTTCCCCAACTTTGTGCTTATGTTTGTTTGGTTATTTGGGTGCCCCTCCTGGGACCCCCAGAGAACAGGGTAACAATGTTACCTCTTAACTTTCTCTCCCATCCAATCCAATTGAATCTAATCCAATCAAGCATTCATCGATTTTCTTATATGGGGAACCAGTAGGATATGTTTCCCCAGTGTACCCGGGACTGGCACCATATTTGTGCCAATAAACTACAACTGTTTACTTTTCTTACCTGGAAACACTCCATGGACCAGCAGTCACCAAGCTGTGGACCAACAATAGTCCACCAACCACCAATTTGAGAAGCATTGCTTTAAAGCTCAAACTGCAATGCAGAGGAAATCAACATGCCTGGATGCACTTTGATCATTCAGACTGACGCCTTGAGCAGATTCACCATCTCACTGGCCTGGGAGAGGCCAGGTATTCCTGCCCACACATCATTAGATTGATTTTGCCTCATTTTTGCTCCATAGGTAATATTTGGAGTCCGTTTAACCTTGGTGTCAACTTAGTGAAAGTCTGTTTTGCAAATGTAGGAGGAATTCCTGTCAAAATGACTCAGTTCTAATCAGTTCTTTCACAGAAGCCTAAGGAAGTGAAATTCATGAAAATGAAGAGAGAAGGGCTAGAAAGCTTTTTAACTGATGGCAGCTCCCAGGATCACTTGAGAATGCTCCTGCTTTAAATGGATCATCCTTCTGCCCTTCATAATGGCCTTGCTGTAACACCTTGTAAGTAGAAAAACATTATCTTCCTGCATTTTATTAGAAATGGGACCATTATGCAAGATACAAGAGAACTCTTTGAGATCAGTAGTCATAGAGAGCCATTCCGCAATCATTTCTATGGGGGAAAGTTTTTAGGACACTTTTAAAAAAAGATTTAGAAGGCATAGTTTTAAAATGACCCCATGAGTATGGGTTCTCTTAGACTTGAGTTTCACAAAGGATGTTGGTGGGGGGCAAGAAAATATTTGGAATAAGTGATCAGTGTTTCTCTACAGAAATCACAAGAGCTGTCTGGTTGGATCAGTTTTATTCCAAGGAAAATATATGGAAGGTCATAGTGATTTTGTAACATTTGATGGCCAACTATGGAATAGCAAGACCAGACACAGAAAGTTGGATTAAATAAGGGCCTCTTTTTTTTTTTGACCTGAGCTATTCAAGTTGCATTAGCCTGGAAATGGAGTGAGAGTGAGGAGCAACCTGATCCAGGTCCCACTGAGGCCAGGTGTCACCCTGTTACTACCTCCTCAGCCTTCCCTTGGGTGAGACACCTATGCCAATAGGGCAACCCAATAAGCAGATGGTAACCCAAGGAACTCCTACCCAAACCATCGGACTCTACAAGTGAGAGCCCAACTCTCAGTTGAGCCTCAATAGTAGCCTCCTTCCTCACCCCTTGGGCCCTAGGACCTTCTAGGGGAGGTTTCAGAGCCCTACCCTATACCAAAAGGTTGCCAAAGGTGTGCACCAAAGTCTTTTATTCTCCCTTAACTACCTCCACAATGACAACCTTTGTAAAGACACCATCCATTGGCCTAAGTCCACCAAATGCAGTATGGGGTAGGCAAAAAACCCCAAGTAAAATGAAAAAAATTGTACCTGGCCCCTAAGTGACCAGTAAGATATTATACTGCATTGCAAATTGTGGACTGATGAGCATTGCACGTGCCTACCCAGGAACAGTTCATTGTGCATTTCTTTGCACATTTGTTGTTATGATTCAATTGCTGTGCATTGTCATTCAACATAGGAGCTATACAGCACAGCTGATTCAGTGTGCAGAGATTCATGATACATGATCCCAATGGATCATCCTTCAATGGATCATCACCTTCAATGCCAGTGTCTCCTTAGAATTTGGGGGAATTCTAATTCAAAGGAGGCCTGCAAGAAGATGATAACAGCAGGATCTTTTCACCAGTGTATCCAGTACTAACTGTAGAGAGAACTCCCGTTAAACAAAGTATTTTACTTGGATTGGCAAACGTTCAAGAAATCAGACACTCTCAAGTATCAGAAAAGGCTATTGGAAAGCAAGGTATGAAAGGCTGTATAGAGGGGGTGTAAACAAAGGTGATCGTTATCAGTCTTGAAGACGAGGTTGAAAAGAAGGGGCTTAGACAATGTCTGACGGTAGCACAGAAGAACAGCAGTCTGGGCACAATGTCCAATGTACTACAATTTTCTGGGGTCAAAGCTAGGGTTTATACATCCTATTTCGTTCCCTGAAGGGGGTTCGTAGATAAAGTGGTAATGCCTTTTTCATGGGATTGGGCTGATTGCCTTAATTCTAGGTGACAAAACATTGATGGGAGTCATGACAATCTCTTAATGCCTTGGTCTGCCAGGGGGTATAGGGAAGATTTCCGTAGGGCAAGATCAAAGGATGGTCCCTGATGGCTCCACCTGAGCAGTTTCACCTTCCATTGTTTTCGAGTGTGCACAGAGGTTGAGGTGTTGGAAGGATTAGCATAGACTCATTAGTGTCTGAGTTTTCCATATTTCATGAGCCAGGCAGAGCAGGAGGCTGAGCAGGCTGCCGATTCAGATGGGGACTTTGAGTTGGGCGTGAACTCCCAGCTGGTGGAGGATCCCTTGGAGGGAGAGGGGGCTCCTGCAGAGGCGAGGGAGGGGCCTGCCAGCGGCTCCCCAGCTGACCCAGGTCCCATACCTACAGCAGAGGAGTCCAATGCTTCTGGCTCGGCATAAGCTGCTGCTTCTGACTCCAGCCCGGAGCTTGCAGTAGACTCTCCCCCACATTCCTCCAGAGGCGGCTGGAGAAGGTGGTGGTTCGTAAATCAAAATGCCTGCTAGAGAAGCAGATGAGATCAGAGGGTCTGCAGCTGCGGGTCAGGTCAACGGACACTTGATCAGCCCCAGCTGGGCTAAAGGCTATTTAAGGCAGACGCTGGGGAGTGGGGGTTACAGGGCAACAACCGTCATTCATCCGTGGCTCTGATACCTGTTCCAAGGGCTTGCCATTCCTGAGTTCCGCTGTCTTCGTTCGTTTTGGGTGACGTAACCTCTTAATTACTTTAGGGCTTTATTTATTGCCTCTGTTTGTTTTGGGTGCTGTAAACCCTTGATTATTTTACGGACTCCTTATTAAAAGCCATAAAACTCCTGTTGCCTCTGCGGTTGCTTGGCCTCCGCCTGACATTGACACCATCGAACCGTCTCTGAACGTATGGCCTGACCCTGTCTAAGGTGCTCTTCTGGCCAGCATACCTTCTGTCATGCTTTCCAGCCAGAAATATCTTCAACTATGAAAATAGCATATCCCACAGACTGGGGGTATAGGGTATGGTAACACTTCTGTTATTTTCTTTCTTATTGAGTTAGGTTATGTATCCTTGCCTTTCCTTGGGCTTTGGCATCAGCTTAGGTTTAATGCTTAAAGCCCTGGTGGCACAGTGGTTAAATGCTAGTACTGCAACCACAAGGTTGTGAGTTCAAGCCTGCCGGGCTCCAAGGTTGACTCAGCCTTCCATCCTTCTACAGGTCGGTAAAATGAGTACCCAGCTTGTTGGGGGCAATTAGCTAAAACACATTGTAAACTGCTTAGATAACACTCAGTTGATAAGCGGTATAGAAATAAATGCTATTGCTAAATGCTATTGCTTAGGTAGGGTTGCACGTGCTGTTTTCTGGACTGTGATGGCACCTTGCACTCTTGCGTAACTGTGCCCACAAGTATCCATAAAGCAGGTGGGCTCAAAATATAGTAACATCTTTTTGGACATATCTCCATGCCAATTTTCATAGTCATCCCTCCTCTCTAGAGAAGTCTGAGTACAACTGTTTTGTGTTTTAGGGAGCTCAGTGATCTTCTCAAACGACAGTTCCCTCCTCACCGAGGTTCTTTGGTGAATAAAATGGCAGATCACAAAACCAGTCCACACTTGTGATGTGGCAGACTGTAAGTAAGGTTCCAAGCATCTGGCAGGCATCTTTCTAGACATCTGCTGCTGCACAGATGGTCCGTGGCATGGCATATGTGGAGACAACTAGGTCTGTGTTAGGAATTGTTCTCAAGGATGGAGCTGTTCCAAAAGCATTGCGTTTGGCAATGAGACAGGTGGAATCCTGCAGGGATAGATAAGAGATGAAGGGAATCCAAGCACCTGCCTCCATTAATTCATCTAGTCCCAAAACACAGAAACACAGACAGAAACATTGTCAGCTGGTGCTCATGAAAATAGAAATTGCTTATGTTAAAAAATGAATTCCAAAGGGCAGAGGGAGTGCCGGGTATATTACAGAAACTGGAGGCTGAACCTCTGCACTATCTAGCTCTGTCTCTTGACAGTACCATCTACAATAAGAGATGATCTGTTGGAAATATTTGGGAAATACATCTTCAAGATGCCAAGCTAGAATGGAGTGATCCTTTTGCCTCAGGCTCAGGATAAGATCCAATGATAATGGCATCAGTGAGCGAATAATTGTCATACTTCTTATTCTAAATTTATTAATTTTTTTTTATCTCACCCATGTCATATGAAATCTAACATAAGATTTGCACCAAACAGATAAAACACATCATTTAACATGAGGTCTGCAACAAACAGATAAAACAACATTCACAATTTACACAATTCCAATTTAACATCAGTAATTTTTTAAAAAATGTTGTTGGTGGTGTTTGCGTTCAAGTCATTTCCAGCTTAAGGCAACCCTAAGGCAACTCTGTTATGGAGTTTTCTGGGGCTGAGAGTGTGTGACATGGGCCATTTCCGCACTAGCATGCTATAGCACTTTTATTCCACTTTTGGCATCCCATGGAATCCTGGGGTTTGCAAATTCGGGAGCCGCTCCTGAAACTGCAAACCTCAGGGTTCCATAGGATGTCAAAAGTGGAATAATAGCGCTATAACACGGTAGTGCGGAAATGGCCATGGCCAAGGTCAGCCAGTAGGTTTCCATGGTCAACTGGGGGATCGAACCTTGGTTTCCAGGGTTGTTCCCAACCTGGGAAAAAAGATTTGTCGCGGGTGCCATCTGCAAATTAGATACACATGCCTTCTATGCACATATCCACCTACACTCATGCATAGCCAAATGTGCATGCATAACCAAGTGTGCATGCACATGTATAGCCAATGTGCACTAAATATCCATGTGCAATGGCATTACATGCTTAACTCTGCTTCTGACATCTTGAACTGCATGTGGCTGTTCTACATCCAAAAATATCCATCCACAGATCAAGTGGGACTTAGGCACGTTTAAGATATGAAGAGATTCTAGCCTATGCATTCTTTTTTTTCTTTTCTATCTGCTCCTCTTGTTGCATCTCTCTCTGCTTCCATGTTGTTTTTTTTGCACTTCTTCTCTCATTGTTCATGTTTCCTTTCTCTCCTTTGAGTTTCAAAGGCTTCCATAATAATGTCAATAATAGTAATAATAAAAGAAGAACCCTTCCTCCTGCCAGCTCTTTAATCCAGGGTAAGACTCTTAACCCAGACAGGATGACGAAGGTTCTTGGAGCTCGGAGAAATGGTATCATGTTTTCATCCTGGATTTACCCAAACATGCTTAACGGGACAAATCCTCCAAAGACAAAGCTGGATTAAAATTTAGCTTCTTGCTCTTCTGGGGTGGGATCCAGAGTTTTCTGCCCCTCCATTGTGTTCAACAAAAAAGCTGAAGATTTCTGGCGTAGGAATGCAGATGTCACCCACCTCTGACTGTGTAAACGCGGATCTAGAGCTATCTAAATCATAAGGGATTTACTCTCAAGTCCTACCTTAAGGGGCAGCTATGCTGGGTTAATATCTCCATTCGTGCTCTTCCATTGCCTGAGATGATTGAAACATAAGAAGTGTGAGAAGGAAGTCATTTTGATTTGTCATCGTGTGTCTATGCATGCATAGACATCCAGGTGTTTACGCATGGAGAGTTGGAGGAAATCCAAACTCAGCTTCCCAGTCCTTACTAATATACACTCATGGGTAGATTACTAATGATGCCACTGGAGCATCAGTGATGCCACTGGAGCATCCAGGTCTCCTAGCGGTGGAGTTTAAAGGCATTCACTTCATGTATGAGGAACTTCAAGACAGACAAAAGTTTGTACCTATAACAACTGCAGGACCTTGATAATTACAGGAAAAGAGATTCCACCTAACTGTGGAAGAACCTCCCAGAACTTCTTGATGGTAAGAGCAGTTTGACAGTGGAATAAACTGCTGCCTGGGAGTGTGGTGGAGTCTCCTTCTTTGGAGGTTTTTCAACAGAGGTTGGATGGCCATCTGTGGGGAATGCTTTGACCGAGTATCCCAGCATGGTAGGATGGGATTGGACTTGATGGACCTTCTGGTCTCTTCCAACTGTAGGATTCTATGTTCTATGATAAGGAAGGTGCTTTTTTCACATGAAGCAGAATTCATTGGTGGAATGCATCCCCAGAGCAGCAACCATTCACTTAAGATACTGCTATTACTCTTAATACAGATAATAGCCTTGTTTTACTGCATACTTTTAGCCTTCTATAGAATCATAGAATCAAAGAATCTTAGAGCTGGAAGGGACCTCAGGGGACATCTATTCCAACCCTTTGTCATGCAGGAATGTACAATTGTAGCGCTCCTGAAAGATGCTGATCCAACTTCTGTTTAAAGACATCCAAGGTTAAAGTTGTCTGAGACATCTGACTTCTGGCTTCTGGTTTAAAGACATCCAAGGCAGTTTATTCTACTCTCATACAGCTCTTACCAGTAGGAAGTTCTTCCTAATGTGTCATGAACAGGATAACCCTTTGCTCCAAAGAACATACTCTGAATTTAACAGTAGGATAGTTATGGGTAACAATTGCACGCTTCCACAAAAGTTGCTAGAACCAAATTGCATAGGAAAGTTAGATTTTCTTATAAGCAATCCATTACAAAGTCATGCATGCTGACCTTTCATTGGTTAGTCATGTTTTCTTTCTCAGGCTGGTTCTTTTCCCAGACTTTCCCAACCTTGAGTGGCTGTTGCTTTCTCCTAGTTCCTATTCTTATGTCCACACTACTTTGTTCTCGTAACACCCTTCATTCCTTGCTTTTACTGTCCAGCCCTATTCCACTTGTCTGATCATATATAGCAACTCAATACATACAGGTGATTTGCACACGACAGCAAGCATGCATGTCAGGAAGCATCCGGCAGAATAGAGGATATGTAACATAAGCATATATTTTAAACCAGTCTCTCTTCTACGTATAATATGATATATTATGACAGGGAAGCAATGTGACCTGACATAATGTTTAGGAAGAATCTCTCTCTCTCTCCCTCCCTCCCCTCCTCTTGTAATCCAAATCCATTGCTTTGTATTTTATTTTGTGTTCCTTTTGTCTGCCATCTTGATTTCTTTTCTGTTGAGAAGGAAAGGCAGGATAAAATACAGATACAATAACAATTGACAAACAATCATAGAATCATAGAAATGTAGAGTTGGAAGAGACCATCCAGTTCAACCCCCTGCCATGCAGGAACACCCTCAAAACACTCCCCACAGATGGCCATCCAGCCTCTGCTTAAAAACCTCCAAAGAAGGAGACTCCACTACACTCCATTAAGGCAGCAGCATATTCCACTGCCGGACAGCCTTGACTGTCAGGAAGTTCTTCCTGAGGTTCAGGTGGAATCTCCTTTCCTGCAGCTTGAATCCATTGCTCCTTGTCCTGGTCTCTGGAGCAGCAGAAAACAAGCCCTCTCCTTCCTCTACATGGCATCCCTTCAAATATTTAAACATGGCTGTCATGTCCCCTCTTAACCTTCTCTTCTGCAGACTAAACATACCCAGCTCTCTAAGGCTGTCCTCATAAGGCATGGCTTCCAGGCCTCTCACCATTTTGGTCACCCTCCTCTGGACTTGCTCCAGCTTGACCATGTACTTCTTGAATTGGGGTGCCACAAATGGGAACATAAGACAAAGGGCCGTTATCCTGTTTCTCACTAAGTCAACCTTCCTCAATATGACATCCTCCTGATGTGTTGGACTATAGTTCCCATCAGCCCCAGTCCATATGGTCAAAAAAGTCCAAATTAAAAGAAAAACAAAACAGTTGTAGTCAGGGGGCATAAATATGATGATCCTTCCTGGGGGGAAGGGGAAATCCTGCTGGTCTCTGACATCATCTAGCTTAAAAAGTCTTGCTTCAAAGGAGTGGTTCTTAACCTGGGCTCTGTGGACCCCTGGGGGGCCACATCATCCTCAGAGGGGTCTGTGAAACCTTGAAGATTTCTCAGCCAGTCTCCTTCCCACCGCAGAGCATCCACGTGACAAGAACCAGGGTGCAGACAGGCTGGGCTTGTGTGTTGCTGTTCAATCCGCTCCAGCTGTCAACTGATCAGAAGAAACAGAAGAAAAGACTTTCTTCCCTCTCCAACACCTCTGAGGCAAGTGTGCATGTACTTATTTCTCCCTTCTCTCCCAGTGTGAAGACCCTTGACGAGCGATTTTAAGTAAATATTTGATGCTCTTCAGAATTTTAAATCTTGAGTTAAATTTTGGGGGTTGGCAGCAACAGAAGATATGTTACAGGGGATAAAGAAAAGGTTATGAAAGACTGCTTTGGAGGAGCTGTCTAAGGTGCTGAACTTGAAAGGAGCTATCCACAGTGCTAAATCTTCCCAGCATTCTGGCTTGAATCTATCCAAGGTGCCCTGAAAGGAAGTGCCCACAGGGTTTCAGCATACTGGAGACAGGGTTGGGCTCTGGGGAGACAGGGCTTCAGCAGATTGAATTACTGCTATAGAGATCTGACTAAAACCAGGAATGGATTTGTCACCACAGTTCCTTGCCCAAGCTTGGAATCATTAGATATCATTTCGATATCCATAATTTGGCCTTCTTCCACCACTCCTCTCCATGTGTTTGTCAGGCCACCGGACAAGCACGAAACTAGGCATGGCCATAATCGCTGGACATTCTGTTCCCCACCCAGGCAGGCCAGAAATAGCCAGATCGCTGGTTTAGGAGACCTGCCGGCAAACACGCTATTATGTATGCACGCTACTTACAAGGAACTCCCTGCCCCGAGCAGGTAACTTGGCAAGTGGAATCCTCAGCTGCCAAGCACTCCGCATTTGCATATTGGCTACCTCTTTGTCAATTCGGACTTAATTCAATGATGCTAAATTCTGACCTTTCAGAGGCTTTGTCTCCAGTCCCAAACTCATTGTTTTTCCCCAAGTACGGGATAGCCTGTGGTCACATTTCCCCCTATAAAAAACCCTGATTCTGAGACCTTCCTCGGATCGCTCCCGATTTCCACCCCATCTTGCTGCCGCTTTGCTGGCCGAGCCTTTCCCTCAGTCCCACGTACTGAGACTACACACCTTCGAACCTTCGCAGTGATCTACCCGGGCTTAAGGACAGGTGTAGTATCACCCAAATCAACAATCCCTCTTAAAATTCCCTCTGTCCCACTCCAACCTTTATTTTTCCATAGTTATCTGTCTGAATGTGTTGCATACACCGTTTGTCTGTAGGTTAATAAAGATCACAATTATTCTTAAACTCTGGTTTGCTTCTTGGCTTGGCCTGACCCGCAGACATTGGGTAAAAGATTCCGCTGCATTGCCCTGCCTCTCGCATTGTTAGCTTGTGCTCTTTGACTAATTTCTCCAACTTGTTTAATTGTGAGCGCATTTAGGTGTCCCTCACGGGACCCCCAGTAAACAGGGTCACAGATTCACTGCCCCACCAAAGTGGAAGTCACTGCCTGATCCAGTTCTTTTCTTTTCTGATCTTTTTTCCAGGGTCTTTAGGAGAGAATGGCAAAGACTAGGTGGACCTCTGGCAGCCTATGGCAGCGGATGACTCAGAGGCCCTTCAAAGTGTTCTCAACATGATTCCCTTAATTGAGCAGGTTGCACAAACAGGTTTCCCACTGCTGCTCAAAGCGGAGGGCAACTGGTGTGAACTGCACCTCCCTGGGTCTTGTGTGCTGCCTCAGTGGGCTCATCCATTATGTCACTGTGTGATCCTCTTATCTTAGACGAGGAACACCGGTGGCACTGAAATCACTGGCCTGCCGGTTATTAAATACAAGAGCCATCCTGTAGGGGGGTCATAGAATGACAAGTAGTCATGTATGATGACCAGAAATGAACGGATGATAGTCAGAAGTGTTTGCTTCCTATCCGGCTGCAATTAATGCCATTTAGCTCAAGAGGCGCTATGGGTTTCCGAAGAGAATATGATAAGAGGAGTTGGCTTGCATGACTCCATCAAAGACATCTCAGCCTGTGGGCATGATACTGCTAGACAAACACAACCAGACAGTGTGTGACTGCTTTGGTTTATTAAAATGCTGGTGTATTTTTTACTTCATGGGGTTTAAGCTTTTTGGAAAAGCCTTATGAGAAAATGGCTTCTTTAGACTGTAACTCCCAGAATCCCCTGGTCTGTGGAGGGAGGGAGGGCAGGAATCTAGATATTGCAATAAAAAAATTGTTTTTCCAAGCTCTGATTACCCTCATCCTTAGACTTGGCCCTTTCTTCATAAGGTGCATGGTCGAATTGTGGGATTCCTAGGAAAGGAGATTCCACCTGAACCTCAGGAAGAACTTCCTGACGGTCAGGGCTGCCTGGCAGTGGAATATGCTGCCTCGGAGTGTAGTAGAGTCTCCTTCTTTGGAGGTTTTTAAGCAGAGACTTGGTGGCCATCTGTGAGGATTGCTTTGAGGGTGTTCCTGCATGGCAGGGGGTTGGACTGGATGGCCCATGTCATCTCTTCCAACTCTACATTTCTATAGTTCTATGATTCTATGATTCTATCACAAGGTTTAGTGGTGGCCACTGGCATGGATGTCATTAAAAGGAGATAAGACAAAGTCCATGACCATGACAAAGTCCATTAGTTGAGTGGTTAAGAGGCTAGTCCTCATGATCCTTTGCAATCCAGCATGGTGTAGTGCTCTGAGCGGTGAACTAGGATTCTGGAGACTAGGTTTCAAATCCTGGCTTGGCCGTGGAAACCCACTGGGCGACCTTGGGCAATTCACACTCTATCATCCTCAGAGGAAGGCAATGGCAAACCTCCTCTGAAGAAATATTTCCAAGAGCAACCTGTGATAGGATTAACAACTTGAAGGTACACAACAACAACAAGATGAAGGTGAAGCCATGATGGTTCCATATTACCTCCAATAGCAACACATTCCATAGGCTTCAGTATACCAAACGGCTGAGGAACATGCGTGTGATTGAGTTACTGTCCCCATATGTGATAGGCCCTGTTTCCTACCAGACTGGTATGGCCGTTCCCAATCTCATAAGACTCTGTGTCTTTGTCACACAACTTTGCCCCCCCACCTTATAGCACCACCTTTGTGTAAGTGGTGAGACCTTTCAATGGTTTAGAACCCCTTAATAGTTTTATGGTAGCATGTTTTCTGTGTTACTTTAAATACAGTAATACCACTCAACCAACTCAGCATTTACAAAAATAAACTGTAACTTCTATTTAGATAACAGTAAGAATAGAGTGTTAAAGTTCGTATGCAGGTCAAAGTTAAGATTTTTCTACAGCACACTTTTCAGACAGCGCCTTTGTCTTTTGCACCGGGCGCAGCTCGCCCCCCCCGGAAAAGCGCCACCTTGCGGCCCCCCGGCCCTTCCGCAGCGCCCCCCTCCATGGCGAGTGGGGCAGGGGCTGTGGAGAGGAGGAGGCCTGCACCCTGTGCTGCCGCCGCCCCCCCTAAGCTGGCCCATCAGACAGGAGGTTCTCCCGATAGCGGAGAAGGGGAGCGATTTCAGTCCCTTCTGAACAGGGGGCAGGAGGATGCGAGCTTGTGACTCGTGCTTGTGCGCCACCACTCCTGCTGTGGTGACGCTGTGGCCGCACGCGCTCCCACCAAAGGGGGCAGGAGGACGCGAGCACGTGGCTTGCACTTGCGCACCACCACTGGGGAGGGAATGGAGCCTAAGACCATCGGAAATACATATTTTCTGATGGTCTTAGGCGACCCCTGTGAAAGGGTCGTTCGACCCCCAAAGGGGTCGCGACCCACAGATTGAGAACAACTGCACTAAAGGAATAAAAGATACCTCCAAATACTTGGCTTTATGTAACTTTTTCTCTCACCCATAAGCTCTTTCCACACACAACTGGGTTGGGTTTCTCTCCTGAGGAGCTATTCTGACTGCCTGGCAACCTGCTTCCAAACTGCTCTGATACTTCAGATGACCACACCCCCAAACTTCATCATACCACATCCTCTTTGTGAGCATCCCAAAGTAAACTGGCTGGCCACTGTGCAAAGAGGATGCTGAACCAAAGAGGTTTTTGGTCACATCCATCAGGCCTTCTCTTCCCTTATCTGATCCAGCACCCTGAAGCTCATGGTGGTCAGCATTTTCTGCATAGGAAATGTGCTAATGGTGCAGAAAATACCATTATTGTTGGTGTTTGCACGAAAACACCGAGTGTGTTTTTGCTGAAGACTTCGTCCTAAATTGCAAAGGTTCTTATCACTTTGTTTTTTTCAGAGTTTCCAACCTATGAATACTCATTTTTTTAAAAAAAATTCTATTATTCTGATTTTTGGAATCTTTTCTCTATCTCTGCTCTCAGTCTATGGGAGGCAAGCAACAAACTGGCTAGTGCTTCTGCCACTTCTTCGCTGCATAGACTTGTCAGCTGCACGGCAACACCTGTATCAGGAGGTCTGTTGGGGGGTCCCAATAAAGAAAAAGAAAGTGATCCACCTCTCTGGTTAGCCTTGTAATCCAGAAGAATTTCTTTGTTTTCAACTTGTCCTTCATGAGTCAGACTAGCCTTCCCTAAACCTTCTTCCCCCAAAGATGCTCTGTTCTAACTCATATCATCCCCAGCATCCAGGAGCACTAAACCTGTTAGTGGGGTCAGATGACTTCAGTTGTAGTGCAACACCTCTAGATGGCACCAGATTGGGGAAAGCCATGGTAGACACTTCCCCTGAGAATTAGAGAATAAATCTGGATTGGGGCATAGGTGTGGGGAGGGGGATTGCCCCCAACAAGCTTTCTGTCTCTCCCAAGGATTTTTTTCCTTTGGTCCCCAAATCTCCAGAATAGCAGAGAATGAGACGTGGAAAATCCTTCTCATCTAAGAACTTTTATTATAGAACCATAGAGTTAGAAGAGGACCAATTAAAGCACTCCTGACAGATGGCCATCCAGCCTCTGCTTAAAACCTCCAAAGAAGGAGAGTCCACCACTCTCCCAGCCAGCAGCAGATTCCACTGTTGAACTGCTCTTACTATCAGGAAGTTCTTCCTTGTTTTTAAGTGGAATCTCTTTTCCTATAGGTTGAAGCCATCGCTCCTTATCCTAATCTTTGGAGCAGTGGAAAACAAGCTTGTTCCATTCTCTGTATGACACCCTTTCCAATACTGAACCATGGTTGTCACATCACCTCTTAACCTTCTCTTCTCCAAGCTAAACATACTCAGATCCTTAAGCTGCTCTTTATAAGGCATGGTTTCCAAGCCTTTTCCCGTTCTGGTCTTCCTCCTCTAGACAAGATCCGGTTTTTCCAATATCCTTTTTGAACGGTGAGGCCCAGTATTCCAGATGGGGTCTGACCAGAGCAGAATAGAATGTTTGCGGTGTTCTCATTCCCTTAATGCTCCTTTTGTTTGAATGTCCACATAGTGTTTCTGAATGCTCAACTGAAGTTTTGCATTACAGCAGTTCTAGAAATTTGAGGACTGAAGCAAAATTTCATTTAGGAAGGACTAGAATTCTTATTATGGGGTCCCCATTTGGCCCCCTCTCCTGTGGTCACATGCTTAGCTTCAGCTCTGTTGTTAGTCCTAAATACAGTAAATGCATTGAATCAATGGGATTGACTTTGGCTTTGGTTCTCCATTCAGCCATTGATTCTGCTTTAGCTGGGACTAACCCATAGGATTCAGATGCAAATCTTTCCCTCCCTCTGATGGGAGCAGTCCTCCAGAGCAGTTAGTGTCACCCCCCCCCACGGCCTTTCAATTCAAACAAGCCGTTTTGAAAGAAAACAGGCGCACAATCCCATTAACCAAGGACCTTGGAGACGATTTTTCCTCTTCCTTTCCCCCTTCCTCTGCACAGCTGAGAGATGCAGGAGAAAGAGACACGGAGAGTGGGAAGAGTCCTGCCAGGCAAAGCAAAAGCTTTTATTCTGATGTTAACAATGGCAACGCATAGCAGTTCCTCAGTGTGCAGCCATGGAAGAAGGGAAGAGCTCATCTGGGGTTCAAAGTGGTATTTTCCCCTTTATCAATTAATCTTATTCCATCCCCTCCTGAGTTAAAAGATGCCAAGGGCCAGATATACTAAGGAGCCCAGATTTAGTCACTGCAGAGGGGGAAGTCTTAGACTAACATTTCCAACTCCTTGTTCTTTTTTTTCAAAAAGGATTATTACTGTCATTGTTATCACTGTAAGCACTTGACATTATGCCTAGCGAGATAAACCTCAGAGCACTTTCATGAGCCTGCGCACCGGTGTGCGGAAATAAATTGAACTGCTCAGTGAGTAGCGGTGAAAATGATCTTTCTCAAGTTGGTGTCCTGCCCAGAAATGTTGGACTGGGAATGATAGAATTCATTGGCCACCTTGAATCCCACCCGAGGAGGAAGGTGGGGTATTAACTAACTAACTAAAGGCCAAGATCCTAAAATGTGCATCCTAGTATAAACCTACATTCATGCAGTTACACAGTGGATGCACTATAGCATCCCTCTGTTGAATATTGACGTTGTACATGTGATGGTGTAGTCATCCATGTCCCTGCTGTTTGTCCCCTTGTGGGCCATTTCTGCACTACACTCTTATAGCGCGATTATTCCACTTTCAACATCCTATGGAATCCTGGGGTTTGCAGTTTTGGGAGGGGTCGGTCAGCCCCTCCCGAAACTGCAAACCCCAGGTTTCCATAGGATGGTGAAAGTGGAATCATAGTGTTAAAAGAGTGTAGTGAGGAAATGGCCGTGGAATGGGGAATATCACGCAGGGACTGCTTCTACCATACCAGTGAATCAAATGGGACATTGACAAATAGCTAGTGCTACCATATAGAAAACTGGAGTTGGCTCCTCTACCATTAACGGTTGTGTAGAAGAAGGAATTTCCTCAGGGGTTGTTTGTAAAGCAGGCAGGTAAAAAGCAGGCTCTCCTGAAATTCCCTTTTCTGCACAGTCATTAAAGATACTCTCCAGTATTCATTCTGGCAGTGCTAACCGACAATGGGAATCAGCATAACTATAGTCCACCTGATCAGTCTCTACGAGAGGAGATCTACTATATCCAGTAGTAGACCCCTTTGAAATATGTTTTGTTGTTGCAGACCACCAAGATTTAAAACCCTAAACCCTATGTGCAGAAGTAGCAAGTGCTGAGTGCATTTTCTTTTTGCTATCAGAAAGATATTTTCATAACTTTTAACTGGGTTGAGATTTATTACAGTAATGAAAATTTCATACAAATGATGTCTATCACTGGCAAAACTCTCTGGGATCAATGTATGACTGTCCATATGCCTGCCTTCCTTCTTTTCTTCCTCCCTTCCTCCTTCCTCCCCTCCTTCCTTCCTTCCTTCCTTCCTTCCTTCCTTCCTTCCTTCCTTCCTTCCTTCCTTCCTTCCTTCCTCCTTCCTTCCTCCCTGACGGTCAGGGCTGTTTGGCAGTGGAATCTGCCGCCTCCATGTAGTGTGGTGGAGTCTCCTTCTTTGGAGGTTTTTAAGCAGAGGTTGGATGGCCATCTGTCAGGAGTGCTTTGAGGGTGTTTCTGCATGGTGGGGGGTTGGACTGGATGGCCCCTGGGGTCTCTTCCAACTCTATGATTCCTTCCTTCCTTCCTTCCTTCCTTCCTTCCTTCCTTCCTTCCTTCCTTCCTTCCTTCCTTCTGTGTAAAAGGTCCAAAAGGTCATAACATTTCTTCTAACCTTCATGGACCTCCTGTGATGACATCACAGTCCTCTGGATCTGAGGACCACAAATTCAGAACCACTGCACTAAATCAATTGTTGAATAGTCAGTCAATACACAAATAAATTAATTCAATGGCTCTGCTTTTGTCAAAACTACTAAGAACGTCTAAGCTCATGCTAATGGTTATACCGCTGAGACAATGCTTATGGAGTTCTTCCAAACATTTAAGTGGAATCTCTTTTCCTATAGTTTGAAGCCATTGCTCCTTGTCCTAGTCTCTGGTGCAGCAGAAAATAAGCTTGCTCCATCTTCCATATAACATCCCTTCAAATATTTAAACATGGCTATCAGGTCACCTCTTGACCTTCTCTTCTCCAGATTAAACATGTCCAGCTCCTCATAGGGCTTCATGATTTCCAGGCCCTTGGCTTATTCAAACTACCTTCCCTGGACATACCAAGTGGCAACAACTCATGGTTGTCTGAGGAGGAGCTGCTGGTGCTGCCAAGACCTCACATTTTGGCCCATAGCCATGCTTTACAGAGGCTGGAGACTTGCTCTTTTTCCCAAAAAGCAAACATACAAACAAAATAATAATAGAGGGGGAAGGAAGATATTTTACAATGAGAAAGCTGGAAGGGAGAGAACTAAGCACGGCTGTCCCACCTGAACTGGGAGAGATGGAGGGCACACCACACAGCACCAGCTCTCTTTCCTCTTGAGGAGTAAAGGGGGCTTGTCTTTGCCTTCTCTGATGGGCACGCATGTGGGAGAAGGTGAGGGAGGCTGTTTGTGTAGAGGAGGAAACAACACACAAAGAGGTCCACAAGCTGTTATCACAGTTATGATATGTCTGGTGAGAGCACTAGATATCCTTTTGATATCAAATAATTTGGCCTTTACTTGACCTTTCTCTGCCACCCCACTCCACGTGTTTGCAGAGGTCCACCGGACAAGCACGTATTGGGCGTGGCTGTTAATGGTTGTGAATTCCAAATCTCATTTAGGCAGGCAATTTAAGCATCTCCGATTCTTTAGGAAAAAACCCTCTTGCTCAGCGCGAATCCATACAAAGACGCACGGCCAAGAGCCCAGCCATTCCTTTATGTCGGGCCATCAGCATCCTGGCCATGCTATTGTCATCCAGCGCTAAGCTCATCATGCAAAACCTGACCTTTTCCAATTCCTTTGTCCAGCTCCAAATTCCCTTCATTCTCACCGAGCATGGCATGGCCTGTAGGTAAAATCCACCCTATAAAAAGTCCCCACTTTTGGGACTACCTTGGAACACTTTGGACTTCCATCCCGCCTTGCTGTCGGTTTGTCCAGTGAGCTCCCCTACCGCGCTGAGCTTCCTTCCCTGCAACCCCATCTTCTCTCCAGGACTACGAGACCAGGTGTCGTATTACCCATTACCCAAAGCTCTCCATTTCTATTTCTCAGTTAGTTAGTGTATGTCTTGTCTTTCGTGTTGTTTGTCCTCAATAAATGTTATTTGTGTTACCTTAAAACTTGTCTGGCTATGCTCTCTGACCTGACGCTGTAGACATAGGGTTAAAGATCCTGGCTGAAGTTACCCTGCCTCTCGTTAGCTTAAGAGAGTGCTCGAGCTTAATTTCCCCATTGTGTGCTTTTATTTGGTTATTTGGGCACCCCTCCCGGGATCCCCAACATACAGGGTAACAAAGCATGGGCTCACTGTTCAAGCAAGCAGCAATGACTGCTGTGTGCTTAAAACATGGGGAGAGCAGAAGGCAGTTGGCACAGCTGTCTGTGTGGGAGGCCTCAGTTGCGTGGCAGTAAAAGAGCTAATCAGAGTGATGATGATGTGGCTTTGCTCCACGGGGCTGCCTGGTTTTTTCAGACAGAAAAATCTTCATTCCACAGCAGCCTCTTCCTCTCATCCAGAAGGAACATCTTTGAGCTCATTGAATCACAGGGTCCCCTCTCTTTTCATTCAAGGGCCTCCATTAGGGCCATAGCCAAAGCATCAGTCATTGGGTACATGTCTGGGTGGAAGCGGAAAGGAAGAATTCTTCCACAGCTCAGGTTTAAACCTTTTACCACCCGCCACTCCCACACAATAAGGGCAGACATCTCTGTTTTTCTTTGTGCTACACTGTTACCCTGATCTCTGGGGGTCCCGGGAGGGACACCTAAATAACCAAACAACAACACAACTTTGGGGGAAATTACCTGGAGCCCTCACTAAAGCTAGAGAGAGGCAGGGCAACTTAGCAGGATCTTGCAACCCAGCGTCTACGGGGTCAGGTCAGTCAAGCAGTCAGACAGTTTTAAAAATAGCAAAAATGATGTTTTATTGAAAGACAAACAAACAGTAAAGACACCACAATCACACAGATAACTAAGGAATCAGAGAGTGACTTGGAGTAGGGATTTTTAGAGGGAAATGGGTGATACGACACCTGTCTCATAGTCCTGGAGAGGTCTGAAGATTGAGTTTGTTGGTATGGAGTCTCAGTACATAGGACTGAGGGGATGGCTCGCCAAACAAAGTGGCAGCAAGGCAGTCTGGAAATTCGGAGCGATCCGAGGAGGGTCTCGGAATAGGGGTTTTTATAGGGTGAATTGTGACTGCAGGCCATACCTTACTCGGTGAGAACAATGCGATTTAGGAGCAGGACAAAGCTTTGGAAAGGTCAGAATTTAGCATGATTGACTTAGAGCCAAATTAACAATAGTGTAGCCAGTATGCAAATACAGAGCGCTTAGTACAGCTTTGTCAGGTTACCTGCTCAGGGCCGGGAGCCTTTGTTAATATCGCGCATAAGCAAAAGGGTGTTTGTCGGAGAGGTCCCTGAAGCGACGAACCGGCTCTGTCTGGCCTGCCTGGGTGGAGGATGGAATGTCCAGCAATTATCAGCCGTGCCTGTTTACGTGCTTGTTCAGAAGCCTCGCAAACACATGGAGGAGGGTAGCAGAGGAAAGCCAAATGGTTTGATATCAAAAGAGATATCGAGTGCTATCTCCGGGCAGGCCTGGACTGCAGTAACACCTTTTCTCAAAGTAGTGACAGAAGTGACAGTATATAACTTCCTATCACCATTTTGAGAGGCTCTGCAGAAGAAAACAGGTATTTGTGGGTAGTACAGGGTTCTGGGGTGCTTGTTGGGGTGGGACAGGGGTATTTTCACATGTTTTCATCAAATTGGAAGGCTTTTTTTCTGGCTTCAGGGGAAAAAATTGCTAAAAGATTTTTTAATGTTTTTTTGGGGGGTTGGGGAGAACAGTGGGGGCTTCAGCAGCTATGATATTGAAGTCCAGAGCCTGCATGTGGTCCCCAGGCCACCATTTGTCCACCCTGGCTATGAGAGAATAAGAACGCAAACTGGAGGTATTCTCAAAAAGACAGTTCCTTGTGCCCTTGTGAGCAAAACCACATTCTCACGAATACTCTGCTGAAAAGGGCAGGCAAAAAAATCTTGTATCCCTCAAGTGAGAAGGAAAATGATGCAAATTCTTACTCCAGTCATGAAAAATGACAGCATTTTGTTTGTAGAAAAGGCGAAGGGTGTTATTTCTGATGATCTGATGGAGACTAGATGAGCTGCATGTCCAGCTACCACCATGTAGCCAGATTGAGGTGCAACGTGATTAGATCTGACCAGGCTTTCTACCTTCAAGTCTTTCCACTGCCACTACGAATGAGCATGGCACTATCACTAACCTTTGCTTTCCTAATTAAAAACAACAACTGGCAAACCCAATGCAATCTTCGTATCAGTGTTGGGATGTGTGTGTGTGTGTGTGTTTTGAAGAAGCCACGATAGCCCCAGTTAGTCCAAATAAAGGAAATGGAGCATGACTCACCTTGCTTGTGCTCATTAGATGTTGCTATATTAGCATGAACTTTGAGAAGAACCATCTGCTAATGACATCGGAATAATAAAGCCATTAGAGCAAGTGACGACGAGAGTCCTGGCTCCCCCACAAGTACAACCACGGAACAGTTAAGTTTATTTTTATTGTCCCACTGACAGGCCAGTTCCTCTAAAGTAATTATTGACTGATCTGGAGGCTGTTTGCTTGTCCTCTCTGAATAGATAAAAGGCAAATACGCTGGTGGCGTCCATCAAGGCTGGTGGAAGGAGGGATTCTTTGATCACTAATTGTTTAAATGTCCAGGTAAGTAGCCATGCTGTGTGCATCAGTCCAACTTGATAGGTGGGAGGAGGAAGAGGGAGTGTTTTTTTAATACTCCAGCTGTGATATCTGATGTGGAAAGCAGAGAGCTGGAATGCATCCCACTGTAAATGGGCACATCCAGAATCCCAGGCAGAAATGGGACCTGATTTAATGGGTAAAATGCCCATTATGTTTCATGATGCCACATTTAACTAATACGGTACACCACAGAAGGACCTTCAGGGTTCTTGCTTTCGTCATAAGTTTTCACTATGAACATCCTGTCCAACAAAGTGTTTGCAGTGGTGATATTTATCCTTTTATATCTGTTACTCTCCAGCAAAACGGCTTTGGGCTGCTTCAAATATGGCAATATTAAACAGAGAGAATTTCCATCAGTTGCTGCTCCAGGGTTCACTGTAGGTGATGGAAAGGGGAAGATATTTTCCCAAAGGGGGAAGAACTTTGACTTGGAAAAGTGGGAGTGGGAAAGAGTTTAATCATGTTTTCCGCTCTGCCTTTCCCAGGTACAGCCCTTTCTTTGGAGGGGAAAAAAAAGAAAGAGAGAGAGAAAAAAAAAAGAAAAATTCCTGCAGAATTCAACTGAATAAAGCAATGTGTTACCCTAAAAATCTGGGGTTCCCAGAGGAACACCTCAATATGCTCCAAATGATGGGGAAAATAAGCTGAATGGAGCACAAGCAACAGCGATGTGAGAGGCAGGGTAACCTAGCGAGATCTTTCCCCCTATTTTTACGGGGTCAGGCTTAGTCAGAAATCACACAAAAAGGTCCAATGAATGACTTTATTGAACAGTAATAGCTCGCACTAATGCAAACATGCACACATCCATCCAAGGGCTAAAAGAAATAAAGAATGGAAATAAGAAAGAGGGATTGTTGAGGGGTTCGTAGTCTGGGTGATACTGCACCTCTACCTGAAGCAGCGATTGAACAGCAGCTCAGCAAAGAGATCCTGAGGAGATCGCGCAGTTATTGGGAGAGGGAATCGGTCAGTTGGTAAGACTAGGGCCATTTCCGCACTACAGTGTTAAACTGCTGCTATTCCACTTTCAACGCCCTGTGGAATTCTAGGGTTTGTAGTTTCCTGAGACCAAAGAGCTCTTTGGTTGAGAATTTGAAGTGCCCTTCCCTAAACTACAAGCCCCAGAATTCCATAGGAGGTTGATAGTGGAATAGCAGCACTTTAACACTGTAGTGCCGAAATGGTGTGGGAACCATAATATTTCTTCCTCCTCTTCTTCCCTCTCCTCCTTTCTCTTGCCTAACTAGCCCAAAAACGGGAACTATTTGTAGGAAAAATTTACTTTGAAGGTAAATCCTCGCCCGGTGAAAACAAACAGGGACAGAAAAGAAAAACAACTCCACACCTAGCATTTTCTTTGATATCGGAAGATAACAGGGTGTCACCCAAATAACTGGATCTCCCTCCGCGTTGGGGCTGCAGTGTGAGTTTCTGGAGATTGATTTGATGAGATTTTATTGCTTCCAGTGCCCAGCTTTCCGGGAACACTTTTACTCCCTTCAAGTGGACTCCTTAAAGGTTAAAGACCTTTTGTCCACCATGGGTTATCACAACATGGGGTCTCCTGTGGCTACGTGACTGGGGAGTTTATTGGCCTGACCTAGTGCGTTCGATCGTACGACTGTTATTGCCTACGTGCGCATCTGGGTGACCTCTCTGGTGGGTTAGATTAATTTTATATCAAAGTTGTAGACCCCGGGACAGGGCTTACCAAGGGGGCAACAAATGACTGTGCCCAGATTGTTCAAACTGGAATTTATTCAAGAGTGGATTTTTAAAGCTGTTTTTCATCCATGGAGGAAGAAATAAATTATGTGGTACTAGTTCGATGGCAGATGGTGTGTAGCTGTTTATGCTAAGAATGGAAAGAATATTAAAAAATATTTAAACGATTGTTGAAAACCATGTTTATCAAATGTTGAGAAACCCGTACAAGAAGAAACCTGGGCCGATGTGAATCTTTATAGTTCAAAAGGTATTCTGTGGAAAATTTATATGTGGTTTATAAATAACCTTTTATGTGTGGAATACAATATTTCTGCATAGAAATCTCACTTCCTACACAGAAAATACTGTTCTCAGTGCAAAGCAACAAAGTGTGACTTTTGTACAGAATAAGTCCTGAATTGTGAAAACGCTTTGAAAACCATTTGCATTTTGAAGCTTTCTCACGGGGGGGGGGAATTGGTAAAATTACTTTTTGCTTCCTTCAGGAAGAAATAAAGTGAAAAATGCGTTCCTGCTTTATTCTAGAGATAGAAATATTTGCTTGTTTCATTCTCAACTACAAGAATTGTTTGTTTTTAAAGGTACTTCTATCCCGCTCTTTATATTGGGATCTCCGGGTACCGTACAATGTGAACAATTTGAAACACTTCTAAATTAAAATCATAAATACTTTAAACTAGATAAAAACATATTACAAAATCAATAATTAAAAGCTACAGCAATTTAAAACCACGTACATGCACACTTTGAAATAAATTAGTCCCTGAAGGCTTCAGTAAAAAGCCATGTTTTAGCTTAGCACGGAAAAGAATCATAGGGCATTTCTGCACTAGACTGTTATAGCACTTTTATTCAACTTGCAACATCCTATGGAATCCTGGGGTTTGCAGTTTTGAGAGGGGCTGGCTGACCCCTCCCAAAACTGCAAACCCCAGGATTCCATAGGATGTTGCAAGTCGAATGATAGCGCTATAACAGTCTAGTGCAGAAATGGTCATAGACTCATAGAGACCCCAAGGACCATCCAGTCCATCTCCCTTCTGCTATTGTCAAAGCACTCCAGACAGGTGACCTTCCATGCTCTTTTTCAAAACTTCCAAAGAAGGAGACTCCGCCACACTCCCAGGCCACAGCACATTCCACTGTCAAAATGCTCTCACCATCAAAAAGTTCTTCCTAATGTTTAGATGGGATCTCTTTCCTTGTAGTTTGAAACCATTGCTCCATGTCTTAGTCTCCGGAGCAGCATAGAACAAGCTTGCTCTATCTTCTGTATGACATCTTTGGTGCAGTGTTGGTGTTGACTGGGCCACTGAGAGGAGGACATTCCACATTTGGGTGCCATAGTTGACACATGACTTCCACATGATTTCGCCCTAGAGATATTTCCTGCATTTTCGAACAGGATTTCCTTTTCACATTAACAAGTGCCTTTTCCCCCCATACTCAACCTGGCGGTTGGGGAGCAGGTGAGGAAGCAGGGAAAATGAGGCACACAATGGGTAGAGGGGTGGTATAGGAATACCTGGCCACACTGGATGAATTGAAGTCTCCAGGGCCAAATGAATTGCATCCTAGGATAGTAAAATTGCTGGCAGAGGTCATTTCAGAACAGCTTGCTATAATCTTTGAGAAATCTTGGAGGACAGGAGAAGTTCCAGCAGACTGGAAGAGAGCAAATGTTGCCCCCATCTTCAGGAAGGGAAAAAAAGAGGACCCAAATAATTATTGCCCAGTCAGCCTGACATCAGTACCCGGAAAGATCCTGGAGCAGATCATTAAGCAGTCAGTTTCTAATCATTTAGAAAGCAATGCGGTAATCACGAGAAGTCAACATGGATTTCTCAAAAATAAGTCATGCCAGACTAATCTTACCTCTTTTTATGATAGAGTTACTAGCTTGATAGATGAAGGGAATGCTGTGGACGTAGCATATCTCGATTTCAGTAAGGCCTTCGACAAAGTTCCCCATGACACTCTTGCAACGAAGCTGGTAAAATGTGGGCTGGACAGGGCTACCGTTAGTTGGATTAGTAATTGGTTGACCGACCGAACCCAAAGGGTGGCCACGAATGGCTGCTTTTCATCTTGGAGAGAAGTGACGAGTGGGGTGCCACAGGGTTCTGTCCTGGGCCCTGTGCTGTTCAATATTTTTATCAATGACTTGGATGAAGGAATAGAGGGCATGCTCATCAAATTTGCAGATGATACCAAATTGGGAGGGGTTGCTAATACACCAGAGGACAGGATCAAAATTCAAAATGACTTGGATAGATTGGAGAGCTGGACCGAGGCGAACAAAATGGAATTCAACAGAGAGAAGTGTAAGGTCCTGCACTTAGGCAGAAAAAATGGAATACAGAAATATAGGACGGGGGACACGTGGCTGGATAGCAGTACATGTGAAAGGGGTCTAGGAGTCTTCATAGACCACAAGCTGAACATGAGTCAGCAGTGTGATGCGGCAACCAAGAAAGCCAATGCAATTCTCAGCTGCATCAATAGGAGTATGGTGTCTAGATCGAGGGAGGTACTGGTACCACTCTACTCTGCTTTGGTTAGACCTCATCTGGAATCCTGTGTCCTTTTCTGGGCACCCCAATTCAAGAAGGACATGGTCAAGCTGGAGCAAGTCCAGAGGAGGCGATCAAAATGGTGAGAGGCCTGGAAGCCATGAAACCCTATGAGAATAGACTTAGAGAGCTGGGTATGTTTAGTCTGCAGAAGAGAAGGTTAATAGTGGACATGATAGCCATGTTTAAATATCTGAACGAATGCCATATAGAGGAAGGAGCGGGCTTGTTTTCTGCTGCTCCAGAGACCAGGACAAGGAGCCATGGATTCAAGCTGCAGGAAAGGAGATTCCACCTGAACCTCGGGAAGAACTTCCTGACAGTCAGGGCTGTCCGGCAGTGGAATCTGCTGCTGCCTCCATGGAGTGTAGTGGAGTCTCCTTCCTTGGAGGTTTTTAAGCAGAGGCTGGATGGCCATCTGTCAGGAGTGCTTTGAGGGTGTTCCTACATGGCAGGGGGTTGGACTGGATGGTCCCTGTAGTCTCTTCCAAGTCTACATTTCTATGATTCTATGATTCAATGCAATTGCACAATGACACAATTGCTCTAAACTAAAATAGCCACCCCAAACTAGGACGCTTGATGCCTGGGCTGTTAAAAATTAGAAGCATTGGGTAGGTTGTTTGCCTCTTTTTCACCAGTCAGATAGTCACTCTGTATTTGCAGTGTACGTGTGCTTTGCTTCACAAACTTAAGAGAGAATAGTTATACATGGAGGCGTTTTTGTGCAAATCGCAGAAACTGCAAATAGGAAAAGCAAAAACCTGCTTTTTGGCTCATTCTCACAATGGAGGCAACAGCTTCCACTGAAATTGGTGGTTTTTCATCAGACTACCTCAATGTGTTAAGAAAGCCTTTCTTATTGTGAATGAGAAGATTTCCAAATATTTTTCACATCTCTAACTTATAAAGCAAGTGTGGACAACAGTCAGAGGTTGGAGGGAGGCTATATTGATCCCAAGAAGGGATTGTCCTCTCACTGACCTGCATTAAAAACATATTCTTTCTTTCTTTCTTTCTTTCTTTCTTTCTTTCTTTCTTTCTTTCTTTCTTTCTTTCTTTCTTTCTTTTTTTGGAAAAAAAGGTACCCAAAAACACCCCTTAGTGCATTGGGGGCATTTGGGGGTGGAGAAATGTTTCAAAACCCTTCTCCCACAAAAAAGAAAAAGGGAGGGGGGAAGGGAAATGTATAGCATGTTTAAGTCTAATTGATTTACATTTCAGCATGAGCTTTGTTGGCTATCAATCCACTTCTTCAGATGCATAGACAGAGTGATATTAAATCTTTGTATTTGTTGTTGTGTGTCATAATAATAATAATAATAATAATAATAATAATAATAATAATAATTATTATTATTATCCCTCCTCTCCCAGTGGATCGAGGCGGCATTACAGGAATATATAAATACATTAAAACATTAAAATGTACCCCATCCTCCCCAACCACCAACCCTTCTATCCCCCTAAAACACATTAATTATTAAAACAGATTAAAATGAAATTAAAAACAAAGGGACAATTGATGAGATGAACCTCTCAGTGGGGATTTTCTTGGAAAGATTTGTTGTGGGGGGTTGCCTTTGCCCTCCTGTGTGGCTGTGAGAGTGTGACTTGTCCAAGGTCACCCACTGGGTTTCCATGGTCATGTGGGGATTTGAACACTGATCTACAGAGTACTAAGGCCCTCCCTAAACTGCAAACCCCAGGATTCCCTAGGATGTTGAAAGTGGAGTAACAGCACTATAGTGCAGAAATGACCCTCGTCAAAATGCTGAAACCATTTCACTACTGTGGATCTCCGCTACACCTTACTGGCTGCAAAGCACATTTATACAGTTATGAGAGTAGGATAGAATGGAATCGAATCCACAAAGATGCACCCTTTGTTAGGTGAGAAGTCAGAATTCCTAGAATACAGATCTCGAGCAGATCTCTGGTCAAAAGAAATAAGAAAGGGGAAAGCTAGGTTGTGTAGGACTTTCAAAGGTAAAATAAGAAACTTGCACTGAATTCTAGAAGGAATTGATAACTCAGTTCGATGTTGGTTGCGTTATACCACCCAGCTGTTGAATGCAGACCTTATGAAACCAGTTGTGCCTCTCCCAATGGGCTTGCTTATTATCTCATTGTGCAATGGGGAAATCATCCATTCATTATCTTTATTACAACATTCTTACACTGACCATTATTGTGAGAATGCACAGAAGTTGTTCCTGCAATCTCTATTAAGCAAATTATATATCAAAGACACTGATGAGTAGTTGGATGCATCTGTCTATCTGTCTGTCTGTCTGTTTGTCTGTCTGTCTGTTTGCCATTCTCCTTGTACAGGATCCAAGAATGTACAACTCCATGTCTAGTATCTGACTGGCAACTCTCATTTGCCAAGATCTTACATCTGTGTATAGCACTGTATGCATAATTCCATATTCTTCACTTTCCTGGCAGCTGCCAAGTCCTGGGTGGGGCCCCCACTGCTATTGCTTAATGGATTGAGTGGGGGGAGGCAATTCACATTACGGAGAACCAGCTCAAATTGGTTCGGGGTGGTGGTGGATAAATGAGGGTTTGGTCTCAGATGAACTATGGCTTCCTTTTCCTTTCCGTCTTGAGCATCCAGATCTTTATAGGCTATTCTTCCTCACCCCCATCTTGTTAGCAGACCATACACTCCAACGCTTTAATACAGCTAAAGGGTGGTTAATATGATTAAATTGGCATAAAATATAAATTGTACACTGCTATGGTTGCATGGCCATGCTGGCTGAGAGGGAAATTGGCTGAACATGTGTGTTGCAAAACTAGATCAGGTAAGACCTCAAGGCATAGCCAGGTCATAGTCAGGAAACCATCAGGGAACCTCCAGTGATAACGGACTTACAAATGTCCATCAGTGGCTCAACCTTTAGAGACAATAACACCTGAAATGTTCCCATAGGATGGCTGAATATCTAGCCCCTCTTCCTCTGACCACTGAAACTTCTCTTTTGTCTGACCATTAAGGAGCTACCATGATTCCCATCACCTAATGGTAAGACCATTAGTCCATTCTGGACTTCATTGTTTATGCTACTGGAGAGCCATTAACACCTTTGCACTCCAGGCAGAAATAGAGTATTTAAACCCCAGTTTTGGGCTAGCCAGCTCACAGTACACTGGGTGCTGGTTGTCACTCTGCTGTTTGCAAATTGTCCTTGGACTCCTAGTCTAAGCCACATCACTCTTTGCTCCTTTACTGGACTGGTAAATATCACCCACTTTGCCCTAAACCTCTCACTATCCAAAGCTTCCTCCCTTTTGCTTCAGTTAGCCTTTGTGTTCTTGTGAGATAGCTTGGATCTTATGTGCATAACTGATAATTCCCCAATAAAATATTTTAAAAGATATTATTTGAATCTTTGGCTGGTATTCCTGGTATGAACAGGTATGAAATATTTTGTTATGGTACCTTCTCTCACAGGCCTTCTCTTTGAGCTAATATCCCCCACTGTTTTGTGAAGGCAATGCCATCATGGATGGACCTGTGAATCAACCATGTTTTGGGGTAGCAACCTCTCCATTGGTAAGAAAAAGAAGCAGGGCCCCCTTCTCGGGCTTGGCAGCTGCTGTGATAAGTTTTTGGACAGAGCAGAAGGGCAAGAGAATAATCCACTGCACCTTGGCTAAAATGAGACTTCTATGCATGAAAGCTGCACTTGCATATATACAATTTACAAATAGGATGCCAGCCATTGACTCAATTGCTGAATTGTGATGAGTCAACACATAGGTAAATCCAAAGCATTCAATGGGTATACTCTTGTCAGGACTAGCAATGTGATTGAAGTCCATGTGGAATGGCTACACTTGTGGCACTTCACTTATGCAACCACGCCTTGAAAATGTCCATTGCAACACCAGCCAAAAAAGTACAATTTCATAGGTCAGGGAAGTTACACAGGTGTGTGGCATCAACAGGATTCTGGGCACTGTGTTTTTTGAACAGAAAGAGAGCCAGATGTTGAAAAACTGAAAGACGCTGTTTCTTTTTCACTTTGATGGATCTGTGCTGAAGATTGGAGCAACTTTTTACAGCAGAAGAGGGTCACAATGCAGACACCCGAACACTGTGAATAGCTTGGGCCTGAGATGCAGCACTGGATTTCTTCCACAATGGCAAATGTAAAATCAATGCCAGGTTATGGCTCCTCAGAAAGTGCCTGAGTTTGATTTATTGCTGAAAATGGGGAAATTGGTGGGATGAGTGACATAAAAGATGGTGCCTGAGTGATGCATGGTGAGGTTTTAATTACTCACCAAGGACAGAGGGAGAAAAATGATCCACCCATTTCTAACATTAGTGGAAATGTTTGGTAGTAATTTTTTATGTCTCCTTCCCTCCATCCCTCTCTTCTCAGTTTCTTCCCATGTTTAGGGTTCTATGGAGAGATGAGCAAAACAAAGTTCAGCAACAGGAGATCATAAAGAAGAAGAAAACAGTTGTGGTGGAAGAGGGACCAGAGTTTCTATAAAGTGAGCAAAGGTCACATTTTGCAAAAATTTACCAGAAGTGTCATGTTAACTCTCTTAAGCTTGTTGGTGCCAGCAGGAGAGAGGCACATCTCACAATTAAAGTAGGAGTGGTTTAAATATGGCTCATGATTCAGCTCCCTGTGGCCAAAGTAGGACCATTTCCACACTACACTGTTATAATGCTATTATTCCACTTTCAACCTCCTATGGAATCCTGGAAGTTTGCAGTTTAGGGAGGTGCATTTAGATTTCTCAGTCAGAGAGCTCTTTGGCCTCAGTAAACTACAAACCCCAGAATTTCAAAGGACGTTGAAAGTGGAATAATAGCACTATCACAGTGTAGGGTGGAAAGGCCTTGGGTTCAGTATCTTAGAATCATAGAATCATAGAAATGTAGAGTTGGAAGAGATCACAGGAGCCATCCAGTCCAACCCCCTGCCGTGCAGGAACACCCTCAAAGCACTCCCGACAGATGGCCATCCAGCCTCTGCTTAAAAACCTCCAAAGAAGGAGACTCCACCACATTCCATGGAGGCAGCAGATTCCACTCCCGGACAGCCCTGACTGTCAGGAAGTTCTTCCTGAGGTTCAGGTGGAATCTCCTTTCCTGCAGCTTGAATCCATGGCTCCTTGTCCTGGTCTCTGGAGCAGCACAAAACAAGCCCTCTCCTCCCTCTACTTGGCATCCCTTCAAATATTTAAACATGGCTATCATGTCCCCTCTGAACCTTCTCTTCTGCAGACTAAACATACACAGCTCTCTAAGTCTATCCTCATAGGGCTTCATGGCTTCCAGGCCTCTCACCATTTTGGTCGCCCTCCTCTGGACTTGCTCCAGCTTGACCATGTTCTTCTTGAATTGGGGTGCCCAGAGCTGGACACAATATTCAAGATGAGGTCTAACCAAAGCAGAGTAGAGTGGTACCAGAACCATACTCCTATTGATGCAGCCGAGAATTGCATTGGCTTTCTTGGCTGCCAGATCACACTGCTGACTCATGTTCAGCTTGTGGTCTATGAAGACTCCTAGATCCCTTTCACACGTACTGCTATCCAGCCATCTTAGAGAGTTCCAGCAAAACACTCCTATAAATCCCAAAACTGTTCCTGTAAACAAGATGGATTCTCTGCTCTACTGGTCACTTGTGCAACTGAGTGTATTTTTAGTCTGATCCACAGCTTGAGAATGTTACCTTTTTTTTTACTACAACATCCAGCATCTGGCCATGCTGGCTGGAGATTTCTGGAAGATGTAATCCAGACAGTATCCTTCCCAAGCTCTTGTCTAGTCCAGCTACATTTGTCTCATATTGTCGTTTGTTCAGACCTCACCTCAAGCACTGTGCGCCAGTTCTGGACACCACTATTTACGCAGGATATTGAGAAGCTGGAACTGTCAGAGTTCAACTCTCAGCTCGTGCCTTTCTGCCAGCAAGGGAAGGAAGGCAAAAGTACGTGCCCAAGAGGAGGAGGCAGTGGGGCGGGGGGTGTCCAATGCAAACAGTCAAGGAGAAACACTGAGCTGAGCCGAAGTCAAGGTCAAATCGAAAAGCTCCAGAACACCAAAGGCCAGTCCAAAAGAGTCAACAGAGCCGGAACACATTTGCTACAAACAAACAGCAAGCCATACCAACCAATTTATATGCTGACAAAGACTGGTGTTACTCATCATTGTTCCGTTCACTCAGTCATGCCCAAACAGTTTCCCTCTGAGTTGCTCGTTTCTGTCTCCTTTGTGATTGGTGGCTGGAGGCCGAAGGTGGATCTAGTTCCTCTAAATCATTGCCGGTCTCCTCTCCCACTGGCACCGGTTGAGGCAATTCTGTCTCAGCTTGTTTTTCTGCTGATGGGGGGTTCCAAGATAGTTTAGTCAGTCACTGGTTCCGTTTCTGGCACAATCAATTGCTCATTGACTTCAGAGCTGTCATCTATTGCTCTTTCCACACTAGGCTGTTATAGCGTGATGATTCCACTTTCAACCTCCTATGGAATCCTGGAGTTTGCAGTTTAGGGAGGGGCCAGCCGGCCCCTCCCTAAACTGCAAACCCGAGGATTCCATAGGAGGTTGAAAGTGGAATCATCGCGCTATAACAGCCTAGTGCAGAAATGGCCCATCACAGGAACACATCCTGAGGAAGATCACCAAGGTTGTAAAAGCTCTAGAAACCAAGCCCTATGGGGAACACTGGAGAGAGCTAGGTATGGTTAGCCTGAAGGAAAGAAGACTGAAAGCTCATACATTTTAGCCATCTTCAGATCTCTGAAGGAATGCCACATCGTAGAAGATAGAATGCGCCCATTTTCTGCCCCTCCAGAGTGCAAAATCCAAACTTATAGATTCAAATTAAAAGGTATGTTCAAATAAAAGTTAGGAAGAATTTCAGAATGGGGAGAAAATTTTGATAGTGGGGCTGACTATTTCAGAAGATGGTGGGAACTTCTTAACTGGAGGCATTCAAGCAAGGATGGCAACTAGACAGGAAATGAAGACACACAGTTGTTGGATTGAACTAGGGCCACAATTTATTGAGTCCAATAGGAATCATAGAATCATAGAAATTCAGAGTTGGAAGAGATCACACAGGCCACTCAGTCCAACCCCCTGCCATGCAGGAACACCCTCAAATCAATCCCGACAGATGGCCATCAAGCCTCTGCTTAAAAACCTCCAAGGAAGGAGACTCCACTACACTCCGAGGCAGCAGATTCCACTGCCGGACAGCCCTGACTGTCAGGAAGTTCTTCCTGAGGTTCAGGTGGAATCTCCTTTCCTGCAGCTTGAATCCATTGCTCCTTGTCCTGGTCTCTGGAGCAGCAGAAAACAAGCCTTCTCCCTCCTCTACGTGGCATCCCTTCAAATATTTAAACATGGCTATCATGTCCCCTCTTAACCTCCTCTTCTGCAGACTAAACATACCCAGCTCTCTAAGTCTATCCTCATAGGGCATGTCTTCCAGGCCTCTCACCATTTTGGTCGCCCTCCTCTGGACTTGCTCCTGCTTGTCAATATCCTTCTTGAATTGGGGTGCCCAGAACTGGACACAGTATTCAAGATGGGGTCTAACCAAAGCAGAGTAGAGTGGTACCAGTACCTCCCTCGATCTAGACAGCAGACTCCTATTGATGCAGCCGAGAATTGCATTGGCTTTCTTGGCTGCCGCATCACACTGCTTACTCATGTTCAGCTTGTGGTCTATGAAGACTCCTAGATCCCTTTCACACGTACTGCTATCCAGCCACGTGTCCCCCGTCCTATATTTCTGTATTCCATTCTTTCCACCTAAGTGTAGGACCTTACACTTCTCTCTTTTGAATTTCATTTTGTTCGCCTTGGCCCAGCTCTCCAATCTATCCAGGTCATTTTGAATTTTGATCCTGTCCTCTGGCGTATTAGCAACCCCTCCCAATTTGGTGTCATCTGCAAATTTGATGAGCATGCCCTCTATTCCTTCATCCAAGTCATTGATAAAAATATTGAACAGCACTGGGCCCAGGACAGAACCCTGTGGCACCCCACTAGTCACTTCTCTCCAGGATGAAAAGCAGCCATTCGTGATCACCCTTTGGGTTCGGTCAGTCAACCAATTACAAATCCAGCTAACCATAGCCCTGTCCAGCCCACATTTTACTAGCTTCGTTGCAAGAATGTCATGGGGAACTTTGTCAAATGCCTTACTGAAATCGAGATATGCTACATCCACAGCATTCCCTTCATCTATCAAGCTAGTAACTCTATCATAAAAAGAGATAAGATTAGTCTGACATGACTTATTTTTGAGAAATCCATGTTGACTTCTCGTGATTACCGCGTTGCTTTCTAAATAGCTTTCTAAATGCTTTCTAAATAGGAAGAAATAGCAGAACAGATTTGTGTATAGTAGAGCCCAAAGTATAAGTCTGAAATCTATCAGGTTAGAGCAAAGGTGGAGACATGTATGGTAGACCCCAAAGTGATAGTCTATGGTCTCTCAGATTAGGGCAAAGGAGGACTCATGTATGTTAGACCCCAAAGCAAATGTCTAAAGTCTATCAGATCAAGGAAAAAGGAGGAGAATTACTCTCTCTCCCTCCTCATCCTAACAACAAAGTATGGAGGATGGTCTACCAAAATGTACTCCCCTCCCATGTTCTGGGTGAGGTCCCATGGCTACCTGTGAAGACCCACCTGTCTCTTAAAAGGAACCCCTAGGAAGACACCAATATGTATCTAACTTCAGCTATCCCTGCCAAACTGTAGCCAACTTACCCTGTTGAACAACCATGAGACCTTGCTGCAGTTAACCCAGCCCTGATCACTCTGTGAAAATGTAGGTAAGAGCACAAATAAGCTTAAAATTCCTATGTATCTTCCTGAAGATGACCAGCTAGTCCCACACAGAATTAGGGTGGGAGAGAAGGTAGCTGAAGATCTAAAGGGAGTGGAAAAAGAAGCAGGCTAGGCTTATGGAGTCTTGGCTCCACTCTTTCTAAGAAGGCTTTGGATGGATGTGTGCAGCACCACTTCTTCGTCTGCCAATAATAATAATAATAATAACAAAAATAATTCCTGTCCCCTCCAGATCCCCCATCCATAGGCAAGCCCTCACTGCAGGGTGACACTGGATAATCTCTCTCAAGGATACCTTTCCCTATCATCAGGAGTAGACTAGGGCCATTTCCTCACTAAACTGTTATAGCGTTATGATTCCATTTTCAACATCCTATGGAATCCTGGGGTTTGCAGTTTTGGGAGGGGCTGACCAGCCCCTCCTGAAACTGCAAACCCCAGGATTCCATAGGATGTTGAAAGTGGAATCATAGCGCTATAACACTCTAGTGCAGAAATAGCCTATGTATGTGATAGATGAGGGATCAGTGGTTGAGGAATCATAGACTCATAGATTGGATGACACCACAGGGGCCATCCAGTCCAACCCCGTCCCATGCAGGAGTTATTCCACACTCTTATACCACTTTCAACCTCCTCTGGAATCCTGGGGTTTGCAGTTTAGGGAGGGGCCTTTAGAATTCTCAGCCAGAGAGCTCTAAACTACAAAGCCCAGAATTCCACAGAAAGCTGAAAGTGGAATAAGGGCACTACAACAGTGTAGTGTGGAAATGGTTGGAGACTTTACAGCCAGAAGGAGAAGGGGTCAGTGATGATTTAAGGGAGTTAGATTCATCTTTGCCCCGCAGCCCACAGTCACGGAGGAGGCAAAAGAGAGCAGCTCAGAGGGAAGCTGTTTTGCTGAGATTAAAGAGACAGGGCGCTAATTAACTCTACCTATTCTCCCTGTTATTTAAGTCTGTCGGCATGGCTTGCTTTTTGCTTGTGGCAAAGCACTACTCAAGCTTCCACAGCCCTTACATTCTGCTGTTCTTGACTTCTTGGACAGACCTTTAGCATTCTTGCCTTTCTTGGACTAACCTTGGCCTTGGCTTCCAACTTAGTATTACTACTAGTTTGTTAGCTCTGGATGCTCCCCACTGCCCCCTCCTTGGCAAGTACTATCACTTTCTCTCTCTTGCTGGCTGGGAGTTAAACCCTGGGAGTTTAAACCCTAACGTTGTAATCCTTGGTGTCAGGAACCAAATTCACACACACAAATATAACAGTGCAATGTCACTATTTATTAGGAGCGTGGTACATAGTACAGGACTTCAGTGAGTGAACTGGAGGCAATTAGCAAAATCCAAATCATTAAATGCAAATAGTTTCTCATCCCGCCCACAAGAGACCTTGGAGTTCTGGTTTCAACCTGGCAGCGCTTATCACTACATTCCCAGCTTTCCTTATCTAACGGTCTCTGGTTCTCATACCTTGTTATAAGAAAGCAGCTAATTAACTCCTACTACATGTCCCATAACTGAAATATGGAGGGCTACCTGACACTTGGAGTCCCTTCCAAATCGGCAGTTCTGGGGTTCTGCTGGGGAGGGAAGTGACCTTCCTCTGCGTCCCACCCATGAATCAATACACTGGACCTTCTCCAAGATGGCATCTCAGTTGTGGAACACCTTCCTTGTGGAGATGCAATAGGAACCAACTCCATTGACGCCCCCAATAATGATATGACTAAAAGCCAGGGTGGTGTAGTGGTTTGAACGTTGAATGTTGGACCAGGTCACTGGGAGAGGAGGTCTCAAATCCCTTCCAGCGACCTTGGGCAGGTCACTTTCTCCCAACCTCAGGGGAAGGCAATGGTGGTAAGCTGCCTCTGAACAAATCTTGCCAGGAAAACTTTATGCTAGGTTCACGTTAGAATTGCCATAAGTTGGAAATGACTTAAAGGCATGCAGCAATAACACAGGCATGGCTGCTCATTAAAACCTTTGGGGCCTAAGTGAGTCACTCCAAAATGGTTAGGAACATGGGCCCTTTTCTCAGCGCCGGCGCTCGTGTGACGGAGGAGGGCGGCTCATGCAAGAAGCCTTCTCCGGGAGGCTGCCGCTTCCCCCTCCTTCCTTCCGCAGGCAAAGGAACGAGCGGGGAAGCGGCAGCCTCCTGGAGGCGGCGGTGGCTCGTGCGTCCATCCATTCCCCCCCCACGCGCGCAAGAAAGGAGCCTGTCCCCTCCATCCCCCCCGCGCGCGAGAGAAAGGAGCCTGTCCCCTCCATCCCCCCGCGTGCACGAGAAAGGCGCTTGTCGCGTCCGCCCCCCCTGCGCGCGCGAGAAAGGCGCTTGTCGCGTCCGCCCCCCGCGCGCGCGAGAAAGGCGTTTGTCGCGTCCGCCCCTCCACGCGCGCGAGAAAGGCGCTTGTCGCGTCCGCCCCCCGCGCGCGCGAGAAAGGCGCTTGTCGCGTCTGCCCCCCACGCACGCGCGAGAAAGGCGCTTGTCGCGTCCGCCCCCCCGCGCACACATGCACGAAGCAGGACGTGTCGCATCCGTCGTGCTAGCACCCCGCCCCGTCCCTTCTTTCCTCAGGGGTGGAGGGAAGGAAGCGCGACCCAGCCGGCTCCCCGACGCTCCGCACAAGAGGTAAGTGCGTGCGGGCGCCGGGAGCTTTGCGCGAGCGCGGGTGATTTTCGCTTCGAAGCGAAAATCAAAAAACCCGCGCTCGAGCCACTTCAGCCCCGTGAGCCCGGCGGAAGTGGGAGTGCGTCGTGTGGAGCGACGCTCCCACTCCCGCGAGGCTCACGGGGCTGTCGCGCGAGAAAAGGCCCGTGCGAAAAGGGCCATGGTTTTAAACTGACCTACAAGGATCTATTAAAGCAAAGTGGAGAGGCTGTTCTATTGAAAGATCAACAACAGCTAAAAGAGGAAGGACTTGAAATACAGTGGTTTCCCTACATGCAAATAAGACAAAGATTTAAAAAGGATTTACAAGCAGAAGGGGTGGAACTAAGACAATCTGAATTGGAAGATCTTATGCTAAAAGGAGAAAAAAAGATACTTTCGAGATTGTATAAGAAGTTGTCATCCTTTAATCTAGAGGGAGAGACAGTCAAAGACTGTATGATAAATTGGGCTAGAGATCTCAATCACAATATCCTCCTAGAAGAGTGGGAAACAATTTGGAAAAATAATATGCTATACTCTAGATCTTATGCCCTACAAGAAAATGTGTTGAAGATGGTGTATCAGTGGCATTTGACACCCAACAGATTAGCAAAATTGAAAAAGAATATGAACAATCACTGTTGGAAATGTAAAGACCAAGTGGGATCCTTGTATCATATGTGGTGGCGATGTGATAGAGCAAAGAGATTCTGGTATGCCATACGAGTTAATATGCAAAAAAGATTTGAAACGGAAAATTGATTTAGGTCCTGATTACTTTTTTTATTGGGGATTTTTGGTGCAGATAACCATTTGGATTTCTGCACCAAAAGATTAGTATGGCATTTGATTGTGGCAGCTAGACTTGTTTATGCCAAATATTGGAAATCTACTTGCATCCCCACAGTTGATGAGTGGTTAGAAAAAATCATTGAAATTGCACTGATGGTTTTAAACTGGTTTAACATTTTAAACTGGCTTTACCATGTCTAATATGGTTTAAGTCTCTCAGTTATTTTTGTCAGTTTAAATTCATTTAGCCCATTCGTTTTGATTTTGTATCTGTAGGCTGCCCAGAGATCCTCTGATATAGGGTGGGGTATTTAAACAAATAGAGCCAGTGTGGTGTAGTGGTCTGAGCATTGCAGTATAAGCCTGGAGATGAGGCTTCAATGCTCTGCTCAACCATGGAAATCCATTGAGTGATCTTGGGCACATCACACACTCTCAGCCCCAGAAAACCCTGTGATAGGTTCGTCTTATTCCACATGACACTCTTATAGCGCGATGATTCCACTTTCAACCTCCTATGGAATCCTGGGGTTTGCAGTTCCGGGAGGGGCCGGCCGGCCCCTTCCAGAACTGCAAACCCCAGGATTCCATAGGAGTTTGAAAGTGGAATCATCGCGCTATAAGAGTGCCGTGTGGAAATGTTCTAAGAGTCTCTGTAAGTTGGAAGTGGCTTGAAGGCACACAGCAAACAACAACAACAACAACAACAAAAACAGTTTAGATAGATAGATAGATAGATAGATAGATAGATAGATAGATAGATAGATAGATAGATAGATAGATAGACAGACAGACAGACAGACAGACAGACAGATAGATAGATAGATAGATAGATAGATAGATAGATAGATAGATGGATAGATTCTTTCTTCTTATAGATATCTGCAGTCTGTGTCAGCTGGTAGTGAAACCATTCCATTATTCATTTCAACCTTCTCCAGAAAACCTTCTGTTTTATCCAGTTTGCTTTTTACTTGGCATCGAAAGCCTTCCTTGCAGTTGCCTTTTTCCTCCCCACGCATCAATCAACGGGTGTTTATGGCACAGAAAGGCATTTGTTAAGACAACAGCTCCTCTCTGTGTGGCATGCCAATACCCTCCCATTTTAAAATAAATAAATAACCAGATCTCAGCGTCTTAATATGCTGTTAATGAGGCTTTCAAACTGCTTGCAAAAGGTGGAGGAATATCCTTCCCCCACATTTCTTTTAACGAAAGGGAACATGAAATTAAAAAAAAGAAAAAAGAAAGACAGCTGATATCAAATTCTATGAGACTTTTAACCACTTTAGAAAAACGTTTTTCTGCTCCTGAGTTGGCTGTCAATTAAAGTGTCAGGCGTAATTGGTCTATTCTGTTGAAAATGAATCTTCAATAATGCAAAGAGAGTAAGCAGAGGAATAGAGAAGTCACTTTCCCCCTCCTTCTCTCTCTCTCTCTCTCTTCTTAGTCTTTCCTCTTCCCTTCTGGCTTTACATAATAACCCCTTCCCAAGTGAAAAATGCATTTGATTTGCTCTTAATGCCAGTGGAATAAGTAGGACTAGTAGCTGAGTAAAAGCTCTTCTGGTGTGTTTGCCATAGAAAGTGTTTCTTTGACATTGGGCTAATCAACACCACATTTTCATCATGAGGTCCTAGAACTATCTTGCCTTGACCTGATGTTAGAGGTCTGGTAATGAAATATATGGGTTTTTTTAAAAACGACAACAACACAAGAACCCAACACACAAGAAAACCATTTTGATGTTCAGCCCATCAAACAGCCTACTCTGCCCTACTCTGTAGGTTAATGGAGGCAATTTTTTTAAAGCATTTCAAAACTCTTCTTCCTTTCCTTCCACACCATCTTGGTTATTCGGTGTTAAACCTAGTCCTGCTTCATGTTTGCAGAAAGAGAAGGAGGGCGACCAAAATGGTGAGAGGCCTGGAAGCCATGAAGCCCTATGAGGATAAACTTAGAGAGCTGGGTATGTTTAGTCTGCAGAAGAGAAGGTTAAGGGGGGACATGATAGCCATGTTTAAATATTTGAAGGGATGCCACGTAGAGGAAGGAGGGGACTTGTTTTCTGCTGCTCCAGAGACCAGGACAAGGAGCAATGGATTCAAGCTGCAGGAAAGGAGATTCCACCTGAACCTCAGGAAGAACTTCCTGACGGTCAGGGCTGTCCGGCAGTGGAATCTGTTGCCTCGGAGTGTAGTGGAGTCTCCTCCTTCCTTGGAGGTTTTTAAGCAGAGGCTTGATGGCCATCTGTCGGGATTGATTTGAGGGTGTTTCTGCACGGCAGGGGGTTGGACTGGATGGACTGTGTGGTCTCTTCCAACTCTGAATTTCTATGATTCTATGATAAGGAATCAGGTGTTCCATTTCCGGGAAAAGTTATGCATCACTCCACTAATTAAAGGGGATACAAGGCACAGCTACAACCAACTTATAAACATGGTAATGTGGCATGCTTTCACTCCCTTTCTAGCACAGTTTTTGTATGCGTTCATTCATGTTGTATTCAACTTCTGTACTGATTTGTGGCTTTAAAAAAAATGAAGGAAAAAACCAATTAAAATATTGTTTTCTTTTAGATGGCTTTTTGAGTGCATCTTGCCAAAAAGTGTGTGACCCAAGATTCTAGACTCTACTAAACTAAGGAGCATCTCCTGCCCAACTTCCCCACCCAAACTTGCCTTATTGGGTAGTAGCCACTGCAAGGGATGAGGGTCTGTTCTCTTGTCATTCAGAGCAGCAGAGTTTCCACCAGTGATCTCAGGTATGACATTGATACAGTTTAGTTGGCAAAATATGCTTTCATTGGCAAGATATATTAATTAGCTTTGATATAAAACATGCTCTACTACGGTGGTATGGCCAGGCTGGAGAAGAGGAAAAGACTGGCCAAGCATGTGCACTGTGAATTAGGTCAGAAACCCCTGCTAGGCACAGCCAGGTCATAGTCAGGAAATCAGCAGGTAGCTCCAGAGATAATAGGGTTGCAGCTAACCTTGATGTCTCCGTCTTTTGGGACAATAGCAAATGGGTGATTCCTACCAAGCCACTGATTGCCTGATTTAATTTTTTTTATTATTATTTATTTGTATCCCGCCTCTCCATATGGATCGAGGCGGCGAACAACTTACAAATAGCATGTATTTTGATACATTTTTCTATACATGCCCCCAACAAGCTGGGTACTCATTTTACCGACCTGCGGAAGGATGGAAGGCTGAGTCAACCTTGGAGCCCAGCAGGATTGAACTCACAACCTTGTGGCTTGTAGTACTGGCATTTAACCACTGCGCCACCAGGGCTCCTATTTTCCACTGACCAAGCAATTTTTCCTTCACTCTAAAATCTGTCTGACAAGCACACAGCTATCAGGCAACTATTAGCCTTTTTGACACCTAATGCTAAAACCATCAGCCCATTCTGGGCATCTTTGTTCACTCTGTGGACTGCATTGTTTACTTGGCCAGAGAGCCATTCACACCTGTGCCCCCCAAGCAGAAATCATGTATAAGTACCCCCAGTTTTGGCCAGCTAGCTCGCAGTACATTGATCTCTGGTTGGCACGCTCTCATTCTAATTTCCAGTTGCGTACTGTCCTTAAGCACAAGTCTAAGCCACATTGCTGCATTGGTAAATATCATCCACAATGCCCTTAAATCTTCCTATCTTAAAACCTTTCCTCCCTTTTCCTTCAGTTAGCCTTGTGTGAGTGCATGATGGTTTGGATCTTGTGTGTGTATGATTAATTTCCCCAATAAAACAGAATTTAGCTTACTTTTGGATCGCTGACTGGCCCTTCCCTACACAAGATCCCATAAACATTGGTGTCAAAGATCTCACTAGGTTACCCCGCTCTCACAGACCTCGTAATTTGAGCTAATAATCCCCTATCTTTGCTTGGAGGTACTGGCATTTCAGTTGGACTCCTGAGTCACCCACATTTTGGGACAACACAATCAGAATCAGGATCCATGTCACAACTCCTTCACACGGAAGATCACTGGTGGGAGTAGGAAGGAAACATTAGTCCACTGTATCCAGCTCAGCAGGGGAACAGAACCCCGTCGTTTGCAGCAACTGTTGCCCAACAGGGTCTCTTTTGGGGAATTTTACAGTCCCTAAGTATTCACTAATGCCACAGTCATGAACACATAGAGGTTGTTAATATGAGTCATGTGTAACTCTAGTCTATACATTTATAACTGCAGTTGGGGAATTCAGCCTGCATTTTAAAACAAAGCTCACACTTCTGAACATGTTGGCCAAGATCTGACATTGGGGTTGTGTATTGTAAAACCACCACATGTGAAGCTCTGCACTGAATATGCTACGCAACCCTCAAGACCAGTGTTGCATCAATTGAAGCCAGCTTAGGTAATTTTACATTTTATTTAAGTATAAATATAAACTGAATAATAATTTATGAGATACAAGTGGAGAGTGGTTTTATTTGCTAGCAATAAGTGGGGACGATTTTAGCACATCTAATAATATTTAATGAAGAATTAAATATAACATCATGGTCAGCATCATATCTATTAATGGCAATTCAAGTGCAAGTAGGCTTCAGTTAAATATCAGTGTAAAATGGATAATAATTTAGCACACATAAGTGGGAGGATTTTGTTTCATGGTAAGGAGTGTGGGGATTTTAATGAATTTAATAATATTTAATGGAGAATTAAATTTAGCTGCCTGCATTCCGTGTGCTTTTAATGTTGTAAAAAGACTTGTAGTCCAAGGTTGGAAAGATAAATGCTCACCATCCATTGTTCAACGGTCGAAAGGTTTTACTGCTTTAGCTATGCATCAATCTTTGTTTTATAGGCATTTGTTTCAAGAAAAAGTAATTTTGGAAATAAGCTCAGCTTATATTAATATTTATGCGTAGCTGAGAATTTCCTCCCCCTCTTCTTTCTTTCTCTCTCTCTCTGAATAAACATACTTTAAAAACCCAATTAAAAAATTAAAAATGAAAGCTAAACAACAACTAGGCTTAGTTATCAGCATGGAGATTTGGTGCTCTGGTTAAGAAAAAGAAAGATCCTGATGTGCCAGTCACAAGAATCAAGATGAACAAGTCCAGTTCTCCATTTGAGGTCATCCTCTGTGGAGCCTGGCCATTGTCTGCCTCCCAGTCTCAATTATCAGGGGTACTGTCTAGCACATCTTCCCATGTGGTGCACACATTCCTTGTTAGTCTAATTGGGTGAGTTTCTCACCATTCCAGCAGTCAGGTCCAACTGAGATTCTCAACAGTCCTTCTCATTATGATTAAGTCTCTCATGTTGGGAGAGGTGTTGGCCCATCCTCTACCCAGAGTTTGTTGTTGTTTCCCAACTCTAGCATGGGCAGGTCAGTAAGGGAGGAAGCAAGGAGTCAGGAGAAAGTTGACTTGAACCATCTCTTTTTGCTTGAAAATAACCTTGTCATCCTTTGTCTGGCTTATCTGGCCCTACCTTCTCTCATTAGCAGTGCCAGTTGGTGGCTTCCGCCTTGCTGGGGCAGTCAATCCACCCTGGCTTTTAATATGGCAATTAAGGGAACCATCCAAAATGTTCAACCTTATTCCCCAAACAGCTTCAGCACTCTGGTTAGCTCCTTTAAAGTTCAGGCTAAAAGCCAGAGCAGATTTGCCGACTGTCACAAGTGGCCCTCTGCAATCCAAAGACTCTGGCACGGAGGAGTTGGAATGAGAACAGTTTCTGGATGCAAACAACTTCCTCCCTGAATCTGAGAAGTGGTAGCTGAATAAATTTTGAGGGGCTCCCTCCTCAACAGATGCTGAAAGGACCCTTCTGCCCATTGAAGTCTGTCAAAGAGAGCAGGAGAAGCTTTCTAGGAACTGGGCATTAGATTAGCAGAGACGGTGACTCATCAGGCACCTGGAATTCAGAGGCAGCCTTCTATAAATCTCTCAGCAGCTGCAAGGAATGTTTGCTATTCACAACGATTCAGTCTCTTTGATGGGGCAAGTTTTGATATTCTCATGTCTCCTGGAATTCTGGACTCCTGAACTGGCTATGATTAATGGCTCCTTGTCTTGTCTTATTTAATGACTACTTAGAATCACAGAACCATAGAGCTGGAGGAGACCCTGAAGGCCATCCAGTCCAACCCCATTCTGTCATGCAGAAATACACAACCAAAGCACTCCCAACAGATGGCCATCCAGTCTCTGTTTAAAAACCCCAAAGAAGGAGATCCTACCACACTCCTAGGCAGCAGCATATTCCTCAGACAAACTACTCTTACCACCAGGAAGTTCTTCCTAATCTCTCATCCCATTTTGGCCTTGGATATCTTGACTACTGGATTTGTGATACAACCTCTGTGTTACTTCCAGTATGGCTCCCCGGGTGGGGGCTCCTGGATATCGCTTTGATATCATTTAATTCGGCCCTGGCTGGACTTGCTCTCAGTTACCTCACTCCATGTGTTTGTGAGTTCTCCGGACAAGCACAGACATGAGTGCAGCCGCTAATTGCTCACATTCCAATCTCTTTGGAGGCCAGCAACTTAGCTTTGCTTCCCACTTCAGGGAACTTTCCATGTGTATGCTTTCACAATAGCTGCGTGGCTCTCAGCCGAGCCAGCTGGTAAACAAGTCATTTACATATAAACTTTACTATTGTAATCAGGAGTTAATCTCATCAGGTTAAAGTGGACCTTTCTAAATTCTTTGTCCAGTGCCAAAACTCCTTTTGTCCTCACCGGGCTCGCCATTGCCGGCAGGCACAAACTCCCTTATAAAAACCCTCACTTTCAAACAGTCTTTGGACTACCTCGGATTGCTATCCTGCCCTGCTGCTGGCCTTCTAAGGAAACTCCCCTCAGTCTTCCACACTGAGCTTCTTCCTTCTGAACCCCATCTCTTCGTTCCTTCAGGACAACGAGACCAGGTGAGGGGACTTGTTTTCAGCTGCTCCAGAGACCAGGACAAGGAGCAATGGATTCAAGCTGCAGGAAAGGAGATTCCACCTGAACCTCAGGAAGAACTTCCTGATGGTCAGGGCTGTCCGGCAGTGGAATCTGCTGCCTCGGAGTGTAGTGGAGTCTCCTTCCTTGGAGGTTTTTAAGCAGAGGCTTGATGGCCATCTGTTGGGATTGCTTTGAGGGTGTTCCTGCATGGCAGGGGGTTGGACTGGATGGCCTGTGTGGTCTCTTCCAACTCTGAATTTCTATGATTCTATGATTTCTATGATTCTATTGCCTATCCTTAAGCTTCCCAACTCCTTTTCCAGTTAGCTAGTGTGTGTGTGTGTGTTATTATTTTCTGTTGCTGTTTAATAAAATTGTTGTTTTGGTTACTTTAAAAACTTGTATGCCTATTCCCTGACCTGAAGCCGTAGACGTTGGGTTTTAAGATCCTTGCAAAGTTACCCTGCCTCTCGCTAGCCAAAACAGTGTTCAAGCTAATTTTCCCCAATTCAGTATTTTTAATTGGCAAGCTGGGTGCCCCTCACAGGACCCCTCAATTCTCAGGGTAACATCTGGACTGACTGAGACCTAGCCTGTGCATCTCCTTTCATCTTCTGAGATGTCCCATGCATGATCCAAACTGGATTGACCTCACTGGAGTGGCTTTCCTTAGGAGAATCTGTCTCTTAGACACTTTCTGCCTGTAGGCACAGCACACTGCCTCAGTGACCAGGAGCTACAAGCTGCCTCTGTTTATTAGTCACTTGCTTGAATCCTACTGTTAGTCTCAACTAGAGTACTCTATTGAATCAATGAGATTTATTAATGTATTGACTCACCATTCACCAATTGAATCAATGGGTCTACTTTAGTGGGAACTAACCAACAGGATTCCATGTAGGATTTAGACTGTTATTTTTTAGCAGCACCTGTTTTTGAGATTCTGTTCCAAACCGTATTATGAGAAAGCCTAACCAAGAGGATTCAAGCCATCGACTGTGGTGGAACCTGTCCCTTGGTTCTCTTATAGGGTTCCCTGCTATTCTCCTGCATGGCATCAGAGAGCGATAGAAACTCCACAGAATATTTCAGAGAGCTGGAAAAGCAGAGAATAGTTTCAGCAATGGAGGGTTCTTCCAGATTACCGCAAAGAAGTGAGAGCTCTTGCAACAGAGGTCTTCAGTTTTTACCAACTGGTGCCTCTTCATCTCATTTCTGGATCTACACAGCCTCTCCAACTTTTTAAAAAAGTTTTTCTACAAGTCAACAAGAGGAGGATGAAAGAAGCTTTATGACATCACAGGCAACCTAGCCAATCATCATCCAGCTCTCATGACACTGTAGGTAACTTTGCTAATCATAGAATCCTAGATTTGGAAGAGACCTTAAGGGCTTTCCAGTCCAACCCCCTTCTGCCATGCAGGAAGACACAATCAAAGCACTCCTGACAGATGGCTGTCCAGCCTCTGTTTAAAAACCTCTAAAGAAGGAGACTCCGCCACACCTCCGGGCATCAGTGTATTCCACTGCCAAACTGGTCTTACCATCAGGTTCATTCTTGCTCTACACCATTGCTCACCATGGCATAAGTCTCCAGTCTTGTATCTCCCATCTTAGCTCTGTTCTTTTTTTTTTAAGCAGTTTGTTTTTTTTTCCCCCTGAGAGTTTGTATACTTACCCCTTAAGCCATCCCAGCACCCCCCCAACCCCAGAACTGAATTGAGCAGAATTAAAGAGGAGGTAGGTTCCTAAGTTGTTCTTGGTACAATGAGAATTAGAATATCCATATCACAAACAGAACCAGGCAGATTGCAAACCTCTATCACCCTCTGAATGGATCTTGGCTTTCATTGTTATTCTTGTAACAAAAGGAATATTTGGTCTGAAACAGACCAAAAAACCAGGCGGAAAACCAGGGTCTGAATCCTTGCTAGGCCTTGGAAATCTACTGGTCTCTCAGGGTGACCAAAATGGTGAGAGGCCTGGAAGCCATGAAGCCCTATGAGGATAGACTTAGAGAGCTGGGTATGTTCAGTCTCCAGAAGAGAAAGTTGAGAGGGGACATGATAGCCATGTTTAAATATTTGAAGGGATGCCACGTAGAGGAAAGAGAGGGTTTGTTTTCTGCTGCTCCAGAGACCAGGACAAGGAGCAATGGATTCATGCTGCCGGAAAGGAGATTCCACCTGAACCTCAGGAAGAACTTCCTGATGGTCAGGGCTGTCCAGCAATGGAATCTGCTGCCTCGGAGCGTAATGGAGTCTCCTTCCTTGGAGGTTTTTAAGCAGAAGCTGGATGGCCATCTGTCCAAGGGAGTGCTTTGAGGGTGTTCCTGCATGGCAGGAGGTTGGACTGGATGGCCTGTGTGGTCTCTTCCAACTCTACATTTCTATGATTCTATGATTCTTTAGGAGATGGCAATGTCAAACCTCCTCTGGATAAATCTTACTAGAAATCCTAAGACAGGACCACCCTAAGCTGGGCTGCCTCAGAGGCAGTCCCGGTATGGCAGCATGGTTTGAGCATTGGCCCAGGACTCTGAGAGATCAGGCCTCAAATCCCCACTTGGCCATGGAAACTCACTAGGTGACCTTGGGCAAGACACACACTCTCAGCCTTAGAAGAAGGCAATGACCAGCTTCCTCTCAATAATTCTGACCAAGAAAACTCTATGATAGGATTGACATATGGTAGACCAGACCTGAAGTCAAACAACAAAAACAGCAACAACAATGCTTAGAAAACTTACTTTTTAGATGAAGGTGTCCAGTGTGGGGATTCTGGAAGTTGTACTCCGAACAGGGAACCTACCAAGGTCTACCTTTAGAGAAAGCCCTCCCCCTTTACAGAGCTGAGGGTGAGCTATATGCTGATGTTAATTCAGTGCTATATAGATGTTTCATTTGGCATAATATTATCCCAAAATGGGGATGACTCGGGGGCTTACCTGCAATGCCTGTGCTTCCGTGAAACAGTGGGGAATGTTACATCAAAGAGGAGGCCTGTGAGTGGGGGGTAACTTTATGAGATCTTTTATGCCTGTATATACTGGCACTAATGCAGGGAAGAATGAGATCCAAAAGTAAGTTTGTTTGTTTTATCTGGGGGATTGCAATCATACACACAAGATCCAAGCAGTCTCACAATCACACAAGGCTAACTGAAGGAAAAGGGAGGAAGGGTTTGGATAGAGAGAGTTTAGGGAGAAGTGGGTAATATTTACCAATCTGGACAGAAGCAAAAAAGCAATTGTGGCTTAGACTGGAAGTCCAAGGGCAGTACAAATTGGGAATTGCCCAATTTGTACTGCCCTTGGACTTCCAGTCTAAGCCACAATTGCTTTTTCGCTTCTGTCTAGATTGGTAAATATTACCCACTCCAGCAGAATGACAGTCAGTATGCCAAAAGTACTACTTGGACTACAAGTTGGTTTGCTCAGAGCCAAAGTTAGATACTATTTCGGCCTGGTGGGCGAAGGTGTTAATGGCTCTCCAACAGCACAAATAATGGGGTCCGGAATGGACTAATGGTATTAGCATTAGGTAACAAAAGACTGATGGGAATCATGATAGCTCCTTGATTGATGGGTAGGAAAAGGAATAAAGGAAGACTTTGCTGGGGAGTGGGAAGAAGGTTGAAGATCATTAATTTAGTTTTGGGTTTCATTGTCTCTGGAGGTTGAGTCACTGATGGAGATTTGCAAGCCCATTGTCATTGGAGTTTCCCTGATGATTTCCTAACTATGACCTGGCCATGCCTTGAGGTCCTGCCTGACCTTGTTCTTGCACATGTTCGGCCAGTCCTTCCTCTTTGCCAGCATGGCCATGTGCTATAGCACTGTAAAATTTATATTTATGCCAATAAATATTTGAAATTAAACCATTCCATGGAGGAGGGGTGTACAGCCTGGAAACAATGTGATTATCTGAGATAATGATTGGAAAAAAGTAATCTGAAGGTAAGAACTCTTGAATTCAGTAGGTTAGCTCAGTTTCATATCAAAGGCTTGACCCTTGTCCTTAAAATGCTCTTAATTAATAATATTTACAAATTTTGAAAAAATAAAAACTTGGTAGGTTTGGGGTTACCAAAACCCATGTTTTGGCAGAAGTACTGGGAAAGAACGGTATCTCCTGACCAGTAAGGTGTTGCTAGAGATCTTAATGGATGCATACAGGCTGTTTCTTCATTCATGGTGAACATTCTTTTATCTCAAAAATGATAGCAAGTTTGCAATCAGAGCACAGACTTTTCAAGACAGCACCAGCAATGGCCTGGGAACCCAACTGATGAAGGTCATCTTTGATTCCTGAGAGTCAAATGCCACCACAGATAAACGTCCACCTGAGCCTAAAAGTATGGTGTTTTCTCTTTCCTGTTGCCATGGTGTTGAACAATTTAGTTGACCCATGCAATCTTGTTAGAACTATGTGATTGTAGACACCCTGTCTTGCAATCAAGGTAGGAGCTAAGGGGGATTTAATCAGCTCCAAGGCATGGCCCTTTCCCCACCCTTTATCTAGTCACATCTTCTCCACTGAGTGCAATTACATGGCCTTGGTCTAAGTACCAGTAATTCTCCTTCCAGGACCTTTGCAGGAACAGGCAAAAGTGGTGATTTCACAGGCGGCTGTGAGGGTGATATACTGAGTCAGACCATCGGGCATTTAATCTGCAAGAAACTCTCTGGAGTTTTAGGGAGGGCCTGGTCTGTCCAGTAAAGACAGACAAATGGCTGCAGAAAGATGAAGTTGCTTCTTTCTGGAATGCTCTTTGCATTTAGATGTAAGAACTCAATATTTTGTCTTTCTTGTTGTTCAGATTAGAGATGCTACTCCCTCAATAAACAAACAACCCTGTCATTTTTATTAGCAGAGACCGATTATTATGTGTCATATTGATCAGCCAAGGACATTATCTGGCCCTCATTAAAAAAAAAAAAGAAACTACTAACTCATCTGGTGACAGGATATAATCCTAGACCTATTTATACTATTTTTTTTCTTCTTTTTTAGTTAGTATTATGCTTCTACTACCCATCCAATTATTTCATTGTGATTATGCTTGAATATGAGACTGGTTTGTCTTGTGATCGCATGCAAAAGCTTTGTGGGTCAATGCACAAGAAATCTGAACATAAACGTCAAGGTGGGGTCCTTCACAGACGTAAAGGGAGAGAACATAAATTGAATTGGAGATCTTCTGTGTGCAAAATACAACTGGACTCTTATGCATGATTTACTTCAGCATAACCATTATAGGACTTTTCTATGGCGTTGCTTAATGGGGTATCCAGTACCTCCTTGTGCAACGGTTTCTTCTTGGCTGTGCAGATGGTGTCCAGGAACAGTTCCAAACCCCTAACTCAAGTAGCCACTAATTGGCCAAAGGGTAGAAAATCTTCCTATTACCTTCCTGGTACCTGGTGCCTTCCCAGAGCACCAACATGTTGTACCACACTTCCCATGGAAGTTCATGGACCGAACTTTACGTGTTTTATTTTATTTAATTATTTGTATGCCACTTTTCTGCAAACACAGAATTCAAGGCAGCTCACATCCATTTAAAATAAAGTTCAAATTAAAAGCTATCAGTACAAAAGTTAAAAGAGAATTAAACCTCAGTTCTATGTAAAACACACAAGTTGAAAGCACAGTGAATAACAGTTTTAAATATCATCTTTAAAACATAATAAAGTAGAATTGTACAACACACTCTATTGAAAGCTGTATCTGTTGCAACAAGTTAAAAACTAAAGGCATGCATAAATAAAAAGGTCCTTGCTGCCAGTGGAAAGACAGTGGGGAAGAGGCCAACTGGACTTAGGCCATTTCCGCACGAGACTGTTATAGCACTTTGATTCCACTTTCAACATCCTAAGGAATCCTGGGGTTTGCAGTTTCAGGAGGGGCCAAGTGGCCCCTCCCGAAACTGCAAACCCCAGGATTCCATAGGATGTTGAAAGTGGAATCAAAGTGCTATAACAGTCTCGTGCGGAAATGGCCTTACTGTGGAAGGGAGTTCCACAACCTGGGAGTGGCCATTGGGAAGGGTCTTTCCCGTGTCCCCTCTGAATGTGCCTCTGGTGGTGGTGGGATTGAGAGAAAGCCCTTCTTCACAGATCTTAAAGCTTGGGCAGGCCTGTACACAGAGATATGGTTTTTCTGATAGTATAGACCCAAGCCATATAGGATTTAACAGTCAGAACCAGCACTTTGAATCCTGCCTGAAAATCAGTGGCGGCCAGGAGAGATGTTGCAACAAGGGAGCTGTGTGTTCCCTATAGGCAGCCCCAGCTAACAATCTAGTTGGAAGGGTGGCACCCAACCCCAAAACTCTGGATAAGCTCTCTGAGTCATTTCATTCACACACACACACACACACAGAGCTGAGCCCTGAGGGACCTAGACAGGCCAATTGCTATTGGCTTGAACAAGTCTTCCCCGCCATCCCTGTCTGAGTGCCCCCAGGTCCCAGATCGTTAAAGCAGCTCCGAAGGATGCCAATGACAACATTATCAAAAGCCACGGAGAGGTCCAGCAGAACCAATAGGGACACTCTCCTCTTGTCTAGTTCACTGTGTGGGTTATCTATCAAAGCAACCCAAGCTGTTGCTGTCCAACAGCCAGGTCTGGAGCCCCAGTGACATGGATCTAGATAATTCATTTCATCAGGAACCCTTGGAGCTGGGAGGCCACTCAGAAAAGGGATATTGGGGCCTGGCCAGTAATTATCTAGTGTAACTGAGTTCAGAGAGGTTTCCTGGATAGACCGTGACTCTCCACTTTCTGGCACCCTCTCCACCCCCTTTAATCCCACCCCACTGCCATTTCAATTGCTGTGTTGTCTCATGGTGCAGCTTTGGATGCTGCCGGTGAAGGTGTGGATGTTGCTTCCTTGGGCACAAGAGGTTCTCAGCCCCCTCACCGGCCCTCTTTCTGGGTGAAGTAAGTTGGGGCAAGCACAGACAGCAGCAATGAGCACCCTGATTCCCCACCCTTGATTTGGGTGAGGGATCAGGTCTCACCACAGTTTCTTTGGGACAGGATGCAACTTTTCCTTGATGCAGTAAGGCATTCTCTACTCTCCTTGCTCACTTAGCCAGTCTGGCTGCTTTTATTGGCCAGGCAAGGCAGGGGTCCATGGTCTTCTGTTTTCCAAGGATCCTCTCCACTTCCTCTGGCTGCTGAAACATGGGACAAGCAAGAGCCAAGACGACATCTACTAGATGTTTATCAACCACAGTATCCAAATCAGAGAAGATTCGGGTGATTTCATCCATAGTGCAGTACAATTTTTTCACAGAGGGCTGATGAATGTCCTACTTGCTGTTCTGTGGGTCAAAGAGTTGTTGTTGTTGTGTGTCTTCAAGCTGTTGCTGACTCATGGCAACCCTATCATAGGATATTCTTGGACAGATTTGTTCATGGTGGTTAACCATGGTGTTCCTCTGAGGCTGAGAGAGTGTGACTTGTCCAAGGTCATCCAGTGGCAGAACAGGGATGTGAACTAATTTTCATATCACTACCCCCCATTGTCTTTATAAAACACCCCATCTTCTTTGGCTGTCCACCCCAGCAGAGGCTCCAGGTCCTTGTGAAACCTCACCAAGTAGTGATCTGTGCATGGCAATTGAACTATAGAAAGTTTCTCCACACCCAGATCACCATTGTTCCATCCAGCATGGAAAACCAGGTCCAGAGTGTGTCTTGCATCATGGGTGGCCCCAGCTATTACTTGGGACTTCATTTGTTTTCAGAGTTGTCTGCCTCCCCTGAGCAAACGGTCTGAGGGGACAAAGTTTCTGCTGCATCATTAACTTGGCTGAAGGTAGAGTTAGCAGCTGCTAGCTCTAGATAGCCACATAGGAGAATGCTCTGCCCATGCAATGCTGGATCTTGGATGTTGTGTTACATTTCACATAGACTTTCCATTGATAGTGGCGAGGAAGTTAAGTGAATCATTTACGCAGATACCCCAAACAATCCAATAATTTCAAGTGCTCCACCTTCCAACAGGCAAGTGCCAGACTGGGACAGGTGGAATAAAGTAGCCAACCTCAGCTGTAGTGCTGTAGCCTTGCTGTCCTGGCAAATTGCTGAAATCCAGACTTATAATGTCTTAACTAAAACACACTCTGTCTCTCCTAGTTCCAATGACCCTCAATTTGTCACTAGTTTCAAAACAGAAACACAGTTGGAGAAGAAAGCCGAACCTTTTCCTGCCACGAAAGGAAGAAAAACATTCCTTTCTTTTTGAAAAAGAAGGTGCTTTTGATTTAATAAGAGAGAGAAAAACAACAAATTTCTCTGTGTTCAAGGTCTCTTATGGAACATCCAAGGACATTGCATCTCTTTCTGGCAGTTTCAAGCAAAGTGGCTCTTTAAGAGGCAACTTTGCATTGTCTCCTCAGATGACCCGCATTATTGCACAGTGGAAGTCGCTAAGACTGACACGAAGGAGTATCTTCACATTTTCTCTTGAACACTATTTCAGGGGGGCTTCGCTTGGCTTTGCCAGAATGTGCTGCATGCCCTCCCGATTCAAAAGCACTGAAATATTCAATCAGGCTAAATTATGCATGCGATAAAGATCAAGTAGCCTGCATGTCAGGGGCGATACGATTCATCTCGTCTGAGAAGACAGGAAGCCCAGAGGGAGAAAGTTGAGAGTTGTTGCAGCAACGCACAGCAAAGCTACTGGCAGTGCCCATTTGTTAGCTGGTGGCACAGACATTTCCGTCTATCTGGGCTACCTGTTGCAGCCTAAATCCTGCAGGGATGACAGAGCAAATGGGACCAAAATTGGAAACGTCTGACAATGAAAATTCCAATGGTGCTTGATCACTTCCCTGTCAGGAGGATGGTGAATCTATTCTAGGCTTCAGTCCAGACATCAAAGGAAGCTGTCCAAGGTACTGAACCTCTTTTGTGGCTAGGACTCATCACTTTTGATAGCTAAAGTTCACACTGGAACACCAAGCAGAGTCGCCGCTGCACTGGGATGAGAGCCAGCAATCGTTCTTGGCTAGAACCATGGAATTTAGAGCTGCAAGGCAAGTTAGAACCACCAAAAGGCTTGCTCTTGCTGAGAGCCTTCGTGGATACAGATCATTCAAGGTGCTCCCAAGAATATTCATTGTCAAGATGTGTGTCCAATATGGTGATTTCTCATGCAGGGGACTTTGTAGAAAGCTTCACCAGCGCTCTCATGGGCTCTTCTGTCTATCACTACTGCAGAGATTTTTCCAGTTTTGTGCTCCAGAAGGGGATGTTGATAGAGGGATTCAAGGTGGTGGTAGAACTCAGAAGTAGGGTTGGGCAAATCTTGTTGGGAATGAGATCCCATTTTCATTCCTAGGATCTACTGTAGGCTACACTAGCCCAGAAAATGCTATCTATCTATCAATCATCACAACCAGAAGTGGCTAGAAGTTAACTTCTGGCTTGGTAAAATCTGTTTTTGGAGTTTGGACGCAAGATAAGGCACAGAGAGGCCCTTCACTTTGCTTTAATGCAAATTCAGCATTCCTGGAGGATCCACAGAATGGAACTTGACCACTTTTGGACTATTTTCCAGAAGGGAGAGGGATTGAAGACTGGTCCATAGGCTGCAGAAATGTTTGTGGAATTACATGTGTCCCAGAGATAACATAATTTCCATGCTGTGATGGATATGCAAACCCATAGAATTATAGAGATAGAAGAGACCACAAGGGACATCCAGTTCAACTCCATTTTGACATGTGAGAATCAAAGCATTCCTGACAGATGGCCATCCAGCCTTTGCTTAAAAAACTCCAAAGAAGAAGACTCAACTCCCAGGCAGTAGCAGATTTCATCAGGACATTCCTCCTAGTGTCTTATTTTGACCTTGGGTATCTGGACTACTGGATTTGTGAAACAACCTCTGGACTGACTGGGACCTAGCCTGTACATCTCCCTTCATCTTCTGGGATGTCCCATCCATGACCAACAAGACCTCTTTAGGGAACTGAGGTTCTTGATGGGCTATATCACTGTGCTGAGAAAAGAGAGGATGCCAGTGGCTCCATTGTTTCAGGGAAGTGAATCCATGCAGAATTTTAATGGTAGCTACCTAGGGTGCTGAACCCAGTACTTAAACTAGACCCAGCACCTTGCCAAGCTCATTATTTCCAAACTGCATCCAGTACTTTAGATCGCTCCCCATTTTGAATGGAAAGGGCCCTATTTCCAACTTGGGCTGTTTCCGCACTGGACTGTTATAGCGCTATGATTCCACTTTCAACATCCTATGGAATCCTGGCATTTGCAGTTTCAGGAGGGGTCGGCTGGCCTCTCCCGAAACTGCAAACCCCAGGATTCCATAGGATGTTGAAAGTGGAATCATAGCGCTATAACAGTCCAGTGTGGAAACGGCCTATAGATACAGCATCATATTTATACTTGCATGCGTCACAAGGGATCAACACCTTGGAAGCTCCTTATTTGCAATTTAAGTTTAGCATTGTGGCTAGCCTCCATTCCCAAATTAGGTTCAGCACCTTGGCTAACTAATAAAACTAGAGCAGTGCTTTTAAAATCCAGCATGGATTGATCACCTCAAGCAATGTAGCCGCCATCTGTCTCTGCAGATGCTGGGTTTTGACTAGAATCTCTACAACTGGGAGATTTTTTTATAGCCCTTACACTGAAGGGTGTCTTAGTTGCATCTATGAAGCTTAATTGCATTTATGAAGCTCACAGTTGCATCTGTGAGGACAAGTTCATGATATAATCTTGACAATTTAGGAGGCACAGTTTCACACTCTCACTTCCAATTTATCATACTTTGGTTTGAATCCAATGCGGTAAAAATGCATTCTGACTCAGGATGGAGTTAATCTTTTAATGTGTCTACAGTATACGGTTACAGCATTTCAATCCCACGTCAGCTGCCATAGTTCCATCCTATAGAAGCTTGAGATTTGTGGTTGTGTAGAATTCTCTGCTAGACAGTATCTCTAATGCTATAATGAAGGAGAAGGCATAGAGGTTTCTAGCAGAGATGTCTGAAATCTCTCACCAACTTACAAATCCCAGGTCTCTCTAGGATGGAGTCATGGCAGTTAAAATAGTGCCAAACTGCTGTAAGTGTGCAGAGCTGATATGTTCTTTGTTGAGAATATGAAGGAAATGGCATTTCCGTATCTACTGCAAAGGACCAGGATGTGCACTGTTGAAGGATATCAAAGACAACATGGAGTAAACCTCAGAGGATGCTAATAATAGAGGGCAAAATGGGGGACTTGTCACAGGGGTGTCCTCTCCAGCAGCAGTTCCACATTCTTTTTCATGCACAGTGTTTCCGTGCTCATCTTCTTCCTTGTATCTGTTAGGCTGCTACTGGGAAAGAAAAGGCCTTATCAACTCACGCCAACCCCAGCACGAGCTGTGTGAAAATCTGCATATGAATTGCATGTGTTCCAGCTGACATATAAATACACAAACAAAATCAAATCATCCCCCTCACCCCTGTTTGGTGTGTGAGGAGACACAGAAACCCCCCTTAGTGCCGTCTCTTTCTGCCTTAATGCCAATAAACGCCCCCAGCATTCAACTTTTGCTAAATAGACCATTCAACCTTTGTTGATGATGGCAATTCCCCCTGCATTTTGATTTCCACAAAGTAATTAAACCTATTAAAATATATACCAATCCTGTGGGTTGGGGGTGAGGAGAGGAGCATTCCAAATAAAAGAAGACGTGGGATCACATCATGCCTGATAGCTCTGATTCTTCCTGTTATTTCCTCCACGTTCGTTAGCAGCCATTCATCAACTGTTTTCAAACACCATTCATGGTGGAGAGTTCAGCTGGCGTTGATGAAGGCAGCCGTTCTGCAGGAAGCCAACAAAGTTTCTCCAGCTTAGAAACTGCGGTGGATGAATGACCAAACAGTGAAAGGAAATGGGATATCAGATGTGCTCATAACTCAGGACTGTAAAATGCAAAAATATTTATTAGAGGCACATAGATTTGCTCCCTGTGAAACCGGTAGCAGCTGGTGCTTCCCATGCAACAAACACTGGTTTTTAGTCAGAATTCAAAGGAAATATGCAAGATGTTGGATGCATTTTTAGGAGTCCACACACTGATCCTGTAACACCAGTGAATTGTGAGAGTGCACAGTGAACATGCAGCCAAATGTCAACTGCATAACTGAAATGTAAAAATATACATCTGCATGTGCAATGCACAATGAAATCTCAATACACAATTGCACTGCATGCAAAACTGTTTCCATGACCTTCTACTCATTATAGACTTCCACACTGGACAAAATGGTCCCACAGCTTCCATACAGGAATTAATATCTCTATACATCATTTATTAGGATGCCAGCCATGGTTCAGCACTTTGGTTAGCTCCTTTAAACTTTGCAGTAAGATCTGAAGCAGGTTTACTTCCACAATGGCATGGAAGGCACTAGCTGCTACTGTGTTGGAAGACAGCTTTGGGTGTGGTAAAATGGCTGTTTCAGTGACAGAAGAGATGGGATACATTGCAATCATATCTATAGCCATTTCTGCACTGTGCTGTTACAGTGCTATTATTGCACTTTCAACATCCTTTGGGATCCTGGGGTTTGCAGTTTAGGGAGGGGTTGGCTGGCCCCTCCTTAAACTGCAAACCCCAGGATCCCATAGGATGTTGAAAGTGGAATAACAGCACTATAACAGGGCAGTGTGAAAATGGCCTATGTAATATTTGGAATCGCAGCCAGCCAGTGTAGGGTTGGATTTGACTTGGATTCTAGGAAACCAGAGTTTAAATCTCTGTGTGACCATGAAAGGCACTGGGTGATCCTGGGCAAGTGACACTTTCTCAGCCTCAGAGGAAGGCAATGGCAAACCCCTTCTGAATGAATCTTGCAAAGAAAACCCTCTGATAGATTCATCAAAAGTCAGAAATGATTTGAAGGCATACACCACCACCACCATTTAGACTGCATTGTAAGCTATATAATATCAGTTATCATCATATATTGAAGGGTAAAGTGGGAATGCATGATGTATCCTTGGTCCTAGGTCAAAGCATATGTCCACTTGGCTCACTTTTACCTGCCGTGATTAGCTGCCACTCTCCATGAGATCTCAAGTGGATCAGGTTCTTTCCCGTTTCCTGGTCCTTGAGACTTTTAACAGCAACTGTGCTGCTGATGTCTCCGAAGCAACCCATTCCACTGAGCTCTAGAGACAGATCACATTAATAAATTGTGGTGGAGGAGCTTTTCTTCACTGGGGGTTGAAAGGGGGCTGGGGGTGCATATGGTCCACAGGCCATGCTCCCCTCTCCTCCACATGTCTGTGAGATGATGAATCTGGTCTGAGGTCATTTCCACATTACACTTTCAACCTCCTATGGAGTCCTGGGCTTTGCAGTTTAGAGAGAGGCCTTTAGAATTCTCAGCCAGAGAGCTCTTGGGCCTCAGGAAACTACAAACCCCAGAACTCCACAGGAGGTTGAAAGTGGAATAATAGCACTATCACAGTGTAGTGCAGAAAAGGCCTGAACGGAACTTTAAAGGAACTGTCCAAAGCGCTGAACTTTATTTCTGATGGCTTGACTCCTATAGTTAGTTCTGTCTAGGGTAGACACGGGGGCTGAGATACAACATCATCTTAGCATAGCTTGTATAGCCACTGGTGGTGTTAGCCCTGGTGGCGCAGTGGTTAAATGCTGGTACTGTAGCCGTAAGGTTGTGAGTTTGATCCTGCTGGGCTCCAGGTTGACTCATCCTTCCATCCTTCCGCAGGTCAGTAAAATGAGTACCCAGCTTGTTGGGGGCAATTAGCTAATACATTGTAAACCGCTTAGAGAGTTCTTAGCTGATAAGCGGTATAGAAATACACATGCTATTGCTATTGCTAGGCTGCACTAGCACCAAATAATCCCTGTACAGAATACCAGCATAGCCAAATGTATGAAAAAAAACCCAGTTAATGTACACAGTTGTTACTTCACTGAAGCAATGTGCAATACCTAATGCACACAGGAAGTACACAATGTGAAATGCGCAAAGTACACTAGCACACTACTCAAGGTGCATTACTACATATCTGCAATGGTTCTGCCTGTGGATTTTTGCTCCTGTCACTATCACCAGGTTGTGTCCATTTTGTTTTTTTTTAAAAAAGCGTAGTGCATGTGTGGTGCAACTTACACCTGTGTGTGTTACCAACAGGATTCCATTCGTATGTGTTGACTCACCATTCAAGAACTGACTCAGCAGGTTTACACTAGCCTGGAGTAACCAGAAGGACTCCAGCCAATAGCACCTTGGATAGCCCCTTTAAAGATCAGGCTAAAATCCTGAGCAGATTCATCACCAACCATTTATGGAAGCCACCAGCTTCCATTGTGCCTCACACCTGTTTTATCTGGAGAAGGCTGGGACTGAAAATGGAATCGCCTGACACTACTTTGGTCAGACCCTACCTGGAATCTTGTTTCCATTTCTAGACACCAAGAATGATATTGACAAGCTGGAACCTGTCTAGAAGAGGGTGTCAAAGAAGGTAAAATGTCTGGAAACCAAGCTGCATGAAGAACAGTTGAGGTTGCTGGGCAACTTTAGCCTGGAGAAATCATATTTCAACATCTGAGCGGTCATCGTATGGAAGATAGACTCAGCTTGCTTGAGGGTAGGACCTGAACGAGTGGATTCAGAGTATAACAAATTTCCTGATAGTGACAGGTGTTTGACAGTAGAAAGACCTCCCTTGGAGGGTTATGGTGTCTCCTTTGTCAGATGCTTTTAAGCAGAAATTAAATGACCTCCTGTCTTTGATGCTTTAATTATGGATTCCTGCACTGGTAGGCGATTGGGTTAGATGACCCTTGAGTTCCTTCCAACTCTATAAGTCTATACCAAAAGTATAAGCAGCTTGGAAATTGGCTTCAAAGTCTGGATGGAAACACAAAGCAGATTCATTGACCACTGACATGGAAGCCACTAGCTGATATTGGTAGTTGTTGTATGCCTTTATTTCCAACTTATGGCAGCCCTAAGATGAACCTATGACAGGGTTTTCTTGGCAAGATTTACTCAGAAGGGGGTTGCCATTGCCTTCCTCTGAGACTAAGAGAGTGTGACTGGCCCAAGGACACCAACTAAGTTTCCGTGCCAAGTGGGGGATCTGAACCCTGATTTCCAGAGTCTTAGTCCATTTCCGCACTAGCCGGTTATAGTGCTATTATTCCACTTTCAACCTCCTATGGAATCCTTTGAGGCCTTTCCCCAAACTGCAAACCTCAGGATTCCATAGGACGTTGAAAGTGGAATAATAGCACTATAACCGGCTAGTACGGACATCGCCTTAGTCTAACATTCAAACCACTACACCACCCTGGCTCTCAGCTGTTATTAGCAATTAGTATCTTATGAAAGGATCATTCATCAGATCATTCATCAGGGCTGTGCCGTAAACATTTCAATGATTGCTAGAATTACTCTTCAGTGGACCCAGAAAGGCAAGAGGAATTAAGCTTGACCTCTGGTTCCAAGAAAAGTCCTTCCGGTGGGTGTTCTTTGTTTACTTCTTTTAAACTGCAGTCTTGAGGTCTCACCGAAATCCGCAAGTGTGGTCAGAGTGATGATCTCCACCTCAAATCCCATCCGACCCCACTTTTAATTTAACACCCCCGGCCCTTTTCTACTTCCATAGCAATGCTTACTAACTTTTTCCTGAAAGTCAATGTACTTTTTTATTCCAACCTTCCCATTTTCTTTCATTGAACCACGTCTGTATCTCTCTGTGTTTGTGGGGTGAGAAACATCACTAGAGATCTTGCTTTTCTCTTTTTTTCCTGCCAAGTGACATGTTTTGCTTGTAAATAAGATTGTCTCTAGGAAGAGGCGCCCAAGATGGTATAATTGCTTTCCATATTTATTCCCCCTCACTGAACCTCAATCACATTTTGCTCCATTTTTGAGCTTAAAAGATTATTGTTTCTCTTCTCTCCCTCCCTCAGCCCCCACCTAATTACAAGCCCAATGAAAACTGTCTTTGGTTCAGCTAACCCAGCTGCGTCTTTTGTTTCCATGTGACATCCTTGTCGGTGTCTCAGACGTTGCAATCAGATTCTTCGGAGCCGGTGTCTTGTTTGTCACAATACAGAGGAAAATAGAGATCACCCAGCTAGCAAATGCAAAAGCAGGGAGGGATCTAAGCCAAAAAAGTCTGCTCTGCCAAACGAAACCGTAATGGCCAGAAAAGGAAGATTTGCTGAGTCCTGTGACTATGGACTTTAGGTATGCAGGACTTTGTTGCGTTGTTGCCAATAAGTTTAAATGCAATCCTTTAATCTTCCTTTTTTTTTTTTGGCGGAAGCACCCTGGAAAGAAAAGGACTTGTTTTTGTTATCTGGAAGGTCACAGGTTCAAGCCCAGAAAAACTGGTTTAAGAATCAATGGCAGATGATGCTCGCTTGGGTTGCTGGGAAGGTGATGGAAGCAACTGTATCTGGCTTCTTACCCAAACTCTTCTGTTGCATAGGCTTAATTAGAGGTGGGCATAGCATGGACTCTGGCCACATGGACCCCACTTCTGTGACTCCTGAAGCCCCCAGCGGTTTCCAAAGACCATCAAACCACCAAACTGGGAAAAAGAAACATAGTTGGTTTAATTTTTTAGGCACTTTCTGTCCTCTACGCAACACTCCCCAATTTGTGAAAACACGCAAAATACTCCCCCAAAGCACCCCAGAATCTTATACTGTCCCCAAATAGCTTACTTTTCCCCTACATGTCCTCTCAAAATAGCATCAGGAAGTGATATAACATCATTTTCTATTGCCATTTTGAGAAGGACTGCAGGGAGAAACAGAGGCATTTGAGTTTGTTATGACAGGTGTGACCTGCGTGGGGTGGAAGTGGGGGGCTATAGCCCCCTGGCCTCAATGCGGTTACTCACCCCTTGGGTAAGTATACCTTGGCCAGAATTCTGTTGATATCTTACGCAGGTATACATTCCCATACAGAAACTCTCAGGCATTTTCGACCACTGTGAAACATCTCCATTTAGTTCCTGGTTGTGAAACTGGAGTTGCTCTTGCAGTGCTATTGTGTATGCATGTACATCTAGCAAGGGTGAACATAGTGCGGTGTGCATGGATATGCATATAGATTTGGTTGTGTGTTTTGTTGCTGCCTTGGTTTACTTGCGCAACATTGCTACTTGACACAAGGTTTGTATAACACAGTCATTGGGTCACTCTACATGCAAAGAGATATGCTGTGTAAACCTAAAGTGTGGCCCAGGGGTCACAGCAGTCCTTGGCTGTCAACTTCCCAAAGATTTCTCAGAATGTTTCTGCACGACACTCTTATGATGATTCCACTTTCAACCTCCTATGGAATCCTGGGGTTTGCAGTTTGACTCTTATAGCGCGATGATTCCACTTTCAACCTCCTATGAAATCCTGGGGTTTGCAGTTCGACTCTTATAGCACAATGATTCCACTTTCAACCTCCCATGGAATCCTGGGGTTTGCAGTTTGACTCTTATAGCGCGATGATTCCACTTTCAACCTCCCATGGAATCCTGGGGTTTGCAGTTTGACTCTTATAGCGCGATGATTCCACTTTCAACCTCCCATGGAATCCTGGGGTTTGCAGTTTGACTCTTATAGCGCGATGATTCCACTTTCAACCTCCCATGGAATCCTGGGGTTTGCAGTTCGACTCTTATAGCGCGATGATTCCACTTTCAATCTCCTATGGAATCCTGGGGTTTGCAGTTCGACTCTTATAGCGCGATGATTCCACTTTCAATCTCCTATGGAATCCTGGGGTTTGCAGTTCTGGGAGGGGCCGGCAGGCCCCTCCCGGAACTGCAAACCCCAGGATTCCATAGGAGGTTGAAAGTGGAATCATCGCGCTATAAGAATGTCGTGCGGAAAGCTGTTAGACCACAATTCTGAAGGACGAAGAACAGCTGAATAGCTCTTTCTAGGAACTTCCATTTTCTGGATTCAGCACAGTGTAGTGGTTTGAGTGTTCACCTTGGATCCTGGGAGAGCATGATTCAGATCCCAGCTCAGCCATGGAAACCCACTGGGTGACCTCAGGCAAGTCCCACTCTCTCAACCTCAGAGGAAGGCAAAGGCAAAGCTCCTCAGAATAAACCCCACGATAGAGTTGTCATAAACTGGAACCAACCTGAAGGCACAAAACAAGAACAGCTGGTGGAAACTTAACACAGTCCACCCCTGTCAAATGAACAGAGAAAGAAAAGAAAAATGAGAAGTGACTATTTCATTACTTTCTAGTTCTAAAAAAAAGTTCTTTTGAAAGACTTTGGTCAGATCTCACCTGGAATACCCTGTCCAGTTCAGGAAAGGTATTGGCAAACTGGAAGGTGTCCAGAAGAAAGTGATTCAAATGGTTGAAGGCCTGGAAACCATGAAGCCCCATGAGGAGCGGCTGAGGGAGCTGGGTATGTTTAGCCTGGAAAACAAAAGATTAACAGGCAACATGATAACCATGTTTAAAAATTTGAAAGGGTGTCATATGGAGGATGGAGGAGGCCTATTTTCTACTGCTTCAGAGACTAGGACACGGACTGATGGATTCAAGCTACAGGAAAAAAAAGATTCCACCTAAAAGTTAGGGAGATTTTCCTGATGGTTAGAGCAGTTCAACAGTGGATCATGCTGCCTGGGAGTGTGGTGAGTCTTCTTCTTTGGAGGTTTTTAAACAGCAACTAGGTTGCTATCTGTCAAAAGTGCTTTGACTGCATGGATGGGTCAGACTGGATGCCCCTTGTGGTGTCTTCCAGCTCTATAACTCTGTGGTTTTAGACTAAAGGAGAATTACATTAACATGGACCAGTTGCACCCATGGGGTTCTGGGAGTGTGATTTTCCATTTGGGGAATTTTTTCTTCTTCTGGGGATCAGAGGAGGTTTCCAGCCTACCAAGGTCTGGAGGAGAACAAAAATGATTGCTCACCCATGTCTATATCTAGGATAGTAACTTCCAAGTTTCTTGATCATCAGAAATTAATCCAAGAAAAATGTATATATCTTTGCATTTGATTAGGGAACTGCATTCCAAAGTCATGGGGTTGCTATAAGGCGACAAGTGACCTGAAGGCACAGACACACATACACTCCAATATTTGGATTAATATGCAAGCTAACAGTCCCACTTTGCATATTAGTTTGAGGAGTGCAAATTAGTTCTGTTCATATTAAAAGATATTTCTCCTCTGTCTCTAAGGAGTGCAAAGCACACAAATAACACTGCAGTCTAAAGATGCTGAGGAACAGCAAGAAACATTTTAATGAGCAAGTTTTGATTCAGTAGGAATTTTTATCTCCCTTTTACTTCCTCTACCCCACCCCATACTGTATCAGGGGACTTTGACTAGTGGCTCGGGATGGTGTCTTTAAATGCACGGTCGTTGACAGGTAGTGGGAGGAGATAAAGTAAGATTCTCAGTGAAAACTTTGTCACCCTTTTGGTGACGGGCAGGGCTGCCTTTTTAGGTCCTGTGATCCAGGGTTGGGTAGGAAGGAATCTATCCTTGAGGTGGACCTGAGGGTATTGGCCTCACATTAAGTCCTGTGACTTAAGGGGATATGTTGGATCCGCCTTCCCATAGATTGATGACTGGGGACTATGGTACTGCCCTTGGAGCTCAGCTGGTTCTTCCAAAGGTAGGTTGAGAAGGAAGTCAAGGATGACACTTGGCCTCCGCTGATCCCAAATTAGGTTGCTCCCCACTTTTGCTTCTTTCCAGATATAACACAGTTAATTAACCCACTGGGTGACCTTGGGCAAGTCACACTCTCTCAGCCTCAGAAGAAGGCCATGATGGCAAAGACCCTGTGGCAATGTTACCCTGTATGTTGAGGGTCCCGGGAGGGGCGCCCAAATAACCAAATAAAAACACAAGACAGGGGAATTAAGCTCGAGCACTCTCTTAAGCTAATGAGAGGCAGGGTAACTTCAGCCAGGATCTTTAACCTTACGTATACAGCGTCAGGTCAGAGAGCATAGCCAGACAAGTTTTAAGGTAACACAAATAACATTTATTGAGGACAAACAACATGAAAGACAAGACATACACTAACTAACTGAGAAATAGAAATGGAGAGCTTTGGGGAATGAGTAATACGACACCTGGTCTCGTAGTCCTGGAGAGAAGAGGAGGTTGCAGAGAAGGAAGCTCAGCACGGTAGGGGAGCTCACTGGACAAGCCGACAGCAAGGCGGGATGGAAGTCCAAAGTGTTCCAAGGTAGTCCCAAAAGTGGGGACTTTTTATAGGGTGGATTTTACCTACAGGCCATGCCAAGCTCAGTGAGAACAAAGGGAATTTGTAGCTGGACAAAGGAGTTGGAAAAGGTCAGGTTTTGCATGATGAGCTTAGAGCCGGATGACAATAGTATGGCCAGTATGCTGATGGCCCAACATAAAGGAATGGCTCGGCTCTTGGCCGTGCGACTTTGTATGGATTCGTGCTGAGCAAGGCCAGTTTGCAAGAGGGTTTTTCCCTAAAGCATCAGAGAGGCTTAAGTTGCCTGCCTGAATGAGATTTGCAATGTACAACCATTAACGGCTGCGTCTAATACATGCTTGTCTGGTGGACCTCTGCAAACACGTGGGGTAGGGTGACAGAGAAAGGTCAAGCAAAGGCCAAATTATTTGATATCAAAAGGATATCTAGTGCTCTCACCAGACACAGCATAACCGTGATAACAGCAAGGCCTGCTTTTTCTCCTCAAAGACTGGTATGGCAGCTTCCCCTAGTCTGCAAACGCACCCTGTCACCCTACTCAGCTCTGCCTTCCACTTTAAAACATCACCTTCATGTAAAAAGAGTAAAGCCTTTCCGTTGTTATTTACAACCTTTTCGAATGATAGTGTGATTCTGTTTAGTTATCACTGCTGAAAATCATTCAGCTGGGGCAAACTTTATAAAAAAAATACTACAATCTTTATTAAAACAACTGGAATAAAGTATTGGCTTCCATAGGTATGTCCAAGCTGAAACAGATCTTCAGAATGTGTTTAGACAGTTTCTTATATCTTCTACCTTTACATCAGAATAAAGGCAGACAAACACAGCCCTCTGGCTGCCCTTTTGCCAAAGGCTCAGTTCCCAAATCTGTGTCACACTCTCTGACCAATTCAAAAGTGGGCTGATTTCTCTTCTGCCTCTCTCTGTGCTTTCTCCAAGAAAACACATCCTTTTCATTCAGCCCCCCAGTTGACTGAGAACCTCTCTGGCTGAAGGAAACCAATTCAGTGTGCCTGCCATATATGCATTTCCCTCTTAAGCCTCCAACCCCTCCTAGTTATGGAATGGCCTGCTGGAAGAGACCCAGCATATTACCAGTCTTGACCGCTTTAAAAAAGCGGTCAAGACTGTCTCTTGAAAGGCCTCCCCAGACTAGTGTTCCACCACCTCTCATCAACTGTCCTCTTGGTTTTAATTTTGTTTTTAATTTGTCTTAATAGTTAATGTGTTTTAGGGGGATAGAAGGGTTGGTGGGTGGGGAGGATGGGTTACATTTTAGTGTTTTAATGTATTTATATACTATTGTGATGCCGCCTAGATCCACTGGGAGCGGTGGGATGATGATAATAATAATAATAATAATAATAATAATAATAATAATAATAATAATAATTAATTATTATTATTATTTATTATTATTATTATTATTATTATTATTATTATTATTATTATTATTATTATTATTGGGCTGGGTTTCTCTCTGGAGTGGCTGTTCTGGCCACCTGGCAATCTGTTGCTGGGGGACTTTCTGTAACTCAGGATAGCCACTCCCCAGACTCCCTCACAGCCCCTCTGAACAAATCTAGCCAAGAAAACCCTGTGATAGATTTGTCTTGTTGTTGTTGTGTGCCTTCAAGTCATTTCTGATTTATAGTGACCCTAAGGCAAACCTATGGAAGCCATGCCCTATGAGGATAGACTTAGAGAGCTGGGTATGTTTAGTCTGCAGAAGAGAAGGTTGAGAGGGGACATGAGAGCCATGTTTAAATATTTGAAGGGATGCCATGTAGAGGAAAGAGAGGGCTTGTTTTCTGCTGCTCCAGAGACCAGGACAAGGAGCAATGGATTCAAGCTGCAGGAAAGGAGATTCCACCTGAACCTCAGGAAGAACTTCCTGACAGACAGGGCTGTCCGGCAGTGGAATATGCTGCCTCGGAGTGTAGTGGAGTCTCCTTCCTTGGAGGTTTTTAAGCAGAGGCTGGATGGCCATCTGTCGGGAGTGCTTTGGGGGTGTTCTTGCATGGCAGGGGGTTGGACTGGATGGCCTATGTGGTCTCTTCCAACTCTACATTTCTATGATTCTATCTTGGGGTTTTCTGGGGCTGAGAGTGTGTGGTGCACCCAAGGTCACCCAATGGGTTTCCACGGCTGAACAGGGAATCGAACCCTGGCTCTCTAGGGTTCGTAGCCCCATGATCAAATCTCAACACCACGCCAGTTCAACTTAGGGTCACTGTAGGTTGGAAACGACTTGAAGACACACAACAACAAAAATACTTCCTGCATTGCAAGCCTTTTTTTAAAATAAAAGATATAAAAGAAATGATTGTTTCATATAAAGCAGGGGACTGTGGAATATTCTCCTGGCTGCATAGAGAAAAGTGTCTTTATCTGATGGGCTTGTTTGCATTTTCATATAGCTTGCATGAATGTTCCACATTTTCTCCCTTTTCATTCCAGCGCCTTGCCTTTTGTTCCTTGCTTGAAAAGCCTTCAGATTTACCATCTGTGGGACACATTGACTTCCGCTTCTTTGCTTGCAAGACAGTTTGCTGACTTGGTTTCTCTAGAAGTCTCTTTGAAAGCAAAAACCCTCTCCAAAGCAGCCCACATTTGTGAGTAACATGTCGGAAAGGAGCATAGTCAGCAGTCCCCGTCTTAGAAACTAAGGTCATTTCCGCACTAGACTGTTATAGGGCTATTATTCCACTTTCAACCTCCTATGGAATCCTGGGGTTTGCAGTTTAGGGAGGGGCCTTTAGAATTCTCAACCAGAGAGCTCTTTGGCCTCAGGAAACTACAAACCCCAGAATTCCACAAGATGGTGAAAGTGGAATAATAGCACTATAATAGTGTAGTGTGGAAATGACCTTAGTGTGGCTTATTGGTTTGACACACTGGGCACGAACCCTGCTCAGAGTCTCCACTCTGGGAAGAGTCCAGGTGACAGTGCCACCAATATGTTGGTGACCCTTAGCTCCATATTTCCTTTAGATCAAACCATTTTGGTTCTAAATCAGCCTCTGGTGGTAATGGTAGTTTGGATGAGGTCAAACAATTTGAAGCTTAACCCTGACAAGACAGAGGTGCTGCTGGTTAGTCAAAAGGCAGATGAGGGAATTGGGATTCAGGCTATGCTGGATGGGTCTACAACACCCCTTGAAGATACAGGCTCACAGTTAGGTGGTACTCATGGATTCATCCTTCAGCCTGACATGCTGCTGGTAGTTTAATTTCATTTTAAAGATGACCTTGTATTGCATTTTAATTTGTAGGCCAATTTGAGCTCCACTTTGGGGGTTAAGGGAAGTTCCTAAATAGATTTGAAAAGGAGGAGGAGGAGAAAGAGGGAGTGAGAGGAGGAGGAGGAGGAGGAGGAGAAAAGAAGGAGAGTGTCTGAGCTTGGTCTGGGCTGGCAGCCAGAAGAAGCTGATAACAAACACAAGTCAGGAACTCAGCAGTAACTTCAGTGGTCAGTTTACTGAAGAAAGGAAACAGCTTTGCAAACATGAAGCAATAAGGGTCCCAACGATGTCCATAAATCAGAGACAGGCAGAAACAAACACAAGTCAAAGGCAGAAACACAAGCAAGGGAAGCAAACAGGAGGAGCATGCATGGGATAAATGGTCAGTTGATTACTGACCAAGGCTAGAGGGGAAAAGCTTAGTTCTTGTAGGCTCCAGAGTCAGCGCAGCTGGTGCCTGATTATTGGTGCTTGGCCTAAATTCACTGGGAGCAATGCAGGACACCCTTTTGGTGTCTACTCTGAGTGAAGGTAGGTACAGGTAGGTCATTCTCTGTGTCAGAGTGAGCAGGACTCCCTGTTGGGGCTGACACTTCTGTCCCTGGGGTGGGTGGTGGTACTGTCTGCTCTGCAGGTTCTGTTGCAGCAGTCCCTGTGCCAGGGCTCAGAGCAGGTTCTGCTGCCTCAGACTCGGAGTCTGAGCCTAGGTCTTGGAAGCCCATGACGGAGAGGGAAGGAAAGGAATAAGGAGGAAAAGGAGGAGGAGGAGGGGAGAAAGAAGGAGGAGGAAGAGAGGGAGGATGAGAAAAAAGGATGAAGAGGGTGAGGAGAAACTAAAAAGGAGGAGAAGTGAAGGAGGAAAAGAAGAGGCGAGAGAAGAGAGAAGTGGAGAGGGGAGGAGAAAGAAGGAGGAATAGGAGAGGGGGATGAGAGAAGAAGAGGGAGAGGAGGAGGGGGATGAGAAAAAAGAGGAAGAGGTGGATGAAGAGGAAGAAGATGGAGTGATCAAGGAGGAAGAGGGGGAAGAAGAAGATGGAGCAAGGCAGGAGGAGGAGGATGAAGAAGAAGGAGAAGGAGTCGGGGGATGACAAGGAGAAGAAGAAGGGGAGGAGGGGGGAAGAAAAAAGAGGAGAGGTGAAAGAGGAAGAAGAAGAGGAGAGAGAAGAGAGAAGTGGGGAGGGGAGGAGAAAGAAAGAGGAGTAGGAGAGGAGGATGAGAGGAAGAAGAGGAAGAGGAGGAGGGGGATGAGAAAAAGGAGGAAGAGGAGGAGGAAGAAGAAGAGGAAGAAGATGGAGTGAGGGAGGAGGAAGAGGAGGAGGGGGGAGAAGAAGAAGATGGAGCAAGGCAGGAGGAGGAGGATGAAGAAGAAGGAGAAGGAATTGGGGGTGACAAGGAGAAGAAGAAGGGGAGGAGGAAGAGGGGAAGGAAAGAGGAAAAAGAGGAGGAGGAGGAGGAAGAATGAGGAGAAAGAAGAAGAAAATGGAAGGAGGAAGGAGGAAGGGGAGGAGGAACAGAAGAGGGGAGGAGAAAGAAAAAAGAGAAGAGGAAGGAGGGAGAGGAAGAGGAGAAAGAGGAAGAAGAAGATGGAGAGGGGCAGGAGGAAGAGGAGGAGAAGAAGGAGGGAAGGGGAGAGAGAAGAAGGATGAGCGAGGAAGAGGAAGGGAGGGGGATGAAGAGGGAGCAGCAAGACAGGAGGGAGGGGAGGAGGCGTGGGTGAGGAGAAAGAAAAAGGAGGAGAGAGGAAGGACGAAGAAGAAGAAGAAGAAGAAGAAGAAGAAGAAGAAGAAGAAGAAGAAGAAGAAGGAGCAGCAGCAGCAGCAGCAGCAGCAGAGCAGGAGGGGGAGAAACGAGGGAGGAGGAGGAGGAAGAAGAGGAGAAGAAAGATGAAAAGGAAGAAGAAGAAGGAGGAGGAGGAAGAGGAGGAGGGGGAGAGAAATGTGAATTTACACTATGAAAGTACGGAGTAGGAGAGCTCGGCTTATTTCTTCTAAACACCTGATAAATTTCACATTTCTACCCATGGAATGCTCTTGAAAATTTCCCTTCATTGTTTTCAGTTCCGCACAGTTTGGGGAGGGTGTCCGTTTCAAGGATTAGCACAGTCTTATCAGCTTTGTGCATCAACGGGTTTCTCTCTCTCTCTTTCTCTTCTGAGGATACTGCAACCCTTGGAGGGCCTGGATTCCTTATTTATCAGGGAAGAGATTGGGCAGGGCTGTGAGTGTTGGCAGCCTGTTGAAACAGTTAGAATTTAATTCTCCCCCTGTCATCAGTGGCGGAAGAGAAGAGGTCAACTTGAGCTGTGAGGCTCCTTCCTCTTTCCCAGGGGGGCCGATGCTGATAAACTTTGTGGTTTTCGTGACAAGCCAAACGCCTTTGAGTGGAATGGATTAGAAACGAAAGAGCGCAGGGGAGAGGAAGAGATGCACGACAGCATCCCAGGGACTGTCGGACAAAGATAAAAAACTGCTTTGTAATTTCAGTCTCGGGGCATGTGGCCCATGGAGAGACATCGGGGTGTCCAGAAGGGCTTTGCTTTCTATCAACAAAGCCTTGGACACAGTTGTGTCCTTTCCTAATCTACCCTTCTTTGGCTCGGCAAGGGGGAAGGGGAGCAATCTAGAAGCTAGATATCCCAAAGTAGGAAATGAGAAGGGATGGGGGAGAAAACTCCATTATTGAGATAAGCAGGAGCTGAACATTTGGTCACTGAAGACGGATTCGTTAATTCCCACTGAAGACTCATTGAGTAAATTTTTGACTGGTGAGTCAATCCCACAAGACAAATCCAGTTGATTCCTTGAGTCTACTTTAATGGGGACTAACGATGGGTCTTTCTGCACTAGACTGTTATGGTGCTATTATTCTCCTTTCAACCTCTTCCTGGGGTTTGCAGTTTAGGGAGGGGCCTTTAGAATTCTCAGCCAGAGAGCTCTTGGGCCTCAGGAAACTACAAATCCCAGAATTCCACGGGAGATTGAAACGGGAATCATAGCACTATAAGAGTGTAGTGAGGAAAGGCCCAATAGACTTGCATTTAGGGATGGAAAGAATATTTTTTTAAAAAAATTGAAACGCGGATAAGAATCCAGGACTTGAGGAGACTCTTTGCAATTCTGGTTTCATTCTGTGAAACATTTGCACGTGATTGTTTGTCTCAGAAAACAGTATTTTTCTACACAAGAAACAACATTACTTGCATAGGAAATAAGATTTCTATGCAGAAATATTTTCTGCACAGAAAAGGCTGTTTGCTGTATAGAAAAGTATTTTTTTTTGGTATGCAAAACAACCACATATGAATTTTGTGCAGAATAAGCCCCAAGTTACAAATAGGCTTCATAGCCTTCTGAAGACTTTTTCAGAGAGGGAAGAAAATGACCAAAACTGCTCCTTGCTTCCTTCCAGAAGAAATCTAACAAAGAATTAGAATGAGCTGATTTTCTGCTGCTCCAGATGATAGGAGCCAACATGATGTAAATCAGGTTGGAAGAAAAGACATTAGGAAGAAATTCCTCAGGGCAAGACCGTTATTAGTGTAGACCACCTGGAAAAGTTGAGGATGTGCCTGCATTGGAGGTTTTCAGGAATGCAGCTATGGGAAGGGTCAGGAAATGAAGGTCTTGTCTCTCCCCATAATAATCCTGTTCCTCCAATTAATTGTTCATCCAGTCTCCAAATCTCTAGAGTTGCACTAACCTGAAACTTCAGAGGAGCATTTAGAGATACGGTTTAGGCACCCAAAGATGGGCAAAGTGACCAAGGGAATATGAACTCATCAAACAGAAGAGTTCCAGATGTGAATAACTTTCGCACTATCTGCAGTGCTAGAAATTGCAGGGGGGAAAAAGGGAAAATTATTTGGGGAATACAATTTTATTTGGGGAGCAATGTCCTTTTTTTGACCCCCCCTCGTCTGTTCACTTGCAATGTGGATATTTGAAAGGATGCCATATGGAAGATGGGGCAAGTTTGTTTTCTGCTGCTCCAGAGACTGGGACATGGAGCAGTGGATTCAAACTACAGGAAAGGAGATTCTTCCTAAACGTTAAGAAGAACTTCTGGACAGTAAAGAGCAGTTCGACAGGAGAATATTCTGCTTGGAAGTGTGGTGGAGTCTCCTTCTTTGGAGGTTTTTAAACAGAGGCTGGATGGTCATCTGTTGAAGGGAATTTTCTTGTGTTTCCCTGCATGGCAGAATAAGGTTCAACTGATGGCCCTTGTGGTCTCTTATAACTCTAGGACTTTATGATTCCATGGCCTTCCTTTTTGGCTACTGCCTTCAGCTTTGGGGAACTTCATTTATGTATTTATGTATTTATGTATTTATTTATTTATTTATATCCCGCCTCTCCATATGGATCGAGGCGGTGAACAACTTACGAATAGCATGTATTTCGAAACATTTCTATACATGCCCCCAACAAGCTGGGTACTCATTTTACCAACCTGCGAAAGGATGGAAGGCTGAGTCAACCTTGGAGCCCGGCAGGATCGAACTCACAACCTTGTGGTTTGCAGTACTGGCATTTAACCACTGCGCCACCAGGGCTCCTTATTGTACTTTCCAATGAGGCACATTGTGTCATGCTATGTCCATAGTTATGATAGCCTCAGTTTAGTTCTTTTGACTTCTAGACAGAGTGCAGAGTCCAATCACTGTTGGGTATATAGCTTGTTATAATTTCATTTTTACTCCCTGAGGTGCAACCTGCTGCCTGAGAGGGCTCTTCCCTCCCTCACAGGGCAAAATTCCTGGGTTGGCTTTGGAGACTGTACCTCAACTGTACTTCCATTTGCAACTCAAGCAGAAAGCTGATTTTGGACTGGCCAGCCATAGCTATGGCTGTTCTCCACTTTCTAGCCAAAGATCTTTCTCTTCCACCTGCTGATCAAGGTACATCCAGCTTTGAAAATTGCACTTCAGCTCCAGTCTCTTGTGATGTATAAGATGACGTCTTCTTTCATAAAAGTCAACAAGGAAGACATAATAAAAGCAATCAATCCACTCCTTCAGTCCTACATAGTATTCCACCTGGGCTCTCATCTCACAATGAGAAAGAGAGGCTAACTCTTAAGAAGCAGAAGATGGACTTGATTCACTGAAAATTAGCCACTTAATGAAGTATGGGAACGGATTGTCAGAAATCTCTGTAGGTGTTTTTAATTCATTGCCCCCAAAGAAGGCCACAAGATAATTAATTGTTCAAAACCTATTGGGCGTTTTCAGCAAATAATAGCTATTTCCTACATCTTGAGACACATAGTCTCTCTTTCTCAATGGCCTTCATTGGATTTTTTTCCAGTTTCAATTTTCTCCCCCTTATCTGGTGAATCAAAAAGAAGAAAGAGCAAATCTTTTTCAAGTGCAAGACTGGAGAGAAAAGTTCTACCATTTATACATTTTTTTCCTCTAATGGAATCAGCAAAAATAGTTAATTGTATCCAAAGGCTGAAATTCTACCTTGTGCTTGCAAGATTGGATGACACCACTCTTTTCCTGAATGCCGACATTACACAACCAATCATATCTCTGCCCGTATCCCTGCTTCTTGCTCTGGTGAAGGTGTGGGGTTATTTCTGCAACCCCACTGAATTAAGTGGTCCAACAAAAGCATTAATGAATACTTTGTGCACCATCCAAGAATGTACAGTTGCATGGCTGAATCCTGTTGCTTAGTCCTGGCTTGTGTACACCCATTCAGACAGTGGATGAATGGTGAGAAAGCACATAGGTCAGTAATACCTCTGTTCTAGTTGAAAGTAACAATAGGATCTCTGGACAAGATAATCAAGAGTAAAACTATATCACTGAGTAGCAAGGTCAGGATGGTCCATATCGTTACATTTCCAATTTCTATGTATGGTTGTGAAAGCTGTATAGAGAGGAAAGCTGATAGGAGGAAAATTAATTCATTTGAAATGTGGTGCTAGAAAAGAGTTCTATAGACACCCTAAACTGCTAAAAAGGCAAATGAATGGGTCCTAGAACAAAGCAAGCACAAACTCTTTCTAGAAGCCAAGATGATCCACTGTTAGTTGGATTTGTAATTGGTTGACCGACCGAACCCAAAGGGTGATCACGAATGGCTGCTTTTCATCCTGGAGAGAAGTGACTTTTGGGGGGTGTCACAGGGTTCTGTCCTGGGCCCAGTGCTGTTCAACATTTTTATCAACGACTTGGATGAAGGAATAGAGGGCATGCTCATCAAATTTGCAGATGACACCAAATTGGGAGGGGTTGCTAATACGCCAGAGGACAGGATCAAAATTCAAAATGACCTGGATAGATTGGATTGCTGGGCCAAGGCTAACAGAATGAAATTCAACAGAGAGAAGTGTAGGGTCCTACACTTAGGTAGAAAAAATGGAATCCACAAATATAGGATGGGGGACACGTGGCTGGATAGCAGTACGTGTGAAAGGGATCTAGGAGTCTTCATAGACCACAAGCTGAACATGAGTCAGCAGTGTGATGCGGCAGCCAAGAAAGCCAATGCAATTCTCGGCTGCATCAATAGGAGTCTGGTGTCTAGATTGAGGGAGGTACTGGTACCACTCTACTCTGCTTTGGTTAGACCCCATCTTGAATACTGTGTCCAGTTCTGGGCACCCCAATTCAAGAAGGATATTGACAAACTGGAGCATGTCCAGAGGAGAGCAACCAAAATGGTGAAGGGTCTGGAAGCCATGAGGCCCTATGAGGAGCAGCTTAGGGAGCTGGGGATGTTTAGTCTGCAGAAGAGAAGGTTGAGAGGGGACATGAGAACCATGTTTAAATATTTGAAAGGATGTTGTATCAAAGAGGGAATAGGCTTATTTTCCACTGCTCCAGAAACTAGTAGAGGGAACACTGGATTCAAACTGCAGGAAAAGAGATTCCAGATAAACCTCAGGAAGAAATTCCTGACAGCCAGAGCTGTCCGGCAGCGGAATGCATTGCCTCGGAGTGTGGTGGCATCTCCTTCTTTGGAGGTTTTTAAGCAGAGGCTGGACGGCTATCTGTTGGGAGTGATTTGATGTAAGTTCCTGCATGGCAGGGGGTTGGACTAGATGGCCCCTGTGGTCTCTTCCAACTCTATGGCCATTTCCACACTAGACTGTTATAGCGCTATGATTTCACTTTCAACATCTTATGGAATCCTGGGGTTTGCAGTTTCAGGAGGGGCCGTATGGCCCCTCCCAAAACTGCAAACCCCAGGATTCCATAGGATGTTGAAAATGGAATCATAGCGCTATAACAGTCTAGTGCAGAAAAGGCCTATGATTCATTAGAAAAGGCAATCATTGCTTGGTAAGGTGGAAGGTAGTAGGAAAATAGAAAGGTGGCATTGTAGATGGAGTGATTTCATCAAGGAAGCCTTGGCTGTCCTGAGTTATCAAGACCTGAACAGGGCTGTTGATAACAGGTAGATCTGGGCATAGGGTTGCCATAAGTCGAAGCTGGTTTGATGACAATTAACAATAAGAAGACAAAATGGTTACACATGCAGAACTCTGCTTACTCAGTCAATGGATGAATACGTCCATTGCACAATGACTCAAAAAGTGCAACCACATGTATAAGGGAACTTAAACAGGTGCAGGATACCAATAGCATTCTGAGCAATGGATTCAGAGGCCCTATTCTCCCATCTTTGCTGTGGTTCACCAGACTGTAGAAAAACATAGATTAAAACCCCTTTGTCTTTTCCAACTCCCCCACACCTATTCTTTACAAAATAAAAAATGATTCTTCTGTCAACTGGGAAGTATGTCTATTTCAGTGTCTGATGGTATTTTTAAAAATTGTTACTGTCATGAGTTAGGGTCCAAAGTTAACACAATAGGAGTGGGAAGAGAGGGCTGTATTTTGCTAGCACGATGCATTCACCCAGTTCTGAGATCATGTGTCTGTCTGATGGCTTTGGTCACATGTTGAGGGAAGCTGAATGCTTTTTTGATTGGCATAATTGTCCCAGATTGGATGCTTGGAAGTAGATAGTTAAGGAGGAGGGAGAAGGAAGGGGATGAGCTTGCAAGAAGGCACTCTTCCGTGCTGATGTTGCCAGCATTCAACTGCTCTGAGTTCTGTGGGCTGTGAGATGGTTCTTAATGCCATTGATGGGTCATAAGAGACAGTGTGCTAGACTGGTTTAAGTGATGAACAAGCATGGTTGAAGGACCAGGGTTTGAATCCTCACTCACCCATGGAGACAAAGAGGCACTCCTAGAACAGGTAACCCTGGTGGCACAGTGGTTAAATGCCAGTACTGCAAGCCACAAGGTTGTGAGTTCGATCCTGCCCGGCTCCAAGGTTGACTCAGCCTTCCATCCTTCCGCAGATCGGTAAAATGAGTACCCAGCTTGTTGGGGGCATGTATAGAAATATGTATAGAAATACATGCTATTTGTAAGTTGTTCACCACTTCGATCCATATGGAGAGGCGGGATACAAATAAATAAAATAAATAAAATAAGGCAACAAATCCCCAGGGAAGAATTTAAGTAGGTCCCTCATCATGGAAGTGACTTATGGGCAAGTTTTTCAACGCTCTCAGCGTTTAGATCAATATCAAATATAATGGTAAAAGAGAGCCAGGTTACTATAGTGCTCTAAATGTTAACACTTGTTGGCCAGGAGACAAGGATTAAAATCCTCACTCAGCTGTGGAAGCCTGCTGTGTGACTGTGGGCAAGTCATATTCTCTCAGCCTCAGAGAAAGACAGTTGTAGCAAACCTGTGAACACATCTTGCTAAGAAAACACTATTGGGGATTTCCATACATCAAAGTTGACTTGGAGGCAGAGCCAGTAGAGCAGCTGTTAAGATTAGAGGCACACAGCAAGCAGTTCTTGCAACAAAGTGATTTCTTATTTTACTCTGGTAAGGAAACAGTCTTGCACAAATATGAAGCAAACAACAGTCCCAGCAATATCTATAAATCAAAGACGGTCAATATAATCACAAGTTGGAGGCATAGCAGAAGAAATGGGCAGAAACACGGCAGGAGAAACAGTCAGTTAATCACCAACAAGTGCTGGAGGGGAATGGCTCCGCTTTTACAGGTTCAGAGATCAGTGCAGCTGGAGCTGAATTAACTGCTGTCTGTTATAAATTCGCTGAGACCTGCATAGGTTTTCCCTTTGGTGTCTACACTCAGTGAAGGTGGATATTGGTAGGTAATCTTCCTCGTCAGAAGGAGCAGGGCTCTCTGCTAGGGCTGGCACTGCCCCCTGTTCTGTCTCTAGGGTGGGTGGTGCTGTTTCCTCCTGTTCAGCAGGTTCTTCTGTTTCAGTCTCTAGTCAGAGTCTATGTCTAGGTCCTGGAAGCATGACACTGGACAAGGATTCCAGGAGACCAAGGTTCAAATCACCACTCAGTCATGGAAATCCGCTGAATGACCTTAGGGAGGTCACACACTCTAAGCCTTAGAGAAAGGCAGTGATAAACTTTCTTTGAAGAAAACTTGCCAGGGAAACCTTATGACAGAGTCACCATAAGTCAGACTTGACTTAAAGACTCATCACAACAAGATCTTAAACTCATATAGTCTTAGAGTTGGAAAGGACCACAAAGGCCATCTAGTCCAACACACTGCCATGTGTGAGTACACAATTAAGGCACTCCTGAAAGATGCCCACCCAACATCTCCAAAGAGGGAGTGTATTTGACTGACCAACAGCTCTTACAGTCAATAAGTTCTTCCTAATGGTTAAGTGGAATCTCTTTTCTTATAATTTGAATCCACCAGTTCTTTTTCTAGTCTCTGGAGCAGCAGAAAACAAGTTGGTTCCATTTTCTATGTGATATCTCATAGACGTAATCTTCTATGAACCTTCAGTGGACTGAGTCCTCTTCTTACACTCAGCTATGCACTGTGGTTCAGGGGCAGCCTCCTTACCTGTCACTATGCACTCCTGATTTTATGGCCAGTCCTCTCAGAGCTGCTTCATATTGAACTGGAGCTGTTCCAGTTACACACCCATGGAAGCAGATTCACCAGATATCTCTGCTATGGTTTAATATCTGAAGTGGTACAATCCAGTTAGAGCTGTACTGTGTGATTTTTGTGGTGCCCTGGAGCTTACAATGAGAAATAGGACAGCCATGTGTCAGGGGTACTTCAGTGGTGGATTCCTGGACCATCATGGAGTAAGGCCAGATGGAACCCCTTTGGATCCCTTCCAGATTTAGGATCTATGATTTTTACCTGGTGGTGTCACTTTTCCATCCTTACTGGATAGCAGTACGTGTGAAAGGGATCTAGGAGTCTTCATAGACCACAAGCTGAACATGAGTCAGCAGTGTGATGCGGCAGCCAAGAAAGCCAATGCAATTCTCGGCTGCATCAACAGGAGTATGGTGTCTAGATCGAGGGAGGTACTGGTACCACTCTACTCTGCTTTGGTTAGACCCCATCTTGAATACTGTGTCCAGTTCTGGGCACCCCAATTCATGAAGGATATTGACAAGCTGGAGCAAGTCCAGAGGAGGGTGACCAAAATGGTGAGAGGCCTGGAAAACATGCCCTATGAGGATAGACTGAGAGAGCTGGGTATGTTTAGTCTGCAGAAAAGGAGGTTAAGAGGGGACATGATAGCCATGTTTAAATATTTGAAGGGATGCCACGTAGAGGAAGGAGGGGGCTTGTTTTCTGCTGCTCCAGAAACCAGGACAAGGAGCAATGGATTCAAGCTGCAGGAAAGGAGATTCCACCTGAACCTCAGGAAGAACTTCCTGACAGTCAGGGCTGTCCGGCAGTGGAATCTGCTGCCTTGGAGAGTAGTGGAGTCTCCTACCTTGGAGGTTTTTAAGCAGAGGCTTGATGGCCATCTGTCGGGAGTGCTTTGAGGGTGTTCCTGCATGACAGGGAGTTGGACTGGATGGCCCGTGTGGTCTCTTCCAACTCTACATTTCTATGATTCTATGATTCTCTCTTTTCTTGTTCTTATAAGTTCACTGAAGAAATCTTCTGCTTGTTGGAGGTTTTAAGTAGATGTTGGATGTCCCTCTATCAGCAGTGTTTTAGTGGTGGAGTCCTGCACTGGGGAGAGGTTGGATTACATGGCCATTGAAATCCCTTCCAACTCTATGGTTCTATCTTCTATGACCCTGTTGAGCTCAAACTAAGGCCCTTTCCACACCATACCTGGGTCCCGTGATGTCCCAGAGTCATCATGGCAGTGCCATTGCCAGGATGGGAAGGTGTTCCGAATGCTCCCCTCCACACCTGGCTAGCTGCCAGAGTAGTGTTTCAGACATGCTCCTTCCTTCTGCAGTGCAACCAATCGCATTCCCAGACTTCCCACATAGCCCTAGCTAATGTGATCCTTGTGCAAAAGGGGCCTATTACCAGTTTTTTTCCTCCCAGTAATAGTATAGTGCACAATTGTGATGGCTGGAGATGCAACAGGAGCGAGACTGCAATGACATCATGCAATAGCACGTGTTGCTGGCCGGTTTCAACATGTCCCCCTGATGGGATGGGGCTGTAGTGTGGAAATGGCCTAAAACTCAATACGGATTCACTAACCTTCTGTTATAGAAATGACCAGGGTATTCTTGTCTTGTATAGTTATATACAGATATGGGCCTCGACTTGATTAGTTTGCTCAGCTGGAAGAGATCCATTGAATCAATTGTTGAATAGCAATTAACACGTAAGTAAATTTCATTCATTCAATTGGTCTATTCTAGTTAACTCTAAGAATAGGACTTAACTCACAACTTTTTAGTGTTAACTGTAATGTTAATTTGGGCTCATGCCCTTTACTAATAAAATGTAAGTGTATGTCTTTTTGGAACAGGTAAGTAAACTGGAATCTATGCACCATAAATTGTGTGATTAGCTTTCTAATTTTTATTTGATTTGATTTCTGTCCTGCCTTTCTTCCCATATGGGCCTCAAGTTGTTTAACGATTGGAGTTAACACTGATACGATTAAAACCTCTGAAAGTGCAAAAGTAAAAAAATTGAATTAAGTTAAATGAACAATCATATTGAAATTGTTTAAAACATCTTATTGAACACATTATAACTATATTTCTAATTGTATATTCCATTACTTTTCTCTTCCTTTAAATTTTGTTGAAGATCAGAGCCAACCAGCAAGCTCCAGCAAGCAAAGATACACCTTGGCACAAGGGTTACCCCAAAAGGCAGGTGACTCAGGAGTCCACTCACGATGCCAATGCCTCTGTGGAAAGGTTGGGAATTATGGCTTCTGTGAGAGGAGCGGTAGCTACGGGATCTTTTCACCTGTGTATATCAATGCAAACTGCAAGACACTACTTGGAGGTTGAAAAAGAATGTTTTTATTGGGGGAATCCAGAAACACACTCAAGAATTCAAGCAGTTTCATACAAGGCTAGCAGAGGGAAAGGAGAGAAAAGTTGGATAGTGAGGAGATTTTGGGTTGAACTAGGTGATAGTTACCATTTCAGAAGCAGAAGATTGGGGCAAAGTGTGACTAAAGGTCTGAGGATGGTATAGTGAACAGGAGTCTGGGGGCTCTCATGCAGCATAACATGGCAACAAAGTGCTATGGATTGCTGGACTTGGAGCCAGGGTTTAAATATCCCATTTCTGCCCTGAAGGAATGAGTATTAATGGCTCACTGGTAGAGTGAACAAAGGGGCCCAAAATGGGCTGAAGGTCTTAACTTCAGGTGACAAAGCATTGGTGGAGGCAGTGTCAGAGCTTGGAGTGCACGGAGGGGTGGGTGGGTGGGTGGGTGGAGGGGCAGGACCGTGGCTATGGTGCAGGAACGTGGCTATGGTGCATGTGGGCTTTGCTACGGCATGTGGGGCTTGGCTACGGTGTGTGGGGATGTGGCCACGACAAATGGGGTGGGGCTATGATGAGCGGGAGTGGAGCTACGGCATGTGGGGAAGGGCAAGCAAGGACCCATGGTGCCTTCCAAAAATTGCTGCTGGGGGTACACTACCCTCATCACCCTCCCATCCCTATGTGACTGGATGGAGGTCGTGATAGTCCCTTAATGACTGGACAGGTGAAGAGACAAAGGGGAATTTCCATGGGAAGAGGGTACAGGCTGTCAATCCTTTGGTTGCTTCCTCTTGCAGTTGCATGGTCATTGTTTCCTGAGTTTGGGCAGTTGAGGGGATTAGCTTGAACCCATTACGTTGGGGCTCCCTGGCTAATCTTTGTGAACTTATGACCTAGCGATGCTGAAGTCATCTGCTTTAGGACAAAACTTCCACCCGGAGTCCCTTCTCCACATGGTGTTTAGCCATAAGTATATAATTTATATTTTCCATGCCAATTAAATAATATTTATTGCCAATTATACCATATCATGGAGTGGAGGTTTATGGCATGGTAACACAAGCTGTAGGACATTTTGCAACTTAAACCCAGCTTTTAAATTCATGAACTAGAAGCTCCCTGCTTTTTTTTCACTTTTATACTCACCAGAGCTTCTGGGAGTCACGTATTTTCATTGCAGTGGGGCCAGAGATCTGCTTTCCCCTCCATGCCCTTCATTTAAAATTAAATAGAACGCAGAGAGAAAAACTATCCCTGGAAATGTGTGCATTTCAATTTGCCTTATCAGGAGGCAAAAAAAGGAGGCAGCTGAACAGAAGCACAAGAGGAAGAAAGGATGACAGATCTTGAGCAAAGTTCTTTGTCACTCCTCCAGTAGAACATTGTCATTGATTAACTGGGCTTTATCAGTACTTCCCTTCAAAATGTTTGAAGCAAAGCTCTTTGCCCACTAAAACAAAAAAGGAGTGGGGGGGAAATAGCATTATTGCTTTGATAGGAGAAAATGAAATTGGGATCCAAAGGAGGGACTAGGCATTACTGCAAAGCATAATTGATAGCGTTCTTCACTAGAGCTTCAAAATGGCAGATGTGGTGAGCGGGCCAGCTGTAGCATTGGGACACATGTGTTAAACACAAGGCCAATGGGCCATATCCAGCCCACCAGTCCATTTCATGTGGTCCATGCATGTGTCCTGAAGCTGTGGATCTCCACCTGTCTGGCAAGCCCAATCCCCACATTGCAGGCTCCTGGCTGCCTATATTCTGAAGATGGGCCCAGAAGCCAGCACTCACAATCTACTTCTACTTCTGACTGCTCCTCTGTCCAAGTCTCACTGTCAGAGCATTGCCAGAGGTTACCATGGCAACATTCCGTGTGGCTCACAAGAGTTGGACAAAGGAGCAGTCAGAAGTAGAAGTAGATCGCGAATGCTGGCTGCAGGAGCAGGGAGGCAGAAAGGGCCACGAGGACCGGGGGGCGGGGGGCAGAAAGAGGCACAGGTAATATTTGTCTAATGATTAAAAAAATAACTTTCTGTTTCCAAAACTCATTTTTCAATAAATTGTACAATAGTTGTAGGCTTGAATATCTGCTTGCAATTATTTTCCCAAGACTTCTAGTTTCATAGCTAGTTATTTCTAAAACCAGTAATAATCAAATGCAATTATTTAATATGATGAAAGAGTACATACATTTATATAGTCCTGTACATACAACTGGCCCTTCGAGGGCAACCATAATGCTGGTGTGGCCCAAGATGAAATTGAGCTTGACAGCCCCGCATTAGGGAGATGGAGGTCATTGCTCCACTAGGAGAAGTCACTAAGCTTCCAGATGAGAAAGAAGGGTGCCATGAGGCCTCCTGTTCCTCCTCTGAACCAATTTACTGTCTTCAGGTGCATTGGCGGATGCTGATCCACCATGAGTACTGAAGCATCATAGACTCATAGACTTAGAAGGCAACCTAAGGGCCATCTGGTCTGTCCCCTGCCATGCAGAATCTATATAGCAACAGCAGTTACATTTCTATACCACTTATCAGTGTGAAGCACTCTCTGAGAGGTTTACGATGTATTTAACTGATTGATCCCAACAAGCTGGGTACTCATTTTACCGACTACGGAAGGATGGAAGGCTGAGTCAACCTGGAGCCCAGCAGGATTGAACTCACAAGATTGTGGCGGCAGTACCAGCATTTAAGCATTGCACCACCAGGGCTCTACAGCTCAACCACCCCAAGAGGTGGCCATCCAACCTCTGTCTGAAAACCTTCAAAGGAAAGTCTATCATGTTCCGAGGAAATCTACTACATGGACAAACTGCTCTTTCACAATCTTTTCTCCTCATTTGAATCCTTGGGTTCTTGTTCTAGTGTCTGAAGGAGTAGTAAAGAAGCTTGCTTTGCCTTCTACCTGACATCCCTTCAAGTGTTTAAGGATGGCTATCATTTTACATCTCAGTCTTCTCTTCTCCAAGTTAAACATTCCCAGCTCCCTCCGTTGTTCCTCATGAGACTCAGTTTCCAGGTCTTTGATCATCTTTGTTGCCTTCTCAGGACATGCTCCAGATTGTCAACATCCATCTTAAATGTTGTTGTTGTTATTATTGTTGTAGTTGTTGTCTTTGTGTCATTTCAATGATTGTTATTTGCCCATCAGCTCGAGACCCCTTGCAGGCTGGGAAACAATAGAGGAATATCTTTAATAATAATAAATATTATTTATTTGTTTATTAAAATATTTGCATCCCACGCTATATCGAGAGATCTCAGGGTGACTTACAAATAGCATTAAAACAGGTTAAATAGGCTAAAAACAGCAAGATAATTTAAATAAACTAAAAACAATATAGTGAATTAAAAACAGATTTATAAAATGTAAAAGTTTTTAAATGCATATATAACTGTATACAACTGTGGCCAATTCTTCTGGTTTTTTAGGTTTCCCTCTGCTAGATAGATATGACTTGAACTACTTGCACAGTGTAATCTATTTAATTTCTAGTTTATGAGTTTCTAATATCTTATCCTTTTGGAAAAACTCGATTTACTTGTTTGATTGTTTCTTAATTTCTAAAATATAACATACAAGAAAAATAAATTAAAAAACCACTATATACACACACACACACACACACACACACACACACATATATGTATACATACATACATACACATACATACATATATACACATACAGTTTGAATTAATGAATTATGAATTAATGAGGCCCCAAAGCTTCGATGAACAGCCAAGTTTTGATTTGGCACCTAAATGACATGAGTGTTGTCACAAACAAGGTGTCTAAATGAGGTGGGGGAAGTCCACATTTGGGGGTTCCACAGCTGAGAAGACCCTCTCTCATGTCCCAAAACCTGACCTCACTGGTGGGACACAGAGGAGTGTCCTTCAATCAGATCTTAATCCTTGGGCATGCATGTATGGGGAGTGGCACTCCCTTAGGTACTGAGATCCAAAGCCATTTAGCAGTGATGTAGACTTGAGTCGATAGACTCGGACTCAAGTCAGACTTAAGTCACTTCAGTGATTCAACTCAGACTCAACTCAACCATCAATGATGCACTGACTCAACTCAACTCGAGACTTGTATGTTTTTAATGACTGACTTGCTGCCTTTGGTTCGGTAACGTAACACATTCCTCCCGAAACCTTACGACTTTGAGCAATGCTTCCATCTCTTTTTGCCTACTGGTCACAGGACAATCTGTCCCAAGCCCAAAGTGTGGGTGTATTTCTCAGGGAGGAACAGCAAAGGGGTTAGGCAATGGGCTTGAGGTCTGCTCAGCAGCCTGTCCCACTGGATACTGGAGGAGCCCCCTAAAACTTTTCCTAAGAGCGAAAGACAAGACTTGCCCCCAGAGTGCAGGATGCATTTCTCAGAGGGGAACAGCAAATGTGTAAGGCAATGGGCTTGAAAAGGAAAGATCCTTCCTTCTAAAGCTTTTGAAGCTTCAGTAATGGGGAGTAAGACAAGATCCTATTCCACACTTTCTAAGCTGCAGATGGCAAAATCGCAAATGTGGAGAACCAACTCTGCTTAAATTGTTAAAACTAAATTTATTTCACTCTATCCAATAATTCTGGAATTTTGGTTGGGATATGAAGTTGGCTTCCAGACTTGAGGCTTGACTCAAAAGTATCTTCAAGGACTTGAGACTTGACTTGAGACTTGGAGTAAAAGACTTAAATACATCACTGCCATTTAGGGCTTTGAATGTCATGACAAATGCCTTGAATTCAGGCTGCAAATGTATTGGCAGCCAGTAGAATACTTTTAAGACTGGCACAATATGCTGTCTATATTGTACTCCAGCCAGGAGTCACGCTGCTCCAACTGCAGCTTCCCAGTTGTCTCCAAGGGCAGCCCCATACAGATTTCATTACAGTAGCCTAATTGGAAGGTTACCAGCACATGAACTAGAATAGCTAGGTTATCTCTGTCCATGAAAGACTGTTAATAATAATAAAATAATAATGATAAGGATACTAATAATAGCAGCAGCAACAACAACAAAAACAGTATCTTTGACCTATGCATTTTTCAAAGAAGTAGTTATGTTAGTCTCTTGCAGCAGAAAAAGGAGGAAGGAAAGGGGAAAAGGGAAAAAGGGAAATGTAGCAGCAGCTTTAAGACAACTGGTTTTTATTTCTCACGAGCTTCTTCTTTGGATGCAGTACGGCTTATGTAGAGGTACAAATGATACACGTATATTACAAGGGGCTGGCTAGACTCCAGTCCTCAAACTGGGATTTGCAAAGGTTTTGCTCCTTACAGGAAAAGGTTGGAAGAATTTCCTCTTCCTTATCAGGAAGCAAGCTATGGGGTGGGATACAGTTTCTGGAGGACCAAGGAGAGACAGGCTGTCAGTGATCTGAAAGAAACAAGGGAGGAACAATTATATTGTCTGCAGCCAGGCGAGATGCATTAGCATATTGGTATTTAAATGTTAAGCGTTATCTGTGCCTCAATTGTTCATTAAAAGTAATTTCAGCAGGTTAACCCAACCTCTTTCTGTGTGTTTTTCGTTGGTTACTGCATGGTTATCTATGGACCCGTATTTCACAATTCCTTCCCGTTCTCCTCCACTCCGCAGAGTTTTTAGGTACCATTATTAATGGGGGAGAGGAAGCTGAAGGAATGGGCACGGGGGCACCCACAGAGACCCCCTTGTCTCCCAGAAGCATTTGTGGGAGTCGAAGCACCGCGTCAAGCAGATAACAGCGAGCGAATGGAAAGCAGAAGAAAAGTGAGATTAAAACACAAAACAAAACAACAATGCACAATTAAACACCAGGGATGCTAATCACTGCCAAGTGCTTGGCTCAGATAATGTCCACTTCGGCTCCAGCGATACACCAGAGGGAGGGACTGCATTTTATTTCCAAAACAATATACATATACGCATCCTCATACACACATAGATGTCTTGCTATATCTTTCAGTATCAGCCATGCAAACCCATATTTTAAATACCAAAGTCAGGTTCACCCACAGCATTGTTGTTCTGTTGTTGTTTGCCTTCCAGTTGGTTCTGACTTATGGCGACCCTAAAGAGAACTACCAAGTGTTACCCTGTTCTCTGGGGGTCCCGGGAGGGGCACCCAAATAACCAAACCACAATAACACAACTTGGGGAAATTAGCTGGAGCACTCACTAAAGCTAGCGAGAGGCAGGGTAACTTAGCAGGGATCTTGCAACCCAGCGTCTACGGGGTCAGGTCAGTCAAGCAGTCAGACAGTTTTAAAAATAGCAAAAACGATGTTTTATTGAAAGACAAACAAACAGTAAAGGCACCACAATCACACAGCTAACGGAAGAATTGGAAATGGGGATTTTCAGGGGAAATGGGTGATACGACACCTTTCTCATAGTCCTGAAGAAGTTTGAGCTCATTGGGGTGTAGGGAAGAAAGCTCAGGGCGGTTCACTGAGGGGAGCTTGCCAGACAAAATGGCAGCAAGGCGGTCTGGAACTCGGGAGTGATCTGAGGTGGTCTTGGAATCAGGGGCTTTTTATAGGGTGAATTGTGCCTGCAGGCCATGCCTTACTCGGTGATAACAATGCGAGTTTGGAGCGGGACAAAGCTTTGGAAAAGGTCAAGTTTAACATGATCAGCTTAGCACAGAATCAACAATAGTGTAGCCAGTATGCAAATGCACAGTACTTAGTCCGGCTTTGGGAGACTATCGGCTCAGAGCCGGGTGTCTTTCTTAGTGTCAAGCTTAAGCAAAAGGGTGTTTGCAGGGAGGTCCCTGAAGCAATGGAGTGGCTCTGTTCTGCCTGCCTAGGTGGAGAAGGGAATGTCCAACACTTACCAGCCGTGCCTGTTTACGTGCTTTTCTGGAGGCCTCGCAAACACGTGGAGCGGGGTGGCAGAGGAAAGCCAAATGGTTTTGATATCAAAAGAGATATCTAGTGCTATCACCGGGAAGGCCTGGGCCGAAGTAACACAAGGATTTTTTTCTGGGTCTGAGAGTCTGTAATGCGTCCCAGGTCACCCAGTGGGTTTCATAGCTGAGCAGGGAATCAAACAGTCCAACACCTTCAATGTATGGGTGTTAAAGTTGGACAGTAAAGAGAACTGACGGGAAGAAAATCAACTCATTTGAAATGTGGTGCTGGGCAATTAGCTTTTAAACTCACCACAACCACATTCCTTGATATCTGATATATAAAAGTCCGTCTGTTTGTCTGTGTGAGGCTAGAAGATGTCATATGATTGGCTGCCTGAGAAGATTCTATGGAATCCTATGGTTTGCTGTTTAGGGAGGGGGCTTTAGAATTCTCAGCCGGAGAGCTCTTGGGCTTGGCTGGTTGCTATGGAGATGAGGCCTAGCAGCAAGGAGGAGGGCAGTGCATTCCTTCAGGAACCCAGCCTCTCTATAGTAGTAACTCTGAATACAGATTGGACTGGAGAATATGGGGAAAAGTTACAGGTACTGGACAAGACAGTTTGGGGAATTATAGGCACAGGATCTCAAATTTTTCTAGCAAGTATTATCTATGAGAAAATAAAATCCTGGGCAATGCTGGGTATATATGCTAATTTCTAAATAAAGTGAAATTAAAACAAAATAAAAGTTGGGTTCCCTCCTTCTTACCCTGCCTTGGAAACTGTTCCTCTGCCTGTATGTTATCTGTATATTGTTGCAAGGATAATGTATATGATGTTATGATAGAACGATATTATACTTTCTTTTTACATTTGTGATAAAAATAAAATTTTAAAAAAGAAATGTTGTGCTGGAGGAGAGTTCTGCAGATACCACGGACTCCTAAATAGAAAAAAGAAATGGGTCCAAGAGCAAATGAAGACTGGCCTTTCTCTAGAAGCCAAGATGAATAAACTGAGCCTGTTGTACTTTAGCCATATCATGAGAAGACCCGACTGACTAGAAAAGACAGCGGCCATTTCCGCACTAGCCTGTTATAGCGCTATGATTCCACTTTCAACCGCCTATGGAATCCTGGGGTTTGCAGTTGAGGGAGGGGCCTCAAAGGCCATCCTCAAAGGCCCCTCCTGAAACTGCAAACTCCAGGATTCCATAGGAGGTTGAAAGTGGAATAATAGCGCTATAACAAGCTAGTGCAGAAATGGTCTAAGACATCTCTTCAGAGATAAGAGGGATATTGGATAAGATATCAGAGATTAGAACCAGTCTAAGGATTTAAAATAGAAATAAATTTCCCCTTTGTGGGGAAGGCTGTGATCCGGAAACCTACGTGCCTGTTTGTTCTGTCTGTTGCCTTCATGCTAATAGATGTCTTTTGTTACTTCAGCCCAGGCCTACCCGGTGATAGCATTCGATATTGTTTTGATATCAAAAACATTCAGCCTTCCTCTGCCACCCCGCTCCACGTGTTTGCGAGGCCTCCGGACAAGCACGTAAACAGGCGCGGCTGGTAATTGTTGGACATTCCATTCTCCACCCAGGCAGGCAAAACAGAGCCACTCCGTTGCTTCAGGGACCTCTCCTGCAAACACCCTTTTGCTTAAGTGCGACACTAACAAAGGCTCCCGGCTCTGAGCCGATAAGTCTTACAAAGCCGGACTAAGTACCGTGCATTTGCGTACTGGCTACACTATTGTTGATTCTGCACTAAGCCGATCATGTTAAACTTGACCTTTTCCAAAGCTCGCATTGTTCTCACCGAGTATGGCATGGCCTGTAGGCACAATTCACCCTATAAAAACTCCCCGATTCCAAGACCACCTCGGAACGCTCCGGACTTCCATCCCGCCTTGCTGCCGCTTTGTCTGGCGAGCTCCCCTCGGCCTCCACACTGAGTTTCTTCTCTACCATCTTCAGCTTCTTCAGGACTACGAGAAAGGTGTCGTATCACCCATTTCCCCCGAAAATCCCTATTTCCAATTCTTCCATTAGCGGTGTGATTGTGGTGTCCTTACTGTTTGTTTGTCCTTTAATAAAAACATCATTTTTGCTATTTTAAAACTGTCTGACTGCTCGTCTGACCTGACCCCGTAGACATTGGGTTACAAGATCCCTGCTAAGTTACCCTGCCTCTCGCTAGCTTTAGTGAGGGCTCCAGCTAATTTCCCCCAAGGTTGTGCTGTTGTTGTTTGGTTATTTGGGCGCCCCTCCCAGGACCCCCAGAGAACAGGGTAACATCACATTCTCTCAGCCTCAGAGGAAGGCAAAGCAACCCCCTCTGAACAAATCTTGCCAGGCAAACCCTGTGATAAAGTCACCTTAAGCTGGAAATTACTTGAAAACACAGAACAATAAATATTTTTAATAAAGGGAGGGAGACACTCACCATGCAGCTTGATTGTTGAATCTTGGCTACATTAAATTTGTTAAAGTGATGGAAAGGAAAGAAAGAAAGAAAGAAAGAAAGAAAGAAAGAAAGAAAGAAAGAAAGAAAGAAAGAAAGAAAGAAAATGTGCTGAACAACAATTGAGAAACCACATGAAAGCTTAATCCTTGCATTCCTTAAGTTTTCATTAATTTGTTGGGGGTGACGGTGACACGTTAAGCAAATTAATGGATGGCTTTGTGCTTTTATGAATATGTTAAAATAATATTTCTGCATTATTACGCCTGGGTGGCAGCAAGTATATAAATGGATAGGCTTGCTCTATAATTATTTTTTTGCACATCTGTGTGTGTGTGTGTGTGCGTGTGTGCGTGTGTGCGTGTGTTCGACGTATTTAGAGACAGGAGATTAATTAAATGTGTTCTTTTATTTGTGTATTAAAGAGGCGTTTTGAGCTTCATTTGTGGTGGTTTTGATGGATTGATTTTAAAAAAAAGAAGAGGTGTTGCATATTCTGGAGTTTAGTTGGACCAAATCCTGAGTAAATGGATTATCTGGTTTTAAAATAGTGCATTGTATTAGAATGCTGTTTGGCCTCATCTTAGGCTTCATCATCTGTTCTGTGAGAAGGTTAATACAAAGGGACACAAAATGAGGCCGTAAAGAGGAGGACAAAGTACCTTTCAGGAAACTGGGCTCATAATTTCTATCTCAGTGAGGTGGAACCTGCATCCACTTTAGGCTGTTGCTACCATCAGAGTTGGAAGAGACCACAAAGGTCATCAAGTCCAACCCCCTTCTGCCATGCAAGAATACATACTCAAAGCACCCCCGGCAAATGGACGTCCATCGTCTCTTTAAAAACCTCCAAAGAAGGAAACTCCACCATACTCCAAGGCAGAATATTCCCCTGTTAAATGGTTCTTAATGTCAGGAAGTCCTTCCTGATGTTTAGGTGAAATCTCCTTTCTGCTGTAATTTAAATCCAGACACACACATTATACACACACTTTAAATCCATTGCTACATGTCCTCATATCTGGAGCAGCAGAAAACAAGCTTGCTCCATGTTCAACATGACATCCCTTCAAATATTTAAACATGGCTATCATGTTTCTTTTCATCAGGCTAAACATGCCCAGCTTCTAAGCTGCTGTTTGTAGGGCATGGCTTCCAGACTCTTCACCATTTTGGTCGCTCTCCTCTGGACATGTTCCAGCTTGTCAATATGCTTCTTGAATTGTGATGCCCAAAACCCGATACAGTATTCCAGGTGAGGTCTAACCAATGCAGAACAGAGTGGTATTATTACTTCTTTTGATCTCGACACTATATTCCTATGGATGCAGCCCAGAATTGCATTGGCTTTTTTAGCTGCTGCATCACAAGTTTGACTCATGTTCAGCTTGTGATCCACTAAGACCCCTGGATCCCCTTCACATGTACTGTGGTCAAACCGGGTGTCACTCATCCTATATCTTTGCATTTCATTCTTTCTTCCTAAGTGTAGTACCTGGCATTTCTCCCTGTTAAAATTAATTTTGTTAGTTTTGGCCCAGCTCTCTAGTCTGTCAAGGTCATTTTGAATTCTGATCCTGTCCTCTGGGGTGTTAGCTATCCCTCCTAATTTGGTGTCATCTGCAAATTTAATGAGTATGCCCTCCACTCCTTCATCCAAATAATTGGGAAACATGTTGAATAGCCCTGGGCCCAGGACAGAACCCTGTGGCACCCCACTAGTCACTTTTCTTCAGGATGAAGATGAGCCACTGGTGAGCATCCTTTGTCTTTGGTCAGTCAGCCGATTATAAATCCATAGAAAGTAGCATTATCTAGCCCACATTTTATCACCTTGTTTGCAGGAAGGTCTTACTGAAATCAAGATACACTGCATTCACAGCATTCCCTTCATCCACCAAGCTTATAATTCTATAAAAGTGGAACAGCAGGAAGAGATAATCCAACAATCCAATGTCACCAAGAGGAAATCCAACATCAGCAACAGGAACCCCAACACCAGCAGAACGAAATCCAACAACAGCAGCACCAACAGTGTCAGCATGAACACAAGGTTCAGGTGGCCATGACAGAATCTGCTCTTCGAGTAACCCCAGACAAGCCTCAGAGGAGACGAGTTCTAGTGGTTGGAGACTCCTTGCTGAGAGGAATGGAATCAACCCTGTGCAACCTGGACAGTATCAATTGTGAGGTGTGCCATCTCCCTGGGGCCAGAATCAACGACATAACAGAGAGGCTAACGAGACTGGTCAAGCCCACTGACCATAACCCCCTCCTTTTGGTTCACGTCGGAACCAATGACACAATGAGGCACAGCTTTCACCGAAGGATTACGAGCTTATGGGTAGGAAGCTGAAGGACCTTTGTGCTCAGGTTATCATTTCGCCTCCTCCCTGTGGAAGGACATAGCCCACAAAGGGAAAGAAGAATAGTGGAGATCAACAACTGGCTCCAAAGATGGTGCCGCCAGGAGCGATTTGGGTTTTTGGATCATGGCCTCCATTTCCACGAAGATGGTGTTCTGGCAAGGGATGGCCTGCACCTCACAACCATCGGCCGGAATGTTTTTGCTAACAGTCTTGCAAAACGGATCAGGAGGTCTTTAAAATGAATTTGACTGGAAAGGGAGACAGTATTATTCAGGGCAAGGATTCAGAGAGTGCTGCAAAAAATAGCCCAAATGATACAGATAGGGCAGGCCAAGTAGAACTAGAGACCAACAGGGTGAGGGAAAGTAACTTTAGTACAGGACTTCCAGGAAGGGCACATGGTCTCAAGTGTCTCTACACTAATGCGCAGAGCATGGGAAATAAGCAAGATGAACTCCAACTCTTAGTACAACAAAATAAATATGATTTAATAGGCATCGCTGAAACCTGGTGGGATGAATCTCATGATTGGAATGTAGGAACAGGGAGGTATAACCTATTTTGCAGAAACAGATCAAACAAAAAAGGAGGAGGAGTAGCCTTATATGTCCAGGATGTTTTCACCTGTGAAGAGATCCATGCCTTAAATCCGAGAAGCCAAGTCAAGAGCACCTGGGTAAGAATTAAGGGAGCAAAAACAATAGAGATGTGATTGTGTGGGTTTGCTACAGGCCTCCGGGCCAGCCTGAGGACTTGGATGAGGCCTTCCTGGAGCAGATGACCACACATTCAACAAGGAGAGATGCAGTAGTAATGGGAGATTTCAATTATCTTGATATTTGTTGGCAGTCAAACCCTGCAAAGACCGCAAGGTCCAACAGGTTCCTTGCTTGCCTTGCAGACAATTTCATGGTCCAGAAGGTGGAAGAGTCAACAAGGGAGTCGGCTATTTTAGATCTGATCCTGACCAACAGGGAAGACCTAGTCGATGAGGTGGAGGTGATGGGATCCTTAGAGAGGAATAACCATGCTTTTTTGGAGTTTGTCATTCAGTGGGAAGGAGAAGCCAAGTGTAGCCAGACACACATCCTAAACTTTAAGAAAGCTGATTTCTCTAAACTTAGGGAGTTACTTGCTGAAATCCCATGGTCAAGAATACTAAAAGAGAAAGGAGTTCATGATGGACGGGAGTTTTTTAAAAGTGAGATACTGAAGGCACAATTGAAAACTGTGCCAATAAGGAGGAAAAATGGGAGTTGTCTAAAGAAACCAGAATGGTTGACAAAAGAACTCTCAGCTGAGCAAAGTGTTAAAAGAAACATGCACAGGAAATGGAAGAATGGTGAAACCAACAAAGAGGAATCCAAGCAAATAGCCAGGAGATGTAGGGAGAAAGTCAGAAAAGCTAAAGCACAGAATGAACTCAGGCTTGCCAGAAACATCAAAAACAATAAAAAGGGTTTTTCTAGATATGTCTGCAGCAAAAGGAAAAACAAGGAAATGACAGGATCACTGTGTGAAGAAGGTGACCAATTAATAACAGGGGGAAGTGAGAAGGCAGAACTACTCAATACCTTCTTTGCCTCAGTTTTCTCCCAGAAGGATAGAAGAACCCAACCTGGGCCATGGGGAGCAAGTAAGGAAGTGAGGGAAGTGCAGCACAGAATAAGTGAAGAAGTAGTACAGGAATATCTGGCTAAACTAGATGAATTCAAGTCTCCAAGGCCAGATGAATTACATCTAAGGATATTAAAAGAACTGGCAGAAGTCATTTCGGAACCACTTGCAATAATTTTGGAGAACTCTTGGGGAACAGGAGAGGCCCCAGCAGACTGGAGGAGGGCAAACGTCATCCCCATCTTCAAGAAGGAAAAAAAGAGGACCCAAATAATTATCGCCCAGTCAGCCTGACATCAATACCAGGAAAGATCGTAGAGTAGATCATTAAACAGTCAGTTTGCAATTACTTAGACAGCAATGCCGTAATCACTAAAAGTCAACATGGATTTCTCAGAAATAAGTCATGACAGACTAATCTTATCTCTTTTTATGATAGGGTTACAAGCTTGATAGATGAAGGCAATGCTGTAGACAAGGCATATCTTGACCTCAGTAAGGCCTTTGACAAAGTTCCCCATGACATTCTTGCAAAGAAGCTGGTAAAATGTGGGCTGGACAGGGATGCTGTTAGTTGGATTTGTAATTGGTTGACCGACCGAACCCAAAGCGTGATCACGAATGGCTGCTTTTCATCCTGGAGAGAAGGGACTAGCGGGGTGCCACAGGGTTCTGTCCTGGGCCCAGTGCTGTTCAACATCTTCATCAATGACTTGGATGAAGGAGTGGAGGGCATACTGATCATATTTGCAGATGACACCAAATTGGGAGGGGTTGTTAATACCTCAGAGGACAGGATCAAATTTCAAAACAACCTTGACAGATTGGAGAGCTAACTAAATGAATTTCAACAGAGAGAAATGTGAGGTCCCGTACTTAGGCAGAAAAAATGGAATGTACAAATATAGGATGGGGGGACACGTGGCTGGATAGCAGTACATATGAAAAGAATCTAGGGTGTCTTGGTAGGTTACAACTGAACATGAGTCAGCAGTGTGATGCGGCAGCCAAGAAAGCCAACACGATTCTTGGTTGCATCAATAGGAGTATGGTGTCTAGATCGAGGGAGGTAATGGTACCAGTCTGTTCTACATTGGTTAGGCCTCATTTGGAATCCTGTGTCCAGTTCTGGGCACCTCAATTCAAGAAGGATACCAACACATCCAGAGGAGGGCGACCAAAATGGTGAAGGGTCTGGAAGCCATGAAGCCCTATGAGGAACAGCTTAGGGAGCTGGGTATGTTTAGTCTGCAGAAGAGAAGGTTAAGAGGGGATACGACAGCTATGTTCAAATATTTGAAGGGATGTCATGTTGAGGAGGGAGCAGGCTTGTTCTCTACCACTCCTGAGACTAGGACAAGGAGCAATGGATTCAAGCTGCAGAAATGGAGATTCCACTTGAACCTCAGGAAGAACTTCCTGATGGTCAGGCCTGTCCAGCTGTGGAATCTGCTGCCTTGGAGAGTGGTAGAGTCTCCTTCTTTGGAGGTTTTTAAGCAGAGGCTGGATGGCCATCTGTTGGAAGTGCTTTGATGTAGGTTCCTGCATAGCAGGAGGTTGGACTCAATGGCCCCTGGGGTCTCTTCCAACTCTATAATTCTATGATTCTATGAAAAAAAGAGAGAGTGGTCAGATTAGTCTGTTTTTGAGAAATCCATGTCGACTTTTAGTGATCATGGAATTTCTTTCTTATAGACTGTCTGTTTAATGATCTGCTCCTTTCCTGGTATTGATGCCAGGCTGGTTTGGTAGTAATTGTCTGGGTCCTCCCTGCCCATTTTGCCCTCTTCTTCCTCACCTGATCTTCTCAAGAGTCAATCCATTGCTAAATGCCCCTGTCACTAATGCTATTTCTACCTGGTCCTATCAAACAGTTCAACAGACCAGCCTCTGTTTTTATATTCTTTCCCCTATAGCCGCCTGCCTAGCATTCCATGAACTCTAATCGGCTGGCTATACTCAGACTATACGCGTCTGGCTCCTTCTCAGAAGGTGGAATTTAGGAAGCATGGGCATAAGGCAGAACGAAGTCACAAATAATGATGGGGCCATGACTCCTACTTTACAGAGAGCTATGCAATGTTTGAAAGTGTTCCCTGTTTGTAGGACAATAGCAATAGGATTCGTTTCTATCCTGCTTATCAACTGAGTGTTATCTAAGCGGTTTACAATGTATTTTAGCTAATTGCCCCCAACAAGCTGGGTACTCATTTTACCGACCTGCGGAAGGATGGAAGGCTGAGTCAACCTTGGAGCCCAGCAGGATCGAACTCACAACCTTGTGGTTGCAGTACTAGCATTTAACCACTGCGCCACCAGGGCTAGCAGTGGTGTCTGAGGGGTCCTGTCAGTGGGTCAGGGAATCCAGCCAGGTTTTAGCCTGAACCAAAAAAAACCAAAAAGCTAACAAAGATGCCAAATTTATTTTGGGATATGGTTCAGCACTTGGGATATGGCTCCTTTAAAGTACATGTTAAAACCCAAAACAGATTTCCTTTCCCCAGTGAAAGAATTAATTGGGATTGCTGCTGTCAGTGGCCATTTCTGCACTAGACTGTTATAGTGCTATTATTCCATTTCCAACATCCTACAGAATCCTGGGTGTGGAGTTTAAATTGCAAACCCCAGGATTCTATAGGATGTTGAAAGTGGAATAATAGCACAGTCCAGTGCGGAAATGGCCATAGATATATAGAGGCATCAGATCCTGTCGATCCTGGAAGCCAATAAGGGGCAGCCCTGGTGAGTAATTGAGTGGGAAGCCACCAACAAATACCTGGTGTGGGAGTCTGTATTTCAGAGGAAGAAGCTGGCAAAACCACCTCTGAGTATTCCTTGCCTAAGAAAAACCCTATGAAACTCATGGGGTTGCCATAAGCCGACAGGCGACTTGAAAGCAGATGCAGAGACTCAGCATGGAGTGGTGTTCTGAGTCTTGGGTTACAGCCCTAGAGACCAGGGTTCAATTCCCTGCTTAGCCATGGAAACCCACTTGATTGTGTCACACACTCTCAGCCCCAGAAAGCCCTGTGATAGGTTTGCCGCAGGCTTGCCATGTTACTGCGGTTTAGGCCTACCCAGTGATAGCACTAGATATCTCTTTTGATATCAAATCATTTGGCCTTCCTCTGCCACCCCGCTCCATGTGTTTGCGAGGCCTCTGGACAAGCACGTACACAGTCGCGGCCGGTAAGTGTTGGACATTCCATTCTCCTCTTAGGTAGGCAGAACAAAGCCACTCTGTTGCTTCAGGGACCTCCTTGCAAACACCTCTTGCTTAAGCGTGACTCTAAACAAAGACGCCCGGCCTCGCGTCGATAGTCTGACAAAGCCGGACTAAGCACCTTGCATTTGCATACTGGCTATACTATTGTTACATCTGCGCTAAGTCCATCATGTTAAACTTGACCTTTTCCAAAGTTTTGTCCCGCTCCAAACCCACATTGTTCTCACTGAGTATGGCATGGCCTGCAGTCACAATTCACCCTATAAGAAGCCCCCGATTCCGAGAGCACCTCGGATCGCTCCGGACTTCCATCCCGCCTTGCTGCCGCTTTGTCTGGCGAGCTCCCCTCAGCCTCCACACTGCGTTTCTTCTCTACCATCTTCAGCTTCTTCAGGACCACAAGAAAAGGTGTCGTATCACCCATTTCCCCCAAAAACTCTTATTTCTAATTTCTAAGTTAGCTGTGCATTTGTGGTGTCTTTTCTGTTGTTTGTCCTTTAATAAAGATATCATTTTTGCTATTTTAAAACTGTCTGACTGCTTGACTGACCTGACCCCGTAGACATTGGGTTACAAGATCCCTGCCAAGTTACCCTGCCTCTTGCTAGCTTTAGGGAGTGTTCCAGTTAATTTCCCCAACTTTGTGTTTGTGTTTTGGTTATTTGGACACCCCTCCGGGGACCCCCAGGGAACAGGGTAATAGCCATAAGTCAGAAACAACTTGAAGGCACACAACAACAACAGCAATAACAGATATATAGATATTTTTTGCAGTGATTAACAAACAGAACTGCAAAATATATCAGATGAGTAAAATGTTGCGGCTTCTTCCTCCTCCAGTTGTTGAAGTTGAAACTGTGCTGCAATCCAAGCTGGTTGTTTAGGATGCACTGTTTCCAGAATTTTTTAGGGGCTATTATCCACTAGCCTGAAACCATGGAGTGTAGGGTCTGAAGCCTTCGAGTCCAGAAATTCTCCCTGTTGTCCCAAATATCTGAAGGGGAAGATACTTGAATACCAAACAGGGACCAATCAGTGATGTTCTGAATTGCAACGTCTGGCCAGTTGTCACTCTGGCTTCCTGATCGGCATTGCAGACCTATGGTTCCTGAAGCCGGTGCCCAGGTCTGGGGCTATATACATATAGATCTGAAAAATGAAAAGCTAAACAGTGCAGAGAAAGGAAGATTTGTTTTTGCAACCTCTGTATCCCTTTCCTTCCTGTCAAGGTTGTTTCATACTTCAATGCTGGCATTCAGACACCATTTAACAATGCGAAACTCCTTCAGAAATTAAAATAATTGAGAAAAGAACAAACACACTGTATGGCACGGTATCATTATGCTTAGAAAAGAGGCTGTTATCTCTTCTTGCTGAGCAGGGAGGATTTGTCTGAAAACTGTATCTTCCCTTGACAGAAATTAGTTCAATATTATCTCTACTCTTTCCCCATTTATATACACGTATCTTTTTTTTTTTTTAAACCCAAATCCTTCAAAGAATGCATTTTAGTTTTCCTGGTGCGTAATCTACTTATGAGATGAAGTGATAGGGTGGGGTTGGGGAGAGGAAAAATAGGACAATGATGCATCTTTAAAACGTAGACAAGGTGGGCAGGATGTAAATCACGGACAAACAAACACGCTTTCCAGTGTCTCTCCGGGAAAAAAGTGTGTACATGTTTACAACGATTGTTGTTAACAACATGGGAAGATCAAGCATCGCTGGAGGCTGCGATGTCAGATGCAGAGCCTGGAGGATCTTTTAACAATTGGAAACATGACATTTAAAGGTTATTGTCTGCATCCATTATTGATACAGTAGTGTCCGTATGCATGATGTTGGAGAGCAAAAGCAAAAAGGGAGAAGTCCCTGCCCCAATGAGCATACAATGCCCTGTCTTAAAAATGGCTGGAGTGCTGTCAATATCGTACAAGGGGTAACACATGTATGTAATTTCCCATTCACTGTTTTGATTCTTGCACAATGGATGAGCGTAGTTCTAAAAGCATCATAGAATCATAGCCTTTTAAGAGTTGGAAGTAACCACCAGGGCCATCTAGTCCAACCTCCCATGCAGGAATACACAACTAAAACATTTGCTACCCCAAAATGTAGGTGCCACAAGGGCCACCCTGAGATGTCAATACTTCCTTGCAAAAATGGGGAATGAATTAGCTCAAAATCAGGAGGCTAATAGCCATGTTTAAATATTTGAAGGGATGCCATGTAGAGGAAGGAGAGGGCTTGTTTTCTGCTGCTCCAGAGACCAGGACAAGGAGCCATGGATTCAAGCTGCAGGAAAGGAGATTCCACCTGAACATCAGGAAGAACTTCCTGACGGTCAGGGCTGTCCGGCAGTGGAATCTGCTGCCTCGGAGTGTAGTGGAGTCTCCTTCTTTGGAGGTTTTTAAGCAGAGGCTGGATGGCCATCTGTCGGGAGTGCTTTGGGGGTGTTCCTGCATAGCAGGGGGTTGGACTGGGTGACCCGTGTGGTCTCTTCCAACTCTACATTTCTATGATTCTATGAGTCTATGACTCTAATGGGGGGGGGGCAATTTGGCAGAACTTTTCTACCAATGTTTACAGGCTCATGCAGGAAAAGAACCAGACAGAGATTCAAAAGTAAACTAAAAATGTGTTTTATTGAGGGGAATTTACTCATACATGCACACAAGATACAAACAGCCAACTATTCACACAAGAGCTAATTGAAGGATCAAGAGAGGAAAAATTATGGATAGAGAGGATGGGGGTTTGGGGTTATAACTGCCAGTCCAGAAGAGCAGTGAAGAAGCTGCAATGTGGCTTAGACTTGTGTGTCCAAGGGCAATACACAGCCGAGAAGCCAACTGGCAGAGAGACCTTCCGCAAATGGTGAATTGCAAAGCTAGTTGCTCAGAACTGAAGGCTTTGTTTCCTCCCTTGAAAGGGTGTGAATTAATTGCTTTCTGGCAGAGTAAACAAAAGGGGTCTAGAATGGGCTGATTGTTTCAATGCCTTGGTTGAGTGGGGTTTCAGGGTTAGGCTTTGGTAGGAAATACACATGGCAGGGGTCCTTGCCTCTGCACCTGGGCACCATGTTGTTTTCTGAGGTTGGGCAGTTGATAGGATTAAGTCGGGCTTTCTCGGCTAATCCTTATGGCCCGGCCACACGGAGGTCACCTCTGACCTACACCCAGCCAGTGTCCCTTTCTTTCACATGGCCTTTCCAGCCATAAGTAGATATAATTTATATTTTGTGCCTATTAAACACATCTGCCAATTAATATTTTTCTGCCCATTAAACCATATCAAAGGTGTACGGCTGCTAACACACTCTCTGCACAATGGCCATCCAATCTCTCTTTAAAGACCTCCAAAGATCCTTTTGCATCAATGTAGTTCCAGAAGTATAACCAATGCACGTGGTCTGCATCCTATCCTCAGAGTATTGTATTGTGTGGAATTGTATTGTATTCAACGTCATCACTATACTCAGCTCTTTATAAGTGAAAGAACAACAAAACAGTTCCCTGCCTTCAGTCTTACAATCTAATTAAGACACGAGACAAAGAGAAAAGGGGGCGGCAGTGTGGGAGGAGATTAGGTCCGGCAGATACTGGTTCTTTTTCTTTCCCTCCAAGGCCAAGGCAGTGGCAGCTGGAATGGAGGGAGAGCCTTTCATCTTGCTTCTGAGCCTGGGCATTACGGGGCTCTGGCTATCTCTTCTTCTCTCCCTCCATGGCCAAGGTAGTGGTAGTTGGGATGGAGGTAGGGCGTTTGAGTAGAGCCATTGAATCAAATAGATTTACTGATGTATTGACTTAACTGATTCAGTGGGTCCATTCTAGTTGGGGCTAATTAATAAGCTTCTAGCCATGCGGTTGAATATGCTCAAACGGTGAGCAACTCCTCACTGGTGCCTTCAGTGTCCCACCTGGTTCACTATGGCTGTGGGAAAAACCACTATGCATCCTTTGTAGCACAAGGGTACAATAAGCAGACATGCCGACAGATTCAACATTGGTTGCACAGTGTCGGTATTCAACAGAAGGGAGATGCAACACAACCACCACTTAACTACATGAATAGAGATCTACCCTACACGAGTGTGACGCAAGGACCCGGCCATTGCATGTAAGGGTAAGATGCTATGGGTCCCACACTAGGAGAAATGTGGGAGGGAAAATAAATACATGAATTTAAAAAGAGAAACATGTGGTTTGCTGGGAGACTGAATATAAAAAGATGTGAAGGTGAAGGGAGAAGCTGAGATTCAAGGATGAAAAGCAAAAGATAGGAACAGAATTCAAAAGGACCTTGACAAACTAGGAAATTGGGCTGAGAAAGAACAGAATGAAATTCAACAGAGAGAAAGGCAAAATTCTACATTTAGGGCACAAAAACCAAATGCACACTTATAGGGTGGGGGGATACATGGCTCAGCGGTACTGTATGTGAAATGGACCTAGGGATTATTGTTGATCATAAGCTGAACATGAGCCAGCAGTGTGATGCTGCAACAAAGATGGCAAATGCGATTTTAGCCTGCATCCTAGTTTCCAAGTAGAGGAAAGTAATAGTTCTCTTATATTCTGCACTGGTCAGGCATCATCAGGAGTACTGTGTTCAGTTTTGGGCACCTAATTGAAAGAAGGATATGGGAAAGCTTGAGCAGGTTCAGAGAAGGGCAACAAGGATGACGAGAGGTACAGAGGACAAAACATGAGAGGAAAGGTTGAAGGAGCTGGGCCTGTTCAGCCTTTTGATGAGAAGACGGAAGGATGACATGATGGCAGTCTTTATATACACCAAGAGGAAGGGAAAGGCCAGTTCTCTGCTGCTCCAAAGGGTAAGACCAGGTCTAATAGTCTGAAGTTACAGGAGGGTAGATTTCAATTGAACATAAAGGAATTTCTTGACAGAGAAAGCAGTTTGGCAATGGAACCCATTGCCTAGAGAGCTGGTGAGGTCTCCTTCTCTGGGCATCTTCAAAAAGGCCAGAGAGCTCCCTGCTGGGGATGCCCTAGCTGCAGATCCTGCATTGAGCAGTGGGCTGGACTCAATGGCCCAGGAGACCCCAGGAAATTCTAATAGTCTATAATTCTATGGGTGGCAGTGCTTTTCTCTCTCTTGCAAGCTCACTGTTGCAAGTTTTCCAAAAGGATCTGCATTGCAAGCTAATATGTGGGTCGTCCTGGCTTTGCAATTTGGCCAACCTGACCCCTGGATGACCTTCCTCTCCCATGAATTAATGTCTCCTCTCTCCCCAAAGCAGCAAACAAACCAAGGGTGAAAGACCATCTCAGCCAACGATTCCCATCACGAGAGGGATGACTAAGTGGAACGTGAATAAGCCAGACATCTGTTTCTCTCATGGGTCTCCTTTTCATTGCAAAAGAATTCATCTCTGCTCCTTGCAGAGAGCAGAGTGAGCTGGTGTGGTGGGAAAGGACACAGCGATGATAATAAAAGGGCCAAGTTTTATTTCTAAAAAAGGGCTGCAGAATCTAACTGGTGCATTCTCCCTTTGGGCCCACTTTTATTCTCTCTGATGGGTCATCGCAATATTTTTTTTTTTAGACCAGGCAGAAATGTTGTCTCAATGTGATCCTTTAAGAAGGCGCATAGGCAGTCATTTGTTGCTGTGAGCCTTCAAGTCATTTCTGAGTTATAGTGACCCTAAGGCAAGCCTATCACAAGGTTCTTTGGCACAATTTGTTCAGAGGAGGTTTGCCATGGCTGTCCTCCGAGGCTAAGAGGATGTGAATTGCCCAAGGTCACCCAGTGGGTTTACAGGGCTGAGCATCCTACCTCAGTCTCAGCAACACAGCTGATAATTCAAACAAAACAAACTAAGCAGCTGCCAGCTCATTGCATACTTTTATTCAGTAAGCACAAGGTCAAAAATAAAGTCAAACAGAATTCAAAGGCAAGTGAGTCTGAAGTCAGTCAGGGTCATCCAGAGACAGGCACAGAATTCAGCATGGCATCCAGCAGACAGAGAAGTCAGATAAGCTCTGACAACCCCTGAAGGCGAAGGGTGGCAGCTATATAGGTCAGTCACCTAACACAGCTGTTGCCTGAGTAACTGTTGCTGGTTATAAATTCTCTGGGGTTGATGTAGGCTCTCTCTTGGTCATCTGCACTCAGCAAAGCGGGGTAAGGGCAAGTTATCTTCTGTGTCTGATGGGGCAGGATTCGCTGCTGGAGGTGGCACTGCCCCCTGACCTGTTTGTGGCACTGTAAGCTCTGCCTGTACAGCAGATCCTGGCATGTCCCCTGTTTCAGACTCTGAGTCAATGTTCCGGAAGCAGGGCGTGACACTGAGGCCATTTCTGCACTAGGCTGTTATAGCACGATGATTCCACTTTCAACATCCTATGGAATCCTGGGGTTTGCAGTTTTGGGAGGGGCCAGCTGGCCTGAGTAGGGATGTGTACCCTACTCACCAGAATCATAGTTTAACAACTAAACCACTATACCACCCTGGATCTCAGGAAGAACTTCCAGACAGTCAGGGCTGTCCGGCAGTGGAATATGCTGCCTCGGAGTGTGGTGGAGTCTCCTTCCTTGGAGGTTTTTAAGCAGAGGCTTGATGGCCATCTGTCGGGAATGCTTTGAGGGTGTTCCTGCATGGCAGGGGGTTGGACTGGATGGCCCCTGGGGTCTCTTCCAACTCTACATTGCTATGATTCTATGATTCTATGATTCTGATACAATTGCAGTGGCAAATCTTTCCTGGATAAAGGAACTGTCCCAAGTTCTGAACCTATGGGGGAAGAGATAAGACTCAACACCTTGGATAGGCCCCGTAAAGTTCAGACTAAACCTTGGAGCACATTGGCCCTCTTTGATGAAGCATGCAAATGAGCCTTGCAATACTATCCACCATTCTTTGTTCCTAAGGAGTCGGTGTTGGGAGTTACAATTTCCCAGGGTGTTAGCCCTTTGGAGGAAGTTCTATGAAAGCTAAAACTGTTAGGAATCAGCTTTCTTTTCACAGAGTTACAGAAAAAGCATGTCCCAATCTCTGTGTGGCTTCCCTGAACTGAGACTGACTTAGCAAAGCAAGGCAGGCAGCTTCTGGTTAGGAAAACTTAGGAAAAGTTTACCGATGAGTTTTACAATTACATATGCATTGGAGAGCCAAGACCCTAACTAGCTGACAAAAAGATTAAGTAGGAAAGAAGCTTAATTCTTAACTCACCATATTCTTGGTGGAGAGGTAAAGCATGCTCAGAGGGAAGGAAGTAGAAGCAAAATTGCAAAGAGAGAAAAAAGAGAGAGGTCTGAGAAGAGTGGTCTTTTAAGTAAGGCCAATGACCCCAGGGTCTATCCTGGGTCACCTTGTTACCATAGCCAAGCATTTAAATAACACAAAGAGCAAAACTTGAGGCTTCAGGTGAGAATGCAAAAGGCTTTGATATGCAAAAGAAAAAGAAACTCTATGCTAGCTAAGTCCCACTTGCCCTAGAAGAAGGGGTGGAGGGGGAGAGAATGCCAGAATGTTCCAACAGTTGGAAATAAGAGAAAATAAAAAAGTAAGATTGCATGAAGGTAGCAATGGGGAAAGGAAGGGAGACCCAGCTTAAATAGTGGACAGAGAGAAAAGAAAGGGACAAGGGTTCACAAATCTGGATTTCATCTCTCTCTACTCTCCTCCCACACGTTTTGAAAAGAAGCAGTTTGTAGAAAAAGCATGCACCTGCTGATGGATGGCTCTTGGATTTGAGGCAGCTGGGTCTATTGAGGTCTTTTGGAGGGGCTAAAGAAGGTGATTTTCTTGGCATAGTACAAATGTTAATAGGCAGGTTCTCGCTGCAATTATGGATGCAACAAAAGAAACCTCTTCATAAAAGTATCTGACTTCAATGGAACCAATTTTTGGTTAAGCAGAACATCTTTCTTCAACAGTTCAGGACTAACAAAACAGGCCACACAACTCTTGGAACATTTATGGCCCAGACATAAATTGCAGCTCTCTACATTGCACACTGACCTCACTCCTATAATTATATAATTGTGCTCAAATAGTTGTGGCTTAGCCACGGTTGTGAGAGCTTCTAGGAGGTGGAGCCCAACAACTTCTGGAGCTTTCCAGGTTGACAACTACTGTTTGCTTTGTTGTCAGAGATGGAACCTGGGACCCTCTGCAGGGAAAGCATTCTTCTTCATCTACCACCTCTTCCACTCCACAAAGGCCAGAGCCTGGGAAACTTATTTTTTTCCACTATAGTTGGTCCTCCATATCTGTGGATTCTGCATTCATGGATTCAACCAACCACAATTTGAATTTTTTTTTCTTCAAAAAATCCAGAATATACTTTGGTTTTGCCATTTTATATAAGGAATGCCATTTGACTACTTCATTGTAAATAATGGAACTTGAGCATCCATGAAGTTTGATATTTATGGGCATTCCTGGAAGCAATCCCTAGCCGATACCAAAGGCCCACTGTACAACACCCAGAATTTGGCAGCCACATGGCCCTCACATTGTCTATTCTTACCCACTTCAAGAACTTTCCCATGGGGTCCTTTTCGCACGGCATGTTCCATGCGAAAGAGGACCTGGAGCATCGCGTGATTGTGAGGAACAATCTGCATGATGCACTCATAATTGCGCAATGCTCCAGGGGCCAGCAGGTGCCAATTGTGCACCTTTTCATTCCTGGCTAGAAGCTGAAAATGGTGCATGATCGCACATTGCTCCTGGGCCCCGCATGCACTTACCTGGGTGTGGAGCCTCTGGAACCATGCCGGTCATGCTTCCTGCCCCAGCACAGCCTGGGAAGGTCCCAGGCTGTGCTACAGAAGGAAGAGGCAGGGCTCTTGCATGAGCAGGCAGCTCGTGTGGAGCCGAAGGACCCGGACGTGAGAGCGCCGGAAAAAGGTGAAGTGAGGAAAGGACCAGTCATTGGCCCACCAGGGAAATCTTTTCCAAGGGAGGAAGAAGAGGAAGAGGAATCGGAAGCAGAAGAGAAGGAAGAAGGAGAAGGAGAAGTGACACAAGATCTCTTCTTGTCATGATTTTGAGTGGGACTGAAGAAGAAAATTCAAGTATTTGGACTTGCTGTAAGGACCTTTGGGGAAGCTGGGGGACAGATTGGGCCTTGGCCCCATGCAGTTGCCCACCTCTGTTTTAAAGTTTAGACGAAAACCCAGAATGGATTCAATGTCTTGTTCACAAAGAAACTAGAAGCCACCACCACAAAAAAATGTAGAAGGTTGGTTAAGGTGTCCTTTCAAAATTCTCTTTGGTGCAACCCCTGGAACAACACGGTCAAGGCCCTCACCTTTGCTAAGTTCCTGAATTCTGTCCACCTAATTAAAAGACTGACCTTCCTTCCTTCTCCATTTTTCATCTCCAAAAGGAAGAGAGCCTGAATCCTACTGTCACAAAGTTTTCTTGTTACTAACTGTGAAGAAGCAGGAATTCAAAGGCAGAATTACAAGCGGTGAGCACATTTTGCGTTGATAAGAAAATTACAGTCATTGAGCTTCGGGTTGTGTGACAAGTAATTTCTGTGCATACTCCCATCTCCTCCCCCCCCCCCCCAAAAACACATCATGTACGATCAACTGTGGGAGGAAAGTGTCAGGCGTAATTTCATAAGTTAATGAAATAAATCAGTCAGATGGAAAGAAGAGACGGGGATGAAGCTCCACTAACTGGCAACAGGAGGCAATGAGCGGAGTTCAGCATCTCCAGTAGAATTGTGGAGTCTGGCCCAGCTCTGCACGCATCACAGAAAGGCCATAAAATCATAGAGATGGAGGTGGCCCCAAGGGCCATCCAGTCCAACCCTATTCTGCCATGCAAGAAGACACAATCAAAGTACGCCCAACAGATTGCCATCCAGCCTCTGCTTAAAATCCTCCAAAGAAGGAGACTCTATCATATTACCACGCAGCAGCATACTCCACTGTCCAGGAGGTTCTTCCTAATGTTCAGGTGGAATCTCTTCTCCTACACTTTGAAGCCATCACTCCATGTTCTAGTCTCTCTGTAATCAGTGAGGGCTACTTTGAAAAGGACACTGAACCAAGATGGTGGGTGTCTCCAGATATCCCCCAGAGTGCTGGGCCAACTCCTCCACCCTCACACGCACACACCAAAAATTGACAGGGATAAATGTAAGGGACTACATGTAGGCAGGAAAAGAAATAAGGCATAAATATATGGGTGACATCTTATGTGAAAGGATCTAAAGGTCTTACTAGACCACAAACTAAACATGAGTCAACAATGTGATGCAGCAGCCAAAAAAGCCAGTTCAGTTCTGGACTGCATCAACTGAAGTATAAAGTCCGGATCAAGGGAAGTAGTAATGCCACTCTAGACTATTTGGTCAGACCTTGCCTGGAATACTGTGTCCAGTTCTGAGCATCATGGTTCAGGAAGCAGGTAGACAGGCTGCAACATGTACAAAGAACAGAGGCTGATAAAAGGTTTGGAAACCAAACCTTGGCCATTTCCTCACTAGATTGTTATAGTGCGATTATTCCACTTACAACATCCTATGGAATCCTGGGCTTTGCAATTTCCAGAGGGGCTGGCCAGCCCCTCTGGAAACTGCAAACCCCAGGATTCCATAGGATGTTGAAAGTGGAATAATCGCACTATAACAATCTGGTGTGAAAATGGCCCTTGTGAGGAACAACTTTGGGATCTGGGTATGTTTAGCTGAGAAGTGAGATTATAGCTATCTTTAACTATCTGAAGGAATGTCATGTAGAAGATGAAGTGGTTTCATTTATTTATTTATTTGTTTATTTGCTTGCTGCTATGGAGGCTAGAACATGAGCCAATGGCTTCAAATTACAAGAAAAGGAATTCTTCTTAAACTTTAGGAAGAATTTCTTCACTGTAAGAACTGTTCAACAGTGCAACAGAGTGCCTCTGAGGGTGGTCGACTCTCTCTCTTTGGAGGTTTCTAAACGGAGTTTGGATGGTTACTTTTTGGAAGTACTTTCATAGCAGGGGGCTGGACTAGCTGGCCCTTGTGTCATCTTCTAGCCCTCAGTGATTCTATGATTCCAGAGACATGTGGTCAAGGTTCTATAACTAGCCATGGGAAAGTATGGCTCATGGATCACATATCACTCTGTTTTAGGGGGCCTTCAAGCCCTTCACTCCCCAAGCCACTGTATTTCCAAATCTAGAAGGATATAAATGCTCCTCTAAACAGTCCCAAAGGTGAATCTGCCACTCCTGCAGGCCTCCAGGGATGGTAGATTTACTTGAAATATCCCCAACGGACCCCAGACCCAAAAGAGCCCTAGCAAACCTGAAAGTTGCAACTGGAAATGTCTTTCACATGTTTAGAATGCCTGTTTCAAAACCTCCAAAGAAGGAGACACCATCATGCCCCCAGGTGTGGTACTGAAATGTAGAATTCCAGTATGTGAAGCTGGAAATATCACCATGCGCTGCTGGGACGTATATTCCAGCCTGTTATGAATTTTAGCTGTTAATTCATCTTCGCTGCCACCACCCACTGAATTATGAATTATCTGGACACTTGGACAGTACAGCGGGACTCTGTCCAACCACGTACATCCCTAAGCTTAAGGATCTTCCTTTTCCCCCAGTCTACCTAGCGTTGGCGTGGGAAGGAGAGAAACAGGGTCTTTTACAGAAAGTATTTATTAAAGGTATGCAAATAAACAAGGCAAATTACCACCCATGGGAAGCCCCCTCCTCCCAGGCATGCTTAGTTACAAGTAGTTACAAAAGAACAGATATAAAAGCACAGATACATTCTTTAGATCAGCCAGCCTCCAAGATAACAGAAAAGTCCCTAACGCGACTAGATAACTATTTCTAATTACTCACAGTTGTTCCTAGCCTTAGATGTTCTAAAAGGAAGGGGCCAGGAGGTGAGGCCTATGGCCTGCAGCCTGCTACTGGCAGTTCCTTTGTTGTTTCTTTGTTATCCCTTTGTTATCTCCCAGCCACATGGCCTCGCAAGAAGTTTTATAACTTCTCCTTGGAAGCATCTGGAAGCATCCTGAAGATGCTCACCTCTTTCCTTTTTGATTGGTCAAGTCTTACCCTATGACCTATAATGGTGACCCACATGACCTATGATGCTGACCCACATGACCTATGATGCTGACCACACACTAAAATGTAATCTAATCCCCAACACCTTATTAACCCTTGGTTTGCCTGAAGAGGGAAGTGTCCCCCTTTTAGCTAAGTCTAGATAATGGGAAGCCCCATTATCACACCAGGTAGCAGCGTATTCCACTGTCTTACTATCAGGAAGTTCTTACTAATGTTTAGGTGGAATCTCTTTTCAGGTAGCTTGCAGTTATTGCTCTGGAGCAGCAGAAGACAATCTTGCCTTCAACATGACATCCTTTCAAATATTTAAACATGGCTCTCATGTCACCTTCTCTCCTCCAGATTAAACATACCCAGCTCCCTAAGTTGCTCCTCAAAGGGCTTCGTGGTTCCCTCATGATGGTGATGACTTTTTGTCTACCTCCCCCACGGACTGAGGCAGGGAATGACAAATATTAAACACATAACACCAGTTAAAAGAACACATAAAATCAATAGATATAAAAAACAATCAATATCTACTTTAAAAGTCATAATTTAAAAATCATCTGGGTAGCCCTGCTGGAAAACACTGGTCTTTTGTGGTTTTTAAAATGCAGACAGTAAACTCAAGTGATGACTCTCAGGTCATTCCTCAGTCTGGGGATGGGCAAAGAAAGCATCCTCTGGGTAATAATTCTCAGCCTAGTTTTGGCTGATTGAAGGAAATGACACCCAGAAGCAGAGGCGTATCTAGGGAGAGGCAACTGGATCCTCTGCCCTGGGCCCAATTCCAGGGGGTACAAAAAAATGAACTCCACCCTGCCACCCAGGCCTGGCCCACCACTGCCCTCCTCCTGGGGTCGTTCCTGGCCTGGTGCAGTGATAGCAGGAGAAGCAGTCCCTATGGGCTGCAACTTCCATGCTTGTCCCAGGCACTGCAGAACCTAGATATGCCACAGCTCAGAAGACCTGAGTGTATGGAGTGGATTATTCAGAAGACAGTCCTGTAGGTAACTGGAACCTAAACTACATAGGGCTTTAATGATGATAACTAACACTTTGCTCCTTGCTCAGAGACTAATAGGCTGTCAACGCCAAGGTGTGGCAGGCAGCCAAGAGCCGGCTAATAGGTCTTTTCCCAGATAAGGCAGACAGGCAATAAATCAAAGGGCTTTACTTCAGCAGTAAGTAGATAAGGCAGCAGTAAACTAAAGAGCCTTTTGCAGCAAGGTATTCCCTGGCTGTTACATCACAGCCAGGCAAAACAGCAAACAGAGTCCACGTACCAGAGAGTTTGTTCCTCAGCCAGTTGGGCAGCATTTCAGGAAGAAAGGCAAGGGTCCCCAATAGCCCAGCAGGCACACCCAAGATGGACAGTTGTGAGCCAACAAAGACCCAAGGCTGAGTGAGTGCTTTTATTAAGCAGGCCCTCACCCAGGTGCTACCTCAGCTGGAGCTTGATTGCTTGGAGTTTCCTATTTAAACGCTCTTTTGCTCCTGAAGCTGCTGGCAAGTAGGCACCTGCTCTTGAATCTCTGGACCTAAGGCAGCCCCTGGCGCCATTGCTGGGGCTACTAGGGCCAAGGGCTCTGTGTCCAGGGCAGCCTCTGGGGTGGGCTGTGCAGCAGGCTGCATGGCAGCCTCTGGGGTGGGCTCTGCTGGTGCAGCAGGCTCCATGGCTTTGAAGTCCTCTGGTTCCGACTCAGAGCTTGAGTCCTGGAGTGCCAGGGTGCTGACATAGGCAGTCACTGGCAGATAGATGTGTGTGTGCAAGCAGGACTGAAGGGGCACTGATGCAGAGCAACCCTAGGTGTCCACTTGGAGAGGGGGAAAACTCCAGACTAAGGCCATTTCTGCACAAGGCGAGGGAATCGCTCCATGCCTTTAGTTACTGCTTCTTCTGGGTCCGCAGTAATGCTGACTCCCCCTTAAGCCCTTCTGCAGGGCTCCTCCTTTTGGTCCAGGGTGAATCGGAGCAGTGCGAGGTCTTAGATCCGCACTGCTCTGGCTGACAAAAGGACGGCTTCTGGTTGTTTCTGGGTCCGGACCAACCGCTGAAACTCAGGGAAAAATAGGGAAGAATTGAAACTAATTAAAAATCATTATATAAGAAAATCCTTGATCAGAGTCTGGAAAATAATAAAAAAAAAGACTTGTATTCCAGAATACCGCTATGGGTGTCGCCCCAAGAAGCCTTCTACAGACAGTGGGTTGATAAGAGAAAAGACTGGCTCAGGTATAAAGATTTATTAAAGATGGAAGTAACAGAAAAAAATTGAATTCAAGATGAGAGAAGAATTACAAAAAGAGAATATAGTATTAAATTGGTTTCCGTATCTTCAATTGAAGGAAAGATTCCTAATGGATTTAAAGTTACAAGGGTTTCACAGACAGAAAACCTATAATGAAATTGAGAAAACAATATTCCTCAAAACAAAGCAAAAAGTCTCCCTTTTTTATAAATATTTTAATAATCGAAAATTGGAAGACGAGAACGTTAAAGATGTCATGATAAGATGGGCGCGGAATCTTCAAAGAGATATTCCTCTTGAAGCTTGGGAATTATCAAGGAAAAACACCATGCAATTTACCAGTTTACAGGAGATAAAAGAGAACTACCTAAAAATGATGTACAGAACATACTTAACCCCCGAGAAAATAAGCAAGATGTACCACAATGGGGAAAATAAATGTTGGAAATGTCGAGAAAATATAGGTACATTCTATCATATTTGGTGGACCTGTCCCAAAGTAACTAATTTTTGGATAAAAATTTATAATATTATAAAGGAAATCTATAATGTATCTTTCCCTATGAAACCAGAATTTTTTTCTCCTAAATATGATTAATGTATTTGACAGAAATTTTCAAAACAAGAATAAGAGAACATTATTATTTTTAGTTACTGCAGCGAGGACTGTGTTCGCCAGATTCTGGAAATGAAACGAAATCCCAGATGTTCAATTATGGTTTTCAAAGCTGGCTGACTATAAACAATTGGACTTCCTCTCTTACAAACTGAAGGGGAAACAGATAAAACAGGCCGAGCAGGAATGGAATCAAATAACAGCGTATATGTTGCAGAAAGGCTATTGGGTTTAAATAAGTTTTGCTGGGAATAATGATTGAACAGTAAAGAGTGAAATAAAAGACAGTCATTATGATTGATTTATAAGAAGTGAACAATACAAATAAAGACAAAAAATAGTTAAGTCAAGAAGGTTTATTGTATATCTTCGTGAAACTTGAAGCTTAGACAATATAAATATGATAGAGATTTGAGGAGTTTATGGATTAAACATGTAGTCGATGAAATGTTTCTTGGTGCCAGCAAGGAAGTCAAGGTAATGTCAAACTAAAATAATCAATACTATAACGGATTTGTTATATGGTAACATGGTTAATTATAGTTGTATATATACTGATAGACATCACCTAGTAAGTATTTATGTAAAATTGTACATATCTAAACTTCTATTGGAAAAATAAGTTGTGAAATGAGATTTTTTAATTATTTGCACATAATAAAATTATATAATAATAATAATAAAAAAGAAACCAATTAAAGAATACATACAAAGAAAATGGGTGATTCAGAAAAAAACATGAAAAGAATGAAAATAAGCAAAGATATGAGAAAAGGGGATTGAAACATTGACTTTCAAAATTATATAACAAGTCACATAAAAAGAGAAAATATCAGTAGAAGCCCTGAAAAATAAATAAGTAATAAAACTAGAAGAAAGAAAAAAGGAAGCTGGAACTATACATTTGTATATAATTTTTATATAGAAGGATGTTCATAAAATTCATAAGACAAAGTAGAATATATAAGAAATGTAATTGAAATTTATTTAGATACACAAATTATATAGAGCTGTCTATTTATGTAGATTAAGATAGAAGATCAATAGAAAAAGAAGAAATAGAAATAGAATTAGATGTTGGATAGGTATATAAATTTATAGGTATATAGGTATATAATTTGGATTGTATATAATTCTTTACTTTTTGTTTCTTATATATTTATAAAAAGAAAGAATGATTATTTGTAAATATTGGTTGTTATAACTTTAATCAAAAAAAAAAAAAAACTAGCCACGCCTACAGCCCGCCCTCCGCAGATCGCAGGCTTGCATTGGTGCGAACCTGCGCATCTTCATGAGTAAGCAGGAACTCAATGATGCACTCTGAAAAATAAAAGACCGGTTTTCTTCCGTTCTTCAAAAAGCGCACTGGAGGACCACTTGGGGGCATTTCGGAGCGGACTGAGGTGTGGAACTAAGGTAAATAGTCCGGATCTAGTCCGCTCCAAGGTGCAGACGACCTCCGTGATAGGACGCACTGGCACATTCTACTTTTCTCTTGCGGAAAGGGCCATAGTCTTGGGGTTTTAGGGGACTGGGAGGGGCAGCCTGAGGAATGTTATGTCATGGGATGTGCGGGGGGGAGTTTCCCTGGAGAGTTCTTCTTTGCTCAGGGCCATGTGGGTGCTGAGCCAAAACGGTGGTTGGCATGCTTCGCTTGGCTGCGTTGCCCAAAAGTGACTGAAGAGGATGAAGGCCACGTTGGGACCCTCTACTGTGGTCAGAATTCACTTGAGTAATATGGATTACTTCTTTGATAGATAACAGCAACAAGGATATCATTTGCTCAAACCTGGAAACAGACTGAAGGACCAACGGCAGAAGAATGGATTGTTAAGGTGGAAATTAGGCCAAATGGCCAGTCTAGTCCAAGTTTTAAAGGATAAACCGATTGAAGATTTGTCTGAAAAATCAGAAACTGTTTATGGGCTTTTTGGGTAATAATAAATCTAATGATGCCATAATTTGTGGCTACGGTTATAGTAATTCTAGTAGGATTGTTTACTTGGATCTGTTATAGAATCATAGAATCATAGAAATGTAGAGTTGGAAGAGACCCCAGGGGCCATCCAGTCCAACCCCCTGCCATGCAGGAACACCCTCAAAGCACTCCCAACGGATGGCCATCCAGCCTCTGCTTAAAAACCTCCAAAGAAGGAGACTCCACCACACTCCATGGAGGCATCCGATTCCACTGCTGGACAGCCCTGACTGTCAGGAAGTTCTTCCTGAGGTTCAGGTGGAATCTCCTTTCCTGCAGCTTGAATCCATTGCTCCTTGTCCTGGTCTCTGGAGCAGCAGAAAACAAGCCCTCTCCTTCCTCTACATGGCATCCCTTCAAATACTTAAACATGGCTCTCATGTCCCCTCTTAACCTTTGCTTCTGCAGAGTAAACATCCCCAGCTCTCAGTCTATCCTCATAGGGCTTCGTGGCTTCCAGGCTCCTCACCATTTTGGTCGCCCTCCTCTAGACCTGCTCCAGCTTGTCAATATCCTTCTTGAATTGGGGTGCCCAGAACTGGACACAGTACAGTTTGGGTTTGGGAGTCAGAACCCTTTTGTCTTTCAGTAGTGTTCAGCGTTTTAGTTTAGTGTTTAGCTATTGTATTTTAATTTTAGTTTAATTTTAGCTTTTTCTGTCTCTTTTCTTCTTTTTCTTCCTTCTGCTTTTTCTTTTCCTAAATGTAAATTACATTGATTGGAATTAGATTGGTTGTGTTAAAATCAATCAATACTTTTCTTTAAAAAAGAATTCTCTTAAGAATCCTCTGCAAATCATCAAAGCTGAAAGTTAAGATTTAATTCATTAATAAAGTGGTCCTTTCCAGGGGTTCTCATCCTTTGGTTCTCTAGGCATTTTGGACTTTAATTCCCAAAAGCCTCAGCTAGCATGATCCAAGGGCCAAGGATTCTAGGAAATGAAGTCCAAAATGTCTAGAGACCCACAAGTTGAGAAGCACTGCTTTAGACGCCCAATGTGATTGTTTGGTTTTGTTATGCCCTAATTGGTGGGCAAATTATTGCCCTTGGAAGTGAAGACAATATAGTCAATGAAATAACATCCCTAGTTAGGAAAGGGGGCACAGAGAGAGGGAGAGAGAAAGGGAGAGAGAGAGGGAAGAGTAATAGGACAGAAAGAGAAAGTAATATCACAGAGGTAAGAATGAATTGGAATCAATGTTTAATCTGTTTCTGTTAAAAACCAATAAAAGAAAAAACACGAAAAGAAAAATTAAATCTTCCTTCCCCTGCAATTTTATTGTAAACAGATTTTTTTTTTTTTAAAAAAAAAAGCATTTACCAACCTACTTGTTTTTCGGAGTCTTCTGTTTGCACACATAAGACACTGTTTAATCTGTCTTTGCAGCTCCTTTTATTGTATTTTGGCAGATATGGGTAAGTTGTGATTTTAGACATTTGTAATTTTAGATGTGTGTAGTGGGTGATTTTTGATATTTGTAATTTATGGCTTTAACTGTGTCTTTTTATGTAGATAGGTTAGCTACCCTGAGCTTTTATGAGGAAGGGTGAGTTGGAAATTAAAGAAAACATCTTCATCATCAAGGATTCAATTTTGGAAGAGCTCCTTTGGAATCAACAGAGAGGGCACCTGACTAGAACTTGCTTCTTGTTTAGTCTGCAGAAGAGAAGGTTAAGAGGGGACATGATAACCATGTTTAAATATTTGAAGGGATGCCACATAGAGGAAGGAGAGGGCTTGTTTTCTGCTGCTCCAGAGACCAGGACAAGGAGCAATGCATTCAAGCTGCAGGAAAGGAGATTCCACCTGAACCTCAGGAAGAACTTCCTGATGGTCAGGGCTGTCCAGCAGTGGAATATGCTGCCTCAATGGAGTGTAGTGGAGTCTCCTTCCTTGGAGGTTTTTAAGCAGAGGCTTGATGGTCATCTGTCAGGAGTGCTTTGAGGGTGTTCCTGCATGGCAGGGGGTTGGACTGGATGTCCCCTGGGGTCTCTTCCAACTCTACATTTCTATGATTCTATGATTCTATGACTGTGCAACTCTGTCGCTAACGTATTTCTTCTTATGAGAGTCAGTATGGTATAGTGGATTGAGCACCGGACCAAAATTCTAGAGATCAAGATTTGGTTCCCCACTCAGCCATGAAAACTCACTGGTGACCTTGGGTGTGTCAAACACTTTCAGCTCCAGAAAAGCCCATGATGATAGGTTTGCCTTCGGGTTGTCATAAATTGGAAAAAACTCGAAGGCATACAATAACAATTCCTTTTTATGGTTGTTTTATTTGTTCTTGAAAACAGCAGATTTTTTAAAACAAAAATCACCACTAACATCCCTATCTCCAACATCATTCCCATAATTATTCCAAAAGTAATATAATGTCAAGAATTCTGTTAGTTAGTTCCAGCTAGAATAAACCCACTGAATCAATGGCTGAATGGTGAGTCAACATATAGGTAAAGCCCACTGATTCAATGAGGGTGCTCTACTTGAGACTAAGACCATTTCTGCACTAGCCTGTTATAGTGCTATGATTCCACTTCCAACGTCTTATGGAATCCTGGGGTTTTCAGTTTCAGGAGGGGCCATTCGGCCCCTCCCAAAACTGCAAACCCCAGGATTCCATAGGACATTGCAAGTGGAATCATAGCGCTATAACAGGCTAGTGAGGAAATGGCCAATGAATAGGATTCAGGACATTATTCCAACCTCTGGGTAGAAGCGGTTATCTCATAGAATCACAGAACCATAGAGATGGAAGAGATCTCAAGGGCCATCCAGGCCAACCCCATTCTGCCCTGCAGGAACCCACATCAAAGCATTCCCAACAGATGGCCACCCAGCTTCTGTTTAAAAACCTCCAAAGAAAGAGAGTCCACCACACTCCATTGGGGCAGCAGTAGACTCTACAATCAGACATCTCATAGGAAGTGCTTCCTAAGGATTAGGTGGAATCTCCTTTCCTATAGTTTGAACCTGTAGTTGAAGCAGCAGAAAACAAGCTTGCTCATCTTCCACGTGTCAGCTTTTCAAATATTTAAATATGGCTATCATGTCACCTCTTAACCTTTTCTTCTCCATGCTAAACATACCCAGCACCTTAAGCTGCTCATCATAAGGCATAGTTTCCAGGTATTTTACCCTTTTGGTCACCCTCCTCTGGACACATTCCAGCTTGTCAATATCCTTCCTGAACTGTGGTGTGCAGAACTATTACAGGTGAGCTCTGACCAAGGCAGAACAGAGTGGGACTGTTACTTCCCTTGACTTAGACACTGTATTCCTACTGATGCAGTGTAGAATCCCATTGGCTTCCAAGAAAACCAAGTGATGTGGTTAGATTCAAGACCCAAACTGTCACTATATTGGCATGGTGGTAAAATCTGCCATGCAATCCACAGGTTCTGGATTTGCACTGTCATCATTGTGTGCCTTCAGGTTGTTCTTGACTTATGGCAACCCTAAGGTGAACCTATTATGGGACGTTCTGGGGCTGAGGGTGTGTGATGCATCCAGAGTCATCCAGTGGGTGTCCATGGCTGAACATGGAAATAAGCCCTGGTCTCTAGGGTTGTAGTCCAATGTTCAAACCATTACATCATGCTGGCTTTCCTTGACTTGCATATCTACCCAGAAATAAAGAGATGAGCAACAGTGTCGGGGTAAACTCATACAGTCCTAACCCAAAAACCTGCAGTGGGGCCTGCTAGGTGTAGAAATCAGTCAGGGACAGGAGGCTTACGCATTCATCTCTCCAGCTGCACATAGGTGACCACCCAGTCCCTGCTGCCTTCCCATGTTCCAAAAACCCAACATTGGCGGACCAGTGAGATCCTCCCAGGTTAGCCTCTCTCCGAAGCTACAAGACTGCAGAATCCTGAAGAGATGGTTCCTTCCCACACACAAACCAGAGTGTAAGTTAAGGAACCTTCTTTTATCCCAAAAGTGCCCTGGAGCTGCACCAGAAACCCCAGCACCCTCCACTGTCCTTACTATCCTGCCAATGTGACCAAATCGGTTTAAAGATCACACCCACCCAATTAGCCCAATTTCTACAGGCTAGCAGCACAGGTGGACAAAAAAAATTCTCTCCACCTTTTTCTAGTCTTGCCAATCAGGTGCCTACCATGCCCTGAAGAGACCAGCATGGACTTGGACTGCAACTTGGGGCAGATAGGTGGGTGGAGTATTCACTGGGAAAGAGGCTGAGACAGGGGCAGGTGAGGCTTATATTGCCCCAGAGCAACAGAAGCATTGTCCACCAAGCCCGACTCTTCCAGGGATGCAAAATCCACCCAAATCTTCAGACCATAAGGTTGTGGTGGTAGAGTGGTAATTCTATCTTCAGAATGGACAGCATCCTCTTCACAATGACCTCTCTCAATGGAAATGGTGGCCAGGCAGGAGGGATCTTAGAGTCAGGATGGACATCTAGTCCAACCCCCAACATACGCAACTAAATTCCTGACAGATGTCCTAATCTCTGGGGCAGCAGCAAACAAATCTGCTCCTTTTTCTACATGACATCCCTTCAGGTTTTGAATGATGGCTATCATATCACCTCTTTGGCACTTTTCGCACCTTACCTGGTGCTGCTGGTGTTTTGCTGGGATCGCATGAGAAGCTTCTTGCAAGAGGCACTCACATCCCCTATGTGTGCAGATGAACATAAGGGGCCTTGTATTAGAACACCTTGTGAAAGAAAATGTACATTATTTTATACATTATGTCCCACCTCCAGTTTTCTGGTGGGGAAGAAACATCCAGAAACTCTGCAGACACAAGAACGGACAAGAACCCCTGACCCAAGAAAACATATGTGCGGTTGGTGATGTTTGGTTTGCACATCACTGGTAGTGTATCTCATGGAATGGCAAATCCTGGATTGAATTTAGATGTTCCACATGGACAGGGACTTCAGGAGGAAATGAAGTTTCAATAGGATAACTCAAATTTCCAGGAAATCAGATGGTTGGGTTCTGCCCTCCCATGACAAGCTCCCCTCCCAATGCTTTTTATTCTCTACCCATCCATGCACACATACAACAATTGACCCTCCATTGTGTTTCCAAGGAGGGATTTTCTTTGCAGTCTTCAGTTCCCAAAGATGTAGGGTTGACTTCAGAGGTATAGCTAGGGAGGGAGGCAAAATTGCTCCCCCCATAAGAACTCTGTCCTCCAAATGAATTTTTCCTTCAGTCCACAAATTTCTACTGCAGAGAGAGAGAGAGAGAGAGGATGGAATTTTTCACACCTAGAACTCTTATAATTTGGTGTGTTTCCCTGCTCCCTTTTCTTTGGAGGCTGAAGCTACCTAAACGCTCAGCTGAAATGTTACATTACTGCAATGCTAAAAGGTTGGGGAGTGAAGAAAAAATTCATTGGGGACCAGAATTCTCGAGGAGAGGCAGTACACTCAATTTTGCTTCCTCCCATAGCACTCATTTTGCTTCCTCATCCCTGCTTTATTCTTTACATTCAGGAATCTGCCTCAGTCAGTTTCCTTCGGTTGGGATCTGGAAGAGATTGGGTAGATCTTATTAATTTTTCTTCTCCTTCTTGTTTTGTCACTTAACTGTGTTTTAATGAAGTGTTCTCTGTAATGTTTTAGTTGCATTTTTGGATTTAATTAAACAGTTGTAAATGTTGCAGATTCCTTTGTTCTGTTCTTGCCAGCCATTTTGAAGGGTGACTATTCCTTGCCAGACTCAGATATGGGGGCGGGAAGAGAGAAAGAAATAACATCAGCCAGCCTTCTGCCGCAACTAGCACTTACTTTGTCTTCGGAGAATCTCAGAAACATTTCTTAGAAAGTGAGAAGCTTTGGGGCTAATGATGGCCTTGTTGGTCTCTATGAGAGCAGATTCAGTGATCCAGGAGATTTACTGATATGCTGCTTCACCATTCAATGTTTAGTCTGCAGAAGAGAAGGTTAAGAGGGGACATGATAGCCATGTTTAAACATCTGAAGGGATGCCATGTGGAGGAAGGAACAGGTTTGTTTTCTGCTGCTCCAGAGACCAGGACAAGGAGCAATGGATTTGAGCTGCAGGAAAGGAGATTCCACCTGAACCTCAGGAAGAACTTCCTGACAGTCAGGGCTGTCGGGCAGTGGAATGTGCTGCCTCCATGGAGTGTGGTGGAGTCTCCTTCCTTGGAGGTTTTTAAGCAGAGGCTGGATGGCCATCTGTCGGGAGTGCTTTGAGGGTGTTCCTGCATGGCAGGGGGTTGGACTGGATGGCCCCTGGGGTCTCTTCCAACTCTACATTTCTATGATTCTATGATTCAATGTTTTCATTTTGTTTCCCTGAGAGGTGGAGAATGTTGGGGTCCACCTGCAACGCCAGCATCTCCTTAGAATTTGGGGGAGTTATAGCCCAAGGGAGGCATGTGACTGAAGGGAAACAGCAGGATGTCTTCACCTAGGTATACTAGTACTAACTGTAGGGAGGACTCCAGTTAAAGTTAAAACAAGTATTTTATTTGAATTGACAAACATACAAGAAATCAGACATGCTTAAGAACCATACAATTGGAAAGTGAGGCAAGAAAGGTTGTATAGAGAGAGATTGAGGGTGGAAAGGCTGATCATTACCAGTCGTGAAGAAGGAGGTCACAGCAGAGGGGCTCAGACAGCATCTGAGGGTAGCACAGAATAACAGCAGCGTGGACTACTACTTAATACATACTACAGTTGTCTGGGTTTGAAAATAAGGTTTTTATGCCCTATTTCACACCCTGAAAGGGTGTATTGACAAAGCGATGGCCATTTCCGCACGGGCCTGTTATAGCGTGATGATTCCACTTTCAACCTCCTATGGAGTCCTGGGGTTTGAAGTTTTGGGAGCGGCTGACTGGCCCCTCCTGAAACTGCAAACCCCAGGATTCCATAGGAGGTTGAAAATGGAATCATCATGCTATAACAGTCTCATGTGGAAATGGCCCATAATGGGGTCTGGAATGGGCTGATTGCTTAACTCCGTAGTGGCGAAACACTGAAGGGGCTCATGACACTCTCTTAATGTTTGGAAAAGAAAGATAGGAAAGATCTCCATAGGGTAAAAATGAGGGATGGTCTCTTTTTGCTCCTCAGTCTGGGCAATTCATCTTTCATTGTATTCAAAAATGCAAATGTGGTGAAAGGATTAGCACAAATCCATCAGCGCTGGTTTTTTTTTTTTTTGCATAATTCTAGCTGAACTTTCATGACCCCAAACATGTCTCTGGTCAGCATAACCATAAACACAGTTTAGCGTGACCCTGATCGTGTTCTCTGGTCATCAATAAATTCAAATTATGAAAACTGTGTATCTTGTAGGAGGGGTGATTGGGTTTGATAACAATTGAATGGGTCTACTCTATCTGGGATTAATCAACAAGATCCGCATTCCCTTCAACTGCCCAATTTGACAGCAACAATCACAATTAATTCTCTGCCATCCCAGTTTTTCAGCTGCTTTTAAAATGTCCCAGTTTCTTTCTTTTCCATCTCTGTCCTCTTCCCCGTTTGTCTTCAACTTACTTGCTGAAAACTGAGTTCAAAGCACAGAAGTAGTTTGCACTCAGCCTTAAATCACCTGGCAAAGGGGAGGATAAGATAGGGATGTATGGCATCTTAGACTGCCTGGCCTTATCTCGGCCCTGAAATCTTCTTTTTCATCGCTGTATTGTACCAAGAGTACAAAGGTCACTTTGCCTAACTCTGACTATTTCCGCACTACACTCTTATAACGCAATTATTCCACTTTCAACATCCTATGGAATCCTGGGGTTTGCAGTTTTGGGAGGGGCCAATTGGCCCCTCCCGAAACTGCAAACCCTAGGATTCCATAGGATGTTGAAAGTGGAATAATCACGCTATAAGAGTGTAGTGTGGAAATAGCCCCATACTTCTTATTAATAGCTGGGGTCCTTTTTGCACCTTACCTTGTCGCGGCAGTGGGGAGCGGTGCTCTCGCGAGAAGCCACTCACATGAGATGCTCATGACAGCCCTTTTTGCCTTCTGCATCACCTTCCTTCTAGCGAGACCATTGCACGAGCGCCCCTCCCTTTTCTTCCACAGCGCGGTCTGGGAGTTGTAGGCTGCACAGGGGGAAGGAAGAGCGACTGGGTTGCCTTGCCGACACACCACACAGAGGTAAGTGCGCGAGGGCACCGCAAGCATTGCGCGAGTGCAGGGCATTTTCGGCTTAAAGACGAAAATCAAAACATGCACGTGCGCCCCGTTTTAGCCTTGTGAGCGTCGCGCAAGTGGGAGTGCGTCATATGGAGCAATGCTCCCACTCACATGATGCTTAAGGGGCGCTTGCGCAAGAAAAAAAGCATGCGAAAATGGTCTGGGAGAACCTGTCCTCTAACAAGCAGTATCCACTTTTTCTCAGCCACATACCCTTATTTGCTAAAAGACATGCTTCACTTCTCCATGTGCTAATTATTTTCCGACTACTTAAAACAATTTCTTAACACAATTTTCTTAATTCCATATTATGTGCTATCACCACCATGAGACTTTTAAAACAGCTGGCTCCTCCAAATTAATCCAAAGTTAACCAGAAAATAAAACGAGAAGAGGTGTGAGGTCACTCTTGGTCACATTAGGAATGCTGGCTTAGCCCTTGGAGGGGGCAGAGGGAAAACTAAATGCCCACCGTCCTTTCTACAGTTGCCCACCTTTTTATTGATACTGGGAAATGTCCTTTTTCATTGTGACTCAGAAAAACAGCTGGTGGGAGGAACATACAGCCCCCAGTGACAGATGCAAACAGTCTGTTTGGGTATCAGGCAGCTTCTTTGGATCACTTTGGGAGCTTCACACACTGTGCCCATTTGGGGTCTGTATAGTGGAGTTCAGTGCTTCCCAAACTTTGTTCCTCCAGGTGTTTTGGACTTCCAGTCCCAGAAGCTCCAGCCAGCTTGGCTAACAGTCAGGAATGCTGGGAGTTAAAGTCCAAAATGGCTGGAGGACCAAAGTTTGGGAACCACTGGTGTAGTGTTTAGAGTACTGGGCTGAATTTTGAGAAGTGTCTATATCGGCTGCATCAATAGGAGTCTGGTGTCTAGATCGAGGGAGGTACTGGTACCACTCCACTCTGCCTTGGTTAGACCCCATCTTGAATACTGTGTACAGTTCTGGGCACCCCAATTCAAGAAGGATATTGACAAGCTGGAGCAAGTCCAGAGGAGGGCGACCAAAATGGTGAGAGGCCTGGAAGCCATGAAGCCCTATGAGGATAGACTCAGAGAGCTGGGTATGTTTAGTCTGCAGAAGAGAAGGTTAAGAGGGGACATGATAGCCATGTTTAAATATTTGAAGGGATGCCACGTAGAGGAAGAAGAGGGCTTGTTTTCTGCTGCTCCAGAGACCAGGACAAGGAGCAATGGATTCATGCCGCAGGAAAGAAGATTCCACCTGAACCTCAGGAAGAACTTCCTGATGGTCAGGGCTGTCCGGCAGTGGAATCTGCTGCCTTGGAATGTAGTGGAGTCTCCTTCCTTGGAGGTTTTTAAGCAGAAGCTGGATGGCCATCTGTCGGGATTGATTTGAGGGTGTTCCTGCATGGCAGGGGGTTGGACTGGATGGCCCCTGGGGTCTCTTCCAACTCTACATTTCTATGATTCTATGATTCTATGATATTCTATATCAGCTTGACCTACTTTTCAGGGTTGTTGTTGGTGGCAATGACATTGTGAAGAAGGGAAGATGTATGCCGCCTAGAGCTCCTTCTAGAAAAAGTAACACTGTATAAATAAACACATGCATAGTTTCAGTGGGAGCACATCCTCTGGACATGTTGAACTATAACACCCATGCAGACTTAGGATGATGGGAGTTGCAGCCCAGGAGGGATCCACATTAGGGCTAAGCTAATGATCTCTATTAACAGATAAGAGTACTTTTGGTTTAAACTACTTGTTACAAATTTCTCTGTCTGAAGCAGCCATTTAATATAAGTCCCTGAAATAATGCCTTCTGCTGTTTCTGCATCCAGCTGATGGTGGTTTGAGAGGGAGATGTAGGCTAAGGCTGCAAATATATATATATGATTTCCCCCCTGCTACTGGTACCTAAGAGGCTCAGGGAGACAACAGGCAAAGCAGACTTTTAAAAACCAACTTCTCCATGTCATAAATATAATCAAAGCATCCCTTGTAACAGGGGATGCATTATCTCTCATGTCTGGCTTAGAAAAAAGGAAAAAGTAAGAAAGAAACCGAAGAAGAAGAATCAATACTTCCCTGCAGGTAAGCAGGAAAAAAACCCTACCCTGTCAAGCGTTCCGTGTATCAGAAAATTGATTTTCAGACAGCCCGCTTCATCAGTTTTCACGGCATTCATTGTACATTTTCCCCGCAAATGGAATTATTAATATTTGAAAGTGTTCAAGTGATGATTGTTAAGGAGGAACTCTTGGCAGGAGTTTTAAACAGGGGAAGTTATTAACCACAGGCTGGCATCTCATGGGCCATTTCCGGGCCGGCCCCTCCCGAAACTGCAAACCCCAGGATTCCAGAGGATGTTGAAAGTGGAATCATTGCACTATAACAGACTAATGTGGAAATGGCCATGTTCCTCTCTACTGGATACCTGAATTGTGTGTGTGAGTGTGTGAGTGTGGGGGAAGGCACAAGAACAGAAGACTTATCTTATATGTACGTGGTTTCTGTGGTTTGTTGCTATTTGCTGTCAAATTGACTTCGGCCATTTCTGCACTAGATTGTTATAGCACTATTATTGCACTTTCAACCTCCTCTGGAATCCTGGGGTTTGCATTTTAGGGAGGGGCCTCAAAGGCCATCCTCAGGGGCCCCTCCCTAAACTGCAAACCCCAAGATTCCACAGGAGGTTGGAAGTGCAATAATAGCATTTTAACAGTCGACTATGGAAATGACCACCAATTTATGGCAGCCCTCTTAATGAGAGAGCTCCAAGGGCCCCAGCCATCCTCTACCCTGCTCAGGTCTTGCACATTCAGGGCAGCTGGGGCACCCTGGACTGATTCAATCCACCTGTAGTGTGGTCTTCCTCTTTTCCTACTATCTTTCACATTGGCATGCATTATCTTCTTTTCCAGTGAGAGATGCAGTTTTCATAAATCGGACTTATTAATGACTGGAGAACGTGATTGGGGTGACATTGTTACCTCACTGGTAAACCCTGTCCCGGGGTCTACAATTTTGATCTTAAAATATGATTCAATGTGCCGGAGAGGTCACCTAGATGAGCACGTAGGCTGCAACGGTCAAACGATTGAAAACCAGGTCAGGCCAGTAAAATCCCCCATCACGTAGCCCCAGGAGACCTCAAGCTGTGCAAACCCACAGTAAACAAAGGGTCCTCAGCCGCTGAAGAGCCAACTTGAGGGGATTAGCATCTTTTCCCCAGGTTGAGCACCAATAGCAATAAAATCCTTTCAGGCAAGGACCATCTACATAAATTCACACCACACCCCAATGCAACTGAAGATCCTGAAACTTTGGCAACACCTTGTGATCTCATCATGCAAAAGGAGTTGCCATCGTGGAACTTCTTTTCTGTTGCAACATCCATTGTTCTCCCCAGGAAAGGATTAGCCCTCCAGATACCTTTTTCCCTACAAATAGTCCCAGTTTTGGAGAGTTCTTTCGGATTACTCCTGGACATACCAGCAGACTATTTCTTCATCAGTCGAGTAATCCCCTCAGTCCTCTCCATGCTGAGCTCTACATCTTTGCTGTTTTTCCCAGACCAAGGACTTCAGGAAAAGGAGCAGTATTACCCCAGCTACAACCTCTTCAATATTCTCCTATCCAGTTTCCTCTCTTTTGCTTCTTAATAGGTGAGTGAGTGTGTGAGTGATTGCATTGATGTGTGAGACTTTCATTCAATAAAATCATTTATTAGACATCTTCATTTGGCTTTTGGCTTGGCCTGACCCCGTAAAAACTGGGTACAAAGACCCCACTAGGTTACCCTGCCTCTCACATTGCTATTGCTCGTGCTCTGGCTAGTTTCCATTCCCCATCACATGGAGCACATTGAGGTGTCCTCCAAGGAACCCCAGAAATCAGGGTAACAACATGGGCCAGAAAACATATTCAGAGACATACAAGTTCAGATAGAATTATGAGGAAAACCCAACTTTGATGGATTCATGCTAATCCCTCCACTACTTCTGGCTCTTGGCATTTGTGAATACAGTAAAAGATGAACTGCTCAAATGGGTGAGCAATCAGAAGCCATCCCTCGATCTTATACTGTGGATATCTTCTGTATACCCAATACCTGACCGAAGATTAAGAGATTGTCATGAGTCCCATCAATGTTTTGTCACTCCAGAATTAAGCTATCAGCCCATTCCGTACCCCTTTGGCAATTCTGTGGGAAAGCTACCAGGGCTTTGGCAATGAACCCCTTCAGGGTGGGAAATAGGGTATGAAACCCTGGCTTCAAACTCAGCCATTTGTAGGATGTAGTGTCCCAGAGTGCAGTTTGGGACACTGTCTGCTGTGACCTCTTCTTCAGGACTGGTAACCATCACCCTTTCCACCCCCAATTTCTCTCTCTCCAACTTTTCTTTTCTTGCTTTCTGATAGCCTTGTATGACCCTTAAGAGTGTCTGATCTCTTGTGTGTTTGTCAACTCAAACAAAATACTTTGTTAACATTCAATGGAGTCCTCTCTACAGTTAGCACTGGTATACATAGGTGAAGAGATCCTGGTGTTACTCTCCTCTTGCAGGCCTTTTTTTAAGCTATAATTTCCCCAAATTCAAAGGAGATGCTGGCATCATGGGTGGACTCCAATGACCCCAATCTCTTAGGGTAACAGTGCCATCTTCCCTATGACATCCCTTCAAATATTTAAACAAGGCTATCATGTCACCTTTTGACCTACTCTTCTCCAGGCTGAGTATCCCCAGATCTCTAAGCTGCTCCTCGTAGGGCTTCATGGTTTCAGGCCCTTTACCATTTTGGTTGTCTTTCTTAGAGTTTCTGGTTCTGGATCAACCCAGACCCTGAGGTTTCTGGACCAAAATCTGAAACTTCGAGATGGCCACTGCTGATGTCATTAAGCATTATGCATTAAGTGCCCGCAACTGTGGCCGAAAGCTCATTGTTCAAACAAAGACAGAGCGAACATATTTCCCTGTTTGGAAATGAAAACAGAAATCTTAGCGAAGGGGGGCTGTTCCCAGAGCAAGGTAAAAAGAGAGGAGTCTGATTTATTTAGGGAGGTGGTGTTACCCTGCTTGCTGGGGGTCCCTTAGGGGGATTCCCAATGCCTGTCAAAATTATTACTTGTGGGGAAAATTAGCTATGAACACTGCTCTAGCAATGCAAAAAGGGCAGGGCAATTAAGCATCTTTCAGTCCAGATTTTACAGAGTCGGATCACAGAGAATCAGGCTAACTGTTCCAATGTAAGTATTTTATTGACATAGATGTTAAAAGCCATACAATCACTCAGCTACATTCGCTTCCACAAGCATACAAGACTATAGGAATTTAGAAAGAGGTGAAAATTGAGAGAGACATGAGGGTTTTGGGGTAATACTATACCAATCTAGAAGTCTTTGACTGGGAAAAGGCAAGTGAAAAGCTCATCTCAGCCTCTCCCCTGGAGGCCAAGGGGGGTTTTTCCATTGGCAGAACCACTGTTGTGAGTCTGGGAGAACTCCTCCTCCAAAATGGAAGAGAAAAGGGGGTCCTAGTTATAGTGGTGAACAGAGCTAAAAAAAATGTCCTGGGGACCAGATGGCTGCATTTTTATGAAGATAGATCTCAGCTTTTGTAGTTCAAAGAAAATACAGCCAGGCATCCTTGTAGTTTCCTGCAAGATGAGTTTCTCATCCAAGGATGCATGCCTCCAAAGTGTAACATTCCTGGCTATTTGAATCCCAGAGACCTAATTTGATCCCAGCAACCTCCCGTCTCCTGTTAGCTCCATCACTGCTGAAAATCCATTCAATTGGCCTGTGTGAACCATTTGAAAGATTCACCTAGGATGTGTGACAGAAAACAGGGCTACCCTTTGATCTATTTCCATAGCTCTACTGCTTACGTGTCCTTCCAGTAGATCTCAATGGCTCACTATGTTTGATGTAAAATAATTGTGATCCTCAGGACATAGCACGTAGGTGAGGCAAATGTGGTAACAGTGGGTTGAGGAGCATTTAATCGAGCCTACTTGCTTCTGTCCAGAAGTTGAATGCAGAGCAGAGGGTGAGCCCTGGCACTGCACCAATTGGAAAGGAACAATGAAGCTCACCAGGCAAAGAAAGAGACCCTCTGCTCAATCTTTGCAAGTTGCAGCAACCAAGCAATTAATTTTTGGCACGTGTAGCAAGCTGCTGCTCTTCTGGGTGATCTGTGGGTTTGGACATAGCCCAAACCTCCACAGCTCTTAGATGGAGCTGAGGCCACAAAACTGGAGAATTTGCAACCCTGTCTCCAACCTGGAGATGACCTAGGAAAACTGGAGACTCGGGACCAGGCTCTGGGAACTGGCAACTCATATCTTCCTGTATGTTTATGTTCCCGTTCTTAATATCAGAGGCCACTTCTAGCAAACTTCCATCCTAGTTCCAGCCATCTCTCTTGAACTCACTTCTTGAGTATTGTAATGGAGGGGGCCTCCTAGATTTGTCTGGGCTTGTACCAGAGTTTCAAGTATCATTAGGAGCTCAGAGGTATTAAAATCCAAGTGTCATCAAAGATGCGGACCACCCCACCGGTGAAGCCAAGAAAAGAACACTTAGCTGGCTGGGCTCAGCAGGAGAAACTGCCCTAATATGCGGGACAGAAATTAAGTACCATGGATGTCAACATGCAAGCAGCTCTTGATTAAAAAATAATTGGCTCCTGCCTTCATAGAGCCTCCTCAAAATGAGCTGCGGGAAGGAAGCACTTACTGCCTGCGCACTTTATGTCTCTCAGTGCTTTTGGTAGGGCTTTAATTAAATATCTAGGTAAAAAGCTTTGGGAAATGTGAACTTCTGCCATTTTATTTCTTTATTTGTTAAAATATTTCTGTCTTATAGTGGGCAGCTGTACTGGGGGGCACAGGCCCTGTAGCCACCCAGTGGGCCACATTGGCACATTTAAGTATGCCGGACAACACTTCTGGTCATCGTTTTGGCTAATTTTGGGCCATTTTCCCCCCCTGTGTTCTTGGAAGTTTTGTGGGTATGTTTGAAGGATTAGGGTAAGCAAACCACTGCAGTCTGGGAACATTTGGGCCAGTTATAGGGGGGGAAATCACCAGGAAGTTGGTCCCCAATTTTTTTTTTAAAAGTTAGGTCTGGGGACTTTGAAGGGGAAGAGTCTGGGAGACTTCAGGGGCCACGTGTAGGGGTCCCAAGAGCCTCACTTCGCCCACCCCTGCTCTTCAGAACAACATACAATTCAAAACCATTTAAAACAATTCCTGTGAAAAGCAATACAATAATTTAAATAGGATAAAAGCAAACTAAACAGATCACCAAGTGTAGGAAGGGGAGAAAAAGACTGAAATAATGTATCCCCAAAGGTGTTAATGAAAAGCTGTGTTTTAACTCAGTGCTTAAAAGAAATCAGGTGTTCAAGGGGAGGCCATTCCATAAATGAGGTGCTGCCACAGAAAAGGCCCTGCACAATTTCATTTCCCTGCACTATGTATTATTACCATTAAGGGAACTGTCATGCCTCTGTCCCAGGATCCTTTCCAACAGCCACACCCTAGAGACAAGAGAGGAACAATACTTACAGCAGCCAGTGCAGGTGGAAAAAGGAGCGCCCAGGATTCTGGCAGCATTTGTATAAGAAGGACTTATTAATTAGGCCACAGCTGGGGAGGACGCTGAGACTATATAACCAGAAGACAGAATAACAGAAAGCTGTTGGAGCCCACCAGTGGTAACAGCCTTACTGGCTCCTGCATTCTCTTCTTGTGCTCCTTGGACCTTGACCTGGACTATGGATTCTGCCCTTGGACACTCTCTCCCTGGACTAGTGGTAAATTCAAACTTGGTTGCTCTACACCTGTTAAGAACCCAGACTGACCAGAAAATAGACTTTAGCCCTTTTCACACCTTACCTTTTTGTGGTGCTGGGGTGCAGGGCTTGCACGAGCAGCCTCCAGTGAGAGGCTCTTGTGTGCCAGTTTCTTCAGCTCCGCAGCTGCTGCCAGCTCGCACGAGAGCCCTGCTTCATCCTTTCGCAGTGCAGCCTGGGACCTTCCCAGGCTGCACTGGACAGGAAGCATGACCGGCTCAGCTCCCAAGGCTCCACACATAAGGTAAGTGCGCGCAGGGCCCCGGAGCAATGCACGACCATGAACCATTTTCAGCTTAAAGTCAAAAATGAAAAAGTATGTGAGTGGTCCCTGCCAGACCCTGGAGTGTCACACAAATGTGAGTGCATCGTGTGGACTGCTCCTCACATGTGCGTGGCGCTCGAGGGGCCCTTTCGCATCGAAAATGCCGTGTGTAAAGGCTGTGCTAGCTCCTGCTATCAGCCTGATTACTCAGCTGGGAAGCCTTGGCCAGCTGCCAGCACAGGACAGGGACACTAATGTTTGCAGCTTGGATAACAGATGGAGGTTTTGTAAGGTTAATCCAAATCAGATTATGGAGCAGAAGATGGTTCCTTTCCAAACTACAACTTTCAGCTTCAGCTGTCCTCTCCAAGAGGCAACATGGTGGCGCAGTGGTTAAATGCCAGTACTGCAGCCACAAGGTTGTGAGTTTGATCCTGCCTGGCTCCAAGGTTGACTCAGCCTTCCATCCTTCAGGAGGTTGGTAAAATGAGTACCCAGCTTGTTGGGGGCAATTAGCTAAAACACATTGTAAACCATACATTCTATTTGTAATGTATAATGTATTTCATGTTGTTCACCGCCTCGATCCATGTGGAGAGGCAGGATATAAATAAATAAATAAATAAATAAATAAATATTATTATTATTATTAGGAGGAGGAGGAGGAGGAGGAGGAGGAGGAGAAGGAAGTCTGGTTTCTGCTGCCCCAGAGACTAAGACACTATGGAGCAATGGCTTCAGATTTCAGGAAATGAGATTTCACCTAAACATGAGGAAGAACTTTCTGATGGTAAGAGCAGTTTGACAGTGGAATACACTGCTGCTTGGGAGTGTGGTAGAGTTTCCTTCTTTGGAGATTTTTAAGTGGGGCCTGGATGGTTTTGATGGCATATTCCTGGATGTCAGAATGCTGTTGGAGGGGATGGCCCTTGGGGTCTCTTCCAACTCTAAGATTCTATGATTCTAAAAGGCCTGGACTGGTGAGAATCTTTACAGTTCAAGGCTTATTCTATACAAAATTCTCATGTGATTCCTTTGTCTAGAAAACAGCATTTTTCTGCACAGAAAATATTATTTCTGTGCAGAAGTATAATCTTCTGCACAGGAAACAATTTTTTTGTGCATTCTGTGCAGAACATGCAGCCTATTTCTGCTGCTGAGTACTTGCAATAGCAGTCAGGTCATCAAGAAGTGAAATGAAAGTTTACTTTCGGTAGTCCAACTGGAGGAAGCTCCCTGCTTATACGGACAGCCAGCTCTGCCATTGCCCACATTCCAGGCTGTATTTAAGGAGTGCATCTCACAGCTTGGTGCACATTGCCTTTGACTGCATCAGTGAGGGAGGATCTGTGCCAGACACCAAAGCATTTGGCTCTCTCAGGGATTGGGAAGTCTTTCATCTAGCTCCCCTTCTTGCTGAACTGGAGGAAGCTGTGGTATGTCTGCTTGGTCTTCCAAGAAGCATGAATTCTCAAGGGGGAGGTATGGCACCCCTTGCCAGTTACCTTAACCCTCAACACTTTATCTGTGTGCGTGTTTTTTTAATGGTGCTATTTTGGGGTGATATTTTTGCTGAAAAATGCACAGAACCTCCCCCTCATGCATGAAAGCACCCTCAACCACTTCCAGAACTCCATCACCCCCAAATATCTCTGTTTTTATCAAATTCCTTTTCAAAATTGTGGCAAGAAATGACATGGTAGCTCTTCCAGTTGGTGTTTTGAGAGGGACTCTTGAGAAAAATGGAGGGGTGCAGCCTATGGGGAAGATAGAAAGAAAAATGGTCTTCTCCCCACCTTCCACTGTTTCCCACCCCTATTTTAAAGAGTATAAAGATCCCTGCCCAAAGGAACGTAGTCTCTAACATTACAAACAAGGGAAACAAGGCAAACAGCAACAAGGGATTTTGCAAGGTTCAGATTTTAAAAAAAACCTGTGTACCTTCTGCAAGCTCTGTTCCTGTCCTTATGCCATGAGTGTGAAGGACCACATTAGGGAGTACAAATGTTCTGTTCCAACTTTGAACAATCAATACTTGGCCATGGAAGCAGAGAGATGCTCAGAATCAATTGCTTGAAGCTAAGAGGGATATATTTTTAAACTGATGACACGTCTTGGCATGTCCCTCTTGCCACAAGCCCACTCGGATGACCTGGAAACATAGGAGCAAAAGGGTTGAATAGGCAAGGAACTCATACGCACAGGAAAGCTTTCTAAAACACTGTGACTGGTGAAACTTTTCTTCCTGTGTGGAGTTTTTAGAATCATAGAATCACAGAAATGTAGAGTTGGAAGAGACCCCAGGGGCCATCCAGTCCAACCCCCTGCCATGCAGGAACGCCCTCAAAGCCCTCCTGACAGATGGCCATCCAGCCTCTGCTTAAAAACCTCCAAGGAAGAAGGAGACTCCACCACACTACACTGAGGCAGCAGATTCCACTGCTGGACTGCCCTGACCGTCAGGAAGTTCAGTTGTGTCTGCCAAAGGTTCAGATGGATATTCCTTCTCTTACCCTACCCACTATAATTTCCCAGTCATTCCTCTTTAGCTTTAGTTATCATGTATCATTTTATAATTTTAGTTATCATTTAGTTACCATTTTAGTTATCCTCCATCTCACCTAAGCCTAAATACCCTGAAGGCACCAGATTTTGTCTGATCTTGGAAGCTAAGCAGGGTCAGGTCTGGTTGGTACTTGAATGGGAGATTGCCAAGATGTTATAAACTATGTCTCAGAAGAAGGCAATGCAACAGCAAACTACCTCTGGGTATTCCTCACCCATGAAAACCCTAGAAAATTCACAGAGTCCCCACAAGTCAGCAGGTGGCTTGAAGATGTTAGGCTTAAAATTTGGATGGATCCTTTGGCCAAAGTTACTGTGTGAGTGTGTTTTCTTTTACTCTCTTACTTTCACATTTACTCTTCCTATTTTGTGTTGGGGTTTAATCCAGCTCTGTGTCCACCTGGGGATATGGTAAGATGTGGTTTGTTTATCCACCTTAACAAAGACACTTACATATCATGATGCAGCTCAGTGATGACTGGTTCTTCACCACCAATGAGGTGGCGAATGAGCCAGCATGGTGTAGCAGTATGAGTGTTGGACTATGACACTGGCAGACCAGTGTTCAAATCCCCACTCAGACATGGAAACCTACTGGGTGACTTTGGGTAGGTTACACTATCTCAGCCTCAGAGGAAGGCAGTAGTGGCAGACTCCCTCTGAATAATAGATCTTGCAGAGAAAACCCTGTGACAGGTTTCCCTTAGAGCCTCTGTAAATCAGATATTACTTGAAGGCACACAGCAACGTCAAAGGTAGGGAACCTGCTCAAAGGCCATTTCCGCACTAGACTGTTATAGCACTATCATTCCACTTTCAACATCCTCTGGAATCCTGGGGTTTGCAGTTCAGGGAGGGGCCGGCCGACCCCTCCCTGAACTGCAAACCCCAGGATTCCAGAGGATGTTGAAAGTGGAATGATAGCATTATAACAGTCTAGTGTGGAAATGGCCCAAGTTTCATCCAAGGAACTGTCCAAGGTGCTAAATATGTATTCAGCACCCCCGGCAGGAAAGATACTAGCTGCCAATAATTGAACTGGACAGATGACCTGAAAAGTCTTCTGCCTCCCTTGGAAAAAAGCTAGGAGACTGAAATGTATACTGGCTGGAACTTGTCCAGAGGAGTGTGGCCAAAATGGGAAAATGTCTGGAAAAGGTCTGGAAACCATCAAGCCCTATGAGTAGCTGCTGAGGTCGCTGGGTATATTAACCTGGAGAAGAAAAGGTTAAGAAGGGATGTGATAGCCGTGTTTAAACATTTGCAAGAGAAGGCCTTCTCGGTGGCTGTCCCTAGACTCTGGAACCCCCTTCCAAGGCGGGCCAGAATGGCCCCTTCCTTGTTGTCCTTCTGGTGGCAGGCTAAAGCCTTTTTATTCAAACAGGCTTTTAAAACAAACAAATAAAAAAATTAAAGAATGGGCTAGGGTTGCATTGTTTTAACTGTTGTTTTTAAGAGCTTTCCCTCTTTTTCAATTGCATTTTTGTTCTTTACTGAGGTGTTACTGTTTTAATACTCTAAGTAGCTTAGTTCTATTTTAATATTCACTTTATGTATGTTTTCAATTGTATAATTCTAAATTGTGAGCCATTTTGATTCCCAATTTTTTTGGGAAAAAAGTTGCTAAAAAAAGCACAGAACGAGCTTAGGCTGGCCAGAGACATTAAAAACAATAAAAAGGGCCTTTTTAAATATGTCCGCAGCAAATGGAAAAAGAAGGAGACAGTAGGGTCTCTGCGCAGGGAAGATGGCGAACTACTCACAGGGGGGAGAGAAAAGGCAGAGCTACTTAACACCTTCTTTGCCTCCGTTTTTCCCCAGAAGGATACAAGCACTCAGCCTGGCGGTTGGGGAGCAGGGGAGGAAGCAGAGGAAATGAGGCACATAATAAGTAGAGAGGTGGTACAGGAATACCTGGGCGCATTGGATGAATTCAAGTCTCCAGGGCCAGATGAATTACATCCTAGGATATTAAAAGAACTGGCAGAGATCATTTCGGAACCGCTTGCTATAATCCTTGAGAAATCTTGGAGGACAGGAGAAGTTCCAGCAGACTGGAAGAGAGCAAATGTTGTCCCCATCTTCAAGAAGGGAAAAAAAGAGGACCCAAATAATTATTGCCCAGTCAGCCTGACATCAGTACCCGGAAAGATCCTGGAGAAGATCATTAAGCAGTCAGTTTCTAATCACTTAGAAAGCAACGCGGTAATCACGAGAAGTCAACATGGATTTCTCAAAAATAAGTCATGCTAGACTAATCTTATCTCTTTTTATGATAGAGTTACTAGCTTGATAGATGAAGGGAATGCTGTGGATGTAACATACCTTGATTTCAGGAAGGCCTTTGACAAAGTTCCCCATGACATTCTTGCAATGCAGCTGGTAAAATGTGGGTTGGACAGGGCTACTGTTAGTTGGATTTGTAATTGGTTGACCGACCGAACCCAAAGGGTGATCACGAATGGCTGCTTTTCATCCTGGAGAGAAGTGACCAGTGGGGTGTCACAGGGTTCTGTCCTGGGCCCTGTGCTGTTCAATATTTTTATCAATGACTTGGATGAAGGAATAGAGGGCATGCTCATCAAATCTGCAGATGACACCAAATTGGGAGGGGTTGCTAATACACCAGAGGACAGGATCAAAATTCAAAATGACCTGGATAGATTGGAGAGCTGGGCCAAGGCAAACAAAATGAAATTCAACAGAGAGAAATGTAAGGTCCTACACTTGGGTAGAAAAAATGGAATCCACAAATATAGGATGGGGGACACGTGGCTGGGTAGCAGTATGTGTGAAAGGGATCCAGGAGGCTTCATAGACCACAAGCTGAACATGAGTCAGCAGTGATGCGGTAGCCAGGAAAGCCAATGCAGTTCTTGGATGCATCAATAGAAGTATGGTGTCTAGATCGAGGGAGGTACTGGTACCACTCTACTCTGCTTTGGTTAGACCCCATCTTGAATACTGCGTCCAGTTCTGGGCACCCCAGTTCAAGAAGGATATTGACAAGCTGGAGCAAGTCCAGAGAAGGGCGACCAAAATGGTGAGAGGCCTGGAAGCCATGAAGCCCTATGGGGATAGACTTAGAGAGCTGGGTATGTTTAGTCTGCAGAAGAGAAGGTTAAGAGGGGACAGGATAGCCATGTTTAAATATTTGAAGGGATGCCACGTAGAGGAAGGAGAGGGCTTGTTTTCTGCTGCTCCAGAGACCAGGACAAGGAGCAATGGATCCAAGCTGCAGGAAAGGAGATTCCACCTGAACCTCAGGAAGAACTTCCTGACGGTCAGGGCTGTCCAGCAGTGGAATCTGCTGCCTCCCTGGAGTGTAGTGGAGTCTCCTTCCTTGGAGGTTTTTAAGCAGAGGCTGTATGGCCATCTGTCGGGAGTGCTTTGAGGGTGTTCCTGCATGGCAGGGGGTTGGACTGGATGGCCCCTGGGGTCTCTTCCAACTCTACATTTCTATGATTCTATGATTCTGTGAAAATCTATGTAGAGAGAGGACAAGGAGGAAAGACAGGGAGCTAGGTAGATATAAAAGCCTTTGTGAAAAGGACTTTCACTGTCAGAAGCTTTAACTGAAGTATAACCTTAATTGATCAGTTGGTTATTGGCACTCTGTTATGCACTGGATAATCCACACTCTGCAAACTGCACCCTAATGTGTAGACAGTACTTTTCATTTGTAGAAAATGCAGACAACATAGCTCACTTCTTCTGAAGTTGCTGAGACTAAAGCAGACATGGAGCTCACACCTGTTATATCCACAATTCCAAAATTTAGGCATACAAAGCTGTGATTGGAAAACATCATAAATCTAGCATTACACCACTTCTCAGATAGTTCCCAGATCCGTGTTTGGTTGTCCCTACTCACCATCCTTGAACTGAGCACATCTTTCCTGCCTCTTATCTGAGAAACACCAGGTTCCCAAAACACAAGCCTCTACACTTTCATTTTTGCCCAGCTCTGATCTCCCCCCTCACCATAACTGGATATATTGTAGCACTACACAATAAAGCAATTAGCCAATTATACTTTCTAACAGCTCAGGCAGAGTTAGAACAGATACATTGTTGCAATCATCAATCAAAACTGGATACTTTTTAGCATTACAGCTAGGCATAATGGAGTTCTACAGCAACTACTTTTACCTTAGTTACAATACACTATTTCAGTACGTATCCAGCAGATCAACCTATGGCAAGGACTGCATATTCTGACACCCTCACTGTCAGAAGCTTTAACTAAAGTAAGATTGTAATTGATCTGTTGGTTATTGGCACGGACTATCAGAGCTTGGAAATCATTACAGTCCTCTCTCCACGTTTATGGGTTTGACCTTCACAAATTTGATTATTTGCAAGGAACTGCTTGCCTCCCCCTCTCATTTTCCTCCTCCCAACCCTTGCACTCCTCACCCCAGGCTTGCAAGGCTTATTTTTAAAATGGAGTTTTCTTCCTTTTGGGTTAGCATGGCTCCCTCCCACTGCTAGAGGCATGTCCTCTTTGCCATGTGGCTGCACATTCGGCTATGTAATGGCTGCTGATTGGTCAGGTGCTCTCTTTGCTCCTAGCCCTCCTTTGTCAAGATGGTGACCGGAAGTAGCTAGAACCCCAGAAATCCTCTCTTCTCTATCTGAGGGGAAAGTACCAGTGAACCTTGTAACTTGTCTTTTTTTATTCCCCTGGGAAGACTGGGAAGAGGAAAAGGAATAGGAAGGGGGAAGCTCCAGAGGGGAATGGGAGGGGATGACTGAGGAAGTTATTTGTGGTTTTTCCACTTTTATGATGTTTCTGCACTCTGAGTTCGATCCTGCCTGGCTCCAAGGTTGACTCAGCCTTCCGTCCTTTCACAGGTCGGTAAAATGAGTACCCAGCTTGTTGGGGGCGTGTATAGAAATATTTCGAAATACATGCTATTTGTAAGTTGTTTGCCGTCTCGATCCATATGGAGAAGCGGGATACAAAATAAAAAAATAAAAAATAATAAAAAAATAATTAGATTTATCCAATTATGCACTAACTTGCTTCCCTTTCCATCAATGAGATTCATCAGTTGAATCTACTGGTGAACAGTGTTCAGAACTTATGTGGTATTCATGATTATTCATGCATCCATGTGCTCAGTATACATGCGCTCATGTTTTGTCATGGGGGAGGCTTCTAGAGGAGAAGCATTGAGGTGTACTGTGGTTGTTAAAAACCAGAACTGGCAGACATCAAACTTGGGGCCCACAATCCATATATGCAAAGCTTGTGCTCTGTGCCTCTGATCTTTGCAGACCATTATTCTTGAGTTGAACAGAGTGGGAAGAAGATGCGTCATTCAGCAGCACAAGGAAATATTCTCAGAAACACTCAAAATATTTTTGATTGTGAATTTTTCACCCTTGACTTATCCATTCATTTTTGTGGCCACTTATTGCTGTATTTCAGCATTGCAGTAAAACAGAGTCCTCTTAAATGAAATGAACACATCCTAGGTCTTTATTCAGCTTTCCTGATCCAGTCAATAAGGTCTGAAGGGCGAATGAACAGCACACATGTTGGTGCAGGAGAGTGAGGGGTGAAAAGAAGCAAGGTGCAGATTGGTGGCAAAAGCTTACTTGTTATTAGAGGACATGTTGTTAGATGTTCACGTTTCAAGACAACTGCCCCAGTCTGGCAGTATGCAAGCACGTTGCCTAATTACAGATTCTCAGCATTGAAAAATTTGCAAGACAGGTAGCTCAACGTGTCTGGAAAGTGCCAAGCTGGGGGAAGCAACCAGAGTTTGGAAAAATAACACTTTTGAAAGAGGTAATAACAAAGGCCATTTCCACACTTGCCTGTTATAGCGCGATGATTGCACTTTCAACATCCTCTGGAATCCTGGGGTTTGCAGTTCCGGGAGGGGCCGGCCAGGCTTCCACTTCTAAAACTTTTTCAGAACCGCAACCGTCCTTCCTTGGATTGCAAATCCCAGCATCCAGCTGGCCCCTCTCGAAACTGAAAACCCCAGGATTCCAGAGGATGTTGAAAGTGGAATCATTGCGCTATAACAGGCCAGTGCGGAAATGGCCAAAGTGTACCAGTAGGGGACATCAGCAACATGCCACTCCCTGTGAATCCCGTTGTTACTTAAACTGCTTCAATAACAAACTAATTAATAATAATACAAGAAGTTAAACTCCACCTCTCTCACCTTTACCAAGAACAACAACAAAAAATTCCTCCAACTATCAGTGTTAATTAATTACTTATGATCATGGTACCTTCCCCGCCAGGTATCTTGGGCCAAAATCAAATAATAATGCACAAAAGTAACTTTTCTTGATGTTTCTGATTATTCTATGTTGGGGGGTTCTTGGAATTGCAGTCTAAAAAATAACATTTTCAGCAAGTGAACTCATACTTTGATCCAAAAAGATTTTGCTGAAATTTTACCTCTGTTCAAATGTAAAAAGAGAAAAATTTTCCTGAGCTAGAAATGTTACTTGTAAACATAAACTGGCATCCTGTTTGAGTTTTATGCACATGCAAAGTTCCTGTTACGCATGTTGTTGCAATTTTTTTGCCAATGCATCATGTGTCATTCAATTCATAGTCATGTAAGCGGTGTTCCATAGGTGTAACTGGTGCACATGAGGTTGGATACTGCAGAACTATTTATCTGTGCCTTCAATGTTATTTATTTTAGTTAGTTTATTGCATTTGGATGCTGTCTTTCACCCACAGTGGGACCCAAGGCAGCTTCCAAAAACAGTCAGTTAAAAATCATTTACAATAAAATACCACATAAAATGGTATAAAATCACTTTAAAAACATACAAAAGGTTTAAAAGATAAATAGAATGTTTCAATCAGAAGTCTCCTGCTTAAACATTAAAAGCCTGCTTGAATGAAAATGTCTTTGCCTGTTAGTGAAATGTACCACTTGATTCCTTGGGGTTCGGTTGGAAACAGTCACTGTTCCTTCTTAATAGCACAGGGGACTGAAAGCAAGCACATTAAGAGACACAGGCCATTTCCGCACTAAACTGTTATAGCGCGATCATTCCACTTTCAATATCCTATGGAATTGAAGTGTAAGAAGTGTAAGGTCCTACACTTAGGTAGAAGTGTAAGATCCTACACTTAGGTAGAAAAAATGGAATACAGAAATATAGGATGGGGGACACGTGGCTGGATAGCAGTACGTGTGAAAGGGATCCAGGAGTCTTCAGAGACCACAAGCTGAACATGAGCCAGCAGTGTGATGCAGCAACCAAGAAAGCCAATGCAATTGTCAGTTGCATCAATAGGAGTATGGTGTCTAGATCGAGGGAGGTACTGGTACCACTCTACTCTGCTTTGGTTAGACCTCATCTTGAATCCTGTGTCCAGTTCTGGGCACCCCAATTCAAGAAGGATATTGACAAGCTGGAGCAAGTCCAGAGGAAGGTGAGCAAAACGGTGAGAGGCCTGGAAGCCATCAAGCCCTATGAGGATAGACTTAGGGAGCTGGGGATGTTTAGTCTGCAGAAGAGAAGGTTAAGAGAGGACATGATAGCCATGTTTAAATATCTGAAGGGATGCCATGGAGAGGAGGAGCGGGCTTGTTTTCTGCTGCTCCAGAGACCAGGACAAGGAGCAATGGATTGAAGCTGCAGGAAAGGAGATTCCACCTGAACCTCAGGAAGAACTTCCTGACGGTCAGGGCTGTCTGGCAGTGGAATCTGCTATTGCCTCCATGGAGTGTGGTGGAGTCTCCTTCCTTGGAGGTTTTTAAGTGGAGGCTGGATCGCCATCTGTCGGGAGTGCTTTGGGGGTGTTCCTGCATGGCAGGTGGTTGGACTGGATGGCCCCTGGGGTCTCTTCAACTCTACATTTCTATGATTCTATGAATCCTGAGGTTTGCAGTTTAGGGAGGGGGTCATGAGTGTAAATTTGCACTCTGTGATATGGAGCCAGTGTGGTGTAGTGATTTGAGCCATTAGACTACAACCCTGAAGACCAAGCTCACTGGGTGACCTTGGGCACGTCACACAGTTTCAGCTCCATGAAACCTTAGGGTCGCCATAAGTTGGAAAAGACTTGAGGGCACACAACAGCAATAAGAATTTGGGCTATTGTTATACCGTCATGCCCCATTGGGGAGGGGAGAGTATAATCTATAGCAAATTTTTGTTACTATTGCAAGAATTTTGGTAACCCTTGCATTGGCCATTTCTGCACTAGACTGTTATAGTGCTATTATTCCACTTTTAACATCCTATAGATTCCTGGGGTTTAGGGAGGAGTCCCAAAATTCCATAGGATGTAGAAAGTGGAATAATAGCACTATAGTGGGGAAACGGCAATTAATTGCTACTTTTATATTTGTTGTTGTTGTTGTTGTTGTTGTTGTTGTTGTTTTTAATTTACACTTAAGAGAACAGTATATATTTTTTAAAACTCCACTCAGAATGCCCCTAAAATACTCATTAACTGAAAAGTAACTTAAAATAGATAAGAAATCTGGCTCCTTCCCACCATCACCCGTCAAAGGTAGCATCGTTCCTGTTTGCTATGACACCTTGGAAATGGAACTTCACGGTGTCCTCATTATGTAAAAATAATAGGAACTTGTTACGCTGCTTGTAGCCGGTTGCTCCCAGACACTGAGCTGCTCTCTGTTGTTGACAGCCATGTCTTCCTGGAAGAGAATCCAAGTCACAGACTTCATTTCTGCTGCTTCTCAGGTTCAAAGTAGGTTAGATCGTCTGACACAGTAATTAGTTTTCGGGCTGAGGGTTGCATAATATGGTTTCTAATGTATGCTCATGAAAGGCTGTTAATCATAACAAAACAAATGCAGGGCAAACATTAATTCAGTTATTCTGACGGGAACTTTTTTTTAGGGGGAGGAAAACCGAGCGAAGAGGAGAAAACACGAGAACATCAACAGCCCCGAATATATTTGTTCTGGAGACTGTGGGCTGTGAATTGGCAAAGCCAAAGCACGACATCTGAAAGTTCTAAGTTTGCAAACTGAAATAAGGTGCCTGCAGGAATCTTAAACAAAAGTCAAAAGAACAGCCTCGAAACTTCTTTTCAGAGCAAAGATTCAGTGCGGGAAGAAGTGAGCCAAGATCCTACATCAGTTGCACAGCCAAGTCACCGTAGCTATGCTTTATTTCCCCATCCAGCCCCTGAAACCCACCACAAAAGCCAGGCGGCCACGTGGAGCAACAGGAATTTGAGCTGCTGGTGAGCAGGGGGCTGCGGGATGATGTGACCAGTCCCTCCCTGCCAGCCAATGATGCTGTCATTAAAGAGTAGTGGCAGATCCCCATAAGGCTTTCTTCCTCTCTCTCTCTCTCTTTCTCTCTCTCTCTCTGATGTGGAATGGCTTTATTCAGTTCAAGGCTGAGAAAGCTGAGCTATACATGTGGTGCCATTTTGCATTCTGGGTCCAGATGTGCATAGGCATATATGTGTTGCACACTTTGCATTCCACATGTAAATATGTGCTGCAGATGCAAACACACATCTACATGTGAAAAATGCCAGGCTTATCTGCATAGCCCATAGTGTTTTTCACATGCCAATGTGTCTTGTGCTTTGCAACCATACAGTTCTCACGTCTTTGTACATTCGGTTGCATGGAGCTGTAATTCATTAATGCTCTATCATCATATAAGTCCTTGACTGAAAATTTACACTTCCTTCCCTTGATGGAGAATCTTGGCTGGTCTGAACCTTTAATTTCATTTTGCGGAGGGGGTGCTTAATATCTCTTTGCACAATGTCTCCTCCTTTCTTGTGCAAGATGGCTTCCCAGCTCCACTTTCCATGCCCACAACCATTTAGTCTCTGGGGGTGGTGAAGGGGCCCATAGTCCTTTCCGCACAACACTTATAGTGCAATTATTCCACTTTCAACCTCCTAGGGAATCCTGGGGTTTGCAGCTTCCGGAGGGGCCGGCCAGCCCCTCCCGAAGCTGCAAACCCCAGGATTCCCTAGGAGGTTGAAAGTGGAATAATCACACTATAAGAGTGTCATGCGGAAAGAGCCCACAAGGAGGGTTCAGTTTCAGGTCTGCAGCTGGGAGAAAAGAGCATAAAATCCTAGAGCTGGAAGGGACCACAAAGGCCATCAAGTCCAGTCCCCAGCCATGCAGGAATAGAAAATCAAAGCACTCCTGTTTGAACATTTTGGTTGCCCTGCTCTGGAAACATTCCACCTCGTCATCAGTCCTGACTAGAGTAGACCACTAGCATCAATGGGATTTACCTTTATGTAGACTTAGTTCAGTAATTGATCAGTGGCTTGGGACTAACCAGTAGGATTCCAATATGCAAAGTTACAGCTTAATGGTACTACACAACCCTTGTGTTGAATGGCAACACGACACAACCGAAAGCACAGTGGAACGTGCAACCAGAGGCACAACAAAATGTGCATTGTGCATCTATGTGTACATGCGTATGCACCCTTGGACCTGTATGTGGTCCTGCATATGTAATTCCACTTCCACAATCACTAACTGAGGCCCTTTTCGCATGGGCTTTTTGTCGCGCGAGAGCCCCCTGAACCTTGCGGGAGTGGGAGCGTCGCTCTGCACGACGCACTCCCACTTCCGCCGCGCTCACGGGGCTGCAGCAGCGCAATCGTGGGTTTTTTGATTTTCGCCTCAAAGTGAAAATCACCCGCGCTTGCGCAACGCTCCTAGCGCCCGTGCGCACTTACCTCCTGTGCGGAGCATCGAGGAGGTGGCCGGGTCATGCTTCCTTCCCTCCGCCCCTGCGGAAGGAAGGGGCAGGGCGGGGCGCTAGCGCGACGGACGCGACAGCCTCCTGCTTCACGGGGGGGGCAGATGCGCAAGCCTCCTGCTTCGTGGGGGGGCGGACGCGGCACCTCCTGCTTCGCACACGCGGGGGGACAGACGTGACAGCCTCCTGGTTTACCCGGGGGGGCGGCTCGCACGAGGCTGCCGCTTCCCCCCTAGTTCTTTCGCCTGCGGAAGAAAGAAGCGGGGAAACGGCAGCCTCCTGGAGGAGCCTTCTCGTGCGAGCCGCCCTTCCCCGCTCGCGCGAGAAGCCTCAATGCGAAAAGGGCCTGAATGTGGGGGTTCCGCATTGGACAAAAATGCTCAACCACTTCCACAGAGAATGTTATGCACGGATGAGACTCCAGTAGGATTCTGGTCTATAACTTTAAGGCTGCTTGCTTCGTTTTTTTGTACCCTGATAACCAGCCTTCTGAAAAGTTAATCCACATGTTTACCTGCACAACCTCTGCTGAAGGAGGCTGCCTCCTAACAGACTCAGGGCCTTTCCGCACTGCACTGTTATAGTGCTATTATTCCACTTTCAACATCCTGTGGAATTCTAGGCTTTGTAGTTTCCTGAGGCCAAGGAGCTCTCTGGCTGAGAATTCTAAAGGCCCCTCCCTCAACTGCAAACCCCAGGATTCCATAGGAGGTTGAAAGTGGAATCATAGCGCTATAAGAGTGTAGTGTGGAAAAGGCCTCAGTCTTTCCCACAAAAGTGGTGAACAGCCCAGGAAGTTCTAACTTGGAGGTGGGCATAGTGAACCCCATAGTCAATGGGGGACCCCTGGACTTACTTTGGTGGCCCCAAATGTCACCCCATCACTTAAAGCCCTCATTTCCCTCCAAAAAAGTATGATATTCAGGCAATTTTTGCCTCAAACTGTGTATAAAGACACAAAAAATACACTCCTGCAAGCACTCTGGCGCCCTGATACTATTGCCAAATACCTCCATTTTCCTCTGCAGTCCTTCTCAAAATGGCAATAGGAAATGATGTGATGTCACTTCCTGTTGCCATTTTGAGAAGGATTGAAGAGAAAAAGGGTTTATTGTGGGGAAGTGTGACCTGTGGGGGAGGTCAGGGAGAAATTTGCTCTCTGGACCCTTCACAGTTGCCCTCACCTGCTCTAAGCCTACCAACAGTTACAGGCCATTTCCACACTGCCCTTGTTTATACTGCTATTATTCCACTTTCAACACGCTGTGGAATTCTGGGGTTTGTAGTTTACTGAGGCCAAAGAGTGTCCTGGCTGAGAATTCTAAAGGTCCCTCCCTGAACTGCAAACCCCAGGATTCCATAGGAGGTTGAAAATGGAATAATAGCACTAGAACAGCGTAGTGTGGAAATGGCCACAAAGTCCCACAAGGATATCATGACTCTTTCACGATAGGTACAGGCAGCCTTCTTGGAAACATCCAATAATTTGGGTTTGGTTGGTGTTTCCTTGGAGGGGGGAAAGTCTGGTAGAAAAAGAGGCGTGTGCGGTCGATGTGTTTGTGGAGGAGCAGGTGAGGGGGAAAGTGTACTTAGCGTGGGTTTTGAGAAGGTATCTTGACAGTAAGTTAGTTGTTGATTGACAGCTCCCCAGAGGACCAACACCGATTATTCACCAGGTAAGTGTTGCGTTGGTGGCATCAGGGAAATCTTCTCTCTGTGATGCCCTGAGAGGACTTCATCGAGTGGAAGGGGTAAGCGTCCACGCTCAATTTGCAGCTTGTTTCCTCTGCTGGGGTTGTCAGCTGGGTCAATCCTCAGAATGACTGAAGAAGTGACTCCTGGGGGTCAACTAATGATCCATCAACGTCAAGCAGGGCTCTCTCTCTCATTCCTCGTTCTCTCAGCCGAATGCTTAGGTGGAAACATTGGGGGCAAGGAAAGCAGGAAGGGAGGAGAGCCAACAGTAGGCAAGCAGGTGGCAGGTCAAGCAGTTTGGCCTTGCAAGGGGGTAACTGGGCAGCCTTTCTCATGAATCGGAGCTGCCCAGACTGAGGGAGGTACCATGAGTCAGAAATGTCTTGAAGGCACAGAACAGCAACAACAATAAATAGCCACCATTGGTCATAGCATGTCATTCAAGCAGAGGGAAGGAAGGATGGTGGGAAGGAGAGGATGGGAACATATTCTCCTATTTGAAAATCAAGACTGAGCTGAGGGGGCTGTTCACAGATCAAGGTGAAATGAAGAGATTAACACTTTTCCCATTCTAAGGGAGATGGGATAACAAACATTGAATTTAGCCTTCTTGCTTCTAGTCAGAAGGTGGATGCAGAGCAGGGTGGGTGGTGAGCCCTCTTACCACAATCCTTAATGAGCTGTGCCGTGACCCCCTTGTAGAATCCCCCTCCTTGAACACACTCATATGATTTCCAAATCTAAGGAAGGTCATGTCTTGGCTGAGAAGACTGGGAAAGAATTCCAGTGTTCTTCAGGTAGGAGCAGGAAGGAGCCTTGCTGCCAGTCAGAGTTTACAATACTGGACTAGATGGACCTACAAGAGCCTGATTCAGTATCAAACAGCTTCCTACACTCCTATTTATACCACCTGGTCACAAATCTTCACCAATGTTGGAAGTTGGGCAAGGTCAGGCTTGGTTTGTTCTTCAGCTGGAGACCATCAGGGATCTTTGGTTGGGGTTAGGAAATTATCCTAAGGATATGCTGGAGGACCATAGCTGCTGGTCAGAGTTGGCTATAACAGTTAGATGGACCAGCAGTCTGATTCTATAGGAGGCATCTCCTTAAAAAAAAATCCCAGGTTCAATCCCCACTTTTCCTGGTAGGAATCCTGACTCCCTGAAGAGTCATGGCTGCCAGTCAGAGTTGGAAGTACTGTGCTAGATGGGCCTGCAAAGTAGGGAAGTAATAGTTCCTCTAAATTCTGCACTGGTGAGGCCTCATCTGGAGTCCTGCATCTAGTTCTGGGCTTCTCATTTTAAGAAGGATAGGGACAAGCTGAAGTGGATTCTGAGAAGGACAACAAGATGTGTGAGAAGCATGGAGAAGAAAACATACAAGGAAGGGTCGAGGAGCTGGACACCTTCAGCTTGGTGAAGGGAAGACTGAGGGGTGACACAATGGCCCTCTCTAAATACCTCAAGGGATGTCACAGAGGGGGGAGGGGAGGTTTGTTCTCTGCTGCCCCAGAGGGTAGGACCAGGCCTAATGGTTTTAAGTTGCAGGAGGGTAGATTTAGATGGAGCATGGCAAGAAGGAACTTCTTGATGGTAAGAGTGGTATGGCAGTGCAACCAGAGACCTAGAGAGGTCAGGGGGAGTCTCTTTCTTTGGGACATCTTCAAAAAGAAGCTGGACAATTGTTTGCTTGGGATGCTCTAGCTGGACTGAGTAGGGTGCTGGACTTGGTGGCTTGAGAGGACCCTTCCAACTCTATACTTCTGGCATTCTATGATTCAACAGAAGACATCTTCCTCTGTTTCTATGCCAAGATGGGGCTGTTTGGGTTCCGCATGGCTCAATGTTTAAGAAACAAGTTTTATGTCAGTGTATCTTTGATGCACCTCTTGGTATGTTTGACACAACTATCAGGTAAAACACTAAAAGGAAGGGGAAGAGATTAGATTGCGAAGACAATTACATCCAAACTGAACAGCACAATAAACAAACAAAAACAAGCCTACATAAAAACAAGAGTACAATGTTCTCTACATATTTAGCAGCAGTTTCCAGTATGGTGACGACAGTAATTTCTTGCAGGCACAGATGATTAATTCTAACACAATGGCTATTGTGTTCAGTTAAATGACCCATGCACTGTCAAAATAATGCTCAAGACCTTCTGGCTCAAAGTACCCAAGGATCAATGCAGCAGACCTGATACCCTTTTGTTCACATCAGTGAGCCCCAATCTTGCAAGTGGCAGAAGAATTATAGAAAACAATTAATGGTTTTTGATGGAATGAATCTAAAATAGCATTTCCACCCCATCAGAAGTGCTAAATGCTGACTGAAGGCCTTTGGCGTTGCAGAGCCAGCCATGCATCAAGTTAAGAGCCAAAGGACAGTTACAAATGCGTGTCCAGCAGGATTTTCTCCACACTGTGTAGACATTTTTACTCTTCTGTCTTCAGATTGAAATGGAATCAAACTGAAGGTTCCATGCAACACCTAATACAGAAGCGATGGGGAAGATGTGGTCCAGAGGAGCACATTTTGGAACGTGTCCAGAGGAGGGCGACCAAAATGGTGAAGGGTCTGGAAGCCACGTCCTATGAAGAACGCCTTAGGGAGCTGGGGATGTTTAGTCTGCAGAAGAGAAGGTGAAGAGGGGACATGATAACCATGTTTAAATATTTGAAGGGATGCCACATAGAGGAAGGAGAGGGCTTGTTTTCTGCTTCTCCAGAGTCCAGGACAAGGAGCAATGGATTCAAGCTGCAGGAAAGGAGATTCCACCTGAACCTCAGGAAGAACTTCCTGATGGTCAGGGCTGTCCGGCAGTGGAATCTGCTGCCTCAGAGTGTAGTGGAGTCTCCTTCTTTGGAGGTTTTTAAGCCAAGGCTGGATGGCCATCTGTTGGGAGTGCTTTGATGGCTGTTCCTGCATAGCAGGGGGTTGGACTCAATGGTCCCTGGGGTCTCTTCCAACTCTATGATTCTATAATTCTATTATTCATACCAATCATTCTATGATTTCACAAAAGCTCAGCCTTGTCGGAAAGTGAAAAGACTGGCTGTTCTCCCCACTTTGCTTGTTTTCTCTCTCTCTCTCTCTTTGTTCAAAATATATTTTGGGAGAAAACAATTTTTTCACATAATCTTGTTCTATTCTGTGCAAAACACAACCGATTTTACACACACACATATGCACAAACTTGTTTAATTTTTGCAGAGTTCCTCAAATATGAAACGCCATTGAAAAATGAGCAGGAAAAAACTCCACTTGTAATTCAACCCAGTGGGAAGAAATCTCTTTTCTCCTCACATATGAGAAGAAAATAGGGGAAGAGCTGCATCTTTAGTTAGCAGAGAAACTGAACACCCGGTCACAGATTGTCTGTTTATTCATATTGGCCCTTTCCGCACACGGTGAGGGAAACGCTCCCTGCCGCTACTCACCAGCTTTTTGGTGGGTCTGTTCGGGTCCGTCCTGATGAGGAGCAGTGCGAGCTCATCACTCTGCACTCCTCCGGTGTTCAAAATAGCAGCTTCCAGTTGGTGGAGGCTCTCCAACTGGAGAAGCTCGCCAGCCTAAAGTCCGCGTCCAGCAGATCTGCAGGCACGCACTAGTGCGCGCCTGCAAATCTGCACCGGAGTGCGGTGACAGAGCGACACGGGGTCGTGCGCTCCGTACTTTTTAAAAACCTCTTAAAAGAGGTTTTGAAAAAGCACGCTGCGTGACCAGTTCCGATCGCTCCAGAGCAGACTGAGGTGCGGAACTAGGAAAAGTAGTCCGCCCCAGTCCACTCCACTCCATGATCCAGAAGACCTCCATTGGAGATTGCTCTGCACCGTTTTAATAGGCTGGTGCAGAAAGGGCCATTATTTATTCACCCCCTGGATGATGTATACTGTAATTTGTTTTCATTTAGAAAAAAAAATTACATTGGTATTTAATTGCCTATATATGTGGGCCATTTCTGTACGAGGCTGTTATAGCGCGATGATTCCACTTTCAACGTCCTATGGAATCCTAGGGTTTGCAGTTTCGGGAGGGGCCGGCTGGCCCCTCCCGAAACTGCAAACCCTAGGATTCCATAGGAGGTTGAAAGTGGAATCATCGCGCTATAACAGCCTCGTATGGAAATGGCCATAAATAGGCAGAAGAAGTTTTATGCGTGTCGGTGGCCTCTTTTGCCTTCTTCTTTTTGGAGATGCCAAAGTGGTCGCTGTACCACCTGGAGACCCCACAAGCAGAGATATTCCTTTTTCCAGACAATATCTCTTCTCCTGTACCAAGAACCAAGACAAGGAGGGGCGCGTGTGAGTGGGCTGTTGGCTGAGTATGGAAGGGTTAAGTGCTGGCGGAAGGCAGCAACATGTACCTGTCCATCCACAGAGGTGTCTTCATCCTTTATGAATGTCCCAATACCAGGAGGACACTTAATTTTTCATTGAGGCCAGAGCCTCCGTTCCCCACCGTCGTTTAATTTTTTATGACTTCCCTCACACGCGTGTCTAGGCACCAGTCCAGCAGAGGGGAATAATGAATTAATGCAGGTCAGATAATTTGTCGAAGTTAAGAAAGGAAAGAAGGCGGGGGGGGGGAGGAGAAGGAAAAAGGGGAGGGGAAAAGGAGAAGAAGAAGGAAGATGAAAGAAGGGGAAGGGGGTGCCAATAGACAGACAGAGATAGAAGCTGCATCCACCAGGAATCAATCTTTTAATGAAATGAAATTCAGATTCAAGAACTGCAGCCAATGCAAAATGGAGCAGCTAAACTGCGCACTGGAATTCCATTTAGATATCGTATAGCACCAGTTCAGAAGGAATTGCATTTTTATTATTTATTTATGTATTTATTTATTTGCTCTGCTCTGAAAGCCACCTGGGGGCCCACTGTGAGAGGAAGGTGGCATACAGATGCAATTGCATAAATAGATAAATTCTTTGGAAAAAGCAGCTGAACATTAAGCAAGGCCAAAACTGAATGGAGATTTTGCTCAGTCTCTCTTTGAGGGCAAATATGTGCCCGTGAGCACCACTAAAAAACAAAAACAAAACCTGTGTACAACATCCACGTTTCGATTTAAAGTTGTTGAACCGAAGCTGCATAGAAGCATAAATGTACATTTGCATAGATGGGTGGTGTTTGTGCTGTTGCACCCTGTTGCCGAATGCTAACATTGGGCGAGTGAGAGTGTTCTATGCCGCCATGCCTAGGTTGAAAATTTCCTTCTGGGACAATGCATTGGGGCCTTTTCTGCAATCACTTCTGGAATCAAGTGGGACGTTGAAGGCACTGCCAAATAGTTACACACCATAGAATCATAGAGCTGGAAGAATCCTCAAGGGCTATCCAGTCCAACCCCCTTCTACCATGCAGGAAGACACATTCAAAGCACCCCTAGCAAATGGCCATCCAGCCTCTCATTAAAAACCCCCAAAGAACGAGGTAATTCCACCACTATCCCAGGCAGCACCATATTCCACAGTCAAACTGATCTTACTATCAGGAGGTTATTCCTAATAGTTAGATGGAATCTTTTTTTCCTGTAGTTCGAAGTCATTGCCCCATGTCCCAGTCTCTGGAACAGCAGAAAACAAACTTGCTCCATCTTCAACATGACATTCCTTCAAATATTTAAACATGGCTATTATGTCCCCTCCTAACCTTCTTTTCATCAAGCTAAACATACTCAGCTCCCTAAGCTGCTCCTTATCTAAAGTTCCCTTAGACTTTTAAGTCTGCCAAAGTTTTCTTACAGAGGTAAGCCTACTGTTTGCTTGAATATATCATTTTGTTGTTGCTGCAGAAGCTGATATACTTTTCCTTCCTCCTCAGCACATCCACCCACCTCCCTCCTTCCAACTTCTCCCTCTGCCTGGAGCAGCAGCCCTGTGAAACTTGGGCCATTTCCACACGACACTAATATAGTGCTATTATTCCACTTTCAACCTCCTATGGAATCCTGGGGTTTGCAGTTTAGGAATTCTCAGCCAGGAAGCTCTTTGGCCTCAGTAAACTACAAAGCCCAGAATTCCACAGGGTGTTGAAAGGGAAATAATAGCACTATAACAATGTAGGGCAGAAAGTCCCTTGGTCTACGGCTCGGTGAGCATCGGATCATAAGAGTTGGAAGACACCACGAGGCCTATCCAGTCCAAGCTTCTACCATGCAAGAATACACAGACAGGCGTGGAGCTGTGTGCATGGCGCACCAATCTATTCCGCCCGTACCATGTAGGTTCTCAGCCACTATTACAAGAGAACGAATTTGATAACATGCACTGAAGGGATGGGACGTGTCAAGGACACATAGGCCATTTCCGCACTAGCCTGTTATAGCGTGATGATTCCACTTTCAACATCCTCTGGAATCCTGGAGTTTGCAGTTTTGGGAAGGGCTGGGTGGCCCCTCCCAAAACTGCAAACCCCAGGATTCCAGAGGATGTTGAAAGTGGAATCATCGCTCTATAACAGGCTAGTGTGGAAATGGTCATAGTTGAGATCCTACATCACGGCTAGAAACCTCAGTCTTCAGAAAAGATACTTGGACATGCCTGGTGAAGTAAGACCTGAACCAAACAAGCTATTTTGACCACTATTTCCCTTCCACTCTTGTCCTTAATTCATTAGGTCTCTTTCACATTCAAAAGGGGGTGTTACCCTAATTTTCTGGGGGTCCTGGGGGTCCCGGTCACCAAATTAGTTATGGAGTTCAGGGAGGTCCCGGTCACCAGGTAGGTTGCCCGAGTTTCCGGGGATCCCAGTCACTACCCAAGTTCCCTGGGATCCCTCAAAGGACACCTAGTCTGACCCCGATTTTAAGGGGATTTCCAAGTTGCACCAAGCACACGCCCAGCACACAAGAGAGGTAGGGTAACTTAGCGAGACCTTGTACCCAGCTTTTACGGTGTCAGGCCGAGCCAAGACCCAGACAAAATAAGTTTATAATTATTTTCTTTATTTAAAACCTATTTAAAACAGCGCACTTACACACTCACTCACACAAACCTAAGAAAAATAAAGGGAGGAAAATTGATAGGGGATTTAAAGAGGGAGATTGGGGGAATACTACACCTGATCCTGTAGTTCAGGAAGCCGAAATAGAGCCAGAGAATTGGGAGCGGTGAATCTCAACACGTGGAGGCTGAGAGGAAGGCTCAGTGAGCAGAGCGGCAGCAGGACGGGGAGAAAGCTGAGAGCAATCCGAGGAAGCACTCAAAATCAGGGGTTTTTATAGGGGAAAACATGGCTGGAGGGTAGTCTGGTCCCAGGGAGAACAATGGGTTTCGGAGTTGAAACAAAGCCTCCAAAAGGTCAGTGCTTAAGATGATTGGGTTTTGACAGGGTTGTCAATAGTGCAGACAGTATGCAAATAGGGAGCTCTTGACAGTTGTGTAGTCAGATGCACCAATTCTGTCAAGTTGACTGTTTGGGGCTGAGAATCTTTTGTGTGCTTGGTGCATACTTGATTGAGTTTTGATCTGTACTTGCCTGGAGGTCTCCTGAAGCTGCATGAGGGAAAGTTACTGGCCTGACCAGGATTCTTCTTGTATTTTTCAGCCGTTCGGCCGTGCCCATGTGTGTGCCCATCTGGGGGCCTCTCAAGCACATGGAGGGGTATATTTTTACTACCCAATTTATATTAAATTGTAGACCCCGGGTTCAGGCATATCCATTGCAGTAACAAGGGTCTGAGCTGAATACTTCATGGCTCTGAGATCCTGCAGGCTTCTAAGTCCATTCTTCTTCAAAACTAAGCATTACCACTCAATGGTTGTCAGGTGATGTACCCTATTGTCTCTTCCCTTCCTGCCCCAGAAAACTTTTGCTGCCAAGAAAAAGGGGGAAACCAAAGATCTGTGTGTAGCTAACCACACCCTCCAACTGTCCCACTTTGGCAGTGGCAGCTCTGGTTAATTCTCTGCTGTCCCTCTTTTTTAGCTGCTTTTAAAATGTCCCTGTTTCTCTCATAGAATCATCAAGCTGGAAAAGGCCACAAGGGCCATTCAGTCCAACCCCATTCTGCCATGCAGGAAAACACCATCAAAGCACTCCTGGCAGATGGCCATTCAGCCTCTGTTTGAAAATCTCCAGAGAAGGAGACTCTACCACGCTCCTTTGAGGCAGCATATTCCACAGTTGAACTGTCGAAGTTCTTCCTGATGTTTTGATGTAATCTCTTTTCCTGTAGTTTGAATCCATTTCTCCATGTCCCAGTCTCTGGAGCAGCAGAAAACAGACTTGTTCCATCCTCCATATAACATCCCTTCCAATATTTAAACATGGCTGTCATGTGGCCTCTTAACCTTCCCTTCTCAGCTTCCTGAGCTGCTCCTCATAGGGCTTCATGGTTTTCAGGTCTTTTGTCATTTTGATTGCCTTCCTCTGCACATGTTCCAGCAGTGGGGTCTGACCAAAGCAGAATAAAGCTCTACTATTGCTTCAAAACACAAGTGGAAGGATAACCTAGGGTTTTTTTTTTAGCATTTTTAAATATTTTTAAATATTCTTTCTATTCCTAATGTTCGTTTCATGCAATCTGGAGGATAATTGAAGAAGAACCATGCTTGGATCTGAGGAGCTGCAGAGGAGATTTGGAGGAAGATTTAGAAGAAAGAGTTCATACTCTCCAAAGTTTGACTGATCAAAGCTGGGACATAAGTGGCTAAGGAATGTCAGAGTGTGGTCAAGAGGGCAAAAGTTGCCAATGACGAAGAACACACAAACTAGGAGAGCCTGCAGCAGTTTACTTTTGCCTGAGTCTACTGGGAAGGGCAAGATTCTGCCCTTCCTGTCCTCGTTCCCTCCCACGATAATTGAATGCAAACTACTTTTGCACTTTGAACTCAATTTGCAGCAATTGAAGAAAGCTGAGGACAAAGCGGGGCAGTGGGAGGAAGAGAGAGAAGGTGGGAAATTCTAAAAGCAGCTGAAAAGTGGGATGACAGAGGATTAATTGGGGCTGTCCCTCTCTAACTGGAGCAGCCATACAGTATGAAGTCTGCATGCAATTGCTTTCTAAGATAAAGAATGCTCATTTAACGATCCCATTGATTCAGAAGATTGAATCCATCTAACGTGGTTCTCTGCAATCTCTGAACCATTGCAGCTGGTCGTTCTCATGTTTGTGTGGCAGGGTAATCCACCCTGGATTTTAGTCTGAACCTTAAAGAAGCTATCCAAATATTGCTGTTGTTTGTGGGATAGAGTTTGGCATCTTGGACAGGGCTAAAAGCCAAAGCAGATTTGCTACTGCATTCATATGGAATCTATGAGCCACCAGTATGCCCTACAGGCAAACTTCCTTTCTGGATCTTTGCCCTCCATTTGCAGCTCTCAGTTATTCTAATAAAACAAATTTGCTTTAGTTTTGATTCATGCCTGTTTCTGAAATAAAAAAAAAAACCTCTATCTCCAAGTGTACATTGTTTGAACAGGCAAAGAAGCCTCTTAATTGCCCTTGATTGTTTACCAAGGAAGGTGGAATTAAATAGGAATACATGTGATTTCGTCTTCCTAATGAATGTTAATTGAAGAGACACAGTGCATCAATATTCATTTAAGCAAAGAGAAAGCAGGACACGATCCTGGAAGGCACGTGCATGGTACTACCATGGAGCAAGTATTGTTTTGGAGAGCGCTTGTAGCTTGCAGTTTTTGAAAGGATCATCACAAGCCCATTAGCACCAGGCTTTCCTACCTAATCCTTTCTGAACTTATGACCTGATCATGTCTGGGGTCATCCTGACCTGGCAACATGCTTATAGCCAGCCCTCTTTCGAACATGTGTTTCAGCCGTAAATATGTCCAGTTATGAAAATAGCACATCCTGCAGAGTGGGGGTGTATGGTGTGGTAACAGCTGCCTTTGGGAAGTCCATAAGAAAGATGTTAAGATAATCCCATCTGCCCACTTGTGTTTTGAAGTGATAGCCCCACTCTGTTCTGCTTTGGTCAAACCCCACCTGGAATAATCCAGTGTCCAGTTCTGGTCACCACAGTTTGGGAAGGATATTGACAAGCTGGAACGTGTCCAGAGGAAGGCAACCCAAATGGTCGAAGGCCTGGAAACCGTGAAGTCTTTTGAGGAGCAGCTTAGGGAGCTGGATGCATTTAGCTGGGAAAAAAGAAGGTTAAGAGGCAACATGATAGCAATTTTTAAATATTTGAAGGGATGTCATATGGAGGCTGGAGCAAGCTTGTTTTTTGTTGCTCCAGAGGATAGGGCATGGAGCAGTGGCTTCAAACTACAGGAAAAGAGATTCCACATAAACATTAGGAAGAACTTCCTGACAGTAAGAGCACAGAGTCATAGAATCATAGAGTTGGAAGAGACCCAGGGGCCATCCAGTCCAACCCCATTCTGCCCTGCAGGAACCCACATCAAAGCACTCCTGACAGATGGCCATCCAGCCTCTGCTTAAAAACCTCCAAAAAAGGAGATTCCACCACACTCCATGGAGGCAGCAGATTCCACTGCTGGACAGCTCTGACCGCAGGAAGTTCTTGCCAAGGTTTAAGTGGAATGTCCTTTCCTGTAGCTTGAATCCATTGCTCCTTGTCCTAGTCTCTGGGGCAGCAGAAAACAAGACTGCTCCCTCCTCAACATGATATCCTTTCAAATATTTAAACATGGCTTTCATGTCCCCTCTTTACCTTCTCTTCTGCAGACGAAACATCTCCCAGCTCCCTAAACCGGTCCTCACAGGGCTTCATGGCTTCCAGACTCTTCACCATTTTTGTCGCTCTCCTCTGGACACGCTCCAGCTGGTAGATATCCTTCTTGAACTGAGGTGCCCAGAACTGGACACAGTATTCCAAATTGTTGGAAATAAAAGTTTCCCAGGGTGTTAGACCTATTGGAAAATTCTATGGAAGCTAAAACTGTCAGGATTCAGCCTCCTTTAGCAGAGTAACAGAAGAAGCATGTCTAAATTTGTGTATGGCTTTTCTGATCTCAGACTGACTGAAGAAATAAAACAAATGCAGGTAGCTTCAGATTACAAACTTAGAAAAGTTTGCTAATGTCTTCTACATTTACATATGTATTGGAGAGCCTACAACCTAACTAGCTAATGAATAGTAGTAGCTCCGGTCTTAACTCACCATCTTCTGATGGAGATGTGAAGCATGGTTGGAAAGGAAGAAGAGGAAGCAAAAATGGAGGAGAAGAGAGAGAGCTGAAAGGGGTCTCTTTCTTTTATAAGACCGATGACCCAAGCAACTGTACTGGGTCACATGATCTGATCACCTGAACACCAAAGGTATTTATGATCATGCATTTAAATGACAGAAAGGCAAATGGTGGAGCTTTGGCATGCAAAAGAGAAAGGTAGCCCTATGCTAGCTATGCCCACTTGCTCTAAGAACAAGATGAGGGGGAGAGAGAATGCTGGATTTTTCCCAACACAAATGAGGCCTACCCAATGCAGAATAGAGTGGTACCATTACCTCCCTTGACCTAGACACTCCTATTGATGCAACCAAGAATAACATTGGCTTTCTTGGCTGCCACATCACACTGCTGACTCATGTTAAGCTTTTGCTCCACCAAAACTCCTAGATCCCTTTTATACATTTTGTTACCCAGCCGTGTGACCCTCATTCTATATTTGTGCATTCCATTTTTTCTGCCTAAGTGCAGGACCTTACTTTTCTCTCCATCGAAATTGTTAACTTAGACTCAGCTCTCCAACCTGTTAAGGGCATTTTGAATTTTGATCCTGTTCTCTGCCATATTAGCACCTCTCCCACTTTGGTATCATCTGCAAGTTTGATCAGTATGCCCTCTACTCCTTCATCCAAGTCATTGATGAAGTGTTGAATAGCCCTGGGCCCAGGACAGAACCCTCTGGCACCCCACTGGTCACTTCTCTCCAGGGTGAAAAGCAGCCATACCATACCAGCAGATTGGTAGTGGAATATGCTTCCTCAGAATATAGTGGAGTCTCCTTCTTTGGAGGTTCGTAAGGAGAGGCTGGATGGCCATGTCTTGGGAGTACTTTGATTGTGTCTTCCTGCCTAGCAGAACAGAGTTGGACTAGATGGCCCATAGGGTCTCTTCCAACTCTGTGATTCTATGATTCAATAACCCAACCTCAGGGTAGATGTGGGCGCCCTTGAGGGACTGCATGATGTTTCACAAGCTCCCGAGAACACTGAGATTCCCACAGTGGTTGTTCGTGCATTTTGGCCAAGGTAAAGTAACCACACTGGTTAGGTTACTATTTTGTTTTACAGAATCAGCTCTTCCAACTTTATGATTCTCCAATTCTTTCATTCACCAGAAAGATTTTACCCTTCCTTCCTTCCTTCCTTCCTTCCTTCCTTCCTTCCTTCCTTCCTTCCTTCCTTCCTTCCTTCCTCTACATTTTCAAAATGTTATTCCATCATTAAGAAGTTAGTAATAGAGCTCATTAGTGGTTTCAAACTCCAATAGTTCCTCCCCTCTTCTGACATGTCAGGGGAACGGAGCTGATTAATGACCACCCAAACCAGGAGAACACAGATGCTTTCCCCTTTGATCTCTGGTCCGAAGCTCAGAAAACCTTCAAGCCGTGGGAAGTTTAATTGCTGTTTGCTTGAGCCCTCTGGAATCCCGTGATACCAAGATTTCTGCATTAAATGCTAATACCCCTACACAGAGGGCAGTCTCTCAACCTCATTAAGTCACACAGGTTCAGTCACATTTGGGTTGTTTTTGTTGTAGAAATGTTCAGCTGAGATTCCAAATCAAAGAGGCAGAACATAGCTTTAAACTCACGGAGTGCCATGAAGATGATACATGAGTGAACAGCAATACAGCATGTGCCAACAAATGTGAAATGCGCAATTGCAAAATGCACAAGGCACATAAGCATGTGCAATGCTTCCACATGGACAAGGGCATCACATGTAGAGCTGTGGTTCCAAAAGCCTCAACAGGATGTGGACTAAAAAAGGTCCAGCTGCATACACAGCGGAATTCATATATGTGTAAGTCCTCAACAAGATGCCAGTTAGCCATCTTATGGGCCTGGTTAACCACATATAGAATGCTCACAAACATCCCCATTTGTCTTGCCAAAGGCGACTGGGAAGTCCACCAAAGGCAAGGGGGTTCTTTTTAGAGGATCTGGAGGCAGAAAAAGACACCAGTTATAGGTGAAAAAGTCTCAAATTTATTCAATAGCAAGCAATTTAATCAATACAAGCATATAAGCAGTATTAGCATACAGTTACAGACAGAACTCACTTAAACCTATCATGCCTAGATAACATAAAGATAAATGTTCTCACTCAAGCAAGTTCCTTCCTTCCGCCACTGTCAGGAGCCCATGCAGAAAGTGGCAAAGGAGACTCCCTCTGGTAGCCAACATGCATGGCACGGCAGCCTTCAGCTTGTGCTGAGCTCCCCACCTGAGAGCACAGCCCAGGGAGTATTTATACCCCCTTGGCCCAGGAGACCTGGCTGTCTTCCATAGAATCTTTGAGAGTCCTCACGCATCTGGGACAAGCTCACTTCTTCCCCCGTGTGCCCTGCCTGGTGCTACTGGGCTGTTGGTCTCAAGCCAAGAGCAGGTGCCGCTTGGCAAGTCTCATCTGCAACACTGTTTTGTCTACAGCCAGCAAGTGTCCAGAGTCCCTGACCTTGAGGGGGCAAGGCAGAAGACAGCAAGCAAGCCAAGAGAGAGCGTGCTTAATTACCTGGGATTCTTAGCAGCAGCAGACAGAAATGTAAGGCATGGAAGAAGACCAGAAGGCCTTTCTAAGATCTTTCTTAGCAACAGTATGGACAATTAGAGTATGGAGTGTTACCCTGATTTCTGGGGCCCCTTTGGGGGGACACCTCAATGTGCTCTACGTGGTGGGGAATGGAAACTAGCTACAGCACGAGCAATAGCAATGCAAGAGACAGGATAACCTAGCGGAGTCTTTTTACACGGTTTTTATGTGGTCAGGCCAAGCCAAAAACCAAACAAGAATGTCCAATAAATGATGTTATTGAAGGAAAGTCTCATGCATCAACGCAATCACTCACATACTCACTCAAGAGAAGCAAAAGAGAGGAAACTGGATAGGGGAATATTGAAGGGGTTGTAGCCGGGGTAATAGTGCACCTTTTCCTGAAGTCCTCGGTCCGGGAAAACAGCGGAGAGATGGGACTCAGCACGAAGAGGGCTGAAGGGATTACTCAACAGATGGAGCAACAGGAAAACCAGGAGTGATCTGAAGAAACACTCAAAAACTGGGACTATTTGTAGGGGAAAAGGTACCTGGAGGGCTAATCCTATCCCAGGGAGAACAATGAGTATTGCAATGAGAAAGAAACTCCACAAAGGTAACTTCCTTTGTGTGATGAGATTACAAGGTGTTGCCAAAGTCTCAGGATCTTTGGCTGCATTGGGTTGTGCTGTGACTTCATGTAAATGGTCCTTGCCTGATGGGATATTTGCTCAACTTGGGGCAAACACGCTCATCCCCTCAAGTCAGCTCCTCAGGGGCTGAGGACCCTTTGTCTACTGTGGGTTTACCCAGTTTGAGGTCTTCTGGGGCTACGTGACTGGGGATTGTACTGGCCTGACCTGGTTTTCGATTTTTTGACCATTGCTGCCTACATGCCCATCCGGGTGACCTCTCAGGCACATTGAATCATATTTTAATATCAAAATTGTAGACCCCGGGACAGGGTTTTCCAGTGGAGTAACAGGAGGAGCAAACTGGGGTCAGGATATTCCTTCACCTCCTCAAATTGCAATGATCTTCTGGTTATTTCCAATATGCCATTCTTGATGAGAAAGTGTGCCTCTTCATGTCAAGAAAATGGTGCAGTTTTTCTCCTTTAGGGACTTTTTAAGAAAAATACTTGAAGCGCACCAGATTTTATGTAGAAGTGATGCAACTTAGTATGGTAATTCATTTTCTTATGGAAAGCGTAAATGTGTATGCCTTTCTTTGTTCTGGCACATCTGATTCCTGGAAATGTCACCAGACATCACATCTTTCTTTTGGCCCAGGCTGAATAAAAGATTTTGTTTTTTCTTGAATCTCCTGCTGGTGTGTGACTTACTGGCTTTGTTGGGCTCCGGGGAAAACTGGCCCATTGTCGCTATCAAAGGAAGCCACTGTAGCGCTGTGTTTGCAAGACCTGAGCAAGGCAGTTGGAGGCTCCTGGAGGCGTCTCATTTATAGGGTTGCCAAAATGATGACAACAGCAGCAAGACTGACAAAGCAGGTGATGGGAAAAAATTGTTCCAAGACTGTAGACTGTTAGTGCCAGTCAATATACCCAGCACCAGGCTGTTGCAAACACAGTGGTGCAAATCCTGTTGGTTAGTCCTGTTAGAAAAATCCATTGGATCAATTGTTGGAAAATGAGTCAACACGTAGGAAACTCCCATTGTTCCAACGAATCTACTCTAGTTCAGAATCACAAAAGGATCCAGGCTTTGTAGGCAATATTAAGCTATCTGTTGTTGTTGGGTGCCTTCAAGTCATTTCTAACTTATGGTGAACTTAAGGGGTTTTCTTGGTAAAATTTGTTCAGATGAGGTTTGCCTGAGGCTGAGAGAGTGTGACTTGCCCAAAGTCACCCAAGTGGGTTTCCATGGCCGAACAGGAATTCAAACTCTGGTCTCCCAGTGTCCTAATCCAACACTCCACACTAGCTCTGCCAGGCTATTATGGACACTAAAAGAACTTCTTACAGGTTATACCAGAGCATGACAAAGTTATTTTCTTGTACTTTTGTGATAACAGTGTTCATGCTAGTTAGGGAATCCTGGAAGTTGTAGTTCAAAACAGTAACTTCTTCAGACTCTGGTCATAGTTTTCCCAAAGCAGGTTTTGCACATGTTGGAAATGCCTTTTGTTGTGGACCACATTACATGCTATGAACATGGATGTAGAACAGAATGCCAGAAAGAGTTCCTTTAAAATTGTGTGACTGCAACACAGGTCATTTCCACACTAGACCGTCATAGTGCTATTATTCCACTTTCAACGTCCTATGGAATCCTGGGGTTTGCAGCTTAAGGAGGGGCCTCAAAGGCCTCAAAGGACCCTCCCTAAACTGCAAACCCCAGGATTCCACAGGATGTTGAAAGTGGAATAATAGCACTATGACAGTCTAGTGCGGAAGTAGCCTGGGAGTCACCACACACCAGGGGTCATGGAGGAAATTCTGTGGAAGCAAAGCCATTGAAACTCCCACTGAGGCCTTACATCCAGGGCAGGGAGTATAATTTTACACCCATGGAATCAGATGGCAATTGTGCATTAGTGAATTACAACAGTCTGCACCTGAATGCGCAAATCAACGGGAGAGCTTGAGTTGTATGTGCACAATGAGCATCTCCATCTGCATGCATAGCGTGCATCTGCATAAATGCACTATTTGAGTGACCCTTTTTCTGGAACCTTTGACTAAATGCGGGCATCCCCATTAGACAAAAGAGTCCAGCCATTTTGCCAAAGGAACCAATGGGATGCCAGTCTCTCTCTCTCTTTTGATCTAATATACAAAAGTAAAAATTTGTTTGTCTGTGTCAGGCGAAGACCTCATATGATTGACTGCCTAAGAAGATTCAATGGAATCCTGTGATTTGTAGTTCAGGGAGGGGCCTTTAGAATTCTCTGCCAGAACAGCTCTTGGGCCTGGCCAGTTGCTATGGAGATGAGGCCTAGCAGCAAGGAGGAGGGCAGTGCACTCCCTCTGGAACCCAACCTCTGCATGTTAATAACCCTAACTACAGATTGGATTGGGGAATATGGGGAAAAGTTACAGGTACTGGACAAGACAGTTTGGGGAATTAGAGACATAGGATCTCAGATCTTTCTAACAAGTATTACCTATGAGAAAATAAAATCCTGGGCAAAGCTGGTATATATCCTAGTGTGTATATAAAACACCAGCAAGATGCCAACCAATCTTTTGTGTAAACTTGTGTTTCACGTACAGATGTTACCGGTGGGATTCTGGACTATGTGAGTCGCTCTTGGCTGTACTATGGGCCTGAGGTTACCTGACTTGCAGAGACATAAAAGTTCTTATTTCGAGCTCAGAATGAATTCCTAAAGGAGAGATTCCTCCCTCCTCCGAAAGACTAGCAAAAATATATATGATTGCACAGAATGTGTACATCAGTTTTGCAAATGTTACCTTTCCAACTTTAAAAATAGTTCCATATGAAAGTCCATCTCTGAAGTGCAAGAATTAGTTTTTTTTTCAAGGGTATGTGTGTGTGTGATGACATTTAAACCCACAAATCTTTATCTTCCCAATTACAATACATACGTTCCTTTAACGGTTCTTTTGGCACCAGATTCCATTCTCAAGCTGAGCACTGGTTCACATTAAATCCTGCGGCAAGCTTAAATATAATATTCTTATGAAGCTGCACAGAGGGGAGCTGGAGGAACTGCTGGCTAAAAACGCAAGCTGCAAATCAGCATGTGCTAATGCAAGCCTCAATCCCTTCAGAATTAACGGGATTTAACTTGTGCACGCTGGATTCCAGGCATTTAGAACTAACAACTTCACTTTTACTGCAGTTAGGTCTGCTTTTCCAACCAGAGGCCTTCCAGCAGTGTTGGACTACAAGCCCCATCACCCACAGCCAAGGAACAGGGTGATGGGAGTTGTTGTCCAACACACTGGAGGGCAAACAAGGTTCTGCTAGATTTTTTTTGCCATTTGCTCATTGCTTTCTGGTACTCTATGACAGTGGTTCTCAACCTTCCTAATGCCGCGGCCCTTTAATACAGTTCCTCATGTTGTGGTGACCCCCAACCATAAAATTATTTATTTATTATTTACAATGCCTCCCCCCTCCCCAGCAAAGGCCACCTCGCCGGCCAGGAACGGGGGGGGGGTAGGAAGGGAGGGAAAGAGGAACCGCATGTCTCCCCCAGGAAAAAACTCTGAGAATCCCCCCAGGCTCTGCTTCTGCTTCGCTCTTGTTTCTGCTGGGGGGGCAGTGTGGGAAAAGTTTCCAGAGTGTCGACCCTGGCTGGGGGGGAGGATTCCAACGTCTTTGTCTTTTGCGCTGGGTGCAGCTCGCCCCCCAGAAAAGCGCCGCCTTGCGACCCCCCAGCCCTTCCGCAGCGCCCCCTCCATGGTGAGTGGGGCAGGGGCCATGGCGAGGAGGGGGCCTGCCCCCCATGCTGCCGCCACCCCCCCAAGCTGCCCATCAGACGGGAGGTTCTCCCGGTAGCAGAGAAGGGGAGCGATTTCAGTCCCTTCTGAACAAGGGGCAGGAGGACGCGAGCGTGTGGCTCGTGCTTGTGCACCACCACCACTGAGGAGGGAATGGAGCCTAAGACCATCAGAAATACGCATTTTCCGATGGTCTTAGGTGACCCCTGTGAAAGGTTCGTTCGACCCCTAAAGGGGTCCCGACCCACAGGTTGAGAACCGCTGCTCTATAAGGACAGTTCTGTGTCCAAAGTAAGGATTGTTCTCTGTGGCCCTTTTCGCACGGGCCTTTTCTCGCGTGACAGCCCTGTGAGCCTCGCGGGAGTGGGAGCGTCGCTCCGCACGATGCACTCCAACTTCCGCCGGGCTCACGGGGATGAAGCGGCGCAAGCGCGGGTTTTTTGATTTTCACTTCGAAGCGAAAATCACACACACTCGCGCAACGCTCCCGGCGCCCGCGCGCACTTACCTCTTGTGCGGAGCATCGGGAGCAGGCTGGGTCGCACTTCCTTCCCTCCGCCCCTGCGGAAGGAAGGGACGGGCCTGGGCGCTAGCGTGACGGACGCGACACGTCCTGCTTCGCGCGCGTGCGTGGGGGGAGCGGACGCGACAAGCGCCTTTCTCGCGTACACGGGGGGGGGATGGAGGGGACAGACTCCTTTCTCGCACGCGCGGGGGGGATGGAGGGGACAGGCTCCTTTCTTGCGCGCGCGGGGGAGGATGGAGGGGACAGGCTCCTTTCTCGCGCATGCGGGGGGGGAATGGACGGACGCGCGAGCCGCCGCCGCCTCCGGGAGGCTGCCGCTTCCCCGCTCATTCCTTCGCCTGCGGAAAGAAGGAGGGGGGAAGCGGCAGCCTCCCGGAGAAGGCTTCTTGCGCGAGCCGCCTTCCTCCGTCGCGCGAGCGCCGGCGCTGCGAAAAGGGCCTGTATTTAAAGTTACTGATCTCTGGCATTGTTTGGAACTGGGACGCTGTCCAGCAATAATGTTTCTCTCTAATATTTAAAACAGCTTGCAACTCTCTTAATAGGTAGCATCTTCCTTGTGATTTCTGCAGTGCTGAAGAAAAGAGATGCTAAGCTGCCCTCTCCTGGACACCAGGCTTTGTAGCATCAGAGCTTGAAATTTCCTGGTAAAATTTAGGAACCTTTTGAAAGAAGGATCTTGCTGTCTTGGAAAGCTTGCTCACACCTTTGCAATGCTTTCCTTGGGCCCAGTAGATGGCATCCTTTCTCCGAAGTTAATGTCTAATAGACTTACATAGTTACCTTTAAGTTTTTTAAGTTTTTAAATATTTTATGTTATTTTTTGCTATGCTTTGGGGAATGTTGAAATTAAGAAACGTGGGAAGAGATCTTGGCATGGGGTAAATTGCCTTCTACGTCATAATTGTAGGAATTGGTTCAAAATAAGTGGGAATTGTGTAGCGCTCCAGATGTTGGATTCCAGCTCCCCATATTCCTCATTATTGTCTATGCTGGCTCAGGCTGATGGGAGTTGCAATTCCACAGCATCTGGAGACCATTTGACCCTCCACTTGCTTCTTTTTTGTATCCAAACCAAAGCTAGATGAATTCCTGTGTTCAGAGTGTCTTGTGTGATTCACACCCCTGGCTGAAAGGAACAAGAGATGTTTTGGCTTCTATGCAACACTACCCAGTTTGCACCAACCACTGCATACAATATTACCACTATCCCAGTGGCTCTTGGTGACTCCAGTGTCAGCGGGGCAGGGAATTCACCCCAGGAACCTTAAGGAATATCCTGTTACCGCAGTTTCTAGCCCAGGCTTGTGGGATATTAGATATCATTTGATATCAATAATTTGGTCTTCTTTACCTGTTCCTCCCCACGTGCTTGTGAGGCCTCCGGACAAGAACGCAGACAGGCTTGGCCACTAACTGCTGAAATATTCCAAACAAATGCAGGCAGGCCAGAAATAGCCAGATTGCCACTTTTAGGAGACCTCAAGGCAAGTACCCTATTATGTATGCATGCTACTTACAAAGGACTCCCTGCCCCGAGCAGGCAGCTTGACGAGCCGAATACCTATCTGTCAAGCACTCTGGTTTTGCATACTGGCTACTCTATTGACAATTCAGTCTTAACTCCATCATATAAAATACTGACCTTTCAGAGGCTTCGTCTCCAACCCGAAACTCATTGTTATCCCTGAGAATAGACTAGCTTACGGCCACATTTTCCCCTATAGGAACCCCTGACTTTGAGTGCTTCCTCGAATCGCTCCTGGCTTCCATCCTGCCTTGCTGCCACTTCGTTTGGCAACCCTTCCCCTCAGCTCCACGTGCTGAGAAACTCCATTTCCACAAACTTCTTCTTCAGCCTACCCGGGCTTCAGGACAAGTGTAGTATTTCCCATACCAAACCTCCTCTAAAAATCCCTCTATCCAACTCCAACCTTTATTTCTATAGCTATCTGTGTGAGTGTGTTGCATATACTTGTTTGGCTGTATATTAATAAAGACAATTATTGTTATTTTACTTCTGTTTGCTCCTTGACTCGGCCTGACCCCGTAGACATTGGGTAAAAGATCTCGCTCCATTGCCCTGCCTCTCGTATTGCTAGCTTGTGCTCTTTTGACTAATTCTCAACTTTGTAACTTGGAGCACACTTAGGTGTCCCTCCTGGGACCCCCAGAAATCAGAGTAACAATCCTAGGGGGCTGAACTCTCAGGGCCTTTCAGGACTACATTGTTATAGTGCTTATTATGTTACAGTGCTATTATAGTACTATTGGTTGACCGAGCAAACCCAAAAGGTGCTCACCAACGCCTGCTTTTCATCCTGGAGAGAAGTGACCAGTGGGGTGCCACAGGGTTCTGTCCTGGGCCCAGTGCTGTTCAATATTTTTATCAATGACTTGGATGAAGGAATAGAGGGCATGCTCATCAAATTTGCAGATGACACCAAATTGGGAGGGGCTGCTAATACGCCAGAGGACAGGATCAAAATTCAAAATGGCCTGGATAGATTGGAGAGCTGGGCCAAGGCGAACAAAATGAAATTCAACAGAGAGAAGTGTAAGGTCCTATACTTAGGTAGAAAAAATGGAATACAGAAATGTAGGATGGGGGACACGTGGCTGGATAGCAGTACGTGTGAAAAGGATCCAGGAGTCTTAATAGACCACAAGCTGAACATGAGTCAGCCGTGTGACACGGCAGCCAAGAAAGCCAACACTATTCTCGGCTGCATCAATAGGAGTATAGTGTCTAGACCGAGGGAGGTAATGGTACCACTCTATTCTGCATTGGTTCGGCCTCATTTGGAATCCTGTGTCCTGTTCTGGGCACCCCAATTCAAGAAGGACATGGTCAAGCTGGAGCAAGTCCAGAGGAGGGCGACCAAAATGGTGAGGGACCTGGAAGCCATGAAGCCCTATGAGGATAGACTTAGAGAGCTGGGTATGTTTAGTCTGCAGAAGGGAAGGTTAAAAGGGGACATGATAGCCATATTTAAATATTTGAAGGGATGCCATGTAGAGGAAGGAGAGGGCTTGTTCTCTGCTGCTCCAGAGACCAGAACAAGGAGCAATGGATTCAAGCTGGAGGAAAGGAGATTCCACTTCAACCTCAGGAAGAACTTCCTGACGGTCAGGGTTGTCCGGCAGTGGAATATGCTGCCTCGGAATGTGTTTGAGTCTCCTCCTTTGGAGGTTTTTAAGCAGAGGCTGGATGGCCATCTGTTGGGAGTGCTTTGATGTGGGTTCCTGCTTGGCAAGGGTTTGGACTGGATGGCCCCTGAGGTCTCTTCCAACTCTATGATTCTATGATTCAATGACCTACAATTGCTAGTACTAGTGCAACGAAGAACCAGCTGAAGACCCAAAAAGTAAGTTTAATATGTTTTACTGGGGGAATTGCAATAACACACACAAAGATCCAAGCAGTCATGCAATCACACAAGGCTAACAAAAGATAAGAGGAAGAAAGTTTTGGATAGCAAGACTTTTATCAGAGTTTTTCCAAGATTTGTAAAGAGAGAACCTTGTTCTTTGGTGATTCAAATCTTACCCTCATCTGCCACCTTGTGGTGGTGAGAAATACTATTATTGCTGGTTATGATTTCTTTCTGGCTTTTATGGATAAACGTTGTGTACAGTGTAGAGTCTAGAATTAGCATTGTTGGAGGAAATGACCCAGCAGATCCAAGATTCAAGAGACCAGTCAGGCACCAAGTTGTTTAGATGTGCAGGCTTACCATTCATTCTTGTTATTATTTGAGAAGGGGAAGGGCTGTGGTCTCATAGAATCATAGAATTCTAGTGACCCCAGGGGCCATCGAGTCCAACCTCCTGCTATCTAGGAACACCCATCAAAGCATTCCCTTTGACAGATGGCCATCCAGCCTCTGCTTAAAAACCTCCAAAGAAGGAGGAGACTCCACCACACTCGGAGGCAGCAGATTCCACTGCCGGACAGCCCTGACTGTCAGGAAGTTCTTCCTGAGGTTCAGGTGGAATCTCCTTTCCTGCAGCTTGAATCCATTGCTCCTTGTCCTAGTCTCTGGAGTGATAGAGAACAAGCCTGCTCCCTCCTCAACATGACTCCTTTGGCAAAACGCAACAATGTCTTTACTTAGCACTGGAGACAATAATATTCTCTATGTGCATCCTCACTCCCCGCCACACACACATTTGAGAACTGATTTTTTGGAAATTTAGTATTTCTGGCATTAGAGAGCCAGCGTGGTGTAGCATTCTGAGTGTTGGAGTACAGCTCTAGAGATCAGGGTTTGAGTAATTATTTTGAGGGAATTATTTATACCACTCTATTCTGCTTTGGTCCGGCCTCACCAGGAATACTGTGACCAGTTCTGGGTTACACAGTTCAAGAAGGATATGGACAAGCTGGAACATGTCCAAAGGAGGGTGACCAGATGGTGAAGAATGTGGAAGCCATGAAGCCCTGTGAGGAGCCGTCTAGGGAAACTGGGTATGCTTAGCCTGGAGAAGAGGAGTTTCAGAGGTGACATGATGGCCAGGTTTAAATATTTCAAAGGATGTCACATGGGGGATGGAACAAGCTTGTTTTCTGCTGCTCCAGAGGCAAGGACCATTTCTGCACTAGGCTGTTATAGCGCAATGATTCCACTTTCAACCTCCTATGGAATCCTGGGGTTTGCAGTTTTGGGAGCGGCAGGCCAGCCCCTCCCAAAATTGCAAACCCCAGGATTCCATAGGAGGTTGAAAGTGGAATCATCGCGCTATAATAGCCTAGTGAGGAAATGTCCCTAATCTTGCCAAGAAAACTCTGTGATAAGTTCATTGGGGAGTCATAAGTTGGAAACGACCTGAAGGTGTGTGCGTGCGTGCACACACACACACACACACACACAAATATCTGGCAGTTATATTTGCATACAGTTGTTAGAATTGGTTTGTTTGCTATTCAGCTGTGTATGTTTTTTTATTTCAGAGTAAACAGTTTTCTTAAAATAAAATAGTTGATGGTTATAAGTCTTAAAAAAGGAATATTGTAACATATTAAATTGACCTTGTGAATAGTAGTTGTAGCCCTGGAATAAAAATAAGAAGACATGAACCCCTAACATATAAAGGAACCTTGGAATTGAAAGGGTTGAGAAAGAGAAAGAAATGGGGCAGACGTGCAAATTAACTGTAAAAACAACAACAGTATTCAGTCTGAGTATAGATGATGTAAATTGCGGGGGTCTTTATACTTATGAGCTGAAAGCAATCCTACAAAGGGAATCATAGAATGATAGAGTTGGAAGAGACCCCAGGGGCCATCCAATCCAACCCCCTGCCATGCAGGAACACCCATCAAAGCACTCCCGACAGATGGCCATCCAGCCTCTGCTTAAAAACCTCCAAGGAAGGAGACTCCACCACACTCCATGGAGGCAGCAGATTCCACTGCCGGACAGCCCTGACCGTCAGGAAGTTCTTCCTGAGGTTCAGGAGGAATCTCCTTTCCCGCAGCTTGAATCCATTGCTCCTTGTCCTGGTCTCTGGAGCAGTGAAAGTGAAATATGACCGCTATAACGGTCTAGTGTGGAAATGGCCAAGAAGTTATCTTACTAATGCAACAAGCAGCAGTTTCTTGTCATTTCAAAAATCACTTTTGACAAGATTTTCTCTAAAGTTTTATACCACATTCTTGTCAGCCCTAAGTTTTTAGAAGTCTTAACAAATAACAGAAGCAACAAATAGCAAAAACGGTGATGAAGTAGACTTCAACCTACAAAAGCTGATGCTACCAACTTCTTTCTCTCTGTGTCAAAGGAACAAGATCCTTTAGTTAAGTATACTTCGCTCAGTAGCTGACAGAGAATTCAGGAAATCGTTTTTATTGGGGAAAACCCTGAATACAAATTAATAAAATAATAATGTAATAATATTCGGAAAATATTTTTGGAAAAAGCTTTGATAAGAGATGGTAAAGCTACCCTTTCACAAGAAGAATGGCAATTTTGGAAAGTGGATTAAATAAAAAATTGGCTCTGGGGGGGTGGGTGATATGTGTTGTTTAATTTTGTAAAAAAAAAAAAGTAAGTTAAAATATAATCGGCTTTGGGGAGTGGGTTTACCTTTAGAGATAGTTTGATATGTTAAGTAATAAGATTATATTTAGTAATAGCAATAGTTTAAATCTAAGGGAAAAATATAGAATCAAGAATGAAACTATTATAATAAAAATGAGTATAATGAGAATAAGAATTAAAGATAGGTAACAAAAATATACAAGTATTATGATATAGAATAAGCTGAATAAGTATATGATTCTAATGGTAATAGAGAGAAATAATAATGTAAGTTTGCGTCGGTTGAAAATTTTTTTTTGTTTCACTATTATGTATATCACATGGTGTTTTATTTTTTTTTGTTTTTTTTCTTTGCTGTATAATCAATAAAAATTATTAATAAAAAAAATAATGAAATAATATTTTAGCAGCAGCTTTCACGGCTGTCGATCCACTTCTTCCGATGCACTGATGGAAAACCAACCATGGATTGGCCCTTGTGGTCTCTTCTATCTCTGTGATTCTTTTTTTCTATCCTGAAATTAACTTTCCAAGCTCTGCTTCCTTCTCAATGGGAACAAGACAGGCCTTGGCATTACTGCCCAAGTTTTATTTTCCTCCTGAAAACAAACAAAGCTTAGCTCTGGACTGATAACCTTTCGCCAGAGGCTTAGATTGCCTTTGAGATCCAAGTCCGCTGCAACCTTCGGATTTTGGTTTCCAGTCTTCTTTCTTGGAAAGGCTTAAAAGATACTGGATGTCTCTCTCAAACACACAAGGTCCATTGTACCTTGAGTTTATTTATGCTGGGAAGAAAATTGCTCAGGGACTTTCCAGAGCTACCATTGTCTGGAGCCTGAAGTGGTGAAATGAATGGCTGAAAAAAACAAACACATTTCTTGGAGAACCATTCAGTGGTGCCAGTAACCCTGTGAGGTTCAATGCTTCTCGACTTTCCAACAGTGGCTTCACTGAAAAGATGGCATGAACGTTTTGGGCTACATGCATTTCTTGTTTTCAGATTTCTCTGGTCAAGAATATGCTACTCAACTCTCCAAGTCTGTCAATCCAAGCCTCCTGATGGGAGTTGTCATCTAATTCATCTGTACGTCCTCAGGATGAGAGTTTCATGAGTCACTCGTTGATGTGCAAGCTTGATTTGCAAAGGATAGAATTGTTACTTTTAAAGCCTACATTTCCCAGGATTCCCCAGTCAGTATGGCCACTGTGGTGCAATTTTTATTTTATTTATTTTTATTGCCTGTAGTGGCAACTTCAGCATGTGCCCTGAATTCTCACTCCCGCACCCCCTTCCTTCCACAGAGCAAGATATCAGCCGGTGCTGCTCTAACTTCAGCTTGGAACAGCTGGAAGCATATTACAAAATACTGGAACAACGAGTAGTGCATCCACACTGCACAATTCTAGCAGTGTCATCCCACTTGAACTGCCATAGCTGCATCCGATGGAATCCTGGCATTTACAGTTTGCCAAAATACTTCAGCTTCTCTTAGTCCCTCCCCAGAACTATCACTCCCTAGCAGAGAAATCTAAGCACCTCCTAAGGCTAAAAATCCCAGGATTCCATAGGATGAAGCCAGCAAAGTTTAAGTGACGTCAAATGCACTCTAATTGTGCAGTGTGGACACACCCTGTGTGTGTGTTGTGTGTATGGCTTCAAGTTCCCTGTTGAATTATGGTGACTGCCTGAATTTCACAGGGTTTTTGCAGGCAAGGAATACTTAGAGATAGTTTTGCCAGTTCCTTCCATGGAAATAACACCTGGAGCACTTGGTATTCATTGGCAGGCTGCCCCATCCATGTGCTAACCAGGGCTGACCCTGCTTAGCTTCCAAGCTGAGCCAGGCGCTGAGGGTGCCTTCACAGTATTCAACACACCCTAGGTGACTATGGGAGAGCCAGAGTCGGGTAGAGGTTTGGGCATTGGGCTATGACCCTGGAGAGCAGGTTTGATTCCCCTTTGCTTGGTCACGGAAACCCACTGGCAGTGATGTATTTAAGGCCATTTCCGCACTAACCTGTTACAGCACGATGATTCCACTTTCAACATCCTCTGGAATCCTGGGGTTTGCAGTTTCGGGAGGGACCGGCCGGCCAGGATTCCAGAGGATGTTGAAAGTGGAAACATCGCGCTATAACAGGCTAGTGTGGAAATGGTCTTAGTCTTTTACACCAAGTCTCAAGTCAAGTTTCAAGTCTGGGAGCCAACTTTATACCCCAACCTATATTCCAGAATTTCTGCACAGTCACATAAAGTCAGTTTCAACAATTTAAGCAGAGTCGGCCTTCCACATTAGCAATTTTGCCGTCTGCAGCTTCGGACGTGGGGAATAGGATCCTTCTTACTTCCCATTTCTGAAACCGGAGGATTTTTCAGAAGTGAGGAGTAGGATGCTTCTTACTCTACATTACTGACTCTTCAAAAGCTTTAGAAGGAAGGATCCTTCCTCCCCAAGCCCGTTGCCTTACACATTTGCTGTTCCCCTCTAAGAAATGCGCCCTGCACTCTGCGGATGGGTTTTGTTTTCTGCTCTTAGGAAAAGTTTTAGAAGGCTCCTCCGATATGCCGTGGGGACAGGCTGCTGGGCAGACCTCAAGCCTGCTTCAAGCCCATTGCCTAAACCGTTTGCTGTTCCCCTCTGAGAAATGGGCCCACACTTTGGACTTGAGACAGATTGTCCTGTGAGTAGTAGGCAAAAAGCGATGGAAGCATTGTTCAGAGTTGTAAGGCTTCCGGATGAATGTGTCATGTTATTCAATCAAGGGCAGCAAGTCAGTCACTAAAAATATACAAGTCGCGAGTGCAGTTGAGTCAGTGCAGCAGTTCTCAACCTGTGGGTTGCGACCCCTTTGGGGGGTTGAATGACCCTTTCACGGGGTCACCTAAGACCAACGGAAAATACATATTTCTGATGGTCTTAGGCTTCATTCCCTCCTCGGTGGTGGTGTGCAAGTGCGAGCCACACGCTCACGTCCTCCTGCCCCCTTTGGCTGGACTGGGGAAGGAAGGGGCGGGGGGTCGTGCAACCAGGAAGCCAGCTGCGGGACGAAGGAGCAGTGAAGAGAGCGCCTCGTGCAAGAACCTGCTTGTGTGAATGGCACCCCCACCTCCACGATAAGGTAACGTGCGGAAAAGGCCCAGGAGTGGTGGTGCGCAAGCGCGAGCCACGCGCTCGCGTCCTCCTGCCCCCTGTTCAGAAGGGACTGAAATCTCTCCCCTTCTCCACTATCGGGAAAACCTCCCATCTGACGGGCCAGCTTGGGGGGGGCAGCAGCAGCACGGGGTGCAGGCCCCCTCCTCGCCACGGCCCCTACCCCACTCACCATGGAGGGGGGCGCCGCAGAAGGACTAGGGGGCCGCAAGGTGGCATTTTTCCGGGGGGGCGAGCTGCGCCCGGCGCAAAAGACAAAGGCACTGGGATTCCTTCCCCCCGGCCAGGGTCGACACTCTGAAAACTTTTCCCACACTGCCACCCCCCCCCAGCGGAAACAAGAGCGAAGCAGAAGCAGAGCCTGGGGGGGGGGGATTCTCAGAGTTTTTTTCCCGGGGGAGACGTGCGGCTCCTTTTTCACTCCCTGCCCACCCCCCCTGTTCCTGGCCAGTGAGGCGGTCTTCGCTGGGGGGAGGCATTGTAAATAATAAATAAATAATTTTACGGTTGGGGGTCACCACAACATGAGGAACCGTATTAAAGGGTCGCGGCATTAGGAAGGTTGAGTAAGTGCATTGTTTATGGACCACTCTGAGTTGAGTCACTGAAGCAACTTGAGTCCAACTTGAGTCCAAGTCAGTTGATTCGAGTCTTCATCACTGCCCACTGGGTGGCCTTGGGTGCGTTACACACTCTCAGCCCCAGAAAACCTCGTGCTAGGGTTGCTTTAGGGTTACCATGAGTCAAAAACAACTTGAAGGCACCCCCCACCCCCCCCAAGACGACTGTATTTCAGGAACTAGATGCTGTACCAATTCCCTTTACTACCACCGAGCTGCTTCTGGCCTTTTTGAGTCTCTGGGTGGGAAAATGGCGCTTCCTCTCAAAGGAGCGCTGAGAGAGTAGAGGGTTCTCCGAGAACGGACTTTGCTCTTGCTTTTTGCCACTTTCCGCAGAGAAGGGGATGGCTCCTTTTTGATGAGTGCAGGTACAGGATACTCACATTGTGACCTGTGAAAACGTCGACCCAGGATCTTGGAGGTCCATTTTTTTGACTAAAATTTTTATACTTCTACATGAGTATAAGTATATATGCATATCATAGAATCATAGAAATGTAGAGTTGGAGGAGACCCCAGGGGCCATCCAGTCCAACCCTCTGCCATGCAGGAACGCCCTCAAAGCACTCCCGACAGATGGCCATCCAGCCTTCACTTAAAAACCTCCAAGGAAGGTACACACACACACACACACACATATATATTTATACTTATACATGAGTATAGGTATGTGTGTGTGTGTATGTGTGTGTGTATATATATATATATATATCCACACATACACATACATACAAACTTATAAATATCTACAGTACATCCAGGAAAGGAAAGAAAACACAGCACAAACTGTAGCTCATGGTTGCTTTTCCGCTGTTTTATTTCTTTTTTTTTCTCTTTTTTTTCTTTGAATTTGTACAGCTATATTTTACAGAATGCATTAATGCAGTTCGTTGCCGCCCGGACCCTGTCTCCCGAGAGTGACTGATTGTTAACACAAGTGTATAAAATGAGAGTAAATTTTATTTTTTGTAAAAAAAAAAAGAAGAAGAAGAAGAAAAGGGGGGAAAAGAAAGAAAGAAAACACAAAGAAACCACCTGATATTTTCTATCAAGAGGCTGCTGCAACCCCTTTTTGCCAAATCAGATCGTACCTCAAACAGGGCTCCAACTGAGTTGCAAAAGAAAGGCACCGTGAAGGGGGGGGGGACAAACCCCAAACAAACATTGTACATATATATACAGACTGGGGAGAAAATAGACCCTGAAAAATTTTTTTATTACACTTTATATTATTTTTAAATTCCTTCTGCAGCTTTGTCGGTTTTAATACACACCTTTTTTTTTTTTTGTAAATTGTAAACCTTCACTTGCAAAAAAATACAAATACACACTCAATGCTCTTAGACAAAATATTTTCTCACTAATACAGATGCAATACTTTTTAAAATATCTTGTTAAGTGCTCTGTCACAAGAAAGTCTCTCTGACCAGTCATCTGCCCGCAGAGACCAAGTGTGAGACTTCAATGCATTTAATATATATATATATATTTATATATTTAATATATCTTTTTTAAAGGTTTATATTTTTATATATATATATATATATATATACTTTATTTATATATTCATATATGTACAACTCTGCCATAGATTTCCTTCACCTTTGGTTAAAAAGTTAAAGCCCTCTCCTTTCTTATAGCATATACAATCTTTTTTCCTCTTTTGTTAAAAACACACCATTTTTGCATTAAAAGAAATAAAATTTTGTTCCCGTAACACGATATACATTCCTCATTTTTCTGGCTGTGGAGGGTCAACATTTGGACACTCCACGACACAGACTTTTTAAGAAAGGTCTCTACTCAACCTCTTGCTAACACACACCCAATCTCTCACGCATCACGGATGCATACAGATCCGGACAGACATATTTCATATCTCTCTATATATGAAATATAGTCAAATATCTATATATATCTATATAGCTGGCCAGAATCCTATTGGTGTCTTACATGGCTGCAACTTCCTGTTCAGAAGTGGACTTTTCAGTCCAATGCAGAATGGCCACGTTCGGATCAAGGTTGCAGAAGTAGAATTGCATAGGTAGTGCCGTGGTGCCCAGTGCATGGATTTGCACATTGCAAATACAAGCACCCTGCAAATGGATGTGCACAGACGAGCACATTGCACATAGGCACAAACTGTGTATGAGTGTGCATGGGTGAGCACATTGCACATAGATGCACACTGCACATGGATGTGCATGGATGTGCACAATGCAAATAGAAGCACACTGTAAAGGGGTGTGCATGGGTAGGCATGTTGCACTTAGGCACTAATTGTGCATGGATGTGCATGGCACATGCACAACACACAGCCACACATTGCACATAGATATGCCCACTGCACATCAATACATACTGTGCCCATTTAGCACCACATCTGATATCTTCGTTCAGGGGCACAACCCAGCCATTTAACACAATTCATTTATAACTCCATAAGTGGAGTTTTAGGCTATGCAACCCTCAATCTAGGATCTCAGCCATATACATATATATTTTTCAAAAAATTCACATAAATGGGAAGCAAACCAAAATTAAAAAAATTTTTAAAAACAAACATAAAACCCGTGTATTTTCATTTAGTAATTTTCCTCTATTCCACCTGCCTGCCTGCATTCTGGGCTTCTAGAGGCACTCCATTGTGTGACCAGAAAATTAAAAGCAGTGGAGGAGTTGCTAAATTATTACAAGTCTCCTTTGGACTTCCTTCCCCCTTCTGCGCCATCCTCTTGTCCTCTCCCAATGTGACCCCCATTGTCCTCCTTCCCTCCCAGAATCTAGCCCATGTCTAGATTCTAGCAAGTCTTGGAGAGTTCCGGTGTGACTTCTGTGGAGACGCGGTATTGCACCTTGGTGTTGGTGATGGCACCGTGCTTCTGGCGCAAGTGGAGGCGGAGTTGGCTTTTGTGGCGGAAATGGAGGTTGCACTTTTCACACTGGAGGAGGAGCCACGGTGGTGGGAGAGGGGGGAGAAAAAACAGGAGGAATTAATCAGGACCGTAATCCATCAGTCAGGATTTCAAAAAAACTTTTTTTAAAAACCAATTGCCGATATTCTATATTATCCACTTGGTTATGTACATGTAATTAGCAAACAGTTATGGTCCAAGGGCCTTTCCGCCCTACATGGTTATAGTGCTATTATTCCACTTTCAACATCCTGACGAGTTCTGGAGTTTGTAGTTTCCTGAGGCCAAAGAACTCACTGGGTGAGAATGCTGAATGTCCCTCCCTAAACTGCAAACCCCAGGATTCCATAGGAGGTTGAAAGTGGAATAATAGCACTGGAACAGTCTAGTGCAGAAAGGCTCACAGTCTTACGGTATAACTACATAGTCTTACAGAACAGATCTGTAACTGCAACACAGAATGCCAACTGATACCTTTCGGGAAACTGAAAAAAAGAAAGTGCCAGTAGTCAAAAGGACATCACACTGACCTATAGGGCCTGACTCCGATCATTAGTCCCAACTAGAGTGCCCACGTTAAATCTATGAGATTTCCCTATGTGCTAACTCACCATGTACGAATTGATTCTGCAGCCTAAATAATGCATCAGATCACAAGGCATACTTAAAATATAAATCGTGTTTACAAAGAGAGATCTGACTGTAGTTTTTGGACACCCAGTGGAGCCAGTGAGACATATATAATTCACTCAATGAACCAAATAGGGGAAGTTACAACTAACTATTCATGCTAGGATCTGAAGAAGTGGGCCATGTCCATAGAAGCTGATGCTAGAAAATTTCTCCAAAGTCTCAAAGGTGCTGCTGAATTTCTTCATATCTTTGACCCCTGGGGGCCACAAAAAAAGGCTCTGAGGGGCCACATGGGACCCATGGGCTTCACTTTCCCCACTCCTGATTTCGAGTACCCAATGCTTAAGTGGGGAGCAAGGAAAGTGCCTCCAAGACCAGAATCGGAGGGGAAGGATGAACACACTTACATGGTAAGGCTTCTCTCCGGTGTGGATGCGAAGGTGACTCTTGAGTGTCTGCAAATGCCTGAAGCGCGTGCCACAGATTTCACATGGGTAGGGTTTCTCGCCAGTGTGGATCAGCACATGAGCTCGGAGATGCGCTACCTAGCAAAAGGGACAGAAGGGGTCATAGAACCACAGCCTTGGAAGAGACCACAAGGGCCATCAAGTCCATCCCCCTGGCCTAGCAGTTATCACTAGGCATGCAAATATTCATTCAATTTGTTCTTGCAGGCAATCAATTATGCCTCTCCACTGCAAAAAAAAAAAAAATGCTCCACAGCTGTGCATTTTTTAAGGACTATTTGCAGTTCAGGAACTTTTCTGCACATAGACACACACACATGTTTATTTTGCATAGAAATGCAATATTGCTCCTAGTCAGAAATGCTGTTTTCTGCAGAAATTCTGTTTTCAGTGGTCCACCCCTGCTGGAGACACTAAGAAGTAGGAGCTGAGGCTCTTCTCCAGGCAAAGTTGCTGCTGCGTCTTGAATCTAAGCTCCACAAGGGGCAAGATCTTTAGCTGAATGGCTAAAGGAACTTTTGTATCCAGGGCACCCACCTGGACGAATCTTGCCCCGCAGGTTTCGCACTTGTAGGGCTTCTCCCCCGAGTGGATCCGCGTGTGAGTCTTCAGGTTGGCCGGCCGGTTGAACTGCGCTCCGCAAATACTGCAGCGATAAGGTTTCTCACCTGTCACAACAAAATGGAAGAGAGGCTGTTTAGGGCCCCAGGAGGCAGAGCTGTTGCAAAAATGCAGAAGAAAAGTCTGAAGCCCTGACTGCATTAACAAAAATTTAAAAATGAGATCTATCTTCATGATGCTAAAGGATTCACCTGATAGGGAGACCTTGGAACACTTATTTCTTGGGACTGTCCCCAACCAGCATGGCTTGTAGTTTCCACATCCTGCTTTCAATAACAACACTATGGCCATTTCCGCACTAGCCTGTTGTAGCGCTATGATTCCACTTTCAACATCCTATGGAATCCTGGGGTTTGCAGTTTCGGGGGCGGCTGGGCCGCTCCCTAAATTGCAAACCCCAGGATTTCATAAGATGTTGAAAGTGGAATCATAGCACTACAACAGGCTAGTGCGGAAATGGTCCATGAGATAGGCCAGTGCTATCTTCCTATTACAAACGGGGAACTGAGGTTGCAAGACAGTAAAGCTGGCAAAGTCCAGCCAGTGAGCCCATAACCTGGCCAGGTTAACTGAACTGGTGACTCCCTGGCTCGAAGCTCACTCTCTTAACCAAATATTGTTGGATATTTCAAGTCTTTCCTTCGCCACAGATCACAGAGTGCTTTACAAACACCAAGGAGATTTGTAGGGAACACACCTGGTCCACCCTCTCTCCCTCAATCCAGAACTTGAGGGAAAATAAATCACTTTTTTGGATTGCAGCTCCCAGAATCCACTGGCTGTGCTGGCTAGGGGTTCATGGGAGATGGAAGCCAAAATATAACTATTTTTCTCCCAGGATCTGAAATTCACAGAAATGGAAAGCAGAGAACCCAAACAATGCTCCCAGGGTCACCCAGTCAGTTGCTAGCTGAACTGAGATTCGAACCCAGGCCAACCGCCCCTTTCTCAACAGGGAGGACCACTTGGGTGAGTCCGGGGGTGCTCTTGGTGAGGCTGTACCTGTGTGAACCGTTTTATGGCTGGCCAGGTTCCCCTTGTAGCGGAAGGAGGCTTGGCAACAGTCACACTTGTAGGGCTTGTCGCTGTGCATTTGGAGGGAGTGTCGCTTGAGGGCGGCCTCTTCCGAAAACCTGCAGTGGCACTCGTTGCAGAAAAAGGTTCCGTTTTCTGTCGGAAACCGAGAGAGGAAGAGGGGGTGAGGGTGAGATGAGCAAGCACGGCGGCACATGTAGGGCACACGCACACACACATTGTGCTATTACTTGAGTGGAGGGGATCCCAGATCGTGGAACCATGGGACTCTTGGGACTACAACTCCCAGAATCCATCAGCAGGCCAGGAGGTACCGCCTGAAAAGGTCTGTGGCAGTTGGTAGTTTCCACCAGTGAGATCGGAGATCTGCTCAAGGTTTTAGTCTGAACTTTAAAGGGCATCACCGACATCCCATTTCAGAGACAGAGTACAGCATCTCAGAGAGCTCCTTCGAAGGTCACATTAAAGCCTGGACTGGATTCACCACCCCACTGAACTGGGAGCTAGCAATCACTCTGGGGAATATTCAGCCTTTTTAAAGTATTGGGGCATATTTTGCTGGAGGTCCAGAAGGTGCCCATAATGATGCTCAGTGGAAATGTTTGCCTAGGGGCATTTGCAAAATTGCACAGATCTCTCAGCTGGGCCTGGCAACAGTGATAATGGGGAAGACATCAGAGCCTCCGCACACTACAACAAAGCTATCAGCACTACAACCACAGCTGAGTTATGGTGGCTCTCAAAGTGAGGACATCAATAGAACGGTGCCAACCAGGACAAACCAGATCTTGGGAATAATGCATCACAAGTAATCCAGTTACAAAGAACCAATTTCTTTGGGGCATTAATAACAAGGTTGTAATGAGTTAGATCTTGAAAGGATTGTGATGAGTAGATATTTTATTGGCACAAAGAGTAATCTTTCCTAGTTAACTGTCAAAAGTTGCTGCTGGGCCTGAATCCGATTAGTAGTTCCAGTTAGAGCTGACTTACTGAATTCATCAGATTTACATAAGTGTTGCCTCATCATCCAAGAACTGGCTAAATGGGTCTGCTCTAATTGGGGATCTATTGAAAGAACTCAAGCCTTGAAGGCATTGTAGAGTTTTTCAGGTGTTATGCCGTTCCTTCATTAATTCTAACTCCATCCCCAAAATAATGGAGAGTAATAATAATAATAAAAAAGTAACAAGTAGCACACTGAGTAACCTAATAAGCTATTTTTCAAACACTGCAATGAATAGCAGGAACAAATTACTTGAGTAATTTTGAATCTCCTTTGGAGGTTTTTAAGCAGAGGCTGGATGGCCATCTGTTGGGAATGCTTTGATGGGTGTTCTTGCATAGCAGGGGGTTGGACTGGATGGCCCCTGGGGTCTCTTCCAACTCTATCATTCCATGATTCTATGATTCTACTTCTAAAAAGTAGCTCTCCATGCTCTGGTCTTTGTAGTGCCAGTTGACCGGGGATATGATGCCCCCAGATCTGGCTTGCCCAGGGACCTTCAAAACCTAAAGCCAGGCCTAATTTTAGAAATACAACAGAAACACATCTGGCCCTAGCAAAAGAGTTTTGTATAGCACCATGTGATCCAAAAGGATGATAAAATGGCTTTATTCCCCATAAGGAGGTAGTGAACTTGATATTCCAGGAATGAGAGGCTAAATCTAGATCATTTTTTTTCCATCCAAATGGGCACATTTCTTATTCCTCATCCAACTTCCAGAGTACTAGGCTCCTGATTTGAATTCACAACACTCCAGGTTTTAGCATGCACGAAAGCAGTATTTGGAATGCAAAGGATGATCACATGAAAACAGAACTGTCCTGTTTTTGTGACCCAGGAGAAAGGATATAGGGGACACCAGATTCCAGGAACTGACCACAGGGTTACAAAGTTTAACATGAGTTTTTCTGTACTGTGGACTAGGGAAGCCACCAACTTATCCTCGAAACCAAACAGGAGACCAAAAAAAAAGTGGCTTCCCTCTTAATAAAGTTGGATCTTTAATGAGACTAGTTTCGGGGGTAGGTTTACCAGGTTTCAGGGCACCAGACAAAGACTCCAGGGTCTCCTGTGTTTCCCTGGGCCTCCGGACAAGGAAAGAAATCTCTGGACAACCAGCACTGGAAGAGGAGAAAGCCAAATTGTTGTGGGTGAGGTGGCTTTAAAGCCTGAGGGTCCATCTGGCTCAGCACAGAAGGTAGGTAGATGTGCTGTGCTCACCTAACATGGGCCAGGAGCAATGGAAGGGGGCTGAGGAGAGACCTGGAAGGTGCATGTCAGCCCACTGCGGGACTTGCAGCCAGGCAGGGAATGGAGTATCAGCAGCACAACTCTGGGTTGCCACACAACCCAGTTAGTTGGTTTTACCTGGATTCCCATTGTGACCATGTCCTCAACTGCCTGGCCAGATATAGGTCATTTCTGTCCTACACTGTTATAGTGCTTTTATTCCACTTTCAACATCCCATGGAATCCTGGGGTTTGCAAGCAAGGGGAGGCATTGAGAATTCTCAGCCAGAGAGCTCTTGAGCCTCAGGAAACTACAAACCCCAGAATCCCACAGGAAGTTGAAAGTGGAACAATAGTATGATAATAATGCAGGGTGGAAATGGCTATAGATCCAGCCCCCTCCTCTTGGCTCTTGCCTGCCTCATCCCATGACACCTGTAAGGACCTACCTTTTGACATCACAAAGGTCCACCCCTTGTGATGTCAGAAAGACCTTCTCCTGGTCTCAAGTGCTGGACCTGAAACCTTACTGAATGTGACGCTACTGTCCTGGCAGCCCGATCTGGGGGTGCCTGCATTGTCTATAGGGCAGGGGGGCTAGAAAACAGGTAAGCACAATCTGCCTCTGGCTGCATATCGTTGCCAGGGCAGGAAAGGGAATGCCTGGAGAACTCACCGCAACTAGAATCTGAGTATTCGGACTGCGTCTCGCCCATCTCTTCTCCAAAGTTTGAGCTGGGGGTGTGAAGGCACATCTCAGAATGCTGGGGGGACTGTGAGCCGCAGGAGCTACACTTGGACGAATGCAGGTACAAAGGAGACTGGCCCTCGCTGCTCCGGGGGGACCCATCTAATGACCTGGCAGGAGAGAATTGCAGTAGTTACTCCACTAGTACCAATCAGTCAATCGCATATTGAAACAGAAGCATAATTTACAGTGGTGTTAACGGTTACATTTTGTTAATAGGACATCAATGCTGTATGGGGCATGCAGGGAAAATGTAAAACTACTCCTTATATATAGGTTGAGCCTCCCTTCTCTGAAATCTTTGGGACCAGAAGGGTTCCTTATTTCAGATTTTATCAGATTTTGGAATACAGTCTCTGTTCTAGAATAGCCTTGGGTTTCGTTCATTCTTTACTTGTGTTATGTATGAGATGTGAGACTGGAGAGAGACTAAGGATCTGTGAAATGGCAGGAATCCAAGCATAATGCTCAGTGCAAATCCATGCCCTTCCGCCATTTCACACATCCTCAGTCTCTCTCCTTTTGCCACCAGCTGCCCACTTCTACCTGTTGTTGTTTCCCAAGCATTTAAACATTTTGTTTCTGATTTCCTAAGCAATTCTAAACAAGCCATTCTGTCTTTTTGCAAAGACTGTGTCAAAAGTCAATTAAGATAACTGAGAACATGTGTCTGCTCACAGAAAGAGGGCCAGAACAACCTGTTCTCTGGGCCCCTATCTTGTTTATGGCAAGCAACTTGCATGCATTTTCTCTCCCTTTGGATGCTCTATAAAAACCCTGATGTTCCAATAAAGCTTCGTCCATCTGATCAGACTACTGTTGCAGCCAAAATGACAGCAGAGGCTGAGAAGATGTTCCTTCTTGGCCAAAAGTAACTGTGTTGTGTTGTGCGTGCGCGTGAGACAAAGATTCCTTCCCAACCTGATTCAGGGGCCCATTTCAGCTCCGTGGTTCTACCTGGGAAACAAGGGAGGACTGACATTTCAGCCACTCCCAGCACGCCGACTCCTGCTTCAAGCTAACTGGCCACAAATCCCTAAGAAGCCATCATCTATTTCTCCTTTTGCCTCAGAGCTTTCCAAGCTTTCCATGCTGGTGACACACTTTTTAGCCAAGCGTCATTTCACGACACAATAATTCAGTAAGTAAGTAGAGGCAGCCCCTCCACCAGAGCCTGGCCTGCCACCACCCTCGCTGGGGTCTTCTTCGGCCAGGGACAGCGGCTGTGGGAGAGGCAGCCCCTCCACCATTACGTTTGCACAACACACCGACATACTGCAGCCAACACACTAAAGTTTTGCGACACACAGCTTAGAAAGCTCTGTCTTACCTGTTCACAAGATTGTTCAACCTGCTGGCTTGTGGGATGGTTGAGTCTTCCCCACTGACGTTCATTTTGGTTGGGGATTGTACGTCCATATTCTCTGGCTCCATGGGCTGCTGGCAAGTCAGGGAGGGCACGTAAGACTGTGGGGAGAGGGTCCCGGCCTCGTTCTGCTCGGGGCTGTCTTGCTTGGCACTCTGGTTGAGCGAGTTGAGGACGATGAACTTGTACTTCTTCCAGTTGCAAGCCTTGGGGTCCGTGGGGCTCTTGGCGGACAGGGAACTGGCACTCTGGCCAATGCAGGCGTTCTTGCTGCTGCTGGACTCGGTCGGCGAGTTGGGCTGGCAGTCCGATTTCTGCGGGCTCTGGGGGCTGGTGAGCACCTTGCGGTTCATCGGCACATTGGTGGGCTCGAAGTGCTGCCCCATCTCATCTTCTGCATGGCTCCTTTCTTCTTCTTTGCCCGCCTTGTCACAGGCAAAGTAGGAGTTGTTCCGGGCCAAAGGGGTGGCGGGTTTGGGTCCAGCGACGGAGGTGGCGCTGTAGTGCATGTCATTTTTGACCTCTTCAGCAGCAGCTTCTTTTGGAGAGTAGACGGCCCGGTGGCACACGGTGGGAGAAACGTCGGCGACTGCCCTGGTGTACTCGGTGGAGCATGTCCGGGAGACGCTGCACGGCAGCGCTCTCTCCCTCGGGAAAGGGTTGCCTCGTGAAACATCCGACAAGGGCATCCTTGCCTCCCGAAGCTCTTCGTCAGAGAAAAGGTAACCGCTGACAGGCATGGGGTTATATCCAGTGTAGGGGATCGGGGAGCCCGACAGGCTGTTGTACAAGCCAGGGATGTAGGCCCTCCCGTCGCAAACCGGACCGTTCCGAAGAGGCAGACCATTTTCTGACATTTCTCGGGTCCTATAGGCCATCATCTCTGGATGGCTCAGCACGCGGCTGGGTAAAAATTCTTCCCGTGGAGTCTTCACAGCGGATACCAGCTCTGTTTCACTGAACAGGGCAAAGCGGGGTTGGAGGTGGGGAGGAAGAGAAGAAAAGCATTTAGAGATAATGGGAATGCCACTGATCTCAGAATACGGGCCAGATTCCTGTTGGGGTCTTACGTGTGTGTAAATTCCTCCACAGAAACAGCTAGAAATGATCTCATGTGGTTCACGCGCATGGAAGTGGAGATCTGCTATGTATTTGGCTGTGCATTCAGCTGCGCAACTTTCCCATTCAAGATAAGGGCTGCTCAGCACATTAATGTCTAACTCTGCATGGTGAGATTTCTACTTGTTGCATGTCTTTAAGTCATTTCCAACTTCTGGCAATCCTGTCACAGGGTTTTCATGGCAAGATTTCTTCAGAGAGGGGACGCCTTTGCCTTACTCTGGGGCTGAGAGGGTGTGGCTTGCCCACAGTCACCCAGTGGGTTTCCACGGCTGAGCAGGAATTTGAATCCTGGTCTCCAGAGTTGGAGGCTAAGGCCCAAGCCACTAGTACCACGCTTGATCTTACATTTTCTGCTACACAACCCCAATCTTGAGAACAAGCTTCTCTCCATTCCTTGGAGAAGCAGCAATGGAAAGGAGAGAAGGATGTTCCCAAGAAAGCGGGAACTGATTTGGATCATGTACACCTAGAGATGGACGTGATACGTTCTCAAAGCTAACAAAGAATACACATATTGAAAGCATTTTCAAGAGGAAAGAATAAAGAAAGCACAATGGTCCTCCTCAGGAGTAAAGGAGGGCTGCAGGGCTTAATTGCTACAGTGTACCTTGGGATAAACTTTCAGCTTTGAATTTGCAAATTATTGCATAATTTGAAGATCACGTCACCTTGCAAATTATGTCATTTTGACTTCACTCACCACTAAAAGGTATATAAAATCAGCACTTTTTAAAGTAAAATATTTTGTACATCACTCCAAAGGTCACATTTAACCCTTGGGAAAGGAACAGCTTGTATAAATAAATGATAATTAAGTTTGACCCTGGTCCAGAAAGACCTCTGACTATCCCCTTGGCTACTTCAGAATTCTGGCTAGATTCTGGAAAGTTTGCCAGGAGAAAGATTAACACAATGCCATCCTATACACACCCATCTTGTCTGATTACAGCAGCTAAGCGGCTAACCCCATTCTGCCATGCAAGAATCCACCACTAAATCACTCCTTAAAGACACCTTCCAACCTCTGTTCAGAGACCTCCAAAGAGGAGAGCCCGATATCCTCTGAGGCAATATATTCCACTGTCAGACAGCTTTTACAATAAAGCAAAATCTTCTTAACATTTAGGTGGAATCTCTTTTCCTGTCATTTGAATCCGTTGCTCCTTGTCCTAGTCTCTGGAGCCACAAAAAACAAGCTTGCTCCATTGCTCCATGCCCTAGTCCTTAGAGCAACAGAAAACACACTGGCTCCGTCTTCTCAATGACGCCCCATCAGATATTTAAAGATGGCTGTCACGTCTCCTCTTAAGTCTTCTCTTCTCCAAGCTGAATACACCAGCTCCCTAAGTTGTCCCTCATAAGGTTTGGTTCTTAGACCTTGGGTCACCTTGGTTTCCCTTCAGGATAAGGCAGCCTCCTCCATTCTCCTATGGATGTCCTTATATCCTGATCTTACAGCAGAGGTTGTTGGATTCAATCTCCCATCATCCCTCATTAACAGCTAAGTACTCCATACCTAACTTGGAAGCACAACCCACGGCTCTGTTCTACGTTTCACCAGGACCTCCCAAAGAGTCACCCAGGCATCCTTTACTTGGGGATAAACTGCATCTGAGATCCATGAGAGAGAAGCAGGTAGACTAAGGCCATTTCCGCACGAGGCTGTTATAGCGCTATGATTCCACTTTCAACATCCTATGGAATCCTGGGGTTTGCAGTTTTGGGAGGGGCCGGCTGGCCCCTCCCGAAACTGCAAACCCCAGGATTCCATAGGATGTTGAAAGTGGAATCATAGCGCTATAACAGCCTCGTGCGGAACAGAGGTAAGTGATCCGGCGCTACTCACCTGGAGTTGACGAGCCTTCGGCAGGTATCCACCACGTGCTCCATCTGCAGGTAAAGGGCGGTGGTCATAACAGCCATGATATTGCCTTCCCGCAAGTTGAGCCGGGAGGTGTACATGAAGTCGAGGAGGATGCCAAACCCTTCCGGGTTGATCTCAGGGTCCAAGTTGATGACGTTCAAATTGCACTTCAGCTGGTCTGTGAAAATGCTGTAGAAAAGGCCACTGGGAGGAAAGGAAGGACGGAAAAAGGGTCAAACTCAGAAGGGGTTACAATTGGATCTGGAGGGCTGGCGATGACCTTTAAAGCCCTACACGGCTCAGGACTGGGCTATCTGAAGGACCGTATTCTCCCTTAGGAACCAGACCGGGCTTTGTTGGAAAGGCCCTTTCTCTCCGTCCCACCGCCTTCATGGGGGCACCAGGCGTGGGAACACAGGAGAGGGCCTTCTCAGTGGCTGCCCCCAGGCCCCACCTGGAACCCCCTCCCCAGAAAAGTCCAACTGGCACCCTCCCTACTCTCTTTCTGCAACGAGGTAGAGACCTTTTTATTCCAACAGGCAATTGATGTGCGATTATGCACGACCTGTCTGGCAGAATATTGTTGTTGCTGATTAATGTTTAAGTTTTTAATTATGCATTATAACATTGTTTTAATGCTTTTTCATTGGTTAATTATGTTCTAACCTTTGCGCTCTGTGGGTTTTAACTACGTCTTTTTAATTGCTGTAAGCGGCTTTGAGCCCCAACCTCAGAAAAAGCAGGGTATAAATGAAGACGACGATGATAGTGATAATGATAATAATAATAGAGTGGAGCAGGCTTGGAGAGCCAGAGGGTCATATTTGGCTTCTCCTAACCCTGGGTGGGATGCACCACCCCTTCCATGGGAACCGGGAGTGACATTTTGAGAAGTGGAAGTCACTTCTGGGCGAAGAGTGGTGTGATCTTCTGCCATTTAGGGGCTCACCCAAAACAGTTGTAGTTGTTTCTGACTTATAGCAACCCCAAGATGAACACACCATGGGGTTTTCAGGGGCTGAGAGTACGTGACACGTCCAAAGGTCACCCAATGGGTTTCCACGGCTGAGCAGGGATTCGAACGCTGGTCTCCATTGTCCGTAGTCCGATGCTCATACCGGCACACCACGCTGGCTGTCATCTGAAGCAGCTGCCCATCCATTATTCCTACTCCCAGTATTCCAAATTGCTTAAACCCTTAGCACCTTCCTCCTGCTTACTGAGGGCAGACATCTGAGTGTTTCCTGCCCCTCGGAGCAATGGCGGGAGAGAGGCGGGGTGGCCAGTTCCGGCCACGCGGCCCAAGAGTATCGCGTTTGCTCCGGGCAACAGGGTTCCTCACCTGCAGGCCATCAAGACTGTTTTGTGGGCTCTGAACTGTTCCCGGTTGACGATGATCACGACGTCCGTCAGGATATCCCTGCTCCGAAGGCGGTTGAGATTGAGGAGGACATCGCTGGCATGTCGAGTGAACTGGATACAACTGTCGGCCGGAGATGCCATCGTGGGTCTGCCTGGAGGCACGCAGGGAGGAGAGAGAGTGAAAGCCGTGAGCCTCGCAAAGAAGATGCAGCAACGGACCACAACCACATCTTCCAGACCTGAGGCCACGGGCTGGAAGCGACACACCCATCCAGTTCTTATAGGACTGCAATTCCCATCAACCTTAACCAAGACAGTCACTGGTGAGGTAGGTTTCACGTTGCATTTGGAAGGCTGCACTTTGCCCACATCTCCCAGTGGGTCAAAGTTTCTACAAGTTTCCATGTACCAAAAAAACCCACCCCAATTCTAACTAGATGTATTTGAAATACAGGGAGTCCATTCCAGAGAGAGGCAAAGCAAAATTCCATCCAAATGCCTCTGAAAGCCCTTTTGGGGAGCATGGTTGCCACATTTTTGCTCCCCCTAGGCCAGTTTAGGGACAGGAGAAGCCCTAAGTGACCTCTGGTCACTTCTTATGGTTAAGAAAAGCCTCTCCTGGGCCTAAAATGCCAATTTTGGGGGGGGAGCAGAAATATGGCAAAAAGTCCTCAGTCTATCCCTCTTTTTAAGCTACCTTTTAAAAAATGTATTCTATTTGTATGAAGGAGTGCTACCCTCTAAGGTTTCCTGGGATGCCAATGATGCTCTGTAGCCTCCATCTAGCGCTTGGCCTCCTCTGGGCTCGATGGATCTATAGCCTAATGCATTGACACAATTCCATGTTTGCAGACCCCACAACTGTCCTGATTTGGCAGGAACAGTTCCAGTTAACCCTCTGTCATCCCACTTTTCATCCGCTTTTTACAACGTTCCAGTTTCTCTCTCCTCCTCCCACTTTCCCCCTCTGTATTCAGCTAATGCCCAATTGCTGCAAACTGAGTTCAAGTGTCAAAAGGCGTTTGCATCAACCAACTCAGCAGCTGGGACAGGAGAGAAGGGGGCAGAATTTTGGTCATCCCAATAGGCTGGGGGAAAAGCAAATTCCCGCCGCCTCTCCCAGCTCATGTGTTTTTCTTCATTAATCGCTTGTGCCATCTCGAACACACTCGGACATTGCTAGGGCACATACGTCCCCGTTTTTGTCTGTGAAAGGCTGGAGGGTATGTGTTTGAAAGATCGCTTTGCAAGAAGCCAGGCTTTCTCGGTTGTGGGACGGTTGTCACGGAACCCCCCTCTTAATGACGCCTTTGAGGTCTGCTTGGCGGCTACAGCAGCGCCATCCAGATGTGTTGGATTCGAACCCCCATCACCCCAGTCTAGCTGAGATGATGCAACTTGCAGTCCAACACATCCAGAGGGGCAGATCTCACCATCTTCAGTGCGTCAACGGAATTTTGCTATCTGCTTTTCATTATTCACGAGCTGGGCTAAGAATCATGTAGACAGGAAAAGAAAAATATGGTTCTAGAAATTTAATAGGAACTGGAGTAAGAAAAAATGGCCCAAGTATCTTTTTTCCCCCTCCAAGGAAGGGTTGCTCTGTTTGGAGAGACGCCTTTGCCACCACATTGCTCAATGACAGCTTCCGTTACACTCCACCCACTCAGTTCCCATCAGGCGATGAATATGTCAAGTTTTCTGTCAAGCAGACACCCTCCCGAACACGCTCTCCAGCTGAGCCTAATGAAATATTCCATTTGATACACTTTTTAGAGAAGCCAGGCATGAAATTAACACGGACGCACCTTGTGCTTCGATTCACAGTCCAAGGGTTTCTTTCAGACCTAGACAGACAAAAGAAGAATATATTTGGTCAGAGGAGAGCAAACTAAGAGCTGTGCAGCATCACGGAGTTGGTTTTTGGAAAAGGGGATCTGGTTTTAAAAAGCACCGTGCTCAATTGCAGTATCGCAAGATTGTGACAAAGAAGCTATTTGCTCCCTACAATTTGAAGCCTCTATTTTTTTTATTTATTTATTTGTATCCCACCTCTCCACATGGATCGAGGCAGCAAACAACTTACAAATAGCATGTATTTCTATACCTGCCCCCAACAAGCTGGGTTCTCATTTTACCGACCTGCGGAAGGATGGAAGGCTGAGTCAACCTTGGAGCCCGGCAGGATCGAACTCACAACCTTGTGGTTTGTGACTTGCAGTACTGGCATTTAACCACTGCGCCACCGTATGCGTGTTTGCGTGCCTTGAACTCATCTGTTGATTTACGAGGACCCCATGAATTTCCTATGCAAGGAATATTCAGAGGTTGTTTTGTCAGTTCCCTCCTCCAAAATCTAGCCTACAGGACCTGGGATTCATTGGTGGTTCCCCATCCAAGTACTAACCAGAGTTGACCCAGCTTAGTTTCCAAGATCAGACAGGATCTGATGCCTTGTACCAGTTTTTTTTCCATATATTTTTTATTGATGTTTCAAAAAAAAAAAATATCACGAAGAATAATTAGCAAACAATCTAGTATCTTATCCAATGTTATACCTTGTCCTTCCTTGTAACCTATTTCAGAGCAAATAAATATTCTTGTTCCGTTTTAACCATGTCCTCAAGTCCTTATGAAAACATATCCTTGAGATTCACAGAATAGATTTAATCAGATCTTTTATCTAAGATAATATTACTGCATCAAACAAGTATACTTAATGTTACCTTACTTGTATTAGATTACTTCTATAACTTATACAAACTGTGTACATAAATCATTTTAGTCCATAACCTTTATGTGATCATGATAGCTTCAGAAACATTATAGTAGCTTCATAGCACCATAGTGCCTCGTACCAGTTTGAAACATCACTGAAAACAAAACTCAGGATCACCCATGCCATTGCATTTCTGATTTCTACACACAGTCATTAAAAGCTGGGCAGAGAAGAAAGCCAATAGGAAGAATATTAGACCCACAGACTCTTAAGAGCTGGAAGGGACTACAAAGACCATCTAGTCCAACCCCTAGTCAGGCAGGAATACACATTTACAGCTATCCTAAAAGATATGCATCCAACCTCTGCTGAAAGACCTCCAGAGATGGAGAATAAATTCATTCGAAATGTGGTGCTGAAGAGTTCTATGGATACGAGAGACTGTCACTATGATCAATGAATGGATCATAAAGTCAGTCAGCCCAAAGTTGCACTCTAATGCCATGTCGACTAAACTGAGGCTGGTGCACTTCAAACATCTCATGAGACTCATCAAAAAAGAGAACAATGCTCAGTAAGGTCATGGAAACCCATGGGTTACCTTGGGCACATCACACACTCTCAGCCCTAGAAAACCCCATGATAGGTTCGCCTTAGGGTTGCCGTAAGTCAGAAATGACTTGAAGGCACACAACAACAACAACAACAACAACAACAACAACAACAACAACAACAACACCAAAATAGCATTTCCCTTTTTTGCCGCAGCATCACATTGCTGGCTCACGGTCAACTTACGATCAACACTGATGGGAATCAAGCAACTCTCTAGATCAGTGCCACTTGGGAGTGGCGGCCTGTGGACCACAGCCATTTTGTGAGCCACTGGTTGATGAGTTTTCATGTGAATACAATAACAGAATCATAGAGTCTGAAGCTAACACAACAACCACAGAGTCTGAAGCTAACACAACAATCAACAAGCCCCCTATCATTCTGGAATCCCAATGAGTTGGCCCCTAACTTCTGTTTGCAAACCTCTACCACATCCAAGACAAGCTATTTCTCTGTCAAACAGCTCTTACAGTCAAGAAGTTCTTCCTTGTATTTTCAATCTGCCATTTTGTGGTCATAGTCTCTGGGAGCAGCAGAAAACTGGCTTACTCCCCCTTCTAAAACAGTGTTTCTTTAAGCTATCTGATGGAGAATGCAATTAGGGAGGAATCAGTAGGGTTTTTTGCTATCAACGTGTCAGGGACTGACACCATATTTGCACCCACTGATTATAACTGTTACAATCTTTGCTGGAAATCCTGCTTTCCTGCATAGCAGGGGGTTGGACTGGCTGGCCCCTGTGGTCTCTTCCAACTCTCTGATTCTATGGAATCTGTGACAGACTGCCCACCAACAGCTGTCATGCTAAGTCCAATCCATGGACCACTAGTTGCATTGGTGCCGCTTTACATGGCATCCATTCAGAAACTGGAAGATGACTTGAATAAATCAACCGTAATCTGTTCTCTTCCCAATATACCCAATTCCTGCAACTGTTCCCTGTAAGGTTTGGTTTCCAAACTTTTGACCATCTTGGGTACTCTCACCTAGACGCAATCCAGTTTGCCTTCCTGGAACTGTAGTGCCCAGAACTGGATGCAAGATTCAACTGAGACAGAATGAAGTATTACTATTACATCCCTTGATTTGGATAACATTGTTCTGGGACACACCAAAAATATAGTACTAGTGCCTGGCACAATGGAGAAACAAAACTGCCAGTCTGTCACACCAGGTAGCTCAAGGAGCAAGATGCCGTTGGATAGCAACTCCCATCAGCTCTAGCCCTCATAACCAGCGATGAAGGATGCTAGAAGCCGCAGTCCATCAACATTTGGAGAGCCGTGCAATTTCCATTCCTGCTCTGAATGGCATAAACCACATCACTGGTATTAGGTTATTCCATTCCCAAGCTGTGAGTATTTTGATCTGAGAAAGAGGGTGCATTAAAAAGAATGAAAAGGGCCATGCACTCAGTATTTCTACAATCCAAAGAGTCCCACAAGAAGAGAGGATGTGACCAATGCCACACAAGCCATTTCCGCACGAGGCTGTTACAGCGCTATGATTCCACTTGCAACATCGTATGGAATCCTGGGGTTTGCAGCTTCGGGAGGGGCTGGGCGGCCCCTCCCGAAACTGCAAACCCCAGGATTCCATAGGATGTTGAAAGTGGAATCATCACACCGTAACAGTCTCGTGCAGAAATGGCCACAGTGAGGCATTTTTTTCCCTATGATCTTGGTTGAATGGAGAGCTGAAGGAGGAATTCAGAACATCACATCCAGTTCCAAAATTCTATTTTTTAAAAACAACTCAGCTTTGGTTTTTAAAAGCCTACCTCAGGACAGATCCACTCTCCCCCTCTTTCTCTCCCTCCCTTGCTGTTCCCAAGGCTGGCTTTTAAAAACTCAATGAAACATACTGTAAAACCTCTCTTGTGTGGCTCTTCTGATCTGGCCATAAAAACAGTCCCACACCCACAAGAGGAAGCAGGGTGGGATGAAATTGTGAAGCAATTTCTAATTGCCAGCATTTAAAGAAAGTGCCATGAAGATCCGACGGCAGAGACACGAAGGGCTGTGGAGCCAACGGGCACGGCGGCCATGGAATCTGGCTTAATTGCAGCTTCACACTTTGGGGTGTGGAGAGAAATTGTGTGGATGGACCGCTGCTCCGTTCAACCCACCCCACCTCTCGGGCTGAGAGCCCGGGCAAAACGCCGAGGGCAAAGCAGAAATAAAAAGAGGAGAAGTTCACTAGCACTACACGTGCCCTCCAACCGTCCCAATTTGTCAAAGACAATCCTGATTAATCCTCTGCCACCCCACTTTTTCAGCTCCATTTAAAATGTCCCAGTCTCTCTCTCTCCTCCTTCCACTTTTGCTCTTTGTCCTCAATCCACTTCAACTGCTGCAAACTAAGTTCAAATGCAAAATTAGTTTTGCGTCAGGAAAAAAACTCACAAAAGCTAATCGCTTCTGACTTTTACGATGCAGCAGTCAAAACATCAAAAAGTTAAAATATAATTAAACTGTTCATATTATTCCTTTTCCAGTGGGCTTTTGGTATCTGGTGGGATTTGATTCTAGGACCTCCCCATGGATGTCAAAATTCATGGATGCTCAAGTTCCATTATGTACCATGGTTGTGGGAATATGGCCTCTCTTAAATAAAAAGGCAAAATCAAAGTTTGTTTTTCAGACTTTTTAAAAAAATATTTTCAAGCCGTGGTTGGTTGAATCCAGGCATACAGATCTGTGGATATGGGGGGCAACTGCATTTGTTTACAAAGTATGTATTGCAAACTCCTTGGGGCAAAGACCTTGCACTTCATTCAAATAGCATACCCACTGATGCATCATATGTTTAAATGTCTAAGCCATGGTGTCTTTTGTTTGGCTGAGACCCTGTAGGAAATAGATCTGGAAAAAAAATTTCCTCCTCTGCCCAGGCAGTTCCAAAAGTTACTTTTGGAATACAACTCCCCAAATCTGTTAGCCAGTATAGTCAGTGGTTTCTTCCCCTAAGTGCTATATCAGAATTTGATAAGTCTATTAATTCAGTCTGCCATTGGTAGGGCCCCATGTTCACCAGGAAAAGAGTTACTTTTTCAGACATTCTGAGACCCCAACCCCAATACCACAGACTCATAAAGATCATCGATCAGGCAGGAGTTTTCCCCCTGGTGTACAAACTGCAGCCCCCTTCTTCTGTTTCTCAAGAACAATTTTTTCTTTCAGTTACTAAAGGGAATTTCCACCCCTTCCTCCTCCAGCTTCCACTTTGTTCAACATGGGTGGCAATGATGTGCGGCTAAGTTAGGCCATCTCTGCACTACACTCTTATAGCGCGATTATTCCACTTTCAACATCCTATGGAATCCTGGGGTTTGCAGTTTTGCAAATCCTGGGGTTTGCATCTTTTCCGAGTTGCATCTAAGTGTTGTTCTGGTGCCTTTAAATAAACTCTGCCCCTTTCCTAAGATTTTCTTGGCAACCTTTCTTCAGAAGAGGTTTGCCAACCTCTGAGGCTGAGAGAGTGTGACTTGCCCACGGGGTTTCAATGGGTGACCGGGGATTTGAATGCTGATCTCCTATGGTTTCAGTCTAACACTCAAACCATGATATCACGTAGGCTCTAAAATATTTGTTTTATTTATTAAAATATTTATACCCAGTCCTCTATCAAAGATTTCAGAGCTGCTTACAGGACAGCCTTTCCACAAGTTACACAATTTAAAGCAATAAAATAATTAAATAAACTACAGCTGGTCCTCCACAGTTGCAGGTTTGACTTTCATGGATGATTTGTGAGTTTCTCCAGCCCCTGCTTCCTGCCCCACCTCAGGCGCTTCTTTTCTGGGAAACCTTCCATCTCGGCGGTTTCAATCGGACTTTGCAAACCTTTACAAGTTCTCCTCTGGTTCTCCTCTTACTCCTCCACCAGCAAAGGATGGATTGCAGCCCCATTTTCCAGCACCACAGTCCTCTCCCAGTGCCCCCCAACACATACCCAAGGAAGGAGATGGGTGAGAGAGGAAGTATAGGGCCCCACGCCAATCCACCCCCTGTCCCTCACCCTCAGTTGGGGTGCAGGACTGAGAAGGTCCCCTCCCATGTCTCATAGAATCATAGAAATGTAGAGTGGGAAGAGACCCCAGGGGCCATCCAATCCAACCCCATTCTGCCATGCAGGAACACCCTCAAAGCATAAAATCATAGAAATGTAGAGTTGGAAGAGACCACAGGGGCCATCCAGCCCAACCCCCTGCCATGCAGGAACACCCTCAAAGCACTCCCGACAGATGGCCATACAGCCTCTGCTTAAAAACCTCCAAGGAAGGAGACTCCACCACACTCCGAGGCAGCAGATTCCACTGCCGGACAGCTCTGACCATCAGGAGGTTCTTCCCGAGGTTCAAGTGGAATCTCCTTTCCTGCAGCTTGAATCCATTGCTCCTTGTCCTGGTCTCTGGAGCAGCAGAAAACAAGCCCTCTCCTTCCTCTACGTGGCATCCCTTCAAATATTTAAACAAGGCTATCATGTTCCTCTTAACCTTCTCTTCTGCAGACTAAACATCCCCAGCTCTCTAAGTCTATCCTCATAGGGCTTCATGGCTTCCAGGCCTCTCACCATTTTGGTCGCCCTCCTCAAAACAGGCCATTTCTGCACTAGACTGTTGTAGTGCTATTATTCCACTTTCAACATCTGATGGAATCCTGGGGCCTTTGAGGCCCCTCCCTAAACTGCAAACCCCAGAATTCCATAGGACGTTGAAAGTGGAATAATAGCACTGTAACCAGCTGGTGCAGAAATGGCCGAAGTGAGGGTAATACGCATTTTAACTGCTTTCAGTATCTCCAACACCCTTTCTAGTGGCTCATTTCCCACGCCAGAGACTTCTTGATTATCTCCCCCATCAACTGTCCACAGTCCCTCTTCATCTTTCAACGCAGACATCTCTTGTATGTTTCACCCCCTGTGACGCATTTCACGCTCAGCACTTAACGTCAACTGAGCTGGCTACCTAGACACATTGTGGTTGTACGTTGCCAACACACGACAACTCTGAAGCAAACCTATCGCGGGGTTTTCTTAGTAAGATTTGTCCAGAGAGGGTGTGCCTTTGGCTTCCTCTGAGGCTGAGAGAGTGTGACTTGCCCCAGATCACCCAGTGGGTTGCCATACCAGAGTGGCGATCTGAGGTCATTTCCGCACTACACTCTTATAGTGCGATTATTCCACTTTCAACCTTCTGTGGAATTCTGGGGTTTGTAGTTTACTGAGGCCCAAGAGCTCTCTGGCTGAGAATTCTAAATACTCCTCCCTAAACTGCAAACCCCAGGATTCCATAGGATGTTGAAAGTGGAATAATCACGCTATAAGAGTGTAGTGAGGAAATGGCCTGAATCTTGGTCTCAAACTCTCAAACCATTACATCACACTGGCTTCTTCATCTCCTCTTGTGTCCAAAGGATGCTCACGAGAAGACGGCTAGCATCCTTCCGGCCACAAGAGGGTGATCTTGCACCGTGAAACAATCCACTTTCCTCTGCGGTTCTTTTATATTAAAGGAATTTCTATCACCTGCCAATCTTGCAATTGTATATCAGCTAAGTGCTCTTGGGTGCAACAGAATTTAACCTTTCAAGACAAGCCCACTTTGGGCAGAGTGGAAAGCTACCAGAGGCCCCATCCCAAATTCTTTGCCTCCCCAGACTACATCACGAAACAACCACACAGTCAACTTCTGGTTTTCACGCTCTGCGGAAGCTCATCTGATAGAAACGCTCTAGCAATCTCCTGCTCCTTGGAGCTGGGAGGGTAAAAAGATCGGAGGGGTTCTCATCATGGGAGAGATCCAAAAGAGACTGTGGAGATGTCTTGGGCTGAGAAATCAAGCCCAACCCCTCCTGCAGCTAATGTATTCTGCAGTCTTCCTTGACTGGATCGCTATCAGCTGTAAGAGCAACTTCTCCTGCAAACCCCAGGATTCCATAGGACGTTGAAAGTGGAATAATAGCACTAGAACAGTCTAGTGCGGAAATGGCCTCAGGCTCCATTTAGCTACTATAGAATGCTAGCATCATAAAGCTGGAAGAGACTCCAAGGGTCATCTAGCCCAACCCCATTCTGCCATGTAGGAATGCAACCACCAAAGCATTCCTGACAGAGGACCATTCAGCCTATCTTTAAAAACCTCCAAAGAAAGAGACCGCACCACACTCTCAGGCGACAGTGTATTCCACAGCTGAACAGCTTCTACTTTCAGTTCTTCCTAATGTTTAGGTGGCATCTCTTTTCCTGACATTTGAAGCCATTGCTCCATGTCCTAGCCTCTGGAGCAGCTGAAAACAGACTTGCTCCATCCTTCATATGACATCCCTTGAAGTATTTAAACATGGCTATCATGTCATCCCTTAACCTTCTCTTCTCCAGGCTACACATACTCGGCTCCCTAAGCTGTTCCCCAGAGACCTTCATGGTTTCCAGGCCTTCTACCATATTGGTCAGCATCTGCTCTCTCCAGCTTTGGTCCATGTTTTATAAGCCTGAAATAACAGCAATTTTAAGAACAAAGGAAGACCAAAGCTCTTTTTTTAGTCCAACTTTCTGACCACAAAAATAGCCAAACAGAAACCTATAGGAAGGCCCCCAAAAGTCATGGGGCAACTGCACCTTTTGCCTCATGTTCCCAGCAACTGGCAGGTACATGGTTGAGCGTCTTTAAGTTGTTTCTGACTTAAGACGACCATATGGCAAACCCATCACAGGGCTTTCTTGGCAAGAGCTGTTCAGACGGGGGTTGCCACGGCCATCCTATGAGGCTGAGAGAATGTCACTCGCACAAAATCACCTAGTAGGTTTCCATGGCTTAGCAGGGATCTGAACCTGGGTCTCCCGGAGTCCTAGTTCGATACTCAAACCACTACATCACTCTGGCTCTCACCGTCTCCGATTCTGGAGGAAATATATACTGGTTATGACTTGCAGCAACTGCTGAGCCCATCTTCTAGGAATCAAACCTCCCTTCAAGGCAGTCCACATTGGTGGCCATCCCGCACCTTGTGGCAGCAAGTTGCATAGCATAACCATGTGCCATATGAAGAAGCACATCCTTTTATCTGTTAGGGACCTCCCACCATTTAGACCCAAAGTGAAATCTTGTCTTTAGACAGGCACAGAGAATAATAATAAATAATAATAAAATTTATTTATATCCCGCCTCTCCCGACGGATCGAGGCGGTACTACAACAGTACATCAAATACATTAAAAGCAATTAAAACATAACCCATCCTCCCCACCCACCAACCCATCTAAAAACCCCTAAAACACATTAACTATTAAGAACAAGAGGACAGTTCCTCCAAAATAATCAGAGCATTGTAGAGTGTCTTGTGTCTTAAGTGGGAATCATTCTTGCCATTTTTTTTGGTCATTCATAGAGGTTGTCTAATAAACACTTTCTGGACACTGTACAGATATAAAATGGAACAATTCCAATACAATAAGTTGCAGCAAGAAATTGTCCCCGAACTAGCATGAAAATACAGATAAGATATGCAAAGGGTTGAAAATCAAGGTCATTTATTTTAAAAAGGTCTAGGAAACTATAAACCTTCTGCATTGGGCACTGAGGGAACGTAACCTAAGACATTATCATTCTCCAAAATTCCTCTCTGTTCCACTGCCTGAAGGCTGCATGCTGCCAGTTCAAAGACCTCTGCATGACTGGGGTTGTATTATGTTTTGCTTTTTTGAAGAGTAAGGACAGTAAAAGCTTGGAAAATGGTAGGTTCTCCTCTCCTGGGGGTCATTAGGTTGGAGGGTCATCTCTCAGAGATGCTTTCAATGGACAAAGGGTTGGGTTAGATGATCTCTAGGTTGCCTTCGATTCCCTAAATCTATGAATATACGTTCTATTTATTTTATAGCAATGTCCTCAGCCAGGTTCACATGTCTTGTGGTATCGCTGAATTTGGAAATTTGCTTTTTAGACGACAGCTCCCAGAATCCCCTGTGCTAGCTAGGGGATCTTGGGAATAGTAGTCCAAAAAGCCCAAGCACTGAATAGAGTATATGCAGAATATTCATCCATTTTCCCATCCAGATTGCAAAAAGTATCTTGCTATGTCACAAGAGGTTTTGTGGCGGGGTTTGGCTTAACTTTCTATATATGATAGCCATGTTTAAATATTTGAAGGGATGCCATGTAGAGGAGGGAGAGGGCTTGTTTTCTGCTGCTCCAGAGACCAGGACGAGGAGCAATGGATTCAAACTGCAGGAAAGGAGATTCCACCTGAACCTCAGGAAGAACTTCCTGACAGTCAGGGCTGTCCGGCAGTGGAATCTGCTGCCTCGGAGTGTAGCGGAGTCTCCTTCCTTGGAGGTTTTTAAGCAGGGGCTTGATGGCCATCTCTCGGGAGTGCTTTGAGGGTGTTCCTGCATGGCAGGGGGTTGGACTGGATGGCCCCTGGGGTCTCTTCCAACTCTACATTTCTATGATTCTATGAGGTCTTTCTTTTTCTTGCAAACATGCTACTTGCACAAGAAACACCATCACACTGTCCCCACTTGCAGGATGTAAATAGATCGCAGTCCTTGGGCAGACTGTACGTAGGGAGAGACGCTCCTACAAGTAGCAAGGTCCCAAGTTGTGTAGGGTCTTGAACGTCATCGCAAACCCCTTGAATGCAAATCAATAGGTCCAAGAGCAAATTCAGAGAGGTTATCATACTTTGGACACATCAGGAGAGGACAGCACACACTGGAAAAGTCAAGAAGGCTCAGTAAAGCCAAAGGCAATAAGGAACGAGGAAAATCTCAGTACAGGTAGACTGACTCCATTAAGGAAAGCACAGTTGCTCTGGGTTTCCAAAACCAGGGCGAGGGAGCTCCCAACAGAGTCTGTCTCGGAGACTTCTCCTTCCGACGTCAAATCCAACCTGATGCACATAAAACCAAGTTCTACGGACACCAGGGACTGACAAACAGGCAACGATTGAGAGTCAAACGAGCCTGAACTCTCACTAGAAGCTATTGAACTTTGGACATAAAAGAAAAGAGGATGCATTGGAAAAGACGATATTGTGGGTGAAAGTGGAAAGCAGCAGCAAAAGAGAAGAACTCTGCTTCAAATGGATTGACTGAGTTTGTATCCACACTGTACTTCTATAGCAGTTTGATGCCACTTTAACTGTCATGGCGCCAGCCCTAGAATCCTGGGATTTGTAGTTCAGTGGGGGTACTAAGAATGCTATGCCAGAGAGTTCAAGGCAACTCCCTCAAACTTCAACTATCGAAATACCTTGCTAAAGATAATCTTAAATCCCTCTCTTCTCAGGTCGCCTTGAGCCTCATCATGGCTCTCTAGCAGAGAATTCCAAGCGCTTCACCAAACTACAACTCCCACACCTTTGCACAGCATGTGAAGCGGCATCAAACTGCTGTAACTGTGCTGTGTGGACGCACCCTCAGTCAAAGAAACCACAACTGCCCCGACTTTGCAAGACCTGAGCAGGTGCGCTCCTCCCAGGATCTTTTGCGGGTTTCTTGTTCCTACGGCCGCCCCGCACCAAAGCCGATCGGACAGCACGTACCAAGAAAAACAACTGCACACCTAGAAATGATATAGCAGGCAGTCAGGCAGGCTGCCACCTCTTTGGGAAAGTATAAGACCCAAAAGGCACTAATGCAGACCACAGCTATTTTTATTACGGGAGAAGATCAGCCACAGAGCTGCGGGGTTCTCCTCCCCGCCGAGAAAGAGAGAGAAGGATTTTCTCGGCAGTGTTATCTACCCAAGTACAAATGAGTTTAGGTTAATTTTCAGCACAGGGAGAAGCGGGGAGGTGGAGGGCCAAGGCGTCAGCGCTAGAACTACTCCGTCAGCTCGGATCAACGGATCTTTGATTCTGGCAGCTTCACCGCCACCGCCTCCTCTTCCACTCTCCAATCCCCCCCCTTGTGGCTAATAGGCTACCAGAAGCCTACGTTAAGCATGCCGTCCCATGCTCCAGGCATAATCCAATTTCCTGCCAGGAGAGACAAATGCTTCTAGGAAACGCAACAGCATTTGGGGGCAAGCAGTTATCGGCAGCCTCTAATGAGGCAGGGAAAAAATGTGGTTTCTCTGAAAGATGCGGGAAATGCCGGAAAAACATCTCAGGGAGGCTGGACCAATTGCACGACTGGATTTCCCCCTTTTTAAAGACATTTATTTATCATCTCCTGACACATTGGGGACCATGAGATGATGCACAATAGCTTTTGGGGGGTGGGGGTGGGAATTTAAGTAATTAAAAACCAAACCAAACTCTTAAGGCTTCTCTTTAAAAGGAGTTTTGTTAAAAACAGCCTGAGCATACAAGTCCTAATTTTAAGAGCCAAAGCCAAGCAAAACAGTATTGTCTTCACTGGGAACTCAGAAGAAATGCAACCTGCCTGGCTTTGGGAGGGAGGGCTGGCCACAGCTGCGGTGCCACTGCAGAAAAGGCCTTGTCACGTACACATTCCAGCTCCATCTCATGCAGCTGTGGATGCCTAACAGGGCCTCTGATGATCTAAGGCAGCGGTTCTCAACCTGTGGGTCGCGAACCCTTTGGGGGTCAAACGACCCTTTCACAGGGGTAGCCTAAGTCCATCGGAAAATATGTATTTCTGATGGTCTTAGGCTCCATCCCTTCTTCGGTGGTGGTGCGCAAGCGCAAGCCACACGCTCGCGTCCTCCTGCCCCCTGTTCAGAAGGGACTCGAATCGCTCCCCTTCTCCGCTACCGGGAGAACCTCCTGTCTGATGGGCCAGTGTGTGGGGGGGTGGCGGCAACAGGGGGGGAAGGCCCCCTCCTCGTCATGGCCCCTGCCCCACTCGCCATGGAGGGGGGCACTGCAGAAGGGCCAGAGGGGCCACAAGGCAGTGCTTTTCTGGGGGGGCAAGCTGCGCGCGGCGCAAAAGACAAAGGGGCTGGGATTCCTCCCCCCCCGGCCAGGGTCGACACTCTGGAAACTTTTCCCACACTGCCCCCCCAGCAGAAAAGAGAGCGAAGCAGAAGCAGAGCCGGGGGGGGGTTTCTCGGAGTTTTTTCCCGGGGGAGATGCGCGGCTCCTCTTTCCCTCCCTGCCCACCCCCCTCCCCCGTTCCTGGCCAGCAAGGCAGCCTTTGCCGGTGGGGGGAGGCATTGTAAATAATAAATAAATAATTTTATGGTTGGGGGTCACCACAACATGAGGAACTGGATTAAAAGGTCGTGGCATTAGGAAGGTTGAGAACTACTGATCTAAGGTTTTGGGAGGCTTCTATAGGAAGAGAGAACTTTCCAGTCCATTATCTCCTCAGAGGGCCCCAGAAAATGGCCATCCAGCCTCTGCTTAAAAACCTCCAAAGGTGACTCCACCACACTCCGAGACACTGCATTCCACTGCTGAACAGCTCTCACCATCAGGAATTTCTTCCAGAGGTTTAGGTGGAATCTCTCTCCCTGTGGTTTGAAGCCATTGCTCCATGTCCTGGTCTCTAGAGCAACAGAAAACAAGCTTGCTCCATCGTCAACACAACATCCCTTCAAACATTTAAACATGGCTATCGTGTCACCTTTCAACCTTCTTTTCATCAGGCTCAACATACCCAGATTCCTAGGATGCTCCTCATGGAGCATGATTTACAGGCCTTTTACCATTTTGGTTGCCTTCCTCTGGACTTATTCCAGCTTGTCAATATCCTCCTTGTATTGTGGTGTCCAGAAGTGGACACAGGATTCCAGGTGAGGTCTAACCTCCTTTGTTTGGCTGCAAAATCTTTCTTAAAATATTCCAGCCCCAGCTGGATGTTCCAAGCAAAGCGACTGATTTCGTGACCTGCTTTTCAGGCTCGCAAGCTATTCGACAAATGAAATGGCAACAGAGAGAGGCAGACAGATGGACATGGAGAGACACACGCGCACGCATGCATGCACACTGATAGACCCTGACTTCAGAATAAGAACTTATAATATTGTGACGATGCATGGTATGTATGCACAGCCAGCATTGTGTAGTGGTCTGAGCATTGGATGACAACCCTGGAGACCAGAGTTTGATTCTCTGCTTGGCCACGGAAACTCAGAGAGTGATTTTGGGTGACTCACACACTCTCAGCCCTAGAAAACCTGAGACAAGTTTGCTTTAGCATCTCCGTATGTCAGAAATGACTTGAAGGCACACCACAACAATGGTAATATATCATTTTATGCTTTATCTTTTTTTGGAAATTCATTAAATGCCTAGTTTGTTGCCTATTTCCTTTCATGGGAATTTTTCAGAAGTTTTAATCTATATTCTATCAGTCCAAACAACCTAATGGCTCACATGATCGTGACAAAATGCCTTCTGCTACCATTATACTATAGCAAATGTGTTATTACTAAGTAGCACCAATTTGCCATTCTTTGAAGGAGCAGCAATCAGTTAAAAAAATAGAGGAGTCATTGACTCCCCTATCCTGGTCACATGCCACAAAAATGCACACTGAATTATTGCATTTTTTTAACACAAGGTGCAAAGGTCTGGCCTAGATACTCTCAAGGCACCAGATCCCATCTGATTTTGGAAGCTAAGCAGGGTCAGCCCTGGTTAGTAGGTGGATGGGAGACCACCGGCACATGTAAAAAGTCTGCATTTCAAAGGAAGGAATTGGCAAAAACCCCTTGGAGGATTCCTTGCCTATGAAATTCAGGGAGTCTCCGTAGGTCAACAGGCAACTTGAAGGCACATAACACACACACACACACACATACACAGAGTCCAGAGAAGCTTTAAAAGAAAACAGGGGGAAAAAACCAAATAAATTTGTTCATTTTAAGCCTATTTCCAGGCCAAAACCACTGCTCCAGTGGTAAACCCAGTAGTAAAGAACCAATTCCTCAAACTAGCATGCAATGTGGGAAACCTGTTGATTATATAGAGACTTCCTTCCAGATGTTTGTCTCCATTTCTAAGAGGGCCCCCTGCCCTTGAAAACTAGAATGCCAGCAAAGAAGGGCCAAAGGCATCCAGTCTTTGCACCACATTTTCTCCACACCTCCGGCTTGCAGTTAGCACTGCCAACAGTTCTAGCAGCAAAATCAAGCTTGCTGCCAGATTTTATTAAAAGCAGGTGTAGGGAATCCTGATGCCCTCCAGATGTTCTTGGACTGCAGCTCACCTCATCCCTCATGATGGGATATGCTAGCTGGAGATGATGGGTCCAACAGTCCAACAACATCTGGAAGGCCGTGAGGCACCCAGCCCTCACTTCACGTGATCTTTGCAACAAATGTTGGAGGTTTTTCCCCCAGGCAAATACCTTCTCTGGTATAAGAAGATGAAAAAATGTTACATTAGGTTGCATTAACCAATTCTTGCACAGGTAGGGTTAGCATGGGCCTATCAGCACCACAGCACAGCAAGATAAGTTTTGGAACTACAAGTCCCAGAAACCCTGTACACTCAGGTCTTTTTTTGGGGGGGGGTATTTACTTCAGTCAGCCAGGACTATAAGCAGATAACTGTCACCCAGACAATTTTTTCTACATCCACCCTCAGACTGTGGAATGACCTGCCAGTAGAGATTTGACCCTTGGATACACGGTCTGGGTTTAAAACAACATGAAAGACCAGTCTCTTCCAGCAGGCCTACCCAGATGATTTTTTAAATTGTGAATTTTAAATGAGGAATGTTAAAATATGGCTTGATTGCTTTAATAGTATTGGTTTTGTGTACTGTTTCAAACTGATGTTACATCTTAGTTTTTAACTGATGCTACACGTTGGATTTTAATCTTTTGTCATTTCCTGCCTCAATTTCATAGGGACAGGCAAGTAACAAACAAAAAAGTAAACCCTCCAAGCAAACTGACAAGGGGAGAGACATGGCCAAATCTCCTTTGTCGGTGGAACGGCGCCCGGGGGGTTTGCCAAGACGCGAGTGCAGTTCTAGCCGGGGTTCTGCAATGCGACAGAGCTCATCCCCATCAGGGGTTCTGGTGCGCCAATGTATCAGGACAGCATTGGCGGGTGGCATGCATTCTCAAGAGACCTTCTGCAAAAAGCTGGTGGGGCAGCGGCGTGACCCACAGCTGGGAATCCAAGGGTGTTGAAAGCTTGGGCAATGCGGGTGGATTCTTGACACGGAAGGAGGAAGGAATCCCAATGAGAAGCAACAGAGGTCAGTGGGAAAGTGATATAAACAGCAAGGACCAAAAGATAGCAGGAATGGGCTTTGGTTGAGGCCCAGAATCAAGGAGACAGAGGCCCTTTCCACACGGGGGTAATAAAACGGTGTAGAGCAACCTCCAACGGAGGTCGTCTACACCGTGGAGTGGATTGGGGTGGACTACTTTAGCGTAGTTCCACACCCCAATCCACGCAGGAGCGACCGGAAGTGGTGGCGCCGCGTGTTTTTTAAAAACCACTTTTGAGGAGGTTTTTAAAAAGCACGGGGCGTGCAGCCCCGTGCAGCCCCGTCGCAGCGCCCGGTGTAGATTTGCAGGTGCGCACAAGTGCGTGCCTGCAGATTTGCCGGGGGCGGGCTTCAGGCTGGCGAGCTTCTCTGGTTGGTGGAGAGCCTCCGCCAGCCGTAACTTACCATTTTGGACGCCGCAGGATGCCGAGGAGTATGGAGCAGCGAACTCGCGCTGCTCCGCATGGCGACGGACTTACTCGGTTGCTGGTAAGCTCCGTTTCTGTGTGTTTTACCCCATTTCTCCCTCCACGTGTGAAAAGGGCCAGAGTGTAAATTTGCACTCACTGGAGTTAGGCGCTGAGGGTGCATTAGCGAACCGCAACAAAGCACAACAGAATTGTCCAAAGAAATGCAGGATTGCAATGTTCGCTGTGCGTCGGCAGGAGAAATACGCACATCTGTCTGTGCAGTGTCCAATGGGACCACTTGTGAAATGGTCCTGCATGTTCATCTCTGCAGTTTTCAACTGTATAGGACATTAGCTCATGGCCCCCAATGCACAATTAACTGACTTACACACACCTAAGTCTCTAGCGGGATGCCAGTGTAGAGGGACAGGTGGATCTAGAGAACCCTAGAGACCCCCCTCCCGCTTGCTGCTTGCTCAGCTATAGCTTTGTTCTGTTCAGGCCTCGGGATTCACCCTGGGCTGCCTTGAGGTCATCTTTGCTCCATCAGTCACCACCCTCACAGTATGTATTTGGGGCATTCTCAGCACACACACACATCCCCCCCCCAGGAAACCCAGCAAACTGGGATGGAGGCCACTGGGCCAGGACTCAGCGCCTCCTGAGCCCACCTGAATTGGCAGAGGGGGGAAATAATTGGGCCAGGTAAGCAGAGCAGGAGATGGGCGGCTTCTTGTGCCCACGGCTGGCACCACACAGGGCGGAACAGATCTGCAAAGCATGCCAACAGAGTCTAAAGGTTGCCTTTCTTAGCAAAGCTGTGAGAGGATTAGCCGCCTCCTTGCCCTGGATATGTCACGCTTAAGCTTCTAACTCCCCACTCACCTTAATGGGGAGGATTGACAGTGGCCTGGGAAAGTTCCTTTTTTGAGACTTCACCTCCCAGAATATTCCAGCAGCAGGGGGATGGGGTGGCCAAAGGGGGGCACTGCCTCTCCAAAGAATTCTGTCCCCCCAAAATAACATTTTCTTCCAGTCCCCAGGTTTCTACCACTGCAGAGGACAAGATGCTGAAAATCATTTGCACCAAAATTTCTGCTATCGGCTGTGCTTGCTATTCATAGAGTCTTATGGATCTGAAAGGGCAGAATAATATTTTTCTGCCTTCTCTTATTTTCTCTTTTGCATTACAGTTTTTTTTTTGGGGGGGCATCAACATTCTTTTCTGTTTTATCATGTTAGTGTTGAGTCAGTTACTAAGTTAGTGTTCTAGTGAGTCAGTGTTTAGTGGCTTTTAGCTTGTTTTAGTATGGTGTTTTAATTTTAGTTCATACCTCATTTTAGTATATATTTATGTATACACCTATGTTGAAAATGTCAGCTGTAGTTTATGTGACTTAGTATAAAAATTGATAAATTTTCCACTAAGCACCCATTTAAAAGGCAGATGGGGGAATTTAGCAACAGCAGCTTTGTAGATGGGAATCAAATGAAGATATCCTCAATATTTAATTATTGGTTATAATGGTAAAAGGTATGAGGAATACAGTGACTATTCAATTATAGGAGATATAGACTCAAGGTGAATAGATGTGGTAAGACAGAGATCTTGTATAAAGAAGAAAATATAAATATAAGTCTGGGAGAAGTTCATGCATGGAATATATGCAAGAAGAAAGTGAAATTAGATATGAAGGTTACAACAGAATGTAAGAAGTTGTGAATGTAAGTATTAGAATGTCTGGTTTCACTGTTGCTTTTTTAAAAAATTTCTCAGCAAAACTAAAAAAAAATGATAAATTTTATATATATAAAGGTCAAAGTTTGTCTGTATCAGGCGAAGACCTCATACAACTGGTTACTGGAGAAAATTCTGTGGAATCCTGGGGTTGGGAGTATAGGGAGGGGCCTTTAGAATTCTCAGCCAGAGAGCTCTGGGGCCTCAGTCAACTGTGTCTGTCTTGAATAGGCTGCTTGCTATGGAGATTGGGCCTAGCAGCAAGGAGGAGGGCATTGTACTCCCTCAGCAACCCAACCTCTGCAGGTTAATAACTCTGAATACAGATTGGATTGGGGACATATGGGGAAAAGTTACAGGTACTGGACCAGACAGGTTGGGGAATTAGAGACACAAGATCTCAATCTTTCTATTACCTATGAGAAAATAAAATCCTGGGCAACGCTGGGTATATATGCTAGTTTTATATATATGCATAAAGACACATACGGAGAACCATAGACTCTTAGGACTGAAAAGGACCATGAAGGCCATCTAGACCAACTCCAGTTACTTTTCCTTGTACCTTTGTCTGCCCACTTTCTTTGGATGCCTGAACCTTTTCTAGATGCCCCACTGAAGCTTTAAGCTACTGCAGTGCTAGAAATTTGGAGACCAAAGTGACAATCAAGGTGGTTGAATTCTTATTTGGAAGACAGTGGCCATTTCCGCACTAGCTTGTTATAGTGCGATGATTCCACTTTCAACCTCCTCTGGAATCCTGGGGTTTGCAGTTTCGGGAGGGGCCAGCCGGCCCCTCCCAAAACTACAAACCCCAGGATTCCAGAAGAGGTTGAAAGTGGAATCATCGCACTATAATAGGCTAGTGAGGAAATGGCCCCTGCTATGACCAGGTCTGCTCAGGTCTTGCAAAGCTTCTTCAACCCAGGCCATTTCCGCACTAGCCTGTTATAGTGAGTGCGATGATTCCACTTTCAACCTCCTCTGGAATCCTGGGGTTTGTCGGCCCCTCCTGAAACTGCAAACCCCAGGATTCCAGAGGAGGTTGAAAGTGGAATCATCGTGCTATAAGACAGAGTTATAGTGTGCAGTTATAGTCGACCGGCCCCTCCTGAAACTGCAAACCCCAGGATTCCAGAGGAGGTTGAAAGTGGAATCATCGCACTATAATAGGCTAGTGAGGAAATGGCCCCTGCTATGACCAGGTCTGCTCAGGTCTTGCAAAGCCCTGGCCACGGCCTCCTCAACCCACTGTCACGCTTGGGTCCAAAGCCTGTAAAGAACTCAACTCCTATGGTTTTATGTCCCTTAGGGGCTTTGCACCATCCACTGCTTTGCCTAGCTGGTTAAAAAAGGAGAGAGGCAGTATTTGAAGTGCATTCCTGGGGGAAAAAAAATGTAATGCATGAAGGAAACAGACCCATTGCAGAAGCAGGGATGGGCTGCAACTCACTGGCAACCATCCGTGGGAAATTCTTGCCTGCAGCCACGCTGGTGGGACAGAAAAGTTCACCATTATCCATCCAGGGATGGTTGGCTGGGAGGAGAAGGTTTCGGAAACCCCTGGAATCCCCCCTCGCCTGAGATGAGATCTGGTCTCTGCTCTCTCTTCCTTTCCTTGTACTTATGGGGAAATATTATTCTCATAGGCAACAATGAATAACAGTGGCATTTCCCCCCACTGGAGTTTCACACTTCACACATACACACGCGGATGTGGGTTTTGTTGTAGTAGTTGCTGTTTCGGTACAGAAACTGTTACTTTCTGGGCAGACATGTCCTTTTCTATGCAGAAGAACATGTTTTTTGCATAGGATTTCAGTGCAGAAAATGCCATTTCTTCTACGAGCAATGGACCTCCTCTCAGACTCCAAAGCTTTTCATCCATCTCGTGTTCTCCTCACCATTCATGGTCTATCACTTCAAGGTTTTTTTAATTAATTATATTAATGCAAACGATCTAATTCACCATCAAAGTAACACACACACCCCTTCCCCCAAAAAGCAGAAATTAAACTGAAACCAAAACACCCTACTGGAACACTAAAGTCATAAACTGGACACTAATTTTCCAAAACACAAAGTATGTTCTGAGCTACCTAACTGTAATGAAAGAAAAAAACAAAAATATTCTACCATTATAGATCCAATTAAATAACCCTATTAGAATTGCCAGCAAACATAGCCACAGATATTACATGGTTAGATTTCTAGTCCATAAACCGGTATTTTGGAATATTGTTTGCCTAGAAGTTCTACAACCAACCAGCCAACGTAGACCTTTTTCCACACTACGCTGTTATAGTGCTATCATTCCACTTTCAATATCCTGTGGATTCCTGCGGTTTGCAGTTGAGGGAGGGGCATTTAGAATCCTCAGCCGGAGAGCTCCTGGGTCTCAGGAAACTACAAACTCCAAGGTTTCATAGGAGGTTGAAAGTGGAATAATAGCACTATAAGACTGTAGTGTGGAAATGGTCATAGTTCCCAAGGGCACAGCTGGAAGTCGTACCTCCCTTCTCTCCAAGGAAGAGTCTTTTCTAAGCAGCTCTGACCAGAATACCAGCTCAGCCTCATCCCTCCATCTGTAAAATGGGAATACCGGGAAGATGCTCGGCAGCAAAAATGCAGCAGAATATGGTTGGAACAAAGCCTGATGTTGTAAGGTATTCCCTTAGAGTTTGCACTGGCTAGTAGCAAGTCTAGGCCCAGGCAAGGAGCAAACCCTGGGAGCTGTAGTCAGAAAAAAAGTTACTTTTTCAGTAGGAAGGATGAACAGACAGCCGCCCTGTCTTCTGCTCCCTTTTTCTGCCACGAATGAAATTTCCATCACTTTCTTTCTGTTGGAAATATGGGCAAATTCATTTGCAAACTGGCGCTTGTTTCCTTTTACTGTTAAGTCTGCCTGGATTTTAACTTCACCTGCTTGCCGGATGCTGAAATTCACAGCCAAAACAGGGCACTGGACCACCATGTAAGAGGGGACATCCCACACACCTGGACCCCTCCCTTCCGTGCCTCCCTCTACCATCAATGTGCAGGTGCATTCACATGCTCTGGCAATGAGGAACTGCAGGTTTAAGAACTGCAGCAATGCATGTTATGGACTTTTTGACCCATGAGAGATCAAAACATGCAATAATTTGTGGTTACAGACACGAGAAATTCTAGCAGGATTACTCAGTCGGGTCTGTAGTGTTAGAATAACAAGACTTTTCCTTGTTTAAATCTTTCTTTCATTACAGTTTAGCCTCAGGGTGGGGGTGGGGGGTCAGAGTCCTTTCTTGTTTTAGTAGGTTAGCATTTTAGTTAATTACTGTTCAATTACTGTACTGTGTTTTAGGGGATTTTTTTTTTCTTTGAACAAATATCACATAAGTGTGATTCCACCTGTGAATCAGACTGTTTGCTAGCCTGTTTTAAAAAATAAATAATCTTTTCCCAAAAAAAAGGAACTACAGCAGACTACATAGGCCCAGAAGTCTAAATTAGAGGTAGAAAAAATATCAATTACTATGTTTTTCCTCCGCAGAATAACAGGTTACATGATGCTGGGAAGACCTTTTCCAAGAAGTACAGAGCAACTCTAAACAGTGTTCACACTTTTGAGAAATTGTTCGGGGAATTATTCTGCACACAAATACACATGTTTTCATTTTTCTCTGCAAATCACTCACAGAATTCCTTGCATCATTTGTATTTTTGCAAAAATTAACTCTCCCAGAGAGCCTGCGAGCTGCAAATGCATCTTGAGAACTGAGCAGAAAACGAGGAAAGCCACAGCTGGGAGATGCGAAGGAAATTCTTTCCATGCCATCATGAAGAATGCAAAGATAGACAACCCTTGGCTAAATCAGATCTGGAACGCACATGCAGGGAACAGATGGGGTACTAATGCAGTCCCACAACCGGGCAAAGACTCTAAAAAAAAATCTGGAACCTCAGCAGCTAGGATGAATTTCAGAAAGGGAGAATTTCATAACCTTCCCTACTGATGTTCTTGCTCCTTCATGCTCATCAATCACCCTAAATGCTGACTTTCTGTCTTCTGTTTCTCCGGGAGACTTTCTAACCCTTCACCACCACCAAACAACCACAACAAAAGCAACAGCAGAAAAACTGACACTATTTTGGTGAATTGTAGGGGGGTATCTTTGATCTTTGACATCGCATCAAGGTCTGTAGGGCGGACCAAGAAAAATATCTTTCCGAAAGAAAACATTCTACATTCAAACCTTCAACATCTCTGGACGGGCAGGGAAACTTTCTCCCCAAGTTAGAGGATCATTTGTTGGAAACATCACAAAAGGAGACCGAAAGGTCAGAGACTGGACATACCATGAGATTACAGGACTCTTTGGACCGGAGGATAATACTTGGTCAATGTGACGGCAGTAGGAAAAGAGGAAGACCCCAGGGCAGGGGGACGGACAGAATCAAGGAAGCCCCAGGCCCGAATCTGCAATACCCGTTGTGCAGGGCATTCGGAGATCTCTCATTCATAGAATTGCCATAAGTCAAAGCAATTAACAACAACAAACATAATGACTTGGAGATCAAATTGGCTAAGGCAAAGTTGCACGGAACTTACGACGGGTGGGGCCAAACTTTGCAGGACACAAGGGAGGTTTCGTAAAACGTGCCACTCAACCCAAAACTAAAAGTTCCTTAGTAAAAACGGGACTCTGCGGCGGCCACCACTTCCCCAAAACAAATTTACTCTCCCTGTTCCTGCCTCAGGAACTTCAAGAGGTGCTGGTCCTCCCCACCCCCTGTCAAAAAAACAACACACTAAAGTGAAAGTCTGTGGGAGAGCAAATGCAGAAGAACAAACCCACTGTGCACACTCTTGGCTACTAGGCAAACACAGTCGTGACAATTTTCACACACCAGCAGGTTGCACCTTACTAATATGTTTGTGTGTGTGCGTGCGTGCGTGTGTGTGCGTGCGTGCGCGCACAATTAACTGGGTCCCACCTTGGGGGGAAAGGCAGCATATAAATTCAATAAATAAATAAATAAATGATGCAGTAATTCCAAAGCAACTGGGAATTTAATTAGTTCCACTCCCCCAGCGAAGGGGAGAAGATCATCAAATTTCCCAAGAGTTGTCTTAGTCATTAACATGCCTCCAGGGTGACTTAATCCATTCTCAGTCTGATTTTTGGGGGGGGGGGTTGTCCCTCTCTGAGGCTGAGAGAGTGTGCCTTGTCCAAGGTGCCCCAGTGGGATTCGAACCCTGCCCTACCATACACCACACTGGCACAAGAGATCCCTACCACTGTCCTCCACTTCACAAGAGATACAATCCTTGGAAAGCCCATTGCTTTCAATAGGGAAGAGAAGTGAGTGCTTGCATCACTTCCCTTGAATTCCATGAGGGTTTAACATTGGCACAACGATGCCCACAGGACTCAGTTCTGCAGGATGGTTTCTGAAGTCTGCTTCTAGGCTCTTAGCTCCCCAATGCCTTGATTTCTAGGTTCAGTTTCAAAGGGAGAAGACTCCGCCACAAAGCAAAGGGATCGCCTGTCTTACCTCTCCAAGTCTTGCAGGAGCTGAAGTTTCTTAAAACTAAGCCGAGTGGCTGGCACCTTTCAGCTGGGGTTGGCGAAACCAGTGGCACCAACCACTCAGAGCTATTCTTGCGCAAGCCGAGACTGGTGCGCTCCAGCTCATTTGAAAAGACAGGTGAGTGGATGATGCTCCAAGTTTGTTCCTTCCTTTAGGGAACTGCAACCAAACCTGCCGAACATCTCTCCAGTTCAGCCATTCCGATTTTATCCACCGCCCCCACCAAAAAAAAAAAAAATATTTTGGAGATTTCCCATCCTTCGGTACAGCTCCTCCTGTTCCCAACTGAAGTCTCTCATTTGCAAGCAAGTTAACTTTCCTTGGCCAAGAAATGCAACACATAGAATCATAGACATGTAGAGTTGAAAGAGACTCCAGGGGCCATCCAGTCCAACCCCCTGCCATGCAGGAACACCCTCAAAGCAATCCTGATAGATGGCCATCAAGCCTCTCATTAAAAACCTCCAAGGAAGGAGACTCCACTACACTCCATGGAGGCAACAGATTCCACTGCCGGACAGCCCTGACCGTCAGGAAGTTCTTCCTGAGGTTCAGGTGGAATCTCCTTTCCTGCAGCTTGAATCCATTGCTCCTTGTCCTGGTCTCTGGGGCAGCAGAAAACAAGCCCTCTCCAAGGAGACCAAGAAGCACTCCCTCCTGCAATCATGGACCAGCAGCCAGACCTGGGCATTAAAAACATTTCCGCATGACACTCTTACAGTGCGATGATTCCACTTGCAAACCCCAGGATTCCATAGGAGGTTGAAAGTGGAATCATCGCACTATAAGAGTGTCGTGCGGAAATGGCCTAAGCTCTGATTTAGAAGGGTGGATAGGAGTGGACAAATCCATTCCTTCACCACATTTTTTCACAAGGAGGGAACACTTGCATGCTTTCTTGCAAGGAAGAGAAGCCAGGAAGGGCTTCTAAGCCATCCACTCATCTGTAAAATTGTTGAGGTTTTTACTAACTTTTTTAAAAAAATAATGTTTCATGACACCTTTTCATGTCCAAAGAGGAACAAAGGCTTCCTAACATCCCCAGAAACAAATAAATCATAATTTTACAGCTTTCTCTCTCTCTCTCTAAAAGGACCCCTTGCGTTACTCAGAAGTAACTTCTCAGCTTACTTCTCAGTGGCAGCTCCTACCCTGCGGAACTCCCTTCCACAGGAAGCTTGGCTGGCCCCTCCGTTTTCTTTTTGTTTTAACGTATAAGCAGTAAATCTTTTACTTGGATGCTTTGTTTATCTGTCTTTTGAAACTTTTGCATACCTTTTAAATTATTTTATATTGGGATTTTAATTGTTTTTAAAATTTCTGTATTCTGGTTTTTAATTGCCTCTTTCCAGACGCTGCCTTGGGTCCCACTTGGGGAAAAAGAAATGAAACAAAAATATAGTATAATAAAATAAATAAGGGGAACCAACACCACTAGAAACGTTTCAAGACAACTTGCACTGCAGATGTGAACTGAGTAAGGGGTTTCATTCAGACACACCAAACCCTGAAAGTCCTTGTAGACAGACAGACAACACACACACACACGCACTTTCAAAATCCTACAGAATTGCATTCCATCATCTACCTGCACTTCCAAGCGGGCAAGATCGTTCAAAGAACCGCCGCCATGGAAAATCCAAGAAACCCCCCCACAGGTTTCATCATCTGCCACAATCACTTTGAGAAAGTCACACCAAGCCTCAGCTTACCCATCCATAAAATGGGCCTTCCCATGGCCTAGAGCAGTGGTTCTCAACCTTCCTAATGCCGCGACCCTTTAATACAGTTCCTCATGTTGCGGTGACCCCTAACCATAAAATTATTTATTTATTATTTACAATGCCTCCCCCCTGGCATTGCCAGCCAGGAATGGGGGTGCGGGCAGGGAGGGAAAGAGGAGCCGTGAATCTCCCCCGGGAAAAAACTCAGAGAAACCCCAACCCGGGCTCTGCTTCTGCTTCTCTCTCGTTTCTGCTGGGGGGGGGCAGTGTGGGAAAAGTTTCCAGAATGTCGACCCGGGCCCGGGGGGGGGGAGGATTCCCAGCGCCTTTGTCTTTTGCGCCAGGCGCAGCTCACCCCCTGGAAAAGGGCCGCCTTGTGGCCCCCCGGCCCTTCCGCAGCGCACCCCTCCGTGGTGAGTGGGGCAGGGGCAGTGGCAAGGAGGGGGCCTGCCCCGTTGCTCCCACTGCCCCCCCCCAAGCTGGCCCGTCAGACGGGAGGTTCTCCCAGTAGTGGAGAAGGGGAGCGATTTCAGTCCCTTCTGAACAGGGGCAGGACGATGCAAGCGCATGGATCGCGCTTGCGCACCACCACCAAGGAGGGACTGGAGCCTAAGGCCATCGGAAATACGTGAAAGGGTCGTTCGTCCCCCAAAGGGGTCCCGACCCACAGTTTGAGAACCACTGGCCTAGAGCATCTCGCCCCTGGCAAGTGTGTTGGACTACAACTCCCAGAATCCTCCCGGTGGTGGCAGGACAATGGCCGTTGCAGTATTTCAACCCATGCAGCTGCTTCCTGATGGGAAGCGTGGATCTCGGAGATGGAATATATATATATATATATATATATATTTTAAAGGAAACTTTTAAACTTTGAAAACTTTTTTTTTGCGTGTCCAGTTGCTTTGTGCAAAGGGACCCATCTTTAAGAAAATGATGAAGCATTTCTATGACCGCAATATAAATTGCACACAGACCTACAGAGTGGTTGGGAGGCAGCCGCTGTTACACCACAGGCAGAAATTCAGGAGAATTTCGGCAGAATCGGGCAGGAAATAAAAACGTGGATTTTTATTTTTTTTTAAAAAAAGGTGATTCACATCTCGCAGGACGCACCCCTTGGCCCGCCTGTCAAGGTGATTTCATAATATGGCTTAAAAACCCAAATTGCAACTTTGCCAGGGGAAAAACACAGGGAGGGGGAGCGAGCCCAGCCCTGCAGTTCCCCGCTTGACCACCAGAGGTCAGTCTCGACCCACACAATCAGAGGCAGCGCAATACCCTCCTTGCAAACACCGAGTCCTGGCAACAAAGTTTTTATTTTTATTTTTCCTCCCCTTTTCTTTTTCTGTTTCTTTCTCCGTCTCCGCCTCCCGACCACCAAAACAAATAAAAAAAAATAAGTAAATAAATAATCGGAAGAAGGTGAAAGGGGAAGGCCTGCATCTTAAGCATCCTCTCTTGTAGGCTCGTGAATCCTGGACCACTTTCAATTGCTTTTTTCCCCTTAAAAAAAGGGGACAGGACCCATTTCCGCACTAGCCTGCTATAGCGCGATGATTCCACTTTCAACCTCCTCTGGCATCCTGGGGTTTGCAGTTTCGGGAGGGGCCGGATTCCAAAACAACTGGACAGATTAAGACTATATTATATTATTATAGGGGACAGAACCCATTTCCGCACTAGGCTGTTATAGCGCGATGATTCCACTTTCAACCTCCTCTGGCATCCTGGGGTTTACAGTTCCGGGAGGGGCCGGATTCCAAAACAACTGGACAGATTAAGACTATATTATATTATTATAGGGGACAGAACCCATTTCCGCACTAGGCTGTTATAGCGCGATGATTCCACTTTCAACCTCCTCTGGCATCCTGGGGTTTGCAGTTCCGGGGGGGCCGGCCGGCCCCTCCCGGAACTGCAAACCCCAGGATGCCAGAGGAGGTTGAAAGTGGAATCATCGCGCTATAACAGCCTAGTGCGGAAATGGCCAGAGTGTTCGCACTTTGCTTTCCGCTCTAATGACTTCCAGAAATAAAACTGGCATTTCTCCTCCCTCTCTCTCTCTCTCTCTCTCTCTAACTCCGTGCCATCCATCCATCCATCCATCCCTAATAGGGTTCCTTTTTAAAAATAATATATATATTTTTCCTAAATAGAAGCTCTTTAAGAAACTACCCAGAGGGTGCTGGGAACGGAGCGCCAGCGTTACTCTCGGAATTAGATTTTGCTGCCTGGCCCTTCCTTAGGCAAACACCAGCCCTCCCCCCTCCCCCCTCCCCTCCCCTCTTGGGGCTAATTAAAAAAAAAAGAGTTTTCAACGGGAATCGGTCACTTTCTCCCTCCCGAGAGGGAGAGAAAAGAGGTCACTTTTACAGCCGGCTCGCCCGCTCTCTCCCCTCCGCGGTTCTATTTCCATGCCTTTCTAAAGGAATTAATTCTTTTCCCGTTCCGTTTTTTTCTTTTTCTCAAGGCTCCGGGAACAAGAGGGGAGGGGAGGTGGTTTCTCGGAAGCGTTAGAAAAAGGAACTTGGGCTCTGCGGAAGGCGAAGTTACTCCTTCCCGTCTCCCAAGCGGCCTTGTTCCCCTGAAAGATAGGCTCAAATCTGGGCAGGGGTCCTATTACGGCTTGCTTCCCCCCCACCAAATTTTCTTATTCCGGATTAGTTTACTTCGGAGTAAGAGTTCGGACGCTGGTCCGAGAGTCCTGGGCTTTTCTGGGCTGGGCTGGCTGGCCCCCGACCCCCCGCCTCCGCTCCCCCAAAACAGTCCCGGAATACGCCATTCACACGACCGGGAGACACGACTCGACTTGGGTCAACTCGGTCGTGGGAACCCGGCCTTCCGGCCTCTTTCTGGCCCGGATCCTACGGCTTAAGCCCAACCGGGCTCACGGAGTTAACTGCTCAGTAGAGGGTCAGCACCCGGGTAAATCTCACTGACTCAATGGGTCTCCTCTATGGGGTTTTCCCAGTCGGATTCGGGCCTCTGATTTCATACGTCCCCTCCTCTACACGCATATTTTTATTTTTTTTATATAAAGAACACGACCGTGTTTTTAAAACCCGCGTTAGTCTGAGAATCACGGTGTTTTTAGTCTCCTGACGATACACACGAACAGCGCGGGAAAATTCTGCCCGCGACGCGTGACTCCGTGGGAACGCAACCGAAACACGCGTTCCTCGGCTCCCACCCGCGGCGGGGTTTCCCTCCTGGCTGCCTCGTCCCCGTGTTATTTATTGGAAGCGCCTCGGGGCCGAGAACGTCTCTTCACGTCTGCCTAGGAAACAGCCAAACCGAAATCGCTCTCTATTCCTTTGCTCGCCCTGAAATGCTATGGATGCTTCGGGATCGTTCCTCCACCCGCAACCCCACCGCTTGGGGAAAAAGGGGAGAAGAAAACACGCATCTCGGCAAAGACGCCTTTCGCCTCTCCAGAATCCCGACGACCGCTCAGCCACAGATCTTCTCCTCTGACAAGCCCTCGCTCCCTCGCGGGGATTTGCGACTAAGCCCCAATCGGGTTCTTTCTTCGCCTCCCTGCCCACCCGAGCCGGCTGTTTCCCTGGGGATGAGTCTCTGGTTCGGCCGAACACGGATCTGGCCGTTCAGACGTTCGCGCGGCGCAGAAAGGGAAAAAACAAAACAAAACAGAGAAAGTGCCTGGCTTTTCCGGCCGGCTGGAAAAGCCAGGCACTTCCTCTGGGTTTTTTCCCCTTTCTGCGCCGCGCGAACGTCTGAACGGCCAGATCCGTGTCCACATAAACAAACACCATTTTTCCTCTTCTGTTCTGCGTGCAATGGTTTGGTTGCTGCTGCTGCTGCCTCCGGCGGCGGCGGCTGACAGGCGGCGAAGGAAGAGCCGAGAACAGCCCAGCCATTGGCGGGCGGCCTGGAGTCACGCAACCGCGCGTACACACACACACACCCACACACACGCGAGAGAGCCCCGCCGCCTCCGCGGGACGCGTCGGCCCCCCTCTCTATCGCGCTCCCGGGGGCACGTCGGAAAGCCCCCCACCCCGAAACGCGCGAGAATCGTCCCGCCGGACCCAGATCCACCCGGGTCCCCCTCTCTTACGTGGGGAAGGGGGGCATAGAAAGGACTTCGGGGTTCGGAAAAAAATTACAATCGTGTTCCTACAAGTTTGGAGGCTCCCCGGGGAAAGGCAGCCCGGGGTGGGGCTTGACTCCGGAGTAACGTGCCCAATTCTGCCGCTGGCCGGGGAAAAGGAACTCCTCTAGGGCTTTACTCCGGAGTCACACGCCAAGTGCGGAGGCTTCCTGGGGCAAAGGCGCCCAGGGGGGCTTTCCTCCCGAGCAAACCCACGCGCGATCGCGGCAGCCGCGTGGCGTGTGCGGGGCGGCTGGGCTGGAGGCCGCGGGAGGAGGGGAAAAAGAAAAAGAACCCCTTTACTCGCGAGGAAAGCCCCCGGCGCGCCAGGCCCGCGATCCGGGCGTCCCCTCGGGGTTGGAGCCCCTGCGTGGAAAGGGAAACCCGAACAAGGGAAGGAAAGCGAAGCGAAGCGGGGGAAAAAAACAACCACCAAGAGAGATATTTCGGGAGCTCCATTTTCCGGGCCGCCTGGCTTTCCCTTCCCCGGCCGAGCCGCGTCTCCCTTCCTCGTGATTTTCCGAACGGGGAGGCGCAAAAGAAACCAGAAACGGCCCCAAAATCCCAGCACGCGCGTTTCGGTCCCGCGTGGGAGACAAGCTCGGGGTCCGCATTCCCTCCAGGGGTAGATTTTTGACGAAGGCGCCCCCGGTACCGACCCCGCCAATCCCCGCCGGGGCCCCGCGGGCGCGTGGGGGATCCCCCTCGTCCCAACCCCACGCGCGACTCCCTCCCCGTGTGGCTCCCCCTTCCCCAAAAAGAAGCCACACCACCACCGTCCCGTCCCCGAGCTCCAAAGACGGTTCCCGGTTCTGTCTTTTAAAGGATTAAAAGGTCCCCACGCCGGAGGGAGCCCACGCCGCGCCTCCCACCCGGGACGGGGAGAGAACACCGGGGCAGGGAAGAGAAAGCCAGCAAGGGAAGGGGATTTTTTTTGGGCGACAATGACACTTGGGTTGGGGTTGGAAGCCAGGTTTGGGCGCATTTCTTTTCCCTTCCTCGCGACGGGGGGAGAAAAATGGACCAGGCGAGGAAGGGAAAAGAAATGCGCCCAAACCTGGCTTCCAACCCCCTCCAAAAAAGACTGCAACCCCAAACAGAAGCAGCCCCGCCAAGACAGCCGAAGCAACCCATCGCCTCCGCGCTCCCCTTCTCCCGCGATCGCCCCGCTTCTCCACCTGTCCGCACCCCCCCCAAAACCCCATAGAGGAAAAACCCACGAACCCCCTCCCTGCCCCCCACGGAGGCCACCCCGACGCCGGGCCCTGGGCAGCCCCGGAGGATCCCGGGGACGTGGGGGGGACCCGCCAGCGCGCTTTTGCAAAGCCAGGCAGCGAAGCGAACGCCTCCCGACGCCCGCTCCGTTTTTTTGGATGCCTCCCCCTTTCCCCGGAATGACAGCGCGATTCGGAGAAGGGCGATTCTCAGAAAGGCCGGGAGGGAGGGAGGGAGGGAGGGAGGGAGGGGGATATATATAGATATATATTTGGTGCAAGGTAAATATCTATGTATATCTGTCCAAGGGAAGGCTGGGCGCGCTGCGATCCAAAGGCACCGCGCAGACCCCTCGCCAAGCCACCGAGGGCCGGCGACGGAGGGCTCCGGGCGGCCGGAGCTGCCCGGCGCCCGGGGAGGGAGGCAGGGAGGCCGGCCGGAGGGCGCCGGTCGGGCAGCCGCCTCGCCCGCGGACGCGCAAAGGGGAGCGAGCGGGCGCGCATCGTCACCTGGTCTCCGCGCTTTCCTAGAAACTCCTTGCATCACCACTTCTAAGAACCCCAGTTCTAAGAATCAACACGGCTCAATTCTCGGAATTTGAGCGGCCGGCGCTACCACCGCCGGGCCCCCGGGGAGGGACTTGGGGGGCGCTCCCGGCCCCGGAGACGCTCCCGGCCCCGAGGCGCCCGCCGGACCCCGGGAGGGACCCTCTCCCGCCTTGCCTGGCCGGGACGCCGGGGATCGGGGGCCTCCAAGCGACCCCGGAGGGTCCCCGGCGGGGGTCGCCTCCGCGGGCCTCCCCCGCCGACGGTGGACGGCCCGCTCGCCTGGCGTCACGTGGGCCCTGGCGAGGGTGACGTCAAGGCTCGGCCTGGCTACAATGTTGCAGCGCTCGGGCTCCGCCTCCTCCTCCTCCTCGCCCCCTCCCTCCTCCTCCTCCTCCTCGCTGCTTTCCCCTCGCTCCCTCCCTCCCGGCCGGAATTCTGAGAAGTAATTTGTGATTCGGTGACATAAGAGAAACCCGGGGAGCCCGGCGCATTCCCCTCCGGGGCTTCGGGGGGCCCCCGACCTGTCGTGCAAGCAAAGCCAAGCAAGGCAAAGCAAAGCAAAGCAAGAAATAAAAATAAAATAGAGGCCCCCGCAACGTTGCAAAGGAAGGGCTGGAGCGCTTCGGCCGGGAAAAGCGCGTCTCCCCCGGTTGGCAAGCGGTGCGCGCCTTGGGCGGGCGGGCGGAGGGGTTGCTGCCCCTCCGGAGGCGACCGGCGGCGGCGATGGGGGGATCCGGGACCCCCGAAGCCAACCAGCGACGCGGAGGACCCGGGGAAGCCGAGCAACCGAGGGGTTCACGGGAGAGCCGGGGAGCGAGCCTGGCGAGCCTGCCCTCCTCCGCGCAGGGCATCGCAGCAGCGACTTTCGGGGAAGGGTCTTGGAAGAGCCCGAAGGGAAGAAGAAGGAAAAGCCCCCCTAAAAAAACCGACACCCCCCCAGCCCTCCAGCTGACAGAGCCGCGCAGGAGAAGCTGGTCCTAGAAAGAGACTCTTTTTCTTTTTCTTGCTGGGGATTTTATTTGCGTTTTTGGCAAGTATCTCAACTTTCTAAAAAGAAATACTGGAATGTCCTTTTTTTTTTTCCAACGAGGGATCGGTGACTATATATATTTAAAAAAAGAACCCTTTCCCCTCTGTTCCTTTTTGATCCGGCGCCTCCTCTGCGCTTTCAGGGGAGGGCGCGTGTGGCGCGCGTGGAGGATCTGCTGTCCCCCAAACCAGGTCGGGGCTTCCGCGGTGGTTCTTCTCGTTCTCCTCCTGGGCTCCCCAGCCTGGGGTCCCAACGCCTGTCAAGGGGGACCTGGATGCTTTGCAAGGGGCTCTTCTCCACCAGGGAAAGAGAGCCCGGCTGTGTGTAGGTATAGATGCCTGTGGAAGGGCTTTCCTCCAAACCGTTCTTCCCAGGGCGCCTTTGCTTGCTCTGGAAAGAGGCTTTGGACCCCGGGGTCTCTCTTTTGGCCCATCCCAAAAAGGGAGGAAGGCCTCCCTCTGGTGTATGGGGATGTGGGGCTGGATGGCTATAGGGGGAGAGGAAAACAAGAGCACCCCCAGAATTGTGCCTGAGCTTGGGGGAGGGGGGTCAGTACATCTTGGCCCACTGACCCTGGGTGCAAGGAGATCTGACTCTCCTTAGGGCCAGGGAAGGTTGGGGGTGCCCCCTTAGAGGGGGCCTGGTTGGAGGGAGGGAGGGAGAAGGCGCTGTCCATTTCAATTTTTTAAAAAATTGAAATCTGTCTGTCACAGACAGTCTTCTTCTCCCCCTGATTCAAAGTCAGAGGTTTGGCACAGGGTCTCCCCTTCGTGACCCCCAGTTTCCAAGGGGAAAACTTTGAATCAGGGGGAGAAGAAGACTGTCTGTGACAGACAGACTGTCTGTGACAGACTGTCTGTGACAGACACCAGTTCTGGCCCAGTATTTTTAATCCATATTTCATAACAAGTCAGAGGTTTGGCACAGGGTCTCCCCTTCGTGACCCCCAGTTTCCAAGGGGGAAACCTGTGATGAAATATGGATTAAAAATATTGGACCGAAGAGCGGGCGTTTGTTTCCGAAGCTGCTTGATGCCAGCTTGCAGTCCCAGAAAAATATCCGGAAGGCCCGTTTGCTGCCTTTCGGCTGAAGAGAGACAAACAGCCATGGGTGCATGGCATGCACATCGCTCTCGGTTGCAAATAGATATTTTCTTTTCCAGGGGATGAGCGGTTGCAGAAGGGGAGGGATGAGAATAGAGAGGAATTGTGGAAGTCTTAGGCGCAAAGGTTGCTGTTTAGTTTTTTTAAAAAAATGGTTCTAAAGCTGTTTTCCAACTGCACCAAGCCCTCCCCTTCTTGTCACTGCAGCTGGGCCTAGTCTGTCTGCTTTCCTACTCAAGTGGGTTTATCTATTATTTGTTTATTTAACGATCATAAACCTCCTAATCGTTGTGAGATTATGGAAGGATCTAAAAATAACTTGGTGACTCTTCTCTTCCCCCCACCCCATTCTGAATGACAGCGGGGGGGGAGCTGGGAGGGATCCAAGGCGCTTGATAAATTATGAACGGAAATTTGTTTACCGTAATCGCCCAGTTTGAATCACCGCGCCGGTGCTCTTGAGATAATCAAATTGCTCAGGGAAACTGATTAAAGGACATGCAAATGGTTTGGAAAGGTCTGGCCCATAACTTTGCATTACTTTTTTGTGCATTCTCCCTCTGTGTGTGTGTGTGTGTGATTTTAATTTGCAATCGAGATCCTGGACAGATGCACTCGCAGACCTTTTGGAATGGGATAAACAAGAGATGATTGGTGAGCGCCGCTTCTCCCAGCCATTAATGTGGGCCAAGGGAAACCAGCCTCTGAATGCCGTTAAAAATTATCTGTAATTCAGGAACGGAGAGTTCTCATGATTCGAGGAGGACAGGCGGAAGGGAAGGGTGCCTTGGAAGGATTGCAAAGAATGCTCTGGGACAGCGAACCAGAGAATTTATAAGGATTTCTCTTTCTCATTTGATGTAGGAAGAGATACAAAGATAATTTACTGGTAGCTTTTTTTCCTATTTTTTAAAATCCTAGAATGAGGAAAGATGTGTGTTTTGAGGTTATAACGGGCTCATTTGAGAGCTCCTCTTCTGAAAGAATGTGGCCAAATGAACCACTCAGGACCTGAGGAAGATATTGCATCAAACCCTTTCAAACTGCTTCAAATATATTATTGTAAACATTTGCTGGGGGTGCTTTGAGTGTTTGTTCCTGCGTGGCAGGGGGTCGGACTCGATGGCCATTGTGGTCCCTTCCAACTCTGTCTTTCCATGATTCTATGGACTTCCATCCTCCCACTTCAAAAATTATGCAAAGTATTTTAGTCAGCAGAACCAACACAGTGTAGTGGTTTGAGCATTGAGACTAACTCTCTGGAGACTGGGGTTCAAATCCCTGCTCAGCCGTGGAAACCCAGTGGGTGGCCTTGGGTGAGTCACACACTCTCAGCCTCAGAAGGAGGCAAAAGCAACCCCCCCACAAATTCATCCAAGAAAACCCCAGGATAGGGTCTCCATAAGTCGGAGATGACTTGCAAGCACACAGCCACAACAATTTTAGCTAGTACAGCATGGGGCAAGGAAGGGCTGTTTGTGGATGCATAATGGCTCATTATATTATCTTGGAATTCTCGATTCATTGATTCCTTTTCTCCTCCCCTCCCAACCCCCGGCCAATTCCTGCAGCTTCAGCTAATGTGGACTTTCTGTGTTGCAAGGCTTCCCATCTTTGCACCTGTCTTTCTAACCTCCACCCCCGACTGACATTTCCTTCTCGTCTGGCACACATTCTCCGACTCCATTCAGAGCCCAGGGGTAACATTCCCAAAGTGGCCGGAGGGGGCACTGCAGAGCGAAAGGAAGAACCCATCCCATGTCAGCTGCATTTCAAGAATGGTTTATGTAGAGACCAGCTTCCTTTCTCCGGCACGCCCCCACCCTCTAGACCAGCCGAAATGCAACAGTTTGCTGCCATGGCATACATTTTAATTCTGCCTGCTTCCATTTTTCAGGCCTTGGAGGGAGAGGAAAAACAAATACGTATTTTCCTTAAAGGAAACATCTTATCCTTGCATGAAAAACATTTTGGAAAAACAGTAGCTGTTTTTGTTACACATTGCTGAAATTTCTAATAGCTGCACATCATGCCTTTTCTGTAAGGATCTAGGGTATTTTTTTTCTCTTCCTAATCCGCACAAGAGAAGAAGATGTTTAGTGGGATAAATTGCAGTGCCTCCCCGGCCTTATTTGTAATAGCAGGGTAACAACACTCCTGCAGAGTGGGTCAATGGATGAAGGCAGTCTGTGCAAAACCTTTTGAATAAATACCAAGAATGAATGTAACAAAACAGATAAGGCGGTGATGGCACTGAAAAGGGCATACAAAATATTTTCTCGTTCGCAGTTTAGAACGGGTGGGAGATGGTGGAATTGCCAAAAAAAAAACCATTTTGAACCATGAATGAGAACATACCTTGTTTGTCTCACCACTGTCTCTCTCTCTCTCTGCACAATTTATACACTGTCACCCAGAAAGCAGTCCAGAAATGCCACCCTGGGGGAAAACCTCTCCATCTGTAATATTTCTAAGAGCAAAGAAGGGGGTCACCAATTTTAAGGGTGCATGGTGAGCATCTTAAATATTTCCTTGCTTTTATTCTTTGCTGCTGGAAGCAGGAGCAGGCTGAATTTCCTCTGTTGCAAAGTTGCCTGCCTGTGTCTTGTTTTTCCCAATTCCATAGGGGTGAAGGGAGGGCAGCAAATTTTTTGAGGATCGTAGAATGCAGGCAGAAGGGTAGCAAGCAGGGGATCTTGCACATGGAGATTTATCTGCCCCTCCATATTTCCAGGCCAGCTGTGCATTTGGCCTTCCTAGGAGACAGTTTTCTCAGTTTTCTGAACATTGCCCTACCCCCCAAATGTTTAGTATTCTTTGCTGCCTGTTAGGCTGGCTCATTTCGCCTTCGGCAAACAAAACAACAACATTGACCGCATCTGTTTCCCATTTGGTTGGATCGAGGCTACTATTTCTGACCTACTGGAATTTGTTTTGTTTTTTAAAGAAGGGGAGCGTTTCGAATATTGACTCCCCGACACTGAATGTCTTCCTCCTGCCAGCCCACACCCTGGCCCTGAGTTCGAAGGACTTCGCACACAGGGTTTGCAGGACTCCGTCCATTGCGACACCAAAGTTCATTTTTTTTAGAAAAGGCTGTTTGCTTGTCTTGCATTGGAAATTGACCATTCAGCCAGCAAGCAGACAAATTAAAATGCCTGTTGCAGAATCCCAAGAAGCAGGCTCGATCTTTCCCTCTCCAAACAGGCACTTTTCTCCAATAACAGTTTTTGGAAAGCCTGATCCAGAACTGACTCAAACTGGACGACTGAGACATGCAGTTCGGCCTCAGAGCCTGTTCACTCGGAAGCAAATCTCCTTAATTTTGACAGGTCTGGGAGTCGCTTAGGTGGGTGGCTACCCAGAGGAAATTTATGATTAAATTCATCTTTTGAAATGATCTGTCAGAAAACTGGGTTTCACAGAACTAATTTGCTGGGATCCAACTTAAAGACAGGTTCCCAAAGATTTAGAAATCCACAGGTTATTTATAACTATGGCACCATCGCTTTGAAAGGATACCAGAGCGTAGATTAAAAACCTACATTTTTGAAAGCACTGATTCGTAACAAATAATCCTAGTTGTTATTCTCTGTTAAAGTGTTTGGGGAAGCGAAAGATTTCTGTTCCCTGATTTGCCAAATTGAGGTGAATTCTAGAGGAGGGGAATTATTATTATTTTCACAGATCTGTACAGGACAAATGATCAAAAAAAAATTTCTTTTCTTTTTTTAAAAATTAGACTGTAGCTTACTAACAAATATAGTCCATGCTACAGTGTACCAAAAGCTGGAATCAGTCACACGGAGCTCCTCTTTTAAAATCCAAAGGGCAAATAGACAAACCAGGCTGATATCTTTCAGACAAACCATGCAAATATTTTGCACTGCAGGGAGCATTCAGAAATGTCCCAAACTCATTGCTGTTTCAGATTTGCTTGTCTCCTGAACATGAATTTTTTTTTTTTTTGGTGGGGAGAGAGGGTTGAAATATTTGAATTGTGCAGCTTTAAGTGCAGAATTTGAAACTTTAGACCGACTGGCGTCGTCCTGGTTGCATTGGCAAGGAGGAAGCCTGAAAACGCCTCAGCTGTCAGCTGTCAAGTGCTAAATGCTGGGCCATGTCATCTAACAAATGTCACAGCTTGTCCACTTTCAAACTATGTTAAATATCAACAGGCACGGATCAAATATTTGAAAGCAAACATCACCAGGGAATTTTACAGAAGCACACAGGTATCGGGTAGTCGGCAAACGGGAGTCGGAATGTCAGAAGGATATTCACCAGTAGCCTTCGTCCAGGATGAGTTTTGAGAGACCGTTCTTCGAAACAATTAGTTTCCGCTTTGTCACAACCCAGGGCACAAAGGTTGCCGGATGAGGGAAGAGAGCGCTCAGTGATCTTCCAGAGTCCTAAAGGAAAAATTTTTCACAGCTTCAGGTACAAAGATCAGGGAGGACCTGGATGCAATTTAACCCTATCCACCAAGAGGAGGGATTTACAACCAGTTGAGTCCTGAATTTGGCTCTGATAGTTCACCATCCCCCTTGAAAAAGTTACTTTTTCACACCCTTCTCAGGAGTGGAAAGTTGAGAAGTACAAAATTCTCTTAGATGCATTTTATCGGAAGACTTGCTTCCTTCCACTTCTCAGTTAGGCCTATTGGTTTAAAAAAATGCAACTTTTTTTCCCCTAACAAATGCAACGTGCTTTACCTATTAGGGCATGTCATAAATTAAGGCTCTCACTCTCTCTGTGTTTTTCTTTTCTTTTCCCCCAACAATTAGCCTCCTGCTACTTTGCATATCATCCGGGGAAAAAATTGCAATACTTCCCTAATTGCATCTTTCAAGTACAACTGTTTTAGTGAGGAAAACATTAGCCCATTTGGTAAACACAAGAGGCACAAGCAGTATCATCTTAGGCCGATTTCAGCCCGATTTTTAGCACTTCCAGCATGTTGTATCAAACCACTAATATGCATGTGTGCTTGTGCAATGCATAGCAAAAGCATATAAATAACATATATATTTGCATACACAGCCAGATATTTTTTGTGCACAAGGAGTCTTCCATATGTCCTGGATTTCTAAACCGCCTGGTTGTCAGTAGTGATACTCTTGTCATTCTTATTATATTTCAAGATAACCCCGTCTGGAATGTATGCTCCTAATTATTCATGATTAATTCATCCATTGTGTGAGCAGGGGGTGATGATGTTTATATATTCTCCAGTGTGGGTTCGCAAATGCACCAGCCTCTCTAGCCTTGCACCAGAGAATATGACAGGCCAAGGGCTGAAAGAGTTTTGAATACAGAAGAAAATGCTCTCTCCTCAGCCTTCCACGGGTCCAGAAAATGCAAATCAAAGCACACACCTTTTTTTAAACCCTTTCTACCCCAGAGATGTCAAGGGAATGTGGTTGTCCTACTGCCCGCTTTGCAATCAATGCAAATAAACACCTCCTGCATCTGATCACTTAAATGGAACTGGGCTGCAATTTTTCCCCCATCTACGTTTCCCATACGCCGGCAGGGCTGTGTGTGATGTACAGGGAGTTAAACCTTATCTTGCATTCTCAGTCTAGCCTACTTTTAAAAAAGCAAATGAGTCCGGAGCTGGGCAGGCCAGCCTGCCGAACAGCACCGGAGCTCTTTAAAGTCTGAGAGGTGTTTAGATTTCCTTTTCTCCTGTAACACCTTCCTTTTTATTCGGTTTTGTTTCCAGTGTCAATATCGTTTGCACCACTTTGTGGGAGGTGTCGCAGATCTTATCTCCCTGACATTCAGCTTTTAACTGCCTGTTTGCTTAGGGTGCATAAACATCACGTGGCCTTATGATTTCTTTTAATTATGTGTATATTTTTTTTTTATATCGTCCTCGGTGCAGAGGTCCAGCTTGCCTTTTGCTTTCTGCCCTTCCTCCTGTGGCAGAGAGACAACCGAGGGCAAAACCCCAACTGATCTCCAAAACAGAACACTGTCATGTCAGAGAATTCCCTTTGTTTCAGTCTTGTATTTTTTGCTGACTTACTTTCTTTCTCTTTCTTTTTTTAAAGGGAAAAAAATAACAAATTTCCTATTTGCCTGCAATTCATGTGCCAGTGAAATGGGCCAAGATTTTTAAGCGATTTAACCCAGTCGGTTGGGCCTGGATATTATATTATTATAATCTGGATATTATAAAATCATGTTTACAGCAATACGGGGATGTTACTTCTCTGGACTATGACTCCAGACCCTCCTGGCCATGCTGGGAGGGGGATTTTGGGAACTGCAGTCCAAGGAAAGAATTTTCTCCCCTTTTGCTGGCAGGTCAAGACGTTTTTCGTTTTACAGGAATTTGACGAGTATATTGGTAGTGCAGGGTGCTTTGAACAGAAGTGGGTGTGTGGGGTATCCTTATATTTATCCCTATATTTTTTAAAATAATTTTATTAATTTTCCAAAAAAAAAGAAAAGAAAGGAAATAATAAAAACAAATATATGCATCTTTTAGTAATACAACATATCGTGGTAATATCTTCTTAGAACAATATTTATCCCTCTATTTTGAGATGATTTTTATATTGGTTAACTTCCTGCTGTTTTAGCAGGATAGCTGGTTTTCACTGTTTGTTTCAAGGACTTTTTATTCTATCTTGTTTTTGTTGTAAATCCCCTTGAGTCCTGCACTGGGAGAAAAGTGGGATATTAATTAATTATTTTTTTTCTCAACCCTGATTTTATACAGTTCCGGTGGACTCTTGAAGACCCAAACGGAGCATTCGGGCTCTTGGAAAGGTTTTTTTTTTTCTTTCAGGCTGTGATCTTTCAAGAGGAAAGACTAAGCACTGCGTCTGATACAGGGGCAGAATTTTAATTTACAAAGGCCAAGATCTCCTGGATGCTATGAGACCACATTTTCTTCCTGATGGTTAAATGGACTTGTTGGATGATCTTCAAAGAAGTGAACAGATCCAATGATCTGGTCAACCCAACGATTTGCGCGAAATTGCCTCTCTTTGTAACTCTGCATCCAAGGGCTGAGCCTCAAGAATTTTATCCAGGGAAGGATTCTCTGATACTTTGCTCCTTCTGTTTAAAAAACCGGGTACACAATGAATTAAACAGCTTTGTGACTAAAATAATTAAAAAAAAAAATTTGGAATGCTTCCTTTTGACACCAGGAAAGATTAAACACGAAGGAGCTAACACGAGTAGTTAAAATACTGCAATTCTCAGGTATACAAAAATATACAACATTTTATTATTGTATGCAAGAATAACATACAGGAAAATAATATAAAATAAATAAATAAATAAATAAATAATAAAGAAAGAAAGAAAGAAAGAAAGAAAGAAAGAAAGAAAGAGAAGAAGAGAAAGAAAGAACAGAAAAGGACATTAGGAAGAACATCCTGCGGGTAAGAATAATTCAACAGGATTTTTTTTTTCCTAATAGTAAATGCTGTTGGAGAGTGGAATATTCTGCTGCCTGGGAGTATGGTAAGGTCTCCTCCTTCTTTGGGTTTTTTTTTTTAAAGAGGAGTGTTTTGATTTGTGTCTTCTTGTAGGGCAGAAGGGGGTTGGACTGGATGGCCTTTGGGGTCTCTTCCAACTCTATGGTTTTATGATTCTACGATGAAATCTGGCGGAAATCGACTGGTCCTGTTTTCTGAGTTTCTTCAACTGCCGATCCTGCATTGTTAGGGATGTCTGTACATGGAGTTCTGAGAGTTTCTGTGAATCACTTGCAATAAAATAAAATAAAATAAAATCTTTCTCCTTTGATTTCTTTCCTGTTACTCTGAATTTTTCCCTTTGCCATGTATTTTAAAGTAAAACTCTATTCTTTTGCCATATAAATATGTGTCTGTTCACTCCAGACTAGCCTATACCCAAGGAAATCCATTTCTGAACCAATCTGGTAAATTGTGCACACAATTTTTGGATGTCTGTGTTTATATGCATTTTTGGGGGAAGCGTGGCCCAATGGTTCCATCCGATTCTCAGAAGAATGGATGAGATGCACACTCCTGGACAGTTGCAAACCACTGCTTTAAAATCCCGAGGTAGCCGAGCCTTGCCCCCTTGGCCCTGACCTCCATCCCTGGATTGGGACCTCATCCATGTGCAAAACTTTCCCTATTTGTCCCTGAGCCCAGCCTCTCTCTGGAAGTCCCCATCGTTCCCGGCCTTTTCCTCCTGCGTAAATGCAGGGAAGCCTCCCAAGTTCTCCAGTAAAAGACACCCAGCAGTGTCCTTTCTGGAGATGAGGCCGTTCAGGCCCACAAACCCTTCTTCACTTCTGGTAAGCCCAAATTTGACTTCTTAGGGAAGATGGTTTATGAAAGCTGATTAAGTATGACAGCTCCAAGGAGACTCCGGATTCTTTCTTTTTTCCAGAGAAGGGATAATTCTGAATATCGGGCGCAGAGAAAAGCAAAGAGCCAAGGACTTAAATGTCCTGCTTTGGGAAGGATCTGGCTGGACGCACGAAGCCGGAATAGGTAGTCACTTGGTGTGGTCACCACGGTGGTTCTTTTTATGGTGAAAGAAAAGCACCCCTCCTCTCTTTCTCTCTATTTCCCATCCTGTTCCTGGAAGAACCTCAGGGCTAGTAAATACCATGTGGACAAAAGGAAACCCCATGCAGTTCAGAAGCATGAGGGGAAACAAACCATCCATCAACAGAGGCCGGTCACCCTCTCTAGATGAACCACATTGTCCTCGTCACGCACCATCAAAGAACGGATTTAGCTCCTCTCCTTCCAGCCACCTTGCATCCATGCGCCTATTTATTTTTCTTGCTTTCATTTTTTTTAAAAAAAAAAAATTGGCTAGGATGCAAAGTTAACTGCATTGCAAAACTGGCAGAAAAAGTAATAATTGTGTAAACATGAATAAAAGGCATTTTACGGTCCCATTTCCTGGACTCAATATACCCTTGTATACTGGGAGGGGGGGAATTCTCCAGCCTGTTCCTTTGAATCCCAGCAGGCTCACTGAATCAGTTGCTGAATGGTGAGTCAACATTTAGGTAAATCTCATGGATCTAATGGGTCTACTTTAGTCGGACTAATAGCTGGAGTCAGGCCTCTGTTTTTCTGCATTCTATATTTGACTTTGACCCTTTCTGCCCGTCTTGAGATTTGCATGACGTGCCGCAGTTCGACCGATGGAATTGTAGCACCGTACTGCTTCTCGGCGATTCGCACAGAAATGCAACAGCGGTCGCGTTGGCCGTAAAACAAAATCTCCAATCCATTGCAAAATCCCATAATATCTTTGCAGGCCTTGCGGGCCAGGGAAATCTCAAAACTGCAAAAGTCAAATTTATGCTAATGGTGGGATGTTTATTTTATTTCTGGCACATCTTCCTTGCTTCACTGCCTGCTCAGGCCCCTAAAATGACAAACGACAAATTTTTAAAAAAAACTGTTTTGTTAAGAGAGAGAGAGAGGGAAAGAAAGAAAACTTTATTTAAAATCAGGCTAAAACAATTGTCTTGAAAACATTTTAAACTGCACACAGTTAAAAGCAGCCAGAGTAGCTGTCCTCTTTGGAAAGGTAATAAGCCACACAAAATAACTCGGGGCCTTTCCACACGAAACTGTTATGGTGCTATCATTCCACTTTCAACCTCCTGTGGAATTCTGGGGTTTGTAGTTTCCTGAGGCCCAAGAGCTCTCTGGCTGAGAATCCTCAAGGCCCCTCCCTAAACTGCAAACCCCAGGATTCCATAGGATGTTCTTGAAAGTGGAATCATAACGCTATAACTGTGTAGTGCAGAAAGGCTCTCAATCTTTGATGCCCCCTCTGGAAGCTCAAGAAGGATTGAACCAGTGGGACTTCTCTTGGAAGTTCCACAACTGAGGGGTCACCACAAAGAAAGCCCCATCACTGATCCTCACCATCTTAGCCTCTTGGAATGACGGGACCCTTACCAGGGACTTTGTAAAGGAATTCACATTCTGGGGGGACTTGCGTGAACTTCCAAGCAGACTTGCAGGGAAGGCATTTTCCATCCAGTTTTCCGTGGGCATGATCTTGTTTGCTGCCACAAGTTGAGAGAAATGCATGAAAAAGGTGTCCCACTTCTATCCTTCCACCTAATAAACCACGGAAGGTGTGGATGAGAAATCCTACAGTGTCATTGGGCTTCCCTCCTACCTTTAATTTTTTAATTCAATGAATCCGTGCTTCTGGACCATCCTACAGCACACGTAGGAAATCTTCAGACCATTGCCAGCATTTATTAGTCGTGTCTCCATTTCTTTTAATCCAATTTATGAGAGGTGGAATACCGGGGGTGAGCTATCTTTTAACGGGTTCTTTTCCACAGCAATACAAATTGGATTTACAACATCCTTCACAATGATCCTGAAAGCAGTCTGATTGGTTTCTAATTGCCATCAAGTTGACTTCAGCTTACGGCGCCCCTATGAAAGGGAGATTTGCAAGTCACACTGTTACCACCAACCCTGCCCAGGGCTTGCAAAGTCAGGACTGGGTGAGTTCCAATGCCCTAAAAGAGTTCTCCTGGAATGCCCCCCTTTTGCCTGAAGTTTTCTATGGCCATTTCTACACTAGCCTGTTATAGTGCTATGATTCCACTTTCAACATCCCATGGAATCCTGGGGTTTCCAGGATTCCATAGGATGTTGAAAGTGGAATCATAGTACTATAACAGGCTAGTGCGGACATGGTCTATCTGAGGACAGAAGATGATAAGCAGATCCTATATAATAATGCATCCTTGATCACCCTCCCTGTACATCCTGTGCTCTTGACAATCATTGTGTAGCACAAAAAGGAGCTGCCGCCCCATTTCCTGTTCTATGATTAAGCCAAAACTCAAGGTTCAAAGCACTGAAACCAACAGGGATTTCCCCCTCCTCTCATGAAATCCACAATCAATTGAAAGCTTATGCAACGATCCCTTTTGAAACACCTCTTTGACTCACGCTACCCCTGTATTTAATAATCCGCCCGTGGTGCAATCCCTATTTATTTATCTATTTGTTTATTCAAGTGAGGATTGTTGGTAGCCTGACAATGAGTGAGAGTTGACATGTTCTTTATGAGGCAGAGTCTGCTTGGCTCTGAATAAGTCCCAGATATCAAAGAAGCTATATGAGAGGTGGGATGACATCTCCATTTCTCCCCGGGCCAGTAGGGCCCACCGGTAGGGGATTCTGGGAGTTATCATCCAATAGAAGAAGGGTCCTAAGCTTTGCACGAGGGCCCATGTGAGCAGAAGTAGGACCCCGGACAGTATTTAGAAATGGTGCGTCAACGTCAAAGCGGTGGCTTAAACATAAAAAGTAGACCTCATGTGCTGATGATCCCAGCTTTAGGCAGGAGCATCTTGACTGAAAAATGGGTTTGAGAGCAACACTGTCTAGAAAAGACTTTGGGGAGCCACCTCCTATCCTACTTGGCCAGAGGAAGGGAATGCACCCCCACAATGGACGACATGTCCTCCCTTGGCCATTTTGAGGCCTTCGACAGCAACTGGCTGCACCCATACGTTGGTGACTTCTGGTTTATGTCTTGTTTTTATAATGCTCTCTCCTGGACCCAAAATAGCTGGGAGGGAGAACCGACGTTTCTTTCATCAGCGCCCCCTAGAGGTGAGGAGGTCCATTTTGAGTATTTTTAAAAAAATTAAAATTAGAAGAACAAGGTCGCAGTTGATGCTATTGTGGCCTCTGAGCTCCAATGAGATAGGTGTCCAGACTCCAACCATGCATAGCTGCCTACTTCTGGACTGGGCAATTTTGTGCTAAGACATTTTAGGACTGAATCCTCTTGGTTAGTCTCATTTCCGCACTAGACAACTGTAGTGGTATTATTCCACTTTCAACATCCTATGGAATCCTGGGGTTTGCAGTTTCAGGAGGGGCCTCAAAGGCCATCCTCAAAACCCCCTCCCTAAACTGCCAACCCCAGGATTCCATAGGATGTTGAAAGTGGAATAATACCACTACAATCGTCTAGTGCGGAAATGGCCCCAGCAAGAGCACACAGTGAATTAGTTGTTGACTGGTGAGTCAGTCTCATTGATGGAATGGGTCTACTCAGGCTGAGATTAGGAACAGCTCACGGCATGCTCCAGAATGAAATCCTAACACTTATCCTATTACTCTAAATTGGGGTGGATGAAGATTCCTTTCGATTCTTTTTCTCAATAAGACCGTGGTAAATAATATAAAATCAGATTCTGTTCGGGGAAATGCGATGGGATTTCTTTATCTCGTGGCATAGTAATAGAGTAGCAGATTTTTTATTATTATTATTATTATTATTATTATTATTATTATTCATCTGAATTTGGAGTAGCACTCTTTGGTTTTCTAAAACATGGTCAGGGCAAGTTATTTCACCTCCCGTATCCAATGTAAAAATCTTTTCCCCAGAACTGAATGTCAGGAATTTCAAAATGTTGGGCCCAAAACTGAAACTGAAAGAGTGAAATAATCTTTGAGAGAGAGCTTCCCCACGATAACTTGCCATTTTGCAGAACTGTGGAATCTTATGCCAACTCAACTCCAGTTTTGGGAGAAATGCAAAATACAAATCAAATCCATAAACACAATTAAAACTAAAATCTTCCACTAGTACCCAGACATGGGCAAACATATTTTTTCTCCAAAATAATTTCTTTTTATTTACCAATATATTCATATTTCTTCCAATGTATGTTGGTTAAAAAATAAAGAGAGAGAGAGAGAGAGATCTGTTGCTTTTTCTTTTTTTTAGGGAACCTGTTTCTTGCATAGGATATACTATTTTCATTGCAAAAATTCACCTGATATTTTTGTGCAGAATATATAGTTTCTGAAGGCTATTCACCGTGCAAGATTGATTCTGTGATATAAAGAAAATATGTGCAGGAAACAGGCTTTTCTGTACAGAAAATAACATTTCTGGGTATAAAGCAAATCTCTTGCACAGAAAACAGAATTCCTTGTATAGAAATGCTGTTTTCTGTGGAGGAAACGTGTTTTGTAATAATATTATTTTTTTGCACAGAAATTCACATTTTCATATTATTATGCATATATATTGTTCAGAATACATCCCGAACTGCAAACATCCATGCCCATCTAGGAAGGTCCTTGTCATAATTTTCAAATACTCAAGAAACCTATTTTGGACCATTTTCCCTTTTTTTGGAGGGGGGTATATTTTGGAATATTCTTTCAATCTCTACAGCTTGCTCCTCTTTTCCATGCAGAAACTCACCGTATTTGCTCAATCTGAATTTCAGTTCATTTTAGAAGCACTGACCACCATTTGCAAATTTCATACTATTCAGTAGGGGAAGAACGTGAGATTTAATGAAATTGATTGCATGAGATAATGAGCCTGATAACTTCCCGTATTTCTGTTTGAACTGTTTCTATAGCTCTTCCTTAACCCTGTTGTCAGTAGAGTCATTTTAATGAAGATCTTTTGCAATGGTCACGGAGACTACAGATACCCATTTAGAAGGCTAAATCCATGGCCACTTCTGCACTACACTCTTATAGTGCAATGATTCCACTTTCAACCTCCGACCGGCCCCTCCCAGAACTGCAAACCCCAGGATTCCATAGGAGGTTGAAAGTGGAATCATCACGCTAGAAGAGTGTAGTACAGAAATGGTCATACATCATAATGGGCTCCGTCAATAGCTAGTCCTGCTTCGAGCAGAACCACCAAATCATTTGAATGTACCTATGTAGTATCTCACAATTCATTTCTTAAAATATTTCTTTGAGGATCTCAGGGTACCATACAATTTATTTATTGCAATGAAATCTCACAATTCATTTGTTAAAATATTTCTTCGAGGATCTCAGAGTGCCACCCAATTTATTTATATTGAGGGGCTCTTGCAATTCATTTTTTAAAATATTTATTTGAGGATCTCAGGGTGATGTACAATTCATTTGTTGTGATGGGATCTCACGATTCATTTATTAAAATATTTATTTCAGGATCTCAAGCTGCTGTAAAATTCATTTATTGTCAGAGGACCTCACAATTCATTTGTTAAAATATTTCTTTGAGGTTCTCAGGGTACCATACAATTCACTTACGGTGAGAGGATCTCATAATTCATTTATCAAAATATTTATCTGAGGATCTCAGGGTGACATACAATTCATTTGGTGTGATGGGATCTCATAATTCATTTATTAAAATACTTATGAGGATCTCAAGATGCCGTAAAATTCATTTCTTGCGAGAGGACCTCACGATTCAAATATTTATTTGAGGATCTCATAGTGACATACAATTCATTTGTTGTGATGGGATCTCACAATTCATTTATTAAAATATTTATTTCAGGATCTCAAGCTGCTGTAAAATTCATTTATTGTCAGAGGACCTCACAATTCATTTGTTAAAATATTTCTTTGAGGTTCTCAGGGTACCATACAATTCACTTACGGTGAGAGGATCTCACAATTCATTTATCAAAATATTTATCTGAGGAGCTCAGGGTGACGTACAATTCATTTGTTATAATAGGATCTCACAATTTATTTATTGAAATATTTATTTCAGGATCTCAGAGTGACGTACAATTCATTTTGTGTGATGGAATCTCATAATTCATTTATTAAAATATTTATTTGAGGATCTCAGGGTGCCATACAATTCATTTATGGTGAGAGGATCTCACAATTCATTTAACAAAATATTTATTTGAGGATCTCAGAGTGACATACAATTCATTTGTTGTGATGGGATCTCACAATTCATTTATTAAAATATTTATTTCAGGATCTCAAGCTGCTGTGAAAGTCATTTATTGTCAGAGGATCTCACAATTCATTTATTAAAATATTTATGTGAGGATCTCAGAGTGACGTACAATTCATTTGGTGTGATGGGATCTCATAATTCATTTATTAAAATATTTATGAGGATCTCAGGACGCCGTAAAATTCATTTCTTGTGAGGGGACCATACAATTCATTTGTAAAAATATTTCTTTGAGGATCTCAAGGTGCCATACAATTCATTTATGGTGGGAGGATCTCACAATTCATTTATCAAAATATTTATTTGAGGATCTCAGGGTGACATACAATTCATTTATTGTGATGGGATTTCACGATTCATTTATTAAAATATTTCTTTGAGGATCTCAGGGTGCCATACAATTCATTTATGGTGGGAGGATCTCACAATCCATTTATCAAAATATTTGTTTGAGGGTCTCAGGGTGCCATACAGTTCATTTATGGTGATGGGATCTCACAATTCATTTATTAAGATATTTCTTTGAGGATCTCAAGGTGCCGTAAAATTCATTTGTTGTGAGAGGACCTCACAATTCCTTTGTTAAAATATTCATTTGAGGATCTGAAAGTGCCATACAATAAAACCAGCTTGAACAGTTTAAAACAATTTCAAGCAATAAAAATAATTTAAAAGCTAAGTATTACCATTTAATGCTCTGCACAGACTGTGTTGAAATAGGGACCCCCAAAGCTTTCATAAACAATCATGGTTTTGCTGGGGACTGGGGCCATTTCCGCACTAGGCTGTTATAGCGCGATGATTCCACTTTCAACCTCCTATGGAATCCTGGGGTTTGCAGTTCAGGGAGGGGCCTTGAGGATTCCATAGGATGTTGAAAGTGGAATCATAGTGCTATAACAGCCTGGTGTGGAAATGGCCTGGGATGGCAGAAGCTTTGGCTACAATTGGGTAAGGCCATTTCTGCACTACACTGTTATAGTGCTTTTATTCCACTTTCAATGCCCTGTGGAATTCTGGGTTTGTAGTTTCCTGAAGCCAGAGAGCTCCCTGGCTGAGAATTCCAAAGGCCCCTCCCTAAACTGCAAGTCCCAGGATTCCATAGGATGTTGAAAATGGAATAATAGCACTATAACAGTCTAGTGCGGAAACAGCCTAAGAGGAGGTTATTGGACCAAGAAGGTGCCACAGTGGTGAAGGCCCTGATATCATGGCCTCCCACGGGCCCGATTGATGGGATGTAGAGGAGGGACCCTCCGGCAGACCCCAAACCAGGGGCAAGCATATATAGGGAGGGTTACTCTAGTTGGGAATAACAGCAGATTTTTTTTTTTAAAAAAACCCAAGTACTAGATTTATTTTTAAGCCCGATAGCTCTGGCCATTTCCGCACGAGCCTGTTATAGCGCGATGATTCCACTTTCAACCTCCTCTGGAATCCTGGGGTTTGCAGTTCCGGGAGGGGCCGGCCGGCCCCTCCCGGAACTGCAAACCCCAGGATTCCAGAGGAGGTTGAAAGTGGAATCATCGCGCTATAACAGGCTCGTGCGGAAATGGCCTTAGTCATGTTTCCAGCATTGCCTCTTCCCACCCCTCCCCATGACTTTTTCATTTGCATTTTATCACTTCCCAAATATTAAACTAATTTACAGTAACGTTCATTTAAGCCTGGATGACATGTGGCTATAATAAGAACCATCATAGTTCTTATGAGGACAACTCTCGTAATTTGGAAATGGGTCTCAGATGGCCCATGGAAACTTCCCAAAGGGAGCCCGTTATTAAAATATATTCAATTTTCCAGTAATTGCAAGCTAATGTCCAGCGTGTGCTGCAGTTTCACCCTATTCGTTCTCGCCGTGCTAATTGTTACGATGAACAGGATTTTTTTTTATTACAAGGAAGAATGATATCATCAACTAACTTCAAAAGACACAAAGGAGATAAGTGGTATATGATTTTTGTTTTGTGTGATAGTTGTGTGCTAAGCCCATAAGCTTTAATTGGTTCAATTACAGGATCATGCAAAATTCTGTGACTGCCTACTTAGAGGTAAGTCCTGCTAAGTTCCATTAATTAAATTAATTGGATAAAGCCTATTGTAAATGATAGGGCTGCAGCTTGGGAATTTAGGGTTGAGAAGGAATTACTTACAGTTATGATTTTAAGTCCTCCGAGTAGTTAGTTACTATTAAGTTTACATTTCTTAAAGTAACTCTTTACTTTCCTGTTATCAAAAGTAATTAGGCAACATGAAATCAGCCCGATGACAAGCTCCTGTGAATTTAACTTAATCTAATCTAATTTATTTATTTTTTTAAAAATTTATTCTTTAGATCTTATTTTGCTTCAGGCTTACTCCTGGATGAAGGAGTAGAAAAGAAAAAGAAGATGACTTTTTTCCTGTTTGGCTTTTCTATATCCCCCTGTCAGTTAATTTAGGCTTGAGAGCTTCGTCAACATGTACATTTAATGCCATGGAATAATATATCCTGCTCTTTAATGGAGTTAATGTGTTTTAGGGGGTTGGTTTTAGATGGGTTGGTGGGTGGGGAGGATTGGTTATATTTTAATGCTTTTAATGTATTTAATGTATTGTTGTGGTACCGCCTCGATCCATGGGGAGAGGCGGGATATAAATAATAATAATAATAATAATAATAATAATAATAATAATAAGTTATCTCCCCAGTTTATTCAGCGAGGCAAAACTTGTACTTTTTAGGGAAGGTGGAGAATTTAGTTTGGTCCAGAGATTTCATCAAACTGATCCAGCTGGTTCTTCCTGAAGGACTGAATTCGGTGCATTTAATTTAACTTAATTTTCTTACTAGTTTAGTCCTTTGAACTTATTTTGTATAATTTTTATTGGAAGTAAAATAATAACCCCACTCCCTTCCATGCTTAAATCTTCCAGTTGAAATTGCTTATTTCCATATATTTTTTTTGTATAATTTTTATTGAAAGTTTATCTCGAAAATCATTTGAACTTATTTTGGTTGGGACTGGCTCTTGTACCAAGCAGTGAAAATAAAGGAAAAGATTGCATCTTCTTCTAATCAGTTTTTGTATATTGCATTGTCGAATCAGTTTTTGTATATTGCATTGTATATTGCATTGTGTATTGCATTTTGTATATTGCATTGCATTGTATATTGCATTGTATATTGCATTGCATTGTATATTGCATTGTATATTGCATTTTGTATATTGCATTCTTCTAATCAGTTTTTGTATATTGCATTTGTATTTTGCATTGCATTGTATATTGCATTGTATATTGCATTGCAGTTTTTGTATATTGCATTGTATTTTGCATTTTGTATATTGCATAGCTCACATTTGTATATTACATAGCTCACTAGCATCCAATTTGAGAGTGTTATTAGCATCCAATTTTAAATTTTATCCAATAATAAATTTTATTAATGTATTTATTTCAGACCAATAAATGTTGCAACAGCTCCGCTGGCTGTAGGTCTGTTTCCGGGCACAATTCAACATTTTGTCCTATAAAGCTCTATATGGCTTGAGCCCAGGTTATTTTGAGGAGCGTATCTCCCTTGATGGGCCCAGTAGAGCTCTAAGATCATCTGAAGATTGACCTCCTACCTCTCCTACCACCTTCTTGGGCTTCTTTGGTGGGAACAAGGGAAAGGGTCTTATGGGTGGTTGCTCCCAGGCCATTTCCGCACTAGCCTGTTATAGCGGGATGATTCCGCTTTCAACCTCCTCTGGAATCCTGGGGTTTGCAGTTTCGGGAGGGGCCGGCCGACCCCTCCCGGAACTGCAAACCCCAGGATTCCATAGGAGGTTGAAGGTGGAATCAAAGCGCTACAACAGGCTAGTGCGGAAATGGCCCCAGACTTTGGAACTCCCTCCCTAGACGTCCTTCTTCTCCTTCCATCAACAGGTAAAAACATTTTTTTATCATCCAGCTTTTTATAAACAGACCAGGGCTGGATTTTTAATGCTGTGTGGTTCTATATTTAAAGTTTGTATAGTTTTTTAGATATATTTTAATGTTTTGGATTTTTCACTTCATAAATTGTTTTTTTTTTAATCTCGTATTTATACTTTTAGGAATGTTTTGTATTGTTTTAAATTTCCTTTGTCTTACATATCTTCTTAGCCACCTTGAGTCCCATTAAGGGCAGAAAAGTGGGACATAAAATGAAATTAATAATAATTTTTTTAAAATTATTTTTATTAAAGTTTCCAATCATTAAAACACATTTCTTACAGAAGACAAACATAACATAAATCAAACAAAATACAATATATAAAACAACATAATACTACATAATATAACACCAAAGAAAAATAAATAAACATCCACTTAATTAGTCTTGTTGCTATATCATCTGTTTTTAATAATAATAATAATAATAATAATAATAATAATAATAATAATAGATTTACTGAATTGATCAATTGGTTTAATGGCAGATGATTAATAAACTGTCAACCTCCTATTTCATGGGGATGGTGGACAATTTTGTTTGGACTACGTTTTTAAACAAAAAGAATGAATTCACACTTCTAGAATTTTTGGATCAAAACACAACTGGCTTTTGGAATCTATACAATTTTTCAGTGCAAGTCTCAGCTCAAAATATTGTATATAAAAATGTGTATGTTAGGAAACACTATGCACAAAAATTCATTTATGGGAGAAATCTATGGACAAAGGGGAGTGTATTGGGGAAGTGTATACCAAGGTAAAGCTTGGAAAAGTTTCTTTTTTTTTAATGATTACTTTCAGAAGCCCCTAGCCAGTATGGCATGGCTATATTGGCTTGTAGGTGTTGGGAGATGTAGTTCCCAAAATATTTTTTTCCTGGTGTTAGGAGAAGCTGCATATGAAAAGGTATACATTAGTGAATATAAAATGGAATTTATTTGTTTATTTACCATATTTGCTGGCATATAAGGTGCACTGATGTATAAGACATACCTCATTTATACATTAGCATACTATTTGCTGGCATATAAGACACATCAAGGTATAAGACGCCCCCCATTTTCAAACAGTGTTTTTCAGGGGGGACAATGTGTCTTATATGCCAGCAAATACAGCATTTATTATATTTGTATGCCGCCTTTCTCCCAGAGTGGGACCCAAGGCAGCTTCCAAAAAGAGTTTACAAAAAATTAAAAAATTAATTTTTTTTTGAAAATTATAAAATTATAAAAACTTGCAGCATTTTTTCACATACAGAAAATATGTATGTTGGGGAACAGACATGTGAAAATAAATGTGCATTATGCAAGGGTTAAAAAGGAGATCATATTCTGGTTTTCAAAAATGATTTGGAAATTGGACAGAGATGACATGCATTGAAATATGTGTGAAAATGATGGTACCAAAATATATGTCTTATGTTTGTGACGATGGCTGATAGCCCTGTATTTACTGCAAGGTCAGATGAATGCTAGACCTGCTCTGGATTCTGTGGCCATTTCCACACTACACTGTTATAGTGCAATTATTCCACTTTTGACATTCTGTGGAATTCTGGGATTTGTAGTTCATTGATGCCAAAGAGCTCCCTGGCTGGGAATTCTAAGGGTCCCTCCCTAAACTGCAAACCCAATAGCAATACAGCAATAGCATTTATTTCTATACCGCTTATCAACTTGAGTGTTATCTAAGCGGTTTACAATGTGTTTTAGCTAATTACCCCCAACAAGCTGGGTACTCATTTTACCGACCTGCGAAAAGATGGAAGGCTGTCATCACGGAATAAGTTGATATTTTGGTAACATTTGGATGATAAGTTTTCTTACATGATTAAGATATATGTATTAATATATGAAAATGTATGTAATTGATAGCCCTGAAAAAAGATTAATAATGATGATGATGATGATGATGATGATGATGATGATGATAATAATAATAATAATAATAATAATAATAATAATAATAATAATAATTTCTATCCCGCCTCTCCCCATGGATCGAGGCGGCGAACAACAATAATGCATTAATTACATTAAAAAGATTAAAAAACATACCCAATCCTCCCCACCCACCAACCCACCCAAAACCAATCCCCTAAAACACACAACAATTAACAATTAACAACAATCAACTATTAAAAGAGCAGCAAGACAGTTCCAGGATAGGAAAATAACGGGCATACAAGGACAAAATATAAGTTTTATTACGAAGGTAATGGCTAGATAGATAATCCCTCATTTCTTGAGCTGAGGGGGAAATAGGGGACGGAGAAGGAAGAGGGAAAGAATATACGGGGCTGGGTAGAGCATAAGACTACACAATATCATTTGTAGTGATATATAATTAATAGAGTGTAAAATGATAGTTAAGGGAACTATATTAAAATGTAGTAGAGAGAGATATGTTACATTGTTTTGAGATATATGTCTATGGATGCTATGTAATTGTTTTCTACGTGGATTTTCTCTCTTCTGTACCTTCATATTTTTTTAAAGTAATAAATTTAATAATTAAAAAAAAATAAACTAGAAACCCCAGGATTCCATAGGATGTTGAATGTGGAATAATAGCACTATAACAGCGTAGTGCGGAAACGCTCTGTGTTTCCAGTTACTTATGCAGACTGGAATAATGAAGGAGGGCTTTCGAAGTCCCTGTGGCTACTGTTGCGATCACAAGAATCTCAGTGAAAAGCCCTCTGGGGTGGACACCACCATCTCCTTGCGCCATCAGCACAACCACGTTGAACATCTCTTCCATCTTCTCCTCCAAAGGAGATTGTGTGCACATTTGCATGTGTGTACAGGGCAGCGCTTTCCAAATGGTGCGCCATGGCACATTAGTGTGTCGCCTGAAGTGTGTAGGTGTGTCACCTACAACCTTGGAAATGTATGTTATTATTTATAAATTGTATATTTTTAAATATATAGTAAAGGTTTTCATGAGATATCTTGTGTTCCCATACATTTTATTATTGCAATTTATGTATGTATCTGCATCACTTATAAGGGCTCAGTTTAACCTCTGGTTTGCTGGTCAAACTGAACGACAGTGTCGCAAACTGATGCATGTCTAAAAAGTGTGTCACTAACATGAAAAGTTTGGAAAGCTCTGGTACAGGGCAAAAGAAATGAGTGATGTTGGGGTACTGCAGGAAGGGTACAGAGAGAAGATGACGATTGCTGGGCCCCCAGTAGAATAGTGTGAACAGGGCAAGGTGCCTGCACGATAAAACATCCTCGCTCGGAAACACCCGTTATCCTCGATTAATTAGTCCGAAGGGAAAAGCGTGATGGCGTGTGCCAGGGCTCTTTTGGGTGTACGTCATATGTGCCAAAGGAGCTTCCGTTCATGCTCGGATGAAGCTCGCAAACTCTCACTGGTGCACAGTTTGTTGGCGGGGAGGAAAGTGTTGTGGAGGGGGATCAAGTATGGCCATGGTAGCAGATGCTTTCCTTGGAGAATGCCCCCCCCCGGTTCCTCGTGAATTTTTATTTGATTCTTTGAAATGCCAACCTCTGCATTATTTAGTTTAATAAGTTATACAAGGGCGGAGGAACAGGGGCAGCAAGGGGGGGGGGCTTGGAATTGAACGCTGCTACGCACACTGGGCTGCAGATGTTCTCATCCTGCTGGGTGGAAATGACTGTTTTCCTCGCTCCGAGCCAAGGTCTCCGTGCAAAATCTCTGGAATCTGGAGACGCGGAGCCCGGTTGCTCCAGCAGCCGGATGATCCTCAGAAAGCAGAGAAAGGCTGAAATCTGTGGGGAAAGAATGGCTTGTGAACCCAAGGAGAAGGGAGAAAGGTTGTGGGGAGAGGAGGAGGAGGAAGGTAATATATCTGCTCACTATTTTTTTTCTTCTTTATTTTTACTGGCATGGTGGGTCCTTTTCCTTGCAGCCAAAGGGAGCGAAGCAGAAAAACCTGACCATCCTGCTACAGCCAGGGCCTTGTTTTTAACACACCCTGTGTCTGCACACACCTGGCTGCAAGACTCCACACACACACACTTTGCTCCCAGGCCAGCAACGTGCTTTGGGGGCCAGAGAGAGCTGGTAGTTTTCCACTCACACGGCCCACAGTGGAGTTCCCTGTTTGTTCCAAGGAGAAACCTTTAAACAGGGTGAGCTGTCAAGGCATCCGTGTTCCCGGGCCTCAGTTTACTCAAACCAAAGGCGAGATAAGAGGGCAGGGGCGGAAGGATGGGTGGCAGAAGCTGCAACGGTGGGGAGAAACGGACAGCAACAGCACAAGTTTTCTTTTTTTCGGAGAGTGTTCTCGAACAAATCGGCCTCGCTTCTCCTGAACAACAGCTCCGGGAACCATCCCGAGACGGAGCGAGCAATAAAAGGCAAAGAAATGCATAAACCCTCATTAGGTGACATCGCTCAAAAACGAAACGAAATGAAATAAAAAATGACATGCAACAGAACAGCCATCAAGCAGGAGCGTAATTGCCATGGCCGATGCCAAACAACCGAACAGCAAAGATTAAAATGTAATTTCCAACACAGGAGCGGGCTAAAAATAAAGGAAAACATATGGAGGGGAGGGGAAGGGAAGGGAAAGAAAAGAAAGGAGAGAAGGAAAGGAAGACTTTGATAAATGAAATGAATCAAGAAAAAGATGACTCACTCATTTGTCATTTGAGGCATCCAACACTATGGCCATTGCTGAACCATAGGATGTTGGAAGTGAAATAATAGCACTAAAACAGTCTAGTGTGGAAATGGCCTATGGCTCTCATCCTTTGGTGCCTTACCCATGGCCATTTCCGCACTGGCCTGTTATAGCGCGATGATTCCACTTTCAACATCCTATGGTTCAGCAATGGCCATAGTGTTGGATACCTCAAATGACAAATGAATGAGCCCTCCTGAAACTGCAAACCCCAGGATTCCAGAGGATGTTGAAAGTGGAATCATCGTGCTATAACAGGCTAGTGCGGAAATGGCCCATGAGTGTGTCCCCTTTATGCCTGCAGCTGATACTTTGGTCGAACAGAAAGTGTGTGCAGAAAGGCGTATGTTTGTGAAAGGCACACAGGAATTAGTTTCTTAAAGGCAGATGGGAATATGTGCAAACTTCTACATGAAAAGAGTGCTTGCAATCTCACTCAGTCCTGAGTAGGTAGGAGTTTGCTGGTTGAAATAAAGGAGAACATGAATAATGGTGAGCTTGACAAATTCATGTACTTGTATGGTCAAAATTAACCCCCTGCAGCTGCCATGTCTAAGTTGGGCATCATCCAAAGGGGACGTCCCATTCATTCACCAAGGCCATTTCCACACTGCACTGTTAGAGTGCTATTATTCCGCTTTGAACATCCAATGGAATCCTGGGGTTTGCAGTGTAGGGAGGGGCATTTTGAATTCTCAGCCGGAGAGCTCCTTGGTCTCAGTAAACTGCAAACCCCAGAATTCCACAGAAGTAATAGCAATAATAGCATTTATTTCTATACCGCTTATCAACTGAGTGTTATCTAAGCGGTTTACAATGTATTTTAGCTAATTGCCCCCAACAAGCTGGGTACTCATTTTACCGACCTGCAGAAGGATGGAAAGCTGAGTCAACCTGGAGCCCAGCAGGATCGAACTCACAACCTTGTGGTTGCAGTACTAACATTTTAACCACTGCGCCACCAGGGCACCAGGTTGAAAGTGGAATAATAGCACTATAATAGGGTAGGGTAGAAATGGCCTCAGGATTGCAGAGAGACTTAAAAGGCCACACAAAGAGGTAGGAAAGGTGTGTGTGAATCCTGGGGTCTTTGGCCCACACGTAGGGGATGGGGAGGCTTTGGTGTAATCTTTGGCATGCCGAAAGCCCTCCCCAATATCCCCCCATTGTTTCATCTGAAACCCTCCTACAACTGTAGAATTGTCTAGGGAGTTTGGTTTGGTGTTCAATTGCTGTTTTGGGGGTACAAACAGCTAATAATAAATCATCACCTAAAACACCACCAATCAATCATTCCACCTTAACTTTTGGACAAATGTCTTCATTGTAGGAGCTGTTCCAGAATGGAATAAACTGCCGCAAAGGGTGGTGGAGGTCTTTAAACAGAAGTTGGATGCCCACCTCTCAAGAAAGCTTCAGTTGTGGATTCTGGCATAGCAGGGTTTGGAAGTTTGGGTTGTCACCTCTTTCTGTGGAGCACTATGAGATGTGTGAGGAAGGTCACCTCAACCCTTATAAGAAGAGGGCTTCTCACAAGATCTTATGGGGGATTGGGGCACATTTTAGGCCTCATGGGACCTCCCAAACCCATGCAAATCTCATGATGGAAGGCTGGCTGTTGAGCAGTTAGAACCTTATCCTGCTGTTCGAAAGTGGAATACTAGCACTCTAACAGTGTAGCGCAGAAATGGTCATAGTTATATCTTATGCCATATACATATGCCAGCATCAAAGCTACTATGATACAGAGGATGTTCTTGTAGTCAAGCTTCTGGAGCTGAACATGGGTCTATGCTGCGATGTGGCAGTTAAAAAAGCCAATGTGACTCTAGGCTGCATCAATAGGAGTATAGTGTCTAGGCTGAGGGAACCACTCTATTCTGCTTTGGTCAGACTCCAGAGGAAGGTGACCAAAATGGTGAAGGGTCTGGAAGCCATGCCCTGTGAGAAATGTCTTAGGGAGCTGGGGATGTTTAGTCTGCAGAAAAGAAGGTTAAGAGAGGACATGATAGCCATGTTTAAATATTTGAAGGGATGTCATGTTGAGGAGGGAGCGGGCTTGTTCTCTACAGCTCCAGAGACTAGGACAAGGAGCAATGGACTCAAGCTGCAGGAAAGGAGATTCCACCTGAACCTCAGGAAGAACTTCATTACGATCAGAGCTGTCTGGCCGTGGAATAGGCTGTCTCAGTGGAATGTGGTGGAGTCTCCTTCTTTGGAGGTTTTTAAGCAGAGACTGGATGGCCATCTGTTGGGAATGCTTTGACGTGGGTTCTTGCATGGTAGGGGGTTGGACCAGATGGTCCTGGGGGTCTCTTCCAACTCTATGATTCTATGATGGTGTCTTCCTGCATGGCGGAAGGGGGTTGGCCTGGGTGACCCCTGAGGCCTCTGCCATCTCTATGACTCTATGATTCTAAGTGTGTTGGTAGATAGAATTAGGCTGCACAATGACGATACTCAACAGAAGAAGGATGGTCCAGCTCAATCACCAATTAACTACATGGGGGAAGATTAAGACTACACAAACATGTAGGACCCTGCCGCACGAGGCTGGTGAATCAGTTCGTGCCACTTCTTACCAGATTTTCTGGGCTCAAAACAAGGTGGACTTTCTCTCACTTCCTTCTAGACAGCTACTGCGCATGTTCTGTTCTGATTTGGAGGAATGCGAGTTCATGAATCCACACTGCGTCTGCCGTGGTCACTCCAGCTACTCCCCTCACCCTGCCCCATCGGCTATGATTGGCCACCCCCCTTTTTTTTGGCATGGTTTAGTACATCATTGAGTACATGCATATGTGCGTATGTGCAAAAGTTCATACTATCCTCTGGCCCCTCCCATGAGCCCTCTGCTGACCACCAATTCACATTGGTGTGAATGTATGTGTCTGCACCACTGTGAAAGTACAAATCGGCTCGATCTGGAAAATTGGAAAACCGATTTCTTTTGGTTTTCAAATGGCGCACTTTACCACCACATGGGGGTGCATTTAGTTGGAATTACGTGCAGAACGAAGGTAAATAAACTGATCCTAGTCCGCTCCAATGTGCAGAAGACCTCCGTGGCAAGACGCATTGGCTCGCCTTAATAACCGCATGCGGAAATGGTCATATTTATATATTTCTTCCCATATCAAAGCTACTATGCTCCTCCATGTGAGGAGATGCTGTTGTGCTCCTGTCCTGCTTCTGAGCTGACCACAGGTGTTTTGTTGGCCCCTGGGTTGGGAATGGGAGCCTGGACTAGGTAGGCTTTTGATTTCATCCAGCAGGGATCTCCATCTGTTCTTGCATTCAACCCTTCCATCATTTTGAGTTCATGTCAATCGCATACTTTATCCCCTCATATCTATTTGCATATTATAGATCCCCCTCTAAAAAGAAATCCTGCTTCTTTTGAGTCTTTGTGGAACTTTGTGGATATTCTCCTTATATTGTGGAATGGAGCATGTGCAGCATATTTACCCAAATTCTCACTGGTAGAAGAAGTTGGATCCAGATGCTAGATGCTGGCTAGAGAGTACGCGTGGTAGTAAAAATACATTAAAAATTCATCTGTTAGGAAAACATGTCTTCAAAAATGTATATGCACTTTTGTGCAGATTTGTTTTCCAGGGTATGTGGGCTGGGTTCACAAGTTGATCATACTGTGCGCCAAAATGAGCTTGCAGTTGGAGAAATTAGAATCTTAATGCAACTGAAATTCATAGAATAATATCCCTAATTCTCTGTTCTGTCTCTATAGATGTAATTCCTTGGCTTGTCTCAATCTTGCACACAAGAATGACTTTTTTTAAAGACACTAGTGTGTAGGATCCTGAAAACTGGTGTGCATTTTTTGGATGATTTTTCATACTCTGGTACTTTTTTGGGTAAAAAAAAGTGCCAATAATTTAGTTCTTGTTTCCCAAATCTTCAAGAACCTGTTGGTGTTTTAATCATACTTAAGTTCCCTTTATTCATATGGTGGAACATTTTTAGCCATAGTGGAATGCTTGTATTTAGATCCCACCTGCATAAGCAGAATTCCTAAAGTGTAACTTTTTAACAGGTGATTATGCAGTCTTGGAGGGTGTGCAATTGCACATCAGTACTTGCAACAGACCACTTGATTCATTGCAAACACATTCACAACTATCATTTGCTCAAAGTAACTTTTCGGCGGAAGGGTGGTATGATAGTGCAACTCAAATTAACTACACGAGTGCAGATCAGGGGTGGGCAGTGGTGGGATGGCCAGGGGCCAGGTGTTCTGCTTCTGATCCCCCCAAGCCAAAGCAAACCCAAATACCACTGTTCTTCCTCTGCAGGCACTCTCAAAATGGCAACAGGAAGTGACTGTTGCCATTTTGTGAGGGACTGCTGAAGAAAACAAAGGTATTTGCAGCTAGTCCAGGGATCTGCAATGCTTTTTTTTGGGGGGGGGGTTTTGGCATGTTTTCATATGTTTGAGGGGCTTTCTGCATGATTTTGTGGCAAAAATGGCTCAAAAAACTGCTCTGATTTTTTAAAATTGGAATTATTTAAAATTGGAATTTAAAATTGGGGGTCCAACTTTTCACAGGGGAAAACTTATACATGTGTGGCCAAGCCAAAGTCAATATGGTAGAGAAGCAGTTTGCTTTTGCCAAAGTCTACTGGGAAGGGCAAGATTATTCTCCTCCTTTCCTCTCCTCCCTGCTGCATTAATTGAGTGCAAACTACTTTTTCACTTTGCAGCAACGGAAGTAAGCAGAGGACAAAAGGGAGAAACTGGGACGTTTTAAAAGGCTCTGAAAAAGTAGGATGTCAAAAGATCAGTTGGGACTCTACTTGCCCATTCGAGACATTTTTGTATAGAACAAAGTGTGAAAATATTTCACAAATTATTCAAAAGCAAATGTTTTAAACGTTTTAAAATAATACTGAGATTGCATTGGTCACCCACTTTCTTGGCATTAGCCATGTCCAGACTAGCCTGTGCTATGATTCCACTTTCAACATCCCATGGAATCCTGGGGTTTGCAGTTTAGGGAAGGGCCTCAAAGGCCCCTCCCTAAATTGCAAACCCCAGGATTCCATAAGATGTTGAAAGTGGAATAATAGTGCTATAACAGTCTAGTGCAGAAATGGCCATTGTGTTCAAATGCCCATTCTAACAGAGGACAAGAACATTTTCATCTATGAGTCACTGTAGAGGAGGCAGCGTGGTATAGTGATTTAAGCATTGGAATACGACACTGGAGGTAAGGGTTCAATTCCCTGCAATGCAGAGGAAACCCACTGAGTGATATTCAGTGTGTTGCACACTCTCAGCCCCAGAAAAACCAACAATAGGTTCGTCTAGGGATCCACATAAGTTGGAAATGACTTGAAGGCACACAACAACTAAAGGAGGTGAAGTAAAGAGGCTGATGGGGTTTTGCTGACCAATCTACTAGCAAAGGCCTAGATCCAATTGTTAGCCCCAATCAGAATGGCTTCATTGCATGAATGAACGTACGTAAGTGTTGATTTACCAAAGACTCTTTGACTCAAATTGGTCTACTTTTGTGGGGACTAAGAACTGGGCCATTTCTACACTAGACTGTTAGAGCAGTATTATTCCACTTTCAACCTCCTGTGGAATCCTGGGGTTTGCAGTTTAGGGAGGGGGTCTCCCTAAACTGCAAACTCCAGGATTCCATTGGATGTTGAAAGTGGAATAATCGTGCTATAGGGGTGTAGTGTGGAAATGGCCTCAGCTAGAGCACACAGTGAATTAGCTGTTGACTGGTGAGTCAATCTCATTGATTGGATGGGTCTAGTCTGGTTGAGATTAGGAATAGGTCACAGTGTTACCTTGTTCTCTGGGGGTCCCAGGAGGGGCGCCCAAATAAGTACAAGATGGGGAAATTAACTCAAACACTTTCTTAAGCTAACAAGAGGCAGGGTAACTTAGCAGGGATCTTGCAATCCAGCTTCTACGGGGTCAAGTCAGTTGAGCGGACAAACAGGTTTTAAAATAGTAAGTTAATAACTTTATGAAGGGACAAACAACAAATAAGACACCACATGAACACAGCTAACTGGAAATTAGAAGTCAGAGTTTTCGGGGGAAATGAGTGATACGACACCTTTTCTTGTAGTCCTGGAGAAACTGGAGATTGCACGGGAGAAAGCTCAGCGCGGTTTGCTGAGGGGAGCTCGTCAGACCAAGTGGCAGCAAGGCGGGATGGAAGTCCAGAGCGATCCGAGGAGGACTCAGAATCGGGGAGTTTTTATAGGGTGGATTGTGCCTACAGGCCATGCCATACTTGGTGAGAACAAAGGAAATTTGGAGCGGGACAAAGGCATTTGAAAAGGTCAAGGTTTGCATGATCAGCTTAGCGTGGATATAACAATAGTATAGCCAGTATGCAAATGGATTAGTGTTGAAAGAGTGCCGGCTCGAGGCCGAGCGTCTTTGTGTAAAGTCGCACTTAAGCAAGGTGTGTCTGCAAAAAGAGGTCCTTGAAGCGACGGAGTGGCGTTAATCTGCCTGCCTAAGTAGGGATTGGAATGTCCAACCATTAACCGGCCACGCCTGTGTACGTGCTTGTCCGGTGGCCTCGCAAACATGTGGAGCGGGGTGGCACAGAAAGGTCAAGTGAAGGCCAAATAAGTTTGATATCAAGAGATATCTAGTGCCATCACTGGGTATGTCTGAACCATAGTAACAACAGCACGCTCAATAATGAAATCCTAACACTTCTCCTACAATAGTCTAGAGTGGAAATGGCCTTGGATTTAGACCAATCCCAGTTCCTGAAGACAAAGGGAGCTCTCACCCATCTATCTACCTGCCAATATTGCATCATTACTTATGGTGGCAGATGGCTCTTAAATGCCACTCCGCAAGCACACAAATATGGCTTATTGTAGTCATTGCTTGTCTCTGTCATCTTGCAGTGTACTTTGTGGGTTTATAAGTATGCAACAGCCAAGCTTTTAGCAGGTGTTAAGCCAATCAAAGAAAAATTAATCTCCTTCGCTGACCCGCCTTCCACCCAAATCAATTTTTAACTCACTGCAGAGCAAAGTCTCTGATATGCTTTTGAATAAACCAGTGGCAATCAGAGAGAACTCAGTTGCCTGTAATGGGGAAGGTAAGGCTGGTTGTACTTTGCCCCAGAGATTTTTAACAAGTTGGTCTGCAACTGTGCAATAGGTTCAGGAAAGGCAGGAGATCAGTCTTGACACAGTGTGAATTCAGAGTTTGGCAAAGGCACTTTTTGTGATCCAGAATCCTTCAACGGCTTCCTATCTTGGGGGGTTATGGAAGTCAAAATCCAAAAACAGAACTTCTCCCTGTACAGATGCACCTGTTCTTCTCAAGACATGACCATGGCAACTAGTGAAGATGGTTTTGGAAAACTGTAGAGTTGGACAAATCTGTATCAGTGATTATTGGCCACAACAGCTCTGTGGAACCTCCAGTCTCAGAGCTGTTGAACCTTAGAAGACTGGATGCTGATAATAAGAATGGAAATGAAGGTGGTACCCATGCATTTCTTGGTAATTTCCACCTAGCTGATCAGGGTTGGAAATAATATCTTATGCAATCTTTGCATCTGAGCAAGTAGGCATCTGCTTAGAGCTAGATGGCTGTATCTTAGGAGGGAAACTCATGTATACCTGCATGGCAGGTGAGTGGATTAGGTGGCTCTTGTGGTTCATTCTAACTCTATGATTCTACTCACAGAATATTCAATCTCAGCCTATTTGCTCCCCAGCTTGTCACTTGTCAGTTGTCACTTGATAGCACTGTTTTCTGCAAACAGGAGCTGCTATATGGGCCTTATCTCATCTCCGCACAGGTATAGATAGACACCTGGGCCAAAATCCAACATGCTGCAGCAGGTGCGACACAAGCATATGCGCTTCAGTGTCGATTCGTGCAGCTCTGGGGATGCAACTGTACTGAACGTAGTCAGTTTGCTTTCTCAGGTAGAGGGCTGGATAAGATTAGTTCCCAGGACTATCAGTGCAGAAATGGTGGAGGCCAGTGGAGCAAATCCCAGTGGAGCAAATGTGCCCCTTGACATATACCTGAAGACTGAGAAGACATGTTTTTCTTCAGAAAGAAAATGAAAAGGAAGAAAGCATATTGCAAAGTCTGCAGATGGAAAGCCATAATGATTTCGTACTCACAGGCAAGAAAGAACTGTTGCAGTGGTTTTATCTGTAGTTTTACTTTCTGTGCAGTTTTCTCTCTGGATCTGAACCAGGGATGTAAATCTTTGTAAATCTGGTTCTCACAAAGGCAAGAATGAGCCACTTAACAATTTTTTTTTCTCCTTGTTGCAAGAAATTGTAGAAAATTGTCCATTTTTTAAGGACTATTCACAATTGACTAGGAGGCCATTTCTACACTATATTATTATAGTGGTATTATTCCACTTTCCACCTCCTATGGAATCCTGGGGCTTGTAGTTTAGGGAGGGGCCTTTAGAATTCTCAGCCAGAGAGCTCTTTGGCCTCAGTAAACTACAAATCCCAGGATTCCACAGGATGTTGAAAGTGGAATAAGAGCACTTTAACAGTGTAGTGCAGAAATGGACTTATTCTCTGCAGAAAAATGCACCCGCCTATTTTGTACAGACAACAGTATTTTCGGAGCAGCAAACAAGTTTCCTGCATAGAAAACAGCATTTTCTGTGTAGTTTTTGAAGACTTTTTGCAGTTCAGGACTTATTTTTTTGTAGAAAAAGATGTGTTGTTATTTCATGAGAAAACAGCATTTTCTGTGCGGAAATGTTTTATGTGCTGGACTCTTATTTCCTGGGCAGAAAACACTACTCGCTGTTCAGGAAACTTGTCTTCTATGTGGAAATGTTGTTTTTTGCACAGAAAATTTCTGAGCAGGGAAAGCCCTTTTCCCATGCTCTGATTACATCTTCGTAAGAAGGCAGAAGGCTTAATGAAGTGGCAAATGGTTTGCTTTCCAGGATTCAAAATGATTGCTTATGAGTAGACAGTAATGGAGGCTATGAGATTTTATTGGGCTGTTATTAATTGTTTACACAGCAGCCTAATGCCAAAATGTGGAGCTGTTGCAGGAGGCACTGTCCTGATTGATATATTTAGAGTGGATGCAATTGCAAATATTTGACATACAATTCTGAACATTGTGGATAAGATAAAGGCAAGTATAAATCAGTCACGCTGACGCATAGGTGAAAGCAACTGTTCTTGATGGTTATTAGATCCAAAATATTATGAAGGATCAAAACCGCATAACAATAAACCTAGCAAGCAACATTGGAACATGCAGATATGAAACACAGGAGTAAAGAAATTTTCACAGTGTTATTTTGACATAACTGTTGGTGTTATTATCAGTGTTAACACAGACAGTTTCTTCAGCTCTAATAATAGAAAGTTCCAAATAGATTAGAGTAAGTAAATGAGGTCCTGGATTATCGGGTTGGGGGGGGAGTGAAGGCACTGAATTTTTCCCCCCATGAAATATTCCTTCCCAAATTTCTAACATTGCAAGGAGTGAGACACTGGCCATTTCTGCACTAGACAGTTACAGTGCTATTATTCCACTTTCAACCTCCTATGGAATCCTGGGGTTTGTGCTTTTGGGAGGAGCCTTTGAGGCCCCTCCCTAAAGTGCAAACCCCGGGATTCCATAGGAGGTTGAAAGTGGAAAAATATAAGTAGTCAAATACACAATGGTTAGATGGGCACAGAATTTGGGACATTCAATTGAATTAGAAACTTGAGAAAGAGTGTGGAAAATAGATATAAAATTTACACCAAACTTAAATGTAAGAGAAAACCTTTATAAAATGTTTTACAAATGGTAAATGACTCCAGAAAGATTACAAAAAATAACGAAAAATGGGAATTCAAATTGTTGGAAGTTGTTATCACAGTTATGATATGTCTGGTGAGAGCACTAGATATCCTTTTGATATCAAATAATTTGGCCTTGGATTGACCTTTCTCTGCCACTCCACTCCACGTGTTTGCAGAGGTCCCCTGGACAAGCACGTCTGGGGCGCGGCCATTAATGGTTGTACATTCCAAAGCCTCATTCAGGCAGGCAACTCAAGCCTCTCCGTTGCTTTAGGGAAAAACCTCCCTGCAAACTGGCTTTGCTCAGCGCATATTCACACAAAACCACTTGGCCAAGAGCCGAGCCATTCCTTTATATCGGGCCATCAACAACCTGACCACGCTATTGTCATTAAGAGCTAAGCTAATCATGCAAAACCTGACCTTTTCCAACTCCTTTGTCCAGCTCCAAATTTCCTTTGTTCTCACCAAGCATAGCATAGCCTGTAGGTAAAATCCACCCTATATAAAGTCCCTACTTTTGGGACTTCCTTGGATCACCCTGGACTTCCATCCCGCCTTGCTGCTGCTCTGTCCAGTGAAGTTTTCCCCTCGGTTCTCCATAACTGAGTCTGCCTCCCTTCTTGGAACCCTGTCTTTCTCTCCAGGACTACGAGACCAGGTGTCGTATTACCCATTCCCTAAGCTCTCTGTTTCTGTTTCCAAGGCCCTTTTCGCAGCGCCGGCGCTCGCGCGACAGAGGAGGGCAGCTCGCGCAAGAAGCCTTCTCCAGGAGGCTGCCGCTTCCCCTCCTTCCTTCCGCAGGCGAAGGAACGAGCGGGGAAGCGGCAGCCTCCCGGAGACGGCGGCGGCTCGCGCGTCCGTCCATTCCCCCCCGCGCGCGCGAGAAAGGAGCCTGTCCCCTCCATCCCCCCCCGCGCGCGAGAAAGGCGCTTGTCGCGTCCGCCCCCCCGTGTGCGTGCGAAGCAGGACATGTCGCGTCCGTCGTGCTAGCGCCCCGCCCCGTCCCTTCCTTCCGCAGGGGCGGAGGGAAGGAAGCGCAACCTGGCCGGCTCCCAACGCTCCGCACGAGAGGTAACTGCGCACGGGCGCCGGGAGCGCTGCACGAGCGCGGGTGATTTTCGCTTCGAAGCGAAAATCAAAAAACCCGCGCTCGCGCTGCTTCAGCCCCGTGAGCCCGGCGGAAGTGGGAGTGCGTCGTGCGGAGCGACGCTCCCACTCCCGCGAGGCTCACGGGGCTGTCGCGCGAGGAAAGGCCCGTGCGAAAAGGGCCCAAGTTAGCTAGTGTGTGTGTGTTGTCTTATTTGCTGTTTATCTTTCAATAAAACTGTTATTTTTGTTACTTTTAAACTTCCTTGTCTGCTTTCTGACCTGAAGCCATAGACATTGGGTTAAAGATCCTGGCTAACGTTACCCTGCCTCTTGTTTAGCTTAAGAGAGTGCTTGAGTTAAATTGCCCCAACTTGTGTTTTTATTTGGTTATTTGGGCACCCCACCCGGGACCCCCAACATTCAGGGTAACAAAGTGTGATGAAAAGACAGGGTCTTTTTTCCATATGTGGTGGACTTGTAAGATAGGAAAAAAAATTTTGGAACGGGGTACATGATGAAATCCAAAGAATTTGTAAGCTGAACTTTGAAATGAAACCGGAGCTTTATTTGTAAATATGCTGGGGCAACAAAGGGAAATAAGAAGTCATCAGAAGATATTATTATATTTAATAACTGCGGCAAGGTTGACATATGTGCAACACTGGAAAGAAAAGGAACATATTGATATAGAAGAATGGAAGTTAAAAGTTCTGGATAGGATAGAGATGGAAAAATTAGCATTTTCTTTGAAGAACAAATCTATCCAGAACTTTGGGAAAGAATGGAAAAGAGTATTGGATTGGGTAAGGATATAAATGTATAAGAAATCAAAGAAGAAATAATGTAACTGATCTTCTCTCTGTAAGATGGAAAATATGTCTGTAATGGAATGGAAATAAGCAATTTCAACTGGAAGATTTAAGCACAGAAGTGTGTGGGGGTATTTTTGAGACAAACTTTCAATAAAATTATATATATATATATATATATATATATATATATATATATATACACACACACACACATACATACACATATATATATACATATATATACACATACATACATACATATATAAAAGAAAGCGGAAAAATAGCACTATGACAGTCTAATGTGGAAATGGCTACTGTGAATTGTAACTACATGGAACTCTTCTGTTTGCTGTGTTTCTTTTCCCGTGGTGACATGATCTGCTCCTTTTCTTTGGAGGCTTGAACTCAATTTCTAAAAGCTCAGCTGAATTTGCAATTTACTGAAATACTCGAAATTTGGGGACTGAAGAGTAATTTCATTGTGGACAGGCAGAATTCTTATAAATAAGAATTCTGTGGGACACTGCCTTCTGCCCCCGGCACTTGCAGCTATACCACTGGGGAGCTTCCCATATTGTCAGTTTCTCCAAACCCAGTTTAGACCTTCCCCATCACCCCTATCCTAATTAGCCCTCACTCTAACTAGCCCCAACTAACTCTATGACTGGCCCTATATATATTTCCTAGAATCATAGACCTGGAAGAGACCCCAGGGGCCATCCAGTCCACCCCCTTCTGCCATGCAGGAACCCACATCAAAGCACTCACAACAGATGGCCATCTGCTTAAAATCTCCAAAGAAGGAGACTCTACCACACTCCAATGAGGCAGCAGCAGATTCCATTGCCAGACAGCTCTGACCATTAGGAAGTTCATCCTGAGCTTCTGGTGGAATCTTCTTTCCTGCAGCTTGAATTCATTGCTCCTCGTCCTAGTCTCTGGAGCAGCAGAAAACAAGCCCTCTCCCTCCTCGACATGACACCCTTTCAAATATTTAAACCTGGCTATTATGTCCCCTCTTAACCTTATCTTCTGCAGACTAAACCTACCCAGCTCCCTAAGCCCTTCCTCATAGGGCTTCATGGCTTCCAGACCCTTCACCATTTTGGCCGCCCTCCTCTGGATATGCTCCAGCTTGTCAATATCCTTCTTGAAATGAGATGCGCTGAACGGGACACAGGATTCTAGATGAGGTGTGACCAAGGCAGAATAGAGTGGCACTATTACCTCCCTCGATCTAGACACCATACTCCTATTGATACAACCAAGAATCTTGTTGGCGTTGTTGCTGTATCACACTGCCGACTCATGTTCAGCTTGTGATCTACCAAGACTTCTAGATCCTTTTCAGATGTACTGTTATCCAGCCACACGTCCTCCATCCTATATTTGTGCATTCCATTTTTTCTGCCTATGTGTTGAACCTTACATTTCTCTCTGTTGAAACTCGTTTTGTTAGCTTTGGCCCAGGATTTCACCCCTACCCAATCTAATTCTTTTATGGAGAAGGCTGTAGGTGGTACCCTTCCCCCATAGGCTCCCCTTCACAAAATTATGAAGGCTGTGATTGGCTGGTGGTAACCTGCCCTACCTAACTTCTCACTTTCTGCAGCTTACCTGGACCTGTCACCTTCCAGTCCCAATCCCAGCAGTGCCTCTACCTGGATGGGAGTGTGTCTCCCGTGCTCCCCTGTGGAAGGGAGCATGATGGACATGCCTCTTCCTTCCTTAGCACAGCCTTCTCTGGGGCAGGAAGCATGTCCATTGCACTTCTGTGGCTTTTGCAGGCCAGGTAAGCACGGGATGGTTGTGCGATTGCGGGTCATTGATGGGGAGAACTCACCAATGATTCATTCCGTGATCATGTTGGTTGGCAACAGGAGGTGGACGGGACTGTGACAATGTCATGCAGAAGGATAGTTGTGGTCCTGCTCCTCTCTCATCCCCATATTGGGATGATACCAGTCTGCAGAAAGGGCCATAGAGCCAAACATGTGTCAGGACGAGGTAGTTGCTTCAGGCAGGAGATGTTGGGAGGCAGCCACAATGTCTTAGAGGAAAGAGCTGCAAGTCTCTGATGCCTTTTCTTCACGTTCAGCGAACAGTGCTGTTCATGGTTGAAAAAAAATCTGCCACAATTCTAGCTGGCTCTTGTACATGGGAGGGGTGCGGCTGCTATTTTGTTCTTCACCTCAGGCAGCAGCGGATCGACTCCACAGATAACTCACGGATTCAGAATCTTCTATGTAGAAGCTGTTGGCCTGAACCGTCCTAGGAGAAGAGTTGAAGCCCCACGGCATTTCATTGTTTCTTAGAATTAGAAATTCATTTGTTCCCATTTTGTAAAGGACCTGAAGGAACAGCCTCCTGGATGAATTATACATCAACCTGATATGTTTTGGTTTTCTTTTTCTGAAAAATTGGGAGTGGAAACATTTACCTCTTGGCTAGATTACCCACTTACCTCGCCTGCTTCCAAACTCTGGCCTCGTTCTTGGCTTCTGGGAATTGTTTTAATTGCACGTAACTAACAAGAGTTTTGATTGCGGCTTTGGGTCCCTCCTTATGATTCCAGGCTACAAGTATAATGTGATTTTAAAGGTGGGGGTGTCTTTGTGTTTGCTTTGTTGCTATGAATTCTTCATGGAGATTTTTTTTGTGTTGTTTGAATTCTCTTTAATATCTCTGCTTTCTGCTGCTTTGGATGAGTATATGAAAAAAGAAGCGAATAAAGGAAAACTTGAACCCTATTGATTACTCCCAACTAAAATGGAACTGTGTGTTGTGTTATGTGCCTTCAAGTCCACTTCTTGTGACACTGTTCTAGGTTTTTCTGTCAAAGATTGTTTCTGAAGTGGTTGGTTATTGCCTTCCTCTGAGGCTGAGAAAGTGTGACTTGCCCCAAATCACCCAGAAGTGTTACCAGGCCATACACCTCCAGACCTTGTTATGGTTTCATTGGAGAAATGTGATTTGATTGCCAAAATACAGTCATTGGCTTAGATATAAAATGTGTCCTGCTATGGCTGTATGGCTGAGCTGGACAAGAGGAAAAGACTGGTTGGACATGCGCACTGCGAATTAGGTCAGCCAGGTCAGTCAGGAAATCAACAGGCAATTCTAGTGATAATAGGCTTGCAGTTAGCCTTAATGACTTTACCTTTTGGACAATGGCGACTGGGAGATTTCCACAAAACTGCTGATTGTCTTAGCTCCTGTTCCTTTGACCGAGCAAATCTTTCCTTTGTCCTACAACCTGTCTGACAACCACCAAGCTATCAGGTGACCATTAGCTCTTTGTCACCTAACACTAAGGCCATTAGCCTGTTCCAGACCTCATTGGCCATTTCCGCACTGCACTGTTATAGTGCTATTATTCCACTTTCTACCTCCTAGGGAATCCTGGGGTTTGCAGTTTAGGGAGGGGCCGTTAGACTTCTCAGCCTGAGAAGTCTAAAGGCCTCAAGAAACTATAAACCCCAGAATTCCACAGGAAGCTGAAAGTGGAATAAGAGCACTATAACAGTGCAGTGCGGAAATGGCCATTGTCTGCTCTTTGAACTCCATTGTTTACTTGAGTAAACAATGGAAAGTCATTCACACCCTTGTCCTCCAGGCAGAAATTGGGTATGTTTTTGGACAGCTAACTCATAGTACACCGATTGCTGGTTGCCACTCCACTACTCTGACTCCCAATTGTGTACTGTCCTTAGATGCAAGTCTAAGTCACATTGCTGCTTCTTCACTGCACTTTAAGACCACTGACACCCACAATGCCTTGAAATCTCGCTATCTTAAACTTTCCTCCCTTTCTTCTTCAGTTAACCTTGGGTGAATGCATGACTGTTTGGATCTTGGGTGTGTGATTAATTCCCCTAATAAAACACAATTTAGCTTACCTTTGAATCTCTGGATGGTTCTTCTTTGCTTGTGACCCGGTAACATTGCTGTCAAAGATCTTGCTATGTTACCACCCTTTCACAGGCCTCCTAATTTGAGCTAACAATTACCCACCTATGCATGGAGGTGTTGGCATCACAGGTGGACCCCTGAGTCACCCACATTTTGGGGTAACAGGAGGTTTCCATGGCTGAGTAGAGATTCGAACCCTGCTTTCTTAGTCCACCACTCAGTGTACAATGCCACATTTATTCTCATATGGGATGTGCCTTAAATCAGCTCTGACTTAAGACAGCCCTCTCTTATGTTTTGTTGGTAGAATTTGTTCAGAGGTGGTTTCTCACCAACTTCCTCTGAGGCTGAGAGTATGTGACTTGCCCAAGGTCAGCCAGTGGGTTTCTGTGGCTGAATGAGGATTTGAACTCTGGTCTCCTGTATTGCTTGTCCAACACTCAAATCGCTATGCCACTCTGGCTCTCTCTATTCAGATGGTACATCTAAAAGTGCCTTCCATGCAAGGAAATCCATGCAGGCAATTAGTGCGTCTCCTTGTGGAACACCTAGCCACAGCCCTATGAACTGGTGAGTGGAATTGCTAGGGACAAAACCAGAATCAGATCTGGTCAGGAAGACTCAAAGGTTCTGGAGGAGAAGGAGAGAAGTAGCAGTGGGGCATTGGAAACTCCCATGTCAGAGGGTCAGTACATCTGCTCCAGGTTTTAACCTAAATTCAAAAGATGGTATTCAAGATCCTGAACCTATTTAGGGGAGATGGTCCAGCACCTTGGGTCTCTTATTTGATGTTAGGGTAGGTTTGATGTTAGGTTGATAGATGAAACAAATGAAGCCACCATCTCTGCAAGGTTTTCACAGTTGGAACAGAAAAAGAAAACCAAAAACAGAAAGAGAAAGGGGTATTCTAAATAGATTTCCAAAAAAAGAAAAGAAAGAAAAGATCCAAATAGATAATTTCCCCCTTTTCATGTACTGTAGACCAGTCTTCCCCAACTTGGCTCCTTCAGGGAGATGAAAATGAATCTCCATTATCCCCTGTCATAGTTGGGGATAATAGGATGGAGGGTATCACTCCTCTGGAGATGGCCAGGTTGGGCACAGTTAGTCCAGAGAGAAAGGGTAAAAGGATAAGTGGTTGTTTAGAAGCCTTTCTGCACTAGATGAATACTAAGTTTTCTTCACGGACATCTTCATTTTTGTCTCTTTTCCCCTTGGATGGCCACATGCGTTCCCTGCGGCAGGACCGAGGGTAAATCCAGAGGAACCTTATCTCCTATTAAATGAGATGAGGAGAAAAAGGTTGTGGTTTTGTCCTTGTGTGTCCACATGCTTCTTGTGCCAATGAGGCAGGCAGGCAGAAATAAATTCCCGAAAGGTCAGATGAGCCTTTAGAAGTAATTTATTGTTAGCCGGAGGCGGAACGGACCACCTCTTTTTCCCTGCAGGCAAATGTTTTGAAGCAAACAGAGAGAGCAGTTCATTAAACTGATTGGAAACAGACACACAAAGCAATTGTTCTCACATATCCACAGTGCATCTCCCTAGTTTGTTTGTTGTGTGCCTTCAAGTCATTTCTGACTTATGGTAACCCTAAGGTAGAGGTTTTCTGGGGCTGAGAGTATGTGATGCACCCAAGATCACCCACTGGGTTTCCATGGCTGGGCAGGGAATCGAACCCTGGTCTCCAGGGCCATAGTGTGACTCTCAAACCATTACACCATGCTGACTCTCGGAGGACCTTTCACTACACTCCTACAGTGCTATTAGTCCACTTTAATTGTCTCGGCTGTGTCTTATGGAATTCTGGGGCAAGGAGTTTGGTGAGGAACTAAAAGTCTCTGGCTGAGAATTTTAAATACTCCCCAACCACAAATTCCAGGACTCTGTAGGATAATGCTATGGCAAATAAAGTGACATCATTGTGTTATAACTGTGAAATGTGGAAGGATCTCTGGGCTTAAACAGTTCTGCTTATTGGTTTTCAACATGGGTAGCTTTCAGAGGTCTGGGGTAGCGCTGTAACTCTTAGCTCAATTTGTTCTTAAAGGAAGCGATGAGTATAGAATCATAGAGTCATAGCATCGTAGAGCCAAAGGCCATTGAGTCCAACTCCCTGGCATATAGGAAGAGATCACCAAAGCACTTCTGACAGATGGTTATCCAATCTCTGGCCCTTTTCGCATTAAGGCTTCTAGCGCGAGCAGGGGAGGGCGGCTCACGCAAGAAGCCTTCTCCGGGAGGCTGCCGCTTCCCCCTCCTTCCTTCCGCAGGCGAAGGAACGAGCGGGGAAGAGACAGCATCACGCGAGCCACCCTCCCCCCCGGGTGAATCAGGAGCCTGTCACGTCTGTCCCCCCCCGCGCGCGCGAGAAAGGAGCCTGTCGCATCCGTCCCCCCTGCGCGCACGTGCGCGAAGCAGGAGGCTGTGCGTCCGTCCCCCCCGCGTGCGCACGCGCGAAGCAGGAGGCTGTCGTGTCCATCGCGCTAGCGCCCCACCCCGCCCCTTCCTTCCACAGGGGCGGAGGGAAGGAAGCGCGACCCGGCCGCCTCCCCGACGCTCCGCACAGGAGGTAAGTGTGCGCGGGCTCCGGGAGCGTTGCGCGAGTGTGGGTGATTTTTACTTCGAAGCGAAAATCAAAAAACCCGCGATCACACCGCTTCAGCCCCGTGAGCCCGGCGGAAGTGGGAGTGCGTCGTGCAGAGCGACGCTCCCACTCCTGCGAGGCTCACGGGGCTGTCGCGCGACAGAAGGCCCGTGCGAAAAGGGCCTCTGTTTAAAAACCTCCAAAGAAGGAGACTCCACAATACTGTTACCGTGGTCCAGGCCTACCCGGAGATAGCACTTGATATCGTCTTGATATCAAACCATTTCAGCCTTCCTCTGTGACCCCGCTCCATGTGTTTGCAAAGCCTCCGGACAAGCACGTAAACAGGCGTGGCCGATAATTGCTGGACATTCCATTCTCCACCCAGGCAGGCCAGATACAGCTGGTTCGCTGCTTCAGGGACCTCTCCGGCAAACACCTTTTTGCTTAAGCGTGACACTAACAAAGGCGCCCGGTTCTGAGCTGATAGTCTTACAAAGCCAGACTAAGCACTTTGCATTTGCATACTGGCTACACTATTGTTAAATCAGCGCTAAGCCGATCATGCTAAACTCTGACCTTTCCAAAGCTTTGTCCTGCTCCAAACTCACATTGTTCTCACCGAGTAAGGCATGACCTGCAGTCACAATTCACCCTATGTAAACCCCCCCCCCAATTCCGAGACCACCTTGGATCGCTCTGGACTTCCATCCCGCCTTGCTGCCGCTTTGTCTGGCGAGCCGTCCCCTCAGTCCCACGTACTAAGACTCCATATCTACGAAGTCAATCTTCAAACTTCTTCAGGACTATGAGACAGGTGTCGTATAGCCCATTTCCCCCTGAAAATCCCTATTTCCCACTTTTCCATTAGCCGTGTGATTGTGGTGTCTTTATTGTTTGTTTGTCTTTCAATAAAACATCGTTTTTGCTATTTTAAAACCATCTGATTGCTTGACTGACCTGACCCCGTAGATGCTGGGTTGCAAGATCCCTGCTAAGTTACCCTGCCTCTCGCTAGCTTTAATGAGTGCTCCAGCTAATCTTCCTCAAAGTTGTGTTATTGTGTTTGGTTATTTGGGCGCCTCTCCCAGGACCCCCAGAGAACAGGGTAACAATACTCCAAGACAGTGTATTTTCGTACACTGTACTGCCATATAGCTCTGACTGTCAGGAAGTTCTTCCTAATGCTTAGATGGGATCTCTTTCTCTGAAGTTTAAAGCCATTGCTCCCTGTTCTGGATCTGGATCAGCAGAAAATAGGCTTATTCCATCCTCCATAGGACATCCCTTCAAATATTTAAACATGGCTGTCATGTCCCCTATTAACCTTCTCTTCTCCAAACTAAACATACCCAGCTCCCTCAGCTGCTCCTCACAGGGCTTCATGGTTTCCAGGCCTTTGACCATTTTGGTCATTCTCCTTTGGACATGTTTCTACTTGTGAATATCCTTCCTGAACTGTGGTGCCCTGAGCTCAGAGTAATTTCAGCAGTTTTCTTCCTACTGTGAGAAAGTCTTCAAAAACTGGATATTTTTCAAAGTCTGTTTCCATTTTGAGGCCATTAGAGCTCTAAGATGGTCCAGAGAGGCTATTGTCTCTGCCCTACCACCCGCTCAGGCATGTTTGGTGGGAACAGAGGAGACGGGGCCTTCTTGGTGGTGGTGTTACCATGGTTCTGACATGCCTGGTGATAGCACTGCATATCTTTTGATATCATACTTATTTGGCCTTTACTTGACCTTTCTTTGCCACCCTGCTCCACGTGTTTGCAAGGGCCACCGGACAAGCACGTAAACAGGCGCGGCCGGTAATGGTTGGACATTCTAATCCCCACTTAGGCAGGCAGATTAACGCCACTCCAATGCTTCAGGGACCACTCCTTCTTGCAAACCACCTTGCTCAGTGCAACTTTACACAAAGACGCCCAGTCGACTGCCGAGCCATTCCTTTATGTTGGACTATTTGCATACTGGCCATACTATTGTCATCCAGCGCTAAGCTCATCATGCAAAACCTGACCTTTTCCAACTCCTTTGTCCAGCTACAAATTTCCTTTGTTCTCACCGAGCATGGCATGGCCTGTAGGCACCATCCACCCTATAAAAAGTCCCCAATTCTGGACCCACCTCGGAACACTCTGGACTGCTATCCCGCCTTGCTGTTGGTTTGTCTAGCGAGTCGCCCCCACTACGAAACGTGCTGAGCTTTCTTCCCTGCAATCCTCCGTTTTTCTCCAGGACTACGAGATAAGGTGTCGTATCACCCATTCCCCCGAAAACTCTTATCTTCCATTTCTAGTTAGCTGTGTGCGTGTGGTGTCTTATTTGTTGTTTGTCCTTTAATAAAGCTATTATCTTTGCTACTTTTAAACTTGTCTGGCTGCTCTACTGACCTGACACTGTATACATAGGGTTAAAAGATCCCAGCTAAAGTTACCCTGCCTCTTGCTAGCTTAAGAGAGTGCTCGAGTTAATTTCCCCATCTTGTGTTTTTCTTTGGTCATTTGGGTGCCCCTCCTGGGACCCCCACAATACAGGGTAACAGCAGTTCTCAGAGTTTGGAACTCTCTCTCTCTAGGTAAGCCAGGCTGGCCCCATCCTTGTTCTCCTTCCATTAACAGATTTAAACATTTTTTTTCCATCAGGCTTTTACAACTTGACGGAGATGGGGGTTTGATGCTGCACAGTGGTGTTTGTAAGCTTTGCATTCAGTCTTTTAATGAATTTTAATATTTTTAATGTTAATTTTTTATTTTATAAGTTAATTGTTTTTTAAAATTTCATATTTACACAGTCAGCCTTCCATATCCACTGATTCTATATCCATGGATGCAACCAACCATGGCCTGTAAATACTTTTTTAAAAATACCAAAAACAAACTTTTTGCTGTTTTATACAAGGGACACCATCTTACTACACTATTGCGCATAATGAGACTTGAGCATCCGTGGATTTTGATATCCACAGGTGTCTTGGAACCAAGCCCTGGAGGATACCGAGGGCCTATTGCACTTTTATTAATGTTTTCACATTGTTTGTAATTTGTATGATTTTAAATGTTGTTACAGATGCCTTGATTCCCATTACTGGAAGAAAGGTGGCATAGAAATAAATAAAAAGAATAAATAAAAATATTCCCAAGGCAGAATTTGTTCCACAGAAAAATCTCATGTAATGATGATGATGATGATGATTAATTATTTTGTGTAGAAAACAGCACTTTCTGTGCAGGAAAACAGCATTTTATGCAGAAAAGGCTGTTTCCAGCAAACATACCAGAGAATTTTGCAAAAAAATAAGTCCAAAGCTGTGAAAATGCTCATCAATCTGGGTTTTTCCTTGTCGGGGTTTCCTGGCACTCAAAAAACATCTTTTTCAACTGTTTTTCAAATATGTTCCTATATTCTTTTCATCCCTAATTTTTTTTTGGGGGGGTCTCATATGCCTCCCCAGGTCCTGAAAGAGAGAAAGACATACACAGAGAGACTCTCCTAACACACCCTGTGCCCCTCATATTGTTCAGTATTTTGAAACGTAAAATCTCCCCCAGGCCTGAAATGGGTCAAGGGAGCAAAAATGTGGCAGAAGGCTGCCCACTGTACCCTCTAAAGGGCATGAAGTATCTTAGTAAAATGAAGTGTGTGGACTGGGGTACCAGGAAGTTGGGTGTGTGGGTGTCACATATCCTTTTTTAGTGCCCCCCCCTTATTTAAAGAATCCTTGGCTATTTCCACACTAGCCTGCTACAGTGCTGTTATTCCACTTTCAACCTCCTATGGAATCCTGGAGTTTGCAGTTTAGGGAGGGGCCTCCAAGGCTGTAGCACACACACGACCCTCCCTGGATTGGGTGGCCGTGCAAGGTTCGAAGTAGGAGATGCTGGAAGGCAGGAACCAAGCCAGTTCTGGTCTTTGAGGATGCAATTTATTACGGAAAGAAGCAAAAGCCCTTTCCACATGGGGGTATTAAAACGGTGTAGCGCGACCTCTGACGGAGGTCATCTACACCGTAAAATGGATTGGTGCGGATTACTTTTGCGTAATTCCATACCCCAATCCGCGCTAGGGTGCCCGGAAGTGGCGGCACCGTGTGCTTTTTGAAAACCACTTTTCAAGTGGTTTTTAAAAAGCACAATCGTGCAGCCGCGTGCAGCCCCGTCGCAGCGCCGGGTACGGATTTGCAGGCGCGCAAGGGCATGCCTGCAGATCTGCTGGGGGTGGGCTTTCCGGCTGGTGAGCTTCTCCGGTTGGTGGAGAGCCTCCGCCAGTCGTAAGCCGCCATTTTGGGCCCCGCAGGACGCTGTAGGACGCCAAGGAGTGTGGAGCAGTGAAAATGCGCTGCTCCACGCAGCGACGGACTGAGGTAAGCTCCATTTCAGGAGGTCTCAGGACGTTTTTTCTTTCATGTGGGGAAAGGGCCATAAAGAAAAACGAAAGGCACACAAGCATACACACACTCTGACTTCGTCAGAAAGGCAAAGCAGGCAAAGGAGAAGCATTCTCTTTGTTTCAACAGATTATATAGGCTTTTCGTATGCGAGTAGCAAAACAGGCTGCTCATCCATCAACCCGCCATACTGAGACAGGCGGGGGGGGGGCTATCCCATCTCGAATGCCAATTACGGAGGCATCCCTGGGCCAGGTGCATGATAGGCTCGTGGCCAAGTCTCATTAACTGCCCGAGATGGCAGCAGACGGTCCCTAATCAGGCTTCACTCTCCCCTCCCCGTACCGGACGGCACGGGGAGTGAAGTACCCCTCGTTAACATTCCTTGACTATTCTCACAGGTCTGCAACATGCAGGGCGGCCTGACCTAGCAATGCAATAACATGAGCTAACCCCCCCAAATATGCTCGTTAGTGTGAAGGCAAGCTGAACTAAAATGTGTGAGTGTGTAACACAGGACCTACCCAGAGGGCCTCAGGCCCAACAAAGCCCCCCTCCCCTCAAAGGCCCCTCCCTAAACTGCAAACCCCGGGATTCCATAGGAGGTTGGAAGTGGCATAATAGCACTACAAAACAGCCTAGTGCGGAAATGGCACTTGTTTTATTGCACAACATTTGAGGGATATTTCCCACACAAATATATTGAGTTGATTAAAAAATGAGGTTTAAACTTTCAGTTGTGGCTTCAACTCACTGGGTGGCCTTCCTCTAATCACTTGTTCTTAATCTGTAATACAACAGCCATGATCGTCCTCTAATAAAGTTGGCTTTAGTTGATTAATCTACTGATTAGACCAATTAAAGCAGGCAGACCTAATTATTTCTTATATGAAAACCTGGAGATGGGTGTTGCGAGTGTGCATCTGTCTTTAGATCTCACAGGGAATCCATGGGCGAAGTGGGGAGGTGCCGTGGCTTTGAGGCAAGGCATGGGTGCTTTGCTCTTACAGAGTCCTACTGGATCTTCAACTAAAATTTGTCTCTCAGAACAGAAGGTTGTGGCTAGCTGGAGAAAGTACAACCACTAAACAGCAACACTGGCCCAAGGCTGAACCAACTAAAGCTATGACAATATGTAGTGAATTGCATGATTTCTTTTTAACAAGCACACATAACAAGACCAACAAGCCTATTGGTAGGGTGGATAAACTAACCACACCTCACCATATCCCCAGGTGGACAGGAAGCTGACTTGAACCCCCAGACACAAGGTAGGAAGGTTGAAAAGAGAAGGAAAAAAAAGACACACACACACACGTAACTTTGGCCAAAGGATCCATCCATGTATCTCCATAGACAGTAGTGATAAGGAAGGATGATTTATTCTTTCAGGCTTCCCTTCTTACACCATTTTTATGCTTATATTAGAGGATGCTTACATGAAAGAAAAGACTCATGCATCAGCGTCAGCAAAGTTACAGTTTGTACACGTGTTACATGCTATCTGACCCCTAACTTCCCGAGTCTATATGACTCTGTCACCATCTTGGGTCATTCTCAAAGATATCTCAGACATTAGCAGTGTCCTTTTGTTTGCACATACTGACCACGGACGTGTACTAAGCAGAACAAACCATTCTAAAATAAGGTTGTTTGATGGTGTCCCAAACTAAGGCCCTTTTCGCATGGGCCTTTTCTCGTGCGACAGCCCCGTGAGCCTCGCAGGAGTGGGAGCGTCGATCCGCACGACACACTCCCACTTCCGCCGGGCTCACGGGGCTGAAGCGGCGCGAGCGCGGGTTTTTTGATTTTTGCTTCCAAGCGAAAATCACCCGCACTCGCGCAACGCTCCCGGCGCCCGCGCACACTTACCTTTTGTGCGGAGCGTCCGGAAGCTGGCCGGGTCACGCTTCCTTCCCTCCGCCCCTGTGGAAGGAAGGGACGGGGCGGGGCGCTTGCGCGACATGTCCTGCTTCGCGCGCGTGTGGGGGGGCGGACGGGAGGAGCGCCTTTCTCTCTCTCGTGCGCGGGGGGATGGAGGGGACAGGCTCCTTTCTCTCTCGCGCGGGGGGGGATGGACGGATGCGCGAGCCGCCGCCGCCTCCGGGAGGTTGCCGCTTTGCCGCTCCTTCCTTCGCCTGCGGAAGGAAGGAGGGGGAAGCAGCAGCCTCCCGGAGAAGGCTTGTTGTGCGAGCCGCCCTCCCCCACTCGCGCGAGAAGACTAATGCGAAAAGGGCCACTGTGTCTAAAACCAACTAATATCACAGTTAATGATTGTCAACTATTAATTCCATAGCAAGTTACAGAGCACAAGTGATGTATTTAAGTCTTTTATTCCAAGTCTCATGTCTCTACATTCTAGTCTCAAGCTGAGTCTCAAGACCTTGAAGATACTTTCAAGTCAAGTCTCAAGTCTGGAAGCCAACTTCATATCTCAACTAAAATTCCAGAATTATTGGATAGAGTGAAATAAATTCAGTTTTTAACAATTTAAGCAGAGTCGGTCCTCCACATTTGCAATTTTGCCATCTGCAGCTTTGGAAGTGCTGAATAGGATCCTATCTTACTCCCCATTACTGAAGCTTCAAAAGCTTTAGAAGGAAGGAGCCTTCCTCCTCAAGTCCACTGCCTAACACATTTGCTGTTCCCCTCTGAGAAATGCTCCCTGCACTCTGGGGGCGAGTCTTGTCTTTTGCTGTTAGGAAATGTTTTAGGGGGCTCCTCCGATATGCAGTGGGGACAGGCTGCTGGGCAGACCTCAAGCCTACCTCAAGCCTGCCTCAAGCCCATTGTCTAAACCGTTTGCTGTTCCCTTCTGAGAAATGGGCCCACACTTTGGACTTGAGAGAGATTGTCATGTGACCAGCAAACAAAAAGAGATGGAAGCATTGCTCAAAGTCATAAGCTTTCTGGATGAATGTGTTATGTTACTGAACCAAGGGCATCAAGTCAGTCATTAAAAATATACAAGTCTCAAGTTGAGTCGAGTTGAATCAGTGCATCATTTATGGTCGAGTTGAGTCACTAAAGCGACTTAAGTCCAACTTGAGTCTGAGGCCCTTTCCCCAACTTATTTGCATCCGGCGCAGTTGTGCGGGAATCATGTGAGCAGCCTCTTCCATGAGGCTCTCATGTCCCCACTGCTTCTACTCTGCAGGAGCTGCCTGCTGGCCGGGCTCTGCCTCTTCCTTCCGCAGCACAGTCGGGTATTTTCCCAGGCTGCGCTGGGGGAGGAAGCATGGGGGCTGTAGCTCTGGAGGCTCCGCACGGACGGTAAGTGCATGTGGGGCCCCGAAGCAATGTGAAATTGTGCACCATTTTCAGCTAAAAGCCGAAAATGATATAGTGCATCATCGGCACCTGCTGGCCCCGGCAGCACTGCGCGATTGCAAGGACGTCATCTGAAATGCTCCTCGCAATCGCACAATGCTCTGGAGGCCTTTTTGCATGAGAAATGCCATGCAAAAATGGCCTATGTCTATCAACTTGAGTCTACATCACTGCAGAGCACCAAATTTTATGCCTAATACTATGTTAGCACACAACAACAACTTAGGCCCTTATCACATTACACTGTTATAGTGCTATTATTCCACTTTAACTGCCCTGGTTGCACCTTGTGGGTTTGTGGTTTAATTGAGGCCCAAGAGCTCTCTGGTTGAGAATTCTAAACACCTCCTCCCAAACTGCAAATCCCACGATTCCATGTGATATTGCCATGGCAGTTAAAGAAGTGGAATAATAGCTCTATAACAGTATAGTGTGATAAGGCCCTTAGTGACTACAAATACATCAGTCCTAAAGATATTTGCTGTACAATTGGTGACCCAAGAAAAATTACAAAAGTATCTGTAAAGGTCTCAATGTTCAGTGTGTAGTCCTGATGTAATATGTTCTCCAAACTTGATCAAAACAATATCCCAATGGTTAGTAAATGCTCCTGTACTTCTCATATGGAGAACACTCCTTAGGTGTGATTTTCAAATAATGGACTAGGACAATCTTCAAGTATTGTAGACAATCCAATCATAGAATCATAGAATCATAGAAATGTAGAGTTGGAAGAGACCCCAGGGGCCATCCAGTCCAACCCCCTGCCATGCAGGAACACCCTCAAAGCACTCCCGACAGATGGCCATCAAGTCTCTGCTTAAAGACCTCCAAGGAAGGAGATTCCACTACACTCCCAGGCAGCAGATTCCTCTGCTGGACAACCCTGACTGTGACGAAGTTCTTCCTGAGGTTCAGGTGGAATCTCGTTTCCTGCAGCTTGAATCCATTGCTCCTTGTCCTGGTCTCTGGAGCAGCAGAAAACAAGCCCTCTCCTTCCTCTACGTGGCATCCCTTCAAATATTTAAACATGGCTATCATGTCCCCTCTTAACCTTCTCTTCTGCAGACTAAACATACCCAGCTCTCTAAGTCTATCCTCATAGGGCATGGTTTCCAGGCCTCTCACCATTTTGGTCGCCCTCCTCTGGACTTGCTCCAGCTTGTCAATATCCCTCTTGAATTGGGGTGCCCAGAACTGGACACATTATTCAAGATGAGGTCTAACCAAAGCAGAGTAGAGTGGTACCAGTACCTCCCTCGATCTAGACACCATACTCCTATTGATGCAACCAAGGATCGCATTGGCTTTCTCGGCTGCCGCATCACACTGCTGACTCATGTTCAGCTTGTGGTCTATGAAGACTCCTAGATCCCTTTCACACATACTGCTACCCAGCCACGTGTCCCCCATCCTATATTTGTGGATTCCATTTTTTCTACCCAATATTTATCAAAGTGTGGAAAACTTTCAGCAGGAGCAATGAAATCAAAGTATATACTGGAAGGAAATGGCAGTCAACTTCTATTGCAGGTACAGAGAAGTTTCAGTAGTGAAGTAAATGTAGAAAGAGCTCTTGCACTTTTTCTTATGGAGAACAAGCAGACAGTAAGGCCCATGGAATTGCCACCATTTTGCAAAAGCTTCATCAGGCTTATCTCTAGGCGGATGAAAAACACAACTATACAAACTGTAATTATCATAAAACAAATTGAGATCTACGCATGCAGCTGAAAAACAGGAGCAAACAGAATAGTCATCTTACCTCTCCGTCAATTAACCATACAAGCTCTTTCAAAAGAGACACGGGTGTCAAACTACAAAGAAGGTTTAAATAGCTCTCATTTTAACTAGCCAGGCAGGGTCCAGCTGAATATGTAGAGCATTTGTAGTACTAAAGTATTTGTATTCACTAAGTTGTTCTTGTGTATTAACATAAGTGTGTTGGTCTTGTCATATATGTGTATTTGTTAAAAAAGACACCAAACCATGCAATTCACTACATGTTTTCATAGGTTTGAGTCCTGCCTCATTTCTGCACTAGACTGTTAAAGCACTATTATTCAACTTTTGGCCCCTCCCAAAACTGCAAGCCTCAGGATTCCATAGGATGTTGAAAATGGAATAATAGCACTATAACAGTCTAGTGTGGAAATTGCTCTGGATGTCTGAAGGACCATGTCTCTCTCTATGAATCTGCTCAAGCTTTAAGACTTTTTGGAGAGGACCTTCTCTCAGTCCCAGTGTGATAGATGATGATGCTGGGATTGAGGAGCAACTGATTGTGCAGGAGGTCAAGCCAGTGACTGAGCAAGTCAACCTGCAACCATCCCCTGCACTGGAAGGTCAAACAGAGACTGAGGCCCTTTTCGCACGGGCTTTCCCGGGCGAAATAGCCCCGTGAGCCGTGCGGGAGTGGGAGCGTCGCTCCGCACGACGCACTCCCACTTCCGGCGCTCTCACGGGGCTGCAGCAGCACGAGCGCGGGGTTTTTGATTTTCGCTTTCAAGCGAAAATCACCCCGCGCTCGCGCTACGCTCCCGGCGCCCACACGCACTCACCTGTAGTGCGGTGCGTCGGGGAGGCGGCCGGGTCGCGCCTCCTTCCCTCTGCCCGTGCGGAAGGAAGGGGCGGGGCGGGGAGCTAGCGCGGCGGATGCGAGAGCATCCTGCTTCGCACGGGCGGGGGGCTGCTCGCGACAGCCTCCCGCTCGTGCGCGCGCGCGCGGGGGGCGGGCGCGACTGTCGCTCGCTCCTGGCGCGCGCGGGGGCGGGCGCGACTGTCGCTCGCGCCAGGAGCGAGCGACAGTCGCGCCCACCCCCCCGTGCGCGCGCGCGTGAGCGGGAGGCTGTCGCGAGCAGCCCCCCCGCGCGCGCCAGGAGCGAGCGACAGTCGCGCCCGCCCCCCCCGCGCCAGGAGCGACGGGCTCCTTTCTTGCGCGCGCGGGGGGGGATGGAGTCGCGAGCCGCCGCCGCCTCCGGGACGGTGCCGTTTCCCAGCTGGTTCCTTTGGCTGCGGAAGGAACCAGCGGGGAACCGGCAGGCTCCCGAACTAGGCTTTTCCCGCAAGCCGCCCGCCCCCGCTCGCGCAAAAAGCCTAGTGCGAAAAGGGCCTGAGTTGCCCCGGCCAGCTCAGGGTGGAGAGGGAACCAGCAGTGATGCAGAGGAGTTGCAGCCAGCTGTGCCCATCAGCCCTCAATCACGCAGAAGGCTGAAATGGGCTGCTCAGAGGGAGGCTGCGTGGACTACGCTGAGGAAACAAGTTAACAAGCACCACCTGCTCACAGGGGCTATTTAAGTCTGCCGCGTGGCTGGTTCTTGCTTGCAGCAAATTATTAGCAAGCCCTTACAACCTTTGTGTGTCCTGCTCCCTGACACTCTCTGGACAGATCTCTACCTCCTGAACCTTTGGACTGGACTTTGGCCTGGCTCGGCTTGTGTTTTCCTGCTGTTTGGTATATTTGGACTCCCCAAGTGTTCCTGCCCTCTCTTCCTTCCTTGCTGGCTGCGGCCCAGCAGGGAGAAATTCCTGACATGGGTGATGCTTGCTTTTTCAAGTCAACTGAGCTTGGAGGGAGCATTAGGGTCCTAGAGGACTGGCCCCAGACCGTTTCCACACTAGCCTGTTATACTGCTATTATTGCACTTTCAACATCCTATGGAATCCTGGGGTTTGTAGTTTAGGGAGGGGCCTCAAAGGGCTCCGATTTCTCCTGTCCTCAAAGGCCCCTCCCTAAACTGCAGGCCCCAGGATTCCATAGGATGTTGAAAGTGCAATAATAGCCCTATAAGACTGTAAGAAGAGAGCCTTCTCAGTGGCTGCTCTCAGATTTTCAAAGTCCCTCTCTAGGAAGACGAGGCTGGCTCTCTCCTTGCTCTCCTTCCGTTGCCAAGTGAAAACTTTCCTATTCCAAAAGGCTTTGAGTACAGTAATGAGAAACTAGTAGTGCATTTTCAAGGAATCTGCTGCCTCAGAGTGCGGTGGAGTCTCCTTCTCTGGGGGTTTTTAAAGAGAGGCTGGATGGCCATCTGCAAAGCAAGGGCTTTGATGGTGTCTTCCTACATGGCCGAAGGGGGGTGGGTTGGATGGCCCTTGGGGGTCTCTTTCAGTTCTAGCAGTCTACAAATTTTATTGTCTGGTAAAGTCCAAAGCCTATGACTTTGCAACCAAAAGACAACATTCTATTTTCCTCATACCAGGGAATATTTAATGTGTACCTTCTTGACATCAAAGCATAGCAAATAAACACAGAAACACACTCAAAGGCATTTGGCAAAAGAATATGGCAGCTAATTTAACACCTGCCTTTAAGCAAAAGGGTCCCCCTCCCACTTCTGAGCCATGGAGGGATGCAGGAGCAATGCATTAGCATTCTATTTGGCAGGGAGAAATAAGTTTGGGTTCTCACAGTCTGAATTCCTATAAATATGAGGCTGTGCCTTGTTCTTCTGCTAAGCATTGTCCCCTCTGGGCCAAGCTGGAGGAGAATCAGGACTTTTGGGATGCTGAGGGTGAAGGAGAAGAGAACCATAATTTGGAAATGGAATGGATCTCTTTCCCTTCCTTTTCCACTAAAGGCCACTATGGAACTGGTGGAGTGGGGTGGGGGGAATGAAGGACCACTTTTCACTCCCTCAGCCCCAGGAGGATCCACAAAGGCCCAACCACCACAAAAAGGTACGGCATCATGGGCCCGTTCACACTACAGAAATATAGCACTACATCCCATTTAGTCTGACATGTGGAATCCTCATCTTGTGGAATCCTGGGGCCACAAAGTCTGGTGAGCCACAAAAGCTCCCTGGCTGAGAAGTCTCAATGCCCCTCCCTCAACTACCAGTCTCAGGATTCCATAGGATGTTCCCGTGACAGTCAAAGCGCTATAAGACTGTAGCATGAATAGCCCCATGTCACTTCTTGTCCGGGGATCATTTGGAAGGCGGCCAAAATGGTTGAAGGCCTAGAAACCATGAAGTCCTATGAGAGCAGCTTAAAGAGCTGGATCTGTTTAGCCTGGAGAAGAGAACATTAAAAAGTGACATAATACCCATGTTTAAATATGTGAAGGGATATCATGTGGATGATGGAGCAAGCTTGTTTTCTGCTGCTTCAGAAATTAAGACAAGGTGCAATGGCTTCAAATTACAGGACAAGAGATTCCACCAAAACCTTAGGAAGATTCTTTAGGGTAAGAGTAGTTGGACAGTTGAATCCGCCGCTGCTTGGGAGAGTGGTGGGGGTCTCCTTCTTTGGAGATTTTCAAATGGATGGCTATATGTTGGTAATACTTTGATGATATATTCCTGCATGGAAGGGGGTTGACTCAATGGCCCTTTTGGTCTCTTCAACTCTACGATTTTATGATTCTGTGATGGAAGGGAAATGGCTTGGGTCACTTTGAAGAAGTCACACATTCTCAGCTTCAGCGGAAGGCAAGGGCAAACCTCTTCTGAATAATAAACCCTGCAAGAAAATCTTGGAATAGGGCTGGTAAAAGTTGGAGTTCCATTGAAGATGCATAGCAGCAAACAGTAACAGCAGCAGCAGCAGAAACCACAACAACATATCGAGGTAGAATCTCGGTTCAGATTGGTATGATTTAAGAGTTTGGGTTAATGGATGAATGGCTTCTATGAAGTTTTTAGATATCTCTCGTTACAAACTGAGCCACTACATATCATTGTTAGCTCAGGTTTCTTCCATGCCACCTACAAAATGAAAATGTCACCTGTCTCTTATTTCTATACCAAAATACAGGATTTTAGATTAATAGACATTTGCAACAGAAATATTACCCAGCCTTATGGTGGAGTTTCTTCCAGTGGTGCTCCACCTACATACCTAAGCAAAGGAGGCTGGAAATTCTGGTTTCAGTAGGCAATGAGAAGGCACCTTTCCAATCCAGCAAGGGAAGAATTAAGAGCTGTATCCTGTGATGCCACAAGCTATTGGCTGAAGTGAAGAATAACTTCTTCTCCAGTCTGGCCTCATTTGGTTCTGGTCTGAGCATTAAGATCTGTAAGGTGTGTCAGAAGAAGCCACATAGGACTTGGGCTTCATTCCCATCAGAAAGAAATGGCAAGTGCTCTGTGTGCTTCTAGTTTGGATCATTGGAATAAGAACAAAAAGCACAGAATGAGCCAAGAAGTTACCTTCAAAAGCTCAGATGGACATGCCTCCTCCTTGGAGTCAACTAGAAACACCAACAACGATAGCTGACACCCAAATGATTTTACTGGTGACAGCGTGCCCTAAACAAATCAAAAACTTCTAGGCACTACCAAGGGGCCAGCTGCGATTTCCTTCATGTGGCGCCTCAGATAGCATGACTCCTTGCTTCTTTGAGTGTTGTGCCAACTAGTTTGTATTTTCCATTTCAGAAAAATCTCCCTCACCCCCACAACCACTTTGAAGATGATGGAGTGGTACTTTCCCTGGAAGATTGATGTTTGGTTGTTGATTCTGAATGTTCAAGGAGATGAGATCAAGGCAGTTTGCCAGAGGGTGGTGTGGGTGGCAACCGTGCCCTATTTCTGCCTACGGTGTATTTACTCTGCAGAATTTTCCTCTGCAGGGTTGCCAGTTCCTTGCTTCTCTGTTTCTCTCCTGTTTCACCACATAAAGCATTGGGTTTATGGAGTGCGGGAGGACAAGAGAACAGGGTATCCTTGGTGGTGGCACCCCAATTGTGGAACAGCTTCCTCATGGAGATCTGATTGGTGCCAGCATTGGTTTCTTTTTGGTGCCAGTCAAGACCGTGAAGCCCTATGAGGAGTGGCTTAGGGAGCTGGGGATGTTTAGTCTGCAGAAGAGAAGGTTAAGAGGAGACATGACAGCCATGTTTAAGCATTTGAAGGGATGTCATGTCAAGCAGGGAGCGGGCTTGTTTTCTGCTGCTCCAGAGACTAGGAGAAGGAGCAATGGCTTCAAGCTGCAGGAAAGGAGATTCCACTGGAACCTCAGGAAGAACTTCCTGATGGTCAGAGCTGTCCGGCAGTGGAATATGCTGCTGCCTCAGTGGAGTGTGGTAGAGTCTCCTCCTTTGGAAGTTTTTAAGCAGAGGTTGGATGGCCATCTGTTGGGAATGCTTTGATGTTTGTTCCTGCATAGCAGGAGGTTGGACTCAATGGCCCGGGGTCTCTTCCAACTCTATAGTTCTATGAAGACTTTTTTTTTTAAAAAAATCATGGAATGCCATGTAATTACCCACTGAAGCTGAATAATGGGAGATTCAGGACTGATTAAAGGAAGGTTTTCTTCGTTCAAATAATGAATGCTGGAACTCACTGCCACATGATGCAGCATTGGCTGTCCACTTGGAGGGCTTTAAAAGGGGGACCTAGGGAGCTCACAGCCGTTAGTGTCTGTAAACTGGAGTACCTATATATCACCCCCAGGTTCCCATGCAGAATGCCTCAGTTGCTAGGGCATCCAGGTTGGGCACTGATAAGTTTCCTGCATTGGCAATTAATTAGTCATTGTGTGAATATAATTTTGGACTCGACAGACCTGGAATCTGGTCTAGGAATGGAAAGAATGTTAATAAATAATCAAATAAAAGATGAAAAAGGAAGTTCCCAAGTATCAGAGACCCTTCCATGGAGAACCCTGGACAGATGAGAATCTTTGCAGTTCAGGATTTATTTTGCATAAAAAATGCACCACCTTTTCTGCATAGAAAAATGGGAGGGGGGATTTTTTGTGCTGAAAGCATCTGTGCAAAAATCCACAATTTCTTTCTTGGCAAATGTAATACATTGAAGAATATATCCCAAACTGTGAATACTTGGGGGCAATTTCAAAGGACTTTCTTGCAGTCTGGAGAATAATGGTAAAATTATTTGTTCTTGCCACGAGAACAAAATTTATGAAGCGTTACATCCCTAGTTTGATTAAACAGAGCTCCTCTGAGGTTGCCAAAAAGTCTGGCTGAGTCAACAGAGAGGTACTTCCAGTCAGAATAGTGCTAGCAATGGGCTTGAAGGAAGAACATGGCAAGGCACAGAAAGGGGATAGCAACTGGTTTCCATGTTAGTGGGGTGGTGAGTTCACTCTGAACTTATAAGGGGTTATCCAAGATACTGAACCTACTATTTTCAGAGGGTTAGATAGCCCTGAATAAAAAGCCTGGAGTGGATTCAAAGTTCCACAGATATGAGGGCCTGTCATAAAATCCTAGAATCCTAGAGTTGGAAGAGACCTCAAGGGCCATCTAGTCCAGCCCCATTGTGCCAGGCAGGAGTGCACCATTCCAAGCCCTCCCTTGGACACACAGCCACCCAGACTATGTTCCAAAGAAGGAGACTCCACCACGCTCTAAGGCAGCTTACTCCACTATCAAATGGCTCTTACAGCCAGTTCTTCCTAATGTTCAGGTGGAATCTCTTTTCCTGAAGTTTGGATCCATTGATCTATGACCTCGTCTCAGGAGCAGCAGAAAACAAGCTTGCTCCATCTTCCAGATGTGATCCTTTCCAATATATAAACATGGCTACTATGTCATCTCTTGAATTTTCTCTCTTGGAGGTTAAACACGCTCAGCTCCCTAAACCATTCCTTATAAGGCATGGCTTCCGGGCCTTTTACTATTTTGGTTGCTCTCCTTTGGACATGTTCCATCTTGTCAATATCCTTCTTGAATTGCGGTGCCCAGAACTAGACACAGGATTCCAAGTGAAGTTTGGCCAAAGCAGAATAGAGTGGGATGATTCCTTCCCTTGATCTAACCAGTGGTTCTTAACCTTTTCTTTAACAGGGCTGCTTGCAAATATAACTTTTTGCCAGGCCCCCCCCAAGACTTAAATCACAATTTAGATTTAGACTTAGATAAATCACAAAATTAAATTTAGATTTAAATATTCAAATATTTATTTATTTAAGGGTTCTGGAGACTAGAATTCAAATCCTCATTCAGACACTAGGTGACCTTGGGCAAACCACATTCTCTCTGCCTCAGAGGAAAGCAAAGACAACCCCTTTCTGAACAAATCTTGCCAAAAAATGGGGGGGGGGAACACCACTCTGTGATAGGTTTGCTGTAGGGTCGTCAGAAGTGACTTAAAAACAGACAACAACAAAGTACCACTGAGAGGGGGAGGTTTTTTCCCAAGCCATCATGTCTCTCCTCTTTGAAAAGTGACTTATAGTGACCCTAATGTGATCCTATCGTGGGTGTTTTCTTGGCAAGATTTATTGCCATTGCCTTTCTCTGAGGCTGAGAGAATATGACTTCCCTGAGGTCAACCGGTGAGTTTCCATGGCTGAGTGGGGATTCAGACCCTGGTCTGCAAAGTCCTAGTTTGGGCACACAGACACACTTGCCGCTGTATCTCTTTCGTCAGGGTTATAGGGCAGTGGGGATATGTGTGCGCGTGCCCGAACTGCTCCCTTGTTTGCAAACAAGGGAGCAGTTTCAGCACCTGCAACCTCCCTCCCTCGCTGCCACATCCCCGTTGATGCTGCAACTGCTGTTGGTGTCTAGCAAGAGGGCTTTGCAAACCCCTTGTGAGGGCTCCATGGAGCCCCAGGGGTCCCTGGACCCCAGGTGAAGAACCACCGATCTAGACTGTATACTCCTATTGAGGCAACCGAGAAGGACATTGGCTTTTGAAGAATTGCATTAATTTTTACGCTACTCAGTTGTAGAGCTATCCTCACTCATTTGTAGAGCTATCCTCACTATCATTCCACTTGAACAGCCGTGGCTGCATCCTGCAATTTGGAGTCTGGTGAGGGGCTGGGGTTCTCTGGCTGAGAATTCTGAATGCCTTTCCCTCAACAGCAGATTTGACTGAACCAAGACAATTAAAGTTCCCCATGACATTCTTGCAATGAAGCTGGTAAAATGTGGGCTGGACAGGGCTACTGTTAGTTGGATTTGTAATTAGTTGGCCAACCGAACCCGAAGGGTGATCACGAATGACTGCTTTTCATCCTGGAGAGAAGTGACTAGTGGGGTGCCACAGGGTTCTGTCCTGGGCCCAGGGCTATTCAACATCTTCATCAATGACTTGGATGAAGGAATAGAGGGCATGCTCATCAAATTTGCAGATGACACCAAATTGGGAGGGGTTGCTAATACGCCTGAGGACGGGATCAACATTCAAAATGACCTGGATAGATTGGAGAGCTGGGCCAAGGCGAACAAAATGAAATTCAACAGAGAGAAGTGTAAGGCCCTACACTTAGGTAGAAAGAATGGAATACAGAAATATAGGATGGGGGACACGTGGCTGGATAGCAGTACATGTGAAAGGGATCTAGGCATCTTCATAGACCACAAGCTGAACATGAGTCAGCAGTGTGATGCAGCAGCCAAGAAGGCCAATGCAATTCTTGGCTGCATCAATAGGAGTATGGTGACTAAATCGAGGGAGGTACTGGTACCACTCTACTCTGCTTTGGTTAGACCCCATCTTGAATACTGTGTCCAGTTCTGGGCACCCCCATTCAAGAGGGATATTGACAAGCTGGAGCAAGTCCAGAGGAGGGCAACCAAAATGGTGAGAGGCCTGGAAGCCATGGAGCCCTATGAGGATAGACTTAGAGAGCTGGGTATGTTTAGTCTGCAGAAGAGAAGGTTAAGAGGGACACGATAGCCATGTTTAAATATTTGAAGGGATGCCACGTAGAGGAAAGAGAGGGCTTGTTTTCTGCTGCTCCAGAGACCAGGACAAGGAGCAATGGATTCAAGCTGCAGGAAAGGAGATTCCACCTGAACCTCAGGAAGAACTTCCTGACGGTCAGAGCCGTCCAGCAGTGGAATCTGCTGCCTCAATGGAGTGTGGTGGAGTCTCCTTCCTTGGAGGTCTTTAAGCAGAGGCTGGATGGCCATCTGTCAAAGAGAGTGCTTTGAGAGTGTTCCTGCATGGCAGGGGGTTGGACTGGATGGCCCCTGGGGTCTCTTCCAACTCTACATTTCTATGATTCTATGAAAGTGGAATCGTAGGCCATTTCTGCACTAGCCTGTTATAGCGCGATGATTCCACTTTCGACATCCTCTGAAATCCTGGGGTTTGCAGTTTCGGGAGGCCCCTCCCGAAACTGCCAACCCCAGGATTCCAGAGGATGTTGAAAGTGGAATAATCGCGCTATAACAGGCTAGTGCAGAAATGGCCATAGTGGTATAACGGTCTCGTGTGAAAGAGCCCAAGGAAGCCAGCCGTCACTGTAGCGGAGAAGAACGCTTACAGCTGAGGTTCACTTCTTGGCTTGAGGGAAACCAGCTGAATATTTAGCAGCTGGCCTCTAGCCTTTCTTTCTCCACATCCATTATTTATTTTGAAATGTTTGTAGCCTGCCTTTCCAGTAAAATTTCCAAGGTGACTTACAGTAAACACAAATTCCTCAAAACACTTAAAAGGACAATCAATAGAGCGTCAATAAAAGAGGAGGAGGAGGAGAAGAGAAAAGCCAAACCCACATGGAACGGAACCAAAATCAGAGACTAGCAGTAACATGCATTCTGGTGGCTATTCCTTCAGTGTTTGGCTGAATAAATACATACATACATACAACATACTACTATTAAAAGATATTCTCATAGAAGAATGGAAGTTAAATGTTCTGGATATGATAGAGCTGGAAAAGTTAGCATTTTCTTTGAAGAATAAATCTATCCAGAACTTTGAGAAAGAATGGAAAAGAGTATCGGATTGGGTAAGGATATAAATGTATGAGAAATCAAAGAAGAAATAATGTAACTGTTCTTCTCTCTGTAAGATGGAAATTATGTTTGTAATGGAATGGAAATAAGCAATTTCAGCTGGAAGATCTAAGCATGGAAGTGTGTGTGGGGTTTATTTTCGAGACAAACTTTCAATAAAAGTTATATATATATAAAGACATTCTCCAGTGTTTTGAAAAGCCAGTATCCAAAGCAGGACTTGCCAAAATTTCTTTTGGCAACTATATCGCAAATCCTATGGGTTGTTGTTGGGTGCTTTCAAGTCATTTCAGACTTATGGTGACTCTAAGGTGATGCTATTATGGGGTGTTGTGAGGCTGAGAATATGTCACCCAGTGGGCTTCCGTTGCTGAATGGGGAATCAGTCCCTAGTCTTCAAATTTACAGTCCGATCCTCCAACCACTATGCCATGTTGGTTCTCATCCTATTAGAGTAAACCTATTGAATCAATTGGATTTACCTTTGTGTTGGTTCATCATTCAAATAATTGATTCAGTGGGTCTTGCCTACTAAAGTCTGAACAACAAGACTACAGCTTATTTCCTAGAATCCTTCATGCTGAACATGGAATTCTGGGAATTATCCCCTCCCCTCCCAAAAAAAACCTCCTTTTCTAAGTTTTAACCAAAAAAAAAAATAAAAAAGTGTCCTCGGAGTTACAGGAACTCCACATTTTCCAGAAGTGCAAAAGAAATTGAGAAAAAGAAAATGGAAAGTTTGGGTAGGGAGACCCAACACAACTGGGAAGGTTGTCAGTATAATGATTGGCATCAAAAGTTGATGTTGGAGTGGCAAGCGAAATGGACGTCCCTTCAGATGGGGCCGTACGGGAAAGACGGAGGCACAACCAAAGTGCTTCCTTCCTCAGTGCAGCGCTGGAAGAGGCCAATTGCACTGCAGAAGGAAGGAGCACGTCCCAAACACTACCGTCTGCAGGCAGCTGGCCAGGTGTAGAGGGCAGCTTTCACGACACACTCCCATCTCGGCAACGGCACTGCCGGATGATGCCGGGATGTTGCGGGATTGCAGCGTAGTGTGGTAAGGGCCTAAATGGAGTGCAACTATTTCTCACAGGCCTCAACCTTATTGTTAATCTCACTGAATCTATTGGATTTAGAAACTGGTTGACTCACAACTGAGCAATTGATTAAATTAGAATAACCAGCAAGGAAGTTATATACCTTCTGAGATGGTACATAATTTTTTCACCACTGCATTCCACTGAGATTGCTGGGAGAGTCCCTGTGCATTTCCTATCAAATCACGAGACAACCAGGAGGCAGATGGGCAGATGTGCCATCAGTTGCACATTATCAGCATTAAGCAGAAAGGTGGTGCAGCACCGTCCCAGTGTAACTCCCTGGTGGCAAACCAGTACAGCTTAGAATGGCATAATAGGCCTGTGTTTGGCTGCTATAATGTCAAGGGTGAGGGAGTCATAGTACCCTTCTATTCTGCTCTGGTCAGACCTCACCTGGAATCCTGTGTCCAGTTCTGAGCACCACAATTCAAGATGGATATGAACAAGCTGGAATGTGTCCAGAGAAGGGTGACCAAAATAGTAGGAGGCTGGAAATCATAAAGCCCTCTGAGGACCAGCTGAGGGAACTGGGTATGTTTAGTCTGGAGAGGAGGAAGTTCAGAGGGAACATGATAGCCATGCTGATATATTTGAAAAGGATGTCATAGGAAAGAAGGGGCTGTTTTCTCCTGCTCCAGAGACTAGAGCATGGAGCAATGACTTCAACCTTCTGAAAAAGAGATTCCACCTAAACATTAGGAAAACCATCCTGATGGTAAGTGGTGTTCAAGAGTGGAATACGCTGTTGCCTGGGAGTTTGGTGAAGTCTTCTGCTTTGGAGGTTTTCAGACAGAGGCTAGATGGCCATCTGTTGGGAGGGCTTTGATTGTGCCTTCCTGCATGGTAGAATGGGGTTGAATTGGTTAGTCCTTGTGTTCTCTTCCAACGCTATGATTCTACGTGTACCTGTACTAGGTTGAGTCATATACCATCCCCATTAACTGAAAGTCTCTGAAGCCCCCTGCATGGCTCTTCCATGCTTTATGGGGAGCAGGCAGAATTGTAGAAAAGTCTGGCTATATGTTCATCACTAGATGCAAAACGATTACAGGAATGTTGAGACCCATGGAGGATGCTGGTGGGTCTCAGCACAGATGGCATCATTTTGCATCTGGCTACAAGGACATAGCCAGAAGCTTGTGTGGTCCTACCTGCTCACTAAATGATCATGCAGGGCAGCTTCAAAAACTTCCTGGTAGTGTGGGCTTTAGGTGCTGTGAAAGGAGGAAGGGAATGCCAACTCCACGACAACACTCAGAAGAGGAGATCCACACTTGTATAGGAAATTTACACATGGACATGCCAGCCTATGCGTGTACATTTACTGTCCCCAAAAACATTGGGGATCTTGGCCATAACTTGAACGCTATGTCTTTCAACAAATCATGCACAGTCGTTTGCTCCATTATTGTCAGACAGCAATTCCTACCTGGACATTTCTTTCTTTGGCTAGCAAATTCTGAGTTGTAAATAATACACAAAATGAGGCACACCAATTCCAGGCACACTAATACAAAATGAGGCACACTAATACGAAACCACCTATAGGCCTTTGAAAAGTCGAGAATGTGATAAATAACTCAGAGAAAAAGAAAACTCACAAAGCAATTAGGCATAGGATCAAATGAATCACATTTATTATAAGTTCTTCTGCAGAAGAGGGTGCTCACGAAAGAGGACCCCCCCAATGTTGAATACCTTACGTTTTATTCCCTATCCCGATGCAAGCTTTCCCTCCCCTGGGACCCAATTGGACAGGATCCCAAAGGTTACAACCCTATCAGAATTGCCTAAGAAGTTACATGTCCCATTCCCATATTTACAGTATATATGATCACGCACATAATCACGCTTTCCCCTCGTGGTCCCTTAATTCTCATTAGTAATTTCAAAATGCGCATCAGGTTTTAACCTCCCATTTTGCTAAACAGTGCCAAATTCCCGTCTTGTCTTTCTTTATCAACTTAGTTCTTCTTTCAGCTTTTGCTGACCTTCAGTCTGCATAAGCAGGTACCCCCCAAAAAAGGAGTATCCCCCCACTATTGAGTACCTTATCTCTATCTGTCTGGTTCTCTTGCTCCAAGGCCTTCTTCAGCTCAATGCGAAAAGGGCCGAAGTCTAAGAAGCATATTTTTAGAAATATGCCTCTTAGACTTCGGCCCTTTTCGCATTGAGGCTTCTAGCGCAAGCGGGGGAGGGAGGGTCGCGCGAGAAGCCTTCTCCAGGAGGCTGCCTTTTCCCCCCTCCTTCCTTCTGCAGGAGAAGGAACGAGCGGGGAAGCGGCAGCCTCCCGGAGGCGGCGGAGGCTTGCGCGTCTGCCCCCCTCGCAAAGCAGGAGGTTCTTGCATCCACCCCCCCGTGTGCGCAAAGCAGGAGGTGTCGCGTCCGTCGCGCTAGTTCCCCGCCCCACCCTTTCCTTCCGCAGGGGTGGAGGGAAGGAAGCGCGACCCCGACGCCTCCCCGATGCTCCGCACAGGAGGTAAGTGCATGTGGGCGCCGGGAGCGCTGCGCGAGCGTGGGTGATTTTCACTTTGAGGTGAAAATAAAAAAATACGCGCTCGTGCAGCGTCAGCCCCGTGAGAGCAGCGGACGTGGGAGTGTGTCGTGCAGAGCGACGCTCCCACTCCCGCGAGGCTCAGGGGGCTGTCGCGCGACAGAAAGCCAGTGCGAAAAGGGCCTTCATTGTATTACAAAAGCTCAAATACTAAAGTATATGTGTGTAAATAAATTTAAAATGTGTCATACCTATAAACTAATACATATATGTTAGTAATACTGTTAATAATATTTGCAAAAACTAAAATGTATTTTATTTCTCTCAAAGAACATGCTTGTTCTCCTTCATTTCCATCCAGTGCATCATCATCCATTAGTTTAAAAAATAATGTGATATTTTCCACAGGCATAAAGCTAAAGATCACCATGTATTCTGAGGGCAGTGGATCCTTCCAGCCACAGCATTTGTATAAGGCAGTCCAGCATACTCCCCTTTCAAAAGAGGAAAAATTGGTAAAATTGGATTCTGGGAGAGATTTCTCCGGCATCCCTGCCCAGTGCCTTTTGTCTATCTGTTCCTTTCTTGTTGTCAAATCCTTGCCAAACAAGGTCAGTCCTCTTTTGTACATCTAATCCAATTTTAATCTACCTCCGTTGATTTAAGAAACACACATGTTGTCTAATTATCTAGAGATCCAGGCAGATAACAAATATCCGAGGCAGATAATAAACACTGCCATAAAATGTACAATAAAACAATCTGAAAACATATTAAATATAATTAAACACACCTTTGAGTACTAACCCAAATGTTGGCAGGTAAGTTTTTTTTATTTTTATTTTTTTTTGCCAGCATTGTGGAGTATGGAAAAGTTACTTTTTAGAATGACTGCTCCTGGAATCTTTTAGCCATCAGGAGGTTCACTGGTTTGGCGTCTGACCAAACTACAAACCCAGTGCTATAATTGTGTGAAAGGGCCATAAAGCAGAATGATGGAGCATTGGGGTGAACAAGAATAATGAAGAGAAGACAATCCAGTATAACGACATTGTACTTTTAGCATAAGATTAATGTTGCATTTCCTATATTTTCCCAAACCATTTCATTACCCTTTCCTTGTATATACCAGATATACAAAGGTAGCTTTGCTCACTTAGACTTGTGCATGATCCACACATTTTTGAGGAAAATAGGAAAGAGAAAATTATTCTGGAAAAATTGGGATGTCTCCTGGAGAGATTGAGTTAAGGGGTGAAACCCCAGGTAGCAAAGGAAGAGTCTGTGATACTGGTAGAGAGCAAGTGTAGACAGACAAAGAAGTCACCGCAGAGATTTGCTGGGCCTTTATCACCTGTAGAGTAATATGCAAGTCTACCATCTTCTGAACATGAGCGTGCAAAGCCTCCTGACTCCAACAGTGCTGAATGGAGATACTGTGTGACTGAAATGAGACAGTAAATATGCAACCAAACACACAGCAAATGGGCAATGCATCTCCATGCTGTGACAGATTCCCTTCTCAGACTGGCCCCACAGTTCCTAGTCTTGTAAAATTGTTACTGTCCTCTTTCCCTCTGGTCCCCTCTTAAAATCCTTCCTTGGATCAGGAGTCTTGGGCTTTCAGATGACCACACCGTGGCTTTCTGCACTAGACTGTTATAGTGCTATTATTCCACTTTCAACATCCTGTGGAATTCTGGAGTTTGTAGTTTGATGCCAAAGAGTTTCTCTGGCTGGGAGGCCTCTCCCTAAACTGCAAACCCCAGCATTCCATAGGGTGTTGAAAATGGAATAACAGCACTATAACAGTCCAGTGCGGAAATGACCTTAGTGTATGTGTTAGATTTGCTCTCCTTATGGTAAGCATGTGTCCCCTTTGTTTCGGCATAAATGATGCTGCTTAGAGTCAGTTTCACAAAATAACAAACAGTTTAACTTTATTTAATAGCAGACAGAATGATTGCGCTCAGGTTCCAAAAATTAACATCGTTCTAATTTAGTTACATCAGACCTTTTCCTTAAATCCATTCAGACACCTAGAACTCATACATTCCCCTCAGATTCTGGCCATTTCTACATTGGACTGTTATAGTGCTATTATTCCACTTTCAACATCCTATGGAATCCTGGGCTTTGCAAATCCAAAATGACCTGGATAGATTGGAGAGCTGGGCCAAGGCTAACAAAATGAAATTCAACAGAGAGAAGTGTAAGGTCCTACACTTAGGTAGAAAAAATGGAATAGAGAAATATAGGATGGGGGACACGTGGCTGGATAGCAGTACGTGTGAAAGGGATCTAGGAGTCCTCATAGACCACAAGCTGAACATGAGTCAGCAGTGTGATGCTGTAGCCAAGAAAGCCAATGCAATTCTCAGCTGCATGAATAGGAGCATGGTGTCTAGATCGAGGGAGGTACTGGTACCACTCTACTCTGCTTTGGTTAGACCTCATCTTGAATACTTTGTCCAGTTCTGGGCACCCCAATTCAAGAAGGACATGGTCAAGCTGGAGCAAGTCCAGAGGAGGGCGACCAAAATGGTGAGGGGCCTGGAAGCCATGAAGCCCTATGAGGAGAGACTTAGAGAGCTGGGTATGTTTAGTCTGCAGAAGAGAAGGTTAAGAGGGAACATGATAGCCATGTTTAAATATTTGAAGGGATGCCATGTAGAGGAAGGAGAGGGCTTGTTTTCTGCTGCTTCAGAGACCAGGACAAGGAGCAATGGATACAAGCTGCAGGAGAGGAGATTCCACCTGAACCTCAGGAAGAACTTCCTGACGGTCAGGGCTGTCCGGCAGTGGAAGATGCTGCCTCGCAGTGTAGTGGAGTCTCCTTCCTTGGAGGTTTTTAAGCAGAGGCTTGATGGCCATCTGTTGGGAGTGCTTTGAGGATGTTCCTGCATGGCAGGGGGTTGGACTGGATGGCCTCTGTGGTCTCCACCAACTCTACATTTCTATGATTCTATGATTCTATGTAGAAATGACCTCTCACAAATTACTCCTTTAACATTCTATTCTCTCTTCTTTTTAAAGAAATTATCTTAGAATAGAATTTTCTGGGCTGCAGTTGGCTGCCTTCAGCCAGCCTACCTTCTCCATATATGTACAGCACGCGCCTACATGCAAAGCGCATTGTACAATACACAGCTGTGCAAAATACACAACCCTGCATTCTGAGACTTGATCAGAATGCATCAGACAAAATTGCTTGACTGCTTCCATAGGGGAATGTGCACACATCAAAGACACCATGTCAATGGGACAGGGTTTTCATTATAACACGAGGTTCAGGAATGCTCACTGGTATAATTGCTATTGGACTCATGTTGAACAGCCTGCCTCTCTTGAATTTTTTTAAAGACCTGTCATTCAGGAAATATCTCTAAGTGATATTAGTTCTTCCAGGGTTCTGTGTCGGAAGACTCAAAATATGCCAGCAAAACTGAAGTGGTTGCAGAAAATACAGGATTTTAAGTTTAAAGGAACCTGCTAAATTATTAAAGAACAATAGGTAGTTTGAATTTTCTTGCTGTTCTTCCAGTTCTGAGAACCTGGGAGTCTATTTGTAGCACAACCTAACTTGGGCAGATTGCTGCTTTGCAAACTTTGCAAGAGAGGGGACCTTTCCTTCTCTTTGTCCACGTTGGGAGAAGGGAACTAGGTCAACCATTCAGCCTTACTCAGGCCTACAGGAAGCAAGCATCACTAACTATGTATTTGTCTTACCATCATGCTGTCCTTGCATGTGTATGACTTGAAAAATGCCAAGTTTAACCACTCATCAATGGGAACTAGGGTTCTCAGATGACAGGGCCTGGATCTCCTTCTCAGGGTAAGGAGGAGCAATCTAACGCTGTCTCAAAAACTGTGTGTGCGCGCACTTGCGTGTGTATTATCCTCATTTGTTAGACTGCGTTCCTGCGAACTGGAAACTGATTACAGCCCTTGGATACCACTGTAACTGATATGGGTCTATCCTATGGATTCCTGGGATTTCTAGTTTTATGAACTGTTCTCTTTTAATCCCAGGATTCTGTGTCATGCTACTATGACAGTTGAAAGCAGTATCAACCTGCTCCAACTGTGCAGTGCGACAAAGACCCAGGAGATTTTTGGCCTCAATTCACCTTCTGGTGCTCCCCTAAGTACTTTCATATTACTCATCCTACAGTTCAAGAAGGATATTGATAAGTTGGAAGGTATCCAGAAAAGGGCAACCAAGATGAAGGAGATCCAGGCCCTGGATGTAGCATATCTCGATTTCAGCAAGGCCTTTGACAAAGTTCCCCATGACATTCTTGCAAAGAAGCTAGTAAAATGTGGGCTGGACAGGGCTACTGTTAGTTGGATTTGTAATTGATTGACTGACCGAACCCAAAGGGTGATCACGAATGGCTGCTTTTCATCCTGGAGAAAAGTGACTAGTGGGGTGCCACAGGGTTCTGTCCTGGCAGTCAGGGCTGTCCGGCAGTGGAATGTGCTGCCTCCATGGAGTGTGGTGGAGTCTCCTTCTTTGGAGGTTTTTAAGCAGAGGCTAGATGGTCATCTGTTGGGAGTGCTTTGAGGGTGTTCCTGCATGGCAGAAGGGGGTTGGACTGGATGGCCTGTGTGGTCTCTTCCAACTCTACATTTCTGATTCTATGATTCTATGATTGAAAGTCTGGAGACCACTAAGTCCTTAAAAGAACAACTTACGTTGTTGGGTATGTTTACCTGGGAGAAGAGAAGTGATGTGAGAGCCATCCTTAAACATTTCCCAGAAAGAATGCGGTGTAGAAGATGGAGTGAACTTCTCTTCTGTTGCTCCAAAGACTGGAATGAGAACCGATGGACTCAAAGTACAAGGAAAGAGCTCCTGCCTAAACATCAGGAAGAACTTCCTGAGGGTAAGAGATGTTTCACAGTGGAAGTGATGCCTCAAAGAGTGGTGGAGTCTCCTGCTTTGGAGGACCTTAAGTACAGGACGGATGGGTATCTTTCAGGAGTGCTGTATTCGTGTATTCCTGTATGGCAGAGGGTTGGATCACATAGCCCTTGCAGCCCCTTCCAGCTCTGTGATCCCATGATTCTACCCTAATACTTTCAATGTACTCAACCCACTTCTCCATTTATCTCTTCATTCATGCCCAGGTGGGATGAAGTTCAGGAGGTGTGGCTATTTGAAGTGCCAGGCTAGCCTGGAAGCAGGTTACAGGGTAACCAGAATGGCACCTCAAGAGAGAAATCCAGCCCAATAATGTGTGGGAAAGTTATATAAAGCCAAGAACCCGGCAGTATTTGGATTCTTTCAGTGAGAGCCTAGCAAGGAGATAGGGAGGAGAGTTCCTCACTCAGCCAGAGAGTGTGGCTGTGTTGGGCAGTTTAGTTCGCAGTAGAAGCCTGGTGTAAGGCAAAAAGTTCATAGAATCATAGAGTTGGAAGAGACCCCAGGGGCCATCCAGTCCAACTCTCTTCTGCCACGCTGGAACATTTACTCAAAGCACCCCAGCCAGTGGTCATTCAGCCTCTGTTTCAAAGCCTTCAAAGAAGGAAGAGACTCCACCACACTCCCAGGCAGCAGATTCCACCATCAAACAGGTCTGACAGTCAGGATGTTCTTCCTGAGGTTTGGGCGGAATCTCTTTTCCTGTACTTTGAATTCATTGCTCCTTGTCCTTAATTGAACCTTTGTAGAATCAGGTCAAAGAGTAAGGCCATTTCTGCACTGGACTGTTATAGCGGTTTGATTCCACATTCAACATCCTATGGAATCCTGGGGGTTGCAGTTCCAGGAGGGGCCAGCCGGAACTGCAACCCCCAGGATTCCATAGGATGTTGAATGTGGAATCAAACCGCTATAACAGTCCAGTGCAGAAATGGCCTATGACTTAGCTTGGGGGTTGAGCCTTTGGTGGGAGTGTAGCCAAAGGGCTGTTGTCTGATACTTGTGCTTTATATGAGAGTCCAAAGAAAGAAATGTACCAACCTTGACCTGCAGAGGAACTCTAATACTTTATCCTTATGGTTAGTTTAAAAAATGTTACAGTTTATTTTTATAAATAGTGACTTGACTGTCACCATTTCCATGCTAGCCTGTTATAGTGCTATTATTCCACTTCTAACATCCTATGAAATCCTGGGGTTTGCATTTTAGGGAAGGGTATCAAAGGCCCCTCCCTAAACTGCAAGCCCCAGGATTCCATAGGATGTTGAAAGTGGAATAATAGCACTATAACAGGCTAGTGCGGAAATGGCTGGAGTTGTATACAATATATCGTTAAGACAGACAACCTGCTGTTATAAAGTCATTAAGTAGTTCTAAACGAAGATTGGAAACCCTCACCCTTTTTCACAAAGGTGATGTTTTAAGGGGGGAGGCAGAGCTGTGTGGTAAAGACAAGGTGTCCTATCAGGTGTGGAATCACCACACCAATCTGAGGCCATTTCTGCACTGGACTGTTATAGTGCTATTGTTCCACTTTCAACCTCCTATGGAATCCTGGGGTTTGCAGTTTAGGAAGAGGCATTTAGTATTCTCAGCCAGAGAGCTCTTGAGCCTCAGTGAACTACAAACCCCAGAATTCCACGGGATGTTGAAAGTGGGATAATCACACTATAACAGTGTAGTGTGGAAAGGCCCTGAGAGGCGTAAGGGCCTGTCACACCAGGTTTTTTTTTCCCAAAGTGGAGGCTGATCAGCAAACCTCACAATGCAGCTGTTGGCTTCCTGTGACTTCCTGCCCCTTACCACCTTTCTTCCTGGATGTGTGTTTACAATATTTCACATCAGAGAACCCACCTGCTCATCTTTCCTCTCTCTCTCTTTTTTTTAATCTCGCCCTCTTGTTGCATCTTGCCTCCAAATTACACCGCCAGCCCCTCAGGGCAAGGATTGCCTCTTGTTGTGTGTGTGTGTCTCTCTCTGCTGCAATTCAAGGTAGGAAGCCACACTGTTGCCAAGGGGGAATGGAGCACTTGATGCCATCTCTTGAGTTATCAGATGGTGAGACACCCACAGTTAGGCAACACCAGAGCCGGAGTTCAGAGCACAGCTCCTTGAATGCCAGTGTGAAGGAGGAAAGATGAAGAAAGGGCGGTGATCACTTTGATTATGGTGGCTTTCATTTGCAAAAGAGGATGTAACTTTTCAAGTTACATAAGAGAAAAGGAGGGCAAAAATGCCAAAGGTTTAGCTCTGGTAGGTGCCAGGGTTTGGTGGTTGTTGTTGCTGTTTTTTATGAGCAGTTGGCTATAAAATGTGCAGTTGGAAAAAATGTCCAGTTGGGAAAAAATGTGTAGTTGGAAACTTGATAATATGGTGTTTGAAAAATGGGAGTGCAACGAAATGCATTAAGGCTGAGATCTGCTGCTGAGGCTACATGGTGTAAATCTCCATGTGTGGACTGTGCTGTTATGGACTTTGGAGAAGAAGTGGTTTATTAGAGAAATTACAGTAAAGCCAGGTTATGTACGTGATCTGGAGTAAATGTAATCGAGTGAGTGATCTGTGGGCAGAGCCTGAGAAAATGGAACGCTGGGGGCGACTGGTGATTGAATGAGCGTTCAAATGGGATTTTTAAAAGTCTAGTAGGTAGGACAGTTGGTCAGGCTAGGGAAGAAAAGGATTAGTTGGATTCAGGACGCTTACAGTGACCCCTCCACTTTTGCAAGGGTTGGAGGTGCAGAACCCTCACAAAAGTGGAAAAAATGCAAATAACTCTCCCTGTTCCATTTCCCATTACATTCCGGGGCACCCGCCTTCCAATTTCCATGCAAAACAGAAGGGAATGAGGGAGGGAAGCCTTATGTAAGCCTTCCTTTCCGCCCCCAGAGCTCTCTCCTTCCATTTCTATGCTTTTTGCCCTGGACGCAGAGAACTCGCATGAGGCTTCCCCTCCACCCATTCCTTTCTGTTTTGCATGGAAATGGGAAGGGGAGAAAAGAAGGCTGACACGAGCCTTCCCTTCCATTCTTTTCCATTAAGTCTCAGCACAAGTTCTCCATGCTGGAGCAAAATTCATAGGAATGGGAGGAGGAGGAGAAGGGAGGGAAGGCACAGATGCTTGCAAATAATCAAATTTGCAACGCTCAAACCCAATAACGTGGAGGGAGGTCTGTAGTTTGGTTCAGCTGGGAGTATGAGGAGATAAAGAAAGAGTTAGTAGAGTCAATCAGGATTTAGACATGTTAAATAAGCAATATTTAACTGGATGTTGTAATCCCCTTTAATAAATTACAGGTATACCTCAGTTAATGAAGTAAATGTGTTCCTGGGATTTACTTCCTTAACAGAAAATTTGGTTCCAGAGGCAGAAATAACATGGAAAGAGGAGGAGTAGGATCCTCAACCCCAAAAAAGAGGAGCAGTTTAACAGGTTTCTGCAAACTTTGCATTCAGGAGTAATACTGTGCACGTGTGAAAGGAAAGAACTTGGTCTGATAAACCTTTCATTAGGGTATAAAAACCTTTTGAACCTTCTGTAAACCACCTTTTCCAAAATGCATCTGTTGCTGTTGTGTGCCTTCTAGGCCATTTCCATACTACACTGTTACAGTGCTATTATTCCACTTTCAACCTCTTGTGGAATTCTGGTTGGAGTTTCCTGAGGCCAAAGCGCTCTCTGGCTGAGAATTCTAAAGGTCCCTCCCTAAACCGCAGACCCCAGGATTCCATAGGAGGTTGAAAGTGGAATAATAGCACTGTAACAGTTTAGTGCTGAAATGTCCCAGGTTGTTTTTTACTTATGGGAACCTAAGGTGAACCTATCATAGAGGTTTCTTGGTGAGATTTATTCAGAGAAGGTTTGCCTTTGCCTTCCTCAGAGGCTGAAAGAGTGGGACTTGCCCAAGGTCACCCAGTGGATTTCCATGGCCGAGCAGAGATTTGCACTGGAATCCCAGTGTCCTCACCCAGTAGTTTCCAACCTTTGGTCCTCCATGTGTTTGAGACTTCAGCTCCCAGAAGCCCTAGCCAGCTTAGCTATCGGTCAGGAATTCTGGGAGCTGAAGTCCTAAAAAACCTGGAGAACCAAAGGCTGGGAACCGTTGTCCTAGCCCAGCACTCAAAACGATGGACCACCCTGGCTCTAAAAGCATCTAGGGATGACTGCTATTTTCAGCAGCCTCCACTGTCCTTTTATTTCCATTTTGGTGGTGAAACTTTTAAAGATCTAGGTTATTTTAAACAATCTGGGGGTAACCAGTGAGACAGGCTATAGTACAGAGCCAAGGAAAGGTGCTTCTTTGTCAGAGGTTTTGTTGAGGTATGCATGTATTTTTTGTGTTCAACATCTAAGCCCCTGGGAATGCTACAAAAGTGTTGTTGGTTGAACTCAGGCACATGGAGTAGTTCCACAGCACACAATTATAGCACTGTGATTCCACTTGTTGTAGTTCCATCCTGTGGAATTCTGGGATTGGCAGTTTAGGAGAGGGCACTTACAATTCCCAGCCACAGAGCTCCAGTTCCCCCTCCAAAAACTACAAAACCCAGGATTCCACGGGATGAAACCATGGCAGTTCAAGTGGAATCATTGTGCTACCTTTGTGTAGTATGAAAATCCTCCATGTGACTGACCCCAACTAATAGCACTGCTGTGTAGTGTGAAAGGGCCCATTGTGTATGTAGCAGCAGCAGTGGTTCAAGGAAAGAACCATAGAATCATAGAAATGCTGAGTCGGAAGAGACCCCAGGGGCCATCCAGTCCAACCCCCTGCCATGCAGGAACAAACACTGAAAGCACTCCCGACAGATGGCCACCCAGCCTCTGCTTAAAAACCTCCAAAGAAGGAGACTCCACCACACTCCATGGAGGCAGCAGAGTCCACTGCTGGATAGCTCTGACCACCAGGAAGTTCTTCCTGAGGTTCAGGTGGAATCTCCTTTCCTGCAACCTGAATCCATTGCTCCTTGTCCTGGTCTCTGGAGCAGCAGAAAACAAACCCTCTCCTTCCTCTACATGGCATCCCTTCAAATATTTAAACATGGCTATCCTGTCCCCTCTTAACTTTCTCTTCTGCAGACTAAACATACCCAGCTCTCTAAGTCTATCCTCATAACTACATGTTCAGTGGTTTCCAGCTGTGGATTTATAGGAAAAGCCATATATATGGACCACAAGGCCATCTAGAAGGTCCCCACCTGTGGGGCCAAAGCAGTGGGGACAAATGGAGGTACCCATAGTGGGTGGCAGCAGCAGGATAAGTAAAGATTCTTACACACACTTCCACATTAATTGTGCTACACAACAGGCTTTTTCAAAAAATGTATTTTTGCTGTATGTTACATTGCACAACTTGGCAAACACTTAAACAAGGAAACAAAGATTTTTCAAAAGGATGAAACAGCTGACATTCATAAACTGCATTAAACAGATTACACTGATTGAATTGCAACGTTGTGCAAGCGAATAAAGACACCAAAGGCAGAATTGAATGTACAACGAAAGGAACATTGCCTCCCCATGTGAATCAATTATGCATGCATACCCATGTTTTTTCTTCTGTTTGCAAATGTCAGGGAAAAACAAATCATGCAACAGATTCAGGACTAAGTTGTATTCTTAGTCTCATTTACAGTAGACCCACTGAGTCAATGGGATTTATCTACATCTTACAATTTATTGAATGGGTCTACTCTAGTTGGGACACTCTATTTAGAAAATGGTTTGTGAATCCCACCTAAAAGTAGAGTGTTGGATCAACTTCTGTGTGGCGAATCAATAGAGAGGTAAATCCAGTTGAGTTAACTGGTCAACTCTTGATGGGATAAACCAATGGGATTCCAGCCTAAACATTTTCTCAATAAGGTGCCTCTTCCGCCATTTCCTCACTACACTGTTACAGGCCCTTTCCGCACGAGGAAGTTAAGACAGACCAAGGCGTCCTGTCATGGAGGTCATCTGCACCTTGGATTGGACTAGGTTTGGACTATTTACCTTAGTTCCGCACCTAAGTCCAATCCAAAATGCCACCAAGTGGTCCTCCAGCGTGCTAAGTGAAGACCGGAAAAAAATGGTCTTTCAATTTTCCGGAGTGCACAATTTCGTTCCTGCTCAGTTGTGCAGATTTGCAGATTTGCACCAATGCAAGTCTGCAATCAGCGGAGGGTGGGCTGTGGGCATGGCCAGCTTCAGCGGTTGGTCTGGACCCACAAACAACCGGAAGCCACCATTTTAGCCTCACCAGCGCGGATCTAAAGACCTCACACTGCTCTGAATCACCCTGGAACAAACAGAGGAGCCCTGTGGAAGGGCTTAAGAGAAAGTCCGCGTTGCTTTGAGGCCAGCAGAATCGGTAAGTAATGGCACGAAGCGATTGACTCATCTTGTGCGGAAAGGGCCATAGTGCTATTATTCCACTTTCAACCTCCTGTGGAATTCTGGGGCTTGTAGTTTCCTGGGGACAAAGAGCTCCCTGGCTGAGAATTCTAAAGGCCCCTCCCTAAACTGCAAACCCCAGGATTCCATAGGATGTTGAAAATGGAATTATAGCACTATAACAGTGTAGTGTGGAAATGGCCATTGTTTCTAGTCAAGGACTAGAAAATTTGCAAGTACTCTCTATGGCTGAGCTTTTCGATCAGCTATTTAGTTCAGTACTCAGTCAGACCTCCACATTTGCAGGTTTCACTTTTGCGGATTTGATTATTCATGGATTATTTGCTGTCCCCTCTGCTGCCCCCCTATGCCGTTTTTAATAGGGACTAAAATCCTCATGAGACTGAAAAGCTGCAAACAAGGCTTATAAGTCCCTCCTAAAAATGGTGTGGGGCAGCAGTGGAGGTGGCAGTAAGCCCTACCAGCCCCCCATTTCTGCCTTATGAAAGAACCCCAATGCCTCAAAGGAATCCATGGTGGATTGAATATGGCTGTCATACTCTTTTTGTGTGTTAAATATGGTTTGGGAGGGCCCAGAGTTATTTATGGTTTTTCCACTTCCATGGGGGTCCTGTGTCCCTAACCCTAGTGAATGTGGAGGAATGACTGTACCTAACTAAGCAATGTCCCCTAACCTGTTCCCCCAGCTCCCCACCAAACAATCACTGCAGCAAGAGACAGAGGTCTGTTCTCCTGTTAGTCAGGACACGGCAGAATGAGATTTCCACTCCTCCTACCAGCAACCTCTAGTGTGACAATCAGAAGCAGGATCCCTGTTCCGATTCCTCTTCTTGCCACAGATCACTGGTGGGAGGTGAGCTGGAAACATCACTCTGTTATTTACCAATTAATAGGAGAAGAGACCCCTGTTGCTTGCAGCAGCTGCTGCCCCGTAAGGAAAGATTTGGGTACTTTAATGATCTCTGCATATTCCCTGCGCAATTGCCATGATTGTGAATATGTAAGGATCATGAACACAAATCAGTTGTGGAGTTGTAAATGCTAGGTTACATTTTCACAACTGCAGTTGTGGATTCCACCATAAATCCCTGCTCTGTGTTCTGTTTCGTGGTATCACAATAAGGATGAACAATTACAAAATCTGGCTTCACAGGCTTACCACCTAAATAGACAGGCATATGTGGGTGAAGAAGAGAAGGATAAAATAGGCAATAAAGAAATTAGACACAGAGTAAAAAAAAAAAGACCTGCTAGAGCAGCGGTTCTCAACCTGTGGGTCGTGACCCCTTTGGGAGTTGAACGACCCTTTCACAGGGATTGCCTAAGACCATCGGAAGATACGTATTTCTGGTGGTCTTAGGCTCCATTCCTTCCTCGGTGGTGGTGTGCAAGCGCGAGCCAGGCGCTCGCGTCCTCCTGCCCCCTGTTCAGAATGGACTGAAATCGCTCCCCTTCTCTGCTACCGGGAGAACCTCTCATCTGACGGGCCAGCTTGGGGGGGCGGTGGCAGCATGGAGGGAAGGTCCCCTCCTCGCCATGGCCCCTGACCCACTCGCCATGGAGGGGGTGCTGTGGAAGGGCTGGGGGGCCGCAAGGCAGAGCCCTGGTGGTGCAGTGGTTAAATGCTAATACTGCAACCACAAGGTTGTGAGTTCAATCCTGCCTTGCTCCAAGGTTGACTCAGTCTTCCATCCTTCCGCAGGTCGGTAAAATGAGTACCCAGCTTGTTGGGGGCAATTAGCTAAAACACATTGTAAACCGCTTAGATAACACTCAGTTCATAAACGGTATAGAAATAAATGCTATATATATATATATATATATATATATATATATATATTATTTTCTGGGGGCGAGCTGTCCCCGGCATAAAAGACAAAGGCGCTGGGATTCCTCTCCCCCCGGCCAGGGTTGACACTCTGGAAACTTTTCCGCCATTGCCCCCCCCCAGCGGAAACAAGAGCGAAGCAGAAGCAGAGCCCCGGGGGGTTCTCAGTGTTTTTTCCCGGGGGAGATGCGTGGCTCCTCTTTCCCTCCCTGCCGCCCCCCCATTCCTGGCCGGTGAGACGGCCTTTGCTGGTGGGGGGAGGCATTGTAAATAATAAATAAATAATTTTATGGTTGGAGGGTCACCACAACACAAGGAACTGTATTAAAGGGTCGCGGCATTAGGAAGGTTGAGAACCACTGTGCTAGAGAGATGTTGCTTCGGGTACCATACAATCTGAGCTACAATTAACCATTTGCTGGCAAGATAACGAACCGAGGGCCAATGTGATGTAGCGATTTAGTGTTGAACTAGGACACTGGGAGACTTGGGTTTGAATCCCTGCTCAGCCATGGAAGCCTATTGGGTGACCTTGGGGAAGTCATACTCTCTCAGCCTCAGAGGAAGGCATGGCAGCAAACCCCCTCTGAACAAATTCAGCTCCGAAACCCCTGTGATAGGTATGCCTTAGAATCACAAGTAAAAAATGATTTTTGGTAAGCATGTGCTGCATTTGTCTTTTTTGGCTATAATTATTGAACACAGCAATTAATTTTTGAGTACTTGCAAATTTTCTAGTCCTTGACTGGAAACAATGGCCATTTAACCAAACCAAACCATTTATCCAAACCATCCTCTGCTACCAAATTTGTTGTAAAATAGAAATTCAGAAGACAAAACAGATAATAAAAATATTCTTTTATCAATTCTATTTAAAGAGAAAAATAGCAAACACGACATTTATATAAAGACGATATACAAAAAGGAAAACGTAGTCGAAAAGGTTAAAATGAACATGAGCAATATAGGCAAGTAAAAATACAGAAATACAAAATATATCAAATAACAAAAATGCCACAATTAAGCAGGATCAAAGGCAAATGGCAACAACAGCAACAGCAGATAAGCCCATTAAGAAAAATGCTAGTCTTATAGAGGTTTCACAGCTGCTTCAAATAACATCTACATCTGAAGGTCGTCTCTATCTCACTAATAAAGCATTAATGCTACAATGATTGAAGTTGTGGGTCTTGTCTATATTCCAACAGATAACAAGATCACCATTATTCATGTACCATTACCACTCTACTCTGCTTTGGTTAGACCTCATCTTGAATCCTGTGTCCAGTTCTGGGCACCCCAATTCAAGGAGGACATGGTCAAGCTGGAGCAAGTCCAGAGGAGGGTGACCAAAATGGTGAGGGGCCTGGAAGCCATGAAGCCCTATGAGGAACAGGTGAGGGAGTTGAATAGGTTTAGCCTGGACAAGAGAAGGTTAAGAGGGGACTTGATAGCCATGTTTAAATATTTGAAGGAATGTCATGTAGAGGAAGGAGAGGGTGTGTTTTCTGCTGCTCCAGAGACCAGGACAAGGAGCAATGGATTCAAGCTGCAGGAAAAGAGATTCCACCTGAATCTCAGGAAGAACTTCCTGACAGTCAGGGCTCTCCGGCAGTGGAATCTGCTGCTGTCTCCATGGAGTGTAGTGGAGTCTCCTTCCTTGGAGGTTTTTAAGCAGATGCTGGATGACCATCTGTTGGGAATGCTTTGATGGGTGTTCCTGCATAGCAGGGGGTTGGACTAGATGGCCCCTGTGGTCTCTTCCAACTCTACATTTCTATGATTCTGATTCTATGATTATCTGCTGATTAGACTACGGTACCATGCTCCACTTGGGGCTGCCCTTGGAGATGACTTGGAAGCCACAGCTAGCATGCACAAAATGCTGCCAGGAACATTTTATAGAAATCATATAACAGTAGCTTTAAAGGGACTGCACAGGATGCCAACGTGCCTGCAGCCTTCCTTTGCAACCCTGCCCAAGGACCGAAGTCTGCAGAAGGGACATTCCTTTGTCTCCCACTTGTGGGACCAATACTCTGAGGAAGGATGTGGGAGTGGGACCCTCTCTGCTATAGCACCCTGATGGTAGAATGGCCTCCCCTTTAGAGACCTGACTGGCCCCAATGTTGGCTTCATCCCAGCACCAAGTTTTTACCAAAGTCTTTTGGTCAGGTTGATTTCATCTACATCTGGATATGGACATGATTTTAAACTATTGAAACCTTTAATTTTTTGTCTTTTTAATTTTTTAATTTTTTTTTTAAATCATTGGAGCCTTTAAAACAAAATTTTAGAAACATTTATTTTCAAAATTATATGACAAGTCACATAAAAAGTGAAATGATCAGTAGAGGCTTGGAAAAATAGATGAGAAATAAAACTAGAAGGAAAAAATAAGGATGTTGAAACTATACATTTATATATATTTGTTATATAGAAGGATGCTCATAAAATTCATAAGACAAAGTAGAATATATAAGAAATGTAATTGAACTTTATTTAGATATAAATAATATATATAGAACTATCTATTTATGTAGATTAAAATCTAAGATCAATAGAAAAAGAAGAAATAGAAATAGAATTAGATGTTGGATAGATATATAAATTTATAAGTATATAGATATATAAATTTGGATTGTATATAATTCTTAACTTTCTGTTTCTTACATATTTATGAAAAGAATGAATGATTATTTATAAATATTGTTTGTTATAACTTTAATAAAAATATAATTTAAAAAAAGCAAAATTTTAACTTATTAAATTGGTTAATATGCTTTCAATCTGTATAGAACAACTTTGCTTGTTTTTTAATTGTTTCAGATGGTTTACTGGTGTACTGCTCTGGGGTGCAATGTGGAATATAAACACTTATGAGAGCCATGCAGTGTAGCAGTTTGAGCATTGGACTATGACCCTGGAGATCAGGAGATGATTTTCCACTTGGCCACGGAAACCCACTAGGTGACCTTGGGCATGTCACACACTCTCAGCCCCCAAAAACCCTATGATAGGGTCACCACAAGTCAGAAAGGACTTGAAAACATACCACCACAAATAAAGATTTAGATTAATAAATGGCAAAAGAGCCTTCTTGGTGGTAGTACCTCCAGTGTGGAATTGTGTCCCCAGGACAATGCAGCAGGACGCCTTCGATTGTCATCCCCTTGGTGGCCACCACGACACACGCTGTCCCAAACCTGCAAAGGTGTTCCCGGTCTGCCCAACCTGTTGCAAGCTGGCTTCTTTCTCGACTGCTCCCCATGGCCCATGTGCTCCATTTTCTTTTTATGGGTTTTTTTTTTACGATGTTTCCTTACAGTGTGTACTCTGGTTTTATTGTAAGCTGCTTTGGGGGCCCCGTGGCTGAAAAGCGAGCTATAAAATTATATACAAAATAAAATAGGGGAATAAACACTTTTATAGCAAGGTATCCCAGCTACTAATGGTAGGAGGAAGCTGCAGTGATGCCTTCCCCTCCCACCTGTGAAAAACAGGGCTTCTATATTCAAAGGGTAGAATACACGGTCATTTCCCCGTGCCTTAATCTGAAAGAGTGTGACAGGTCAGGCCCAAAGTCCAGAGCTGACTAAAAATTGCAAACTAAGCCTCCCATTACATCCAACTCTGTTGAGAACGTCATGAAAAACTGTTCATTATTATGAACGCATGGCTGGGTAGCAGTACGTGTGAAAGGGATCTAGGAGTCTTCATAGACCACAGGCTGAACATGAGTCAGCAATGTGATGCGGCAGCCAAGAAAGCCAATGCAATTCTTGGCTGCCTCAATAGGAGTATGGTGTCTAGATCGAGGGAGGTACCACTCTACTCTGCTTTGGTTAGACCCCATCTTGAATACTGTGTCCAGTTCTGGGCACCCCAATTCAAGAAGGATATTGACAAGCTGGAGCAAGTCCAGAGGAGGGCGACCAAAATGGTGAGAGGCCTGGAAGCCATGAAGCCCTGTGAGGATAGACTTAGAGAGCTGGGTATGTTTAGTCTGCAGAAGAGGAGGTTAAGAGGGGACATGATGGCCATGTTTAAATCTTTGAAGGAATGCCACATGGAGGAAGGAGAGGGCTTGTTTTCTGCTTCTCCAGAGACCAGGACAAGGAGCAATGGATTCAAGCTGCAGGAAAGGAGATTCCACCTGAACCTTAGGAAGAACTTCCTGATGGTCAGAGCTGTCCAGCAGTGGAATCTGCTGCCTCCATGGAACGTGGTGGAGTCTCTTTCCTTGGAGGTTTTTAAGCAGAGGCTGGATGGCCATCTGTCGGGAGTGCTTTGAGGGTGTTCTTGCATGGCAGGGGGTTGGACTGGATGGCCTCTGTGGTCTCTTCCAACTCTACATTTCTATGATGATTCTATGATATGTTCATTCCTTACCCTTTCAGTTTCTTTGAAAATGGCAACACATTGGAAGTTTTGGTGTAAAACGTTAGGAATGGAAATCAGCGGTGGCTGGTACTTCCATGTCAGTGGAGCAGTGAATTCATTTCAAGTTTCAATCCAAGATTTAATGGAGCTCTCCAAGGTGTGTTGTGTTGTGGACCCTCAAGTCAACAATCCTAAAGTGAATCTATCATGGGGTTCTCTTGGCAACATTTATTCAGAGAGGGTTTACTGTTACTGAAAACTATTGCTAAACAATTCCAGCACCATGGAGAATTCCTTTAAAGGCAGCTAGCTAGCTAGCTAGCTATTTATTTATTTATTTATTTATTTATTTATTTTTTTTTCCCACTTTTCTCCCAGCTGGGACTCAAAGTGACTTAAAATATAAATTGAAACAAAAAATCTAAAGCAATATAGGGTACAAGAGTTTTAAAGAAGCATTAAAGCATATATGCAATTGAAACACAACTTTTAGGGCATTAAAAACTTACTTACAACACACACTGCGCACTGAAAACAGCATGCCAAGATGCACATCCTTCTATCTCAGTTAGTTAAAACTGAAGGCCTATTTAAACAAAGGGTCTTTTACTTTTAGGCCATTTCCGCACTAGACTGTACTAGTGCTATTATTCCACTTTCAACTGCAACTGCAAACCCCAGAATTCCATAGGATGTTGAAAATGGAATAATAGCACTATAACAGTCTGATGCGGAAATGGCTTGTGAGTGGGAGCAGACTGAACCTCCCTCAGGAGGGGGTTCCAGAGCCTAAGACCGAAATGGTAGAAGGCCTGGAAACCATGAAGCCCTATGGGGAGCAGTTTAGCGGAGCTGAATATGTTTAGCCTGGAGAAGAAAAGGTTTAGAGGTGACGCGATAACCATGTTTCAGTATTTGAAGGGATGTCTTATTGAAGATGGAGCAAACTTGTTTTCTGTTGCTCCAGAGACAAGGACGCAGAGCAATGGATTCAAACTATAGGAAAAGAAATGTTGCTCTAATTCTAATAGTATAGTGTTCGAATAGTATTTTCTCCTGACATTTCACCTGCACCCGTGGTTGGTATCTTCAGAGGATATGAGCTGCTGCAACCTGGCTCCAACGGTCTATGTTTCTGCATCCCGCCTTCACGATCTTTCCAATGCTAATGTTGCTTTAAAAAACAACAACAAGAACCTTGTGGGAAAGACAGAATTGTTGTTATTTTTATTATTATTTCTTTGCATAAACCTGGAACTCACATCTGCTTACAAATCAAAAGAGACATCTTACAGATAGCATATGAAAACAGATATTTAAACACAATTAAACTAACCAGTAACATGTTATTACAAAATGTTATGTAATACTTATTACATTATAGAATCATGTTATTATTGAACATTTGCCCTGGGCAGATCTCCATGGGTGCATGGAAGCCCCTGGGGCCTGGCGTGGAGCTCTTACAGGTTTGGGATTCTCATTCTCATGACAGAAAGAGCAGCTCCCTCATCTGCCTCTCTGCATTTTTGGGAACGTTTGGGAGCCCCGTTTCCAAGCACTGCTAACCCAGAGTCTTGCACTGGCTTTGATGCCAGCCTCACCCACTCTCTCCAGTCTCCAACTGGCTCCATAAATTATGCACATGCCATGAATTAAGCTGGCACTTGGCGTATGGCGTTCTTTGCTCTCGCTATGCCAGCTGCACCCATTTGGAACCCAGGCAAGCTCAAATGCCTGGATGGTGGAATGTGCCCATGCACATATGTGCTCTGTGCACAGGGAGGGGGGTGAACTGGGAGAGATGCAAGAGCAAGCGAGGAAATAAGGGAACCTATCATCTGTCCAGAAAGCAACGGTGCCCAGCCGCAGTGATTTCTCTGAGTGTCAAAAGAAAGGCTGCTGAAGGGAAGGAGAAAGGCGTTGGAGCCGTGATCCTACATAATGCCTGTGTAGTCTAAATCGGCATTCAGTGGCCAAGATCCTACCATGCAAATCGTACAGATCTGCACTCAGCAGTTGCATAGTGGTTGTGCTATATTTCCTTTCTGCAGAAAAATGGTATTGATGACTGTGACAGGCCCTTCCTTCTCCCAGATTCTTCACTTTATACGCTATATACTGTATACAACTCGGTGGAGTCAGTGTTTGCAAAAATCAACTGTAACATTTATTATGATAACAATAAGAATATACTAGTATATTTGACTTCAAATGCAAAGTCACGGTGGATACATGTCCTCAGTGCACTTTTTAGACAATATAACAGGTAGCTTCCTGCTAAGTAACAGTTCAATTATATCTTCAGAGTTTCGTAAAAGGCACAATGAGCAGAGAACAGCACTTTGGCTAAACTCCCATTAAAGAATTAACCCCCCAATCTAGGTCACACTCTTGTTACCCTGTATTGTGGGGGTCCCGGGAGGGATGCCCAAATAACCAAATAAAAATACAAGATGGGGAAATTAGCTGGAGCACTCTCTTAAGCTAGCGAGAGGCAGGGTAACTTCAGCTGGGATCTTTTACCCTACGTCTACAGCGTCAGGTCAGAAGAGCAGTCAGACAGGTTTTAAAATAGTAAAAATAATAATATCTTTATTAAAGGACAAACAACAGAAAAGACACCACAAGCACACAGCTAACTAGAAATTATAAATAAGAGTTTTTGGGGGAAATGGGTGATACGACACCTTTTCTCGTAGTCCTGGAGAAAATGGAGAGTTGCAGGGAAGAAAGCTCAGCGCTGTTCGCGGAGGGGGCAACTCGCTGGACCAACCGACAGCGAGGCAGGATAGCAGTCCGGAGTGTTCTGAGGAGGGCTTGGAATTGGGGGGGGGTTATAGGATGGATTGTGCCTACAGGCCATGCCATGCTCAGTGAGAACAAAGGAAATTTGGAGCAGGACAAGAGCGCTGGAAAAGGTCAGGTTTTACATGATGAGCTTAGCGCTGGATGACAATAGTGTAGCCAGTATGCAAATGGCTCAGCATAAAGAAAGTGCTGGCTCTCAGCCGAGCGCCTTTGTGTCAAGTCGTGCTTAAGCAAGGTGTGTTTGCAAGAAGTGGTCCCTGAAGCAATGGAGTGGCATTAATCTGCCTGCCTAAGCGGGGATTTGGAATGTCCAACCATTACCGGCTGCGCCTGTTTATGTGCTTGTCCGGTGGCCCTTGCAAACACGTGGAGCAGGGTGGCAGAGAAAGGTCGAGTGAAGGCCAAATAAGTTTGATATCAAGAGATATCTAGTGCTATCACCGGGCATGTCAGAACCGTGGTAACACTCTCTGACAAGATCCTCCTAGAGCTTAATTATTTTCTGCCTTTCATTAGGATTCCACTGAGAACTAAACCTTCCAAAGCAGTCACACTCTCTGGCCAGCTAAGGGACTCCGCGCCCTAGCTCCTTGCTAGGTCTCACTGAAGGAATCCCAATATCCCCAGGGACTTGGCTTTATATACCTTTTTCTCTCAGCCACCAGCCCCTCCCACATGCCACTGGGCTCGGTTTCTCTCCTGAGGGGTTATTCTGGTTGCCTAGAACCTGCTTCCAGGCTGCCCTGGCACTTGAGATGGCCACATTCCCAGAACTTTGTCATAATGCCCAACCAGGGGAAAAATGAGACCAGACAGAGAAGATTGGGACAAATAAGGGCCCCTTTATTTAACCTCTCACCTATTTAAGCTGGTTGAACCTGAAGGGAATGAGTGGGGAGCAACCTAATGAGGTTCAGCTGAGGTCAGTTTCACCTCTGACTCAGCCTTCATTTGTGTGAGCAATCTTAGCCCGGAGGGCAACCCAATAGCTGTGCCTGAAGCCCTTCCGCAGGGCTCCTCCTTGGTCCAGGATGAATCGGAGCAGTGCGAGGTCTGTAGATCTGCACTGCTCCGGCTTCCAAAATGACGGCTTGTGGTTGGTCATGGGTCCTGACCAACCGCTGAAGCTCACCACGCCTAAAGCCCACCCTCCACAGATCGCAGGCTTGCCTCGGAGTGTGGTGGAGTCTCCTTCCTTGGAGGTTTTTAAGCAGAGGCTGGATGGCCATCTGTCAAAGGGAGTGCTTTGAGGGTGTTCCTGCATGGCAGGGGGTTGGACTGGATGGCCCCTGGGGTCTCTTCCAACTCTACATTTCTATGATTCTATGATTGGTGCAAGCCTGCGAATTTGCACAAGGGAGCAGGAACACAATGGCACATTGCAGGAAAATAAAGACCTGTTTTTTGCGGTCTTTAGAAAACACACTGGAGGACCACTTGGGGTCGTTTTGGAGCAGACTGAGGTGCGGATTTCCGGTAAGTAGTCCGTTTCTAGTCCGCTCCAAGGTGCAGACGACCTCTGCAAGAGGACGTACTGCCCCGTTCTAATTGCCTGGTGCGGAAATGGCCTCAGAAGCACAGAGACAACAAGCAGTTGAAAATATCTCCGACGTATTTATGCAGAAGGTCTAGGAGTGTGATGTCTGTCAGTTGGGCTCTTCTCACTGGAAAAATCCATCCACAGTTCCCTGGGGGAATGTTTGTTGGGAGTCTTCTCCGTTGCCATGCAATGGGATTTTTGTAGTCAGGGTGTGTTGTTGTGAGCCTTCTCTGTTGCAAGGATTTCTTGCAAGCACCTGGCTTGACCACAGTACCATGTGAAAGGGATCTAGGAGTCTTAGTACACCACAAACCAAACATGAGTCAGCAGTGTGATGCAGCAGCTAAAAGCGCCAATGTGATTGTGGGCTACATCAATAGGAATATAGTGTCTAGGTCAAGGGAAGAGATGGTATCACTCTATTCTGCTTTGGTCAGACCCCACCTCGAATAATCCTGTGTCCAGTTTTGGGCACCACAGTTCTAAAAGGATATTGACAAGCTGGAATGTGTCCATAAGAGGGAAACCAAAATAATCAAAGGCTTGAGATCCATGAAGCTCTACAAGGAGAGGCTTAGGGAGCTTTTTGGCCTGGAGAAGAGAAGGTTAAGGGACGATATGATAGCTGTGTTTAAGCATTTGAAAAGATGTTGTATGGAAGATGGGGACAAGCTTGTTTTCTGGTGCTTCAAAGACTAGGGCCATTTCCATACTGCGTTATAGCGCTATTATTCCATTTTCAACCTCCTGTGGAATTCTGGGGCTTGTAGTTTCCTGAGGCCAAAGAGCTCTCTGGCTGAGAATTGTAAATGCCCCTCCCTAAACTCCAAACCCTAGGATTCCACAGGATGCTGAAAGTGGAATAATAGCACTATAACAGTGTAGTGCGGAAATGGCCGAGGACACAGAGCAATGGCTTCAAATGCAGAAAAAGAGATCCCACCTAAACATTAGGAAGAACTTCCTGATTGTAAGAGCAGTTTGACAGTGGACTATGCTGCTGGCTGGGAGTGTGGTGGAGTCTCCTTCTTTGGACAGTTTCAGCCAAAGGCTGGAAGGCCATATGTTGGGAATGCTTTGTTTTTTTGCATTCTTCCATGGTAGGAGGCTGGACTGAATGGCTCTTGTGGTCTCCTCCAGTTCTATGATTCTATGATTTGGGGCTGACTTCATCTAGAACAGGCAATTAAGATTCATTGGCTTTACAAAAGCACATTCACTTACAGGTCACCATAGGTTGGAGTTGACTTGATGGCACAAAACAACAACGACAAAAATAACCAAAGAACAACTGCTGGTGGAGTGAGAAACAGCTAGAACTAGTTTGTTGCGATGCTATCCACTGCCTGCATTTTTGCAATCTCCACGTGGGCATCAAAAGCCACAGAATATCCCTCAGCCCGGTGCAACTGCCAGAGCCTCAACTAGCATAACCATCTGTCATAATCTGACAGCTGCCCGCATTTAGGACAACTGCCTGCACTTCAGCATTTACTATTGTACCCCTAAAGGTGTGCCGAACACTTTTCTTTCCTCCCACCCTTTGCCTCCGTTTCTTTCTTTGCTCCATCACTCTTCTCCTTCTTCCTCCTCTTCTTCTTCTCCTCTCTCCCTCCCTCTCCTCCCTCATCTCCCCCACCTTCTCTGTTTTCACTTCATGGTCCCTCCTTTCCGCTGAAACACGCCATAAACAAGATGTCAACCATTCTTCTATTTCTGTTCTCACATCAGCTGAACTCCATCAGCTGAACGGAGATCACTACTAATTCCCTGACGCCATCGTCATTCTGGGTTTTAAGATGCCATTGTGGAATTAACAAAGGCGTGATGTTAAAGCCAACACCACTGTTTCTTAAGCTATCTGATGTAGGGGACTGCCAATTATGGTTTCCCAGCGTGCCAGGAAAGGGGACCATCCAACCATCCAACATTTTCCCGATGAAAACTGGGCCATGTGTGGCCAAACAACATCAGAGTGTGGCCAAGACGGTAGAAGTTACTAATGAGGAAGAAGACACAATTTCGGAGAAGCTGCAGCAGTTACTTCTTGCCAGAACCTACTGGGAAGGGTAACATTTTGCCCCTCCTCTCCTCTACTCCCTGCTAAATTAATTGAGTGCAAACTATTTTTGAACTCAGTTTGCAGCAACCTAAGTATGCTGAGAAGAAAGGGAAAAAGTTGGAGGAGGAGAGAGGAAGTGGGACATAATAAAAGCAGCTGAAAAAGAGAAATGGCATTAGGATTGTCCTTGCCAAATCAGGACATTTGTACTATATTTGTGCACATTAGCCAGAGTTGTTGTTTTTTTCCTTTCCTAGAACCCTCCAGGGACCAGTACCAGTTGATGGCACTAATCTATGGAGCACTGCTATGAGGAGCACTGTCTCACAGCCAGAAACATGATAGCCATGTTTAAATATTTGAAGGGATGTTATGTCAAGGAGGGAGTGGATTTGTTTCCTGCTGCTCTAGAGACTAGGATATGGAGCAATGGATTCAAGCTGCAGGAAAAGAGATTCCACTTAAACCTCAGGAAGAACTTTCTGACAGTCAGAGCTCTTCAGCAGTGGAATCTGCTGCTATCTCCATGGAGTGTGGTGGAGTCTCCTCCTTTGGAGGTTTTTAAGCAGAGGCTGGATGGCCATCTGTCAGGAGTGCTTTGATGGGTGTTCCTGCATGGCAGAATGGGGTTGGACTGGATGGCCCTTGGGGTCTCTTCCAGCTCTATGATTCTATGCTGGCAGAAAAGGAAAGGAGTCAAAATGCTGTGCGGGAAGGAGGGTCTGGGAGTGGGAAGCCTCACTGGGTCTCACTGATTCATCTGAGATACTGAGGTATATCATTTTGATTTTTTCAATCTTTTAAATCCATTTTAATGTCTCGTTATGCTTAATAAGTTTTTAGTTTATTTGGTTTATTTATAAATTTGCTTGTGTTAATGCAACTCGTATGCTGCCCTGGGATCTTTTTTGATATAGAGTATTTAGAAACATAGAAACATAGAGTTGGAAGGGATCCTGTGGGCCATCAGGTCCAACCCCTAATCATTGCAGGGAGACGTCCAGGGCCATTTCCGCACAAGCCTGTTATAGTGCGATGATTCCACTTTCAACCTCCTATGGAATCCTGGGGTTTGCAGTTCCGGGAGGGGCCAGGAACTGCAAACCTCAGGATTCCATAGGAGGTTGAAAGTGGAATCATCGCGCTATAACAGACTTGTGCGGAAATGGCCCAGGGAAGGAAAGCTCACCACCTCTCTAGGCAATTGGATCCAATGCTGAACCTCTCTCACTGTCAAGAACTTCCTTCTAATGCTCTCATGCATTGTCACTTCCTGTTGGCATTTTGAGAGGGACAGTAGAGGAAAAGGGAAAGATTTGGGCCTGTGGTGTATGGTGAAGTGTGTGGCCTGTGTCTGGGGGGTTTTGGGGTGGGGGGGGCTTGGCCCCTGCCCTCCTGCAATTTTCTGTCCCTGCCTTTTGCTGTAATAAACCAGGTATAAAAGCAGAGAAGGGGAGATAAAATTACTCCCCATATTCCCTGGTGTTAATTTGGAAGAGTTTCCAAAAATGGAAAAGAATCTAAGAGGAGGTCTTCGAGGTTCTTGCAGGCCTCAAAAACAGCCCTATGGGATCCTATATGCGATCCCCCAGGGCAATAGTTTGTCCGTTTCGGGCATTGGCCAACCTTTCACCTGTCCAACTAACATTTTCAAAATACATGGATTTCAACAGGAAGAGGTGAATAAAACTCATAGGATTGCTGGACTGTAATGGCCTTGACATATTTTTTTTTTTTTCAGGAGGGAAAGTGCAGGTGAATTTCCCACAGTGATGAGGAAACAGGTGTTTTTGGAAGCTATTTTCAGCGGCATCATGGAAGAACAACACAAATTTCATGTCATTCCTGGGAAGGTTGGTGTCTGTGCATGGAGAGAAAAGGGTGCTATTTGGAGAAAGACTTAAACCTTTCTTAAATGTTCTCTTTCAGAGTTGAGTCCTTTTTTGTTTTTATTTATGTAGTTTATATCTTGCATTTCTTGCAGAATTAGACCTAAAGCAGCAAAACTTGAGGAGGAAGGTCATGCCAGTCCCTCCCTTTTGTTACTTGACTCACATGAAAAGTGAAGGGCAGAACCATGCAGAATCAGGCCTTTCTGAAGAACCTCCATGGATGGTTCTTCCCTTTAGACCCATCACTTTTCATGTGCATGGGAAAAGCTAGAAAGTGTGAGGCTAACATGAGCCACACTGCACAAGTTCATTTAACCTTGTTGGCAGTTGGTAGATCCCATGTCTGTGGGGCAGTGAATCCACTCTGTATTTCCGTCTGAACATTAAAGACCTCCCCAAGGTGCTGGACTCATTTTGGAGATATGAATCAGTATCTTGGATATTTTCTTTAAAAGGTGGGATAAAATCTGGATTCACAGCCTTGTTGATTTGGTTGGACCTCACCTGGAGTCCTGTGTCCAGTTCTGGCCACCACCATTCAAGAAGGATATTGGCAAGTTGGAAGATGTTCAGAGGAGGGCAACCAAGATGGTCAGAGGTCTGGAAACCAAGCCCTGCAGGAATGGCTTGTGGAACTGGATATGTTCAACTTGGAGAAGAGAAGACTGAGATATAATAGCTGATGGACCAAGTTAATCTTCTGTAGTTCCAGAGACCAGAACATGAACCAGCGGATTCAAATTACAAGGAAATGGATTCCACCTAACCGTTAGGAAGAACTTCCTGAATGTAAGAGCTGTTTGACAGTGGAACACGCTGCATTGGAGAGTGGGGACTCACCTTCTTTTGAGATCTTTAAACAGAGTTTGGGTGACTATGGTTAGGGAGTGTTTTAGTTATGCATTCTTGCACGATAGGGCAGGACTTTGGACTGGATGACCAATGATGGTATGGAAGCTGCTGGCTGCCACTGTTCATCTTGGATGCTGAACTGGGGTAGAGACACAGAGGTGAGCATGGTCTCTCAAAGCCTTTTGAGTTGTTGACTTCTTCCCCAAAGGTTGGATGTGGGAGCAGAGGGCTTTGCCTGTCTGATGGAACATTTAATTGGTGTGCCTCCACCTCTGCTTAACTCATATCTATGCAAATAAATGCAGATATTACACAATGCCAAGAAGATTCCAATGACCTTCTTTCATAGAAAACCAAATTGGTGGAAGGGCTGTGCTCCTAGAATTTCTCACCACTCACCGATGGAGGATGTACATGATTGAGATAGACTCAATCATGGAAGCCATGGCTGCCCTGAGTCTTCAAGACCTGAGAAGGGTTGTTGATGATAGAGTGACATGGAGGTCTCACATTCAGAGGGTCACCATGAGTTGAATTTGACTTGATTGATAGCAATTAACAAGAACAATAAAGACCCAAGAAACACCATTTTTTTTACCAAAACTTTACCTGAATGCTAATAACCTCCCTATAAGTACATGGAAATTTGGATCTCTTTGAACTCCATTATTCCATGCAACCCTGAAAAAGCAGTCAAAATCTTCCTATTTAGTTAATTCTGGATACTAGAAGTGAGGTAGAATCCGTTCCAGTCATGCTGGGATCAATGGTATGGCCTGCAGAGGAACCGTGGCTGTGGGGAGATGGCCCCTGGCCCTCCGCAGTTGACTACTTCTGTCCAAAGTCAATACTTGCCAAAATGGCTGCCTTTACCTTACTTCTACCACCACAGTGAAAGAAGGATGCAGGTAAACTCTGTAGCAAATTTTTAGGCTTGTCACTCATGGGAGGTGAGAGGCAGCTGACGAGGATCCAAAGACCTCCAGGAGATCTCGGAGGGTGCCTCTTGCTGCATGTCCAGCTATATGGAAAATAGCAGGATGCTTCTTCTCCTGATCTCCACCAGCTGGGAAATGGCCAGGAGGTGCTGCTGGTGGGAGAAGAATAGAAGAGGGGGATATGATGGATACCCCTACCAGGTTGGCCCTGCAATTCCAATCCTGGGTTCCTGTCACTCACTTTGCCCCTGCTCCCACAATCCTTTCTTGGGCCCTTTCTGCATGTTACCTGCTCGTGGAGGTGGGGGGTGCCATTCATGCAAGCAACCTCTTGCACAAGAAACTTGCATCGCTCCTCCGTTCTCCCGCAGCTGGGTTGCTGGTTGTGTGGCCGTCGCGCGAACGCCCTGCCCCTTCCTTCCGCAGTGCAGCCTGGGAGCTGTAGGCTGCACTGGGGGAGGAAGCGCGACCAGCCCGGCTCGCCCGACGCACCACAGGGCAGGTAAGTGCGCGAGGGCCCCAGGAGCATTGCGCGACTGTGCAGTATTTTTGGCTTAGAGCCAAAAATAAAAAAATATTGTGAACCACTGGCCATGTTGTTTTGGTGGGTTTGATGTAGTAAGCCTCACCAGGCCCTCTACCAAACTTAATAGAAACAGAGAAAAACAATGGTAAAAGCAAACCAGTGGAAGTTTATAAAGCTATGAGAAAATGACATGTTAACGCTTTAATGTCTCAATCATTCATAGCTTCCCAAGACCACAGTCAGTTCTTTCCTCTCTCTGATTCTTTTGTCTCTGTTCCATCTGTTCCTTTCTGTCCGAAATCTGTTCCCTCTCTGTGAGTCAGCTTTTCCCAGCTGATAGAGACAAGCCTCAGTTTTGTAACATTTCCTCCCCACAATCCCTCCCCTGACAGCATTTCCTCAGCTGTGATTGGCTGCCTTCAGTCAGGCTTGCCTTGCTCCTCCATTCACAGTGTGCTTTTATGAGAAGGAGGATTTTTGGCCATTGCATAGTTCGTACAGAATTCTGACTGCCAAAACAATAACAGCAATAACAGTGACAACAGTGTGATGCATTCCTTGCTCACTAACACGATATCAGCCATTTTCCATCATCAGTTGAACCTAGATAGCTGTGCTCTGCGTAGTCAATGGGAAAGCGGTAAGCTTTGCACTGAGAGATGCAAAATGGGACCAGAGATATGTGGTGGCACTCTTTCCCAATTACTCAATCACCAGCTCATAATGAAAGGAACCTAGACATAGGAAGCATCTGTTGCAAGGACCTCAGTTGCTCAGAGATAGGCCTATCATCATCACCATTGCAATCATGTGAGAGATAAGTGATGCAAAAAGGCCTTTGCTACTCGACACTCTTATAGCACAATTATTCCACTTTCAACCTCCTAGGGAATGCTCGGGTTTGCAGCTTCGAGAGGGGCCGGCTGGCCCCTCTCAAAGCTGCAAACCCCAGGATTCCCTAGGAGGTTGAAAGTGGAATAATCACGCTATACGAGTGTTGTGCAGAAAAGGCCCCAGTTGGACAGCAGCAGCAAGACTGTAAGGAGGCAAAGAGCTAACACCATCCTTCCAACCCCTGTTATTCCTGGTATGGTAGAGCAGAAATTGCAGGTGATGGGGAGTTAGTTAATAAGGTAGGAACCCAGAGAAGAGGATGAATAAGAAAAGGGAAGGAAAAGGAAAAGGGAAGAAAGTTTCCCAGATAGCCTGGCTGGGAGATTGTAGGAGCAGAAAAAGCAACTTCTAAGCTCTGGTTATAAGAAGTCCCCGCCTTTCAGTAATTCCAGTCATATCCTCTTAGGGTGGTGTCATATCCTTCATTGCAGGTCTTCAAACAAACATTGGACGGCCAACTCTCAGAAGTGTGCATTCACGCATGGTAGGAAGCTGGACTAGATGCTCCTTGGGATCTCTTCCAACCTTGTGATTCTGAGACCCACTCCTCAGCTTACCATATTCAGAAGACATCAGGTGTGGGTCCTGGCATGGTCTCTGCCAGCAGCTGGGTACTTTCCCAAGCTGCACTGGGGCAGGAAGTGCAGCCATTGTGCTTCCAGGACCTCTGCACACCAGGTAAGTGTAGATGGGTGGCAGGATGGTGGTGTGATCACCAGTCATTGATAGGGAAAACCCATCAGTGATTTACTGCACAATCACACCACCTGGGGACGAGGAGAAGGACAGGACCTGGATGCATGCGGACCGTTGTCTGGGTCCCATCCTTCTCCTGTCCCCAGTGCGGAATGAAGACATCCTATCCTGTGGAAAAGGCCTGAGATTTTGTACCTGTCATCAAGTCCTTACATCCCATGATACTATGCAGGCTGGGACTCTCAGGCAAAGACCAAACTCCAGGGGGATTTGCAGAATTCTCAACTCCAAAGTAACTTTCCCAAGCTATGGAAGGAAAGAGTGGCAGAGTGGATTTTTTTTATTATTATTTATTTGTATCCCGCCTCTCCATATGGATCGAGGTGGTGAACAATTTACAAATAGCATGTATTTTCTATACATGTCCCCAACAAGCTGGGTACTCATTTTACCGACCTGAGGAAGGATGGAAGGCTGAGTCAACCTGGAGCCCAGCAGGATCGAACTCACAACCTTGTGGCTGCAGTACGGGCATTTAACCATTGCACCATGGGTTAAATGGGAAGCATGTGGCTGCCAAAAGGAAACAATTACTTGGGTGTTGAGGTTGCTGCACTCTCTCTCTGACTGCCAACAGCAGCACATCACCCCAGAGTTCTGTGTTTTCCTTGTCAAAATCCTTCTCTGCTGTCATCTTCTTGTCTACAGTCTACTGGGACTCCATACCCTGCTTTGCTAATCTGTGGCACTGGAAATGGTGGTCCGTGGCTGCAGAAGATAACCTTTGGTGGTGACTATTTTGTTTTCCCTAGAAGGCTTGTTGAAATTGTGTTGATCCTTGGTCATTCTGAGATAAAATGGCGACTATCAGCTGGATCAAGTGTCCCTTTTGGTGCCAGCTGCCATTTCACTAAACCCGCCATGCCACAGGGCAACGCACTGTCTGTAGGTCCCCCGCAAAAAACAAAATGACAGCCGAAGGGAGCAGGCTATGGAAAGATCGCCCCAGTGGCCAGCAGAAAAATTGTGAAAAATGAAAAGCAAAACACAACACCCAAACACAAATGTGAGTGCCCTAATGAGAAATAAATAATTATTAATGATTAATGATATGGTGATTGATGATTAAAACACAAAAGGAACCAGAGGCTGAATTAAACATGCAGCAAGCAAAGCTTGTGATTATGAGCACACGTGGAATCTCAGAGCAAAAAAGAAAAGCCCTCTTATGTGAATGCAAAAGAAATAATTCCCACATTATTTTTAAATTATTCTTCATGCCCACATTGGAAATAATCACAGTTTTCAGACCCTTTTTTCTTGGTTATGGGGGGTTGGGAGAGTGAACGTGGCTTGAGAATTGGAGTAGGACTCTGGAGCCAGGCTTTGGTTCCTTACTTGGGCCTTTTCCGCACTACGCTCTTATAGTGCGATGATTCCACTTGCAACATTCTATGGAATCCCGGGGTTTGCAGCTTTGGGAGGGTCCGGCCGGCCCCTCCCGAGACTGCAAACCCCAGGATTCCATAGGAGGTTGAAAATGGAATCAGAGTGCTATAAGAGTGTAGTGCGGAAAAGGTCTTGGCCATGGAAACCCACTGGGGGACCTTCAGAAATTCACACTTTCTCAGCCTCAGAGGAAGGCAGGGACAACTCTTCCTCTGAATAAATTCTGTCAAGAAAACACCATGACCCCTCCCTAAACTGCAAACCCCAGGATTCCAGAGGATGTTGAAAGTGGAATAATAGCATTATAACAGCCTAGTGCAGAAATGGGCCATGGCAGGTTTTTCTTAGCGTTGTCATAAGTCAGAGATGGCTTTAATTCACACAAGAACAATGGGAGATTGGGGGTTAGAAGGATATTTTTTGCAGCCATTTTGAGCTCTTTGGTAGATTTGAGGGCCAAAAAAATCACCCAGGGGTTTTTAAAAAATTTTGGGGGGTGGGTGTCCTGGGGCTTTGCTGACTTTAGGGGGTTTCAAGGGCCACATTTTGGGGCCCAGTGGGCCATACTTTGCCCTCCCCAGCACTAATAGATAAACACAATCACAATAGTTTCCTAACCAGCAGAGGCAGAAAAATGTTGCCTTCTTCAGTTGCTCAAGATGAAACTTTTTTGTCTAATATGAAATTTATAAATTTTATTATAAAATGTTTCATCCTGAGCAACTGAAGAAGACAGAAGCAAAAATATTTTACTCGTGTTATTTTTTTTAGCTCTGTTAAATGCTTCAAGAAAAAAATACACACACACACACACATGCACGCACACAATTGCATAGGGACACAGAGGTAGGAGTGGGGTGATTTGCCCCAGGCAGCAATGTTTTGGGGGCATCTCGGCCTGTAGCCACGGCCCCACGTGCTCTGGCCACACCCCCATGCATCACAGCCATGCAGTGGCCATGCCCCTCTCACTGTAGCCCCGCCCCCTCCTGTCCCCCCTCCACACATGGATTCCATAGGATGTTGAAAGTGGAATCATCGCGCTATAAGAGCGTAGTGTGGAATGGATGGACGGACGGACGGACGGATGGGTGAATAGATTAACTGCATCCTTCTGGCATCCCGAACAGACCTGGGAGAAATGGTGTTAGTTTTTTAGTCCCCTAGACAGACAGACAGACAGACAGACAGACAGACAGAAGACAGACAGTTTCCTTTGTGTCTAATATGAAATGCTCCAGAACTGGAAAGGTTAACTCATTCAATAGTGCATAGGTATATCAGATGAACTCGGCTGTGCAACACAGATAGACTCAGATACCATTGCAACATCATGTTGGAGGAAGGCATGTATGCTTATTTTATATTTAGTGTGAAGCATGTTTTTTTTCTACACCAGCTTTTAAAGACTTCTTTCCATTTTAGGTCAAGGCCCAGGGGAGGATTGTTTAAACTCTCTTTGTCTGATATTTGTTAATCTCATGGATTTTGATTCTTCTGTCTGTGTTAGGAGCTTGAATTCTATTGATCCATCCCAATTGAATCAAAGGTTGAATCAACAGGCTGGCAAATCCATTGATTCAGTGAGTTTCCTCTGTTTGAAAATAACAATAGGATTAAAGCTTATGATATGCAACACGCTTCCATGTTCCAAACAGTGTTGAATGCAAGTAGTGATGTGCCACAGGTTTACCATGAGAAAATCTCACATGCTCAATGCTTCAAATTTATTTCTTTATAAATGTATTCCATCCTGCATTTGTATTCTTGGTATACACCAACATGGATGGAGGTTGTGGGAAAGGGGCACAAGATAAGAAGAGGCCCATATCTGTTCCCAGGGGAGAGGGTGCCCTATTTTTCCAATATAACCTAGCATCATGTCAAGCACCATGGGTAAGTTTCCCTGATCTAACCATTTCATAGAATCATAGAATCACAGAATCATAGAAATTTAGAGTTGGAAGAGACCACACAGGCCATCCAGTCCAACCCCCTGCCATGCAGGAACACCCTCAAATCAATCCCGACAGATGGCCATCAAGCCTCTGCTTAAAAACCTCCAAGGAAGGAGACTCCACTACACTCCGAGGCAACAGATTCCATTGCCGGACAGCCCTGACTGTCAGGAAGTTCTTCCTGAGGTTCAGGTGAAATCTCCTTTCCTGCAGCTTGAATCCATTGCTCCTTGTCCTGGTCTTCCTTCTTCCCTAATTTGCATCGCTGTTGCTGTTGTTTGCCCTCAAGTCATTTCCAACTTATGGCAACCCTAAGATGAATCTATTATGAGATTTCCTGGGGTGAGCATATTTCACCCAGGGGGTTTCTATGGCCCAGCAAGGAATCCATCCCTGGTCTCCAGAACTAGGTCCAACGCTCAAACCGCTGCACTGTGCATAGCATGGAGAAATAACTTTTTTGGACTATAGCTCCTAGAATCCTCCTGTTCCATTATGCCCCCCTAATAATAATAATAATAATAATAATAATAATAATAATTGCCAGCAGTGGTTTCCATATTAGTGATGTTTTGAGTCTGCTTTGGGTTATGGTGCAAACTTAAGAGGCCCCATCCAAGTTGCAGAAACTATTTTGGGGATAAGATTTAGCACTGTGGAGACCAATGTCAAACTTCAGAATGGATGTTCAGAATGGATTCACAACCCCATGGACAGGGAAGCTACCAGCTGCCAGTAAAAGTAACTTTACTGCTGTTTCCTGCAGGCATATGTTCAACCCATTCTAGCTGGAGGAGAAAATGAATGTCATTCCCCCCACCCCGCAGGTAGCTTGGCATCAAAGGTGCTCCTCTTCACCATCACTCAATGAAATAGAAGATTTTGAGCAAGTTCAGGCTTCTCTGTAGATGCCTCTAATGGCTCTACTGGTAGTTTTTCAGTGGGTGTAACAGGAAGTCCTATGCCTTCCTCCTCTCTGCACTCTTCCATACTTTCCCAGGTGCCTGGACTCACTCTGTCCTCTTCCACTTTGTGGCCAGCTCCTTCTTCTTTGGTTCTGAGTTCTCATAGGGATGCTCTACAACAGTGGTTCTCATCAAACTTTGGCCATCTGGGGCCATTTCCACACTAGAGTGTTATAGCGCTATGATTCCACTTGCAACATCCTATGGAATCCCGGCCGGCCCCTCCTGAAACTGCAAATCCCAGGATTCCATAGGCTGTTGCAAGTGGAATCATAGCGCTATAACACTCTAGTGTGGAAATGGCCAGGGTGTTTTGCATGTTGGCTCCTAGTTCATAATCACTGTTATCACACTCTTGATTTCTTGTGTGTCTGCAAGTCATTCCTGACCTACAACAGCCCTAAGGCCAACCTATCACTGGGTTTATTGGCAAGGTTTGTTCCAAAGGGGCTTGCCACAGCCTTCCTCTGAGACTGAGAGAGTTTGGCTTGCCCCAGGTCACCCAATGTGTTTCCATGACTGATTGGGATTCATATGCTGGTCTCCAGTGTTGTAGGGCCTTTCTGCACTACACTGTTATAGAGCTATCATTCCACTTTCAACGTCCTGTGGATTTCTGGGGTTTGTAGTTTCCTAAGGCCCAAGAGTTCTCTGGCTGAGAATTCTAAAGGCTCCTCCCTAAACTGCAAACCCTAGGATTCCATAGGATGTTGCAAGTGGAATCATCACACTATAACAGTCCAGTGCAGAAATGGCTCCAGATTTGGGGACAGAGGATTTCCAGCCTCTAAGCCTAATTCATCCTATGAGGACAGTAGTTTTCCTCAACCTCCCAAATGCTCACCAGATGCCAATCCTTCCTCCAAGCTACACATGAAGCTGGCTTCTCTCAGCCAATGTTTGCGGGCCCCAGGCAAGCCCCAACCTCAGAACTCAGTTCATGCTTGCAGAAACTAGACCAGAGCACTCTTCTCCTCTTCCCCACGCTTTGGCCCAAAATCTCGTGCCCTTCGTGCCTTCTCTGTCCTGAAAAGACTGCAGACGGCATCTGCCCTCGCCCCCAATTAGAGTTCTCTCATGCTCCAAATGACAAAGAAGGCAAGTACTGGAGGGCACCCAGCAGAATCCAAGGAAAAATGAGTAAAAACAAAAACAAACAAACAAACACTTTGAGACTGTTTGTCTAGTTCATTGTTGGCCCAACAAATGGAATGAGATTTTCAGCTCCAGAAATTTCTGCTGCTAAATAGCATATTGGCATGCTCAGGCTTTAAGCAATATACAAAAATTAAATGTATTATGATGCTTTATTCATATATTATGGTATAATTATGCATTGCCCTTTTGATTTTTGGTTTGACATTTCCGATTGGCCATCGAAAGGTCAACGAATTATATACAAAGGCCATTGAAATGTATATATGGGCCAAAATGCACTGGGCTTGTTCTAAAATAAATATATCTACTTTATAAAAGTCAAAGTTTGCAAGTGATCTTGTCTGTTTGTCTGTGTGTCAGGCAGGTACAGACCTCATATGATTGGCTGTGTGACGTGAGAAGACCTCATATCATTGGCTGGCTGTGAAGATTCTATGGAATCCTGGGGTTGGCAGCTCCGGGGAGGGACTTTAGAATTGGCAACCAGAGAGCTTTGAATAGCCTGGTTGCTATGGAGACGAGGCCTAACAGCAAGTCCCCTCACAAGCCCAACCTCTGTATGTTAACAACTCTGAATGCAGACTGGATTGGGGAATATGGGCAAAAGTTACCAATGAGAAAATAAAATCCTAGGCAATGCTGGGTAGATACTCTAAATAAATAAATAAACACCATCCACTAAGCACTTGGAGATGCATCTTCCCTTTTTTCCTTGGATACCCTCAAATAACCTTATTTTTTTTTAATTATTACTTTGTTTTTTGTCAATTTTTATTTTCTATCATATAAAAAACATAAAACATGAACAAAACAATGAGAAGCTCTTTAAGAAAAAAAGAAAAGCTTATATAAAAAGAACAAAATAGCAATCCACAAAACACGGTAATACATAATAATAAACTACAAACTATCAAACAATAACAAATTGTAAAAATAAACTAAGTAACAATACCTACAATGCCAACAAAAAACCAAAACTACAAATATCAGTCTAAACTAACAAACAGCAAACTATACACAACTAAAAAACATTGGTTCCCGTCCTTGCTGCAAACAAGAAGTAGTAATCCTATAATATGTGCTAATCCAATAAATCACAAATTGTAATTAAATTTATTATTTGTTGCCTACATTTATTCCTATGATAAGTCATAATGAGCTACTAAATTAATTTTGATTGTTATTCTGACAGCACAATTCACCCTAAGATGCCAACCAATGGACTTCTGCTTCTACTCAACCAAGGGCCGTTTCTTCACTAGCCTGTGACAGCGCTACGATTCCACTTTCAACCTCCTATGGAATCCTGGGGTTTCGGGAGGCCGGCCCCTCCTGAAACTGCAAACCCCAGGATTCCAGAGGATGTTGAAAGTGGAATCATAGCGCTGTAACAGGCTAGTGCAGAAATGGCCAAGGTCTCTCCCTGCCTTCTTGGAGCTAGGGGGCAGTGATGTAGACTCAAGTCGACTGACTTGGACTCAAGTCGGACTTAAGTCATCTCAGTAACTCAACTCAGGCCCTTTTCGCACCTTACCTTTGTCGCGGCAGTGGGGAGTGGCACTCACACGAGCAGCCATTTGCATAAGCCGCTCATGGCAGCCCTTCTGCCTCCCGCAGCAGCTTGCCGGTTGCGCGACTGTCACGCTAGCGCCCTGCCCTTTCCTTTCGCAGCCCAGCCTGGGAGCTACACTGGGGGAGGAAGCATGACTGGGCTGGCTTGTTCGGTGCACCGCTCATGGGTAAGTGCGCGAGGGCCCCTCGAGCATTGTGCAACCGTGCAGTATTTTCGGCTTAGAGCTGAAAATAAAAAAATGCACACGCAGCCTGCTTTAGGCTCGTGAGCGTCGCGTGAGTGGGAGTGCGTCATATGGACCGATGCTCCCATTCACGCAATGCTCAAGGGGCCCTAGCGCAAAAAAAAAAAACCTACGTGCGAAAAGGGCCACAGATTCGACTCAGCAGCAAAGTTGGTCTGACTTGACTCCACTCAAGACTTGTATATTTTTTAGTGACTGACTTGCTGCCCTTGGTTCAGTAACAGAACACATTCATCCAGAAACCTGACTACTTTGAAAAACGCTTCCATCTCTTTTTGTCTACTGATCACATAACGATCTGTCTCAAGCCCAAAGTGTGGGAGCGTTTCTCAAAGGGGAAAAGCAAACGGGTTAGGCAATGGGCTTGCGGTCTGCTCAGCAACCCGTCCCTGCTGCATATTAGAGGAGCCTTCTAAAACTTTTCCAAAGAGCAAAAGGCCAGACTTGTCCCGAAAGCATAGGGCTTGTTTCTCAGAGAACAGCAAGTGTGTTGGGCAGTGGACTTGACGAGGAAGGAGTCTTCCTTCCTTCTACAGCTTTTGAAGCCTCAGTAAGGGGAGTAAGAAGAATTGTTACCCCAAGTTCTGGGGTCCCTTGGGGGACACCTCAATGTGCTCCACGTGATGGGGAATGGAAACTAGACAGAGCACCAGCAGTAGCAATGTGAGAGGCAGAGTAACCTAGGGGGGCTTTCTACCCAGTGTTTATGGGGTCAGGCCAAGCCAAAAATCAAACGAAAATGTCCAATAAATGATTTTATTGAACAAAAATCTCATGCACCAACACAATCCCTCACACACTCACTCAAGAACTATTAAGAAGCAAAAGAGAGGAAACTGGATAGGGGAATATTGAAGGGGTTGTAGCTGGGGTAATACTGCACCTTTTCCTGAAGTCCTGGGTCCAGGAAAAAAAAAGCAGAGAAGTGGGACTCAGCTTGGAAAGGGCTGAGGGGATTACTCAATGGATGGAGCAACGGTTTGCTGGGATGACTGGGAGCGATCCAAACAACTGTTCAAAAACTGGGACTATTTGTAGGGGAAAAAGTACCTGGAGAGCTAATCCCTTCCCTGGGAGAACAATGGGTGTTGCCATAAGAAAGGAGCTCCATAATGGTAACTTCCTTTGCGTGACGAGATTACAAGGTGTTGCCAAAGTCTCAGGATCTTTGACTGCATTTGGTTGTGGTGTGACTTCATGTAAATGGTCCTCGCCTGATGGGATATTTGCTCAGCTTGGGGCAGACACACTAATCCCCTCAAGTCAGCTTCTCAGGGGCTGAGGACCCTTTGTTTATTGTGGGTTTGCACAGCTTGAGGTTTCCTGGGGCTGCGTGACTGGGGATTTTACTGGCCTGCCCTGGCTTCCGATCATTCGGCCATGGCTGCCTATGTGCTCATTTGGGCGACCTCTCAGGCACACAGAATCATATTTAATATCAAAATTGTAGACCCCAGGACAGGGTTTTCCAGTGGAGTAACAGAATCCTATTCCCTACTTTTGAAAAATTCTCCACCTTTGGAAATTGGAAATTCCCAACTTCCAATGGGAAATTCCCAACTTGTGCCCATTGGCACAAAAGCCTCCAGTTTCAGGAAGGGAGAGTAAGAAGGATTCTATTTATCACCTCTGAAGCAGCGGATGACAAAATCACAAATGTGGAGGCCCAACTCTGCTTAAATTGTTAAAACTGACTTTATTCAATGCCATCCAGAAATTCTGGAATATCGGTTGGGGTGTAAAGTTGGCTCCCAGACTTGAGACTTGACTTGAAACTATCTTCAAGGACATGAGACTTGACTTAAGGCTTGAAGGTAGAGACTTGAGACTTGACTTGAGACTTGGAGTAAAAGGCTTAAATACGTCACTGCTAAGTGGAGGCATTTTATGGGATCATAACCCCCAGCATCCCCCAGCCAGCATGGTCAGAACAAAATGAACATTCTGTGGATACAAAATTCCTGCCCTTGTGCCAGCTCCTGGCAGCAGAAGTCATAAAAGACGACACCCAGTGAGTCAAGGAGTGTGTTGGGGTTGTGTGGGCTGGTGGTACATGTGCATATGCAAGCTAGGGTGGGGGAGCTGGTTCTGTGTGTCCATTTGCATGTGCACAAGTGGGAGGCACATGCTGTACCTGCTTATGTGCCAAGACTGAGCTTCACCCTGTGTTTCTGTGTGTCTGCATCTCTGTGTTTGCATGTGTGTAGGAGAAATTTTGTGGGTTGTCCTGGGAAAAACAAGAAAGTTTTGGGTTACATGTTGCATTTGTGTGGGCATGCAAACTTGCAATTTAACATTTATCTTTCAACCTCCATCTCTTGATTCCATTTTTTGTATTTTCCCCAAATTACATCCTCTTTTAGTATTTGTCTTACAACCTCCTTTATATATATTATCTTTTTCTTATTAATTTATGTTTATTATAATATATACATTTAAATCTATATTAATCCATTTAAACAATTAAACATCCTTTAAATACGGTTATTGACCTTATATCGCCCACTTTCTATTTCTATTAGTTCAGTAAATCTTATTTTTCTGTACATTTCATCCAATCAGTCACACATTTCCATTCTCTTTTGAATTGTTGTATAGAGCTATCTTTTAACAACTAGAAATCTTTTCTGTCTCTCTCATTTCCATAACTTTCCATAACTGCAAACCCCAGGATTCCATAGGATGTTGAAAGTGGAATGATAGCGCTATAACAGTCTAGTGCGGAAATAGCCATAGTCTAGCTGCTGTTATCAGATATAAGATTATCTTTTTGTCCTTTTTCAGTCCTTGCTGAGGTCCTATCATATTTAGTAAGTATATATTGGGTTTCATTTCAAACTTGACCTATGATCTTTTGAATTGTATTGTGGACTTTTTCCCAAAAGCTCTTAGTGAGCTGGCAGGTCCACCACATATGATAGTATGCGCCCAATATATCTCCACATTTCCAACATGACCCATATCCTTTTTTGTTATCTTTTTCAGCTTCAGGCAAACTTGGTAGGAGTGAAATCACGTGCCAAATTTGGTGTGTAGTGTGGTTGTGGTAGTGGATACCAGCATCTCCAATTTTGTCTTTTCTGTCACAGTTATCTCCATTTCATGAATGTGGAACGTCAAGATGAGGTACTTCATGCGGTTTCTTACAGTTTTGTTCTTCCTCCTGACCTCAGTCTTCCACATCCACAAATTGGGACTAACTGTTGTGAAAGAGAAGTTGTTCTTGTGCTCCAAAATGTTCTTGGCAGTCCTTGGAGACACAATGTTTTTAATTGCCTTGTTTTTCCCCATCTGTAAAATGAAACAAACATAAATGTAGGAAGTCCTTTACATGTTTTCTTGGCTGTTCATCTCCCAGTACTACCAATTCAGCTGAGAGAACATTTGTATGACTGACCTGTGTGGGTGGGGGCCAGGTGCATGGGTTTTTCCCTCAGAAATGACTCTCTGGAAGAAGGAGTGCATGTGCCAATGTTGCAAGAAAGGCTTGAGTAATGCTCACTCAAACATGGGGTAAGGGAGGCTTTCATGCTGACCTTAACGGAAGATGTTTTTTGGCAACTTAATTAACTGAAATGGATTGTGATCCCAAATGCTTGTATCATAACAGACTGGTTTGTCTCTATGGTTCCAAGAGACATAGGATTTTTGCTGCACAAAGGTCCACATTTTCATACTAGACCCTTATAGTGCTATTATTCCACTGTCAACATCCAATGGAATCCTGGGGCCTTTGATGCCCCTCCGTCAACTGTAAACTCCAGGGCCCTTTTTGCACAGCATCTGCCATGTGAAAGAGGGCTTGGAGCCTCGCGCGATTGCGAGGAGCGATCTGCATGATACCCCCGCAATCGCGCAAGGCTCCAGGGGTGGCAGGCAATGATTGCACACCTTTGCATTTTTGGCTTTCAGCTGAAAATGCTGCGTGATCGTACATTGCTCCCGGGCCCCGCGCGCACTCACCTTCCATGCGGAGCCTCAGGAGCCGGGCAAGTTGCGCTTCCTGTCTCAGTGCAGCCTGGGAAGGTCGCAGGCTGCACTGCGAAAGGAAGAAGTGGGGTTCTCGCGTGAGCAGGAAGCTCGTGCAGAGCTGAAGAAACCTTGATTCGAGGGACTCTCACAAGAGGCTGCTCGCACGAGCACCGCACCCCAGCACCGAGAAGCGGTAGGATGCGGAAAGGGCCCAGGATTCCATAGGATGTTGAAAGTGAAATAATAGCAGTATAACAGTCTAGTGTGGAAATGGCCACTGTTTTGCCATAGAGACTGCCTCAGCAATTTTAGGTGGATAAAGAGGAATTTTAAATCCTGACCTTTTTGTGGTAGAGAGACGGGGGGCCACCGAAAGGGCCACAAGGACCTGTGGGTCACACAATCCCCATCTTTGCTGTATGCCATGAAAAAGAAGTCCAGCGGAGGGTTTCTTGCCAAAAATGCAGAGTATGGGAAAATTACTTTTTTGGGAGTAGAGATGCAAGAATCTCCCAGGCAGCCTGTCTTGCAAGTGCCCACCCCTCAAAAGTAACTTTCAAAAATTTCTTTGCAGATCTGATGGAGAAAGCACTCCAGACTGAAACATTCTGTCCAAGAAGACAAAAGGGCCTCAAATGTTACCCTAGAATGAGGACTTGAAAGTAGAGCTATGTACACAATGAGTGTCCTGGATATGGGCAGGGCCCGTCCAGACTTCGTAGACCCCAGTAAGGCAGACTCAGGGGAGTAGTTATCCTGGGTATCAGGAAAGCCACCCAGCAACGGGTTGCTAGGCAACCAAAATGTCCACTCCAGAGAGAAACCCAGTCCCTTTGGTGTGAAGGAGGGGTTGGAGGCCTTGGGGAAAAAATGCACAAATAGCAGGCAAGCTGATTTGGTTTTGAAGTCAGACTTCAGGGAGGAAGGGTTAAGGGTGGATCCTTCAGCCAGAGAAGCTCTCATTCAATGGGGGGGGGTGAAGGAAAGGGGTGCGGTTTTAGAATTGTGGAAATGTAGAGTTGGAAGAGACCCCAGGGGACATCCAGTCCAACCCCCTGCCATGCAGGAACACCCTCAAGGCACTCCTGACAGATGGCCATCCAGCCTCTGCTTAAAAACCTCCAAGGAAGGAGACTCCACTACACTCCGAGGCAGAAGATTCCACTGCCGGAGAGCCCTGACTGTCAGGAAGTTCTTCCTGAGGTTCAGGTGGAATCTCCTTTCCTGCAGCTTGAATCCATTGCTCCTTGTCCTGGTCTCTGGAGCAGCAGAAAACAAGCCCTCTCCCTCCTCTACGTGGCATCCCTTCAAATATTTAAACATAGCTCTCATGTCCCCTCTTAACCTTCTCTTCTGAAGACCAAACATACCGAGCTCTCAAAGTCTGTCCTCATAGGGCTTCATGGCTTCCAGACCCTTCACCATTTTGGTCGCCCTCCTCTGGACTTGCTCCAGCTTTTCTTTTCTTTTTTTCAGAGAAAACCTAGAGAGAGAGGGAGAAGAGAAATCTACCCACTTTGAATCCGGTCAGACAGTGTCACTTAGGCCATTTCCACACTACCGCCCTTTTTGCACGGCGTTTCTTAAGCGAAAGGGCCCCTTAAGTGTCGTGTAAATGTGAAAAGAGGTCTACATGATGCACTCACATTTACACGACGCTCAAGAGCGTGATGCGAACCGCTGATGGATTTTTTTATTTTCGGCTTCAAACCAAAAATGCCGCATGGTCGTGCAATGCTCAGGAGCGTGGAGCGCACTTACCTGCCGTGCGCAGCCTCCCAAGCCACACCGGTCACGCTTCCTGCCTCAGGGCTAGCCTTCAACTCCTAGGCTGCGCTGCGGTAGGAAGGGGGGCATAGGTGGGGCACCTGCGCGATCAGGAAGCTGCTGCGGAGCCCAAGCAGCAGGGACGTGAAAACCTTCCTCCGAAGGGTTCTCGTACGAGTGCCGCCCCCCACCCACCTCCGCGAAAAGGTAAGGTGCGAAAAGGGACTACATTGTAATAGTGCGATGATTCCACTTTCAACCCCCTACGGAGTTTTTGGGTCTGCAGTTTAGGGAGGGGCCTTTAGAATTCTCATCCAGAGAACTGTTTGGCCTCAGTAAACTACAAACCCCAGGATTCCATAGAATGTTGCAAGTGGAATAATAGCACTATAACAGTCTAGTGCAGAAATGGCCTCTGTTTTCGGCAAAAGGATAGCTGGAAGGCTGTGTGTGTGTGAGATAACTATGCCTTTATGCTGATGTAAAGACATAAGAAGCTGTTTAAACACATTCTAAAGATCTGTTTCAGCTTGGACATACGTACAAAACCAATACTTTGTTCTGTTTGCTGTTTTAATAACAATTATAGTATGTTTTTTATACATTTTGACTCCGCTGAATAATTTTCAGTAGTTCTAACCAAGCAGAAACATGTCACCATAGATCATTCTGAATAACAACTAGAAGGCTTTACCCTTTTTTACTCAAAGGGGTTTTTAAAGGGAAAGGCAGAGGTATATAAAGTGGCAAGCCGCTTTAGCAGATTGGAGGGAGGGGAAGCTGCCATATTAGTCTGTGAGGAGCAAAAGCAGGGCCGTTTCCACACGAGCCTGTTATAGCGCGATGATTCCACTTTCAACCTCCTATGGAATCTTGGGGTTTGTAGTTTCCTGAGGCCAAAGAGCTCTCTGGCTGAGAATTCTAAATGCAAACCCCTAAACTGCAAACCCCAGGATTGCACAGGGTGTTGAAAGTGGAATAATAGCATTATAACAGCGTAGTGCAGAAAGGCCCTAAGTTGGAATGTGGGAACTTGATGACAGTCCAGAAGAGCTTTCAAGGGCCTGGGCTGTTCCCAGGAGCTTCACCCTCCAGGACAACAGCTGCAAGATGCCTCCATGCCCACATGGACATAGCAATTAGCTTTTTTTCCATTTTATTTTCTTGCCTTGCCAGTTTGAGAAAGGAATCCAGGACAGGCTTCGAGAAGTGTAGGACGGCAAGAGTGCATTCCATGCATGCACGAGGTGGGGTCACGTCCAAGCGAGGTCTTTTCATAATAGCTTTTACACCTGGAAGAGAAGAGGACCGGTTTACTGCTTTGGTAAACAGAAGTTCGGATCCAGGCAAAGTACAAACTTTGCCCCGGGCTGTACGGAGAGCACACCTTCTGTTTGTAAAGTGAACTCAGCAACACGCTGAGAGGGACGGAGAGGGGGGAAAAAAACCAGGTGAAGTGCCAGGGCACATTCTGGTTCTCTCAGCTGATTTCCCAGGGTTTAAAAGTTCATTTTTAATTCTTGTTTTTTCAGGTTGTTAAAGGATCTTATGCACCGTGGCACCTTCCCCTTTCAAAAGCCGCCAGGAAGAGTTTCCTCTCTTTAGGGAGTAAAAGGCGGGGTTGGATCTCACAGTTGTCCTCTCTCTCTCTCTTTTTTATTTTTAAGGGGAGGAGCAGAGTTGGTGCATGTGATTGCAGCATTATTTTTGTTATTATCTGCATTACTGTTGGAAAGGTTTCTTTCTTTCTGTCTGACCTTTCTACCTAGAAAGCCCTCAGGATGCCTTGCAGACGGTTTGATTCTAATCTGTTTAGCTCAAAGTAACAAACACATCAATACCATAAAACATTAAACAGCAGCAACCAGGCCACAAAAATCAAAATAGCACACAGAAGCAGTAAAACATTTTTTAAAAACAAGGCAATAAATAAATAAATAAATAAATAAATAAATAAATAAATAAAACAAAACAGCCAAAGTACCTATTGACTTGAATCCTATTGCTTAACTAGACTAGAACAACTGAATCCATTGGGAAATAATGAGTCAACAGATAGGTAAATCCCACTGAGTAAATAGGTCTACTTGGGCTGGCACTGAGTGGTAGGATTTAGTACACTGCTATCAAGTTTGGACTCCTGCATTCCAAAGGTGCAGCATATCATAAAGTGTATAATCTCACTCCATGCAAAATTCGGCAGACCTTTTAAAGCAGGTTTGGAGTTCATCCATATCTGGGGATGCAATTGACATTTTGCTGGGACAGCCTTCCTCAGCCTAGTTTGCTCCTGAAATGTTAGACTACAGTTGCTATCATCCCCAGACAGAATGAAAAATAACGACCCTCATACCTGAACCAGTCCAACTAACGGTCATTATGACTGGGAATGATGGGAACTGTTGTCACTATAGCCACAGAAAGGCCATTTCCATCCTACCCTGTTATAGTACTATGATTCCACTTTCAACATCTTTGGGGGAATTCTGGGGTTTGTAGTTTCCTAAGGCCAAAGAGCTCTCTGGCTGAGAATTCTAAACACCCCTCCCTAAACTGCAAAGCCCAGGATTCCACAGGAGGTGGAAAGTGGAATAATAGCACTATAACTGTGTAATATGGAAAGGCCCAGAGAAAAAGGATGGAACTGAAATAGACTTCAAGGGTCATCTAGTCTAGCTCTTTGTCAGGAACTTCACACCCTCACTGTCCCTGACAACTGGACATCCAATCTCTGTTTAAAGACCTTCAAGGACAGTCTCTAGCACTTTCCAGGGATGAATGTTCTTCTTGTTGAGCAGCTTCTATTATCAGGAAGTATTTTCCCCCAATGTTTACTCGAAATATCCTTTCTTTGAACTCATAGTTTTGGGTCCTTGCATCTGGAATGGCATAGAGAGAGAAAGAGAGGGAGGGAGAGAGAGAGAGAGAATTTTCAAAACAGTTTTTCAACCCTTTCAAGAATATGGCCAGTCTTCTCCAGACTAGACATCTCCGTCTCCCTCAGCTGATTCCCATAAGGCATGGTTTCCAGACCATGCACCATCTTTGTCACCCTTCTCTGGGCATATTCTTCCCTGTTACTGCAAACTGGGGTACCCAGATCTGGGCACAATATTCCAGGGGCCCACTCACACTTCAGAAATATGGTGCTACTGCTCCACTTCAGCTGCTGTGGTTCTACCCTATGGAATTCTAGGGATGATAGTTTAGGAAGAGGCATTCAGAATTCTTAGCCTGAGGATTCTTGTGCCTTATCAACCAACCAACACCAGGCTTCCATAAGATGGAACCACAGCAGTTAAGGTGGAATAATAGTGCTATAATTTTGGGGTGTGAATGAGCCCCAGGTGGGTGAATCCCTTTTCCCCTTCCTTTCATGTCCTTATATTCTCTTATTCTCTCTTTGTCTAGCTCTCTGCCCCCTCCCCAGCACCAACACAGAAGAAGGGAAGGAAGAAAGAAGTGTTCCTCCTTGGGGGATCTTTCTACCCCTGATGGCACTTACATTTCCTCCCTCCCTCTCTCCCTTCTTATTGTTGCTAGGCTGGCTCTGTTTTGAAGTCCTGGGGGGTGGGAGATGGGAGATGTCCCACTCTCTGGAGACTTCTTTTCTTCCTCTGCCTTTCTCATTGCATACCCCATTTTTTAATGCGTTGTTCTCAGACCCCTGGGCCTAACTACCCCAAAGGCACAATCAGGTCCCATATATTCTGGATTTTCTCTTCCAGTTGGTTGTATTATGAAAATTTGCTGAACTTTCCTCCAACATATTTTCAGAGAAGAGAAGCTCAAATAACAATTGGACAGAACCCCATTAAGTTGCCCTTCTTGTCTCCAAGATGATGAGAAACTACTCGTGAGTCCTCTTTGGGTTCAGCTCTTCAATCGGCTCAGAATCTTCTGAATGTTAGAATAATCTAGCCCACATCTCACTAGCTTCTGAACAAGATAATCATGAGAGAGCTTACTGAAAGCCTTTCTTTCCAACACATCTGAAGGTAACTCAACTGCAGAAGAATGGCCTGAGGCCCATTTGGAATTTTGAAAGCTCAAAGCAGAACTTCTATTTAAAAAAAGAAAGCAACTAGTGAAAATTAGCAATTCCCCCACCCAAGAAACTGTTCAGGCATGCAGCTTATCTAAAACTCCCCAGAATCCCCTAGCCAGAATGCCTGGGATCTTAGGCATGTTCTGTTTTGGAACTACAGCTCCTAGAATCCCCAGACACCATTGCCATAATTTGAACATTGCTTCTTTTTTGGTCTGCAACTCCCCAAACCCCCAGCTGGAAGTTGGCTAATGGATTCTGGGAGCTGTAGTTCAGAAAAAGGAACCTTTCTGAGCTCTAGGATGGACGTAAATGAATGCATGAGTAGGAATAAGTACTAGAGAGCACATGTAATAAACCAGCAGAAAAAAGGAGATTGGGGCCATTTCTGCACTATACTCTTATAGCACTATGATTCCACTTTCAACATCCTATGGAATCCTGGGGTTTGCAGTTTCAAGAGGGGCTGGCCGGCCCTTCCCAAAACTGCAAATCCCAGGATTCCATAGGATGTTGAAAGTGGAATAATCACGCTATAAGAGTGTAGTGCGGAAATGGCCTAAGCCCCACATGCTTATAGATGGTCCAAGTTTATTCTTTAAAAAGCCCAATGCATTTTGGCCTGTTTGTAAATTAATTGCCCTTCTTCAGGGGCATAAATCCAATCCACATCAGAGAATTCTGGAGCTGCTGCTGCACTCTCTTTATGAACTAAACTGATGTGCAATAAAGAACAAAAAAGAACGTAGGCATTCTAGCTTAGACTTCAGGAGATCTTTACACGGAGCAATGAACGCAGAGTCCTTTGCATCTGGCTGCAGTGGTGTGGCTGAAGGACACAGTTCATTCCTGAACTTTGAAAGCAATGTTGAATTCATTAAGGTTATTAAAGGTAGAATAAATGATCCACAAAAAAGCAAATGTGCACTTTAGAAAAAATAATAATAAAAAACGCTGCATTAGGAAAATCATGTTCTTTTGCCAACCAGTCATTGTTTGGATAGATTGTGTATTAATTGAGAAAGGGGAGAAGGAGAGAGAGAGAGAGAGAGAAGTTTTTGCCTAGGAAAGGTGGGGGTGCGTGTGCATGGAAGGTGACGTCACCTGCAGAACTGCAGCATCAGCTTTCTAAGTTAAGCTTCTGTTGACCCAGTCACTTTGCTGGGCTGCAAAATAAAGGGCACAATCCACAATGGCAGTAGCAGCAACATCAGCTGCGGCATTGCTCTTGTGCAGCACCCGGTTGTTCCCATGAGCTGCTACAAGGACAGCGTCTTCCCAGATTATGCTCCAAAGTCACTAAGGTTCCTTTTCATCAAAAGGGAGCAAAACAACCTCCCTTGAATGTCACTATAATTTGTTTGGGAGGAGCAAGAACTTAGGCTGTTCCTCTGGCAAACTTTTCAGGAGCCAAAGGTACTTGAAGGTGAACATTTAGAAAAAGCCATGGTGCATCTTGCAACAAGATTCTTTTAACCGTCTCAGGAAAAGTTGGACTTTTGTGTGTTTGGGGGTTCCGAGCTGTCCCCTTTGCAACAGGATGTTGTATATCTGGGGCCTTGAAGCCCAGCTCTGTCCTGGGGCCATATGGCGTGACCCAAATGTTACCTCAAAATGTGGGTGCCACTAGGGCCCATGAGCAATGCCAGTATCTCCGTTCAAAAATGGGGAATAATTAGCTCCAAAATAGGAGGCCTGTGAGAGGGGGGCAACTTAATGAGATCTTTTCTCTGAATGGGTCACGCAGGAAAGAACCAGCTGGAGACTTAAAATGTAAACTAAAAACGTGTTTTTGTTAACAAGATTCACACAAGCATGCAAAAACTCCAACACTCACACACTTGCACAAGGACTAACCAAAGGAAAAGGGAAGAAAGTTGGGGTAGAGGATACTGGGGGATTTGGGCGATATTTACCTGTTCGGAGAGTAGCGAAGAAGACCAGTGATGTGGCTTAGGTAGGAACCTAAGGGCAGTTCTTGTTCGGGAACTGGACAGACAGCGTAGCATTCAGAATGGTGAGAGACTGCACTGAACAGCCTGAAATCAGGGCTTCTTATACCGGAAAAATATCCTGTGGGTATGGGTGCGAATCGCTCTCCCAGCCAAGTGGACAGTGGCATACGGAGGCTTAACAGCACCCAGGGCAAGGGAGCGGGGTGAGTGGAGGGGGATGGCAAGCAACAGGCAGAACTGGGTGGGATGAGGAGCAGAAGTGGGTGCAGTGGGTGGTGGTGGGCAGGGGAGGGGTGAGTGGAGGTGGGTGGGGTGAGTGGGTAGGCAGAATTGGGCAGGGTGAGCAGCAGAAATGGGCGTGATGAGCAGTGGAAGTGGGTAGGGTGAGCAAGGGCAGTGTGAACGGCGAGTGGAGGTGGTGGTACAAGTAAGGGTGGGGGGCAGGTGGGAGGGATTCCTCTTTTTTTGCACCCCCTGACATTGACATCCAAGGCACATGCCCCACTTGCCCCACTTCAGATCTGCCTCTGCACTGGGAGTTGCAGCACAAGCAATGAAGTCCAGACCAAGCTAACAGACTTAATGTTTAGATGACAAAAGGATGATGGCTGTTGTAATAGCCCAGAATTGTGGAGAGGTAGGGGAGCAATAGGTGTGTGGGGAGCAGGGTTGAAGCAATCACAATTTGGCGGGGATTTCCCCATTTAATTCTGAGGACTCCAGCTTGTTAGTGTAAGCCTATTGTCTCAAGAGCAGCCGCACTATTAGCCTGATAATGACTTGGTTCCTGCCTAAGAGGTGGGTCTGGTTGACCTGCCTTGCAATCTCACGCATACAGTCGGTAATTTGCTTCTTCCAGCATGGCTTTTCCATCCCTCAGGTATCGTTTATATCAACACCAACTGATATAATGCTAATTAAATAATACTTGCCAATTAAACCATGCTAGTCATGGGGTAGGGGTGCGTGGTGCTGTAATACAAACCCTGTGCTTCTTGATTTGTTGAGAAAAGGTGCCCAGCTGCCCCCCAACTGACCAAACTCTGAGCATTTGTCATTCAGCAAAATAGCCTGCCTGATGAGATTGTGGCTGGCGTGGCTCTGTTCTATAGCCTCCTTCCATTCACAAGACAGAGCAGCCCCAAATTATGCCTTCCTTTCTCCTCTTTCACTTACCTGTGAATCCAGGAGTAGGAACAGAGAGATGCCAGTCTGTTTGCTGTGTACCCAAAGCTCCTGTTGGGAGCACAGTTTGCACTCATTTCTGAAAAGAGCAGACAGCAAACTCACTTCCAGACCAAGCCCAGAGCATTTGGTGTTACTGTCTGTCTTCAAATAATTTCCAAATTATGGTAACCCTAAAGCCAATCTCTGACAAAATTTGTTTGCAGGAGGGTTGCCTTTGCATTCTTCTGAGGCTGTGAGAGTGTGACCCTTTTTGCACCTTATCTTTTCACGGTGCTGGGGTGCGGGGCTCGCACGAGCAGCCTCCAGAGAGAGGCTCTCCTGTCCAGAGTCCTTCCGCTCCGTACGAGTTTCCTCCTCACGCGAGAGCCCTGCCTCTTCCTTTCGCAGTGCAGCCTGGGACCTTCCCAGCCTGCACTGGACAAGAAGTGTGACCAGCCTGGCTCCCGAGGCTCCACACACCAGGTAAGTGCGTGCGGGGCCCTAGAGTGATGCGCAACCGTGCAGCATTTTTGGCTTCAAGCCGAAAATGAAAAAATGCATGTGCCGTCCACATCAGGCCCTTGAGGGTCGCGCAAATGTGAGTGTGTTGTGTGGACCGCTCCTCACATGTGCATGGCACTCAAGGGGCCCTTTCGCATTGGAAATGCTGTGAGAAAAGGCCGTATGTCTTGCCCATGGGCAAGCAGAGATTTGAACCTTGGTCTCCAGAGTCTTAACACACAAACCAGTACACCATGATGTATTTTTCCTAATATATGGATTTTTCTATGCATTTACCCATGACTAGAGAGCATTTGTATATATTTTTCAACTGCACACATTTTTTTTGCCAAAAGCACCAACTAGCAGTGCAATCCTTGTTAAAATTAGGTAGGCCTTTTGTATGCTCATATATGGTTTTTCTTATGTTCTCATATTTGGCAGGGCACCCAAAACTGAGAGGGAATTTGAATGCTGGTTTCCAGAGTCATAGCCTAGTGCTCAAACCTCTACACGATGCAGGTTCTCTTGGGAGCATTTAGTGTGCAGCAAAATGGCCCCACATGAGCTCCATCTGATGCAAGTGCAGCTGGTGGCCCCTCTTCCTTCTCTCATCTCTACAGGAGATGAAGAGGCCTGTCTCAAGGCCAGGGCTTCTTGCAGGGGTTCTGTACTCCCCAAAGACCTCACATCCCACGGGAAACTCATGTTTCTGAAAGGCAGAACATTTGAAAACCATTGTGACGTGCTATTGTAATAGCACTTTGTTTCTCGCAATACCAGCAGATTCTAAATACCTGGTAGAAGAGAGTATGGGACTACTGGTTACTGGAAAAATTATTGGCTAACATGTGTCTACAAGAGTTAAATATAGAGAAACACAACACTAAAAGACATCTCTTGCAACCTCCTGAGAATCATCTGGGAACATTTCCGCACGACACTCTTATAGTGCGATGATTCCACTTTCAACCTTCTATGGAACCCCAGGATTCCATAGGAGGTTGAAAGTGGAATCATCGCGCTATAAGAGTGTTGTGCGGAAATGAGGCTGATCTCTGGACAGACCTTCTGAAGCCAGGCACAGATGTTTCCTATACGGAAACCTCTAAGCATTCCTCCAAGATATGAGTTCTATAAAAAAATGAATTAGATTTATCAACTACATGACCTAACTTGGATTACTTATGCAGTGTAACCTGTTTAATTTCTAGTTCATGAATTTCTAATGTTTTATCCTTTTGGAAATGCTCCTTTTACTTGTTTGGGTTGTTTATGAAGTGGGAAAACATAACACACTACAAAATTAATTTTTAAGAAATGGCTCTCAGGCCATTTCCGCGCTAGATTGTTATAGTGCTATTATTCCACTATCAACATCCTATGGAATCCTGGGGCTTGCAGTTTAGGGAGGGGCCTTTGAGGCCCCTTCCTAAACTGCAAACCCCAGGATTCCATAGGATGTTGAAAGTGGAATAATAGCACTATAACAATCTAGTGTGGAAATGGCATCAGATATGGGCCAAAGCCCATAGTGTTAATCCTAGCTGAAGCAGAGCCATAGAATCAATATCTGAAAGATTCCTTTGTACTGCATGAGCCTGTTGTTACCCTACTTGCTTGGGGGTCCCTTAGGGACACCTAAATGCGCTCTCAATTATACAAGTTGGGGAACTTAGTCAAAGAGCACAAGCTAGCAATGCGAGAGGCAGGGCAACGGAGTGGAATCTTTTACCCAATGTCTACGGGGTCAGGCCCAGTCAAAAATCACACAAATTGTCCAAATTTAAGTATTTTATTGACATTGATGTTAAAGTCCATATAATCACTCAGCTGTACTCACTCCAACAAGCATACAAGACTATAGAAAGTTAGAAAGAGGTGAAAATTAGGAGAGAGACAGAGACATAAGGGTTTGATTTAATACTGTACCAATCCAGAAGTCTTCAGCTGGGAGAAAATGATCTCAGCCACGCCTTTAGAGGCTGAGGGGAGCTTACCAGCTTCATGGTTTGCAGATCAGAGAGAACTCCTAACTCCAAAACTCCCAACTCCAAAACCAAACTCTCCAAAAAGAATGAGAAAATGTGCATAGTTACAGAGCTGACCCATGTCCTGGGAAACCAAATGGCTGCAGTTTTTATTAAGATGGATTTCAGCTTTTGTAGTTCAAAGAAAATACAGCCAAACATCCTTGTAGTTTCTTGCAGGATGAGTATCTCTCATCTGAAGAAGCGTACCTCAAAGTGTCAAATTCCAGGCTATTTGCATTGTTTATTTGTTCCCAGAGAGTTGTTGTCTCTTGATCGCTGCTGAAACTCCATTCCAATTTGCAAGATTACCTAGGATGTGTGACAGAAAACCAGTTACTCTTTTGATCTACTGCCTACATGTCCGTCCAGTATATCTCTATGGCTCACTATGTTTGATATAAAATAATTAGGATCCTCAGGACATAGTTTTCAGGTGTGTCAGGGGACTTACACTGTGAGAAATCTATGATCCTCGCAGAGTCCCCATATGTTTCCTACCACCTCATGTAATTAGGCTGGTAGGAATGGGTGACAGCAGCACCCCAGTTATAGAAATTCCTCCCACCTAGCTCCGTCCCTGCTGAGTTTCTGGCGAGCAGTGAAACCTCTGCTCTTTTGCTCCATATTTGGTTCTAAAAATGAGGTGTGACCACCTTGAGCTGCTTCCAAACATGGCTTTCAATTGTTTGGCTTTAGAATTATCTTTAAAGAGGATTTTAGGTATGTTTCAATTGGTTTTTGACTCTGTATTTAATGTTTTGTGATATTTGCTCAACCATGTGGGAAGGGAAGAGGTGGACCTATTACTAGATATAAACTGGGCCACACTTTATTGAACGAGTTACAAGAAACCCCTGTCTTGCAGTGGGGCCTTCCATCTGGCAGCCCTATGGCAAAGGGCAGAGGTCCACGTCAACCTCCCTCTTCCCTCTTCCTCTTCCCCACTGACCGTCTATTACTTCAGGGTCTGCCAGTAGCCAGTCTGAAGTGCCAGGAGACCCGGCCAGTCCCTATCATTCCCAAGCCACAAGCCCAAAGGGGAGATGTGGGCAGAACCGTCCCCAAGGGCTATTCTCTTCCCAGTTCCTTAGCCCCATCCAACAAGAAGCAGCTGGTCCAGCTGTGTGCTGTGGCAGCTAAACAAGCCAATGCAATTCTAGGCTGCGTTAATAGGAACAAAGTATCTAGGTTGAGGGAAATAAGGTCCCACTCTATTCTGCTTTGTTCAGACCTCTCCTGGAATTCTGTGTCCAGTTCTGGGTACCACAGTCCAAGAAGGATATTGACAAGCTGGAACATGTCAAAAGGAGGGCCACCAAAATGGTCAAAGTCCTGAAAACCATGCTCCCTGAGGAACATCCTAGGGAGCTGGGTATGTTTGGCCTGGAGAAGATAAGTTCAAGAGGCAACATGAGAGACATGTTCACATATTTGAAGGGATGTCATATGGAAGGTGGAGCAAGGTGGTTTTCTGCTGATCCAGAGACTACGACACAGAACAAGGGTTTCAAACAACAGGAAAAGTGATACTGCCTAATCATTAGGAAGAACTTTCTGATGGTAGGAGCAGTTTGACAGTGGAATACGCCACCGCCTGGAAGTGTGGTGGAGTCTCCTCCTCTAGAGGTTTTGAAACAGAGGCTGGATAACCTCTGGATGGCCAGAGGGTGGATAACTGATGGTGTCTTCCTGCATGGCAGGATGGAGCTGGACTGGATGGCCTTTGGGGTTTCCTCCCATTCTATGATTCTGTGAAAAGGGCTTGATGATCACCTGTCAGGAATGCCTTGATGGTGTCTTCTTCCATGTCAGAGGGTTGACCTGCTTAGTCCTTGGGGTCTCCTCCAACTCTATCATTCTATGATTCTAAGTCAGCCCTTCCCCTAAATGGGGCCACCAAGTGCTCACCTACCCTAAAGTACCAATCTCCTTTCCATACTACTCACTTCTGTGTAACCTATTTAATAAAAATATTTAGCTAATCCTTCCCAATCCTCCGGGGGCAACTAGGGTAGGGAAGGCAAAACCTTCCCCACCATTGTTTTCAGAGGCCCTTTCTGCATGAGGCAGTTAAAACGGGCCAAGGCGTCCTGGCACGGAGGTCGTCCGCACCTTGGATCGGACTAGGTGAGGACTATTTAACTTAGTTCTGCACCTCAGTCCAATCCAACCCGCCCCCAAGTGGTCCTCCCCTGCGCTAAGTAAAGACTGGAAAAACCAGGTCTTTACATTTTCTGGAATGTGCCACTGCGTTCCTACTTACCTGTGCAGATGTGCAGGCTCTCACCAATGCGAGCCTGGGATCAGCGGAGGGCAGGCTGTGGGCATGGCCAGCGTCAGCGGTTGGTCCAGTCCCACAAAGACACTGGAAGCCGCCATTTTGAGCCAGAGCAGTGCGAATCTACAGACCTCGCACTGCTCCGGTTCGCCCTGCGCCAATGGAGGAGCCCTGCGGAAGGGCTCAAGGGACAGTTGTTATCACAGTTATAATATGTCTGGTGAGAGCACTAGATATCCTTTGGATATCAAATAATTTGGCTTTTGCTTGACCTTTCTCTGCCACCCTACTCCACGTGTTTATAGAGGTCCTCCGGACAAGCATGTACTGGGCGCGGCCGTTAATGGTTGTACATTCCAAAACCTCATTCAGGCAGGCAGCTTATGCCTCTCCAATAGAATCATAGAATCATAGAATCATAGAAATGTAGAGTTGGAAGAGACCACACGGGCCATCCAGTCCAACTCCCTGTCATGCAGGAACACCCTCAAAGCACTCCCGACAGATGGCCATCAAGCCTCTGCTTAAAAACCTCCAAGGTAGGAGACTCCACTACTCTCCGAGGCAGCAGATTCCACTGCCGGACAACCCTGACTGTCAGGAAGTTCTTCCTGAGGTTCAGGTGGAATCTCCTTTCCTGCAGCTTGAATCCATTGCTCCTTGTCCTGGTTTCTGGAGCAGCAGAAAACAAGCCCCCTCCTTCCTCTACATGGCATCCCTTCAAATATTTAAACATGGCTATCATGTCCCCTCTTAACCTCCTTTTCTGCAGACTAAACATACCCAGCTCTCTCAGTCTATCCTCATAGGGCATGTTTTCCAGGCCTCTCACCATTTTGGTCACCCTCCTCTGGACTTGCTCCAGCTTGTCAATATCCTTCTTGAATTGGGGTGCCCAGAACTGGACACAGTATTCAAGATGGGGTCTAACCAAAGCAGAGTAGAGTGGTACCAGTACCTCCCTCGATCTAGACACCATACTCCTGTTGATGCAGCCGAGAATTGCATTGGCTTTCTTGGCTGCCGCATCACACTGCTGACTCATGTTCAGCTTGTGGTCTATGAAGACTCCTAGATCCCTTTCACACGTACTGCTATCCAGCCACGTGTCCCCCATCCTATATTTCTGTATTCCATTATTTCTGCCTAAGTGTAGGACCTTACATTTCTCTCTGTTGAATTTCATTTTGTTCGCCCTGGCCCAGCTCTCCAATCTATCCAGGTCATTTTGAATTTTGATCCTGTCCTCTGGCATATTAGCAACCCCTCCCAATTTGGTGTCATCTGCAAATTTGATGAGCATGCCCTCTATTCCTTCATCTAAGTCATTGATAAAAATATTGAACAGCACTGGGCCCAGGACAGAACCTTGTGGCACCCCACTAGTCACTTCTCTCCAGGATGAAAAGCAGCCATCCGTGATCACCCGTTGGGTTCGGTCGGTCAACCAATTACATATCCAATTAACAGTAGCCCTGTCTAGCCCACATTTTACTAGCTTCGATGCAAGAATGTCATGGGGAACTTTGTCAAAGGCCTTACTGAAATCGAGATATGCTACATCCACAGCATTCCCTTCATCTATCAAGCTAGTAACTCTATCATAAAAAGAGATCAGATTAGTCTGGCATGACTTATTTTTGAGAAATCCATGTTGACTTCTCGTGATTATTGCGTTGTTTTCTAAATGATTAGAAACTGAACGCTTAATGATCTGCTCCAGGATCTTTCCGGGTACCGATGTCAGGCTGACTGGGCGATAATTATTTGGGTCCTCTTTTTTTCCCTTCTTGAAGATGGGGATAACATTTGCTCTCTTCCAATCTGCTGGAACTTCTCCTGTCCTCCAAGATTTCTCAAAAATTATAGCAAGCGGTTCCGAAATGACCTCTGCCAGCTCTTTTAATATCCTAGGATGCAATTCATCTGGCCCTGGAGACTTGAATTCATCCAATGCGGCCAGGTATTCCTGTACCACCTCTCTACTTATTATGTGCCTCATTTCCTCTGCTTCCTCCCCTGCTCCCCTACCGCCAGGTTGAGTGCTTGTATCCTTCTGGGAAAATACGGAGGCAAAGAAGGTGTTAAGTAGCTCTGCCTTTTCTCTCCCCCCTGTGAGTAGTTCGCCATCTTCTCTGCGTAGCGACCCTACTGTCTCCTTCTTTTTCCTTTTGCTGCGGACATATTTAAAAAAACCCTTTTTATTGTTTTTAATGTCTCTGGCCAGCCTAAGTTCGTTCTGTGCTTTAGCCTTTCTGACCTCCTCCCTACATCTCCTGGCTACTTGCTTAAATTCTTCTTTGGTGGTTTCCCCCTTCTTCCATTTCCTATACGTGTTTCTCTTAACTCTTAGCTCAGCTGAGAGTTCTTTAGTCAACCATTCTGGTTTCTTCAGATGCCTTCCATTTTTCCTCCTTATTGGCACAGTTTTAGACTGTGCCGTCAGTATCTCCTTTTTAAGGAACTCCCATGCCTCCTGAACTCCTTTCCCTTTCACTATTCACTATGCTTTAGGGAAAAACCTCCCTGCAAACCGGCTTTGCTCAGCGCATATCCACACAAGGCCACTCAGAGAACCAAACCATTCCTTTATATCGGGCCACCAATGTACTGGCCATACTATTGTCATCGAGCGCTAAGCCCATCATGCAAAACCTGACCTTTTCCAACTCCTTTGTCCAGCTCCAAAATTCCTTTGTTCTCACCGAGCATGGCATGGCCTGTAGGTAAAATCCACCCTATAAAAATGTCCCCACTTTTGGGGCTTCCTGGATCACTCTGGACTTCCATCCAGCCTTGCTGCCACTCTGTCCAGTGAAGTTTTCCCCTCAGTTCCCCATAACTGAGTCTGCCTCCCTTTTGGACTGCTTGGACTACTTTGGACTTTCATCCCGCCTTGCTGCTGGTAATCTGAAGGAACTCCCCTCAGTGAACCGCGCTGAGCTTTCTTCCCTGCAACCTCCTCTTCTCTCCAGGACTACGAGACCAGGTGTTGTATCACCCACTCCCCAAAGCTCTCCATTTCTATTTCTCAGTTAGCTAGTGTATGTCTTGTCTTTTGTGTTTCTTGTCTTCAATAAAATATTATTTGTTACTTTAAAACCTTGTCTAGCCGCTCTCTGACCCGACGCTGTATACATAGGGTGAAAGATCTCAGCTAAAGTTACCCTGCCTCTCACTAGCTTAAGAGAATGCTCGGGCTTAATTTCCCCATCTTGTGCTTTTATTTGGTTATTTGGGTGCCCCTCCCGGGACCCCCAACATACGGGGTAACACAGTGTGTGTTACTTCAGACCCAAGAAGAGTCGGTAAGTAATGGTACGGAGTGATTCACTCGCCTCGTGCAGAAAGGGCCTAAGATTGCCAATCCAGGCCAAAAATTTCTACCTGGCCCTGAATCCTACAAGAAGGTGGGCTGACGAGGAATTGGAAAGGCCATGACCAGGGCAAGCAGGGGTTTTATGGCCCCGCTGATGCTCTCCTGATGCCCGATGCATCATGAAGCAAAATGTCATGGTGCTGAGCCACATCGCCCTCCTCCTGGGGGTCATGCAAAAGGCAGCCCCACCAGTTCCAGCAGCCCACAGAGCTACAGAGGAGAAAATGAATCTGGACACCCATTGTGCCTCACCTCACAGGCCCAGTGGGTCAAGAAGTGGCATACAAATGATGGAGAGGAAGGGTTGTTCTCTTTATTGACTCATCGTTTAAAAATGTAGTTTATCACACACATTTGCCTCATATATGCCATCTAGAGATATCAAATTTCCAGAGAGTGTTCTCAAAAGCACTCAGGTAATATCTGGTGACCATATAGCGTCACCACTTGAAACAGAGACTCTGCAGGCACTTTTCAGAGGATCCTGTTTATTTCAGGTCCCTAACCAACTTGTTCTTATGCACATGGAAAATGAAATTGGAGCTACCACTGAAAAAGTCGTTCAAGCATGGAAGCACCTAGACACACAAATATGGTCATAAACAGTAAATAGAGAGCACTTTTTCTGAAAAGAAAGTATTTCTTTTGCTTCACTTCCCTCTTCAACACTCTTGACTGATTAATAATGGGAAAAGTGTGAGTAACCTCATAGCATGAATGCTGGTCACAGAGTGGGATGTAGGAAGTTTCACATTTGTTCAAAATCACTTTCTCGTTCTCACAGGCTTGCAGGACTCCCACGCCTTAGACCCCACCAGAAGGCGGGGCAGGGGGGAGTGCCTGACGTTTAGTTTTGCAGACTTGGTGGTGGCTTTGTAAATGTCTAAGTGGCACTTCATGGAGCAAACTGACAGTGGAATAGAGGAGGCTGCCCTGAACTGACTGCAACAAGACAACCTGCGTGCACAACGCCAAGCTCCCTCCCATCCCTCGATGCGGCAGCTCGCTGCTGTTCCCAGAACTTCAGCAGCCTTCTGACGTGACGTCCCTAGGAGCAGCGGTGGGGCTAGCAGCTCTGCGGTCAGCCTTTCTCTCTTTCGTTATGACTCTTGGGCTGAGCTGAGCTCCAGCCTTGCTTGCTTGAGGGGGCTGTAGGGAACGACACACTCAAATGCAAGCACACACGAGCATGATTTGAAAAGGCCGAAACACAACAGTGACACAAAAGGAGAACATCTGCTGTGCACTGTGGTGGTGGTGGTGGGGCCTTGTTTGTTTTGTTTTGTCTAGAGATGAGTACACCAAGGAGCCCAAGAGACATAGGCCTGAATATTTTTGTTGGCAATCTCAACTAGAGGAGACCCATTAAATTTACATAAGCATCGACTTATTGTTCAGCAGTTCAATGGGGGTACTCAAGTTGGGTCCCATGGGCCTCCAGCTGGAGTCAAGGAGTCCAGTAGGAGTGAAGCCATGTGACTGGGAGCCCGCCAAATAAAGGTACTTCTAGGCTCACAAACTCATCAAAGACTAGGAAATAAACCCTTCTAGTAAAATAAATCACTAGAAAATAGATTCCATCTAAGCATCACTAGGAAGAGGTTCTTGAAAGTTATGGCACTGGAATGGACTGCCCTTGAGGGTGGTGACTTCTCCTTTTTTGGAAGTCTTTAAATAGAGGCTGGATAGCCGTCTGTCTGTAATAGTTGTGGATTCTTCCACTGGCAGGTGGTTGGACTAGATGGCTCTTTAGGTCCCTTCCACCTCTGATTCTCTAGATGGCCCTCTGGGTCCCTTCGAAATCTATAATTCTATGATGACTTATGCTGGTTATGATGATTCTGTGATGGCATCTTCTTCTTGTTGTTGTGTGCCTTCAAGTTATTTCTAACTTACTGCAACTCCAAGGTTTTCTGGGGCTGAGAGTGTGTGATGCACCCAAGTGTGATGCACCTTAGTTCATGATGTTCAGAGGGCCTGGAAAGTGCAGCTGAATGGAGGAGCAACCAGTTGTGATGCTGGACAGGTTGCTTCAAATAGCAGCTGTTGGCTCCCAGGTCAGGAGGATGGTATATCTCCTCTGGATTTTGGTTTCAACTTATGAATCCATCCAAGGGGGCCAAACTTTATCCCCACCCCAAAAAAAATAAAGTTCAGTACCTTAGGTAGTTCCTTTAGATTTGGGAATAAACCCATGAGAAAGAACTTCCTGAGGGTAAGAAGAGTTTGATAGTGGAATATGCTCCTGCCTGGGAGTGTGGTAGAGTCTCCTTCTTTGGAGTTTTGTAAGGAGATGCTGGATGGCTGTTTGTTAAGAGTGCTTTGTTCCTTCCTGCCTGGCAGAATGGGGTTGCAATGGATGGCCCTTGGGTCTCTTCTAACTCTGTGATTCTATGATCCATTAGATTTGGATTAGATCCAAATACATAGGCAGCATGTATTTACTGCCCCAATGACATGGGAGCTACTGGCTACCACTGGAAGCAACCTATCAAACATTCAAGGCTTTTGAGTAATGAGACACAAGCTGGCATTCTGTTGGTGAATTATGATGTTGTAATTCAGACCTAGGCCATCACAACTCCTCCTTTTTCAAAAAATCTTTGTGGAGGTTCAAATACTCTGCCAAATATGTAAAAACTAAAATTCCAATACTTCAAATGCACCTTTTGTTAACTGCACCCCCACTCCAAACCCTGCAGTTTCCTTGTTAGTGGAGAATGGGAGAAAACAGTAGACAAGTGTCCAGCTATTTTGTAGAGCTGGTGGCAGAGCACTGACACCATCTTCAGGGACATTTTGAAGAGCCCTGGAAGTCCATGATGATACCTGTTGCCATGCCTCCAGATGACAGATAGTCTGGTCTATCTATGAAGAGAGGAGCCTTATTGCCTGGGAGCAGCCACCAAGAAGGCCCTTTCCCACCAACTGTACCTGTGAGGAGAGTGGGATCAACAGAGAGGTCCCCTTTGGAGGTCTTAAGGCATAGGCAGGCTCACAGGGAAGAAAAATTTAGCATCTGCAAGAGTTTCTCACCCCTTGTGCAAATCCCAGGAGAACCCCTCTGAGACTGTGCACTGAATATTCTGAAATCCAAGGGTCACAAATCATGCTGGTGTTTGTAGCTCAGACACAACAACATTTTGACTGCCTGAGGTTCTGCCAAGTACTGTGGATTTTCATTCATTTACTGGTGGGAGGGAACCACTTTCCATTCTTCTGCCTTCATACTCTCAAAAGCTTTGTTTTCAGTTTCAGTCTTCTCAAAAAGATCAGACAATTTCAAGTGAGACGAAGCTCAGCAGACTCTGTCACAGAAGCCAAGTGGCGAGCCAGATCAGTGCTTCTTAGCTATGTACAGTCTAGTGGTCTGAGTGTTAACTGGGGCCATTTCCACATTAGACTGTTATAGTGCTATTATTCCACTTTCAGCATCCTATGGAATGCTGGGGTTTGCAGTTGAGGGAGGGGCCTTTGAGGTCCCTCCTTAAACTGCAAACCCCAGCGTTCCATAGGTTGTTCAAAGTGGAATAATAGCACTATAATAATCTAGTGTGGAAATGGCCTAGGATTCTAGGAGATCAGGGTTTGGATATGTTGGATAGCCCTCCGTATTTTAGTTATGGGACATGTAGTAGGAGTTAAGTAGCAGCTTGCTTGTAACAAGGTGTGAGAACCAGAGACCGTTAGATAAACAAAGCTAGGAATGTAGTATAAGTGCTACCAGGCTAAACCGGAGCTCCAAGGTCTCCTGTGGGCAGGATGAGAAATTCTTTGCCCTTTATGTTTTGAATTTTGCTAATTGCCTCCAGTTCACTCACTGAAGTCCCGTATTATGCATCACGTTCCTAATATATAGTGTTTATCCACTGTTCTGTTTGTGTGCGTGAATTCAATTACTGAGAGCGCGAGTGAACTCCTGTAAAAAATATTAACAATATGTATCAAAAAACTGAAGAAGGGCATGAAGAAAGAGGAGCATCCGGTGGAGTCGTCGAAGCTCCAGGCAAGGGAATCGCCGAAAGACACGAGATAGTCCCCAGCCAGCCTCCTGATGCGAGACCCAAGACACAGCCTTCAATACCTCCATCCAACCTGACTGGAGGCCAAACCTGGGCCTGGGGAGAGAGACCAGAAACTGCTCAGAGCCAGCGTCGCCAGGCTACAAGATGGGACACCTTGATTGTCGAGACCAGTTTGATGGAACACGTTTTAGCCAGAGAAGAAGAAGTGGAAAAGCAGTGAGAGGAAACCGATGCAACTGCATCCTCGGGACTGAAAAATGCCAGACAGCATTCAATACCCTCAAACAAAAATTTACATCCGAACCACTTCTATTATTCCCCAATACTATCAAAAATTCATAACTCAAACCGGTGCCTCAGACTTCGCCATGGGAGCTGTTCTTCTCCAACACGACGCAAACAGCCGCCTTAAACCATGCGCCTTCATCTCCAAAAAATTCTCCACCACACAACACAACTGACCAATTTGGTAAAAAGAAGTCATAGCCATCCATTTCGCACTCACCTCATGGTGACACTTCCTCAGAGGAGCTAAACTCCCTTTTCAAGTCTGGACTGACCACCGCAATCTAGAAACTTTAAAAACTGCCAAAAAAACCTAACCCCTAAACAAGCACACTGGGCTGAATTTTTCCAGCAATTTAGGTTCAAAGTTATTTTCAAACCTGGAAAACTAACACTTTGGCAGATCCACTGTCGAGATTGCCCTGCCACAAACCGCCCTCCGTCTCTTCTCCTACCAAGGAGAAACCTCTCTTCTCCCCAAACAATTTTGGATTACAAGTCACTACCAGAGCACAACAATGAGCCTGAGAATCAGCTTCAACACTTCTTGATTCTACGTTCCAATGCTCTCTAAAATCTGCCTACCAAATGGACACCTGGCTGCAAACACACAGACTCAATCACCTGGGCTAAGGATTTGGCTTTCATCGGAACTAAAATCTACGTACCACCACCTTGCCGGATCAAAGTTTTGAAGAGATATCATGATTCCAAACCTGCTGGCCACTTTGGCTTCCTGAAAACTCTAGATTCCATCAGGAAACTTTTCCACTGGCCAGGTTTCACAAAACAAGTCCAAGGCCCTTTCCACACGTGGGGCATGAATCGGGCAGAAACGGGACTCCCTGGATTTCTTCTCCATCTGATCGAGTCCATCGGGACAAGGAGCAGCGCGAGCTGGCCACTCCGCACTGCTCTGGCGTCCAAAATGGCGGCTTCCGGTTGGTGGAAGCTCTCCACCAACCGGAGAAGCTCGCCAGCCTAAAACCCACCTCCGACAGATCTGCAGGTGCGCACTAGTCCGCGCCTGCAAATCTGCACCGGAGTGCAGTGACGGAGCGACACGGGGTCGCGCACTCCATGCTTTTGAAAAATCTCTTAAAAGAGGTTTTTAAAAAGCACGCTGTGTGACCAGTTCTGGTCACTCCAGAGTGGACCGAGGTGTGGAACTACGAAAAGCAGTCCAACCCAGTCCCCTCCACAGTGCAGAAGACCTCTGTCAGAGGTCGCTCTGCGCTGTTTTAATAGCCCGGTGCAGAAAGGGCCCAAGACAATATAAAAACTGCCCCATTTGCAACACCTGCAAATTTTCTTCCTCTAAACCGCATGGACTTCTCCAGCCTATCCTTGCTCCTTCCTCACCTTGGGATACTATTTCATGGGACTTCATTGTGGGTCTACCCAACTCCTGCAGATTCCACACCATTTGGGTTGTCACCGATCATTTCTCCCAACAGTCTCATTTCATTCCACTGAAAAAAGTACCTACAGCTGAAAAACTAGACGACCTCTTCATCAATAACCCCTGGAAGCTCCATGGATTACCTTCCACAATCATTTCTGACAGGGAACCTGTATTCACTTCCAAATTCTGGACTTCACTCCCTAAATCCTTCGGCATTTCCCAAAAACTCAGCAGCTCCTATCATCCCCAAACTGATGGACAAAGTGAATACACAAATCAAACTCTTGAACAATACTAACGCTGCTTCGTCAATTCCAACCAAAACAACTGGGCACTCCTTCTCCCTTTTGCCGAATTTGCTTTCAACTCTGCTCTACACTCTTCGACTGGCAAAACTCCCTTTGAAGTTGTGTGTTGGCATCAACCCGAAACCCTTTCCTACACTCCCCACCACCCTCTCCGCAACACAACCTACCTCACTCACCTCTTGGATTACAAAAATTTCTTCTACTTGGGGCTCTGTGTGTTCTGCTCTTGAATCTTCAAAAGCTTCTCACAAACGATTTGCTGACCATAAACGGCTGCCCAATCCTACCTACCAGCCTGGGAATCCTGTCTACCTGTCCTCCAAGAACATCTCCTCCAAGAAACTCTCCTCCAAATACCTCGGTCCTTTCCCAGTCAAACGTGCCCTTAATTATGTCACCTTTGAACTTTCTTTGCCTGACACTTACAAACTTATTCACTCTGTTTTTCATTCCAGTTTACTGAAACCAGCTCCTTCAAATTCTTCTTCGGAGATTAAACCAACTGCTCCACCAGCTGTTCCTGAATCCTGAATCGCCAGTTTCGACACACCACCTTTAACTACTGCATTTCATGTTTGCATTTCAACTGTTGTCTCCCTTCTTCCCCTTTCTTTTCCACTTCCCACGACCTTCTCCTTTTCCCTCTTCCTCATTGCTATGCTATATATTTGTTCCTGTGTGTGTGTGTGTGTGTGTGTGTGTGTGTGAATTCAGTTTCTGACAGGATACCTACTTGCATCACCCACTGGGTGACCTTGGGCAAGACCCACTCTCTCAGCCTCAGAGATTGGCAATGGTAAACACCATCTGAAAAAATCCAGCCAAGAAAACCAAGCCTACCTGATACAAGTGTTTGAGTGCAGGATTAGGATTCTGGCAGACCAGAGACTGAACCCTTGTTCAGCCACGAAAGCCACAGAGTGACCTTGGGCAAGTCTTTTTCTAAGATGAAGACAATAGGCAATGTCCTTCAAGTAAATCTTGCCAAGAAAACCCAAGGAGGGGGTTGCCATAAGACAAAATCAACTTGAAGACACCTAACAACAGCAGCAGCAGCAAACTAGCAGATTTTTTTCCAAGCATGTTGGAGACCAACACTGCATTTGTAGCCATTGACTCCAAATATTTCTTTCTTTCCTGATCAGTTTCTGCAGAGAGTCAGCCAGTAGCTATGGATCAATACTGGTTCAAAGATCACCACTTTGAGTAGCATTGACCTGGATTATCTGAAGAATCTCCTACTTGTGTACTATTTGCAAACTTTAGGAACTGCCAGAAGGGCTGGTGAGCAGTGGGGTTGTTTTTAGATTGTAGGGAGGGTGACTATGACAACTACATCTTGATAGGGGAAGGTAGAATTGTGCATTTTATTTAAAAATCAGATTTGCAGAAGGTATATCAGGTAGTCAGCAGCAATTCTACAATAGAGAAATATCACCTCCACTAACCTGATATGGAATAGTGACTTTAACTCAGGCTTTGGGATGTAATTCTTTACTAAGTTTCTTCTTGAAGGAAGCAGCAAGCAATTTTAACAATTTTCTGTGCGTTGTGACAAAAGCTTCAAACACCACAAAGTTTTTGAAGCCTATTTGTAATTCAGGACTTACCCTGTACAAAATTCACTGAGGATTATCTTGTACAGAAAACAGCATTTTCTACACAGAAAGCAACCTTTTCTGTTCAGGAAATAGCATTTCTGCATAGAATTATTGCCTGGAATCCTGTTGGAGGCTAAATCTTCAGAAATTAGAATGGGGCAGTTCTGTAACATCCACAGCCAGTAAAGCACTGCTGTTACTTTACTATGTAAGACAGACAGCAAAGTGACCAATGAGCATTGGGAACAATGTACGACAGGACCAGTGCACATCAGTCTTGTTGTGCATCAGGACACCAGTGAGGGAGAGCTGAAGTGCTTTGGGATGTTCTATTATGCATCTTTGCAATTCACTAACAGGGTTTCTCAGTGTTTCTGCTACATAGCTAGGTCTACATAACATTATGCAAGGTAGACCATGACAGAGGATTCCAGATCTTAACTTCTACACAGAATGCTCTCTCTGCAGAGAAAGCTGTTTAGTGCTCAAAACAACCAAGTGCAATCTTGTACAGAATAGAATCATACAGTTGGATAAAACCCCAAGGGCCATCCAGCCCAACCCCATTCTGCCCTGCAGGAATAGATGTCCCCTGAACTATATTTGTTATCAATGATGAACGAAGATTTAGAGAAAAAAGCAAGGAAATTGATATTTTATATGTTGGCGGCAGCTAGATTGTTAATAGCCCAAAATTGGAAACCAAAGACCCTTCCTTGGGAACTAAAGCTTTTTGACATGATGCAAATGGACAGATTTACATATCTATTGAAAGGAGCTAATATAGAAAAATTTGTCAAAGACCGGGAAAGAGTAATAACGTATTTCAGAAATCAATGGTTGGATATTAAGACGGTTAATGTTGACTTTTAAAACTGCGGAGGTAACAAGCAGGGACGTGTGAAGTATTATTCGACTGCAGACAACTGAAGTTCTATTCGGGAATTTTACTACTTCTCATCCGGGGGAAGCCAGGATGGTTGGATAAGGTACGAGAGTATGTAAATGCTAGTTATAAGAGAAAATGATTTTTTTAATAATAATTTTATTCACATTTCAACAGATAAAACAAACAATAATTTCTGCAGTGTTTACATGTAATGTTATTCCTTCTTCCTTTCCTTTCTGGATTACAATTATTGATATTCCCTCTATTTGTTATACCCCGTATCACAATAAAATGTTAATAATCTATGATTTGTTAGTTCCTGCTGTATATCTCTACTTTACTTGTTACATGATATTTCACTGATTATTAACCTGTATAGTAATTGATATCATGAAAAATGTATACCTTCTGTCAACCCCCAACCCAAATCTGTAACAATCTTCCACTCTTTGTTTATGTCCTCATCTGATTTCCCCTTCAATCTTTGTGTAAGTATGTCTGCATTTCTATTTTCCATAAAGGTTGTCCACCACTGTTCCATTGTAGGTGTAGTTTCATTTTGCCAAAGTCGTGCATGTTCAATATGGGCCGTCGTCACCATGTACAATATAATTCTCCAGTGTCTCTTAGCTGGTGTTGCATCTAATATATGTGTCATATTTAACAGGTAAAATTCGGGTGTCATCCCAAGTTGAATCTTCAAAGCTGAACTTATTTTCTTATCTATTTCTTTCCAGTATTTTTGTGCTCTAGGACATGACCACCACATAAGAGGAAATGATTTTGTGCACAATATATGGATGTAAATATTGTTTGTCTGTTTTACTGTAAATAAACTTAAAAAAAAAAAAGCACTTCCGAAGATGGCCATCCAGACGCTGTTCAACAACCTCCAAAGGAGGAGACTCCATCACACTCCATGGAGGCAGCAGCATCTTCCACTGTCAAACTGTTCTTACCATCCAGAAGTTCTTCCTAACATTTTGATGGAATCTCTTTTCCTAAAGTTTGAAGTCATTGCTCTGTGTCCTAGTCTCTGGAGCCGGAGAAAACAGGCAGAATAAGTCTTCAACTGTGAAAATTCCCATCAGTCCAAGAGTCTTCTTTTCAGGGGTTCTCAACACTCAAAAACCCCATGTTTTTCAATCATTTTCTGAATATTTTTGACTATGCTTACATCAGGCTATACCCTGTCCCTTCTTCCCAAGTCAAATATGGGTAATCCAGCACTGTGGGTTTGTGCTGCTGTTCTAGTTCATTTGTATTTGAAACCCAAAATGACTGTAACATTTCTGTTTCTTCATAGCTCTGAACGGAGGCCTGGTAGTCCCTAAAGAGCAAAGTAACTCAGCCAGATTGCATAACGTTAGCTCCAGGGGCTTGAATGTTCAGCAGCCTCAGAATTTCCTTATTTTTAAACCTGTTGTTTTGAAAAGAACAAAGACAGACGCTATGAGGCTGATTGTTCAGTCTTGTCAATTCATGCAAACTCAATCTGGAAACTTCCACATCGCCTCGGGTTGGTGCAATCCAATCTGGAACTGAATCGACCCAGTCTGCTCCAATCCAAAACTGGTCTGGATTAGACCTGAAGCAGACAGATTTGCTCCAGAATTTTGGCCTTGGAGATCCACAGTTCAAAGTGACGGTTTTGATCTATAAAACCCTATGCAGCTTGGGTCCAGGTTATTTGAAGGACAGTATCTCCCTTATGACCCCAGCAGAACTTTAAGATCATCTGGAGAGGCCCTTCTCAAGTGTGTTTGGTAGGAACAAGAGAGACAGGAACCCTTTCCGCATCTTATCTTTTTTTGGTGCTGGCGTGCGGGGATCATGTGAGTAGCCTCCAGCGAGAGGCTCTCATGTCCCCGCTGCTTCAGCTTCACACGAGCTGCCTGCTCCCGAGTTTCCCAGGCTGCGCTGGGGCAGGAAGCATGACCGCCACGGTTCCGGAGGCTCGCGTGCACAGCAAGTGTGTGTGGCACCCTGGAGCAATGTGTTATCATGCACCATTTTCGGCTGAAAGCCAAAAATGAAAAGTGCGCGAGCAGCACCTGCCCTACCCTGGAGTGTCACGCGATTGTGAGTGTGTCGTGTAGATCGCTCTTCACAATTGCGCGATCCTCCAGGCGCCCTTTCACATGGCAAATGCCAGCATATTCCATGGCAAATGCCATGCGAAAAGGCCCTTAGAATCATAGAATCACAGAATCATAGAGTTGGAAGAGACCACAGGGGCCATCCAGTCCAACCCCCTTCTGCCATACAGGAACACCCTCAAAGCACTCCCTACAGATGGCCATCCAGCCTCTGTTTAAAAACCTCCAAGGAAGGAGACTCCACTACACTCTGTGGCAGCATATTACACTGTCGGACAGCCCTGACTGTCAGGAAGTTCTTCCTGAGGTTCAGGTGGCATCTCCTTTCCTGCAGCTTGAATCCATTGCTCCTTGTCCTGGTCTCTGGAGTAGCAGAAAACAAGCCCTCTCCTTCCTCTACATGGCATCCCTTCAAATATTTAAACATGGCCATCATGTCCCCTCTTCACCTTCTCTTCTGCAGACTAAACATATCCAGCTCTCTAAGTCAATGCTCATAGGGCTTCATGGCTTCCAGGCCTCTCACCATTTTGGTTGCCCTGCTCTGGACTTGCTCCAGCTTGACCATGTCCTTCTTGAGTTGGGGTGCCCAGAACTGGACACAGGATTCAAGATGAGGTCTAACCAAAGCAGAGCAGAGTGGTACCAGTACCTCCCTCAATCTAGACACCAGACTCCTATTGATGCAGCCGAGAGTTGCATTGGCTTTCTTGGCTGCCACATCACACTGCTGACTCATGTTCAGCTTGTGGTCTATGAAGACTCCTAGATCCCTTTCACATATACTGCTATCCAGCCACGTGTCCCCCATCCTATATTTCTGTATTCCATTTTCTTCAGCCTAAGTGCAGGACCTTACACTTCTCTCTGTTGAATTTCATTTTTTTAGCCTTAGCCCAGATCTCCAACCTGTTAAGGTCATTTTGAATTTTTATCGTATCCTCTGGTGATAAAACATTGTGATGTCATGGGGGGATAGGTTCTGGTGAAATTACAAGGGTGATGTAGCAACAGACAGCCACTGGTGAGGTCATAACACAATATACATAACACAATATACATCAAGCATCACAAGTTGCACAGAGAATGATGCTCAAATTAAAAAAGAAAAACAGCAGCCAAGAGTCCACATCAGAGCCTAAAATGCATAACTTTATGATGATGGAGCTATGTCATTGACATGAAGCATAGCCATGCTAGTGATTTGTGATGATGCACAAGAGGGCATGGCACAAGATGTCCCACTGGGTAACGGGGGCTCTCACTGCACAACATGTCCTGATAATCAATGTACCTCAATGCACAACATGTCCCAATGTACAGTGGGACATGTTGAACATTACAGAGAGCACAGGAACTGTTGCACAATGGCTCTGCTCCTGGCTCCATTTACATTGTGATCACAGAGAGATAGGTTTGGCCATTTCCACACTAGAGTGTTATAGTTAGGGATGGGACAAATCCAGAATTTTCCAAATCCAAATCTGGATCCAAATCCGTGAAAGGTTCTGGAAATCAACGAATCTCATGAATCTCGAATCTTTCAAATCTTTTTTTTCAAAGGGTTTAAATGCAGGGGAAAGAAGGATAATTTTGGGCAAGACACACTCTCTCAGCCTTAGCAAAAGCCTAGGCAAAGGCAAACTTCACTCTGAAGAAATCTGGCCAGGACAATTGTCATACTTTTGCCTCAGGTTCTCCCCAGATTGAAAATGACATAAGGGCCCTTTCTACACAGGCAGGAAAAAGTGGATTAATCCCACATTTTCCTGCCTGTGTAAACAGGGCCACCTACTATAGTACAGAGATAATCCAGGTCAAAACTGGCTTTTCTTTGCATAACTCCTTCTTTGCATAGCATCCTGGGGTTTGTAGCTTGATGACACACCAGCACACTTTGGCGGAGAAGGCTGTGACCTCTGGTAAAACTCCAAAGGCCAGAATTGTGTCTGAAAAAGCTTTGCAAGGGAGCCATGCAAAGGAATCTTTCAGCTGCCCTTGAAATCTTGAGACTGTACCTTCCACTCAAGTGCTGAACTTAAATCTTAAATATTTGATTTAAATATCTTGGAATACAACCCCAGATGTAATTTCTGAAATTGTTAGCAAAGGCCATTTTTACTCCAAGGGAAAAACTCACCTGCTTGCCATCTCCCCTTGTGTGTCTGGTTGCCCAGGTTTTCGGGCATCCCCGTCTCCAACAAACTATTTGGTTGGTGGATTCAAAAGATTTGGTTTGCCTATTTTGGTGCAGGGATTTGGATTCGCTAATCTCGAATCCTTGCCAAAGATTTGAGGATTTGGTTGGCCAATCCCTAGTTATAACGCTATTACTCCACTTTCAACATGCTATGGAATTCTGGGTTTTGCAGTTTAGAGAGGGGCCTTTGAAAGTGGAATAATAGCACCATAACAGTCTAATGTGGAAATGGCCTTTGTTTCTGCCATCCTCTTGAGTGTACACACTAACTTAGGAACTCCCTCCCTAGAGAAGTCTGAGTGGTGCCATCCCTGCCATCATTTTGAATGTACACGTGTGTGTACACATAATTTTTAATGTACATATTGCAATTCACGTTGTAATGTCCAGGCTACAGAAAGGGTTAACTTAGGGGATCTGAGCAAAGGGTCAGGGAAGAGAGAATGGAGGGGCCCTGGCTCAATTTAACCAATGGGCAGTGAGAAGAGGGAGAACTGAAAGCTTCTGGGATGAAGGAGGAGGAGAGGCCATGGGGCATAAGCTTGCAGCTAAGTACTCTAAGGCCATTTCCACACAGGGCGAGGGAATCGCCTCGTGCCGGTACTTACTGGACCTTTGGGCTCAACACTTGGGTCCAGGCTGGTCCAGAGCAGTGCGTGGTCACCACTCTGCACTGCTCCGGGGACAAAAATGGTGGCTTCCGGTTGGTCGAGGCTCTCCATCAACCACTGAAGCTCGCCAGCCTAAACCCCGCCCCTGGCAGATCGCAGGCTCACACTGCACCAGAGTGCAGGCACGGAGTGGCGCGCTCCATGCCTTTGAAGGACCTCTTTCAAGCGGTCTTTCAAAAGCACGCTGGACGACCACTTCAGGTCGTTCGGGAGCGGGCTGAAGTGCGAATCTACAGTAAGTAGGTCCGACCCAGCCTGCTCCCAGATGCAGATGTCCTCTCTGGAGGACTCTCTGCACCATTTCTTTAAGCCCGTGCAGAAATGGCCTATGTTAGAGCAAAGAAAGAAATCCCAGGAAAGGCTTATAAGGAGACCAGGGACAATCTAGTCAGATGCATTAGGTTTTCCATTCTTTTGAAAGGATTTGGAGGGCTGGGGAAGGCGGCCTGGAGTTGGAGAATAATATTTCTTCTCCTTATGCCTGTTCCTATGGGTTTGGTTCTTCCTCTTGTAAGCAGAGGGGAGGGAAGTAGAATGCCAGTGTTTTAAGCTGATTGAGTTCCTTGATGTATCTTCTATTAATTCTTAATGCATTATTTTCTTATTTTTATTATTATTGAAGTGTTATAACAAGCCTGCTTTGTTTCTTAAGGGACAGTGGGAAGCTCTATTCACATGTCTCCATGGCAAGGTCTACCAGGAACTTCCAAAATACTGTTTTTTCCCTTTCTCCCAAAAAACCTAAGGGAAAAGGGGAGAGTGTTGAGCTCCTTAAGTTTTCCAGAACCCAGGGAAGGTAAGAGAGACTGGATCTCCCAGAAAGGGATTGGTGGCATCACTATGACTTATGCTGCTCTGGGGAGAGGTGGGCAAGTCTTGAGCAAAACTCAGCCATGTGCCAGCCCCCCTTTTTGCTACATGACTTTACTTGAACATAAGCCAGTTTGCAGTGACATAAATATGGGGTGTCAGCCACAAAATCTAACAAATGAGGAGCATACACAGAGAAAGAGACACCTTTCAAGGCAGCGCTGTCACCCTGAGAATCCTCCCTTCCTCCCTTGGGGACAGAGAAGAGGCGCTGAGAGCTCAGAATTCTAATCTTACTTATTTATGAAAACACTTCTCAGTTTCCCAGGGCCAGCTATTGGCTTCCACGTCGCTGAGCCGATGAATCCATTTTGGGTTTTAGTCTGAGCTTTAAAAGAGGTACCCAAGATTCCTTGGCAATGAACACAGAAATTCACTGCTGCTCAAAACTTAAAAGAGAACTATTACAAACTATTTCATAGATGGTACATGACACCAGAAAAATTAAAGACCATTTACAAGACGGGTACAGGTCAATGTTGGAAATGTCAAGAGAACTCTGGTACACTACTTCACATGTGGTGGTCATGTCCCAGAGCACAAAAATACTGGAAAGAAATACACAAGAAAATAAGTTCAATTTTGAAGATCCAATTTGGGATGACACCTGAATTCTACTTGTTAAACATGACACATATATTAGATGGAACATCAGCCAGGAAATATTGGAGAATAATATTATACATGGTGACGAACAGCTCGCATTGAGTATGCACGACTTTGGAAAAATGAAAATGCACCTGCTATTGAACAGTGGTGGACAACTTTTATGGAAAATAGAAATGCGGATATACTTACACAAAGACTAAAAGGGAAATCAGATGAAGACATTAATAAAGAGTGGAAGATTGTTACAGATTTGGGTTGGGGGTAGACAGAAGGTAATACATTTTTCATGATATCAATTACTATACAGGTTAATAATCAATGAACTATCATGTAACAAGTAAAATAGAGATATATAGCAGGAACTAACAAATTATAGATTATTAACATTTTATTGCAATACGTAATATAATAAATAGAGGGAATATTAATAATTGTAATCCAGAAAGGAAAGGGAGAAGGAAAAACATTGCATGTAAACATTGCAGAAATAATTGTTTGTTTTATCTGTTGAAATCTGAATAAAATTATATATATATCTGTAGAAACTGGTATCCAAGATTCTGAACTGTATTCACCAAAGAGGTTCAGGACCTCAGATGGTGCTTTAAAGTTCATACTAGAACCTGGGTGTATATATCAGCCCTCTCAGATGGAAGCATCAAGCTATCACTGATACTGTTCTTCATTCCACAGATCCAGAAGTGCTTATTGCAGTATAAATAAATATTTAAATAAATGCTTCTTTTGTGTGGTTCGTTTTGATATGCACTTCTTTGCCTTCTGGTTGTCCATTTCTGCCTTGAAAATGTTTGCCATACTTTTCCATTTTTAGTTATTGTTTAGATGGTGTAGATCGATTAAACTGAAGTTCTCTTATTAAAATTTTAAAAAAATCAACAAAGTACTCTGAAACCAAGTAACTAAACAACTTATTAGAGAAAAATATATGCAATATTACATTGAACTCACTAAACTCATTGTAAGTAGCTGACTAGGTTCATGTTCAGGAAATGCCTAGCCAAACACACAGACACAGAGATTGATTAGATTATTACAGGAGACCTGATAATGCATATGTGTAATTGCACCTGATACAGGCCTGAACTATGTTTGTGTCTTTTGTTGCTGTTGTTATTGTTTGCCATTAGATCAATTTCAACCTGCGGTTCATGATAACGTACACAATATGACAGTCTCAGCTCAGATATCTTGGCTTCTAGAGAGAGTTCAGTCTTGGTTTGTTCTCAGATCCCTTTCATGCGCACTGCTATCCAGCCACATGTCCCCCATCCTATATTTTTATTTATTTATTTATTTATTTGTCTCCCGCCTCTCCATATGGATCGAGGCGGCAAACAACTTACAAATAGCATGTATTTCGAAACATTTTTTCTATACATGCCCCCAACAAGCTGGGCACTCATTTTACCGACCTGCGGAAGGATGGAAGGCTGAGTCAACCTTGGAGCCCGGCAGGATCGAACTCACAACCTTGTGGCTTGCAGTACCGGCATTTAACCACTGCGCCACCAGGGCTCCATCTGTATCCTATATTTATGGCTCTTCAGACTATTTCCTGGGGTTCTGATATACGTGTTCCATTGGATCGGTCTGAATCGTCAGCCATAGATTTGATCTTTGTCTTTGAATCAAAGGGGTGAAAAGCGCTGCCCTGCTGAGGTTGTTTGACTACAACTCCTATCATCCTTCATCACAAGCCTTCCTACTGAGGGCATAGGAGCTGTATTTCAGCCATATTTAGAAGACAGCTCATTCCACACTCCCAGTCTGAGCTTTTCTTTACCTTACAATGGACAAAACTTCTAGACTTTTCATATCTTTTTATTCAGAATTTACAATCTCAAATTCCTCAAGAAAGCATATTATCTCTAATATACTTTAAGTAACAACATATCATATTGTAAATAACAACCTATCGTATTATAAATAACATATTATAATAACATGAATAACAACCTCAACAATAACTTATTAACCAATGTATTCATAACATAATTAATTCCACAAATACATTCTTTAAACTTAAACACCCAAAAATAAACTTTTTTACAGCCTTCTTATAAAAATATCATTTTTCCAGCTCTTGTTAACCAATTTCTGGTGTTCCTTCTTAAACAAATCCCTCCTACGGGGTTTTGTTGCTTAAACTACTAGATTCCCTAATTTTCCTTTTCTAAAAAAAATAAATAAATCCAATAATACATGTAAGGAAAGAATTTAAGGTATATAAGTAACACGTAGAATAAGAATGGAAGATGATAAGAGTGATGTAAAGTGGTTATGAAAACAATATGCAATGAAACTGTTTTTCTGTTTTGTTTTGTCTGTTTGTTTTTAATTTTGTTAAAAATTTTAATAAAGATTAAATTAAATAAATAAATAAATAAATAAATAAATCCTTCACTTCTTTTCTTTTCCTGTACTAGTTGGTTATTCTCTAGTTGTTAACTTCCAACAATATGAATATATATTTGTTTTAATATGAGTATATATTTGTTTTAAAAAACTTCTAGACTATCACCTGCATATCTTTTTGTTAGGTAGTACATCTCTGTTAGACGAGTGGAGCTGAGATGATTGATGAATATGACTTAACACTAAATTGGACCATTAGTCCAGCTATCTCTGTATTATGAAGTTTGACTGATGGAAGGTCTTTGGTACGAGAACTCAGGCAATTGTGGCTGTCTGTGATCCAGGGCTTGGAAAAGTTCCTTTTTTGCACGGTTACCTCCAGAATCCCTCATACTAGCTAGGCGATTCTCAAAGTTATAGTCCAAAAAAGGAATTTTTCCCAGCACTGCTGAAACCCTTTAACCAGAGATGCTGAGATGATGGATGGACAGACAGACAATTTGCCATGAAGCCCTCTGAGGAGCAGATTAGGGAGCTGGGGATGTTTAATCTGCAGAAGAGAAGGTTAAGAGGGGACATGATAGCAATGTTTAAATATTTGAAGGGATGCCACATAGAGGAGGGAGAGGGCTTGTTTTCTGCTGCTCCAGAGACTCAGACAAGGAGCAATGGATTCAAGCTGCAGGAAAAGAAATTCAATCTGAACCTCAGGAAGAACTTCCTGATGATCAGAGCTGTTCAGCAGTGGAATATGCTGCTGCCTCCATGGAGTGTGGTGGAGTCTCCTCCTTCTTTGGAGGTTTTTGAAGCAGAGTCTGGATGGCCATCTGTTGGGAGTGCTTTGAGGGTGTTCCTGCATGGCAGGGGGTTGGACTGGATGGCCCCTGGGGTCTCTTCTAACTCTATGATCCTATGATTCTTACATCCATGTTTGCATTAGCCCAATGCTTCCTCAGCTATCTGATATGGAGGACCAGTCATTCCTGCCCACCCACCCAGCATGTTTGTGCCCATCCGATACAGTTGTTTCTTCCTATCCTGGAAACTCTCCAAGGACCAGCATCTGATGTCTCTTGGACCACAACCGGTCCAGGAAGCACCACGTTGAGTAGCAGCGCATCAGTCCATTTGCGAAGGAATGAACCAACAATAAGTGATTCCTAAGAATTAATTGCTGCCATGTGTACGGCTCACTGAAAGTACTTTAAGTAAAGATTGGTACATGACTTTGACAGTCATGAGGCTGTGCTCCCAAACAGAATGGAGATTATGGGTAGATTTAGAGCTTTCAAAGTTATGAGAAGATGCCCTTGGGGAAAAGTTCACATTTCTTTCTTTCACAGCCCTGGAATCTTCTGTTGTATTTCATATTAGACTCCATAATGATGAATAATAGGTACTTGATCACCACTAGGTCTTCTCTTGGAGATCTCTCATTCCTAGGGTTGTAATAATTTGCAGCCAACTTGATGTCAGACATCATCTCACCACCGCCACTACCAAGACCTTCTTTTGAAGGCCTCTTAAGGGTCTCTTGGAGGTCTCTGATTCCTAGGGTTGTCATAGTTTGTAGCCAGCTTGATAGTAACATACCACCACCACCACCACCACCACCAAGACCTTCTCTTGATGGTTTCTTAAGGATCTCTTGGATGTCTCTCATTCTTGAGTGCCATAATTTGAAACCAAATTGATGACACACACTACCAACAGCAGTAGCAACAAGAACAGCAGCAGCAACAACAATAAGGCCAAACTCTTGGATGTTTCTTAGATGTCTCTTAAAGGTCTCCTGAAGATCTCTCATTCCTAAGGTTGCTGTAATTTGACACCAACTTGATGACATTTGACACCAACTTGACTACATCCATCATCAGTAACAACAAGAAGGCCCCCCAGGAGCAGCCCTTCTGTCCCAGCATATTCTACCACTGAGTCCCCTTCATGTCCTTTTCAGTATTACTTTGTGTTATGAAATAGTCGCTGTTGGGAATTTCATCTGCTTGCTTCATTCCAGCCTGCTATCATGTACAGACATGGCACAATTGGGAGTCAGGGAGCCTGTAAGCACATGTTCCAGTTGGGTATGTTAGATAAACACAGCATAGTCCTGGGTCCACCTCACGGCCCCACCCTAAGCACCCAAATGTTCTATTTTTGAGAGCCGGCAACCATATTCATGAGCACCATGGGCTTTGTTGCGTGCAATGACTAATCCATGATGCTCCCTCAACGTTCTGTTGGGGGAGCCCCGAAGCGATGATACAGTAGCAGAACATAGTCACCTAGTTAATCTCAGGACTGAGCGCTTGCTTATAAGTTCATAATGGGATGTGTAATATGCAAAGCTCCATGAGTAATTCCACTCTTCAGCTCTTAAATATTGCATAATGTTCCGATTGAGAAGATGAATCGCACGGAGCCCCATCTGGGCAATCTGTGCTTAACCAATACCTGAGAGATTACATTTGTTTAAAAACAAAACTTTGACTGCAAAAGTATCTCTCAAACTTCTACTTCAGAGCTTTCCAAACTGTCTGTTGCAACATGTTAGTGTGTCAAGCCACAGTGTGTAGGTGTGTTGTCTAAATGTAATGGGTGATGGAGTTGCCTCTTCTGCCACAATGGCAGGCCAGGCCTTGGTAAAGGGGCTGCCTCTGCCACCTCCCTGGGCCAAAGAAGACCCCAGTGAGAGCAGTGGTGGCAGCCCATGTCCAGGTGGAAGGGCTGCCTCTTCCACTGCCACTGCTGCCTTGGGCTGAGGAAGACCCTGGCTAGGGCAGCGGGCCAGGTCCAGGTTGAGGAGCTAACTCTAGCTGCCACTGCTTTGTTACTTTGGCCCAGGCCTACCCGGTGATAGCACTAGATATCTCTTTTTGATATCAAGACCATTTGGCCTTCCTCTGCCACCCAGCTCCACATGTTTGCAAGGCCTCTGGACAAGCATGTACACAGGCGTGGCTGGTAATTGTTGGACATTCCCTTCTCCACCTAGGCAGGCAGAACAGAGCCACTCTGTTGCTTCAGGGACCTCCCTGCAAACACCCTTTTGCTTAAGTGCGACACTAACAAAGGCGCCCAGCTCTGAGCCGATAGTCTTACAAAGCCAAACTAAGCACCTTGCATTTGCCTACTGGCTACACTATTGTTGATTCAGCGCTAAGCCGATCATGTTAAAATTGATCTTTTCCAAAGCTTTGTCCCGCTCCACACTCGCATTGTTCTCACCGAGTAAGGCATGGCCTGCAGTCACATTTCACCTTATATAAACCCCCCAATTCCAAGACCACCTCGGATCGCTCTGGGCTTCCATCCCGCCTTGCTTGTGTTTGGTCTGGCAAGCTCCCCTCAGCGAACTGCGCTGAGCTTTCTTTTCTGCACCCCAACGAACTCAATCGCCAACTTCTTCAGGACTACGAGAAAGGTGTCGTATCACCCATTCACCTGCAAATCCTTATTTCCAATTCTTTCGTTAGCTGTGTGGTTGTGGTGTCTTTACTGTTTGTCTGTCTTTCAATAAAACATCAATTTTGCTATTTTAAAACTGTCTGACTGCTTGACTGACCTGAACCCGTAGACGCTGGGTTGCAAGATCCCTGCTAAGGTACCCTGCCTCTCGCTAGCTTTAGTGAGTGCTCCAGCTAATTTCTCCAACTTTGTGTTTGTGTTTGGTTATTTGGGCGTCCCTCCTGGGACCCCCAGAGGACAGGGTAACAGCTGAGGAAGACCCCGGTGAGGGCAGTGGGCCAGGGCCAGGTTGAGGAGCTAACTCCTGCTGCCACCACTTGGGGCGAGGAAGGCTCTGGTGAGGGCAGCAGCAGACCAGGCTCAGGTGGAGGGGCTGCTTTCACTTACTGAATTACTTACTGAATTACTGTGTCGCGAAATGATGCATGTCTAAAAAGTGTGTCACCAACATGAAAAGTTTGGAAAGCTCTGTCCTACTTGGTTATTTAGTAGTAGCTTCCAACTTGGTCATTGTTCAGTTTTGGAAAGATTTAAAAGAGACCTGATGTATTTCTGTGATGCCCAGATATAACAAGATATGGCCAGTAGTTCTGATTGAAAGAGTAACTGACAAACTTCAAACAGCTAAAGAAAAAAAAGAAAAGGACAATTTTACTATGGTTTGCAATTGATTTAATGAATATATATGGGGTGCAGGTGATCAAGTTGAACTTCTGAAGACATTCAGATCATTTTCTCTGATCATCTAAGGAAACACTGTTGATGTCTTTTATTTTGGTACTATGGCTATGTGATGTAATTGAAAAGTAATTTTGCACAGCACTGTCCGGGGTGGGTGAGTGGGATAATGCGTGACATTCACTAGTTATGGATGTGTCACCTATGGATGCATAACTGCTCCAGATTCTTGATCCCCATGTAGTCACAATAGTGACACTATTGCCACCACCTTAACTGCCCTACCCAATGTACTTTACTAGACATCAGCTGCTTGCCATCAGAGATGGTCTCTGCTTGCAATCAGAGCATGAGTGGCTGGTATTTCCACCCAATCCCACCAGAGAGTGAGGTAGTGACAACCAGAAGCAGGACCTCTCTTGCAAGTCTCATAGCAGCCATGCTGGCTGGTGGAAAGGGATAATGGAAAAATTATCCACCCATACCATGAACATCAGCAAAATATGCCTCCTTCTCTTGGAATAGCTGCTGCCCAGTAAAGTAGGTTTGTGGAGCTAGAATCATAAAGCTGGAAGAAAATATGTTGATTGACCTGTACTCAAAATGGTGGAATGGCTGAATGCAAGAGCCCTGAACAGGTGGAGATCCCTGCTGGATGAAATCAAAAGCCTACCTAGTCCAGGCTCCTATTCCCAACACAGAGGCCAACAAGACACCTGTGGTCAGCTCAGAAGCAAGACAGAAGCACAATAGTATCCTCAGACACAGAGGAGCATAATAGCTTTGATACAGGAATAATATATAACTATGTGTTTGTGTAGTGTTGATCTACACCTGTGTACTTAAGTGGTAGTTGAGCTGGGGCATCCTTTTGTTGAATATCATCATTGTGCAACCTAATTCTATCTACCAACATGCTTAGAAACATAGAATTCTAGAGTTGGAGAGACCCCAAGGTCCATCCAGGCCAACTCCCTTCTGCCATGCAGGAGGACACCATCAAAGCACTCCTTTGGACAGATGGCCATCCAGCCTCTGTTTAAAAACCTCCAAAGAACAAGACTCCACCACACTCCCAGGCAGCAGCATATTCTACTGTCAAAATGCTCTTAGAATCATAGAATCATAGAGTTGGAAGAGACCCCATTCTGCCATGCAGGAAGACACCATCAAAGCACTCCCAACAGATGGCCATCCAGCCTCTCTTTAAAATCCTCCGAAGAAGGAAGGAGACTCCATCACATTCCAAGGTGGCAAAGCTTTCATTTGAACATATCATGAGATGATGTGACTCTGGAAAAGATAATGATAATGCTGGGAGAAGTGGAAAGCTATAGGAAGAGACAAAGACTGCATCACATTCTACCATGGAAGCCAGGTCTGCCCTGAGTTTGCAAGACCTTGGCAGCGCTGTCGATAACAGAGTGTCCTGAAGGCCCCTCATTCTTAGGGTTGCCATAGGTTGAAATCAACTTTACAGCAGTTAACAACAACGAAAATGGCATGGGATTCACACTGGCAAAAAGACAGATGCAGGCAAAAACATCTGATTTATCCATTTCTGACTAGCAGCAGTGAAAGACTTCCCTTAAGGCTGTTCAAAGTGCCAGCGTTTCTTGTGAAGATTGTTTGGAGTTCTTTAGAAGAGTGTTCAGCTACCAAAATGGGAACATATGCTTTGTGACATGGCCTCTCATGCAACAAGCTCTCTGTCTGGTGACACACCACGAAAAAAGGACAAGTATTATCAAGTCACTGCAAAGTACGCTTTGTAGTCAAGGTCCATCATTTAATGGTCACTTTTCCAATATGACATTTGTGCGTTTGAAATCGCTTTCAATTAAGGACACAGCCCCTTCATATCAGCCACACTTCCTTCGGGGAAGATTCAGAAACTCTTAAACTTTTAGATCTTTTAATAGGTCAAGCCAAACAGAAGTGTTTCTGGACACAGGTTATAGAAATCCTTGGAAAAGCCCAATCTGACCTTGCCTGGAAATGTGTCTTTATTTGTCACAGCTGTGCAGAGTCCAGAAGGAATTGAACTATCCTGAACTTCCACTTTAGCTGCATTTTGCAAGCAGATGGGCCCTTGTCCATCATGGGTGAGCTGTCACTTCCATGCTCTGTAGATGGGTGTCCTCCCAGGGCATCAGTGGAAGAAGCAAAACCCTCCACACAGGGGCCGGGGAACTGATCCAAGAAGGCAGCTCTTCAGCTGTGGCAGAGCGTCCTTGACTTGCCCATCTTCCATGGATTCTTCAAGTATCTCCGCCCCCCAGTTCAACATCCATGGCTTCCATCTCTGCAGGATGATGAAGCCACTTGGGTTTTCATTTGAACTTGAAAAAATGTACGTAGATCTTAAGAGTTGGAAGTCACCACAAGAGCCATCCAGTCCAACATCCAGCCGTGCAGGAATAGACAATCAAGGCACTTTCAAGAGGAAGGAGGAGAAAAAAAGGGGGAAAGAAGAAAGAAAAAGAAATGGAAAGGAGGAAGAAGTGTATATGATGTGAATGTGGATTAACTTGCATACATTGATATAAGCTGATCATATTGTCCTCATATATTACCAACAAGAGCTGATCCATTGAACCCATGAAAATTACATAAGGACTGGTTTACCATGTACCTGTTGCTCCAATGGGTCTACTTGCACTGTGATTTATGGCTGCATGAAGGGCATTCACAAAAATACATTTTCTTAACACTGGTATTTGTTCAATGCACCATGTGCAGCTGAAGCAAGAAGAACGTCTGATGTCTGAGCCATAGATATCTTTGTCATTCCACCCTGGGAGCACAAGTCTTTTTACAACTGTAATAGGAGGCAGGATCCAATCCTATCCCCCAAAGAGATTCAGAACCCTGGATAGTTCCTTTCACAATTCAGACTGAAACGTGGGACGGATTCCCTATCCCACTGACATGGCTTCTATCCATTACCACTGTCCAGAACTAACACACTGATCAGGCTTTTGACTGGACAAGAGTTTCTGTATCCACTTCCTGCTCTTAGATTATAAGCCATCTTGGGCTCCACGCTGGGAGAAAACTGTGATAATGAAAACATATGCAAATACACAATGTGGAATTGCTTCTCCCAGCTACACTGGGAAATATTAGTAGGCAAAGACTCAAGGATCAGACTTGATTTAGGAAAAGGAAGGTGTACATATCAGTTCCCCTCCTTGAAAGACCAGACTCTGAACAGAATAGGAGCCCTGAGCCACAAGCTTGTACACTGTAATGTAGTTTGCTAAGGCTACCAAGTCACTACTGCAAAGCTCATGTGTGGGAAAATTCCATCAATTGAACAAATTTGGTAGAAGTTTTGACTTCTAAGCATCAGTTGGTGGCAGAGATGGGATTAGTGAAGCCCTCACAATTGGTAGACTGGGAAAGATTAGCAGAGAACCTCACATTTGATGGAAGAGCCAACAACACCAAAGGTGTCCCACCTCTGGTCCCGCCTCTGCCACCACTGTGCAGACTTCCTTCTGTCCCATGGCCATCAACTGTGGAGATCTCCTAGATGCCTTCATAGTTCCTGCAGAAAACTTTATCCCTCTTATAACCCCATTAGACACCACCATCCTTGATTAACTTGCTGCCACCACAGACACCAGGACTGAAGTCAGGCTTTCCCATATGGGGTGCTCTCAGAAGCTCAAGTGTATAATACAAAAATAATGATTTTATTATAGAGAAGTTGAACATAACTTCATAGCTCACTTGTTTAACACATATGCATCCCGATTGGTGCTAACTCTAACACCCATCTCTCACTCATGTCCTATAACTAACTGCCCTAACTAACTTGAACCCAGACCCTAACTCTCCTCTATCCCTGAGCCTAACTCTTCCAACCACTCAGCTCCTCAACCCCACTCATGAATCCCTCAACCTCACTCTGACAGACCCAATTCCTTTATGGAACGGCTCTTATGCAACTGTGAATGAAACATGCACATTATGCAATGGCCAAAAATGTGCTGCTGTATGTTATGCAGAACTTAGGTGAGTGTAAAACACGGGCAGAATTCCAGCCATGGCCCTCTCCATTCTGTAAGCTCAGAGCAGGTTCCAACCAGCTAAGGTTTTCCAGACACATATTTCTGTCCCAAAGGGGCTTGCAATCTAAGTAATTTAATTCTTTAAAGCAGTTAGTATTTAATGGGCTTGGGAGAGAAAAGAGGCCAAGGAAATTTACTAGTACATTTTATAGAAGTAAAATTAACCATGACTGCAGACAGGTTGGCCCCAAGACATTTTGCTGTATGTGAACAAGGGTGGAGGCGAAATAGTACCAACTCAGCAGGAGAAAAAAGAGGGCAAGATGTCCAGTGCTGAATGAAATGAATTTAATTGTTCTTTATAAGCAGCTGTTGTGGTTCCAAGTGAAAAACTTCTGCTCCAGGAGCTGGGACTTAGGAGAAATAAATGTAGGACTTTCCTGCCTAGTGGTGACAGAACTCTCAGGTCCTTTCTGCACGATATTCTTACAGCGAGATTATTCCACTTTCAACCTCCTAGGGAATCCTGGGGTTTGCAGTTCTGGGAGGGGCCAGCCGGTCCCTCCCAAAGCTGCAAACCCCAGGATTCCCTAGGAGGTTGAAAGTGGAATAATCGCACTATAAGATTGTCGTGTGGAAAGGGCCTCAGTCCCTCAGAGTTCAAGAGAGTTTAAAAAACTACTAGACAGGAGGGAAGCCCTATGTGTTTGTGCTGAATTTCTCCAATTTTTCTGTTTATGAAGATGAAGGCCAAGATCCTACACCAACATACCATCTGACATGTCACGGATGATAACCAAAATACCTGTGGCCAAGCAGCATCAGAGGGTGCTCAAGATGACAGATGTTATTAAGGAAGAAGAACATGCAAGCAAGAAGAGGCTGAGAAGTTTGTTTTTTCCTGAGCCTAGCTGGAAGGTACAATCTCTGCCCTCTCCTCTCTTCTCCTCTCCTCTCTGCTGAGTGCAAGCTCCTTTTGCAAATTCAGTTTCCAGCAAATGAAGTAATGAAATGAAGTAAATGAAAGCCAATGCAATTCTCGGCTGCATCAATAGGAGTATGGTGTCTAGATCGAGGGAGGTACTGGTACCACTCTACTCTGCTTTGGTTAGACCCCATCTTGAATACTGTGTCCAGTTCTGGGCACCCCAATTCAAGAAGGATATTGACAAGCTGGAGCAAGTCCAGAGGAGGGCGACCAAAATGGTGAGAGGCCTGGAAGCCATGAAGCCCTCTGAGGATAGACTTAGAGAGCTGGGTATGTTTAGTCTGCAGAAGAGAAGGTTAAGAGGGGACATGATGGTCATGTTTAAATATTTGAAGGGATGCCACGTAGAGGAAGGAGGGGGCTTGTTTTCTGCTGCTCCACAGACCAGGACAAGGAGCAATGGATTCAAGCTGCAGGAAAGGAGATTCCACCTGAACCTCAGGAAGAACTTCCTGACAGTCAGGGCTGTCCGGCAGTGGAATCTGTTGCCTCGGAGTGTAGTGGAGTCTCCTTCCTTGGAGGTTTTTAAGCAGAGGCTGGATGGCCATCTGTCGGGAGTGCTTTGAGGGTGTTCCTGCATGGCAGGGGGTTGGACTGGATGGCCTGTGTGGTCTCTTCCAACTCTGAATTTCTATGATTCTATGGTTCTATGATTCTAAGTAGGCTGATGACAAAAGGGAAACTGGAGAAACTGGAACATTTTAAAGGCATCTGGAAAAGTGGGATGACAAAGGATTAACTGGGACTGTTCCTGCCAAATTGGGATAGCTGGAAGGTATACATCAAGGAAATGAAGTGTAACTTCACAATCATGGAGTAACAGAGTAACTGGGCAACAGAGATAGCACCTACCTGAGTATAGATTTCATCTACACAAACATGATGTAGGATTTCAGCCTGGGACTACATTTTTTGAAGTTTTCCAACATAAAGCACAAAAAACGTATCTACGCATGCATAATCTCTGGTTATGCACCAGTAGGTCACTAACAGGAGCTGGAATTCCGTTCATGTTTTACACTAATGTAAATTCCTTTATACATGCAGTTGTACGTGTGTGAGAGTGAGCTGTGTGAGTGGAGTTCTGCAAGTATAACCATTGCAAAAGCATTTCTGAATTCTTGGAGGGTGCACAACTATTCACCAGTGCCCTCAAGATTGCACTTGATTCAGTGGGAGTACAGAAACAGCCGCCAAGCATTTCCCATTTCACTAGGGGATAAGAAGCAAGCACTTGGGCAGATAAGCCATCAGTTACACAATGTTAGTATAGAATCATAGAAAGGGAAGGGACCCCGAGGGCCATCCAGTCCAACCCCCTGCTATGTCGGAAGACCCAATTAAAGAACTCCCAACAATTAGCCACCCAAACTCTGTTTAAAAACCTCCAAAGATGTGGACTCCACTATACTCCCCATCAGCAGTGGATTCCACGGTCAAACAGCCCTGACCATCAGTAAGTTCTTCCTAATGTTTAGAAGAAATCTCTTTTCCTGAAGTTTGAGGCCATTGTTCCATATCTGGAGCAGCAGAAAACAGGCTTGCTCAATCCTCCACTTGACATCCCTTCAAATATTTAAATATAGCTATTACGTTGCCTCTTAGCCTTGTCTTCTCCAGGCTAAACATCCCTAGTTTCCTAAGCTGCTCCTCATAGAGCTTCATGGTTTCCAGACCTTCTACCATTTTGGTCACCCTCCTCTGGACATGTTCCAGCTTGTCACGGTCCTTCCTGAACTGTGGTGCCCAGAACTGGACACAAGTAGGATCTGTCCAAAGCAGAACAGAGTGGTACTATCACTTCTCTTGACCTAGCTGCTATGCTCCTGTTGATGCAGCCCAGAATCACATTGGCTTTTGTTAGCTACCACTAAAACCAGAAGTGAAGAAGGGTGCTGTAGCGCAAGCACCGTGCAGCTAAATGAATGTTGGTGGCGCAGTGGTTAAATGCCAGTACTGCAAGCCACAAGGTTGTGAGTTCGATTCTGCCCGGCTCCAAGGTTGATTCAGCCTTCCATCCTTTCACAGGTCGGTAAAATGAGTACCTAGCTTGTTGGGGGCATGTATAGAAATGTTTCGAAATACATGCTATTTGTAAGTTGTTCGCTGCCTCGATCCATATGGAGAGGCGGGATACAAATAAATAAATTTAAAAAATGTAGATCGCTATGCAAGCATGATCTAGGATCTTAGGTGTTGTCTCATTAATGAATAAAGTTCTATGGAAAGTGTCCTGGGCATCTACATGCAGAATGTACTTTCATGCGCATATGTGATGCCCACTGTAGGTGAAATCTGCTCCTTGACGGTTCGAGAACAGATTCTTTAGTAGAATGGAGACAGGATGTAACTGATAAGGACACACCAGCCAAATGTCAGCATTCAGACTGAGAGTCTGACACTGAAGCAAGCCTACCACCTGACCATTTCTAGCAGTGTTGTAAAATCAACCCAGCAACAGCACACAACAACATGGCAGCAAATCATAGGAGGACTCTGGGTATATTTTAACAGTAGTCAGTAGCCAGAATGGAAAATTACCAAGCAAGTGCCAAATAAAAACTATTCATCTCGAACCTTTCCCTTACATTTGAGATTGTCATTGTTAATACCGGAATGTGCCAGTACATCTAAGCCAGAGTCAAAATATTCTATAACAGCTTGATTTGCTTTTCCTTGAGATTCCCAAGAGCTTAATAACGCTGCAGCTTCTAAAACTTTCCTTGGTTTGGGATATTTTTCTTTCAGTGTGGCTGTACATTACATTGACCCTATGATCAACCTCTGACCTTTCCATAGAGTCACAGAATTTTAGAGCTGGAAGATAGCCCATGGGTCATCTAGTCCAACTCCCACCACGCAGGAAGGAAAAACTGAAGATGCCCACCCAACCTCTGTTTAAAGACCTCCAAAGAAGAAAAGCCCAACCACCATTTTTTAAGCAGAGGCTCGATGGCCATCTGTCAAAGGGAGTGCTTTGAGGGTGTTCCTGCATGGCAGGGGGTTGGACTGGATGGCCCCTGGGGTCTCTTCCAACTCTACATTTCTATGATTCTATGATTCTATCCTCTAGCAGCTCTTACAGTAAAGAAGTTCTTCCTTATGTTTAGATGGAATCTCTTTTCTTGCCATTTGAATCCATTGGTTTGTATTCTTGTCACCTAAGCAGCAGAAAATAAGTTTGTTCCATCTTCTACCCAACTTCTGTTTGAAGATCAGCTATCATGTTACCTCTTAGCCTTCTCTCCTCCAAGCTAAACGTACCCAGCTCCCTAGGTGGTTCCTCATAAAGCCTGGTTTCCAGACCATGGCTTCTACATGGACCAATGCACATACGCATACTAATCCATGTGCAGCTATGCACGATGGCACCACATGTGCAACTTTGCTTCCACAACATTTAACTGAGTATAGCCATTCCCTACAGGGAAGAAAAAAAATGTCCAGCCACTTTCATAGAGGAACTTAACACATGCAGGATTCTAGCTGAAGTGTTTTGGTCTCAAACAAAACAAATGTTTATATTTTTTAAAGCACTACAGCATTCCTTTCATTCAGCAACAGACTCTTTTTGTTCTCTTCTTTTCCTCCCAAGACATTTTGAAGCCTGAGGCAGCGGAAGAAATGGCACCCCTTCCCAACATTAATCAAGATGCCTGGGGCCCAGTGCCAGCCCTGGTTATGACCTGAAACTGAAACTTCCTCAAACTTCTGTTTCTATCTTTGGAAGAAAAACAAAAATGAAAATTCTGTTTTCAATAAGCAACAATTGGCATCCCGTCCATGACACCTGGAATCTGTTCCACTTAATGCTAGGGCTTCCCCTGTTTAAGATGCTCACTTCTGCCTAATCTGGAGCACATTCTACCCTTCCTCCTCTTTTTACACAAGGCATAACTGATGTCACCCTGTTTACTGGGGGTCCCGTGAAGGATACCTAAATGCACTCTCAATTAAACAAGTTGGGGAAATTAGCTCAGAGCACAAGTTAGCAATGTGAGAAGCAGGGCAACGCAGAGGAATCTTTTACCCAATGTCTACGGGGTCAGGCCAAGCCAAGGAGCACACCAAGTTTCAGAATAATCGAGATTTTTATTAAATACAGACAAACAGTGTACGCAACACAAGCACTCAGATAACTATAGAAAATAAAGGTTGGAGTGGTACAGAGGGATTTTGAGAGGGATTGTTGAATTGGGTGATACGACACCTGTCCTGAAGCCCGGAGAGGTCTGAAGATGGAGTTCATGGGTATGGAGTCTCAGTACGTGGGACTGAGGGGACAGCTTGCCAAGCAAAGCGGCGGCAAGGCTGGATGGAAGTCCGGAGCAATCCGAGGAAGGTCTCGGAATCAGGGGTTTTTATAGGGAGAAATGTAACTGCAGGCTATTCCGTACTTGGGGAAAACAATGAGTTTCGGGTGCGAGACAAAGCTTTGGAAAGGTCAAAATTTAGCATGATTAAGTCCGAACTGACAAAGACGTAGACAGTATGCAAATGCAGAGTGCTTGACATTTAAGTATTCAGCTTGCCAAGTTGCCTGCTTAGGGCAGGGAGTTCTTTGTAAGCAGCGTGCATACATAATGAGGGTGTTTGCAGAGAGGTCTCCTAAAGCAGCGATCTGGCTATTTCTGACCTTCCTGTATTGTGTTGGGATATTGCAGTGTTTAGTGACCGAGTCTAGTTCTGTGCTTGTCCGGGGGCTTCACAAACACGTGGAGAGGGGTGGTGGAAGAGACCCAAATTATTGATATCAAAATGATATCTATGTCACCTTAAGTGCGGCCCAGTCATGGCAGTAACACTGATCTCTGTCTTAACCAGGCAAATTAAACTGAGAATAGGAAATAGAGCAATATCACAAGAGGCAGGGGAGATGTTTGCCTTTTCTTTGTGGCTCCTTGATTCCCTCTGCTGTACAGATGTGTGCTGTTGAAGCAGCAGGCAGGATGAAGTCATAAAAGTGATTTAGTTGTCAATGTGAGAGATGCCAAATGAATTAATATTGAGTTACATCTTCTGTAATTCTTTGGCAAACTTTGCTTGTCCCTGGAATGCAACTGTCATATTGATCAGAACCCAAAATAGCTACAAGAGCTCCTTTTGGTCTTTCCTGCTGCCAGTACAGAAAATCTAAAGATGGTAAAAAGTACACAACAAGTAGATTTAACAAACAGACTACGGGTAGACTTTTTGGATACCCTCTCCTAGAAACTTTAGGGTTCCTAGCTCTCTGGGCCTGGCCCCTGTTCTCTGGTCCTCGAGGCAAGTGGGGAGGAATCTTAGGACAAGGGTGCTGCCTTGAAAAGTGTGTGTTTGTGTGTGTGTGTTTTCACCATTTGTTAGATGTGACGTTTCAGATTTGAATAGCATGCTCTGTGCAAATGTGGTTGATGCCTAAGGTACCATGCTTAATTGTGTGATATCATACACCACAGACGTAGTTATGGATTTATACCTATGAATCGCCCCCTGACCCAGCTCCCCAGTCCTACCTTAATGGCCATCAGCTGCACCAAGTGATGGAGGTCCGTTTTGCAGCCAACCAGGGTCCATCAGGACAATGTTTCCAGCCCCATCATGGCAGTGATCTGCAGTGTAACCATCAGAAGCAGGACCCCTATTGCAACCCCTCATCCCACCACAGAGTGCTGCTGGAAGGAGGCTGGAAACGGCAGACCTTTCTGCCCTATACTGTTATAGTGCTATTATTCTACTTTCAACCTCCTGTGGAATTCTGGGTTTGCAGTTTCCTGAGGCCCAAGAGCCCTCTGGCTGAGAATTCTAAAGGCCCCTCCCTAAACTGTAAACCCCAGGATTCCATAGGAGGTTGAAAGGGGAATAAGAGCACTAGAACAGTGTAGTGGGGAAAGGCCCTCAATCCTGATGCAACCCAGCCATCTGCAGGACAGGCCTTCATTGCTCAGTGTAGCTGCTGGTCATTAAGGCAGGTTTGGGAGGAATTTGTGATTGTGACAATGGTACCACAATTGTAAACATGAATGCTGAATGCATAAGACTGGCTTTGTTTGGTTGTTGTTGTTGTTGTTGTTGTTGTTGTTGTTGTTGTTGTGTGCTTTCAAGCCGTTTCCAACTTATGCTGACCCTAAGGTGAACCTATCATGGTGTTTTCCAGGGTCTGAGAGTGTGCTGCACACCCAATGGGTTTCCATGGCCTAGCGGGGAATCAAACCCTGTTTTCCAGGGTTGTAGTCCAACACTTAAACCACTGTTTACACATTTATAACTGTTCAATGAGATGCCAGCTATCCCCAAAGGATGCCCCTGTGACATAACCAGGACCCACCCAGTGTTGTATCCATGGGTTTCATTTTGGGATAATCCTGAGCTGGCACACCTAATGGCCAATGAGATTCTAGGAGATGAGGTCCAAAACAAGCAACGTTTGCATGTTCTCTGGTGGTGCTTAGAACTGCCTGCTTTTGAAATGTGGGTAACTGATGAGGCTGGAATAAGATCCTTTGGTCAGAAGGATGCAGGGAGTCATGGGCCTCCAGGACCTAGATTCAGACGCAGAGTCTGAGGCAGCAGAACCTGCTGTGAGCCCCAGCACAGAGACTGCTGTAGTAGAACCTGCAGACCAGACAGTACAGAAGTGTCAGCCCCAGCAGGGAGCCCTGCTCATTCTGACACAGAGAATGATCTAGCCGTACCTATCTTCACCCATTGTAGACACAAAAAGGGCTTCTTGTGTTGCTCCCAGTGAATTTATGTCAAGCACCAATTAATCAGTCACCAGCTATGCTGATCTTGGAGCCTATAATATCTAAGCCTTTCCCCTCTAGCTTTTGTCAGCAATCAACTGACCATTTCTCCCATCCATGCTTCGGTTTGCTGACCTTGCCTGTGCTTCTGCCATGTTTTGACCTGTGTTTATATTGCCTGCCATTGATTTATGGACATTCGGGATCGTTATTTGCTTCTCATTTGTAAGGTTGTTTTCTTCCTAAAGTAAACTGACTAATTGCATAACTATCTTAACTTCTTGACCTATATTATCAGCTTCTCCTGGCTGCCAGCCCAGCTCAGGTATGGACACAGACTAGAACAGGCACAGCCCAATGGGTTATCATGTCTCCACTGACAAATCCCAGTTGAAATATGGAACCTCTTTTTTTTCCCCATTCCTGATGAAGTTGGGAAATTGTTGAGGGTTAAAGCTTACAAGGAGTGCCATCAAAGCACTGCAATGCTTGGGTTTTCCAGAATGCTCTGTTCTGAAAGACATTTGTTGTTGTTGGTGGTGGTGGTTGTGGTGATTGTAGGGAAATGACGCCTTCCACAGAACTTGGAAGAATACTTTTTGGGGGGGACAGTGGCCAAGTTGGCTGAGAGAGTATGAGAGGTACAGTCCCAACAGTAGCTATTCCAAGTTCTGGTGTGACCCCTCAAAATAGAGTCCTTAAGTGGAAGCTGCCATTAAATATATGTGTGTGTGTGTGTGTGTGTATCTTTTCTACCTCTCCCCCTCTCTCTTTTCTTCTTCAAATATGCTAAGTGCAAAAGGGCTCTTGATTGTCCAGTCAAGAACTGCAACATCTTTCACCCCGCCGCTATGGATGTAAATCTTCATGCATTTTGTCCTCCTAGGAAAGAATGAAAAATTTTACCATATTCTCTGTCTTGTGAGAAAGTCCTTCAAAACATTGCAATTTTTGAGGACTATTCAGAATTCAGAATTTATTCGGGGCAGGTGGAAAGAGGAATTTTTGTGCAGAAAAAAAATGCATATTTTGTGCGGACGATTGTGTTTCCTGTGAAGGAAACTGGTTTTCTGTGCCTGCGATGGGATTTTCTGCCCAAAAAACTACATGCATTTTCCATGCAAAGAGGTTCCAAATTGTGAAGGTTCTTGCCTGTTCAGTAGTCTCTTCATCACCATTTGCCAATGTTTGGGAAACTCATTTTTTCAGCTGTTCCTAGAATCTTTTTGACTATTCCCGCCATACCTACCTTATCCCTCCTGAAATCCATGCCCCATAAGCCAGAATGGCCTGTAAATGGAGCTATGGCTGTTGGAGGTGGCTCCTAATCCTTATTTAGCTACAGCTCCTTTCAGCCATGACAGCTCCTGAGGCAGTTCTAAATAACAACCACAGCAATAACAACAAAACATTAATACAACCCATGATTTCAGGCCAAAAATAAATCTGAAGCTTGATGCTTTAACTAAACACCAGGAACTGCAGGGTATTCAAAACAGACCATCAGAACAAGCAAATCAGCCACAGGATAAAATAACTTGCCCAATCACCTTGCTGAAGGCACAGTGGAAAACTTGTTTTTGACTCCTTTTTGGAAAGAGAGGAGAAACCGTACCTCCTGTGGTTGAAAGGCTCAAGAGACCGGGACCATAACCCTGCTCATTGTCTCTGACTAGAGCACATCTTTTGAATCAATGGAGTTTATGGAAGTATCAGTTTCTCATTGATTTAACCACTCTACTTGGGGCTGGCCACTGGATTTAGACCCAGGGGCTACTGTAGAAACTCTCATCAGCAGGGTACCAGCATCGAGAGGGGAGGTTATGGGTGGAGGTGTGGTGATAATTCGCAAAGATATCATCAACCACCTCAAGTGCCCGTGCATAATGTGTCTTGTATCCTTGCAAAGGCTACTGAGCCCTGTGATTCCAATGTTTGAGAATAATGACCTGTTGAGAACAAAGGAGCCAATGTAACCTTTGCAGAATGATGAATGGTGTCTATGACCTGCTGGCTGTGTTGGACCAGGGGTTGGGAAAGTCCGACCCAACAGCCAAAAGTAGCCCCCTCCAGATTCCTTAGACTGTGCATTTTCTGGACAAAACAGAAAAGAAGTTATTTTCCTGTCTTCGAAGATTTCATGAGTGACACTTCACCCTTTAAATAGGTTGCAACTCTATCCTGTACTGTCTAGCATAAAAAAATCTGTTTTTCAGATGCAACATGTGAACTTCCATATGTGAAAATGTGGATTTATTCCTATTCAAGAAACTCATTTGACATTTGTTATTCAAATATCTCTGAATATTCTTTCCTTCTCTAGTATCTAACTTTTTGAAAATCTGGCTTTCAATTCTTTTCTGTTCAGGTATTCTGATGGCCACAGATGGTTTACATAATCTCACAGTAGACGATGAAGACACTGAAATAGTTTAAGATCTTCCACATCTTGGCTCATTCATTAATTAGAATGGAGACTGCAGTCAAGAAATCAGAAGAAGTTTAGATATGTAAGGGCAGCAGTGAAGGAACTAGACAAGATCCTGAAGTGTGAAGCTACATCACTGAATACTAAAGTCAGGCTTGTCGATGTCATTGTATTTTCAATTTTGAAGTATGGTTGTGAAAGCTGGATAGTGGATAAAGCTGATTGGAAGAGGATCAACTCCTTGGAAATGTGGTGCTGGAGGAGAGTTCTACAGATACCCTGGACTCCTAAATGGACAAACAAATGGGTCCTAGAGCAAACTGAGCCTGAACTCTCTCCTAGAAGCCAAAATAACTAAACTAAGGCTGTCCTACTTTGGCCATATCTTGAGAAGACCTGGCTCACTAGAAAGGACAATAATGTTTGGAAAGGTAGAAGGCAGCAGGAAAAGAGGAAGACCTCATTACAGAGAGATAGATTCAATCAAGGGAAACATATTGAGCATAGAATGGCTTGGAGATCTTTCATCCATATAGTCATCATAAATTGAAGTCTACTTGATAGCAGTTGACAACAACAAATATTGATAGTGCTGAGTTAGAGTTGCCTATATTTTTTTTTCTGCCTGAGATGCAGGTATAAAATGGTCTTCTCCATACTGGAAAAAATACCCACTGAATATGGTTAGTACAAAATGGCAGAAACGTTTTGATTAGAATGTCCCCAATATTTGTAAATTTCTCCATAAATGGGATGGAAAGAAATTGAGATTTTAAACAAAGTAGAGAGTATTCAAAGCAAAACTGATTAATCTCTCCTTTCCTTGGGAAGCCACATAACTTCTCTGGCAGCCATGAAATCCTGAGGTGTATCCAATAAGAGAATGCGCCCATCTCCAGGGATTAACAGTCTTGGGGCTTCAATACCACATGGGAAACCATCTCCATGAACTCAACTCGGTCATAAAATCGCAGCCTCTTAGAACTGGAAGGGACCATAAAGGTCATCTATTCCAATCCCTAGCCATGCAAGAACGTGCAACTAAAGCATTCCTGAAAAATGTCCATCCAACCTCTGTTTAGGGATCTTCAAAGATGGAGAATCCACGATCCTTCCAGGCAATCTATTCCACAGTCAAGCAACTCTAGCAATTAAAAAAAAAAAGTTCTTCCTAACATCCAGATGAATTTCTTTTCTTGGGATTTATATCTTTTGGTTCATATTCTAGTCTTGGAAGGAGCAGAAAACAAGCTGGCTCTATCTTCTACGTGACATCCCTTCAGATATTTAAAGATGGCTACCGTCTTCTCCAGGCGAAACAGACCCAGCTCCTGAAGTCATTCCTCAGAAGGTTTAGTTTCCCTCAGGCTTGGTGTCAGTGGTATCACTCATGAAATCCCAGGAACGTCCCTATTGCCCAATGATAGGCAAATGAACTGAATATAGGACATCTGCCACCTGGCAAAAGCAATCATATCTCTTTGAATCATGATGTTTCTACCTACACTACCTCCTCTATGCTTTCAAAAGTTGTTCTAAGACAGGAACTGCCGCCCCAACTAGCCAGGTCTCAACTAATGCCACCCAGGTGGACTTTCTCAGACAAGATGAGGTTCCTCATTTAATGGAAACACATTTAGTAATATCCAACTTAGCAATAAGCAGCCATGGGTGTTTCATGTGCACCAACACCAAAATGTTCTTGAGATGTTATGCTGATTGGAACTCTTGACTATATCAGGAGTTGCACAATTTTGTTGACATTAGTTGCTACCAATTTGACTTTGATTTATGGCAACCCTGTGGAAGAGAGATGCCCAAGAGCCCTGGTTGCAACTGTTCTCCTTAGATCTTGCAACTCAGGGCTGGATCTTCCTTGACTTAATCAATCCAGTTGTAATGTAGCCCAGTGTTTGCATAAGGAGGTATAGAATATCCTTGTACCCAAGATCTCACCTAAGTCTGTCTTTCTGAGCTCACAGAAGGTGGTTTCTTTATCTGTTTGCTAGAAGTGTCATTCTTCTGCGTTACACTCTCTCCATGGGATCTCTAGAAGTGAAACTTCCATTTCTAGTGTACATTAGCACAGAGAACAGAATCCTAAAGCATCTGCAGTGAGTTATGCCTGTACACACCCAGCATCTGTAGTGTTTTCTTCCTTTGCTAGGCTGTTGTATAATAGTGCTGATGTGGTTTTATTTTTTTCTTTGTGCAACAAAAACAACCAAGATCCAATTGGTTTTTTCGCTAGTGGAAGACAAGCCATAACAAAGGCCATTTCCACACTAGCCTGTTAAAGTGCTGTTATTCCACTTTCAACCTCCTATGGAATCCTGGGGTTTGCAGTTTAGGGAGGGGCCTCCAAGGTTGAAAGTGGAATAATAGCACTATAACAAGCTAGTGTGGAAATGTCCAGAGGAAATCAATAAAGCATCCAAAAGCAAGAGTAAAAAAACCTGACTTATAGCACCATAGAATGATAAGTTTAGAAGGTATCACAAGGGCCATCTAGACTAACCCCTCTGCCATTCAGGAATACCCAGCGAAAGTGCTCCTAAGAGTTGGCCATCCAGCCTCTGATGAAAAACCTCCAAAGGAGGGGAGACTAGCCCACTCTGAGGCTTTGTATTCCAGTCTCAAATTGCTCTTCCCATTTGGACAGTCTTCTTCATGTTTAGGTGGAATCTGTTTTCTTGTAAGTTGAATGCATGGGTTCATGCTCTAGTCTCTGGAGTAGCAGAAAATAAGTCTGTACCATCTTTCAAAAGATAGCCCTTCAAAGAGGCTATCATCAGAGGCATATAGATGGGAGGGGGGCAATGAGGATAGTCCACCCCAGGCAGCAATTTTGGGGAGGTGCTGCGGGTGACACAGCCCTGCCCCATGTGATGTGCCCACACTCTGTGCAATGCAGCTACACCCCTTATTGATGTGGCCACACACCCCATGTTCTGTGGCCATGCCCCTGCCATGCCGCCTCTCCTCACCCCGCCTCACCCCACCCACACTCCAAGCTATGTGGCTGGCTATCATCTTTTCTGCATTGGTTCATATCCTAGTTTCTGGAGTAACAGAAAACATGCTTGTATAATTTGTAATGGGGAAAGGGGAAAGTTTTCCACTCAGTGTCATCAGAATTCTGATCCTGTCCTCTGCGGTGTTAGCTATTCCTCCTAATTTGGTGTCATCTGCAAATGTGATAAGAATGTCTGTTACTATGGTTCAGATATACCTGGTGATAGCACTAGATATCTCTTGATATCAAACTTATTTGGCCTTCACTTGACCTTTCCCTGCCACCCTGTTCCACATGTTTGCAAGGGCCACTGGACAAGCACGTAAACAGGCGCAGCTGGTAATGGTTGGACATTCCAATCCCCACTTAGGCAGGCAGATTAATGCCTCTCCGTTGCTCCAGGGACCACTTCTTGCAGACACACCTTGCTTAAGCGTGACTTTACACAAAGACACACGGCCCTGAGCCGGCACTTTCTTTATGTTGAGCCATTTGTATGCTGGCTACATATTCTTATCCAGCGCTAAGCTCATCATGTAAAACCTGAGCTTTTCCAACGCTTTTGTCCCGCTCCAAATTTCCTTTGGCATGGTCTGTAGGCACAATCCACCCTATAAAAGTCGCCGATTCCGAGTCCTCCTCGAATCGCCCTGGACTTCCATCTAGCCTTGCTGCCGCTCTGTCCAGTGAAGTTGTCCCCTCAGTTCCCAATAACTGAGTCTGCCTCTCCTCGGATTGCTCGCTCCGTTGGGATTGCTCTGGACTTCCATGCCGCCTTGCTGTCGTTCGGTCTGACGAGCTCCCCTCAGCGAACCACGCTGAGCTTTCTTCCCCGCAGTTCTCCGCTTTTCTCCAGGACTATGAGGACTACTCTTATTTCTAATTTCCAGTTAGCTGTGCGCTTGTGTTGTCTTTTCTATTGTTTGTCCTTTAAAAAAGCTATAAGTTTACTATTTTAAACCCTTATCTAACCGCTCTTCTGACCTGACACTGTATACACAGGGTTGTGAGATCAGTGCTAAGCTACCCTGCCTCTCGTTAGCTTAAGAGAGTGCTCGAGTTAATTTCCCCATCTTGTGTTTTTATTTGGTTATTTGGGCGCCCCTCCCAGGACCCCCAACATACAGGGTAACATGTCTTCTATTCCCTCACGCAAGGTCATTGATAAAGATGTGGAATAGTACTGGGCCCAGGACAGAGCCCTGTGGAACCCTGCTAGTCACTTCTTTTCAGGATGAAGAGGAACCATTGGGGAACACCCTTTGGGTTCAGTTGCAATCCACCTGGCAATAGCATTGCCTAGTCCATATTTTACAAGCTTGTTTGCAAGAATATCATGGGGACCTTGTCAAAGGTCTTACTGAAGTCAAGATACACTACATCCACGGCATTCCCTTCATCTACCAAGCTTGTAACTCTATCAAAAGCAGAAGAAATATTAGACTGGCATGACTTGTTTTTGAGGCCCCTCTCTAAACTGCAAACCCCAGGATTCCATAGGATGTTGAAAGTGGAATAATAGCACTATAACAGGATAGTGCGGAAATGGCCTCACCCACAGGGAGGTGACCTGAAGGCCTATGACTCCAGATCCAAGGAGGGGTTTTAAAAGGGGGACCAGAGAGCAAGATGACATTAACAGGTTTCCAAAGCTAGGAGCTGCAGGTGTTACCATGGTTCTGCTATGTCTGGTGAGAGCACTTGATATCTCTTGATACCAAATAATTTGACCTTTATTTGACCTTTCTCTGCCACCCTACTCCACATGTTTGCAAGGGCCACCGGATAAGCACATAATGGGTGCGACCGTTAATGGTTGTACATTCCAAACCTCATTTAGGCTGGCAACTTAATGCCTTTCCGACGTTTCAGGGACCACTCCTTGCAAACCGCCTTGCTCAGCACGACTTTACACAAAGACGCCCGGCTAAGTGCCGAGCCGTTCCTTTATGTTGGGCCATTTGCATACTGGCCATACTATTGTCATCCAGCGCTAAGTTCATCATGTAAAACCTGACCTTTTCCAAAGCTTTGGTTCTTTGTTCCTTTGTTCTCACCGAGCATAGCACGGCCTGTAGGTAGAATCCACCCTATAAAAGGTCCCCAATTCCGAGCCTTCCTCGGAACACTCCGGACTACTATCCTGCCTTGCTGTTGGTTTGTCCAGCGAGTCGCCCGCTCAGCAAACCATGCTGAGCTTTCTTCCCTGCAACTCTCCATTCTCTCCAGGACTACGAGAAAAGGTGTCGTATTACCCATTCCCCCGAAACTCTCCATTTCTATTTCCCAGTTAGTTAGTGTATGCTGTGTCTTTTGTGTTGTTTGTCCTCAATAAAATATTATTTGTTGCTGTGGAACTTGTCTAACCGCTCTCTGACCCAACGCTGTAGACATAGGGTAAAAGATCCCAGCTAAAGTTACCCTGCCTCTCGCTAGCTTGAGAGAGTGCTCGAGTCTAATTTCCCCCATCTTGTGTTTTTATTTGGTTATTTGGGCGCCCCTCCCGGGACCCCCAACGTACAGGGTAACACAGGACCAGCCTGAGAAGGAAATTGGTCACATCTAGGCTAGGAGTAACTGCCATGCAGAATGCCAGTCCTGGCTTAACCTGGTTTTACCACCTGAAACAATACAGCCTAGGCTGCTTGGCAGTCCTGTTCAAATGGGTGTTGCATGGGGTTGATTCCATCCCTTGTTTCTGGAATCCAGCAAAGCTGTTGGTGATCGGACCAGGCCAGGCCCCCTTTAAGAGCCTAGTTGTGCATACCGTACATTTCCTAGAACAACACGTAGGGTCACATGGGGAGAAATTCTTTCCTCTCCCCCTCCCCGTGCCCCAAAACAAGTCATAAATTGTTCATGTCTGTGATCCCTTTTGATGTGAGTTCATTCAGCAGAGTAACATTATGAAACTGTGACTGTCTTGAAAGGGTTGAATAGCTGGGAGGGCTGTTTGTGTAATCCTCGGCTAAATTTAGCACGGGGATTTTAACATTTGCCTCCTATTCTCTTTCTCTCTCACACACACACGCGCACACACACACAGATACACAGAGGGAGAATTAAACTCTTATATTTCAAAGTTCTTTGGGTGTCATGTACAAAGTGCCTCCCATGTCGAAGAAGCAAGGGTGGGTGGTATCTATTTAAAACAGGAGACAGAGAGCCATTAATGAATTATGGTTGTGGTAGTTTTCTGGATTTGCTACCGCAGGCCTCTCTGAAGTGGAAAATTCAAAAGATCAGTTGACTCGTGTTATGTACAGTTATATAACTTTGATGTTCTGCAAAGCCCTTGGGGCGCAGTCATCGGCCCGAAGAGCAGAAAGGGGGCAAATATCCACTTGCAAAGAATAATCGAGTTCTTTTGTGTCTGCAGGTTCCTGGAGCTCATTTCTTCGGAAAGCATCCTTGGGCAAACTGGGAGTGCATCGTCACTATGCAGTGTGACACCACTTTAATGGTCGTAGCTATATGACATGGAATCCTGGGATTTGTAGTTTGGTCAGGCGCTTTGCATTTTCTGCTAGAGAGCTCCAGGTCCACCCCTCTGAACTATTGTTCTCAAGGTACCTCAATTTAATTCTTAGTCTCTGTTCGCAGAATACCTTGCAAACTGTAGTCCAGAAGCACACACTATGGCTCTCTAGGAGGGAATTCAAAGTACCTCACCACAAGATACCCTATGAAGGAACCATGACACTTCAAGTGGTGTGATGCAAACCATGTAATTCAGGGATAAAGAAATATACACATTGAATGAACATTGTGCAAACCAAGGCCATTTCCACACTACGCTGTTATAGTGCTATTATTCCCCTCTCAACATCCTGTGGAATTCTGGAGTTTGTACTTTCCTGAGGCCAAAGAGCTCTCTGGCTGAGAATGCTAAAGGCCCTTCCCGAAACTGCAAACCCCAGGATTCCATAGGATGTTGAAAGTGGAATCATAGCACTATAACAGTCTAGTGCAGAAATGGCCCTGATCTGGTGAAGGAGCTCTGTTCAGCTTTGGATGGAGGTGCAAAGGGGATGATTTTCTAACATCCCTCCAACCAGAGAGTAAAGCTGTGACAATCAGAAGCAGGACCCCTGTGGAAACCCCTTGTGGCTGCTTTGCTTGCTTACAGGAGGGTGGTGGAAATTTTCTCCTCCTTGCACCCTGACCGGACGCCAAAAAGACCTCCTGTGCCAATCCACCCCCTAGCTTTTAAGGTGCATGGGGTTGGGAGGTCGGGCAAAGTGACATTTCTTAATTACGTACATGCAACTAAGTAGTCAATACAGAATGTTGGCAAATGTTTTTAAATGGATAAAATAAAATGATAAAGCATGCTTATTTATTTATTCAGTGCCTCTTATATATTTATTATGTGCTTCTTTATCCAAGCTCATAGAAGCCCTGAAATTTAACCACAGACCCCCTTGGGCATCTTTGGACCCCCTCTTAGGCACCCCTGACTTACAGTTATATGCACATGGGCTCTTTTCATGTGTTCATGTACACATGCAAAAACTTACCACACCCCCCATTGCTTTGTTGGTTTGATTTATGTTGCACCTTTGTCCCAAAACTGTGACAGAAAGATCTCAAGAAGATTTTAAACCATTTAAAATACAAAGGATGAGGTCTCTGTTAGCCTGTGTAGTGTAAATTTATCTAGGAAATATATACAAGGTTAAACGTTAATGGGGGGATATGACCCTTGCACTGAATCATAGAAATGTAGAGTTGGAAAAGACCCCAGGGGCCATCCAGTCCAACCCCCTGCTATGCAAGAACACACATCAAAGCATTCCTAACAGATGGCCATCCCGCCTCTGCTTAAAAACCTCCAAGGAAGGAGACTCCACTACACTCCGAGGCAGCAGATTCCACTGCCGGACAGCCCTGACTCTCAGGAAGTTCTTCCTGAGGTTCAGGTGGAATCTCCTTTCCTGCAGCTTGAATCCATTGCTCCTTGTCCTGGTCTCTGGAGCAGCAGAAAACAATGTTTCACAATTGAATCATAGAATGATAAGATCATAGAGTTGGAAGAGACCATAAAGGCCATCCAGTCCAACTCCATTCTGCCACGTGGGAAAACACAATCAAAGTATTCCAGACAGATAGCCATCCAACCTCTGTTTAAAAACCTCCAAAGAAGACTCTACCACACTCCATTGAGACAGCGGCATATTCCAAAGTTCTCCCTAATGTTTAAGTGAAATCTCTTTTCCTGAGGTTTGAAGCCATTGCTTCATGAGTCTCTGGAGCAATAGAAAACAAGTTTGCTCCATCTTCTAAATGACATCCTTTCAAATATTTAAACATGAGTGTCTTGTCCCCTTTCATCGAATTTTAAAGTTAGAAGAGACCACAGGGGCCATCCAGTCCAACCCCCTTCTGCTATGTAGGAACCCACAGCAAAGGACTCCTGACCTTCTCTTCTCCAGGCTAAACATCCCCAGCTCCCTAACTCGCTCCTCATAGGGCTTTATGGTTTCCAGTCCCTCCACCATGGTTGGTTGCCCTTCTCTGAACATATTCCACCTTGTCCATATCCTTCCTGAACTGTGGTGCCCAGAACTGGACACAGTATTCTGGGTGAGGTCTAACCAAAGCAGAACAGAGTGGTATTATTATTTTCCTCGACCAAGGCACTATAATCCTATTGATGCACCCTAGAATCACATTGGCTATTTTAGCTGCTGCATCACACTGTTGACTCAGTGTTGTTGAACCATGGCACCAAATGACCAACTGAACACACAGCCAAACATACACATGCATCCAGGTACAATGTCCATTCAAGCATAATACGCACACCTGTATGCACAGCAGTACCACATGTCCAACTCCGCTTCCGCAACCTTGAACTGAATGCAAACATTCTGCAGCAGACAAACATTTCCAACTGCTTATGTAAGGGAAATATCTCATGTGTAAGGCCCACCAACAAGGTTGCTGCCAAACAGTTATAATACTGAAACTAAATTCATCAAATTGTAACTTTGGCCCTTTTTGCAGCGCCGGCACTCGCGCGACGGAGGTGGGTGGCTCGTGCAAGAAGCCTTCTCCGGGAGGCTGCCGCTTCCCCCTCCTTCCTTCCGTAGGCGAAGGAACGAGCGGGGAAGTGGCAGCCTCCCGGAGGTGCTGGCGGCTCGCGCGTCCGTCCGTCCCCCTGTGCGCGCGAGAAAGGAGTCTGTCCCGTCCATCCCCCCCCGCGCGCGCGAGAAAGGCGCTTGTCGCGTCCGCCCCCCCACGTGCGCGTGCGAAGCAGGAGGTGTCGCGTCCATCGCGCTAGCGCCCTGCCCCTTCCTTCCGCAGGGGCGGAGGGAAGGAAGCGCGACCCAGACGGCTCCCGGAGGCTCCGCACAAGGGGTAAGTGCGCGCGGGCGCCGGGAGCGTTGCGCGAGCGCGGGTGATTTTCGCTTCGAAGCGAAAATCAAAAAACCCACGCTCGCGCCGCTTCAGCCCCGTGAGCCCGGCAGAAGTGGGAGTGCGTCGTGCGGAGCGAAGCTCCCACTCCCGCAAGGCTCACGGGGCTGTCGCACGAGAAAAGGCCCGTGCGAAAAGGGCCTTTGAGATACAACTGGTGGAAAAGCAATTTTAAAAACCACTATTTTTGAAAAAGAAAGCTAAGGCACCCACCAGTTGAACTCCCCTTCCTCAGCAGCCAGTCAATTGCCAAAAGCCCAAATATCACCTGATCCTTTAAGACAGAGATGGGTCAAGTGCACCCCATTGTCTGTATCAGACGCCCCAGGAGTGTTTTTTGGGCCATGGGACTCTCCCAGACTACACCAAATGCCTTGTCTCCCCAAATTTTTGTCCTCAAAAAATGAAAATGTCAACTCCTGTGGTGGCAAGTGTTGATCTTCCCTCAGTATTGGATTCAACACATCATAGCGTTGGAAGGGTCATGTAGAGGCCATCAAACCCAACCCCTCCTCAATGCAGGATCTCAGTCTAGAGCATCTCTAGTGGGTGGCTGTCCAGCCAATTTTTGGAGACACCCAGAGAAGACCAAGGCCTTTTCCGCACTTTGTTTTTAGAACAGTGCAGAGCGCCCTCCTGCGAGGACGTTTGCACTTGGGAGTGGACTGGGTCCGGACTACTTTGTGTAGTTCCGCACCTCAGCCCGCTCCGGAATGACCAAAAGTGATCATTCTCCATGCTATTGAAAGACCACTTAAAGAGGTCTTTCAACAGCAGGGAGCATGCCGCTCCATGGCCGCGCTCCAGTGCAGATTTGCAGACTCACAGCAGTGCAAGCCTGCAGATCTTCCGGGGGTGGGATTTAGGCTGCCGAGCTTCACCGGTTGGTGGTGCCTCCACCAACCGGAAGCTGCCATTTTTGTCCCCGGAGCAGTGTGTAATGTGGCCACGCACTGCTTCGGACCAGCCTGGATCCGCCGAGGGAGCACTCCAGTCCGGTGAGTACCAGAACAGGGTGATTTCTTGGCCAAGTGCGAAAAAGGCCTATGACAAGGAGCAATAGATTCAAGCTGCAGGAAAGGAGATTCCACCTGAACCTCAGGAAGAACTTCCTGATGGTCAGAGCTGTCCATCAGTGGAATATGCTATTGCCTCAATGGAGTGTGGTGGAGTCTCCTTCTCTGGAGGTTTTTCAGCAGAGGCTGGGTGGTCATCTGTTGGGAATGCTTTGATGGGTGGTCCTGCATAGCACGGGGTTGGACTGGATGGCCTCTGGGGTCTCTTCCAATTCTATGATTCTACGATTCTACCTCCTCTCTAGGCAGTTGGTTCTATTGGGTAACTGCTCTCACTGTCAAGAAGCTCCTTTTAATGCTCCATCAGAATTTAACCTTCTGTAATTTCAGACCATTAGACCAGGTCCTACCCTCTGGGGCAGCAGAGAAAAAGCCTGCTCCCTCCTTTCTGTTACAACCCTTGAGGTATTGAAAGAATGAGACCATGTAGCTCCTCAGCCTTCTCCTCATCAGCTTCAACAAGGCCAGCTACTTCAAACTTTCCTCATATGTTTTTTCCGCCTCCATACCTCTTATCATCTTAGTTGCCCTTCTATGAACCTGCTCAGACTCCTCTATATCTCTTCTAAAATAAGGGCCCCAGAACTGAATGTAGAAATCCAGATGAGGCCTGACGAACACAGAATATAGTGGAACTATTGCTTCCCTCAGTTTGGAAACTATGCTTCTATTAATGCAGGCTACTATAGCATTTGCCTTCTTTGGTGCAGCATTGCACTGCTGGCTCATGTTCAACTTAGGATCAACAATAATCTCAAGGTCCTTTTTGCATGCAGTACTGCTGAGCCCAGTATCCCCCATCCCATTTGATATTTTTGAGACTAATTTACTGAATTCAGGCCATCTTAGATAAAATGCTAGTGGAGGTACTGACAGTAGATTTTAAAAAAAATAAAATAAAGAAGATTAGCACCATCTAAAAGGTGTTTCCCTCCAGCTTCTGCAGCTGGACTTGAGGCCAAGCCTAATACAGCTTCTGATCAGGAGAAACAGATCCCAAGCATTGAGAAGAAATCAACAAATATTTGTGTTTTGTTTACTTCTGTTTTCTTGCCTGAAATTGCAGAACTAGGAGAAAAGGTGGTGGACCTCCAGCAGTAGGTCATGGGACGTGGCTCTTTGACCGGCTTTTTCGGGGCTGGTGAGAGGCTGCAGTCATTGAAATCTGCTTTTGCAGATCCTTTGGTCTCTGACCTTTGAATGTTCCATCCTTCCTTTATCTTGTAAGAAAGCACTCTATCACTGCCACAAGTCAACCTGACACGGCACGTTGCAATCTAAATGGGTAAGAGAGGATGACATTTCATGTTGTTGCTTGAGTGTGTATGTGGCTCCCCCCCCCCTTGCCTGAAGAATCCAGTTCCAGGGCGGCTCAAACCGTGAAATCAAGAACAGGCTCGCTGTATTGCAACATCCCAGTGGAAAGAAAAATAGAAGACCATGGAGAGTGGAGAAAACAAGCCTGATTTCAGCTCTCTGCAGATTTCTTCCATGATTCCGGGGCATTTTGACGAAAACAAGTGAAGTTCCCAACAGGTGGAGTCTCTGCTTTTCCCAGCCTTCCTACCCACTTGCCGTGATTCTATCTCCTTTTGCTCTCCCTGCCTTCTCCCAAACACCCTCCTCCGGGCGAGACCAGGGCTCTCTCGCTTTCCAAACAACCCAATTGTGGCTTTTTAATTAAAGGCAACACCAGAACTGAGTTGGGTTGAGGCAAGAGGAGGAACGTGACAAAAACACACGGGAGGAGAAAAGAGCAATTGCTCTCACATTAAAAAAAAGACTTTGCACTGACAAGTTGCATCCAGTCCTCATTGTGTCTAGGGCAGGGTTGCAAAGCTGATTCGTAGGAATATCTATTAGCTCCGAAATTTCCACAGTCAGAGGCATGGGCCACGATCCTGAAAACAGAAACCTTTGTTCCTGCAGTTGTTAACCCTGTATGTTGGGGGTCCCGGGAGGGGTGCCCAAATTACCAAATAAAACACAAGATGGGGGAAATTATACTCGAGAACTCTCTCAAGCTAGCGAGAGGCAGGGTAACTTTAGCTGGGATCTTTTACCCTATGTCGACAGCGTCAGGTCAGAGAGCGGTTAGACAAGTTCTTCAAGCAACAAATAATATTTTTATTGGGAACAAACAACACAAAAGACACGACAAACACTAACTAACTGAGAAATAGAAATGGAGAGTTTGGGGGAATGGGTAATACGACACCTGGTCTTGTAGTCCTGGAGAGAAAGAGGGGTTCCGGGACAGAAAGCTCAACAAGGTTTGCTGGGGGAACTCTCTGGACAAACCGACAGCAAGGCTGGATGAAACGCAGGAGCGATCTGAGGTGGGCTCGGAATCGGGGGGGTTTTATAGGGTGGACTTTACCTACGGGCCAGGCCATGCTCGGTGAGAACAAAGGAAGTTTGGAGCGGGACAATAGCATTGGAAAAGGTCAGGTTTTACATGAGGAGCTTAATGCTGGATGACAATAGTATGGCCAGTATAAAAATGGCCCAACATTAATAATAATAATAATAATATTTATTTGTATCCCGCCTCTCCACATGGATCGAGGTGGCGAACAGCAGGAAATATATTATACATTAAAAGACATTAAAAACATACCCAATCCTCCCCATGCACCAATCCAGCTAAAACCAACCCCCTAAAACACATAACAATTAGCAATTAATTAACTATTAAAAGAATAGGCCTGGCTCGGCACTTGGCCATGCGTCTTTGTGTAGATTCGCGCTGAGTAAGGCTGGTTTGCAAGAAGGAGTGGTCCCTGAAGCATTGGAGAGGCATTAATCTGCCTGCCTAAATGGGGATTGGGATGTCCAACCATTAACGGCCGCGCCTGTTTACGTGCTTGTCCGGTGGCCCTTGCAAACACGTGGAGCAGGGTGGCAGAGAAAGGTCAAATGGAGGCCAAATAAGTTTGATGTCTAGTGTTATCACCGGCATGACAGAACCGTGGTAACACCAGTCTGTTGAAATGACTTTGGTTTCCATGCTCCGGCCATCCGAGGAAGTCTGAAACTGGGGACTTTTTATAGGGTGGATTTTACCTACAGGCCATGTCATGCTCAGTGAGAACAAAGAGAATTTGTAGCTGGACAATAACGTTGGAAAAGGTCAGGTTTTGCATGATGAGCTTAGTGCTGGATGACAATAGTATGGCCAGGACGCTGATGGCCCGACATAAAGGAATGGCTCGGCTCATGGCCGTGCGACTTTGTATGGATTCGCGCTGAGCAAGGCCGGTTTGCAAGAAGGTTTTTCCCTAAAGCATCGGAGAGGCATTAAGTTGCCAGCCTAAATGAAGTTTGGAATGTACAACCATTAATGGCTGCGCCTATTACGTGCTCGTCCGGTGGCCCTTGCAAACACATGGATTAGGGTGGCAGAGAAAGGTCATATAAAGGCCAAATTATTCGATATCAAGAGATATCTAGTGCTCTCACCAGACACAGCCTAACCGTGGTAACACAGTCCCACAATAATTTTGCCACAGAGCCCTTTTCTGGGATGTCGGTGTTTTATTTTTTGTTTTACTTTTTTATTAAAAAAAAAAAGCAGTATAAAGAAGACCATGAAAGACGGAGCAGATATTAGAAAAATAAGTCGATACAGATATCATACATAGATATCTAGATAATGAAAAAGAAGAAAAGCATATCTGAACATTGAATAAGAAATAAAAATGTTTTAAGGAAAATAGTTGTCTGGGATGACATGCATAAAACAATAAGTAAGATCCTACAAATTGAATTCAATAAATCTCCTGAAATCTACTTATTGAATATGCGCCATAGGATTGATCAGAACACACTGAAAAAAAAATGGAGGCTCTTTATATGATAACGACAGCAAGAATTAAATAAGCTAAACTTTGGTAAAATGAAGGGATCCCCAACATAAATCGGTGGCTATTCACTCCGTCAGAAACAAAAAATGCCAACATATTAACTCAGAGACTTAAAGGCCGAACTGATGAAAGAAATTGATAAAGAACGGGACCCTTTGAAACAATTCCTTCAAAACTGGAAAACACAAAATTAATTAATAAACAGTTCTTGTTAATTTTGTAAAGGTAAACTATTATGAAAACCAGGCAACAAACCTATGAATCATATATTCTAAGAAGGAGGTAAAAATATCTATATGACTTTGTGAAATTGGAAAAGTGTCTTAGATTTGACAAATGAGATAAAGACGCCGGATCAGACTATAATCTATACGTTAGATAGGTTAGAATTTACAGAAACAAACAAGTCAATTGAACTAATTTTTGTGTAGTACGGTTAGAATTTAAAACATTAAGAGCATTTGGTTCTGGTAAGGATTGGAAGAAGAATTGTATGAAATTTCAATGAGCTACAAAATATTGAGAAAAAAAAATCAACGCTGTATTGAATGTATTTTACATATGTTTATATTTTAATAAAAAGTATGTATGTGAGTGTGTGTGTGTATAAATAGTTGTCAACTTCCTTTTGCCGTTGACCTAGAACAATGCACATTTTTTTCCTTGCTTGAAACTCCCTATTTATCTTCCATTTGAATGCAATCAATGGTTTGAGTTCACCCTTTGCTTTCCATTACCTTTCCTTACATAACATTTCATATTTGGATATCTGAATGCATTTTAACAATGTAAGGAAAAGCTTATGTTGTAATTCAGGTCTATTTACTTTTGCAATCTCCATACATCATACATATATAGAATGCCTAGAGTTGGCAATTTATATACTAATAATTAGAATACACATTTTCTTTTTTTTATAATAATTTTATTCAAATTTCAACAAATAAAACAAACAATTATCTCTGCAATGTTTACATGCAATGTTTTTCCTTCTTCCTTTCCTTTCTGGATTACAATTATTAGTATTCCCTCTGTTTATTATATTACGTATCACAATAAAATGTTAATAATCTATAATTTGTTAGTTCCTGTTGTATATCTCTACTTTACTTGTTACATGATATTTCATTGACTATTAACCTGTATAGTAATTGATATCATGAAATATGTATTGCCTTCTGTCTACCCCCAACCCAAATCTGTAACAATCTTCCACTCTTTATTAATGTCTTCCTCTGATTTCCCTTTTAGTCTTTGTGTAAGTATATCCGCATTTCTATTTTCCATAAAAGTTGTCCACCACTGTTCGATAGTAGGTATATTTTCATTTTTCCAAAGTCGTGCATACTCAATGCGGGCTGTCATCACCATATATAATATTATTCTCCAATATTTCCTGGCTGATGTTCCATCTAATATATGTGTCATGTTTAACAAGTAGAATTCCGGTGTCATCCCAAACTGGCTCTTCAAAATTGAACTTATTTTCTTGTGTATTTCTTTCCAGTATTTTTGTGCTCTGGGACATGACCACCACATGTGAAGTAGTGTACCAGAGCTCTCTTGACATTTCCAACATTGACCTGTACCCGTCTTGTAAATTGTCACGTACCATCTATGTAACAGTTTTCTTTTAAGTTTTGAGCAACAGTGAATTTCTGAATATATATTTTCATATATATTTTCATATATATTTATATATATATATAAATCTTATATCTTGACATCCCATCTCTTATTAACACATATTATCACAGCTCCCAGTCTTCTTCTAGTTTGTTAATTTGTTTCCCATTTACATAGTGGGTGTATAGGTCGTATTCTTTCAATCCTACTATTCTTGATAGCCATTCATCTATATCTGGAATATTTTTTGTTTTCCAGATTCTTGCAAATTCTCACTGCCGTAATGAAGTACAGCAAAATTCGATTATTTTTCTTTAAAAAGTTTTTTTCAAACATGAAAGTCATATTCAGCAAAAGAATTCTGGACACATAGGGAATGTAATCTGAAATATTTCTTTTATAAGCTCGTATACTTTTATCCAGATTTTTTTTGTCACCGGGCAGGTCCACCAAAGGCGGCAATAAGAGCCCATCTTTTCCTGACATTTCCAACATCTGTTGTTTCCCATTCAATAGATTTTGTCTATTTTTTTCTGGAGAGAGAGGATATCGATACATCATTTTTATAAAGTTTTCTTTCAGATCTCGGGAGCAAGTAAATTGATTTGTATCTTTCCGGGCATTTTCCCAATATTCTAGTGGTATTTCATGTTGTAAATCTTTCGCCCATCTTATCATAACAATCTTTTACAGTTTCATCTTCTAAGTGGCAGCTTAAGAGATATTTATAAAAACGGGAAACTTTTTTTTTGTAAAAAATTATTATTTCCAGTTCTTTATAAATTTTCTGAAGTGCAAAACCTTCTAATTTTAAATCCATTTTAAATCGTTCCTTCAAATGTAGATAAAGAAAACAATTTAGTTTGAAGCCTCTCAAGTTTTGATCCTAATCTCATCTTTAGAGTCTTGAATTATCAAATTTTTATATCTGATACAGTCGTCTTCTTTATTGACCCATTGGTCAAAGAAAGCTTCTTGTGGAGATAACCAGCCTGGAAATTTGGTTGTAAGTCTTTTTTTTTAATATCCATCCAAATTTTTAACAAGGATTTCCTAACAAAATGATTGCAGAAGTCTTTATCTATTTTTGCCTTCCTGTACCACAAATACTCATGGAATCCAAACCACACATTTGAACCTTCTAATGTCTATATTCTTTTATCTTTCAAAATGATCCAGTCTTGGATCCATGCTAATCCATTGGCATAATAGTAAAGTTTTAGGTCAGGAAGATTACAACCTCCTCTTGTTTTTTGATCTGTCAGTAGCTTCCATTTGATCCTTGACTTTCTTCCGACCCATATAAATTTAGTCAGCTCCTTCCTCCACTGTTGGAAGGCCTTATTGTTGGTAAGAATTGGTAGATTTTGGAATAAGAAATTTAATTTTGGTAAAATGTTCATTTTGATTGTTGCTACTCAGCCTAATAGAGATAATTTAAGATTATTTTATTGTTACCCTGATTTCTGGGGTCCCTTGGGGGACAGCTCAATGTGCTCCATGTGATGGGGAATGGAAATTAGCCAGAGCACAAGCAATAGCAATGCGAGAGGCAGGGTAACCTAGCGAGGTCTTTTTACCCAGTTTTTATAGAGTCGGGCAAAGCCAAAAACCAAATGAAAATCTCCAGTAAGTGATTTTATTGAATAAAAGTCTCATGCACCAATGCAATCATGCACACATGCACCCAAGAGCTATTGAGAAACAAAAGAGAGGAAATGGGATAGGGGAGTATGGAAGGGGTTGTAGTTGGGGTAATACTGCACCTTTACCTGAAGTCCTTGGTCTGGGAAAAACAGCAAAGAAGTAGAGCTCAGCATGGAGAGGGCTGAGGGGATCACTCAACAGTCTGCTGGGATCAATGGGAGTGATCCAAAGAAATGCTCAAAAACTGGAACTATTTGTAGGGGGAAAAGTACCTAGTGAGTTAATGCTTTTCCAGGGAGAACAGTGGGTGTTACAATGAGAAAGAAGCTCCACAATGGTGACTTCCTTTGCGTGATGGGATTGCAAAGCGTTGCCAAAGTCTCAGGATCTTCGGCTGTGTTAGTTTCTGGTGTGGCTTCATGTAAATGGTCCTTGCCTGATGGAATATTTGCTCAACTTGGGGCAGATACTCTAATCCCCTCAAGTTGGCTTCTCAGGGGCTGAGAACCCTTTGTTTATTGTGGATTTGCACAGCTTGAGGTCTCCTGGGGCTATGCGTCTGGGGATTTAGCTGGCCTGACCTGGTTTTCGATTGTTCAACCATTGCTGCCCACGTGCCCATCCAGATGACCTCTCAGGCACACAGAATCATATTTAATATCAAAATTGTAGACCCCGGGATAGGATTTTTCTGGTGGAGTAACACCATTTTTGCAAATCATTGGTTATTTCTCTCCAGATTTTGTTACAGTTTTTTTTCAAATAATTTTTTGTTGCTTTCTGTAAACTATAAGCCCAAATATTTTATTTTTTTTCTCAATCTTAAACTCAGTAATCTTTATTAACTCCTCTTTCTCTGACTTTTCCTTATTTTTTGTCATGATATATGATTTACTTTTGTTGATTTTCAAACCTGCAGCTTCTCGAAATGTCTTTACATTATGCAACAATTTTCTGGCTCCTATAATTAGATCTTCCAAAAAGAAGACAAGATCATCCGCATAAGCTTAGAGCTTGTACTCCTGGTCTTTAATTCGAATTCCTCTTATATAAGAGTCAGTTTGGATGTTATTATTCAACACTTCAAGAGTGGTTATAAATAAAAGGGAGACAACAGGCATCCCTGCCTTGTTCCCTTGTTTATATTCAAGTAATTTGTTCGCCATTTATGATTATGAAAAGTTTTGCCTTTTGCTCCTTATAGATCTCTTTGACACATTTCAAAAAGTTAGCTCCACAATCCATTCTTTTTAATGTTTCAAGCATGAAAGTCCATCTGAGTTTGTCTAATGCTTTTTCAGCATCAATAAACAAAATGGCCAGTTTCTTTTCATTTCTTTTTTCAAAGTGTTCAACTGCATTTATCAGAATTCTAGTATTATTTTCCAGTTGTCTATTAGGCAGGAAGCCATTTTGATCAGGGTGTATCTCTGATTGAAGAACCTTTTTTAATCTCTCAGCTAATATGAAAGTGAAGATTTTATAATCTGTGTTTAATAGGGAGATGGATCTGTAATTTTCTGGTTGCGTGTGATCTTTTCCTTCCTTTGGTATTAATGTGATCTTTGCACGTTTCCAAGTTTTTGGTAGGCCATCCTATCTAATTAAATTCAAAGTTTTCATCAATGGAGTCAATAATTCTGATACAAAAATTTTATAGAAGCTAGATGTGAATCCATCCGGACCTGGAGCTTTTGCTGTTTTCAACTATCTGATTGCCTCCGATATTCTGAAGTTGTGAATGGAACATTTAGGATTTTCCTGTGGATGTCAGTCTTGAGATAGCAAGTGTGCAGGCGAAAAATGCACAGCAAAATGTGTGTGCAAATTGCATATAGTATCGGCAACTTTGCTTACATAACAATGAACCGAATGTAGACATTTTTCCATTGGACATAACTGCCTAAACTGCTCCTATTTGGGGCTTTAGACATGACTAAATCATCAACAGGGTTCCAGTCATATTCACTGTTGCCGGGTTTTGGATTGTGCCCTCAATATGATCCAGCCTAGTTCCAGAAAATTTGGGACTGATTGGTTCAAATATAGGGCATCTTCATTTCAAGGCTATTTCTTCCATTCATGGAATGTTCCTCCAAAACTTAGCTCCAATTCTCTCTTCCTTAGATACTGGTATCTGTACAAGTATCCACGTTCTTCAGCTTCATCAACTAATGTGGAACTTGAGTTTGTAATCCATGAAACGGACGGTACCTGAAACCCAGTAGCATCCAAAGAAACTCTTCTCTCAGGAGCTTCTAAGTATTGTTACTATTGATTCTACCTTGGCATTACAGGAGGGAACACCCATGTGATAAAGTGATGCAACCCATACCCCATGCCCCAGACTGGGACCCATTATCTTTGTGCCTTGCATTCAGTACTCAGTAGTGTACCATTAATATAAGAAACAACTTCTTCTGAAAGAGACATTTGGCAATTTGAGAAGTAACTTACAACTATTATCACATATTCCTTGACTGTCTGGCTAAGGAAATCCACACCTACTTTGGACCATGGTTCATCTGGGACATCCTGATTTAATACTGTTTCTTTGGGTTGGAAATCTTCCCAGGACCCACACATTTCACTTTTCTCCAGGAAAATCAGATCTGGCCAGGAAATTGTCTTCTTGGTCCATCATGAATTCCATGTGCATCCCATTCTCTTAATTAGTGGTTGTCTTTGGGAGTTCACCAGGGACAAGCGCCTGCTTTAGTTCTTCTCTCCAGTTTCTTTTCTTTTCTTGGGGCAAAACCTGAAGTTAGTTTTGGGTTCTTCCTCCCACAAGACATCTGAGAAATTGGGGAGGAAGCTGAGGAAATGCCTAATCCTGATGAGCAGAAGGGAGTGGAATGAAGGTAAGCAAAATCAGAACATTGAGATCTTCTTTCCATTCCAGGAGTGTCCCCTGATGTAAGTCTCCTCAATCATCTCCTCAATGGTATAGTTATCATTCCCATCCCACAGTACAGAGATAAGCCACTGATACCCGCTCTTATCTTGGGAAACAGTAGCCTGATTGCTGCAGGGAGAGGGCGGCTGAACCGAACCAGAGGCGGCCCTTGGCAGGTGCTTTCCTCAGCATCGGGCTTGGACCGTTCTCATTAACACAGGCTGTGGGTGGGGGAGTGTTGCAAGGAGATGACAGAGCCACTGGATGCAGCTGGCATGGGTCCTGCTTCCAGGGAGCAATCAGCGAGTAGTTGATGAGCAACACCAACTTCCTCCCACTTTTGGAGAGAGAGAGAGAGAGAGAGCGTCTCCAAATGTGATTGGCTTTACTTCAATGAAAGCAAAGTTTAGAAAACAAAGATAAACTGATATTGTAAGCAGTCTCACCATCTTGAACTTTAGTGGAGAGCAAATGAATCCCTAGACACAATTACAGCAATTTCATAACACTTTATCCATCATCACTCTATCCTGCAAAATCCTTGAATTTGTAGTTTGGTGAGGTACTAAGTGAACTCATTGGTTTTCAGTCTCTAGTCTCCATATGTTTTGGACTTCAAATCCAAGTCCCGGCCAGGATGGATAATGTATGGAGATGATCTCAACTGGAATACTGTATCCAGTTCAGAGCACCACAATTCAGGAAGGATATTGAGAAGCTGAAATGTGTTCGGAGGAGAGTGACAAAAATGGTCAAAGCCCTGAAAACCATGAAGCCCTATGAGGAGTGGCTTAGGAAGCCAGGGGTGTTTAGCCTAGAGAAGACATGTTTAAGACGTGGGATGACAGCCGTGTTTACATATTTGAAAGGACATCATATGGAAGATGGGGCAAGCTTTTTTTTTTTCTGCTCCAGAGGGTAGGACATGGAGCAATGGCTTCTACCTAACCATGTCCATTTCTGCACTAGACTGTTATAGCACAATTATTCCACTTTCAACATCCTATGGAATCCGGGGGTTTGCAGTTTAGGGATAGACCTCAAAGGCCCATGACATCCTTACAGCAATAACAGTGTACATAGAATATTTCAGCATGTGTGGAGTCTCCTTCTCTGGAGATTTTTAAAAAGAGGCCAGATGGAATTGCAATAAGATAATGGAGTTTTGGCAAAAGGTTTTTAAAGAGATAAAAGAGATTATAGGAGCAGATATACCAGTATGTCCAAATATTGCATTGTTATCTATATATGATAAGGTTGAGTGTACTCAAGTAAAGAAAGAATTAATAACAAATTTGTTAACTGCAGCGAGATTAATAATAGCAAAAAAATGGAAAGCAAATGAAAAATTTCAAATAGAGGAATGGTATAACGAAGTGTGGAAAATCGCAATTAATGATAAACTAACATGTAGAATTAGGTTTATGAAAGGTTTGGTTAAAGGGAATGATTTTGAAGAAATTTGGAAAATATTTTTGGATAAAGTTCTGAAAAGAGATAGTAATACTACCCTGTCAAAAGAAGAATGGCAATTTTGGAAAGTGGATTAAATAAAAAGTTGGCTCTGGGGGGTGGGTATTTTTTAGTTTTAGTTTTGTTTTTCTTTTATGTTGTATATTTTGTAATTCTTAGTAGGTGTGTGTGTTAAACTTGTGATTTATAGATTTAAAAGGATAAGTGATGTCAATGTTTTTTTAAAAAAAAAGTTAAAAGAATTAACAATAGAAATAGATTAAAGGGGATGTGAAAAATATTGAATTAAATGTGAAATTATAATAGTTGAACAGATTTATAAATTTAAGGGTAAAGGTGCAAAATAACAATGAAAGTTAGTATTGCTTAAGAGAAGAGAAAAAAAGAAAAAGAAAAAAAATTATTTTTTTTTTAATTCACTATTATGTATATCACATGGTGTTTAATTTTTTTTTCTTGTTTTGTATTTGTGATTTAGTTATATAATTAATAAAAAAAGAAGAAAAAAAAGAGGCCAGATGGCCATCTGTCAGGAGTACTTTGACCATGTCTTCCTGCACGGCAGAAGGGGTTGGACTGGATGACTCTTGGAGTCTCTTCCAACTCTAGGATTCTGTGATTCTGGGAGGTGAACTCCAAACCATCTGAAGGACAAAAGGCTGACAACACTGGATTAGAGCATCATGACTTCCTGTAGGCATTCTGAGAAGGACCATAAAGGAAAATTGAGTTATTTTGTCTTGCTCTGGGGTGGGGGAACAGCTTGTGCATGGGGGCTTGCCCCTGGCTCCCACAAAATTATACCCCCCCCCAGTTAGAGTGTCAGGAGCTGTTTTGATTGGTGAAAAAAATGAGTACAGAAAAGATAGCATAGAAGTGGAGAAAATTTATCCATGGCATATTAAAAAGCAGGGAGCGATACATCTTTCTCCCTTTCTCATAACAGTCGATTGCAACTGAGTCATCCAATGAAGCAAAATGGTGGAAGAACCAAGACAGATATAATTAGACTGTGGCATTTGCTACTGGAAGAAGTAGTTATGGCTGATGGTGGTAAAGCAAACCCACTGAACCAATGGAAGTTATGCTCATCAAGTCATTATGTAAGATATTATTTTGGGGTCACACAGTACACACCTTGACATGTGGATTTACTCCTTGGCTCTGCCGTCCACACCTTTGTGCTCAGTGGCATCACTGCACAGCTGAATGTAGACCCACCTGTGCATTTGCAATCCACAGGCTCTGTGGGGGTCCTATGTACTGTCAGGAGCACATGCTTCTATGTGTACAATGGCACCACTTGCACCACTCCGCTTCTCCTAGTGAACACAGATGTTCCTCATCACATAACAATATCAAACTGCTCTCGTAGGGCAACTTGGTCATGTGTAAGACTCCAGCAGAGTTCTGACCATTGATTGGCTTTATTCTAGTTGGGGTAACTATTGGATATAGGCCTTGGACACTTATAAATGGCAATTAGATGATTTCATGGAGGATACGTCTACAGCAAGTATCACTCCTCATGATGGCAACATATATGCTTACCCCCCCATGTCTGCGGGTTTGACTTTCACAGATTTGATTATTTGCAGGGTTTTTTTCAGCCCCTGTCCCCTAACTGAGGTGCTTCTTTTCCAGGGCAACCTTCCCTCTCAGAGTCTTTGATGAGGCTGCAGAACTCTTTAAAAACCTACCTCTGGTTCTCCTCCTCCACCACCACCATCAGTAGCCACTGCCTAAGGACAGCCCAGTTTCTCAGCACCAGAAGCCTTCTCCTGATGCCCTCCACAGACTCCGAAGGAAGGAGATCAACCAGAGAGGAGGTATAGTGACCTCCCCCTTTCCTTCTCCTTTCCCTGATCTTGTTTGGATGCTGGGTGCCCACTCTCCTCGCTATGCCCCAGTCCCCTTCCCACAGCCACACATATGTGCACAGTTTGATCTCTGTGATGTTTTTGCAGGGCTCCTGCACTTCTCACCCTAGTGAATGCAGAGGGTCAATTGTACTCCTTCCAGTACTAGAAAAGCTCTGCCTCTACATCACTGAATACAGATCCAGAAAAAATGCAAGCTTTTCGAGATATACCAAGACCTCAGATGTCTTGAACTTTCTTGGGATAACAAGTTTTTCAGGCACCACTCAAAGAACAGTAAAATCCTCAGGCTGTTGATTCATCAGAAGACTCTGTGAAAGTTGGCACAGCAATAGAAGGATGCTTTCTAAAATTTAAAAGAGAGCATCTTGAACTAGTCCAGCCCAGTTGAGCAACTGATGTTTCAGCGTGATGCATCAGCAACAGGTTTGAGGCTTTCTGCATTGCAAGGAGGTCAACTAATTGTACTTGAAAGCAGAGCCTGGTCTTGGATTGCAGGAATGACTACTTGCCTCAGTTGTCAAGGACTCATTTGCAATCCTTTCATGACTGGAGAAATATACACACATACTCCAGTTCAAAGCCACTCGAAAGGTGGAAGCTAAGCATCCTCCTACAACATTTTAATATTTCTTTTTAGCCACTGGAGGTTCTTAAAGAGATGTTCCACATTCATTTGTCAGTGGATGTGGATTCTTTCATTAGCATGGAGTTGAACTAGCTGACCCTTAGATCTGCTCTATGGCACTGTGCCTCTCTGTCTCTGTCTCTCTCTCTTGTTTTGCGACCTTGTTGCTTTAGTCTCCATTACTGAATGGTGAGGTAGCAGGCAAATAAATTCCGTTGATTTAATGGATCTACTCTAGTCAGCACTAACAACAGGATCCGAGCCTCTTTCTCCAGCCATATGTATGTATTATGTTTAAACTGCCTGACAAGAAAGGTTTTCTGGGTAGCATGCAAACCGTTACAGTATAATCTGTGAACAATAGAACAATAACTATAGGTGGCAGGGAATAAAACCAGGATAAAATGGGCAATAAGGAGTAAAAATGCCACATCATGTAAACCAAAGTGAATCATAGAATCATAGAAATGTAGAGTTGGAAGAGACCACAGGGGTCATCCAGTCCAACCCCCTGCCATGCAGGAACACCCTCAAAGCCCTCCCGACAGATGGCCATCCAGCCTCTGCTTAAAAACCTCCAAGGAAGGAGACTCCACTACACTCTGAGGCAGCATCTTCCACTGCTGGACAGCCCTGACCATCAGGAAGTTCTTCCTGAGGTTCAGGTGGAATCTCCTTTCCTGCAGCTTGAACCCATTGCTCCTTGTCCTGGTCTCTGGAGCAGCAGAAAACAAGCCCTCTCCTTCCTCTACATGGCATCCCTTCAAATATTTAAACATGGCTATCCTGTCTCCTCTTAACCTTCTCTTCTGCAGACTAAACATACCCAGCTCTCCAAGTCTATCCTCATAGGGCTTCATGGCTTCCAGGCCTCTCACCATTTTGGTTGCCCTCCTCTGGACTTGCTCCAGCTTGTCAATATTCTTCTTGAATTGGGGTGCCCAGAACTGGACACAGTATTCAAGATGGGGTCTAACCAAAGCAGAATAGAGTGTTACCAGTACCTCCCTCGATCTAGACACCAGACTCCTATTGATGCAGCCGAGAATTGCATTGGCTTTCTTGGCTGCCGCATCACACTGCTGACTCATGTTCAGCTTGTGGTCTATGAAGACTCCTAGATCCCTTTCACACATACTGCTATCCAGCCACGTGTCCCCCATCCTATATTTCTGTATTCCATTTTCTTCTACCTAAATGTAGGACCTTACACTTCTCTCTGTTGAATTTCATTTTGTTCGCCTTGGCCCAGCTCTCCAATCTATCCAGGTCATTTTGAATTCTGATCCTGTCCTCTGGTGTATTAGCAACCCCTCCCAATTTGGTATCATCTGCAAATTTGATGAGCATGCCCTCTATTCCTTCATCCAAGTCACTGACAAAAACATTGAACAGCACTGGGCCCAGGACAGAACCCTGTGGCACCCCACAGGGTGAAAAAGTAGAATCAGTAAGCTAATGAAGAAAGTTCCATGGTACAAAAACACACATACGTGTACAAAATAATTCTTCAAATGCTTGAATGAACTTTAAAGAAGGCCTTCACCTGGCACCAACACAACTATAATGTAGATATCAGGTGAGCCACTCCCCTCCAACTGGATAGAACCACTGAAAAGGCACCTGCCTCTTCGCTTCCATAAGGGGCATCCTGAGGGTGGCTTTGGGGTCTGAGTGGAGAGACAGATAACATCAAGGCACGGTATGGCTTCCATCTTATAAGTGAGATTCAGAGGCATAAATTGCACCATGCATATGGAGTGTTGGGTTTTTTTTAACAATACACAACAGTCCTATACAGCTGATCCCAGAATAAGCAGAGCAGTGCATGTGGAATGACTTCATATGCAGTAGCATTTTAAAGTACACCCAACAGTGTGTGAATGCACATTGCCCCGTGCACTGCCTTTGCTCATGGTGCATTGCAGTTGCACAAGGGGTTGTCAGCCATGTATAGTGACCACTGATGCACCTACATTGTGCTACACTGGTATCCAGTTTAGGGGTTGCATAATGTAACCCTGCCAACTGATATTTGCAATAACCTGAAGTGGTATAGGTTCTGAAATGATATGTCCACAGTAGTCATGAGGCCGTGGAAAATGTGTGCAGGAAAATATGGGTGCATTAAAATGTGTCAATCTGGTTTCAGTCCTGGCTATGGGACAGAGCTGGCATTGGTCATTTTGGTATATGACCTATGCTGGGAACTAGGCAGTATAAGTGTGTGTCTCTTTTGGTTCTGCTGGACCTCTCAGCACCTTTTGATACCATTGACCGTGGTATCCTTCTGGGCTGCATTGCTGGGGTGGGACTTGGGAATACTGTCTTACAATGGCTTTGTTCCTTACTGGACGATTGAACCCAGAAGGTGGTGCTGGAGGATGCCTGTTTGACCCCTTAGCAGTTGACTTCTTGGGTCCCTCAGGGCTTGTGTCTGTCCCCCATGCCGTTTAACATATACATGAAACCACTGGGAGAGTGTCTGGAGTTTTGGGTTTTGATTCCATCAGTACGCAGATGGCATCCAACTCTACTACTCTGTCCCACCACAATTCAAAGAATTGTTTTGCCCCTCAAGCAGTGTCTGTCATCAGTAATGGACTGGATATGGACAAATAAATTGGAACGTGATCTGGACAAGATAGAGGTGCTCTTGGTCAGTCAAAGGGCAGATCAGGGAATAAGGATTCAGCTTATGCTGGATGGAGTTACACTTACCCTGAAGATGCATGTTCACAGCTTGAGTGATCTCCTGAATACATTTACACAATTGAGGCTTGTGGACAGGCTGCACTCATTTCTTGAGATGTCAGATTGGGTAACAGTGACACATGTCTTAGTAACATCCTGGCTGGATTACTGTAATGCACTGTATGTGGGGCTGCCTTTCAAGAGTGTTTGGAAACTTCAACTGATCCAAAGAGCTACAGCCAGATTGCTAACTAGAGATACCTACAGGCAGCACACAACTCCCCTGTTGCAGGCTTCCAATCTGTCTCTTTCTGGTCACAATTAGTTTTTAACTACGAGAGCCAGAGCAGTGTAGTGGTTTGAATGTTGGACTAGAACACTGAGAGACGAGGGGTTGAATCACCACCAAGCCGTGGAAACCTGCTGGGTGGCCTTGGGCAAATCACATTCTCTCTGCATCAGAGGGAGGCAAAGCAGACCCACTCTGAACAAATCTTGCCAAGAAAATCCTATGATAGAATCATAGAATCATAGAATCATAGAAATGTAGAGTTGGAAAAGACCACATGGGCCATCCAGTCCAACCCCCTGCCATGCAGGAACACCCTCAAAGCACTCCCGACAGATGGCCATCCAGCCTCTGCTTAAAAACCTCCAAGGAAGGAGACTCCACTACTCTCCATGGAGGCAGCAGATTCCACTGCCGGACAGCCCTGACCATCAGGAAGTTCTTCCTGAGGTTCAGGTGGAATCTCCTTTCCTGCAGCTTGAATCCATTGCTCCTTGCCCTACTCTCTAGAGCAGCAGAAAACAAGCCCTCTCCCTCCTCTACATGGCATCCCTTCAAATATTTAAACATGGCTATCACGTCCCCTCTTAACCTTCTCTTCTGCAGACTAAACATACCCAGCTCTCTAAGTCTGTCCTCATAGGGCTTCATGGCTTCCAGGCTTCTCACCATTTTGGTTACCCTCCTCTGGACTTGCTCCAGCTTGACCATGTCCTTCTTGAATTGGGGTGCCCAGAACTGGACACAGGATTCAAGATGAGGTCTAACCAAAGCAGAGTAGAGTGGTACCAGTACCTCCCTCGATCTAGACACCATAGTCCTATTGATACAGCCGAGAATTGCATTGGCTTTCTTGGCTGCTGCATCACACTGCTGACTCATGTTCAGCTTGTGGTCTATGAAGACTCCTAGATCCCTTTCACACTTACTGCTATCCATAGGTCTGCCTTAGGGTCACCATAAGTCAGTAACAACTTGAAGGCACATAACAACAACAAAGTTTTGAACTGCAAAGCCCTACACAGCTCAAGTCCATTGTGCCTTATCAACCTGTCCACATTTGGAGATCTTCTGGGGAAGCACTTCTCTCAATCCCACCACTCTCACAGATGACACCTGGTGGGAACACGGGAGATGGCCTTCTCAGTGGCTTCCCTCAGGATCTGGAAAATCCCTTCTCAAAGAGGTTAGACTGGCACCTTCCCTACTATCTTCCTCTAAACAGCTGCAGACTCTTCTATTTCAGCAGGCCTTTGGGGACAATTTGTTTTGAGTGGGACAAGCCTTGCCCAATGCTCTGGATTTTTTTTTTTTATTTGTTATTTTTCTTGTGCTGTTTTCCTTTTTATGTTTTTAACTGCTTTTAATTTTTTTTGATAGTTTAATCACTAGTTTAATCAACTTTTTAGCTTAATTTTTTCATTTAATTAACTTTTTCGCTTAATTAAGTTTTGTGCTTTTTGAATTTTTAATTATGTTTTTTCAAATAGTGTAAGCCACTTTGAATCCCCAACTGGGAAAAAGGCAGGATCACCACAATGACACTTTTGGGAAGCAGTAGCAGGCGATAACTCTCATGTCAGTGGGGCAGTGAATCCATGCCAGGTTTTGGCTAGCTTGAAAGATGCTCTCCATGGTCCTGAACCTCTTTGAGGGATAGGCTTCAGCAGTCTGGATAACAAATCTAAAGCCCAGATTAAAACCTGGAGACGAACTTCAGGAGCCCCATCATCTGCCTTGCTTAGGTGTTGCAGACTCCGTCCACCTGCAACACAGTCTTTCTCTTTTCCAACTGCCTTCCACTTTCCTCAGCATTACTACCTTTTTGAGGGAGTCATATTTCTCTTGATAAAAGTGTGAGAGCTTAAATTCAGTCGTTTTGGTATCTGGTAAGAGTTCAGACCCAGCTTGCTCCATGATGAACTTCTCTGACATTTTTGGCAGTCAAGTGTCCATAGAACTCTCCTCCAGTCCCCCATGTCAGCTGTGTTGCAGTTGGCTCTCTTCCGGAGAGCTTTCTTCCTCTCCTAGTTTTGACCACTATACAGAGAAATCAGAGATGCTAACCATGGATGAACCTGACATTGGTATTTAATGATGCAATTGCTCCCCCACCCATGGATTCAACCAACCACAGCTTGGAAATATTCTTTTTTTTTTAAAGCAAACCTTTGAGTCATTCACTATTTTATACAAGGGATTCCATTTTACTAAACCATTGTACTTAATGAGACTTGAGCATCCGTGGATTTTGGTGTCCATGGTGGGTCCTTGAACTAAACTTCAGCAGATGAGAGAGGGGATGAGATCTATGAGATATTGAGGACCTGCTCTGTTTTTTTTTAATGGTTGAAGACTTTAACTAGTTCCTTCATAGCTGCCCTTCCAAGTTTTAGCTTTCTTCTGCTTTCTCGACTGCAATCTCAAACTAAATTTTGCAAGAGAAAAAAAAAATCAGGTGATTCATGTTGCTGCTTGACTTTGTATGTGGCATTTTTTTTCCTTCCTTGCCTGAAGAAAACAGTTCCAGGGCTCAAACCATGAAGTCAGGAGCAGACCTAATTGCATTGCAACATCTCAGTGGAATGAAAAACAGAAGACCATCGAGAGCAGAGAAAACAAGCCCAATTTCAGCTCCCTGAAGATCTTTTCCAAGATTCCTGGGCATTTTGACAAAAACAAGTGAAGTTCCCAACAGGTGGAGTCTCTGCTTTTCCCACCCTTCCTAACCACTTGCCGTGATTCTATCTCTCGTTTTATTCTCGCTGCCATCTCCCGCAGAACCGAACACCCTCCTCGGGCGAGACCAGGGCTCTCTCGCTTTCCAAACAGCCCAATTGTGGCTTTTTAATTAAAGGCAACATCAGAACGGACTTGGGTTGAGGCAAGAGGAGCAATACGATGAAAAACACACACAGGTGGATGAAAGCACAAGGGCCCCGTAGAAAAAAAAAAAAATCCTTTGTTTTTACGAGTTACATCCAGTCCTCTTTGAGTCTAGGGCAGGGCTGCAAAGCTGGAGAAGATGCCTCATGCAATAATGTCCATAAGATGGAAGACGTTGGCCAGACGTACAGGCTGGCATTGTGCGTTACGGATTTGTGACCTAGAGTTACAGATCCATAGCTGCTCCACAATAAGGAAGACTATATAGTCTTACACTGTTAATATATGCAAATGACCTCCCCCCTGAGCACAGCTTAATGGCCAGCAGCCAGATCAGGGGAAGGAGGATGAATCAGCTGCCAACTGCGGTGCAAAGGGGAGGAAGTTTCTGTCCCTTCCCACCCAGGAGGCAAGGATGCAACAATCAGAGGGAGGACCCCTGTCACAATTTCTCATTGCAGCCTTGCTCACTGGTGGGAAGGTGTTTAAAAAAACCATCCTCCTTTCGTCCCAGTTGGCAGGTGAACAGATCTCCTTTGCGTGATCCAGCTGCTGGCTGTTAAGGTGGGCTGGAGGGCTCAGCCAGGAAACCTTATTTAGTTGCAGCTAGTTACCATATTTTCTGGCGTCTAAGATGCCCTCCTGCATAAGACGCATCCCTTTTATACACTGGCATATACTATTTTCTGGCATATAAGACATACCAGGGTATAAGATGCACCTCATTTTCAGTGTCTTTTTGGGGAAAAAATGAGTCTTATATCCCAGGAAAAACAGTAACTGATGTAGAACATGAACAATTGTTGGGGGAAAGTATGTATATGAAGGGGTAGGCAAGGTGTCGCCCCTGGACCTCATATAGCCCCATGACTTTTCGGTGGCCTTCAGTGCCTCCAGACTCTCTAGACCACCTTTTTGGGGGCTAAAAGAGAGACAGGGAGAGAATTACTTCAGTAGCAGCAATTCATCTTTCACATAGGTTCACCACCCCTCTGCATTAACATGAAAAAAACTGGGGTTCCCTCCCTAAAACCAGTAGTGGATCTTTGGTCACTTCTCATTTGGGGGTTGTTTCTGCATTTGGACTAAGTCCATGGTCCTTAGAGGACCCCAAGGTCAAAATAAAAGATAAAAAATCAAGCCACTGACCTGCTACAGTTGTTCAACTCTTATCCACCCATTTCTTTCAATTGTCTAGAATTCATTTGCTTTTATTCATTAAAATAATTATATCCTACTCTATAACCAATGATCTGAGGACAGTATATAGTCAAATCCATTAAAAAAATAAAAATATTAAGACAACATGTGCTCTACAATTTATAGACTAAAAATAGATTAAATGTGTAATAATTTGATACATTGTTACCCTGTTTGCTGGGGGTCCCGGGAGGGACACCTAAATAACCAAACAACAACACAACCTTGGGGAAAATTAGCTGGAGCACTCACTGAAGCTAGCGAGAGGCAGGTAACTTAGCAGGGATCTTGCAACCCAGCGTCTACGGGGTCAGGTCAGTCAAGCAGCCAGACAGGTTAAAGTAATGAAAATGATGTTTATTAAGTACAGACCAATATTAAAGACACCACAGTCACACAGATAATTAAAGAATTGGAAATAGGGGTTTCCAGAGGGAAGTGGGTGATACGACACCTAGTAGTTTGAGAGCGATGTTGGGGTGCAGGGAAGAAGCTCAGCGCAGTTCGCTGAGGGGAACTCACCGAATAAAGTGGCAGCAAGGTGGGATGGAAGTCCGGAGCGATCCGGGGTTGAGCAGGCTCAGTTACCGGAACTGAGGGGAAGGCTCACCAGGCAAAGCGGCAGCAAGGTGTTCTGGAATTCGGGAGCAATCCGAGGAAGGTCTCGGAATCGGTGGCTTTTATAGGGTGGATTGTGACTGCAGGCCATACCTTACCCAGTGAGAACAATGCGGGTTTGAAGCGGGACGAAGCTTTGGAAAGGTCAGAGTTTAGCATGATTGACTTAGGGTCAAATTGATAATAGTGTAGCCAGTATGCAAATGTGGAGCGCTTAGTACAGCTTTGTAAGGCTGCCTGCTCGGGGCAGGGCGTCTTTGTTAGTATCGCGCATATGCAATGAGGTGTTTGCCGGAGAGGTCCCTGAAGCAACGAACCGGCTCTGTCTGGCCTGCCTGGGTGGAGAAAGGAATGTCCAGCAATTATTGACCGTGCCTGTTTACATGCTTGTCCGGAGGCCTTGCAAACATGGGGAGCGGGGTGGCAGAGGAAAGTCGAATGGTTTGATATCAAAGTGAAATTGAGTGCTATCTCCAGGTAGGCCTGGACCTCAGTAACAACATGTTCAAATCAGTAAAAGCCAAGTCATTGGGTTTGTGGGCCTTTCCGCACTACACTGTCATAGTGCTCTTATTCCACTTCCAACATCTTGTGGAATCCTGAGGTTTGCAGTTTAGGGAGGGCCTTGAGAATTCCCAGCCAGTATGCTCTTGGGCCTCAGGAAACTACAAACCCCAGAATTGCACCAAGGATGTTGAAAGTGGAATAATAGCACTATAACAGTGTAATGTGGAAAGGCCCTGTGTGTATGTGCCTTCAAGTAACCTGTTGATTTATGGCGACTTAATGAATTTCATGTTTTTCTTAAGCCAGGAATCCTCAGAGGTGATTTTCCAGTTCCCTCCTCTGAAATATAGCATACAGCCCCTGGTATTCCTAACATCCCATTCAGGTATTAACCATGCCTGACCCTGCTTAGCTTCCAGAACCAAGAGATGGGATCTAGAGAACCATAAAACCCCAAAGGCCATTAAAAAGTAGACTTGTTTCATACTCTCCAAATATCCCACTTTGGCAGAAGCAGAAGCAATTAATCTTCTGTCATCCCACTTTTTCAGATGCTTTGAAAATGTCCCATTTTCTCTCTCCCCTTCCCACCTCTTTTTTATGTCCAGCTTATACCAGTTGCTGTAAACTGAGTGCAAAGTGCAATGGTACTTTGCACTCAATTAGCTCAGCAAGAAGGAGAGGAGAGAGCAGAATCTTTCTTTTTTTCAGTAGACCCAGGCAAGAGCAAACTGCTGCAACCTCTCCTAGCTTCTATGTCCTTCCTCATGAATAACTTTTTCTGTCTTGACTGCAATCTGTTCTAAATTGGCTGCACATGTCCCAGTTTCCATCTGTAAAATATTAGAAAATAGCAAGCCTAGAAAGCCAAAGCGATTCTTGGTTGCATCAACAGGAGCATGGTGTCTAGATCGAGGGAGGTACTAGTACCACTCTATTCTGCTTTGGTTAGACCTCATCTGGAATACTGTGTCCAGTTCTGGGCACCTCCATTCAAGAAGGATATGGACAAGCTGGAACATGTCTAGAGGAGGGCAACCAAAATGGTGAAGGGTCTGGAAGCCATGAAATCCTCTGAGGAGCAGCTGAGGGAGCTGGGGATGTTTAGTCTGCAGAAGAGAAGGTAAAGAGGGAAGATGACAGCCATGTTTAAATACTTGAAGGGATGTCCTGTTGAGAAGGGAGTGGGCTTGTTCTCTGCTGCTCCAGAGACCAGGACAAGGAGCAATGGAGTCAAGCTGCAGGAAAAAAGATTCCACCGGAACCTCAGGAAGAACTTCCTGACAGTCAGGGCTGTGGTGGAGTCTCTTCCTTATTTGGAGGTTTTTAAGCAGAGGCTGGATGGCCATCTGTTGAGAGTGCTTTGAGGGTGTTCCTGCATGGCAGGGGTTGGACTGAATGGCCCCTGGGGTCTCTTCCAACTCTAGGGTTCTATGATTCTATGTTGTTTTATCTTAATGCTGAAATGACGCCAAAGTCAGCCACAATCCCACTATGAAGAAGAAAGTAACTTGAAGGGCATCCTAAGGAGTTGTTGTCAAGCTACCAGAGGGTTCTGGGGGGCTGAGAGTATGTAATGTGCCCAAAGGCACCCAGTGGGTTTCCATGGCTGAGTGGGGAATCAGTCTGTGGTCTCCATGGTCATAGTTCAATCTGTTCATAGTTCAAATATAACTCAAATCTGCTGCCCCAAGCTGGCTGGCATCCCAAGAAGTTAACGTTGTGTTCTCAATGCTGGTGCCATCAAAGACACGAGGGGCTGAATCGTAAGCCTTCCTTTGAGCCGTTTCACCGTCACACGTGTGATGGTGATGCTCTGGATGAAGAATTATCCATGGCGGCTCTTCACCCATCCTGCTCCTTCAAGCATTTCTTCTCCATGAGGGTTCACCCAGCTTACAAATTGCAGGCATTTTATCAAAATTCAGAACATATGCAAGAAAGGCAGAAAGCAAAGCTAGGCTAGGCATCTAATATTTGTACCAGGCCAACCAATCTTCTTGCTTCATACTGCATACTACCTACAGTGAGTTGATGTTATTTTACCAGCCTATGAGCTCCAGCGAAGAAATGTAGTAGCCCTGCCATTAACGTGTGTGTGTGTGCACACACACACACACATACACTATATATATATATATATATATATATATATATATATATGTCAAAGTTTGTGTGTGTGTTTGTATCCAGCGAAGACCTCATATGATTGGCTGCATGAGGCAGAGACCTCATATGATTGGCTGCCTAAGAAGATTCTATGGAATCCTGGGGTTTGCAGTTTAGGGAAGGGCCTTTAGAATTCTCAGCCAGAGAGCTCTTGGGCCTTGGTCAACTGTGTCTGTCTTGAATAGGCTGGTTGCTATGGAGATTAGGCCTAGCAGCAAGGAGGAGGGCAGTGTTTTTCCCTCAGGAACCCAACCTCTGTATGTGAATAACTCTGAATACAGATTGGATTGGAGAATATGGGGAAAAGTTGCAGGTACTGGACAAGAGAGTTTGGGGAATTAGAGACACAGGATCTCAAATCTTTCTAACAAGTATTACCTATGAGAAAATAAAATCTCAGGCAATGCTGGGTATATACACTTGTGTGTGTGTATGTATATATCCATATATGTATATATATATGTGTGTATATGTATGTGTGTGTGTGTGTGTTTATATATAAATTATAGCCTATATCCAACTCTTCATTCCATCTAAAGCAGACCCACTGAATCCACGGTAACTTAGTAAGTCACTGCCTATGTAATTTCAATTTGCTTAATGGCTCTGTGCTAACAACTGGATCTCAACCAGCAGCGAGAATCATGTAACCCTCCAGATCTTCTGTGTGGTTAAAGGCTGCTGGGCACTGCAGTCCTGCAACATCTGGAAAACCACACTATTCCCACCCCAAATTGGAAGCTCAGTCTTTTGTGATTGCTTTGTTCTTTTGCTGCTGTTCTTTCATTTTATTTATATGCTATAGGGTTCTCTTTTGCTACTTGGAGGTCCTCCGGGAAGAAAAGCAGTTTATAAATTTTTAAATCAAAATGCAATGCAACAGAGCTTATCTAGATGAGATGAAGAGGATAGCTAGTTTACCATCTGGGTTCTCACAGCATCTAAGTGAAGTCTTCCAGGAAGCCTACAAGCAGGGCATGAATTCTTGATTGCTATCTTCTACTTTTGGTTTCCAGCAGTTTCCACTCAGTGATCTACTGCCTCTGGATCTGGAAGGTCTATCTAGCCAGGGAACATTGTGTGCCATCCCTGCTAGAAAAGGGTGTGACCGAATTCATCCAGAGACCTCTTACAAATTTTCATGCGCTTATGACTCAGAACTCTTTCCAGGCACAGAAGAACAGAGGCCCATTCAGCAGTACTGTGGCAACTGGGAGGAAACTTAAACCTGTTCTGCCTTCTGTGTATGTGTGTGCATGTATTTGTGTTTGCAAGCATAAGAATGTTTTTTCCACATACATGAATTCACAGTGCTGGTTAGTGGTTTGAATGTCACTGTAGCAAAGAATCTGCTTCCCATTTTAATCCAGGCTTTAAAAAGGTCTGTCCAAGGTGTTGAATTCTCTCTGAAAAGAGGTTCAGCACTTTGGTTAGCTTTAAAAAAATATTTGGACTAAAAAGATAGCAAAAATTGAAAAAGGCATACATGTCCAGTGCTGGAAATATCAAGAAAAAGGAACTTTTTAACCACAAGTAGTGGTTATGTGATAAGGGGAAAAAAGGGTACAAACCCACACATTGACAACAGATACCCTCAAAATAAAATTTCGAACGAAGGCTGAGGCCCTTTCCACGCGGGGAAAATAAATCGTTTCCTGACGGTTTATTTCGGGTCCGCCTCAAAGCGGACATTTTTCACCACGTTCCACATGCGTGCAGCCTGTACCGTTTTAATTCGCACCCCATAGTACACACGTTACCCGTCCACATTCCCCGCTCCCATCGCCCCGCCCTCCCACGGCTGTGATTGCCTTTTTTTTTATTGGCCCGCGCGTCACGTGTGCATGAGCGCTCTGCCCCGCAGTTCCTCTCGCGATGACTCCCTCCTCCTATTGGTTGAAAACAAACAGGGACGATTTTGATTTTTGCGCCATTGCTTGGGGGACCGATCTTTCGTGGCATTGGTGCCTGGAGTGCATAGCTACATCGGGTTGGCTTTGCGGTTCCGGACTTCGCAGCGAAAGATGGAGCAAGAGGTGGATCAGGTGCTCGCTCAAATTGCAAGCTCCCTTCTCGCTGTGTTCTCGGTTCTGGGAGTAGTGGTGGCCGAACTGGGACGTCAATGGGCTTCAGAGCGCTCAAGGAGGCGCAGGCAATTGGCCTCCATGCACAACACAGCCGTGGTTTTCGGCTTGTATGCGACCATGCTTGGACGATCGCAGAAGCGCGTTCCACGCCCGAGAAAATGGTGGGTACGGGAGCGGATGCGAAGAACTTGGTGGACGGAGGAGGTTATGGGGAAATGGGATGAAGATCAGTGGCTCTACCATTTCCGCATGACCAAGGTGACGCTGCGCTCGAGAGAAGGGATACTGAGATGCGCCCAGCAATTTCGGTGAAGGAGAGAGTCGCCGTTACAGTTTGGTGGCTGACAACCCCCCTGATATATCGGAAGGTGGCAAACACCTTCGGCTTGGGGATCTCAATGTACTTATTCAACATATTAAATACCATTAATGTTCAAATAGAGAGAAAATATTGGAAAGTACTTTTATATAGGATAACATCTGCTAGACATGTCTATGCTCAAAAACGGAAGTTTGATGCACTACCATCTGAGGAAGAATGGCTATTAAAACTGTATGACATGCTAGATATGGACAAGCTTACCACATTAATAAATGACAGAGCATTAAATACATTTCATGATGGGGAATGCCTAATTAATTACATGCAAGTTAGGTGGAAGAGTATGTCTGTAATAAGCACAGAGGGAAAATAAAAAAGAGAAACGTGTTACCCTGATTTCTGGGGTCCCTTGGGGGACACCTCAATGTGCTCCACGTGATGGGGAATGGAAACTAGCCTGGGCACAAGCAATAGCAATGCAAAAGGCAGGGTAACCTAGCAGGGTCTTTTTACCCAGTTTTTACGGGGTCAGGTCAAGTCAAAAACCAAACAAGAATGTCCAATAAATGATTTTATTGAATTAAAGTCTCATGCAGCAGCACAATCACTCACACACACACTCAAGACCTATTAAGAAGCAAAAGAGAGGAAACTGCATAGGGGAATATTGAAGGGGTGTAGCTGGGGTGATACTGCACCTTTGTCTTAAAGTCCTGGGGTCCGGGAAAAACAGTGGAGAAGTGGGGCTCAGCATGGAGAGGGCTGAGGGGACCACTCAACGGATGGAGCAACGGTCTGCTGGGATGACTGGGAGTGATCCAAAGAACTGTTCCAAAACTGGGACTATTCGTAGGGGAAAAAGTACCTCGAGGACTAATCCTTTCCCGGGGAGAACAATGAGTGTTGCAGTGATAACAAAGCTCCACCATGGCAATTTTGTTTGTGTGATGGGATTGCAAGGTGGTGCCAAAGTCTCAGGATCTTCAGCTGTGTTAGTTTGTGGTGTGACTTCATGTAAATGGTCCTTGCCTGATGGAATATTTGCTCAACTTGGGGCAGACACACGAATCCCCTCAAGTCAGCTTCTCAGGGGCTGAGGACCCTTTGTTTATTGTGGGTTTGCACATCTTGAGGTCTCCTGGGGCTACATGACTGGGGATTTTATTGGCCTGACCTGGTTTTCAATTGTTTGACCATTGCTGCCTACATGCCCATCCAGGTGACCTCTCAGGCACGTTGAATCATATTTTAATATCAAAATTGTAGACCCCGGGACAGGTTTTTTCCAGTGGAGTAACAAATGGTAGAAGGACGAGTAACTAGGGACCTTTTCGCATGGGCTTTCCCAAGCGAAAGAGCCCCGTGAGCAGCGCGGGAGTGGGAGCGCCGCTGCGCACGACGCACTCCCACTTCCGGCGCTCTCACGGGGCTGCAGTGGTGCGGGCGCGGGGTTTTTGATTTTCTCTAGCAGGCGAAAATCAACCCGCGCTCGCGCAATGCTCCCGGCGCCCGCCCGCACTTACCTCTTGTGCGGTGCGTCGGGGCGGCGGCCGGGTCGCGCTTCCCTCCCTCCGCTCCTGCGGAAGGAAGGGGCGGGACGGGGTGGTAGCGCGACGGATGCGACGGCACCCTGCTTCGCATGGGCAGGGGGCTGCTCGCGACAGCCTCCCACTCGCGCGCGCGTGCACGGGGGGGCGGGCGTGACTGTCGCTCACTCCTGGCGCGCGCGGGGGGGCGGGCGCGACTGTCCCTCGCGGCAGGAGCGAGGGACAGTCGCGCCCGCCCCCCGTGCGCGCGCGCGCGATCGGGAGGCTGTCGCGAGCAGCCCCCCCGCGCGCGCCAGGAGCGAGCGACAGTCGCGCCCGCCCCCGCGCGCGCCAGGAGCGACGGGCTCCTTTCTTGCGCGCGCGGGGGGGGATGGACTCGCGAGCCGCCGCCGCCTCCGGGACGGTGCCGTTTCCCAGCTGGTTCCTTCGGCTGCGGAAGGAACCAGCGGGGAACCGGCAGGCTCCCGAACTAGGCTTTTCCCGCAAGCCGCCCGCCCCCGCTCGCGCAAAAAGCCTAGTGCGAAAAGGGCCTAGATAAATCCAATTGATAAGTTACCAAGGAAGGGAGGTTTGCTTGGGACATATCATCACTGAACATGTTATGAGGCTAAGATAAGGTGACGAGGGAGTGGCGTCTCTTTCTTTGGAGGTTTTTAAGCAGAGGCTGGATGGCCATCTGTTGGGAATGCTTTGATGAGTGTTCCTGCATAGCAGGGGGTTGGACTCAGTGGCCCCTGATCAGAGTTTTAATGCCTTGGTTGTTGGACATTTCTTATTGTAACTTTATAACTTCTGCATTGCTATTAATATGGAGTTGATCTTGTTAAATAAAATAAAATAATGAAAAAAAGTTTGGACTAAAATGCAGAATGGATTCATCCCACCAACATGGATGCCAGCAGCTGCTACTGAGCCTATATATGAGGAACACACACACACACACACAAGCACACAACAGTCTGCCTTTGTCTAGGGATGTTCTGTAGAGCCCAGGAGGCAGTTGATTGTGTTCCATCCCTAAGACACATTGGGAAAATTTGGAGGTGATAAGGGTCAGATCCTTTACTTTCAACTAACTTATTTCCTTCTTTCCTTCCTTCCTTCCTTCCTTCCTTCCTTCCTTCCTTCCTTCCTTCCTTCTCCTTGCTACTGCTTTTTTTCCTTCCAGGACTCCGTCACTCTAGAAACCATGGTCTGAATCCTATTATTAGTCCCAATTAGAGTACAACCGTTGGTTCTCCAGGATCTATTTATGTGTTGACTCACAATCTGACAATTGATTCAATGGCTCTCCTCCACTTGCATTTCACTAATAGGACTGAGCCTCACATGTCACTAGGACTTACAGGATGAAACAAATTCCACTTTTGAAAATCAGCTTCAAAGGATGCAATTCTTCACTAAGTTTCTCCTTAAGGGTGGCAATGAGTAATTTCAGCAATTCTCCTCCCACTGTGAGAAAGTCTTTGAAAGCTATGTGGTTTTTCAAAGGTCATTTGCAATTGAAGACGCATTCTGCATTCAAGTCACATTTGCGCAGAAAAGAGCATTTTCTGTTCAGAAAACGAAGTTTCAACCACAAAAAATTAATTCCAGTGCACAAAATATTATTTTCTATGCAGCTGAACAGTATGTGAACCTTATACAGAACAAATCTCTAATTACAGTTCTTTTCACTGTCACAGAAAACAGCATTTTATGCACAAGAATTAATGTTTCTGTACTGAAATGTTATTTTCCACACAGGCATGTAGAAAATGCTGTTTTCTGCAAAAAGAAGCAATGTCTGAATTTTGTGCAAAGTAAGTCCCAAACTGTGAAGACTTTTACCAGTTCAAGACTCTTCTCATCAGTGTTTCTTGAAACACAAACACACACACATATGCTCCAACCACATGTTTTTCAACCATTTTCGAAATATTTGAACATTTTTTCCATCCCTACTTTGATGGAAGCAATGACTTTATTTAGTTCTCCCAATCTATGGCTTCTCTCTCTCTCTCTCTCTCTCTCCCTCTCTCTCTCTCTCCAAAAGTGGGAGGAAGTTGGGGTTGCTCATCAACTACTCCCTGGTTGCTTCCTGGAAGCAGGACCCATGCCAGCTGCATCCAGTGGCTCTGTCATCTTCTTGCAACATCCCCCCACCCACAGCCTGTGTTAATGAGAACGGTCCAAACCCGATGCTGAGGAAAGCACCTGCCAAGGGCCGCCTCTGGTTCGGTTCAGCCGCCCTCTCCCTGCAGCAATCAGGCTACTGTTTCCCAAGATAAGAGCGGGTATCAGTGGCATATCTCTGTACCGTGGGATGGGAATGATAACTATACCATTGAGGAGATGATTGAGGAGTCTTACTTCAGAGGACACTCCTGGAACAGAAGGAAGATCTCAAAGTTCTGATTTTGCTTACCTCTGTTCCACTCCCTTCTGCTCATCAGGATTAGGCATTTCCTCAGCTTCCTCCCCAGTTTCTCAGATGTCTTGTGGGAGGAAGAACCCAAAACTAACTTCAGGTTTTGCCTTAAGAAAAAAAGAAAAGAAAAGAAACTGGAGAGAAGAACTAAACCAGGTGCCTATCCCTGGTGAACTCCCGAAGACAACCACTAATTAAGAGAATGGGATGCATATGGAATTCATGATGGACCAAGAAGACAATTTCCTGGCCAGATCTGATTTTCCTGGAGAAAAGTGAAATGTGTGGGTCCTGGGAAGATTTCCAACCCAAAGGAACAGTATTAAATCAGGATGTCCCAGATGAACCATGGTCCAAAGTAGGTGTGGATTTCCTTAGCCAGGCAGTCAAGGAATATGTGATAATAGTTGTAAGTTACTTCTCAAATTGCCAAATGTCTCTTTCAGAAGAAGTCATTTCTAAGATTAGAGGCACACTACTGAATACTGAATGCAGGGCACACAGATAATGGGTCCCAGTCTGGGGCAGGGGAATTCCAGAGCTGCAATAAGAACTGGGGTATGGATTATATCACTTTATCACGTGGGTGTTCCCTCCTGTAATGCCAAGGTAGAATCAATGGTAACAATACTTAGAAGCTCCTGAGAGAAGAGTTTCTTTGGATGCTACTGGGTTACAGGTACCGTCCGTTTCATGGATTACAAACTCAAGATCCACATTAGTTTTTGAATCTGAAGAACTTGGATACTTATGCTAACAAGCAAGAGAGAATTGGAGCCAAGATCTGGAGGAACTGAAGAAATAGTCCTGAAATGATGAAGTCCTGTATTTGAACCAATCAGTCTGAAATATTCCAGAACTAGATTGAGGGCACAAAAAGGGGCTATGGGTTTCCTTAGGCAGGCAGGCAAAGAATATGTGATAATATTTATAAGTTACCTGTCTGTTGCAGAAGAAGTCTTTTTTAAGATTAAAGGCACACTTGTGTGTTACTGGAAATTAGACACCAGGGATGCAGATAATGGGCCCCAGTTTGCTGCAGGGGACACTGAAGCATTCTATTAGTATAGCTAACCAATTGCACCAATTTAACACTAATTATAGTGCTCATCTTATAGCAATGGTGTGTGTTAGTTTCTGGTACACGGATGTAATTCTTCACTAATTTCCATCTCAAAAGAAGCAATTAGTAGGTTTAGCCATTTTAATTCCCATTGCAAGTTTTGGAGGACTGTTTGTAATTCATGTGTAGTGGTTTGGCAGGAAAAACAGCATTTTCCCTGTAGGAAGTAGCACTTTCTGGACAGAAAATAATATTTCTAAGCATAAATATTATTTTTCTGTGAGGAAATTCTTTTTTCTAGGCAAATCAAATCAGTGTGGATCTTGCACAGACTATTAGTTGAGACGTACATTATCCCATCTGGGATAACTCAACAGCCTTAACCATCGCGCTTGTCGCAATGTATCTTCCTTCCCCCAAAGATCCCCTAGTCTTTGGAAAAGAGGAATGAAGAAAAATCTAAACAGAAAAGAACTACAAAAGAAGGTGAAAGTGAGGACTCCATCATGGTCCCCCTTGCTGGCCCATGCAAGCCAGGACTGTCCTGCTAATGCCTTGCAACCTGCCCCAGAGCTTGCAGCAGATTGGCCTACAGCAGGATTGGTGGGGAATTGCATGGGAAGCCATGTTCACTCCCCAGCCATTTTCACTCCCAACCTTCCTGTGGGCCACACCAGCCTGTCCCACTCCAAATTTGGCCATGCATCAGCCCAAGTTGTAGTAGTTGTTGTTGCTGATGTAATTGTTCATTTTTGTAGTGCCATCAATGTATCGGGCACTTTACCAGCAAAGCAACCAAAAACCATGCATTGTTCCAAGCCGTGCAATCTAAAATGTATGTATATAGAGCAGCCCCTCCACATTCACAAAGTTTTGGGGCACAGAACCCTCATGAAAGAGGGAAAAACACAAATAACTCCTCCCCACGATTCCCCTCCCATCCCTTTCCAGAGCGTCCCCCCTTTCTTTCCTTTGCCTCTGGCCCCTGCATGGCAGTGGATGTAGGGGAACAACCTAAAAATCTTTCCCCACAGACAGAGAAGAGGGGAGTTCTGGTTACTTCTGGTGGTCCTCTTGAGAAAGGAGCACCTGATCCATCAGCAGCCAATACACAGCAGAATTGTGCAGTCACATGTCAGAGGGGCCCCACCTTCAGCGGTGGGAGGGGGCTTCGCTAACCCAAAAGAAAAAAACATCAATTTTAAACACAAGCCTGGCAAGCCTGGGATGAGGAAAGCAAGGGATGGGAGGAGGAAAATGGGGGGGGGAGGCAAACACACGACTCATGAATAATCAAATTTGCAAAAGTCAAACCCATGAATGTGGAGGGAGGACTGTACACACAAAGGGAAGGAAGGAATGATAAAACTAGACCATACAATTGTAAACAAATTATCCAGATAAATTACTACACACACCCACACACACATATATATAGAAAGAAACAAAGTGACAAGCTTTGGAAAATAAGAAAGTTTTTAACTGAGATTTAAATATAAGAAAAGAAGAAGCAATCCAAAAATATTCAGGGAGGCAATTCCAAGATTACTTAAATTACTTAAATCTGGTTGCAAGACTGTTATTTTTTTCTTGTTATTGTCATGGTGGGAGTCATGTGATGACCAGAGCTGAGGCCATGTCACTCTTGCCCACCATTTTGGTCTATCCATGTAGCCAAATATAGAGGTCCTTTGAAGATTGGGGTTGTGGGTGGGTTTTGGGAATTTGGGAGCAAGTAAGATTTGGAATTTTGATAGATTTTGACATAGTTTTCAGTCAAAAATATGCCAAACGTTGCACTAAATGTGGAAAACAAATGATGCTTGGGACAGGGAGGCTCTTGCAGGATCCTTTGGAGCCCAGAAAAGTGGCAATCGGGGACCACATGTAGCCTAAGGGCTGCTCTTTACTTACAGTGTTTCAGTGTTTGATCCACATTTGAGAAACGACTTCAGCACAGCTCTCCAAATCTAGAATGGCCACTGGCTTGGCCAGCAATTATTGACTGTTTCAACTCACCTCGACCTCTGAGTCATCTCATGAAAAAGCAAACAACCTGCATATCAAAAGTGCATTCAGAAGTCCTTATCCCAGGTCAGCTAATCATGTAAATAAGCCCAGAGCCGTCACCCCACGTGAATTAGGTGAGCCAACAAGTGACATTCCTAGAGTTCCACCTTCAAACAATTTCCTCCCTTGCTTTGTTTTTCTCACTACTTTGAGGAACTTGTTTTCCCCACCCAGGAAAAAAAAAAGGATGTGTAATTTGTGACTCGAAAGCTAACATTCCCATGCACACACATACACACTAAGTAATGGCAAATGAGGCACCAGTTTCCATTGCAGAAACTCTGGAGTAACAGAATCCATTGACCTTCAGGAGGTCCAAAACCCAAACACTTCATTGAAACTGTTTTGCTTTCCCACAAAATCCCTCCCACCTTATCTGAGCCAGCATCTCCAACTTCAGCACAAATGTTATGTTAATAGGTAGCAATCTACCTGTAGGTGTGGAAGTTAATTGTACCATCTTTATATTGTTACCCTGATTAGTGCGGAAATGGCCCCTGCCGGAGCTGCCACTGGATGGTGCTCAAGGCTGTCATCACGCAGAAATGGCCTCAGCAAGATAATCCCAATTAATCTCTGACGTCCCACTTTTTCAGCTGCTTTTAAAAATGTTCCAGCTTCTTTCTCCTCCTCCCACTTCCGCCCTTTGTCCTCAGCTTACTTCAATTGCTGCCAACTGAGATGAAAATGCAAAATTGGTTTGCAGTCAATTAACTCAGCATGAAAAGAAAGGAGGGAGGGGGCAGGACTTGCCCCTCCCGGTATGCTTAGGCAAAAACAAATTGCTCCAGCCTCTCCTAGCTTGACTATTCTTTCTCATTAATCATTTTTGCCATCTTGACCAGATCACAATGCTGTTTGGCCCTACGGGTACCAGTTTTCATCTGCTGAGTTAATTGAATGCACCTTACAAACGCTGCATGCAGCAATTTAAGTAAGCTGAGGATGAAGGAGAAGAGTTGGAGGAGGAAGAGGATGAAACTGGGATGTTTTAAGAACAGCTGAAAAAGTGGGCTGATAAGGGATCAATTGGGACTGTCCTTGGTAAATTGGGAGAGTTGGATGGTATGCTATATTTGGGAGCAGAGAGTATAGCTCTGTTGTTCATAGATCTCAAAGCCTGTCCGCTCTTCTACAGTCATCACAGTGAAGGGAAGAAATCTCAGTGCAAGAGCATCACCTTGAAAATTGCACTGCTATCCTCTCCATCCATCCATCCATCTAACTGCCTGTGCCTCTTTGTGAGTTTTGGGATCCCCGTTGCCTCTGGTTGCTTTGAAGCACCTTTTACAGCAATGTTTTTTTGATTAAAGTAGAACCTGCAGAACATTCTATCTCTGGATTCCAACTCCCATATATCCTTAAAAGCACCATTTGCAAAAGTTTCCAAAACAGAGCAGGGAAAAATGGTTTTCTTTCTTCTTACCTGTTTAACAGAGAGCTTGGAAAATTTCATTTTCAACCAGATGCATATCTTCTCTTTTTCTAGACTTGAACCAAGATCCCACACTAACTCTACACTCACATAGTTAACTGTTGGGTTACACCACACCATTCTTTTGCTGTGTGCTGACTTTGGGCCCCAAACTGAGTATCTCCAAATCTACTTTTTGTTTCTGATTCTGTCCCAGTGAAACGAGCGGTATGCTGAAAGCACTGAGGATGAGCTATACACCATCCAAGAATGCACAACCACATGTGCAATGGTCCCCGTCACTCCTCAGCCTTGAAATTTTTAAAAAATTCAAACTCTTTTCTGTGTGAAAGTAAGGAAGGTCAGGTTGTTGTTAGATACGGTCGTGTTGGTGGTGGAACACTTCTCCTGAATTTCAAGTTTTGGCTTTACCAAACTATGCCAACTATTTTTTGCCCTTTGAACTCAGCTTGCAGCAACTTGGGTCAGCTGAGGACCAAGAGGGAAATGGGGAGAGGGAGAAAGAAACAGCAATTGAAAAAGTGGGATGGCAGAAGATTACTCATGACGGATCACGCCAAATTGGGACACTTGGAAGACTGGCCAATCTAACTCTCCTAGGAAGGGAGTTCCAGGGCCTGGGGGCAGCCACTGAGAAGACCTTCTGCCATCTTCCCACCAGAGGTAACTCTGAAGGTGGTGGTTCATAAGGACACCCCAGAAGATCTCAAGACAAGGGTAAGCTCATATAAGGACAATATAGTCCTTCTTAGAGAGACAATTCAGTCTATGTTACTCCTTCCTCTAGTCCTCCTCTTCCAGAAAAAAGAGTGACCAGAGAGGGATCAGGGGCTACAGAAACGGCCTTGGGGGCCTGGGTCCCTGGGGCTACCCTTTCCCCACCTCTGTCCTTGAGAAACCAAATTTTCTGACTCAGGACATAGATAGCTCCCTGTCATCATCTCTTATGCACCGTTGATGCTTGTGCCTCTCATCCAACATGGTGCATGTGATTTGTGCCAGGTGAGGCTGCTTTGCCCAGTAGACCACCAGGCTTCACTCTAAGCCACAGCGTCCCCATGAAGAGATTAAGAATACATGGTATGTTGGCTTGGTCTTTCTCTGCAGCTCCACCCATACAAACCAGGGGCAGCCTTTTGATCCTCCTTTTCCTGGTGCAACTGTTTGGAATCCATTCTAGCCATTCCAACCTCCTGACCAGCTGGCAGGGATTGGGGAAGGTTCTGCATACATCAGAGGAGGAGGAGGTGGAGAACATCTCATGGGTTGCAACTCCTAAGGTAATGTTTCAGCCATGGAGAAGGACAAGGAGAAAATACTCCCAATTTCGTTGCAACAAGTTGACTGTTCTCGATCCTAAGCCAGCTCCACACTACACTGTTACAGTGCTACTAGCGTATATAGCCGGTGTTGCCGGGACTTTATTTTCTCATAGGTGATAGTTGTTATAAAGATTTGAGATCCTGTGTCTCTAATTCCCCTAACCATCTTGTCCAGTACCTGTAACTTTCCCCATATTCCCCAATCCAATCTGTATTCAGAGTTAACATACAGAGGTTGGGTTTCTGAAGGAATACACTGCCCTCCTCCTTCTTGCTGCTAGGCCTTGTCTCCACAGCAATCAGCCAGGCCCAAGAGCTCTCTGGCTAAGAATTTAGGCTCTTTCCTAAACAGCAAATCCCAGGATTCCATAGCATCTTCTTAGGCAGCCAATCATATCAGGTTTTCTCTGCCTGACAGAGACAAACAAATTTTGTCTTTTATATATTAGATTATTCCACTCCCAACATCCTGTGGAGCCCTGAGGTTTGCAGTTGAGTGAGGGGCCTTTAGACTTCTCAGCCTGAGAGCTCTTTGGCCTCAGGAAACTAAAAATCCCAGAATTGCACAGGACGTTGAAAGTGGAATAAGAGCACTATAACAGTATAGGTCGGAAAGGACCATAGACTAAAGAGAGGTGGTGTAAGGGCTGGCTTTACTTGAGTATAGTGGCTTTACAAAGGAAATTATAGATGCTGCCTAACATTTCTGGTCCATTCGTGGGGCCTTCTTTGAAGCCTATCTCTAGCTTTTGGTATCTCAGTGCTGCTGCCTTACCACCATTGTCACTCCCTGTTCCTTCCCTCATTGTATGTGTGTTTCGATGGAGGTGTTACCCTATATGTTGGGGGTCCCGGGAGGGGTGCCCAAATAACCAAATAAAAACAGAAGATGGGAGAAATTAAGCTCGAGCACTCTCTTAAGTTAACAAGAGATAGGGTAACTTCAGCTAGGATCTTGTACCCTATGTCTACGGCTTCAGGTCAGAGAACGTAGCCAGACAAGTTTTTAAAGTAACAAAAATAACAGTTTTATTGAGAGATAAACAGCAAATAAGACAACACACACAATAGCTAACTTGGAAATAAAGATGGAGAGCTTTTAGGGAGTGGGTAATACGACACCTGGTCTCGTAGTCCTGGAGAGAAGAGGAGGTTGCAGGGATGGAAGCTCAGTGCGGTTCGCCGAGGGGGGCTCACTGGACAAACCGATAGCAAGGTGGGATGGAAGTCCAAAGTGTTCCAAAAAGGGAGGCAGACTCAGTTATTGGGAACTGAGCGGGAAACTTCACTGGACAGAGTGGCAGCAAGGTTGGACGGAAGTCCAGGGTGATCCGAGGTAGTCCCAAAAGTGGGGACTTTTATAGGGTGGAGTTTACCTACAGGCCATGCCATGCTCAGTGAGAACAAAGGAATTTTGGAGCTGGACAAAGGAGTTGGAAAAGGTCAGGTTTTGTATGATGGGTTTAGTACTTAATGACAATAGCGTGGCCAGTATGCTGATGGCCCGATATAAAGGAATGGCTCGGCTCTTGGCCATGCGTCTTTGTAAAGTCACGTCAAGCAAAGTCGGTTTGCAGGGAGGTTTTTCCCTAAAGCAACGGAGAGGCTTAAGCTGCCTGCCTGAATGGGGTTTTGGAATGTACAACCATTAATGGCCGCGCCCAATACATGCTTGTCCGGTGGACCTCTGCAAACACGTAGAGTAGGGTGGCAGAGAAAGGTCAAGCAAAGGCCAAATTATTTGATATCAAAAGGATATCTAGTGCTCTCACCAGACATATCATAACCGTGATAACAGAGGGGGGCGTTGTCCTTTGAGAAGGACACTGGAAGACCTGAACCTGACCTCCAAAGGAAGGTGTCCAAGATAGTGATGGGTCTACAAACCAGATGGTATGGGGAACAGTTGAGGGCACTGGATGCATTTAACCAAGAGAAGAGAAGGTGGAGAGCTGATAAGACTGATATCTTACAATAGCTGAAGGCTTTGGACACATGGGAATTACTTATTTATTAAACTAAGCAATGCAATAATTTGTGGATATGGTTCCTAGAGAGCCAACATAGTGTAGTGGTTTGAGCACTGGAACACAGTCCTGGAGGCCAGGGTTTGATTCTTCACTCAGCCATGGAAATCCAATGGGTGACCTTGGGCGCATCACACACTCTCAGCCCCAGAAAACCCTGTGATAGGTTCACCCTAGGATTGCCATAAGTCATAAGCCATTTCTGCACTATCCTGTTATAGTGCTATTATTCCACTTTCAACCTCCTATGGAATCCTGGGGTTTGCAGTTTAGGAAGGGGCTTTAGAATTCTTAGCCAGAGAGCTCTTTGGCCCCAGCAAACTACAAACCCCAGAATTCCAAAGTAAGTTGAAAGTGGAATAATAGCACTATAACAGGCTAGTGTAGAAATGGCCATAAATAACTTGAAAGCACACAGCAGCAACAACCCCAATAAGTTTATTTAGGTGGATCCATAATGGTGGGGGGAGAAGGAGTGAGAGAGAGAGCAAGTGACAGAGAGTCTTTTCTTATTTTCTCCTTCTCTTTACGATTTGGTTGTGGGTGGGAGGAACTGAGTCCTTTTGTATTTTTACGAATTAGAGTCTAGTGTTTTTGGTTCACTGTTTTGGTACCATGCTTTAATTTTAGCTCATGTTTATAATAAAAATATTAGCTGGGGTTTATGTTATTTTGTGTTAAAACTGATAAATACTTTTTTAAAAAGGGGGTTGATTTATGTATTAACTTTCCCATCTTTCTTCTCGGAAACAGAGAGAAAGATTGATTTCTACTGTCCCACAGGGGACAGATAACTGATTCAAATTGCAAGAAAGGGGATTCTGACCAAACCCTCAGGGAGAATTTCCTAGTGGTAGGAGTTTTTCCACAGCGGTGGGCTCTCCACTGGAGGTTTTTCAGAGGTTGGAGACCCAATTCTTAGAGGTTCTTTAACTGTGGATTCCCTCTTGGCAGGAGGTTGCACTAGATGGCCCTTGCAATATCTTGGAACCCTACAGTTACTCCAAGGTCATATTGGGTAACTCCCTCTTCTTCCCAAACTGAGAAGAGTCTTCAAAAAAAAGACACACCTGTGCCATTTGGGTAATGAGGAGAAGAAAAGAAAAGGGATAAATTATTCATTCTTGCCTGCAAAAATGAAATTTTCAAAGATCTGCATCTCTACATCCTGCTTGCTTCTCCATCAGAATGGCTTGCATCTTCCTCCCATCCCAAGGCTAGATGCAACATCACCAGAAACACAGCTGCAGCCATGGGTTCTTCTGGAACAGGGGACGGGGTTGGCATTGCTTGTAGAATTGGCCTCTTCTCTTGGGACACAGGAAAGAACCTTTGTCCCTTGGTCTATCCCACTCAGCATTAGCAACTCTGACTGACTCTCCATGACCTCAGAGAATATTCTTTCCTATTATTTATTTATTCATTTATTTATATATTGAATTTATACCCTAATTTTGCCTCTGGGATGGGACCCTTCACAGTGGCCGTCCCAAGGTCATGCACAGAGATCCCCTGAATAATTTCTACTGGTAGAGATGTAATTCTTCACTGATTTCACTCTCAAAGGAAGTGACAGATAATTCTAGCAACTTTCTTCCTGTTGCAAGAAAATCTTCAAAACTGCCACAGTTTCCAAAGACTATTTGCAGTTCAGGACTTAATTCTGCACAAAATGTGCATGTGAGTTTTCGTGCATGCACACACAGAGACACAAGTTTGTGCAGAAATATTATTTTCTGGACCAAGAAGGCTATTTCCTCTTCTGAAAATACTGTAGTTGGGGCATTATTGTGCACCAAATTTGCACCTTTTTTTTTCTATGCAGGAAACAAAGTATTTTCAAATAGTGCTATTTCCTTCATAGAAAATGCTGTTTTCAAGGGAAAAAATGTGCAACTTTTATGCAGAACGATTTTCCAATTATAAAGATTCTTCTTAGTCCAGGTTTCTTTTTGTTAGAATTTCCCAACACTTGTAAAATGCCCTTTTCAACCATTTTTCTAAATATATTTGAATATCCTTTCCATGCCTCCATCCAGGTGGTCTCCTGCGCAAGTATTAATGATGCCTGACCCTGCTTATGCTTCCAAAATCTGAAAAGACTGAGTGTGTTCAGGGATGTGTGTGTGTGTGTGCAGTGCTGTGAACATTTTGCATTAAAAATAAAATAAAATAAAACTACATTCCACGGTTGGTATACAGGGCAGAGTAGGATTGAACAGCCAGCTGTTCCACTTATTTCAGAATATTGGAGGTTCATCAACTGAGTGGGAAGTTACTGGGAGCAGGGTAAATTTATTTGTTCTTAAACTTTTGTGACAGCTCCCTTCTCTCATGCTCATAGAAGGCTGCAAGGAGCATGTGATCAGGCTTAAACTGGAAAGATTCAGTGGATGGAGCTGATGGAAGGAATCAGTAATTTCCCTGTCTTTGGAACAATTAAGCACTGCGTCGGTTATCTAGGATGCAACCACTTAGAATCATAGAGACTTGAAAGAGATTACAAGGACCATCTAGTGCAACCTCATTCCGCCATTCAGGAAGACACAATCAAAGCACTCCTGACCAGTGGCCATTCAGCCTCTGTTTAAAAACCTCAAAAGAAGGAGGAGATGCCACCACACTCCATTGGGCAGCAGCATATTCCACTGTCAAGTTGCTCTTACCATCAGGAAGTTCTTCCTAAGGTTTAAGTAGAATCTCTTTTCTTGAAGTTTGAAGCTATTGCTCCATGTCCTAGTCTTTGGAACAGGAGAAAACAAGCTTGCTCCATCCTCCATATGACGTCCCCTCAAATATTTAAAAATGGCTACCATGTCCTCTCTTAACCTTCTCTTCTCCAGGCTAAAGATCCCCAAGTCCCCACACTGGTCCTCACAGGGCTTCAAGCCTTCCACTTCCTGATAAAAATGTAGATTTCTTCATATTTATTCCACCTTCACCACCTTAGTTCTCATCAGTGGCAACTGGAGTCCTCAGTGGCAGTGGGGTGGTGAATCCAGACCCAGTGCAAACTGGGAAGGAGAGATCCAAAGTGTTGCGCCCTGCTTCCCAGACTCAATCAGCACCTTGGCTAATTCCTTTCTAGTTTACTCTGCAACCATCCCCACCACAACAAACAACCATAAGAGGGGGCACAGTGCCATTTACTAGGCCTTGGTTTTGGCTTATGTATTCTTAACATTTGAAAATAATAACCTGAGCCCTGATTCACACATCTGTATACATCACTCACGGTCTCCACACTTGGTGAGTCAACAGCTGGATGTGTGAATGACCTCAATTGCAAGGATCGTGTTGGCTTGGCATTGACGGCAGGCGCTATGGAAGCACTCTCTGCTGTGTTCAAGCTGGGTGGGAAGAGGGGGATCGAGAGAACTTTGGGAAGTGGAGCGTGCACTGCAACTAAAAGTTCAAACTCTGAATCAGGAAAGTTTCTATTTAAACTTCATTCTTGCCAAAAACACAAAGGGGTGGCCATTTCAAACCTGAAAAGCCAGTGAGCAGATATCCTAACAAGGAAGAGCCTGAGTGCTGGTTTGGTCAATGGAGATGCTTCCATATTACTTTTTAGCTTTCTTTGAGTTTGAAAAGGTTAGATTTTGGAATGGCAGTTCTCCCAGATGTTCACTCTGGGAGTTGCCCAAGCTGTCCAAGTTCTGCTGGGCTTTGAGGAGATGTTCCCCACTGAAAACATTCATGTTTGTGTTCCAAAAGCCCATAGGACAGAATTCTATCGGTCTCACTCTGGAAGAAGGGAAGTGTATATGTGAAATGGATTGAAACTCAAAATCACTGCCTGTTTCCATTTCTGGCGCTTTCAAGGATTTTTGCTGGTTTGGGCAGCCTAAGGGGTGTCATTCACTCACTGGAAACTCCAGAAGTCCTGCAGAAGCAGCATTTTGATATCTCCCCCTGCCCCACATACACACACAACTGAATTTTGTGGGTATTGGGAGGCTTTTGGAGAGGCAGCGTGGCAGAGTGGATGCTGGAGACCCGAGTTCAAACTCTCACCCAGCATGGAAACCCACTGGGTGACGTTGGAAAGTCACACTCTCTCAGCCTCAGAGGAAGGCAAAGGCAAACCTCCCTGAACTAATCTGATCCTGTGATGGGTTTGCCTTAGGGTCACCTTCAGTTGGAAATGACTTGAAAGCACACAACAACAACAATGAAAGGATTTCGGGGGGGGGGCTTGATGCATCCCCTCAAACATTTCACAGACGAAAATGAGGCATGTGTGACTGAGCAGTCAAAATGGTAAAAGTTATTAATGATCAAGCGCACAGCATTTTTCTTTTGCCTGAGCCTACTGGCAAGTGCAAGATTCTTCTACCACCTCTCTTCTCCCTGCCACGTGTTAAGTGAGGCCATTTTCACACTACGCTGTTATAATACTATTATTCCACATTCAACCTCCTGTGCAATTCTAGGGTTTGCAGTTTCCTGAGGCCAAAGAGCTCCCTGGCTGGGAATTCTAAATTCCCCTCCCTAAAAGCCAAACCCCAGGATTCCACAGGATGTTGAAAGTGGAATAATAGCACTATAACGGTGTTACCCTGTATTATGAGGGTCCCGGGAGGGGTGCCCAAATAACCAAATAAAAACACAAGATGGGGAAATTAACTCGAACACCCTCTTAAGCTAACGAGAGGCAGGGTAACTTAGCAGGGATCTTGCAACCCTGTGTATACAGCGTCGGGTCAGAAGAGCAGTCAGACAAGTTTTTAAAGTAATAAAAACGATAGCTTTATTAAAGGGCAAACAACAAATAAGACACCACATGCACTCAGCTAACTAGATATAGAAATGAGAGTTTTCAGGGGGAAACGGGTAATATGACACCTTATCTCGTAGTCCTGGAGAGAAGTGGAGGTTGCAGGGAAGGAAACTCAGCGCAGTTTGCTGAGGGGACGACTTGCTGGACACAGCGGCAGCAGGGCTGGATAGGAGCTATCCAAGGAGGACTTGGAATCGGGGAGTTCTTATAGGGTGGATTGTGCCTACAGGTCATGCCATGCTCGGTGAGAATAAAGGAAGTTTGGAGTGGGACAAAAGCGTTGGAAAAGGTCAGATTTTACATGATGAGCTTAGTGCTGGATGACAATAGTATGGCCAGTCTGCAAATGGCTTAGCTTTGTGAGAATCCCGGCTCAGGGCTGAGCGTCTGTGTAAAGTCGCGCTTAAGCAAGGTGTGTCTGCAAGAAGTGGTCCCTGAAGCAACAGAGAGGCATTAATCTGCCTGCCTAAGTGGGGATTGGAATGTCCAACCATTAATGGCTGCACCTGTTTACGTGCTTGTCCGGTGGCCTTTGCAAAGACATGGAGCAGGGTGGCAGAGAAAGGTCAAATGGAGGCCACATAAGTTTGATATCAAGAGATATCTAGTGCTATCACCGGGCATGTCAGAACCGTGGTAACAATGGTGTAGTACAGAAATGGCCTGAGTGCAAGCTACTTTTGCAGTTTGAACTTGGTTTGGAGCAATGGAATTAAGCTGAGAATCAGGAGAGGAAAGAGGGAGGAGGGGAGAGAAACTGGGACATTTCAAAAGCGGCTGAAAAAGTGGGTTGGCAGAGGATTAATTGGGACTGTCCCTGCCAAGTCAGGACAGTTAGAAGGTACATTCATGATGAAGTGGAGCATCCACAAGATAAATGGGCTGGAACTTTGTTGATTAGTTGCAACGGGAGGAGCCCCATTCCATCAATTGTCAAACGGTGAATCAACATATAGGTAAATCCAAGCAATTCAACAGCTCTACTCTGGTCAGGGCTGACAATAGTTTGAGGCTGTGGTTGTTTGAGGTGGGCCAGCAAAAGGGACCAGGGGCCACAGCCTCCCTACTCTTTTCCTCGAGGTTTCCAACAAGCCCCCCCCCACTTGCCTCTCTCTGTTGCTGGATTCTGGCTTTCCAATTCTGTGTTTCCGGGGACTCTCTGCTTGGCATCAGCCGGTGCCTCATTCCAGTCCTACTGGCAGAAGGAAGAGCCCCGAGCAAAGTCATTTCTCAGCAGGCTGAACACCACCCAGCAAACTTGCATTCCTGTAAATTTCCAGGCATACGAGCGCAGTTTGCTTTGGTGCGCTGTCCCTCTTTGCCTTCCGCTTGGGGGTGTGTGTGTGTGTTTTCTTGGCCCTGAATCTCTCTTGGAAGAGGTGCACCCATTCCTTTAGGGCAGAGGTGGGAAACTGCAGCGGCTCTGGGGCCCATTTTATGATCAGGAACTCTCTGAGGAACACCCTCTGGACTTCTAAAAGACTAAAAAAAACCCCCAAAAAACAGAATGGCCAGAAGTCCACTTTTGGTTCTTCAGATCGGCAATTTTATTTTATCTTCTTTTGTTTTATCTTCTTTAATTTTTGATGTTAAACAATACAGGGAAGCCTTGTGACCTACTTAAGAGATAGATAGACAGATTACATAGGCCATTTCCGCACTAGCCTGTTATAGCGCGATGATTCCACTTTCAACATCGTCTGGAATCCTGGGGTTCACAGTTTCGGCAGGGGTCTCCTGGCGCCTCCCGAAATTGCAAACCCCAGGATTCCATAGGAGGTTGAAAGTGGAATAATCGTGCTATAACAGGCTAGTGTGGAAATGGCCATAGATTGATTGATTGATTGATTGATTGATTTCAGTCAATGACCAGCAGAAATAAAAGGAACAAAATAGAATAGGTAAAACACAATGCATTGCATTAGAATACATTATTAAATATAGAACTAAAATCAGATTAAATATAAAATATTTATTACAATTAAAAAACAATATATATCTTTTATACTATGGCCATTTCTGTACTACGCTGTTACAGTGCTATTATTCCCCTTTCAACATCCTGTGGAATTCTGGGATTTATAGTTTACTGAGCTCTCCAGGTGAGAATTCTAAATGCCCCTCCCTAAACTGCAAACCCCAGGATTCCACAGGATTTTGAAAGTGGAATAACAGCACTATAACAGTGTAGGGCAGGCATGGCCTAAGACACCATCCTATGCCGAAAAATTCTCACTACCATGCAAAAACTAGCAACCTTGGCTGTAATCTAAGAAGTAAATTTTTGTACCAGGAGGTCTCCAAGAGCAGCCACTCACCCTCTTGTGCGGCCAGAAAAAGGTTGGCTTGCAGGTTCTGTTATTATAATTTTATTGAGATTTGAATATAAAATAAAGGTAAAAACACCCAGGCATATATACTGTCTATAACCATTCATCAAATCAAAAATTAAGGAAAAGTGTAAGAGAAAACAGTACTAAACACACAAACACAACCATAACATAGGCACTAAACTGTTATAGCGCTACGATTCCACTAGCTGGCCCCTCCGGAAACTGCAAATCCCAGAGTTCCATAGGACGTTGCAAGTGGAATCATCGCGCTATAACAGTCCAGTGCAGAAATGGCCAAGTTCAGCATCCTGGCATGGGCCCTTTTCGCACCTTACCTTCATCGCGGCAGTGGGGAGCGGCGCTCGCGCAAGCAACCGTTTGCACGAGCCGCTCACAACAGCCCTTCTGCCTTCCGCAGTAGCTTGCCGGTTGCGCGACCGTCGCGCTAGCGCCCCACCCCTTCCTTTTGCAGCGCAGCCTGGGAGCTGTAGGCTGCGTTGGGGGAGGAAGCGTGACTGGGCCAGCTTGTTTGGAGCACTGCAGGCAGGTAAGTGTGCGAGGGCCCTGCGAGCATTGCACGACCATGCAGTATTTTCAGCTTAGAGCTGAAAATAAGAAAATGCACGCGCAGCCCGCTTTAGACTCGTGAGTGTTGCGTGAGTGGGAGTGCGTCGTATGGACTGACACTCCCATTTAAGTGATGCTCAAGGGGCCCTTGCGCAAAAAAAAAACTGCGTGCGAAAAGGGCCATGGTGATGTGTTGGTCCCAGTCCGGGATGTGTGCCATCGCACCACATTGCTATGGTCCTGCTGTCACACCGTACACCATTACCGGGGGAAAATCCCTTAATGGCCCCCTTTCCCATGACAATCCCATAGGCTCCGGGTGCGCAGTAAGAGTGGAAGCACTATTAAGCACTTCCTTCCACAGTATTGTGCAGGAAGAGGTGGGGAAAGGGACCCCCCCATTCTCACTGTGCTGCGGAAGGGAGAAGAGTGTTCCTAACACTACCCATCCTCCAGCAGCCGAGCAGGTGTGGTGGGGAGCGTTCAGGTCCCCATCCCATCCTGGCAATGGCACTGCCAGGAGACTGAGATGAAGCGCTTTGGGGCCATAGTATGGTAAAGGCCAATGCTACTATTAGGTGGATTTGTAATTGGCCCAAACCCAAAGGGTACTCAGCAATAGCTCCTCTTCATCCTGGAGAGAAGTGACTAGTGGGATGCCACAGGGTTCTGTCCTGGGCCCAATGGTACTCAGCATCTTCATCAGTGACTTGGATGAAGGAGTGGAGGGCATGCTGATCAAATTTGCAGATGACACCAAATTGGGAGGGGTTGCTAATACGCCAGAGGACAGGATCAAATTTCAAAATGACCTGGATAGATTGGAGAGCTGGGCCAAAGCTAAAAAAATGAATTTCAACAGGGAGAAGTATAAGGTACTACACTTGGGCAGAAAAAATGGGATGCACAAATATAGGATGGGGGACACCTGACTTGACCACTGTACATATGAAAGATATCTAGGAATCTTAGGCCATTTCTGCACTACGCTGTTATAGTGCTATGATTCCACTTTCAGTCTCCTGTGGAATTCTGGGGTTTGTAGTTTGCTGAGGTGAAAGAGCTCTCTGGCTGAGAATTCTAAAGGCCCCTCCCCAAAATGCAAACCCCAGGATTCTGTAGGATGTTGAAAGTGGAATAATAGGACTATGGATGAATCCGCACTAGGCTGTTATAGCGCTATGATTCCACTTGCAACATCCTATGGAATCCTGGGGTTTGCAGTGTGAGGCCCCTCCCTAAACTGCAAACCCCAGGATTCCATAGGATGCTGCAAGTGGAATCATGGCGCTAGAACAGCCTACTGCGGAAAAGGCCTATAACAGTGTGATGTGGAAACGGCCCTAGCAGACCACACGCTGAATCAGTCAACAGTGTGGTGCAGCAGCTAAAAAAGCCAATGTGATTCTAGGCTGCATCAATCGGAGTATAGTGTCTACACTGAAGGAAGTAATAATACCACTTTTTGGTAAGGCCCCACCTGGAATGCTGTGATAGGAGCAAAGACACTATTATCCTGCTACAACGGTGATTTCCCTACCTCTTGTGATAAAGCCCCAAACCTTGCCAAGAAAAAATTAAGGTAAGGTCCCCTTAGGTTTGCCAGGGGTCACACAAGCCAACAAAGACCAACGTGGCCCCTTCCGGCAAGCCTGGGGAAGGCGGCTGGGGAGAGAGACCGAGAGCCATCGCCTTGCAACCCAAGCCCTGCCAGAGGCTGGCTGGTGAGTCACTTTCCGCACTCGGTTTCAGCTGTGCGGCTTCCTGGGGGGGGAAGAAGGTGGCGCTCGGATTACAAAGGGCAGGTGACTGTCTCTCTCCGGCCCACCAGTTCCGGAACTGAAGCCTCCCCATCCATGCTCAGGGAGAGAGCTGGAGTTGGGGTGGGCATCGGCAGCTGTGCCTCCCGGGGACACATCGGGCACTCCGAAGAGCATCCTCCCCACCCCACCAGGGTCACATGCCCCCCTGACATTTCCCCCCTTGATTAAGAGAGAATTTATGGGCAGCTGTTCAGGAACACAAGCGGTCGGGTTGTTGACTCAGCAAACCAAGTGTGAAATTTCCTAAATGTTTATCACATCCCTCATTTCCTTTCCTCTTTTCTGCCTTTTCTGTTGCTGGGTTTTTCCCAAAGAGGAAAAAAATCACAGCTGAATGTTTGTTTATTTAAATCACATACACACACCATGCCAACAGATAGAATCTTATATACCCAAGAGAAAACATTAAGAACAGAATAAATGTCTTTAAAACATAAGCCAAGCTCATACATTGGTTTTGTTGGTGGTGGTGGTGTGTGCACTCAAGTTGTTTCCAACCTGTGGCAACAATAAGGTAACCCTATTATGTGCTTTTCTAGGGCTGAGAGTGTGTGACATGCCCAAGGTCTCCCATGGCTGAGCAGGGAATCGAACCCTGGACTCCTGGGTCATTGGCCATTGCTCAAACCACTACAGGGGTAGAAATACTCTAGAGGCACCAGGTCCTGTCTGATCTTAGAAGCTAAGCAGGGTCAGCCTTGGTTAGTAGTTGCATGGGGAACCGCCAACAAGCACCAGGTGCTGTAGGTTCTGCTTCAGAAGAAGGAACTGGCAAAACCACCTCTGAGGATTCCTTGCCTAAGAAACACTGTTAAATTCATGGGTCACCTTCAGTCAACAGGGAAACTGAGAGCAATATACACAGCCACAGGGATGGGGAAATATATTCATTTGTTTATTTATTTCATTTCTATCCAACTTTTCTCCTGGGCCATTTCTGCACTTGAGTGTTATAGGCCCTTTTCGCATGGGCTTTCTGTTGCGCTAGAGCCCCCTGAGCCTCGCGGGAGTGGGAGCGTCGCTCTGCACGACGCACTCCCACTTCCGCGGCGCTCATGGGGCTGACACTGCATGAGCTTGTATCTTTTTATTTTCGGCTGGAACCGAAAATAAACGGTGCTCATGCAAGGCTCCCGGCGGCGCCTCGCACTTACCGAAGTGCGGAGCGCCGTCGCAGGCGAGCCTGTCGTGCTTCCTCCCCACTTCCGCCCCCAGCGCCGCCTACAGCTCCCAGGGAGTGCTGTGGAAGCTGGGGGTGTGGCTGAAGAGCACCTGTTGCAGGAAAAGACGCCAGATGCGGTAAGGAGGCGGGGGAAGCGGCGGCGTTTCGGAAGACGGTTGTTGCGTGAGCCACCCTCCTCCGTCGCGCAAGCACCGGCGCTGAGAAAAGGGCCATAGTGCTGTTATCCCACTTTCAACATCCTATGGAATCCTGGGGTTTGCAGTTTTGGGAGGGGCCAGCCAGCCCCTCCCGAAAGTGCAAACCCCAGGATTCCATAGCATGTTGAAAGTGGGATAACAGCACTATAACACTCGAGTGCAGAAATGGCCCTAGTGTGTGACCCAAGGCAGGTCACAAACAATAAAATAAAATCAGCTAAAACCATGGTAACAAATTTTAAATCCAATTAAAACATCATCCTTTTTGAAACACAGGCGACTTCCACCCTGCCCTGTTGTAGTGCTGTTATTCCCCTTTCAACCTCCTGTGGAATTTTGGGGTTTGTAGTTTCCTGAGGCCAAAGAGCTCTCTGGCTGGGAATTCCAGAGACCTCTCCCTAAACTGCAAACTGCCCCTGCTATCTGCCAGATTCTATAGGAGGTTGAAAGTGGAATAAGAGCGCTCTAATAGCGTAGTGAGGAAATGGCCAATTAAAGCAGAGCTTTCCAAACTTTTCATGTCGGTGACACACTTTTTAGACATGCACCATTTTGCAACACAGTAATTTAGTTTTACTAGCAAACTGGAGGTTAAACTAACCTCATTATAAGGGATATGGACATATACATAAATTGCAATAATAAATGTATGGGGACACAACATATCTCATGAAAACCTTTCATATATTTTTAAAAATACATGAGTTATAAATTTCCAAGATTGTAGGCGACACACCTACACATTTCGGGCGACTCATTAACGTGTCATGGCACACCGTTTGGAAAGCCATGTAGAGTATAAAATCATTAAAAAGAATACAAAAGTTACAACTGGAGTACCCCCAGCCCACCCCAATGGGAAGGTTACCTGCAAACAGTCATTAAAAGTCTGCTTAAACAAGAAGGGTTTTCTTTGCTAATGAAAGGAAAGCAGGAAGGGAAGGGAGTTCTACATCTTAGGCCATTTCCACACTAGGACCCTTTTTGCACGGGCTTTCTCTCGCGAAATAGCCCCGTGAACCTCGCGGGAGTGGGAGCGTCGCTCCGCACGACGCACTCCCACTTCCGCTGTGCTCACGGGGCTGAAGCGGCGTGAGCGTGGATTTTTTTATTTTCGCCTTGAAGTGAAAATAAACGGCGCTCGCGCAAGGCTCCCGGCAGCGTCCCGCACTTACCAGAGTGCGGAGCGCCATCGCAGGTGGGCCTGTCGCACTTCCTCCCCGCTTCCACCCCCCGAGGCGCCTACAGCTCCCAGGGGGCGCTGCGGAAGCTGGGGGCATGGCTGAAGAGCGCCCGTCGCGCAAGAAGACTCCACGTGCGGTAAGGAGGCAGGGGGAAGCGGCGGCGTTGCGGGAGAGGGTTCTTGCGTGAGCCGCCCTCCTCCATCGCGCAAGCGCTGGCGCTGCGAAAGGGCCTAGGCTGTTATAGCGCTATTATTCCACTTTCAACATCCTATGGAATCCTGGGGTTTGCAGTTTCGGGCGGGGCCTCAAACTGCAAAACCCAGGATTCCATAGGATGTTGAAAGTGGAATAATAGCACTATAACAGTCCAGTGTGGAAATGGCCTTAGGAGAAGCCACCAAGAATACTTTCTCCTGCATATTCACGGAATTAGCCTGTACGGGTACTGGGGTTGAGAGAAAGCCTTTCCCTGAGGATCTTAAGATCTTGCAGGTTTGTAAAGGAAGATGCTGTCTTTCAAGAACATTTGACCATTTGGAGGAAAAGATTTTTTTAAAAAAGGAAAAATGAAAAACAGTGTTGGGCAGCCCCAACAAGGAGAGTTTTCCCAAAGCATCTCTTTCCTTCACAGAAAATATGGAGTATTTTTCACCCCATTCACCAAATGTTTCCCTGCACAGAAAAATCCATTCCATTCTTCCAAATACTGCTTTGCATAGGAAAACAGTGAAGTCCGAAGGAACTCTCACACATTTCAATTATAGCAGTTTGATATCACCTTGATGCGTGTTAACTGGTTATAGGGAATCTATAAACCTTCCCCTAAAACAGCTTCGCTGGCTACCAGTCTAATTCTGGGCAGAAGTCGAAGTGCTGGTTATGACTTTTCAAATCTTAAATGGCTTGGGTCCAAATTATCTGAAACAGCCTATCTCCCTGTATGAACCTATCCGAGTGTTAAGATCTTCAGATCTCTCCATCCCATCACAGGTATATTTGGTGAGGACATGGAAGAAGACCTTCTTGGCAACTTCTTCTGCACTAGACTGTTATAGCGCTATTATTCCACTTTCAACCTCCTATGGAATCCTGGGGTTTGCAGTTTCGGGAGGGGTCAACTGGCCCTTTCCGAAACTGCAAACCCCAGGATTCCATAGGAGGTTGAAAGTGGAATAATAGCGCTATAACAGTCTAGTGAGGAAATGGCCCAGGTTGTGGAATTCCTTTGCGTGCAAGGCCTAGCCCCCCTGCTTCACTTTCCTTCTATTTGCAGGAAAAGATCTTTTTATTCAGGCTTTGACTTGTAATTCATGGGGCCAATAGGGAATTTAATGGGATTATATTACATTTTAATTGTGCTTTATATGGCTTTAACTGTTTAACCCACTGCTGTTTAATCTTTCTAAAAGCTTTTCATACAAATAGTTTATTAGCTGTACCCTGCTTCTAGTGGCTTGTAACCTTCCCTGGATCCTCTGCAAGCAGAAAGCTGGGATATAAATTAAATAAAAATAAATGGTCATGGCTCTGTGCCTTCGAGTCGCCTGTTAAATTAAAACAACCCCAAGAATTATGTAAGGTTTCCTTAGGCAAGGGATCCTCAGAAGCGGTTTTGCCAGCTCTTCGCTCTCAAACATAGCCTGCCCGATGGCACCTGATATTCACTGGTCATCTCCCATCCAAATAATAACTAGGGTTGATCCTGCTCAGCTTCGAAAATCAGATGGGATCTGGTGTCTTTAAGGTATTTAGGCCTATCATGGCACTATTGTCTGGAATGCTGGGATTTGTAGTTTCAGGAAGTGCTTAGAATTCTATGCCAGAGGACTCTAGTGACTCCAAAACTTCAAATTCCCAGGAATGGCATCAAACTGCTGTAAGCATGCCTGGTGAAAGGGTGTCTATTTTTCAATCAGAAAATGAATAATAGAGAATTAGTAGAATGGTGATATGAGAGCCATGTTTAAATATTTGAAAGGATGCCATATTGAAGATGGAGCAAGCTTGTTTTCTGCTGTCCTAGTGACTAGGACTCGGAGCAATGGCTTCAAACTGCAGGGAAAGAGATTCCACCTAAACATTAAGAAGAACTTCCTGATGGTGAGAACAGTTTGTCAGTTGAATATGCTCCCGCCTTACTGGCATGTGGTGGAGTCTTCTCCTTCTTTGGAGGTTTTTGAACGGAGGCTGGATGGCTATCTGTTGGGAATACTTTGATTGTGTCTCCCTGCATGGCAAAATGGGGTTGGAGTCGATGATTCTTGGAGATTCTTCCAGCTCTATGATTCTGTGAGAATGGCTGGAATCCTGTTGTGGGATTGCATCCTCCTAAGTGGACGTGTATGTGGGAAATAGAACTGTGAAGATGTGCAGCGTCCATATACAACAGAGTACCGCTGTTACATCTCTACGTAGCAGAGCTGGCAAAGGGACTAATGTGCAATAGAACTGAAGTGAGGCCCTTTTTGCATGGCATTTTTTATGCAAAAGGGCCCCTCGAGTGTCATGCACATGTGAGGAGCAGTCCACATGATACACTCACAAGCCATTTCCACATTAGAGTTTTTTAGCGCTATGATTCCACTTTCAATATCCTATGGAATCCTGGGGTTTGTAGTTTCGGGAGGGGCCAGCCGGCATCCATAGGATGTTGAAAGTGGAATCATAGAACTATAACACTCTAGTGCGGAAATAGCCACATTTGAGTGATGCTCCAGGGCCTGGCAGGGACCGCTCATGCATTTTTTCATTTTTGGCTTGAAGCCGAAAATGCTGCACGGACACTCTGGGACCCTGTGCGCACTTACCTTGAGTGTGGAGCCTCGGGAGCCAGACCAGTCATGCTTCCTGTCCAGTGCAGCCTGGGAAGGTCCCAGGCTACACTGCAAAAGGAAGAGGCAGGGCTCTTGCGTGAGCGGGCGGCAGCTGCGGAGCTGAAAGAACCAGGATGTGAGACCCTCTCACTGGAGGGGCCGGTCGTGTCCAGTTAAGCATCTTTGCAATTCAGGAACCAGGTTTCTCAGCACCTCTGCAACTTTATGTGGAGTGAAAGCTCATACTGGATTCTGACCTACTTTTTTTCATCACTAGTGTGAGTGCACAGGCTTTGCTTCATAGAGAGGGGAAGAGATTACTTTTATATGGGGGAGGTCTGTCCAAACTGTAGAGACCTCAATGTCTGGCATGCGTCTCTCCATCTTTTTGCTCTTGCTCAGGAGCATTGGCCCACATTTTGATGGGGGGTCTTGGGATGCCCTTTCCCCTTCTTTATGTCCCTTGCAGGAAATCACTTCCTGCACCTTCTGCCTATAGAAGAAGAATGGGAACCATGCCACCATTCAGATGTGGCTGGAGTGCAACTCCCATAATGAGTAGAGTAGCTTATGGTAGGGAGTGCATGGAGTTGTAGTCCAACAACATCTGGAGGCCTGCAGGATTTCCACCTCTGCTCTTGAACCAGATTGTCTGCCTTGGAATCCTTTCATAGTGCAGAATGATAATTATATCATAATTACAGCAGTTTGGTATTGTATTAACTCCTGTAGCTGTATCCGGTGGGATCCTTGCTTTGTAGTTTGGGGAGGGACTGGAGCTCTCTGTCAGAGAATTCTAAATACTTTGGGAAAATACAAACTTCACAATGGCCCTTTCCGCACCTTACCTTTTTCTGGCGCTGAGGTGCGGGGATCGCGTGAGCAGCCTCCGGCGAGAGGCTTTCGTGCCCCTGCTGCTTTAGCTCTGCACGAGCTGCCTGCTCACATGAGAGCCCTGCCTCTTCCTCCCGCAGCGCAGCCTGTGAGTTTCTCAAGCTGCGCTGGGCAGGAAACACAACCAGTGCGGCTCCGGAGGCTCCGCATGCCAGGTAAGTGCACGCGGGACCCGGGAGCAATGTGCAATTGCGCACCATTTTTGGCTTCTAGGCAAAAATGAAAAGGTACATGATCGGCGCCGGCCGGCCTCTGGAGCATCGCGCAATTGTGAGTGCATTGTGCAGATCACTCCTCACAATCGCGCGATGCTCCAGGCCCTCTTCGCATGGAAAATGCTGTGTGAAAACTGAGTGCAAACTACTGCATTTTGAACTCAGTTTGCAGCAATTGAATAACTTGAGCACAAAGGCCATTTCCACATTGCACTATGATAGTGCTATTATTCCATTTTCAACATCCTGTGAAATCCTGGGGTTTGCAGTTTAGGGAAGAGAATTCTCAGCCAGAGAGCTCTTTGGCCTCAGGACACTACAAACCCCAGAACTTCATAGGAGGTTGAAAGTGGGATAAGAGCACTAGAACAAAGTAATGCGGAAATGGCCGAAGTAAGCATGTGAGAGGAAGAGAAATAAACCAGGACATTTTAGAAGTACCTGGAAAATTGGAATGACAGAAGAATGATTGGGACTGTCCCTGTCAAATTTGTGACAATTGGAGGGTATGCATTGCTTTTCTCTGCTCTTGACAATTTGGGATTTCCATTTCTTCTCTGCTTGCTCCCAGCGTTTCCTGATTAAAAAATGGCCTCCATCCTATACCTGGGGATCTCTGAACCTCCTATAGTCATCAACAGTCTTTGGTTGCAAAAGATAGAGTCATTCTGAGGCATGATCCCTACGAACCAGAGGCAGCTGGTAGCTTCCATGTCAATGGGGTAGGAAATCCACTCTGTATTTTAGTCCAAACATTAAAGGACCGGAGCCATTTCTGCACTAGACTGTTATAGGGCTATTTTTCACTTTCAACATCCTATGGAGTCCTGGGGTTTGCAGTTTCGGGAGGGGCTGGTCGGCTCTTCTAGAAACTGCAAACCCCAGGATTCCATAGGATGTTGAAAGTGGAAAAATAGCCCTATAACAGGCTAGTGCGGAAATGGCCCTGTCCAACATGCATAGGATAGGTTGCAGTATATTGGCTATCCTCTTTAACCCAGAGCGAATTCATCACCCCACTGTCTGTGGGAACCACAACCCACCTGCGCTATAAACATTGATCTAAAGACAGATTCATGTTTTGGAATCCTTTGTCCCAGCCATTCAATGCAGCAGGTTCCACAAGGTCGCTTGACAACAATATAAAACAAGCCAACAAAATATTAAAAACAGCAGTAAAACAAAAGCATATTAAAAGGGCAGCAATAAAACAGTGGAGCGAAACAGGGAAAAGTTAACTCTCGTGAAGGTTAAGGTTGCCCATGGCTTTTGGCTAGGATGGCCTTCCAGTAGCAGAGGCAGGAAGTCTCTCCGGCCATTTCTGCACTACACTGTGATAGTGCTATTATTCCACTTTCAACATCCTATGGAATCCTGGGGTTTGCAGCAAACTCCAGGATTCCATAGGATGTTGAAAGTGGAATAATATCCAGTATTTTTCTTCTTTATATAAAATCCGCTTCTTTCTTTCTTTTTATTTTTCTTTCTTCTTCTATCTTCCCAATAAAGTATTTTTTTGCGTTTACTTATATTCCTCTGTCATCTCTCTATATTCTTTCATCCGATTTTATCCAATATTATATACAGTATTTAATTATATCTTCCAAAAATATGTACTCTCAGTCTCAGTCTCTCAGTCTCCGTTCAATACTCACAGTCACTTTAACTATCAACTTGTATTTGTAAGTCTCGAAGTTTAGCAATAGGTAGATTTTAGACAATACAGCTATGAGCTATGTTAATTTAATTTACATCATACAAAAGAGTCTATTATATATTATTATATATTGCATATTAATATATTATATAATTATATTATTAATAGGTATTAATTATATTATATTATTATATGTTGTATATTGTGGTATATTATAGTATATTATGTATTGTAAAAAATAACAGGTCTTATGAACATGTCAAAAGAGTATATTATATGTTGTATATTATGGTATGTTATAGTATATTTTATGTTGTAAACATTAACAAGTCTTATGAGCTTATGCCTGTAAGAATGAAAAATTTTAATAAATATAAATTTAAAATAAAAGAAAGAAAGTGGAATAATAGCATTATAACAGTCTAATCAGTTGCATAGGGATGGGAGGGAGGAGGGAGAGCGGTTTGCCCCAGACAGCAATGTTTTTGGGGCATCTCAGCCTATGGCCCTGCTCTCATGTGTCCTGGCCATGCCCTCACATGCCCTGGCCATGCCCTCATGCACCGCAGCCACGCCCCATGTACAGTGGCCACGCCCCTCACGCCATAGCCCCTCTCCCCTACTGCCCACCCTCCAAACTCCGCCACTGAGTCTAATGTGGAAATGGCCTCGGGAGTGACAACTGCTCAGGAGTGACAACAGGAAGGGACAACTGTGCTTCTATCCTGCTTGTGAGCTTCTCACAGGCATTGGTTGGTGGCTGTGGGAGGAGAACACACTGGACGAGGTAGGCATTGGGTGTGATCCATCAGAATCATCCCCACGTCCTTCAGCATTTCACAGAAGAAATGTGGGGTCCATGTGGCCAAGCAACATCCGAGTGTGGTCAAGATGGCAATGAGGAAAAACACACAAATGAGGAAAGTTGCAGCAGTTTGCCTTTACCTGAATCTACAGGGAAGGGCAAAGCTCCACCTTCTCCTCTCCTCTCACCCCACTGAGTCAATAGAGTAAAGCAGGCCTTCCATATCTGTGGGTTCTGTATCCATGGATTCAACCAACCATGGTTTGAAAATATTCCCACCCACCCCCACCCACCCCAAAAATCCAAAAAGCAAACGTTGATTTTGCCATTTTATATAAGGGACACCCTCCTACTACACTATTGTACATAATGGGTCTTGAGCATCCATGAATTTTGGCATCCGTGGGGGAGTCCTAGAACAAAACCCTAGGGGATAATGAGAGCCACTATACAAAGTATGTCTGCACTTTGAACTCGGTTTGCAGGAATGGAAGAAAGGGTGAAAGCAGGAGGAGGAAAGAGAAACTGGGATGTTTTAAAAGCAGTTGAACAAATGAGATGGCAGAGAATTAAACAGGACTGTTTTTGCCAAACAGGGACATTTGGAGAGTATGTGTTCGTATATATACTGTACCCTGAAACACTGAGCTTCTTCTGTGGTCCCAAATCCAGCCGTCAGGAATCCATGGGATCTGACCTTGAGAAGGCAGTACCACAGTCTAGGCACTGTCACCAACAAGGCCCTGGTTCCTTTGCAACATTCTATGGTACAGCACACAGGCCATTTCCGCACTAGCCTGTTATAGCGTGATGATTCCACTTTCAACATCCTCTGGAATCCTGGGGTTTGTAGTTTTGGGAGTGGCCAGTCGGCCCCTCCTGAAACTGCAAACCCCAGAATTCCAGAGGATGTTGAAAGTGGAATCATCGCGCTAGAACAGGCTAGTGCGGAAATGCCCATAGTGGAGAAGGAGGTACCAATTCACAGAATCACTGAGCTGGACGAAACCACAAGGGTCATTTAGTCCAACCCCCTGCCATGCATGAATACACCACTGAGAGTCTTCTGAAATGACTTGGGCAAATTAGTAAGTTCATATGGAAGAAAACAGTTTGCAGACAGACAGACTCTGTCCCATTCTGTTAGAAAGCCACCATTTGTTCTCCCAAATCACGCTGAAGCATAAGAATATCAGAAGAATCAAGTTGCATCAGACCAAAGGTCTAGGTAGTCCACCATCCTGTTTACATGGAGGTGATCAGATCCATGGTGTAGTAGTCTGAGTGCTGGACTATGATTCAATTCAAATGAGACCAGGGTTCAATTCTCCACTCAGCTATGGAAACCCACTGGATGATCTTGGGTGCATCACACATTCTCAGCCTCAGAAAACCCTATGATAGGTTTGCCTTAGGGTCGGTGTAAGTTGAAAATGACTTGAAGTCACACAACAACAAAATGCTCATGGTAAGTCCACCGTATGATACAAGTGCAGCTCCACCTTTCTCATGGACTTTTTCAACTGATGTTATTGCTGTGAGCTTTCAAGTTGCTTCTGACTTGTGGTGACCCTCAAGTGAACCTATCAGAGGGTTTTATGGGGCTGAGAGTGTGTGATGCCCTCAAGGTCCTGCTGTGGGTTTCCACGGCTGAGTTGCAGTTTTCAAGGTTGCAGTCCAAGATTCAAGTCACTCAAGCATGCTGGATCTCTCAACTAATGCACACCAGCACATTGTCACCGCAGCGACATGGGTGAAAACATTCCAGGGGTCAGGCTAAGCCTGAATCAGAAGGGTTGATGTGGCAGCAAAAAATCTATAGCAGTTCTAAGTCACAACAGATAAAAGAGATGGAGATCCTGTTTAATTTTTCTGCTAGCATAGCTAGAAGAGTGGAGTCATGGGGTAGGCGATGGTCCAGGGGCCCCTTCCCAGAGCACCTTGCTTCAAAGGCCCCCTGTCCAGCAAGCACTGGAAGATCAGGCGACTTTAAGGTGCCAGGCTTCTATCTCTGTGCCACCAGCTGGGGTTCTCCTGGGCAACACAGAGAAAAACAACTGCTAGACTGTCAAAGGCATAGCTGTGTTGGCCAGTACCAGCATAAAAAGGGAGCTTGCTGTCCCTTTGAGATTAACTGGGGGGAAGAAGTTTGTAGTATAAGCTTTCATTCAGTCCTCTTCACCAGATGCGTGGAGCAGAGCTTCCATGGAGAGTGGAAGCTCTATGTCCATGAATGCTCTCTGTCCGTAAATGTTCCACTGCATGTATCTGATGAAGTAGACTAGGGCCATTTCTGGCTGAACCCTCCCTAAACTGCAAACCCCAGCATTCCACAGGATGTTGAAAGTGGAATAATAGTGCTATAACAGTCTTGTGCAGAAATGGCCTGGGTCTACAAAAGCTTATGCTACAAACATCCTCCCCCCCGACTTAGTTTCAAAGGTGCTGCATGATTCCTTTTTATGCCAGAACATCAGACGATTATGCTAGCATCATGCATCAACTGGATTTTGGCATTAGTGTCCAAAGTAAGGGAAGTAACCAGAGGTCTAAGCGAGGCTCTGTGCTCTCTTCTGGTCAGACAGCTTCTGAAGTCTTGTGTCCCAGTCAGGGCACTGAGTTTAAGAAGGATGCCTGCAAGCTAGAATATGTCCCAAAGATGGTGATGAAGGTGGGAGAGGGTCTGGAAACCAAGCAGTGGAGGGAGTTGGGTAGTCACAAAGCCATACTCTATACTGCTACACAGAAGACAGAACAAAATTGGTTTCTCCTCTTCCAACCTGCAACGGGTTGAAACTAGAGCTGTATCTGGCGGGTTCAAGATGCAAATGCACCCTGGGGCCTTCCACACTAGATAAATATAGTGTTATTATTCCACTTTAACTGCCATGGTTCCACCCGGTGCGGTGCACTCGAGCTCTCTGCAGGGAAATCTAAAGACTTTTCTCTAAATCCCAGCATTCCAAAGGAAGGGGTCATGGCAGTTCTAGTGGGACCATAGTGCCATAACTGTTGGCCAAGAAAGTCCTCTCCCTGCACCGGCTCTTGCTTCCCCAGCAATGGATATACAGTGGGGTTCTGCTCTTGGTGCTGAAGGAAGAGAGATAATCTCCATATTTGGGTTCGGGTAGCAGCAATTTTCTCGCGGCTCAGTTTCTTAGCTGGTACCTTGTGGGGGGGGGGATGGAAAGGAGTGTGAGAAAGGAACCCATTTCCCCCAAGTGACCCATCCAGTCTATTTCTAGAGACAAGTGAGAGCTGAATCTCTTACCACCTTCCCGCAGAAAGAAAGAAGGGCATGCAGTCTGACGCTGAGTGAAACTTGAGGTTTATGTAAAGTATCTGATTCAAATCCTGATTCTCTCAGCAGCCTGGCGGGAGGCTGAAATAGCAAAGTGCATTCAAAACAGGTCTTGGGGTTCGGCAAACGGGAAACCCGAGAGAAATTAAACATGCTGGTGATATTTATTATATTGTGAGATTTTGGTTTCCCCTGGGCAGGCCTTTTGTCTTTGCAAAAGCTCAGAAGTTGAAAAGCTCAGAAGTTGCTCAGTTCTCCCAGTATTGAATATGAAGAATATCCAGGATTGGGATCTGGGAGGATGATGATGGTGGGGACGATGATGATGGTGAAGGTCTTTGTTTATATCTTGCCTTTCTCCCAATAATGGAGCTCAAGGCATTTAGCACCATTTTTAAAGCCATTCAGATTTTAAAAACTATGCAAAAACATTGATTAAAAATATAAATATAAAAGTTATTTAAAAAGCAACTAAGCAATTTATAAAGTTATAGCATTAAACATTTAAGACATTAAAATTCATTAACAGAGTATACAGACCATAAAACTGCACAGCATAAAGTTAAAAAGCCACTCCCATTCAATTTCTAAAAGCCTGGTGGCCCCAAAAATGTTTTCACTTGCCAACAGAAGGAGAACAAGGGTGGGGCCATCCCGGCCTCTCAAGGGAGGGAGTTCCAAAGTCTGGGATCAATCACTGAGAAGGCCTTGTCTCCCTTGTTCCCACCAAACAAGCCTGAGAAGGTGGTGGATGGAGAGAAGAAGCTCTCCAGATGATCTTAGGGCTCTAAGGGCTTCATAAAGAGAGATACAGTCCTCAGTTAGCCTGGACCCAAACCATGTAGAGTTTTATGGTCATCACAAGCACTTTGAATTGTGCCGGAAATGGAGCTGTAGCAGTAAGGGAGCTATGCGCTCCCCAGTTAGCAATGTGGCGGCAGCTCTTTGGGCCAGCTGATGTTTCTGAGCACTTTTCGAAGGCAGCCCCATATCGAACACATTATAGCAGTAATGCATTTAAGTCTTTTACCCCAAGGCCCTTTTTGCACTGGCTTTCTCTTGCGAAATAGCCCCGTGAGCCTCGCGGGAGTGGGAGCGTCGCTCTGCACGACACACTCCCACTTCCGCGGCGCTCATGGGGCTGAAGTGGCGCGAGCGCGGATTTTTTTATTCTCGGCTTGAAGCGAAAATAAATGGCACTCGAGCAAGGCTCCCGGCGGTGTCCCGCACTTACCGGAGTGCGGAGCGCCGTCGCAGGCGGGCCTGTCGCGCTTCCTTCCCGCTTCGCCCCCCCGCGCCGCCTACAGCTCCTAGGGGGTGCTGCGGAAGCTGGGGGCATGGCTGAAGAGCGCCCGTCTCGTAAGAAGACTCCACGTGCGGTAAGGAGGCGGGGGGAAGCGGAGGCGTTTCGGGAGAGGGTTCTCGCGTGAGCCGCCCTCCTCCGTCACGCAAGCGCCCGCGCTGCGAAGAGGGCCCAAGTCTCAAGGCAAGTCTCTACCTTCAAGTCTCAAGTCGAGTCTCAAGTCCTTGAAGATACTTTCAAGTCAGCTCTCAAGTCTGGAAGTCCAATTTTATACCCCAAACTGTATCCCAGAATTTCTGGATAGAGTTGAATAAAATCGGGTTTAACAATTTAACTTAGAGTTAGCTCTCTACTTTTGTATTTAAAATTTATTTTATTATTATTATAAAAAAAAATTAAACAATACAAATCCAAATAAACAAAACTCCACATAGTTAACAAAAAGGTGAATAAACCCACCCCCTAGAGCCAACATTTTATTTAATCCACTTTCCAAAATTGCCATTCTTCTTGTGAAAGGGTAGCTTTACCATCTCTTATCAAAGCTTTTTCCAAGAATATTTTCCAAGTTTCTTCAAAATCATTCCCTTTTACAAGACCTTTCATGAATCTAATTCTACAAGTTAATTTATCATTAATTGCAATTTTCCACACTTCTTCATACCATTCCTCTATTTGAACTTTTTCGTTTGTTTTCCATTTTTTTGCTATTATTAACCTCGCTGCAGTTAACAAATTTGCTCTCTACTTTTGTGATTTTGCCATCTGCAGCTTTGGAAGTGGGGAATAGAAGCCCTATGAGGATAGCCATGTTTAAATATTTGAAGGGATGCCATGTAGAGGAAGGAGTAGGCTTGTTTTCTGCTGCTCCAGAGTCCAGGACAAGGAGCAATGGATTCAAGCTGCAGGAAAGGAGATTCCACCTGAACCTCAGGAAGAACTTCCTGACGGTCAGTTCTGTCCGGCAGTGGAAGATGCTGCTGCCTCCATGGAGTGTAGTGGAGTCTCATTCCTTGGAGGTTTTTAAGCAGAAGCTGGATGGTCATCTGCTGGGAATGCTTTGATGGGTGTTCCTGCATGGCAGGGGGTTGGACTGGATGCCCCTGGGGTCTCTTTCAACTCTACATTTCTATGATTCTATGATTCTATGATTTTTACTTCCCATTTGCAAAGCTGGAGGCTTTTTCAGAAGTGAGGGATAGGATCCTTCTTATTCCCCATTACTGAAGCTTCAAGAGCTTTAGAAGGAAAGATCCGTCTTCCTCAAGCCCATTGCTTCACCCATTTGCTGTTCTAAGAAATGTTTCCACACTTTGGGCTTGAGACAGATCATCGTGGGACCAGTAAATTGTAAGGTTTTTGGATGAATGGGATATGTTACTGAGCCAAGGGCAGCAAGTCAGCCAATAAAAATATGCAAGTCTCGAGTTGAGTCAAGTCAGTGTGCAATTTTTACCGAGTCAAGTCCGAGTCGAGTCACTGAAGTGACTTAACTCTGACTTGAGTTTGAGTCAATCAACTCAAGTCTACATCACTTTTCCGCACTAGATTGTTATAGTGCTATTATTCCACTTTCAACATCTTATGGAATCCTGGGGTTTTCAGTTTAGGGAGGGGACTCAAAGACCCCTCCCTAAACTGCAAACCCCAGATTTCATAGGATGTTGAAAGTGGAATAATAGCAGTATAACAGTCTAGTGTGGAAATGGTGTGCATTATAGTAATCCAAGCGGGATTAGAGTGTGTATAACTAGTGGAACCACAGTTGTTTTCTGGGAAAAGAAAGCAATTGTGGTTTCTGGGAAAATAAATTTACTGTGGTTCCAGTGCTGAAGGTACTCTGGGAGGAGTTCCAAACGGAATGGCAAAACAAATGAATGAAACTGAGCTAGAGAGGATTCCAATAGCACAATTACAATAAATAGAAATGAAAATAAAAAAATAAATATACTTTCAACAAGCCCCATTGCAAGACCTCACTGTGTTACCACGGTTCTGACATGCCCGGTGATAGCACTAGATATCTCTTGATATCAAACTTATTTGGCCTTCACTTGACCTTTCCCTGCCACCCTGCTCCACGTGTTTGCAAAGGCCACCGGACAAGCACGTAAACAGGCACAGCCGGTAATGGCTGGACATTTCAATCCCCATTTAGGCAGGCAGATTAATGCCTCTCTGTTGCTTCAGGAACCACTTCTTGCAGACACACCTTGCTTAAGCGCGACTTTACACAGAGACGCACGGCCCTGAGCCAGCACTTTCTCAATGCTGAGCCATTTGCATACTGGCTACACTATTGTCATCCAGCGCTAAGCTCATCATGTAAAACCTAATCTTTTCCAACGCCTTTGTCCCGCTCCAAACTTGCATTGTTCTCACCGAGCATGGCCTGGCCTGTAGGCACAATCCACCCGATAAAAACTCCCCTATTCCGAGCACTCCTCGGATCGCTCTGGACTTCCACGCCGCTTGCTGTCATTCGGTCTGAAGAGCTCGCCTCAGTGAACCACACTGATCTTTCTTTCCCGCAATCTTCCGCTTTCTCTAGGACTGAGAGATAAGGTGTCGTATCACCCATTTCCCCCGAAAACTCCCATTTCTAATTTCCTAGTTAGCTGCGTGCTTGTGGTGTCTTTTCTGCCGTTTGTCCTCTAATAAAACTATTGTTTTTACCATTTTAAAACTGTCTGACCGCTCTTCTGACCTGACATACATAGGGTTGCAAGATCTCGGCCAAGTTACCCTGCCTCTCGTTAACTTAAGAGAGTGCTCGAGTTAATTTCCCCATCTTGTGTCTTTATTTGGTTATTTGGGCGTCCCTCCCAGGACCCCCACAATACAGGGGCCCTTTTCGCATTGAGGCTTCTCGTGAGAGGGGGGAGGGCGGCTCGCACGAGAAGGCTCCTCCGGGAGGCTGCCGCTTCCCCCCTTGTTCCTTCCACAGGCAAAGGAATGAGGGGGAAGCGGCAGCCTCCTGGAGGAGACTTCTTGCGCGAGCCGCCCTCCCCCCTGCGCGAAGCAGGAGGCTGGCACGTCCATCCCCCCCTGCCCAAAGCAGGAGGCTGGTGCGTCCGTCCCCCCCTCGCGTGAAGCAGGAGGCTGACACTTCCGTTGCACTAGTGCCCCGCCCCGCCCCTTCCTTCCGCAGGGGCGGAGGGAAGGAAGCGCTACCCGACCGCCTCCCCGACGCTCCGCACAGGAGGTAAGTGTGCTTGGGCGCCGGGAGCGTTGCGCGAGCGCGGGTGATTTTCGCTTTGAGGCGAAAATCAAAAAACCCGCGATCGCGCTGCTGCAGCCCCGTGAGCGCGGCGGAAGTGGGAGTGCGTCGTGCAGAGCAATGCTCCCACTCCCGCGAGGCTCAGGGGGCTCTCGCGCGACAGAAAGCCCGTGCGAAAAGGGCCAGGGTAACAACTGAACCTTAGATTCATGAGACCTCTCTAGCTTCTTGGACAAATCTTATCTCTCTCTTTCTTTTGTAGAGTTACAAGCTTGGTAGATGAAGGGAATGCTGTGGATATAGCATAGGTTGACTTCAGTAAGGCCTTTGACAAGGTCCCCCATGGTATTCTTCCAAACAAGGCAGTAAACTCTCAGCTAGACAATGCTACTGTTAGGTGGATTTGTAATTGGTTGACCATCTGAACCCGAAGGGTGCCCACCAAAGGCTCCTCTTCATCCTGGATTAAAATGACTATTGGTGTGCCAAAGAGTTCTGTCTAGTTCTGTCTTTATCAATGTGTTGGACATCTTTATCAATGATTTGGGTGAGGGAATAGAGGGCATACTTATCAAATTTGCAGATGACACCAAATTAGGAGGGGTAGCCAACACTCCAGAGGACAGGATCAGAGTTCAAAATGACCTTAGCAGATTAGAGAGCTGGGCCAAAATTAAGAAAATGAATTTCAACAGAGGGAAGTGTAAGGTGATACACCTTGGCAGAAAAAAATGAAATGCACAGGTATAAGACGGGTGACACCTGACTTGACCACAGTACACATGAAAGGGATTTAGGGGTTTTATTAGACCACAAGCTGAATGTGAATCAGCAGTGTGATGCAGCACCTTAAAAAGCTAATGTGATTCTGGGTTGAGAGAGCTATTGTGTCTAGGTCAAGGGAAGTGATGGTACCACTCTGTTCTGCCTTGGTCAAATCCCACCTGGAATAAAACTATGTCCAGTTCTGAGCACCACAGTTCACGAAGGATATGGACAAACTGGAATGTGTCCAGAGGAAGGTGACCAAAATTATGGAAGACCTGGAAGCCATGAAGCCCTAAGAGGAGCAGCTTAGGGAGCTGGGAATGTTTAGTCTCGGGAAGAGAAAGTTAAGAGGCAACATGCTAGCCATGTTTAAATATATGAAGGAATGCCATATGGAGGATGGAGCAAGCTTATTTTCTGCTGCTCTAGAGACTAGGACATGAGCAATGGCTTCAAACTATAGGAAAACCGATTCAACTGAAAGATTAGGAAAATCTTCCTTCTGGTAACAGCAGTTTGTGTGGTTGAGTCTCCTTCTTTGGAGGTTTTTAAGATGAAGCTCATACGGAGTAAGATTTGGTGAGATTTGTTCACAGGAGGCTTGCCATTGCTTTCCTCTGGGGCTAAGAGAGTGTGACTTGTCCAAATTCAACCAGTGGGTTTCCATTGCTGAGCAAGGATTCAAACCCTGATCTTCCAAAGTCACAGTCCAGCACTCAAACCATGACACTACACTGGTTCTTTCTGTGTGAGAATAAGAAGCCACTAAAATTTTGCTTTTGATCTGCATGGAAATGTTTTTGCCTTTGTCAGAATGGTTCTGGTGCAAACAGCACAGCTAAGGCCATTTCTGCACTAGCCTGTTATAGCACAATTATTCCACTTTCAACATCCTATGGAATCCTGGGGTTTGCAGTTTTGGGAGGGGCCAGCTGGCCCCTCTCGAAACTGCAAACCCCAGGATTCCATAGGATGTTGAAAGTGGAATAATCGCGCTATAACAATCTAGTGTGGAAATGGCCTAAATTATGACAACAACTGCTACTTTGTTGCATGGACTATTCAAAATTAGAAGAGTTGGGTGGTTCACATCTTTTGGATTTGTCAGCCTGCGCTTGTTTTGTGGAGGCATGTACTTTGGTTCCAAAGGGGAAAAGGACAGGCGTTTTGTGCAATGACAATTTGCACAAATTGCAGAAACTTTGGCAGAAAAAACCCCCACTTGTTTTCTTGTTCCCATGCTAGAGGTGAGAAATTTCTTGGGGATTAGCATGCTTTTGGCAGGGTGTTTTCATGTGTCTATGTGGTCAAAGATGGACTATTTAGCAAGAATTCATTCACGTCCTTAGGTCTAGCATGGACCCACCAAATTCCACCATACTGTCTCATCAAGCATGACCCCTTAGGAAGAATTTGTTTGTATCTGTAGGTCTAAGCAACAGGTTCCACCATCTCTCATGCTATGAGTCACAGGATTCCTCCATGCTCACTCCCACATCTGACTCAGCAGCATTTATTCCCCCATGCTTCAGCCACAAGTCTGTCCCCTGAAGTTACTTCCTCTGATTCTGTCCTCTTGGCCCTAGCAAATGTTTGATGATCTTCTTTTTGATAAAGGAAACCAAAGCATATTCTAACCTGCACAGAGAAGGTCCCATCACATCCAGCAGACTTTTAAAAGGTGCCATTTTCTGACCAATTTCCTGTTTCCTGAAAAGGCAGCTCAGTGTGAAGCCAGCAGGCTGAAACTCATTAGCAAATTTGACACTGTGGAGTTTGACTTCAGTAAATCCTGGCTCAAGTAGCTCCCTGGAGCCATCAAATTATCTCTCTTTCGGTGCTTGTGTGTGCACTTGCTCCTCTTGCAATGCCGGCACAAGTGAGTGCAGTGGAAATTGCAAAATGCAAGACCCACACAGGACATTTGGGCCGGAATGCTGTCAATAACATACACATTCATAACCCCATATTGCACAAACACAGAAGAAGGGAGAGAGGGAGAGTTTATCGCTTCATGCATCAGAGGAAGTAGTCTCTGAATCACAACTCCCTCCCCCCACCAGCAGAAATCTTCTGGCTAATACAAGTCTCTTTGTTGGTTTTGCTGCGACCAACTAGCATAGGGTTTCCTCTGGAATCTGCCATCTTAAGCTGACTACTTTATCTTTCTCCAATTTTTGCAAACCTGTCTGTCCCTATTTGACAGGGACAGTCTGGACTAATCTCCTGTAGTCCCATATTTTCAGCCACCTTTAAAGTGTCCTGCTTTCTCCTCCTCCCACTTTCCCCCCTTTGTCCTCAGCTCACTTCACTTGCTTTGAACAGAGTTTAAAGTACAAAAGTAGTTCACTCTCAACTAACTCAATGGGGGGAGAGGATTACAGTCTGATGCATGGAGTAGTGATTTGAACATTGGACCTACAACCCTGGAGAACAGGGTTTGATTCCCTACTTGGCCATGGAAAACACTGGGTGGCCCTGGGTGTGTCACACACTCTCAGCCCCCGGAAAAGACCCTGTGATAGGTTCACTTTAGGGCTGCCATAAGTAGAAATGATTTGCAGACACACAAGAACAAGGCCCTTTTCGCACGGGCCTTTTCTTGGCGACAGCCCCGTGAGCCTCGCAGGACTGGGAGCGTCGCTCTGCACGACGCACTCCCACTTCCGCCGGGCTCACGGGGCTGAAGCGGCACGAGCGCGGGTTTTTTGATTTTCGCTTCGAAGCAAAAATCACCCACGCTCAAGCAACGCTCCTGGCGCCCACACGCACTTACCTCTCGTGCGGAGCGTCCGGGAGCCGGCCGGGTCGCGCTTCCTTCCCTCCGCCCCTGCGGAAGGAAGGGACGGGGCGGGGTGCTCATGTGACGGACGCGACATGTCCTGCTTCGCGCGCACGCGGGGGGGCGGGCGAGACGAGCGCCTTTCTCTCTCGCGCGCGGGGGGGCGGACGGGAGGAGCACCTTTCTCTCACGCGCGCGCGTGGGGGCGGATGGGACGAGCTCCTTTCTCTCTTGCGCACGTGGGGGGGATGGAGGGGACAGGCTCCTTTCTCACGCACGCGGGGGGGAATGGACGGACGCGCGAGCCGCCGCCGCCTCCGGGAGGCTGACGCTTCTCTGCTCATTCCTTCGCCTGTGGAAGGAAGGAGGGGGAAGCAGCAGCCTCCCGGAGAAGGCTTCATGCGCGAGCCGCCCTACCCCGCTCGCGCGAGAAGACTTAATGCGAAAAGGGCTCAAGTAGCATCTTTAGTTGGGACTTAACACATTACCTTCTTCTGTTGTTCCTCCAGTGAGAGACCATTGGAAAACTTTTCTTTTACTAAGGAAGTCATTAACAGATTTTGTGTGTGTGTGTTTGTCAAAAGAAACACGTTCCAAACACTTTCCACCAGGAGAAAAACAGAAGAGGAACCGTGTCATGTGATAACTCCTAACCAAAGATGCTGTTATCTTTCTGGAATTCCAGTTTGCTTGCCTGGTGTTGTAAAGCCCTTTGTTGATGAAATCTTCTGCCACCAAATTCCTTCTCTCAGTCTCTAAGATGCTACAAGATCTCTTTGCATTTATAAATACAGTTTAGGTATTTCAAGAAAAGGGGAAGGCAAAGTTACCAAGCAAATATGAGCACAGCAGCCAGAAGAATTTGAGATGTGACTCATTTTTGGAGTCTTACTTTTTGGAATGCTAGAAATTTGGGAACAGAAGTTAAAAATTAAAAGGGAAGGGTCAAAATTCTTATTTGGAGAGACAATGCTCTCGTTTTGCCCCTATGTACCCCTTGGCAAACCTCCTCTGAAGAAATATGGCCAAGAAACCCCGGGATAGAGTAAACATTAAGGCCATTTCCACACTAGGCTGTTATAGCACTATGATTCCACTTGCAACATCCTATGGAATCCTGGGGTTTGCAGTTTCGGGAGGGGCCGGCCAGCCCCTCCCAAAACTGCAAACCCCAGGATTCCATAGGATGTTGAAAGTGGAATCATAGTGCTGTAACAGGCTAGTGCAGAAATGGCCTAAGTTGGCACCAACCTGAAGGTGCATAACAGTGACAACAAAAGTTACAGATCTTGATAGGGAGCCAACATGGAAGGGATGTGAAGATCTACAGATCCTGTACATGCCAGACAGGTGGGTCAGCCTTTAGTGTGATCCAACTGTTCAAATGTGCATGGGGCACAGTGACATGACGCCATGACCTAGGCATTTCCACACGAGACTGTTATAGTGCTATTATGCCACTTTCAACATCCTATGGAATCCTGGGGTTTGCAGTTTTGGGAGAGGCCTCAAAAGCCCCCTCCCCTCAAAGGCCCCTCCCTAAACTGCAAACCCCAGGACTCCGTAAGATGTTGAAAGTGGAATAATAGCACTATAACAGTCTCGTTCGGAATAGGCTTTGTTAGTCTGGACTCTGTGCAAAGTGGTGTCCTTGCACAGTGATGCGTGTTTTAAGGCAGCCTTGAAACCCAGCAAAACTACTGAAAATATCAATGGCAAAAGGGTATCGAAAAAAACCCCAAGAGTGGTTTCGGTAAGAGGTGAAAGCAAACAAGAAGCTGCAAGCTGTTTCTGACACAGCTTCAAGACTTAGCAGCCTCTTCAGACTTGAGAGTTTCCAGATGAACACCAAAAGCTGAGTGAAATTTACTCTCCCTTTTTTTCTTTTCGTATTTGATGTTTTGCTTGTCAAAACGGTTGTAAGATTGGCACCCAATTTGCCTAATTGTTTGCCCTCCTTTCATTTTTTATTTGATTTTAATTTAAAGACGGGGTGGGCAGCTGGTTACTGTGAGTAACAGAAAAGATATATGAGACTTGTAGCAACACCAAAGCCGGCTGACAGTCTCACAGAAAAGATCAGGTAGGTAAGATGGTGTGTCCTAAGCAGGGAAGCCAGCATGGGATCAGCTCATTTTGACCTCGCAGTAATGATGGAAGAAAGGGAATGATTATGCCATGGGATATATTTAATTGCTTTGCAAGCACATGGTGAAAATGCAGTGAAATATCTATGTGGGGAGAGTTGTGGGCAATGCACAGGGAATCTAAGAGCGTATCTAGACTGTAAGGTTATGTCAGGTTTTAATTGCTTTTAATGTATTTGATATACTGTTGTAGTACCGCCTCGATCCGTCGAGAGAGGCGGGGTATTATTATTATTATTATTATTATTATTATTATTATTATTATTATTTAGGCTTGCCGGACGAAATAAGAGGCAAGATTCCTGTTCCTTAAAGAGCTGTGCAGAAGAAGGAATTTCAACAGGTGCTGCTTGGCTCGCAAGCTAACAAAAGATGGTGGAATGGGGAAGATGGTGGTGTTTTTTTCAAAGAAAGAAATAGAAAAGATAGAAAATCCCTTTATAAAAAATATAATAGAAATATGGAAGAAAAAATAAAAGAAAATTGTTACCGAATATATCAACATTAACTCCGATAGTAATGATGGAAAAATTTCCAATAAATTTTAGAGAAATAATAGAGAAAGAAATAAAAAAACAAAAAATATATAGATTAAAAGATTGGATGAAAATAATGATTAATAAAGATAGAATGAAAGAGAGATTGCAGGAAACTAAAATATCTTGGTTAAATTACATACAATTAGAGCAATGGACAAAGAGTATGAAAAGATATGTTCAAGATTTTAAAGAATATACTAAATTTGAACAAATTATTATTCAAAGAGAAAATATGCAAGAAAATGCATATGTGGTGGAATTGTAATAAGATAATGGAATTTTGGCAAAAGGTTTTTAAAGAGATAAAAGAGATAACAGGAGTTGAGATACCAATATGTCCAAATATAGGGTTGTTGTCTATTTATAATAAGGTGGAGTGTACCCAGGTAATGAAGGCATTAATCACAAATTTGTTAACTGCAGCGAGGTTAATAATAGCAAAAAAATGGAAAACAAATGAAAAACTTCAAATAGAGGAATGGTATAAAGAAGTGTGGAAAATTGCAATTAATGATAAATTAACTTGTAGAATTAGATTTATGAAAGGTCTTGTAAAAGGGAACGATTTTGAAGAAATTTGGAAAATATTTTTGGAAAAAGCTTTGATAAGAGATGGTAAAGCTACCCTTCCACAAGACGAATGGCAATTTTGGAAAGTGGATTAAATAAAAAGTTGGCTCTGGGGGGTGGGTTTATTCACCTTTTTTTGTGTGTTAATTATGTGGTGTATTGTTTAAATTGGATATGTGTTGATTAATTTTGTAAAACAAAACAAAAAAGTAAGTTGAAATATAATCGGCTTTGGGGAGTGGATTTACCTTTAGAGATAGTTTGATATGTTAAGTAATAAGATTATATTTAGTAATAGCAATAGATTAAATGTAAGGGAAAAATATAGAATTAAGAATGAAACTATTATAATAATAATGAGTATAATGAGAATGAGATTTAGAGATAGGTAACAAAAGTATACAAGTAGTATGATATAGAATCAGCTGAATAAGTTTATGATTGTAATGGTATTAGAGAGAAATAATAATGTAAGTTTGCTTTGGTTGAAATTTCTTTGTTTCACTATTATGTGTATCACATGGTGTTGTTGTTTTTTTGTTTTTTCTTTTTTTCTTTTCTGTATAATCAATAAAAATTATTAAAAAAAAAGAGAAGAAGATGGTGGTATTACCACGGTTCTAACATGCCCGGTGATAGCACCAGATATCTCTTGATATCAAACTTATTTGGCCTTCATTTGACCTTTCTCTGCCACCCTGCTCCATGTGTTTGCAAAGGCCACCGGACAAGCACGTAATCAGGCACGGCTGTTAATGGATGTGCATTCCTATCCCCATTTAGGCAGGCAGATTAATGCCACTCCATTGCTTTAGGGACCATTTTCTTGCAGACACACCTTGCTAAGCGTGACCCTACACAAAGATGCTCAGCTGAGAGCCGGCACTTTCTTTACGCTGAGCCATTTGCAGACTGGCCATACTATTGTCATCCAGCGCTAAGCTAATCATGTGAAACCTGACCTTTTCCAACGCTTTTGTCCCGCTCCAAATTTCCTTTGTTCTCCCCGAGCATGGCATGGCCTGTAGGCACAATCCACCCTATAACCCCCCCCCCGATTCCGAGCCCACCTCGGAACACTCGCCCCTCGGAACACTCCAGACTGCTATCCCGCCTTGCTGTCAGTTTGTCCAGCAAGTCACCTCCTCAGCGAATCACGCTGAGTTTCTTCCCCTGCAATCCTCCGCTTTTCTCCAGGACTACGAGAAAGGTGTCGTATCACCCATTTCCCCCGAAAACTCTTATTTCTAATTTCTAGTTAGCTGTGTTTGTGGTGCCTTTTCTGTTGTTTGTCCTTTAATAAAACTATTATTTTTACTCTCTTAAAATTGCCTGACTGCTCTTTTGACCTGACGCTGTATACATAGGGTAAAAGATCCCAGCTAAAGTTACCCTGCCTCTCGCTAGCTTGAGAGAGTGCTCGAGTTAATTTCCCCATCTTGTGTTTTTATTTGGTAATTTGGGGCATCCCTCCTGGGACCCCCAGAAACAGGGTAACAGTGGCTCATCTGGGAATTTTACAAGGCCAGGTTTTGACTCTGGGGCCGCAGGGATCTTACCCCTGGTTCTTAAGGTTCCCACAGGTAACTGGCTGTTGGAAAGATAACAAGTGGGTCCTAAATGGAAGTTCCCAACAAGGTTTCTTGTGAAAGCAGGAGCTGGACAAGCCTGACTGAATCACAGCCAGCTGTCTTCCCACCAGCTGTACCTGTGAAGGTGGTGAGACTGGCACCATTTCCGCACTAGACTGTGATAGTGCTATTATTCTATTTTTCAACCTCCTATGGAATCCTGGGGTTTGCAGTTTCAGGAGGGGCCTTTAGAATTCTCAGCCAGAGAGCTCTTGGACCTCAGGAAACTACAAGCCCCAGAAGTCCACAGGAGGTTGAATGTGGAATAATAGCACTATAACTGTGTACTGTGAAAAGGGCATGAGAGAGAACCTCTTCTGTGGATCTCAAGGTCCAGGCAGGCACGCATGGAGAGATGAGTCTGTTAGACAACCTGGACCTAAGCTTTACTCAGCCTTTAGAGGTCATAACCAAAACTTTGAATTGGGCCTGAAAAAAAATAACAAGAGTGATGGAGCTGTTGGAGCAGGGATGGTGTGTGATCCCTGTAACCTACACAATATTTTATACTACATAAGCTTGAGGTAGGAGTTTGGCCCTGGACTTCCACCTCTCCTCCCCTGGTGCAACACCATAACCCAAGGATGGAAACGTGTGGCCTCCCAAATGTTTTGGCTTAGATTTACCATCAGACCTAGCCAGACTAGCCAACGGCAAATCATAGACCAATACTACGTGGAGGGCCACACTTTGCTCAGCCCTCCTCTACCTGCTACACAAGACTGGATCTCCAGGTGGGCCACCACCAAGCCTTCCTGGGTCACCCTCAGTGAAAGAAATGGGGGTTGCATTATACTATGCTTGTGTGGGAAACCACAAAGCCCTATGAGGAACAGCTTAGGGAGCTGGATATGTTTAGCCCTGGAGGAGAGAGAAGGTTAAGCTGCAGAACTAGGTTGGCTGCAGTTACCCAGAGGACCTTTTCTTCTGTCGCTCCTAAGTTATGGAATGGGCTGCCGGGGGAGACCCGGCACATTACCAGTCTTGACTGCTTTAAAAAAGCAGTCAAGATGGTTCTCTTCCGACAGGCCTTCCCAGATTAGTGTTCCACCGCCTCTCATCATTTGTCTCTTTGTTTTAATTTTGTTTTTAATTTGTTTTAATAACTAATGTGTTTTAGGGGGATAGAAGGGTTGCTGGGTGGGGAGGATGGGGTACATTTTAATGTTTTAATGTATTTGTATATTTTTGTAATGCCGCCTCGATCCATTGGGAGAGGCGGGATAGAAATAAATATTATTATTATTATTATTATTATTATTATTATTATTATTATTATTATTATTATTAGAGGGGACATGATACCATTGTTTAAATATTTGAAAGGATATCATCTGGAGGACGCGACAAGCTTTTTTTTCTGCTGCTCCTGAGACTAGGGCCATTTCTGCACTAGGCTGTTATAGTGCGATGATTCCACTTGAAACATCCTATGGAATCCTGGGGTTTGCAGTTTTGGGAGGGGCCAGCTGGCCCTTCCCTAAACTGCAAACCCAAGGATTCCATAGGATGTTTCAAGTGGAATCATAGTGCTATAAAAGTCTAGTGTGGATAATGGCTCAGGACACAGAGCAATGGCTTCAAACTTTGGGAAAAAGAGATTCCATCTAAACATTAGGAAGAACCTCCTGATGGTAAGGAGATTGTGTCTTCTTGCAGGACAGAATGAAATTAGATTTGATGACCTTTGGGGTCTCTTCCAGCTCTAGGATTCTGGGATTCTCTTGAGATCATGCCCTTCAATGAGATGTTTCCATTTCATAACAAATAGTGACATCTTTCCTTTACACAACAGGCTTTCTTCCAAAATTATTTCCTCCCTTCCTCTTGCTTGCCTTCCTTCATGATAGACTTTACTTTCCAACAGCTCTCCAAAGGAGTTTGGGGAGAATTTTTTTTAAAAGACTCAGGAGATGAACAGAAATCTCTCACTTTCTCTGCAAAGAGGCTCTTTCTTTCTTTCTTTCTTTCTTTCTTTCTTTCTTTCTTTCTTTCTTTCTTTCTTTCTCTGGTGCTTTTTGCAAAAGGGAGGGAAAAACACCGTCATTTGACCTATATCTTTATTTGCTCCTGTCTTAAAGTGACTATATTTAGTCTGTGGTTAAAAATGCCTTTTTTTTTCCAATGTAAAGGTCAGACCTCACACATCTGTGTGGAGGGGGCACAGTTGATATGTTGAAAAGGAGGAAGGTAGAGGTTGGTTGGTTGGTGGGTTGGTTGGGTCCAAAGAAAAAGCATGTGCAGGAAGGGCTGGGAAGATTTTCATCTCTGAGCTGCAGGCTTCCAAAGAATCATAGAGTCATAGACTCATAGAAGAGACCCCAGGGGCCATCCAGTCCAGCCCCGTGCCATGCAGGAACCCACATCAAAGCACCCCCAGCAAATGGCCATCCAGCCTCTGCTTAAAAACCTTCAAAGAAAGAGATTCCACCACACTCCATTGAGGTAGCATATTCCATTGCCAGACAACTCTGACCATCAAGAAGTTCCTCATAAGGTTCAGGTGGAATCTCCTTTCCTGCAGCTTGAATCCATTGCGCCTTGTCCTAGTCTCTGGAGCAGTGGAAAACAAGCCTGCTCCCTCCTTGACATGACATCCCTTCAAATATTTAAACGTGGCTATCATGTCCCCTCTTAGCCTTCTCTTCTGCAGACTAAACATCCCCAGCTCCCTAAGCCGTTCTTCATAGGGCTTTGTGGTTTCCAGACCCTTCACCATTTTGGACGCCCTCCTCTGGACACGCTCCAGCTTGTTGATATCCCTCTTAAAATGAGGTGCCCAGAACTGGACACAGGATTCCAAAGGCCCCTCCCTAAACTGCAGAGCCCAGGATTCCACAGGGTGTTGAAAGTGGTATAATAGCACTATAACAGTCTAGTGAGGAAATGTCCTCAGAATCTGTATGCCCAGGCTACAGATGTGTAGTCTTTGCAAAAGAAAGAAATGGTTCCAGCTGCCCTGCCTGTTATCAGCTCATCAAATCTAAATTATCAAACTTCCTGTATGACTCTTGTTTGCTTTGTTTTAGGAGCCCTGGATGCATTTGCTCTCTCTCTCTCTCTCTCTTGTGTCTCCCACACACATTCACGTACACACACATCTCACTGGGTTGATATTGTGGTTTTGCTGCTCGCCCAGCTATTTTGCTTAGCATTCCACTTCCTCATAGGTTTTGTAGTCTTTATAACCTATCTAAGCAGTTCGTCTTGTTCTTTCCAGTCAAGTTGGCGGTGACTTACGATGACCTTCCGGAGGAGCAACCGCCAAGAGACCCTGTTGTGAGCAGCCTTGTTCAGAGCTCGCAGACACAAAGAAGTTGTGGCTTTCTTGCTTAAGACAATCCAAAAGTCTGCAGCCTTCATAGGAGAGACCCCTCATGATGCCGCAGAATCATGAATAAAAACTTTTCCTCTGTGTTAGTGCTATGCTAACATTTTGCAACAAGCATTTGCCCAGTCAGTATTGCTGACAGAAGCACTACAGGTCTGAGGATTCTGGGATGTTGTTCAACACAGAAGCTCTGTCTCTGCTCTTGCCTGTAATCCTGCATGCAGTAAGATCCAATCCAACCCCAAACATGAGCGCTGACAGCTTTTGGTTAGTCCCAACTGAAGGAGAGTCATTGAATCAATTCTGGAAAGTTGAGACAACGTGTCCAGAGGAGGGCAACCAAAATGAAGAGTCTGGAAGCCATGAAGCCCTCTGAGGACTGGCTTAGGGAGCTGGGCAAATTTAGTGTGCAGAAGAGAAGGTTAAGAGGGGACACGAGAACCGTGTTTAAATATTTGAAGGAATGTCATGTCAACGAGGGAGCAGGCTTGTTTGCCGCTGCTCCAGAGACTAGGATAAGGAGCAATGGATTCAAGCTGCGGGAAAGGAGATTCCACCTGAACTTCAGGAAGAACTTCCTGACAGTCAGGGCTGTCTGGCAGTGGAATCTGCTGCTGCCTCCATAGAGTGTGGTGGAGTCTCCTTCTTTGGAGGTTTTTAAGCAGAGGCTGGATGGCCACCTGTTGGGAATGCTTTCATGTGTGTTCCTGTATAGTAGGGGGTTGGACTGGATGGCCCCTGGGGCATCTTCCAACTCTATGATTCTATATAGGTAAATGTAACTGATTCAATGGGACTACTCTCGTCAGGACTATCAATTGGACTCAAGTCATTGGCTGGAACTGGCCAGTTGCAAAGATTCTCACCTGCAAGCATTCACTACTCTGCCTCTAACTATACTGATGTTTTGTTGCTCTTAATACCATTTCTCGAGCTGATAACTGGAGTTTCATCCAAAGATACCACATGCCACCTGTTCTGAGACAGAAGTATTGATACAAAAAATCTCTCTTTTGTTCAGTTTCTCTGCCTCTCACATGCACTTTCTTCCTATCTTGGTTTCATTTTTGTTAGCTTATAAGATTTTGGAAGACACCCTACCTCAGGCTGGTGTGGTATAACCCACTGATCACAGATTCATAGAATCAGAGAGCAGGAAAACACTGTCAGGGCCATCCAGTCCGACACCTGGCAATGCAGGGACACACAACCAGAGCTCTCCTGAAAAATTGTTATCGAACCTCCAAGCATCCATCCAACCATCCAAGCAAGAGCCCACAGCTAAAGTGCTTCTGAGAGATGGCCATCCAACCTCCATTTAGAGACCCCCAATGAAGTGGAAGGCAACCCATGCCACTGTGAAATAGTTCTTGCTGTCCGGAGGTTTTTTGTAATGTTCAGATTGAATCTCCTTTCTGGCAATTTGAATTCATTGGTTTGTGTGCCAGCCACTGGAGCAGCAGTGCACCGTCTTGCTCCATCTTCCACATAACATCACATCAGACCTCTCTTACGTCATCTCGCCATCTTCTCTGCTCCAAACTCAACGTCCCCAAACTACTAAACTGTTCCTTTTTGGGATTGGCATACAGACTGTTTACCATCTTGGTCACTGTGACAGGCCCTTCCTTCTCCCAGATTGGTGTGGCAGTTCCCCAATCTGAGGAGGCACCTTGTCTTTACCAAACAGTTCTGCCTCCTTCTTTATAAGGCCACCTTTGTGTGAAAGGGTGAGGGTTTTCAATGGTTATTTAGAACCCCTTAACAGTTTTATGGTAGCATGTTTTCTTTGTTACTTCATGTACTGTGTACCACTCAGCTGAGTCAATATTTAAACTATGATTTGGATTGATTTAGATAAGAATAAAGTATTAAAGTTCATATGCAAGTCAACGTTAATACAGTTCTTCAGTGAACTCTTTAGAGCAGCGGTTCTCAACCTGTGGGTCGCGACCCCTTTGGGGGTCAAACGACCCTTTCACAGGGCTCGCCTAAGACCATCGGAAAATACGTATTTCCGATGGTCTTAGGCTCCATTCCCTCCTTGGTGATGGTGCACAAACGCGAGCCATGCACTTGCATCCTCCTGCCTCCTGTTCAGAAGGGACTGAAATTGCTCCCCTTCTCCACTACCGGGAGAACCTCCTGTCTGAGGGGCCAGCTTGGGGGAGCGGCAGCAGCACGGGGGGGCAGGCCCCCTCCTCGCCACGACCCCCACCCCACTTGCCACAGAGGGGGGCACTGTGGAAGGGCTGGAGGGCTGCAAGGTGGTGCTTTTAGGGGGGGCGAGCTGCGCCCAGCGCAAAAGACAAAGGCACCGGGATTCTTCCCCCTCCGGCCAGGGTCGACACTCTGGAAACTTTTCCCATGCTGCCCCCCCAGCAGAAACGAGAGCAAAGCAGAAGTAGAGCCCGCGGGGGTTCTCAGAGTTTTTTCCTGGGGGA